>JAUMJJ010000107.1:0-1300589 GCA_033556795.1 Tapera naevia | reverse complement strand
CCTGCGCGCGCCTTGAGCGACAGCGCCGTCGGCCAATCAGCGCCGCCGCTGCGCAGGCCTCGTCCCCCCCGCCCCCCCCCGCCCGGCGCGCGGCGGGCGAGGAAGGCGGGGGGAATGGTGTGAGAAAATGACGCGGCGTGGCCAGAGGGCGGCGCGCCAATGGGGACGCGGCGGCCGCGCCGGGCGCTCAATGGGAGCCGAGCGCTGCGCGGGGGCAGCCAATGGGCGCGCGCTGCCGACCGCGGGTGAGGGTAGGGCGGCTGCCGGGCCCCGCCGCGCCGAGGAGGCGGTTGCCTGGCAACGGGAGGCGCGGTCTGCTTGGGAGGGCCCCATCCCCGGGACGGGCGTCCCGGCACGAGGGTCCCGGGAAGTGCCGGGGTGAAGGGCTGGGAGGCGGCTGCGGGGCTGCTGAGGGCGCGGGCAGGGGTCTGCGAGGCAGCAGGAGGTGTTGGGCCTCGGCAGTGCGTATTCTTTGCCTGAGAAACCTAGCCGGGGCGAGGCACCCATGGGGACTCTGCCGACCACATTGTCTGACGGAGAACGGGGTGTCCTGCCCTACCTGTCCCCGGCATCCTCCCCTAACAACTTCGTGGAGGATGAGGTATCGTGCTCTACATGCCCATCATCCTCCGCTAACAGCCTCATGGAGGATAGGGTGTCTTGCCCTACATGCCCCGCATCCTCCCCTAACAGCTTCACGAAGGGTGGAGTGTCCTGCCCTACATGCCCCACATCGTCCCATAACACCTTCACTGAGGATGGAGTGCTCTGCCCCACATGCCCTGAATCTTCCCTAACCGCTTCACAGAGGATGGGATGACCTGCCCTACCTTCCCCTCATCCTCCCCTAACAGCGTCTGCCTGGCTTGCTAATCCAACAGCACGCCAGGCCGTACCTCATGGCATTATTATTTGGCAAAGTGACAGTTGGCTGATGTCTGGGCAGCCTTTGGGTCCTGAGATGATTTACATCCAGGTGATGCATTGCTGGGCAGGTTACTGAGCATCCCTAAAGGAGTCTTCCCTGCCAGTACTTGGAGTACAAACCTTTGCTGCAGATGGGAAATTGCTCAGTAAAAATCACACACCTATTTTAAAACCTGAGTAATTTGTTATAAAACACCACTCAAGTCAAAGAAATATACTCCCTTAGCAGCTGGTGTCAGGTTCTCCAAGATCTGATTGCTACAGCTGGCAGAAAACGCTGCCTTGCTCACATCACATGATATCAGGATGTTAAAACCATGCTATTTCCATGATCTTAGGGACAGGTAAAAACAATGCAAAAGAAAGGTAAATGCTATCATTGAAACTGTTGACTATCATCATGTTTGTTCAGTCTGTTTTGAATGTACAATCGTTCTGCTGTTGTCATGTAAACCCACAGATTTGTTGTATAACTCTTGATAGTGCGATGTTTGAGAAAGACTACTGCGAAACTGAGGGAAGTCCTGTTTGCACGTGTTAGCCTGCAGTCTTCTGGTAAGCTTACGCCAGTCTGTGTACAAGTCAGTTCCATTCGTAATTCTGAAAAAAATAATCAACAAAAGGCAAACTCAACAGGCCACGGCATCGTTACATCATGTAAACACACTGGTATCTTCTGTGCCTAGAGACCAAACAAACTGTGTTAAAAGAGCTGAAGTTATCCTCTGAGAATATAAAACGCCAATCCTTCTTTCTTTTCCTTCCTACCACAAAAAAAAGAAGCCCAATACCAAAACCCAAAGTGTATCCTTGTTCTACACTAAAAAATGGATTCCTAATGCCAACCTCTCATTATATGCTTTAGTGGCAAAATATTTCCTGACATGGGAATACTTGGACTGTCATGGCTTGAGAGAAGAACAGACGCTTGGGAGGAGATCGCAGATTCATAGAATGATTTGAGTTGGAAGGGACCTTAAAGATCATCCCCTGCCATAAGCAGTGACACCACCCATTGAATCAGGGTGCTCAAAGCCTCATCCAACCTGGCCTTGAATATCTCCAGGGATGGGACATCCATGATTTCTCTGGGCAACCTGTGCCAGTGCCTCACCACCCTCACAGTCAACATTTTCTTCCTGGTACCTAATTTAAATCTCCTTTAGCTTAAAACCATTACTCCTTGTCCTATCACTGCACTCCCTGATACAGAACCCCTCCTCAGCTTTCCTGTAGGCAAGGAGATGAAGCAGTTCACCTTGTTAAATTTGCAGGAGCTCATTTTGGGTCTGTGAGTGCACCCTGAGACCTTGCAGCCCCTTCCCCACTTCATGGGGGCTTAGGTGCCGGTGCTTCATGCTGGCTCCAGTACAATGTGCTCACATTACCTGGAATGGGGCTGTAGTGAAAAGAGCTGTGTGATGAGGAGCTCTGAGAAGCCTCCTCAGTGACCTCTTCCCCTTCATTTGGGAGTTGTGTTCAAACTCGGGCCCTTACCTGAATAGCACTGTGGGGATGCCTGTGCCTGGCTACGTCCCTTACTGATTGTGACCCACTGACTTGACTTCCCAGCTTCACCTCCAGCCTGCTCCTCCCTACAGACTTGTTAGGAAACCTGGGCTCTTGACTGATCCTGCTTGTCATCACTGGCCCTGCTGTGCTTTTTGGTTTGGGCTCTGTGTGAGCGTGCCCTTGTCAGCGTGGTCACTGCCCTGCCTGCCTTATTGTTGCATTTGGTTACTGTGTCACCCGCCCTTGCAGAGCAACCTGCCCTTGCCTCTCCCTGGCAGCTTCAATCTGCTCACCTGCTCGCCTGCTCTTACATGGTCGTGAGGTTTCTTATGACAGAAGTCACATGTTCTTTCAAACTGGCAAAGACAGAATTTGTTTCTACAACTGTTTTTTTGGTGAGATGTGAATAGCCATCTTCTCATCTTTAGTACGTCTTCACAGATTGATCAAAGTTACAAGATGATGAAGATGAGCTCAGGGAGGTGATCCACATTATTGCTTTCTTTTCATGGTCAGTGGTATAAGATGATGAATGTCTTCCCACAGCCTTGGACAATAACATCCCATGTCATTGAAGATAATATGACGCAGATATGCAAGAAATCATTAAAATCACATATTTTAAAAAAAACAACCATACCAAATTACCACCTATAGCCAATAAAATTATAACCAAACTCTCCTATTTTGCCAGTACCAAAGTACGTTTAAAGATGAAACCCTGCAGATGGTGAAGAAAAACTAAAAGTTAAAATGTAACAGACAGTTGCTAGATTTTTAAGAATTTTAAAATTGAGGTTAAAGACACAGTGCAGTCCCATTTTTTTAATAATTACCTGAAGTTAAAGAGACCAGGTATCTAATCTACACTGCTAAAAGCAATGCATTTGTCTCCTGAGGATTCTTCTGGATCCAGATGCTGATTCAAACTTACATCAAGTCTTTCAGAATAGTTTGATGCCTAATTCTTTATAGCCTAAAATATACTACTTTTTCTTATTAATCACTTTATTTTATAATTGTTTTCAATAGTATTATTCTTTTATTCAGCTTTATGAGCCTCCTATCTGCTTTTCCTGTAACTGGGTGTGTTGCAAGGAAATGCTTACCAGAAAATTACTATTATTTCTTCACAAGAAAGGATCTGCCTATACTGCAATTGCAATAGACTAAAATTGCATTGTATTGATGTCTTGTAAAGATTGCAGTAATAGCATTAAAGTTGTTGTTGGATCTTGTTCCAAATCTCTTACGTGATTAATTATTGTCCTCACACCAAATTATGCTCCAGACATGTGATTGCCACTGTTTCCAGCCCAGCTTGTGAGAATGCATGCAATTTTCCTTTTTGTGTCTCTAGAGGTTAATCAATTTTCAGTTGAGATGGTATTTGTTAATTTGGGCTAACGTGCTGAAATGAATGCTGCACCTCTGTAACCGTGGAACTGGAAACCTGAGAAAGGAGAAGTCTATTTAATAAAGATAGTATTATCAAAGAAACTCAGCATAACTGAGAACACCTTGGAGCCAAAGCTTGCTCAGATGATGGTGGTGAGATGACACACTTTTTCCTCCATTCAAATCAATTCTGTTTTGATAGAAAAGGAGTTTTGAGTTTCTCTCACCATTTTTCAGCCGTGTAAAAGTGTTTACTGTCTGATGACTCACCTTTACTTCTAGTTTAAGTCTGTGTATCAAATTTAGGGCACTGGTTTTGTCTCCATAGACCCAACAGGTTCTTTTCTTCTGTTTAGTAATACTTAAGCAATCCTATCTGTGACTTTTTTTTTTCTAAATGGGAGATAGAGACTCAGGTTAAGTTAATAACTCTTAAAATAAATGAAGAATCCAGATAATCAAAGTTGTTTCTTAAATTTGTTTAAGAGTGAATTTATTGGAATTTTCAAAAATATTAATTACAGGCCTAATTTGGATTTAATTCAATGGGAGCTAGGCTTCTAGGTCACTAAAATACTCATTGGAGTTTTCAAACGCAGCCAACTACATCGTTAGGTGCTGAAACCCATTGAAAAGAGAGCTTCAGCCTCAGCCAGCATTTTCAGGGAAAACAAAATCATGTGCCGTAATAATCTCTTCCACAAAAGAAACTGCTGGGATGACCTTACTGAAAAAATGTATTGATTTTATTGTGTTGCCAAGTACAAAATAACAAAGGTCAAAAGCAATGGTCAGGTACAGAGAGTGCGAGGTCAACCAAGTGAAGGTTTGGAAACTGCAATGTTTTTCTTTATTTATGTGTCAGGTTCTGTATTTATGTGTCAGAGTTCAGTATAGATAACTATACTAGACAGCAGATCTTTACATTGCTGTTTTGATACTTCACACACCAATACGAGGGAGGAAGGTTTTTTTAGGTTGAATGACTAGTAGAAATTATTTCTATTTGAATTCCCAGAATAATGCCCAGGAACCTAAATTGAAACACATTTTGCAGTTGGGAGAGGACTTCTGACATCTCATTTGATCTACTGAATCCAAGAGAATACACACACTGATGAACTAGAAGATGTAAATAAATTGTCAAAGCCTGTCTTTTGAAGTAGGTGCAGTAAATGCAAGTATTTCAATAGTGTTTGAGTTGCAGATCTGGCTGAGCATTAAAGTATTTGTGACATTGTAACAATTCCAGTTATTAATAGCTATAAAAATGCATTTAAATCACACTTTTTGGCTTGTATATGGTATATATAAGAGGAACTGCAGCAATATTATAATTTCAAATATAATACAGAATATTATTATGTTGAACAGAAAATAATCTAATCTAAAAGCTGATGGTCCTGCAAGCCAGGACTGAATGGAACTTCCCAGAAGTCTGTGCCTAAATGAATGGGGAATTCCCTTCCTTTCTCTTCCCATAACAGACTGAGTACTCTGAAGCTTCCACTCCTGATGGCAATACCGCTGTGGTCTCATCCAGAACCATGGTTTCACTTTTTCTTATCCATACTGTCAGCTTGATTTCAATCCCTTCTTTCTCCAATCTTCCAAACTTTCCTGACTTGTTTTTGCCAAGTGGCAAATGATTCCGTAAGTGAAACAGTCAGATGGTCCAAAGGGGCCTCAGAACTGCCTGGAAAGTTAGTTTCATACTCTAATTGTGTCAAACAATGTTTATCCCCAGTAGAACAGGCATAAAAATTTGAGTACACTCCATACTTTAGTCAATACTTGGGGTACATTCCATACTCTCTAAAGGCCAGTGGTTGCATTGATGGAAACGCTATGAGGAATTAAGAAACCATCATAATCCCACCTAGAAATCTGTGACCAAAGAGGGAAGTGTGAAGGTGAAATCTGTAATCCAGAGCAGAACATGAGGAAGAAAATAAACAGAACTGTCCAAACCAGTAAGATACCAATACTGAAGCGTGATATATTTCAGCAAGTCAATGTCCCTGGTGCTCTGCTGACCTGGGCCCAGGAGGACTGGATCCTGTCTAATACCCATTCGCTATATCCGTGTGTTGTCTAGGCAGTGCAGCATCAGAGGGCAAATGAAATGGTGGAAAACGTGTGCCATTCCAGCTGGCATCATCCAGGGTCACATCCTCTGCCTTCCCAACATGCCGAACATGGCATCCAGGAGGAAGACTTCCTGTGCATGTTCAGAGGCAAGGAGAGCAATCCCAGCTCCTGCTCTGGGCAGAAGGCTTCCTGCTTGCCAAATAATCAGGCAGAGGATAGAGATATGCCTATGTGCATGATGTACCCAGTATTCCCTAGAAACTGGAAGAAGAATTAGGTGAGTTGCCTCATCCCTGTTAGGAGGCTGTTGGCTCATCAGAGAAGATAATTATGTGTCTTGTTTTCTCTTATATGTTTTGGAAAGAAGCAGTTTCTGTCATCAGCTGTGCAGTTGTGGGAGTTTGCTGCCTATCCCCTAGTGACTTTGCTACAGATGCTCATCTTTATTTTATCTAGGGAACCTATCAGCAGCTGCTTCTACTGTCATCTGCCATGCTTTCTTCCATGTTGGCAGCATCTCGTTAGACTTAATAATTACAGAAAAAATACAACAGGCAACTCTGAGGATCTAATTTAAGTCAAATGCAGTGAATGAAAACAAACAGTAGCTAGCAGCAGAAGAGGAGGAAGAACACAATTACGCTATTGTACCAAGTATTTTTGGATCTCTAAGCAAATATTTAAAGTTTGCATTCTATGGTTTTTACTTTTTTCAAGGCTTCTATTTTCCCTCATTTGCTGCTTTCCACGTAGGTGTCTCTGAGCAAAACCACCTTTGACTGAGATAGCTTTATGGAAATATTAAATTAGTTTGAAGTTTCCAAGGAAGGAGGGAGGGAACTGGAAGCTGTGCCACAGGGAAGAAGGCAGTGCCATGCAGTGAGAAGGCGGCTATTAGGTGGGTAGATAGACTGACATCATTGTTAGTCTCCAAAGAAAACTTTGATGTACATGTGCAATCCCCAGTGCTAATTGCAAGAAATTCAGCAAAGAGGGTAGGAAAGACCCAGTCAAAAGATTTCAATATAAATTGAATGAACAAAAGAAATTGAGATTGTCTTTATTGCTTAACTTCAGATGCCACACTTTGAGCCCGATGAACAGGCTCAGTTACTATCACTGAAATGATATTCCATGGTAATAACAGCTGTGAGCAGAGATTGTTGTAGAAGGTAAAAGATACATGATTTGGCCAGCATAAACTGAATTAGTATCTGGGAAGGTATCTGTAAATTTATGTAAGAAGGAAAAAAAATAAGGTTAATGAATGGAAATTAGAAACAAGACAGGTAACAACACAAAGATGATTCCGGATAAGGACGAATATGGACCAGGAATGGAACTGAGAAAATAGAGCACTGAGAAAGACCTACATACTGGCTCGTTAAAATAGAAATCACAAGGAAGGTTGCCATGAATGCTGGGCGGGAGAGTGGAGGATTTAAGTCTAATGACAGATGTAGGAGGTACAGCAAGCACTTGCTACAAGAATTTGTCAGGAACACCTTGTCATTTGGCTTGTAATTGGACCATTAGCTTTCTTGTGCACAGGTAGTATTTTCTGCCAATGCTTTCTCTAGCACATATATATTTGAAAAGTCATTTAAATGCTACAGTAATCCACCACTGATAATGTCTGGTATCTTTGTTCACGGTGTCGTATGCCACAGTTGTCTTCACCGTGGGGCTTGTTTCATCACATTACTGTTTCTTTTCTTTCATTTTAGTAATTTTCATTCTTCTCTGCTTTCTACTATGAGGTTTTCTTCTGGGAATCTTGTGCTTATTCTTTTTCATCCATTTTTTTACTTTTTTAATCCGTGGGCTCACACAGAACTTTCTGTTTTCTATGTAGAGTCTGCCAGAGCAAAAATTAATTGTCAGTTTCAAAGAAAAAAATGTAAACCCTCCACCTTTTTAAAACTATCACACTTATCACTCACATATGAAGACCACAAAGTTAGAAGTGGTTGATATTAAATTATAATTTTGTTTGGTTTCAGACTATAATTAAATTATATTTAAATTATAATTTTGTTTGGTTTCAAAACTATAATTATAGTTTTGTTTGATTTTAGATAAGTAAATGTTAGGATCTAAGTTTTACATGATTATATCTGTCTTCCAAAATCTGAAAAAAGCTTTACTATTTCAGTGGTCTGAAAAGAACCACAGTGCAAAGCAGTACATTTCTATGGCAAATAAATAAGTAGATCACTACTATTGTTACTATTATTGTTGCTGTTGTTCTTATTATTATTGTCACAATCATCATACAAACGTCTAGATATAAAAAATGTCCAAGATTTATTTGAAATTTATTGATTTAAGCCAAACAGTGTGATATTGTACCAGCCAAAAAAAAGATAAAATAATAGAACTAGGGTAAGTACAAAAGTAATATTGATTTAATGAGCTTAGGAAGGTTTGTACAGGATCAATAGTTGGGGAAAAAAACCAGCAGTCTTAAGGTGCATGAGTCCTTTAGTTCTAAAAACAAAGCAAGCATCAAAGTTTGTGCAGGCTGAATAATGATCAGTATTATTACTGAGAAAGAAATTAAGTTTTAGCAGTCAGAAGTGTAAATAGCACAAGGAAGGACAATTCTTAAATCACACACAATCTTGTTTTTCATTGAATTTGTGTTAGCGTTCTAAGATTCTACTTGTTTAAACCACCTCTAATAGGTTTTAACTTGACAGTATCCTCTCACAGTGAAGGACCCAAAATATCACTTACATAACAGCTTCTAGGTGGCACAGGCCATCTGCTTTCTGCAGTTCAAACTTCTCCACTCTTCGGAGAATTCTTTTGGGAATTTCATCTGAAATTTTCATGCAGCAGTTAAAGGCCCCAGGAAACAAAGCTAAAAAGAATAACAACAATGTTAGAAACAACATAGATACAAAGAAGAGAAATCACAGTTTGACTTCACAGAATCACAGAATGGTTCAGATTGGAAGGGACATCTGGAAGTCATCTGGTCTAAACTCCTTGCTGAAGCAGGGCCACCCAGAGCAGGTTGCTCAGGACCATGTCCAGTCACCTTTTTAATATATCCAAGGATGGATTTGGGTAACCCTCTCCAGTGTTTGACCACCTGCACAGAAAACAAACAAACAAACAAAAAAACCCAGATGATTTCCTGAGTTCAGATTGAATATTATGTGTTTTTATTTGTGACTATTGCCTTTTGTCCTGTCAGTAGGTAAAAAATCCTGTCAATACTGTGAAGAGCCTAACTCCCTCTTCTTCTTTCATTCCCCTCAGGTTTGAGAATGATGCTTTCAGTTCCTTGATGAGAACTCCCTTGAGCCTTCTACAGGCTAAACAGTCTCAGCTCTCTCAGCCTTTCCTCATATGCAAGACGCTACAGTCCCTTCATCATCTCTGTGGCCTTTTGCTGGACCCTCTCCAGTAGCTCCATGTCTCTCTTGCTCTGGGGAGTCCAGCATTCCAGATGTGGCCTCACCAGTGCTGAGTAGAGGGGAAGGATCACCTCCCTTGATCCTGTGACCAATACCCCTGCTCTGACACCTGGTAACGTGTGTAGCATAACTAATGCCATTTTATGAGGCAAGTAGCCATTCTCTGTGACTGAGCAAGTCACATATGTGTTCCCTTTCCCTCATTATCAGGCCCTGAAGATCCTGTGAACCAAGTAGACAGACCAAATAGATTTCTTCTTCTCTTCCCTACAGGGCCCCAGCACATACTGCTGCCTAGTGTTAATCCTTCCCAGATGCAGGACTTTGCATCGCCCCTTACTGGACACCATGAGATTCCTTTCTGCCCATTTCTATGGCCTGTTGAGGTCTAGAACTTAGAGGCAGTGATGCCTGACTATCAGCCAGATCTCCCCGACCCCTTTTCTCTCCAGGGTCATATTCCATGGGATTTTTTTAAGCAGGTCTTTGAAGATGTTGTAAATCTGCTCTCATGAAATCAAGGGCTGTGATCTTGTTTTTGCTTTACTTCTTTCTCGTAGGATCCTGAACTTCACCATCTCATGGTCACTGCAGCTAGTGTTGCCTCTTAACTTTCATCTCCCTGATGAGTTCTCCTTGTTGGCAAAGTATCTGGTCCAGCTGAGTGCTTTTTTCTTGTTAGTTCCTTGATTATTTTTGCTATAAAGTGTTAACAGTACACTGGAGAAATCTTGTAGATTGCTTGAGCGCTGCTGTATTGTCCTTGCAGCAGATATCAAGGTGGTTAAAGTGGACCAGGGCCTGTGAAAGTGAGGCTTTTTGAAGACAGCCTCATCTAATTCTGGTCAGGAGGTCTATAGCACACACCAAATACAATGTCATCCCTGTTGGTCTGCCTGATAATCCTGACCCATAAACTCACAGTATCACAGTATCACAATATTACAAGGTTGGAAAGGACCTCTGGGATCATCAAGTCCAACCTATAACCCTACACTAACACCAACACTAACACCAACCCATCATCTAAACCATGGCACTCAGTGCCTCATCCAGTCTCCCCTTAAACACCTCCAGGGTCGGCGACTCCACCACCTCCCTGGGCAGCCCATTCCAATGGCCAATCACCCTTTCAGTGAAGAACTTTTTCCTCACATCAAGCCTAAACTTTCCCTGACGAAGCTTAAGTCCATGCCCTCTGGTTCTGCCACTGGTCACCTGAGAGAAGAGACCAACCCCTGCCCGACTACAACCTCCTTTTAGGTAGTTGTAGAGAGCAATGAGGTCTCCCCTGAGCCTCCTCTTCTCTAGACTAAACAGCCCCAACTCCCTCAGTCGCTCCTCATAGGGCTTGTGCTCCAGCCCCCTCACCATCTTCGTTGCCCTCCTCAACACATTCCAGTATCCTAACATCTTTCCCAAATTGGGGGGCCCAGAACTGTACACAATATTCAAGATGAGGCCTGACCAGTGCTGAGTACAGGGGGACAATAACGTCTCTGGTCCTGCTCACTACACTATTCCTGATGCAGGCCAGAATGCCATTGGCCTTCTTGGCCACCTGGGCACACTGCTGGCTCATGTTGAGCTTCCTGTCCACCAGCACTCCCAGGTCCTTTTCTGCCTGACTACTCTCCAGCCACTCTGTCCCCAGTCTATAGCTCTGCATGGGATTGTTGTGTCCAAAATGAAGTACCCGACATTTGGACTTATTAAACATCATCCCATTAGAATCAGCCCATCTCTCCAATCTATCCAGGTCCCTCTGTAGGGCTATCCTACCCTCTAACAGATCAACCCTTCCTACCAGCTTGATATCATCAGCAAACTTGCTGTCATTCTCTTGCATAATGGGCAAAATCCTTTCCACTCCTTTCAGCCTGTTTTGCCCATATCCCTCTATTGCAGCAAACTAGTCACATCAGCCATTCTACCACATCTCCGTGACCCCAGTCCTAGCCCTCTTCCTGAAGACAGACCTCTGATTCCTGCTGTTTGTTCCCCATGCTGTACAAACTGGTGGAAGGGCATTTCAGAGAAGTGTCAACGGTTAGTTATCTTTACAATTTATAAGATATCATCCTCTCAGCTTCTCCCATAAGACAGATGAGTGTTTTTGTTGTTTGAAGAACAGATTCCTCCACCTTTCCTTGTACACACATATGTAAAGGCTTGTTACAGTAAAATAAAAATTAAAAAGAGATTCAAGTGTTTTATTTATTTTGACCACCAATATTAATGATACAGGAAGGCTAGAAGAGCTCTGCCTTGTGAAGTTGGATGAAACCCATTGTTTTTTGTCTTTGAAATTATTAATGCTCTTGCTGGATTTTGTGTTTTCTTTTACCCTAAGGGGCCCTACAGCTGACCATGTCTTCAACACTAGTGAATCATCTCCTGCAGATTCTTTTCCTGCTTGCTAATACCATCTTGAAAATAAAATGTCACTGAACCTTAAAAAGGAGATCATAACTCAAGATGTTTTTAATCACAAAACCTAGCATTTAATGTCTGAGCCCTGGCACAGAAATAGATTGTCTAAAAGGGATACCCTCCATCAGCTCAAGTACAGTCAAGCTACGTGGCTTAGTGATTTATCTAGGATGTGAGGGTCTCAGGATCAAAAACCCTGCTTCAAAGTGAGCACAGCAAGGACTCTTGCGTCCCAGTCTATCAACTAATCTGGGAGAAGTGGGGAGAGATTATTTCTGTTTGTTTTGGTTAAATTTTTTTTCCCAGCTTGTAAATCATACTATTCCTTGAGTAATATTTTATCCCTGGAGTGCAAGTCATAGAGCAAGAAAAAAGAAGGAAGAGAACCAATTTCAGTTCCTCTAAGCACGAGGTAAGAAGTCTGCTTAAAAATTTTCCTGTTAACAAGAAGGTTATGTGCTCTGTCCCTTACAAGAGTGCTCACTGATTGCTGGGGTAACAGAAGAAGTCAGCAAAGCTGCAGCAGTGATCTCGAGCAGTTAGCAGTGTAGTAGGAGTTGCTAAAGACCAGTCAAACCATCCACTGCAGCTCGCAGGGACTTTTGTACTGGTGGGGTTGATGATGGAGCCCTGGGATTTCACAGTTGGAAGGGAGGGTGAAAGAAAACAGCTGGCTTAGCAGTTGCCTCCTTAGCAACCCGGAGAGGACAACTATAAATAATGCCACAGTGTAGAAGGATTAATTAAGTGTTGAATGTTACCTGTCTTATTTCCTATTTGCTTTTCTCTCTTTGGCAGCATACTGCTTGTGAAGCCAACTAATTGATGTTTGCAAATAGCAATTCCGATCATTGAAACCACTAAGTTTAATTTTTTTCTGCAGGCTCAAGACAGCATTGGTGACACTAAAGTATGAATTTTTGTTGTCATCAGTCAACTTCTGGCAGAAGCATTTTGTGGGATTAAAAATTCAAGGAAGGGTTATTATATCCTGAACTCTACCTGAGGTTGCCAGCTGTGCTTTTTGGAGAGGTCTAATCCTGTGCTCCTCTAGGGTCTTGTAAACTAAAACACTTGGCAAGGACAGCACTGCCAGCCTCCCACAGAATGGCTGGATATTATGGTAAGTCTTAGGGTAAGCCAGCTGTCTCCCGAACCCTTCCTCACCCAGTTTCTCCAATGCCTGGGTGCCATCTGTTGTCCTCATCCCACTTTACATACTCTGAAACATCACTTGCTTTGATCCTCAAATCTGAATCATCTGTATTGCACTTCCTAGTGTAATACAGTGCACAATATAGCACTACAGTACTCATTTGTACGCTTCATAACTGAAATTTAAGAAATCAATATTGACATAGCTTTATGAGGAAAAATATACACAAACTCAAGTAAGGAAAATACAGCAAAATTCTTGATACATCCAGGTGGGCTTATGAGGACCTCACTGGCCACTCGTGACAGAGTGCCCTTTTGGAATGAACTTAGTCAGCAGGAATTGCATCTTTTGGAAGCTTGTGTATAATTGCAACTTTAGATACCAATTATATAACTTAAATAACTCACCCCACCTCCTCTATCAAGGATGCCTAGAATAGATATCTTTCTCAGATACGGGGCTTGTGGAATACAATAGCGCTGATTTTTTATTACATTTAACATTTACATTTATTTAACATGCTATGTATAGCTTTACTAATTTCAAAAGAAGTGGAGAGAAAAGAAAGCGTTGCCTTTCTGGGGAGAATAAGCTATTCGGTGTATTTGAATAAAACTCACTTGAATTTTTCTTAAAAAAATTAAAAAAAAATAAAATCCCTGAAGTTCTGAGTTATTTTGAAACAGGTTTTGTTGTTCCAGGAATGTAGCGCATGAACTTAATTTAAACTTCATACAGTGCTTTGTTTCCTTGGAAGCCTATTAAATCTTGTTGGCATAGTAGTCAGTCACATTCTTAGGGCTGAAATGATCAAAACGACTTGGCCACTAGAGATTGCTGTTTTCAACTGCATTCAGCTAAAGCTGTTAGAAACTCTTTTAGTAAAACATTGCTCCTAAATGAAAAAGATCCCACAACTCTGTGAGACTTTGTGATTTTGAATTGATATGATTGCAGTAGAGTGCTGAAGAACGAAGCACAGAGAAAATGGCTCTTATGGAACAAGACCTCCATGAGTCCTGTTAAATATGGCTGTCTTCATGCTTCTGTTGATCAGTGTTAAGTCCCTTTAACTGTCAAATTTTCTTTTTCTATTTCCTATTTGCTACCTGGCCAAACTTGGTCCACAGAGAGTTTTCTCACCCTTAATGCTTTGTGCTTCTCATCATCATTCTCAAACTTGAGAGCCGTGTGTTAAAGAGCTGAGGAAGGTTGTGTCATTTAGGACTAAGGCAAGAAATATTAAAAGCAATTATTGCTGACTGCTCAGTCTCTGGGTCAACAAAGAACACTTCCCTCCTTCTCCACTTTTGAGCTGGTATTCCTAGCTTTGCCTGCCCATTTCGGGAAAACATGGTACCTGATAAAGAGCCCTCCTACAGCATAGAGTGGGGGACTCATTGGTGGCTGTTCTGCTGCTCCCTGGCTGCAGTTTTTAGGCAGGTAGGACTGGATTATTGTCTCAATATGTGCGGGGCAGACCATGGGCAAGGAGGAACACATCTGGATTGGTTCAGCCAGGCTCTTCTGCATAAAATTTCACTCGGCGGGATAGACCTTTGCCTCATATTTGAACGGAAGTGGAGGGTGAGATGGAGAAAAAAGAGGAGACGAAACCACATGGAAACAGATGGTGAGTGATGGAGCTATTGTGTTTCCCATCCTTGTGCTTGCTCCTAAGTATGTTTAGTTTCATTTGGCCTCTTGACTAAACATGATAAGAAAACCGGGCTTTACATAAGAACAGTGCAAAAGGTATTTCTGGTCCCTGTCTCCATTTCTCTCTGCACCAGACCGAACCCTGCTTCCTAAAGCTGTCCTAGTGCAGCTCTTGCCCTGACAGGTTTCACTCCAGAAGCTAGTGTTTAGGCCAGGTCTTCGCTGGTCTCTTCTGAACCCTTCTGGCAGCACAGCAGAGCCTGTCAGTACTGCCGGCAGAACACTTGACCTCCGTGACTGGGTGTGATCCCTGGACTTCTGAGTGAAAGGCCATGCTATAGACATACCTCTATGTAACAAAAAAACCCAGCAAGTTAGTTCTTGCACTACACAAAGTAAGGGAGCCCAGCAAATGTGCACAGAGTTATTAAGCAGAATGGGTTTGATCAACTTACTGTGTGGGCTGAGGGACAGCTTCTCTTGCACCCTGAGATCCATAAACCCAAGGCAGTTTTTGTTTCTATGCTGAAATATGAGACCTGCTGCTCACGTGCCTCAAGTTCACCATGAACTGATGCAGCTCTGCAACGATTGCACAACTTCAGCACACCTGGGGGTATCAGCAGCAGGCAATTAGTGTTTCCCAGTGGAAATCTTCTGTGGTTATAAAGTAGGCTTTGTACATCTGGAGGAAAAAACCCCTTTGCATTGATTAATTGGATTAACGTCTTGCTTAGATAGAACATGATATGTACTGAAATGCTCTGATCTCAATACAGTCATTTCCATTGATGAGTTTCAGCTCTTAATCTGGTGTTGTTTGGTTATGAACATAGAACCCAGGCTCTATACTTGGAAAGAAATTTGCTATTACATCACCTACACTTTTTATTAACTACTGCAAGGCAGCTCATTTAGTCCACATTTGCTCATGAAACTGGCAGAAATTGTCCTTTTCATTTAGAACAAACTTGAGGTATGTTAAGGGTTCAGTAGCTCGAAGTAGGTCTTTTGAGCTTAACCTAAAGCAAGTTAGTAACTATTTCATTATGCAGAAAGCTATGATCTTGACTGGCAGGTGAACAAAGCAGGATGCTATAATCCTTGGCAAATGTCGTGTAACTGTACTCTGTAAAAACAAGGGGGTTGTTTAATAGCTAGAGATGAGAGGAACTCAAACACTGAAAAATGCATCCTACTATTTTGACTGCATGGAAATACACACAGTTAAAATATAATTCTGAGAGAGAGAGAAAAACAAAAGATAGAAGGGATTCCAAGCTATACCTGCTGAAGTGGTGGAAATAATAACTATTAATGAAGGATAAATCATAATCATAAATATGTAAATCATACTATATCATTTTTGTGGCCAAAAATGAATACAAATGAAATTACGCAGTGATGTTTTTCCTGCTCTGCTGTGAGAATTGCTGTAAATATGAATGTTTTCAAGGCTGGAAGGCCAACTGGAGATGGATAGATAGGTATGTCATATAGGTCACAATTTTCAGATAGGCCTTTGTCCATCACATCACTGTTAGTTTGCAAGCTGTCTGTTCCCATACAACATTCTTGGCACTCTCAACTACATAAAATCAAGGAAATACAGGTTGAAAATTAGCAAAACAGTATATATTATTGATGTGTCCAAACAAACACTAGTTTCCAGTGCCTTATTGGAAGCTGAAATTTCTGATATTCCTAACAAAAAAAACAAACCACATAATGTCTTGCACATTAATATGCAAAAAAAAAGCTGTCATGTGAACCTCTATTTTTTTTCTATAAAGCAATGCAATTAGATAAGAGGTAACCCATTTCTGACACTGCACAGATCACCCTCAGTCTGACCAGACCAGCATTATTGGAATAATTTGACTAGGATAAATCCAGCCAACTCTTTCATGAAGGCCTGGACAGTTTTATTTCACTGTTAGTGTACCATTTACCACTTGTTTTGGATGGTTTCACTGTATAGGAATTAGCAGATTTTTGTCTTCATAGCAAGACAAAATACACGTAGAAGCTTCTGAAAGAACTTCTATATTCTCAAATTTAAATTCAAACCAACCACCTTGGAAATAATTTTTGTCCAGCCTGCTACATGTTCTGCGATGTAGTGCTGCCCAATTTACTGCTAGGTGTGATGGCACCTGTCACTCTCTAAATCCCTGGCACTGAGGTGGGAAGAGCAGCAGTGGGTTTTTTAGGTAAAATTGCAAAAACTTATTTTGAATTATATTAAAGAAAAAAACTCCAACATTTTAAAAAACTCACACTTTTAAAAAGTACTCATGTTCTTTATTTTCTGGCACTGTCTGGCAGGTTTAGGACAACTCTCAATGGACAACTCTCTGTGGTCACTTTTTGCCAGGCAAGTCTCCAAGGCCAGGCCCCCGGGGCCAGCTCTCCATGGGGACAACTCTACGTGGGGATCCCCTAACCCTAACCCTTCGTGTGTTGTCCCTGCAGAGAATCAGCCATGTAGAGCTGTCCCACAGAGAGCTGTCCCACAGAGAGTTTTCCTAAGAATAACTGTCTGCCATGGAGAGTTGGTCACAGAGAGTTGGCTGTGCAGAGCTGTCCCTTTCCACTGTCTGACAGGGCTGTGATCTTGCCTGCAGCTGGGTGTAATTTTGGCCATCAGATGGCTTTCCCAGCTTCTGTCAACAGCTACCAATTCACATTCACAAGCAAATAAAGCTTTTGCAAGTTTGCATGTACCAGCCCAACTCTTACTTGTATATCTGTACGGTGACCCTGAAATAAATGGATGCATAACGTCTAGCCCTAGAAGCCTAACATTAGTTAGGGTTAACACTAAATCTCTCACAGATCACAGCAGTGTGTGTTCAGACAGCCCCATTCAGTTCTGCACATTTTTTCTTGTGGGTTCTGCTGTTTGAATATTGTTGCTAAGTATGAGGCAGGTTTGCATGAGGAAAGTTAGGTAGCAAAGGTATTTTCCCTGTGCCAGATGGTTCAATATAAAAGAAAGTGTTCTAAGAGAACCTTTACCTTGACCCTTGTGTGTACATGCCAGTCCTGTTGTGCAAGACCTTGCTGACTGGCCAGATCATAAATCTAATAGAGAAGCACTTACAGAGCCTTCCCATGCCAACAGGTGCAGTGGCCATTTTAACAGTATAAAGTTTTAAGGCAGATTTTGTCTGTATGTTGTCTAAATCCTCAAGGAACTCTACAATTTCTACTCCTACCAAAACCAGTGGAGCTTTAGAAAGGAGCATCTCAAAGGCTGAAGTTGTTCAAATTTTAGGTTATCTTCTCTGTGAATACAGCTTACTTTGCAGTACAAAATTACAAACAAAAACTAAGAATTCAAGCACAGCACTGGATAATCTGTTTTGAATTTTTTTTAATTTTGATGAAAATGCAAGAAGACAAAAGCAAGTCTTATTAGATCTCCCAAATCCTCGAGACATGCTGCACCAAATGAGAACAAAGCTGCATGCAAAACCGCTTTTCTGCAGAGAGAAATCAGTTATGTGAGGTTTGTAATGAAAAGTTTTCTAAAATCGGTGCCAGCCAAGAAAAAATTAACTTTAAAGTAAAAAGACCAAGTGATTTTCTAAACATATTCCCTCTCAGGAAGCTTAGAAAACAGGAAATCGCAGTTGGAACAGAGAGATCCCTTTAAACAAATAGTGAAATTTTATTAGGTGTTACCTCAGAAAATCACTGCTTTAAAGGGCTTACACTTTCAGCATTTAAATATCTAAGCTACAATGTTCTTGATAATGCTTGCTATGACAAATGACCAACTTGGCTTTTCCTTGTTCAAACCATGTTACAGAATCACAAAGTCCCACAACTGCTGTGGAAACATTGAGGAAATGCTCAGGTGAAGCTCTGACTCCACTGAAAAAAATGCTTATTTGTTGTGTTTCTGCAGCTTAAAACAGATAGATTTCACTTTTTAAATCTTCCCAAGCTACAGCATAGACATTTAAGCTGTTGTCTGTGGTTCCACACAGAACTACAAAGGCTCAAGCAGATACCATTCCAGGTAGATACCCTTTGGGTCTTTTTTCCTTTTCCTTTTAGGAAATTGAAGTATGGAAATACATAAAGTACAATTGTACTTACTTTCGGATGTCTGACTAACCGTGACTGCTAGAATAACCAAAACGGTGACCAAGTTCACATCCATTCCTGCTGGGAGCTGAGGGAGAACAGCCACAGAGCCAGTGGTGAGCAGCAGGAAATAACGCCTGACCCTACCTGCTGGCTGCTGCGGATAAACGTGACTCAAAGCCCCACCCTGAGCAGCAGCTCGACGTCGGCTCCTTCCCGTGTGGCACTATGGACCTCAGCAGGATTCCTCTTCTCACCTGTAGACATGTGGAGCACTCCAAAATTGTACTGCCTTATGGTCAGATCCTCCCATCACTCCTCACTGATGAGGCTCTTCAACAATAGAGATGCAGAGGGTAGAAACAGTTCAGAAACAAGTATAATCAGGATTAAGACAGAAGAAAAAACCCTCTGCTATCAGATATCACCACTGTGAATGCTAAACATGCAATGTTGTTGGCCAAACCAGCTGCAGTAAAAACAGGCACAGCCTCAAGAAGACCCTAGCCTTGCACTAGCTTTGCATTTGACCTCTGTGTTTTAAGCCTGTAAGGACCCCAAGCAAGGGCCATGTTATTCAGCACATCTTTCTTGCTTACTCCCTTTATGCTCACTGAGATTGCAGCAGCTTGTCCGTGAAAGAGACTCCACAATGTTTTTGGTGAAAGACAGCTGGAGAACAACTGCAGCTGGTGCATCTCCCTCCAGTTTGTTCCTCATTCTTGTTTCTGCAGCCCATTTCCATACTTTCCTGTGATAACAGAGGAACACTCATTCTAAACAAATGTAGCTTTCAGTAGGGGAAAAAAAATAAAAGATGATTATTTGTAAGCTGATAATTTCTGTAACAATTCTGTGAGTGGCATCAGAAAAGTTTTTTCTGACTCACTGTGGAAAATAACTCCTCAAATTCCTGCTAAACGTGACATACATCACAGGTTCAAATCTTCTAAAATGCAAGAAGATTACTGTGTGGGTATCTGAGCTGAACACATCGGCTGTATTGGTAGCAAGCAGTTACTATATTTTGCTGTACTCCACACTGGCACTGCAATGCAGGCAGTTTGCTTCAACATTTTCCAGGGATGAACTAGAAAAATGAGTCTTGGAAGACCCTAGACTGTTCAGCCAAGCTCACCTTTACTCTGGCTCATTACAGCTATTCTTACCATTCCTAAATTTCCAGAACACAAGACAGAAGAAATGGCTAATCTCAGGGACTTTAATCTACACTAGCCCAACACCAGTTTTGCAATTCAATCTAATAATAAATTAATACAGTGCAATCAAACTTAGTGGCTGTCACAGTTTTACTTCATGGATCTTGGTTTCTGTTTGACACTGTTACCTACCAGGATAAGAGAATGGGGCAAATGCAGAGCACTACACTTCCAAGCAGAAGTCTACCATTAAGAGGAGAAAGAGTAGTAGATAATGATGTATGCTGTTTAGAGTTTCAGGGAAGTCATTCGTGATCAACAAGATGATTCATTGTGACCATTTAATAACAGTGAAAAATCTGTGTTAAAGCTAAACCGACACGGATGAAGCTAAGACAGCTCATGCCTTTATTAATATGAATTTAGATAAGGACAAGACTATCTGTAGCATTAATGACCTTCAAAGTAGCACAAAGAGGAACAAACTGGATCAAAAGAATTACAGTGAGACAGGCGTCATTGGAGTCATATGCTAAAGAAACAGCTTCACTCAGTATTAGATTTTGTGTTCCAGTGTCTGTCTGACACTGCAAAATGGGTTGCTTTGTGTCCTTGCAGATAATTACCTAGTTTGTTCTGACAAATGCTTCACATGGGATCTCCAGATCCAGTTTTAAAGGCCTGATACAGATTACAAAAGTCTCACCACGGTAACAGAATGGAGTATGGAGAGCTGTAGCAGTGATAGGAATGGGGGAAGACACAATGCACTCCAATGTTTTAAGACCAGTTCCTGCAGTGACAAATTCAAAATGTTCCCAGGTCAGACACACACATAGTATATTCTTAAAAATGCAGAGTAAATACAGCTGTCTGCAGGTACTCCTTTCTCTGCTGCTGGCAATAAACTACAGCACACTGAACAAAGCTTACTTCTTCAGCTACATTACTCAGTTTGAGCTGAAGTTTTACATTTATGCTCTCAGAGAGTTCATGGTTTCACCTATAGGTCCAAAAATAAAGTAAAGACTTATTTACTTCAATGGGGAAGTGTAGCAAGGAAACTATGATTATGTCAGACCCGGAACATGCTTTCCACTTTATGAGGCTATATAATGTGTCAACAATTTAAAATGCTAAAGCTATTAGAACAGGACAAAATGTAAACTCAGGAAACAACACTGTTCTATGAGATAGAGAAATTAAAAATAAGGCCAGGAAACAATAGCAAATACTGTGCTCTGGCTCCACACGAATGACCAGGCAGCCCTCCAGTTTAAAAAGAAACAACAAGTTAGCCAGAAACTCTTTTCCAAGAATTGCGCTGACATAGTTGACGGTGGCATTAGTTACAAGTACAGCTAAAGGAAAGTGAAGTTTTATTGACGTATTGACTTGGACTACATTCAAAGCTCAAATGATAGTGCAAACCTCCAGGCAGAAAGTGTTGCAAATCAGAAGGCAGTCATTCTTCCACCCTGAGAAACAAAGCAAATCCTTGTTTTAATCCTTTTCTGAAGTTCTACTTTTCATTTGTGAATGTAGGACTGCTGGAAAGGCTAAAACCGACAGCTCTTTTAAACTGAGCCTTTGATTTTGAGCAGAGGTTAAGGACTGGAACTTCTTCTATGTTAACATGCATTGTAATATAATGCCTTCAGTTATACATACCTTTCTCCAGTTACTCAGGCAGAGGGAAGAGTACACTGTCCTTTAACTCACTCCTTGCCCTCAGTCAATCTGCTTTCACAACAGGAACGCTGGTTACTGAAGAAGACGAAAGCCACTGACTGAGTTTGTTAAAGCAGGATAGTTTATGTTGAAACAACTTTAGATCATTGGTGTCTCCATCAAGATTTAATTTAACAAAGGCTTCTTTCATACTGATAGATACAAAAGGCTTATATTTTACTTCAGTACTTCCTATTACTCTGTAAATGATCATGACAATCAACTCACAATAACACATCTTTTTTTTCCTAGACCGGCTGAAATCATGAATGAACAGAGGACATAATTTACAATTATACTTTGGACTTCCTAGAAATGTGTCCATTTCTTTGTGTGGGTATCAGAATCCCAAACTGTGACCTTCTCACCTGTCCCCTATTCTAGACTGCCTCAGCTGACCCTGTGCCTACCATAAACCCCCAGACCTTAAATTCTCTGCATAATTCTCATTCAGCCTTCTACATACCAGAAATTTATCTGTGGGTAGTTTTCTCTGGGGTTAAAAAACAAAATCAAAACAAAACAGTCCAGAAAAAAAAAATTGAGCTGTGAACATTTTAAATGGTTAATGCACTTGCTAAGAAGTAAACCAGCCACATAACCTCTGCCTAGCAAGGAGGGTATAGATACACAACACCTCTCAAGAAAGTCCCCTGACAGCCAACCAGGGCCTCAGGGCTGTGTATTTTATATTCAGCACTGCATCTATGGTTGGAACTAGACGATCTTTTAAGTCTTTTCCAACCCAAACCATTCTATGATTCTATGATTCCGTGATCTTATTGATATATAAACCAGAGAAAAAACTTGAAGAGAGACTGAGTACCCATTTCCCTCCTGTCTCAAGCTCCTGCTGTGCCCAGTCTCTTCAGGGCTCCTGCACTCTCTGCTGCATGGAGGGGCAGCCCTCAAAGGAGACATTAAAAGCCTTGTCCCAGACTGTGCTGTTGCCTGACACTTAAGGCATGGTCTTCCCACTCACTGGTCATTAAATTATAATAGAATAGGGTCAAAGCTGAGTTCTTTGGAAGAATACAGGATTTTGTCCTGAAGAAGAAGTTCTGGGCTTTACACAGCAAGAAGACAAGGTGCCAGCTCTGCCTGCAGTGCCAAAATTGCAGGGAAATACCTCATATTTTCCTACTGGTCATTTCAATAAAAGTTTTAACTATAGGTCTTTTGAATTCCATCTGAAAAATCTGACTCTGCAAAGCATACACACTACCTAAGAGCCAGGAATTTTACCTGGAGGTGCCTTTACTGGATTTTAGCTTTTACTGTGGTAGTAGCCATCAACACCAGAGAAAGCCCTTACCTCCTGCACACAGCAAAAGGGGTCATTTTTCACAGAGCTGCACTTTGGAGGCCAAAGCACAAAATGAGGAGGTGATGCTGCAACACAGGTGCTAATAGAGAGAGGAAGCTGAGTGGCATTCAAAAGAGAAGTGGAAATCTCTCTGAAGTGAGAACTAAGAGGAAAATCGAGGCTGATGAAGTTCAGTGACTCTGTTCCTCTGTGCAGGCAAGAAACAGAGACTGCAGGGAAGATGGTCATTAAAATGCTGCAGGCTACAGAATGAGAGGCAGACACTCAGAAATCCAGTACTGAAGAAGCAAGGAATGCCACTTGATAGAAAGCTGTGTTAGCATCTTCTTGCAATTGTTGAACCAATCTGGGAAGTCACCCCTGAGCAGAGCTCTACGATTCACCTCAAGAACACTCTTCAAGACCGCCAAGGAGTACATCATTCCTGGTGAAGTGGAAAACTTGTCTTCGAAATGGCATATTCCCATCATTTGATAGCCGATTTATAAGTCTTTCAGCATCTCCAATAAGACATTTAGATAAGTTGACATATTATTATGCAGCTTTAGAATAAAGATCTAATTCATTGATGAAGTGAGCAAATGGAGAAACTGAAGACCCTTCCTTTCTCAATCTCTCTATAAAAAAAAATTCATAATTTAGAGGATGACCATAAGATGTGTGCTGAGAGCACCTGCAGGTTCAGAAGAGAAAGAATGGCAGATGTTTTCTATGGTTGGCTGACTCAGGAGAAAACCTCATGCTGAGATACACAAGCAGGAAACAAGCACACTGGGATTTGTGTTTCTTAGTAGAACAAAGTCAAATTCTGCATGCTTCTTTATTATTTAAAAAAAATAAACATTTCTTCACTGTGTAGCTTAGTCATTCTCCCAAATGTGACATTTACATCTGTTGTCCACACAGCTTATTCCCAACTCTTTCTTCCTCATGACAAAGATGAGTGGCAAAGACCAGGTTCCCCTAAGCTTTGGATTTTTTTTTTTTTGTTATATATCTTAACTGAATTTTTGGATCAGGAAGTGAGTCTTTATTTTGATTCCATAAGGCAAAAAGCAAAGTGGAGGATGTACAGAAGGTCTACTCTCAAACAGTGAAAGTTCATGCTCTACAGAAGCAACTGCAGACTACACAAATCAGTGGCCTGGTTCAGCGTGATGCTTTATTTCCAACCTGAAAAGCTCAATGCTGGCTGTCAGGACAACATGTCTTCTAGGCATCTATTCTGATCTCCCTATCTTTTAAAAAGTTCTATGTATAGGGAAACAACAAAAAGTGACAAATGATCAATGGAAACTTGTTAAATCAAGTTTTAAAAAAATGTTGGTGGTCTTTTCCATAAATAAACACACAAATGTTCTGGTCTTACTCTTCAGCTGATAATCTGTTTACAGTCACAGAGACTTACGCAGGGGCAAGTGCAAACATAACCACTGCACGAGGTTATACCAACACGAGACTCTCTAAGTACATGGGACACATTTTACATCAATACATGTGGATCAACAGCCTTGTGCCCATTTCACAGGGAACAAATGTGATTCTCCCTCTAGCCTGGCCCATATGTTACAGTGGCTTCTGAAGTCATTATTAACCCTGAACTATGATCTCTTGCAGCTCTTGTTTACACTAGGAAATTGAATTTTGTCTTACAAGCCATCATACCCACATTACATTTCTGTAATTTAGCTTGCACTGAGATTTTTACACCACTTCCCATGATCTCACATTTGCCAGGTAACAGGCAGTCCCTTCAGAGTCCTGAGGCTATGATGCGCTCTCTGGTTTCACATCAGTTTTTCTTTCACACAGTTGAATTCACATTTTCTTTGTGCCCAGTCTGGCAGCTGGGAAAGAGGAAAAAGAGCTTCAAGACTTCTTTTATGCTTCTCATAGCCTGGGCTAAGTAATAAGAGGGTGGCTCTAATAAAGGATTTTTCCTTTCAGAAAAGGCCCCATGCCCACTGACAGCGAAACAAGAGCAGCATATTTTCACCAGGTCGATTTTCAGCCCAAGTTCTTGCATCACTCTCCTATGTCCATCCTGCTTCAGGAGCTACCAGATAGCTTGGCAGAAGTGGGGAAACTCACCATGTAAAAAGCATTAATCCAAAACCAGCTTCTTCCCCGTGCCTTTTTGAGTTTTTAGTTCCTTTTTTACCAGAAGGGCACAAATGAACCTCAGTATACAGCTCTGTCATGTGTTATGATGAAACACAGTAGGCAGTACTGTAGCTGGGTTAAATTCTACTGCCTCTCTGTAGAAAAATGCAGTATATCCTGCTTTTGGAAAACGTCATACTTTACCAACAATGGGAGATGTACATGGTACATTTCTGAACAGCAAAATGATGCATGAGTCGGATATAGATCCTCCCCATCCTCCTCCATGATGTCACTGTCCGTGGAAAATCTACTTAACCATCATTTTAGAGAGAATTTTAAAAAAAAATGCAGGGGGCTATTCTTGGCAGCTCTTTTCAGAATACCAGACACAGGAGTTCCACAAGCCCAAGGGGTATGTAAAATGACAACATTTTGAAAAAGGAGGTACCGTTTTGCATTTATTAGGTCTAATTTGCATTTATAAAGTCTGTTACTTGAAGCTAAACAAAATCAGAATTGCTTCCTCTACTGTTGTATTTTTATAGATGAAGGTTATCTACATGATAGAAACCAGATTATTTATATTTTAAGACTACCTGGGAAGCAACTATCTTACTGTTACACAACAGCTAACAAAATGAGTGACTGCAACCTTTCCTGCACTACCCAGAACAAATACATTATTAATAAGAATGTCAATAATATGCCTGCTTCTGCAGTTCTCACTAATAGCAAGCATGGCCTTTGGTTGCTGGATTTGGCCTGCTTTTCTTTTGAATTCACTTAAAGTAATGTCATCACCAAATATTCCTCATTTGCAATAAAGGTTATATGATGAAACTTGCAGAGTGAACCAAACTAATTTTTCAGCTACCACAGATGTTAACAGAGTAAAATTTCATCTAGTAAAATACACAGGAACAGATTTGCACTCAAATCTCTTTAGGTTATGTTAACCACTTGAAGCTGGGCAAATAAATATTTCCTTTTGTCTCATCAGGTGGTACACTCAGGTACCACCGAATGTATGTTGCCAGTCAAGGATGGGCCACCCTGACCTGTCTTGAGTTGCAATAAAAAAACTAATATTAATAAGAGACAAATATTTGCAGCAAATGCCGACTGTCCTTCCCAGGGACAGTTCCGTGCCCTTCAGAGGACATTACATACATTCTCTCCCTGTAACCTCTTTCACTGCCTTTTTTTTTTCAAATTATCCAATATTTTCCAGTCCATCAAATACTCGGATGGAAGAACAGTCCTGCACATTTGTATTTATTGACTAACTTGTGATAGGGAGGTGATTTACTTTGGCAGGTGAATTTGGTATCTTAGTTCCTCATTGCTATTCCAAAGCCTGCTTCCTGGCATCAGAAAGTTGTTTGCAATAACGCGCTCTGTTTCTGTAGTTTTAAAACCCAAAGTATTTCATCACATTAGGTCAGCTAGCAGGAACTGACTGGTATGTATTTTACCACGAACCTCTGAGCTGGTAATTACAGAGTTCGAAATGAGCTCCTCTCCAGAGCAGTTCTTTTATTCAAAAACTACATTTCACCCTAACACTTCTGAGTCAGCTCTACTTCTTCAGCTTTGAAGTTTATCTTTGGACACACTCATCTGGCCCAGCTTCCCCATGTGTTCACAGTAAGACAATAAACCTTCCTTCCCACCCCGTAAATTAATCAGGGACCTACTGGGCAATGCTTAAAAAACACTTCAGAGATAAATGTAAATGCTGCCATTGGGAAAGCTATGGAGATAGGAACATTTGAGGGAAGAAAACAAGAATTTTATTTTGATAATTGATGCAGGGAAATAACATTCAATAGCATTAAAATGTACCTTATGCGTATCACAGAACATTTCTGTTTAACCGTTTTGATTTTGAAAGCTGTTACCTCCATGAAAGGGCTGGCAAACCATTTTCTCCTCTGGGTACTCTGGCAAGTCCTTTCCTTCTCCATAAAATAGACTATTCAATTATTCTTAAAGGCGTGCAAGCATGGGTTACTTTGGGATAGAAAGTAAGCAGAAATAGCAAATATCCTTTGCAACCATATGACAAGAGAGTGTTTTCAAGTGTCTTCAGCACAAAGTATTACGCTGCATTGTTTTTTCTTGCAAGTATGGATATAGTACAAACTAAATTTCAGTGGAAGCTCTTCTCATTACACAGAGAAAAAACAATGTTTGTAACCTCTGTAGATGAATTTATGTCTGTGTGCCAAATCAGCTGGAATCTCAACTGAAAATTCAAGCTTTTATCTCCATCAATTAAGTAACTCTTGCCATGGAAACTGGAGTGATATCCTGGCATAAGAAAACATGACCAGCTGCAGGGCAATAACGTATTGTCTACCTTCAATCAGTACTACTCCTTCTGAGAGATGCTTCTCCTGTTCACTGGTATCACACATCATTCACAACTCGGGAACAGAGCATTTTGCTATAATCACACAATTCTCCTTCCCCTGTGCACTTGGAAATGGTTCATCTTTCGTGTAAGCTTAGAGTATGCATACACTATGTGGCACTGGGAACAAACTCACTGAAAGGCCAGTCCTGCTGCAAGCTAGGGAGGTAGAATAACCAGATGAAGAAAAAAAACCTATGGCAAATCAACTCTGTCTTCAGTACTTTGTTTTTCAATAGCCTGTTTTATGATACCAGATACTTTCTTCCAGACGAGATGCACCCATGCCTATTATGCAAGCAATTTGGACAGATTCTAATGAAACACTCAGTGTGTGTCCAGTCCAAATCCTTTTCCATCTTTTACTGAATACCTTGCGCAATCATGATAGGTGAAGGTTTGTGAACATACGCCAAAGGCAAAGAAGTTGCCCTAACATTCCCAAAGTTCATTTCTGTTCACTATAAAGAGGGAAAACGCTCATACTCTTGATGACTAAGAAGACACTGCCTTTTTTTGCAAAGATCATCCAGACAGACAACAGAATAAAAGAATTGTGCCAACATTCACCCCTTTGAAATATACAGCAAGAATATACTTTCATACTTTACAAATCAAGTCACAGCCAGATTGTTTTCTTATTTGAAACGTGAATAAATTTGATCATTGAACAAGACTTCTGGTGGCAGAAATTCACTGGGAATGTAAACTGAGGCAAAGACATGGCACTGAAAATTTCAGCCTCAATGAATACACTAACTGCAATTGTTAAATCTTTTTAAGAGAAACTCCTGGCTTTGGACAGATTCTGATCTACAGAAAGCAAGCTGTTTAATTTTACAATAAATGTTTGTTCTGCATTTTTAAAGTTACAACTCATTTATAAAATGTGATCATTTCTCTACTGAAATCAGTCAGTCTAAAAGTGATGGTAAGTGCCTCCTGAGACCTGCCTTTAGCTCTCTTACTTTTTCATGTTTTGCTACATGTCAAAGAAACTGACACAGAAGATTCCTTGAAGAGATGTTTCCCTTCTCCAATAAAAGGAAATCATGGTGAATGACAGGAAGACAAGCCCAACCTACAATCCCACTTTCAATCAGCTACAACCTAGTTAGTACAATCTGTGGCGACTAGAACGCAATTCAGTACACCAGAAGTAGACATTTTTTAGCAAGAGATAATCACATTTTAAGCACTACCAAACAGCCTGACAAGCTACACACTAAAACCAAGGGACTCTGTGATGGATGGCTACAAGGCTGATATCTTCTATGTAGACTGCTGAACCCAGCTGAGATATCTGGGTCAGGTACATGGAACAAGACGCAGATTTTTCATCCAATCTCAGGTGAGTCAAGCACCAAGAAAGTACATGAAATAGCTGCTGTCTCTGTAGCCAAATAAAATTACTAGAAATACCACTTGGTCAACATTTGCATAGACATGTAAATGCAGGATGTGTGATTCGAGAGCAGAGCATGTTATATTTTTTTTCCTTTGGGGAAAACTTTATCATGTGCATTCACATATATGGTATGAAGTTGTAAATGCATTTTGTTTGCTTATTTATGTTTGATGTACAAGGCATACGGAACATTCACCCAAAAGATGCTGGCAAATCACTCACACTTCCACATTAACAACACTTATATAGAAGAAGAAAAGATGTATCTCTCCAAGGACTAATGAAACAAAAATTACTTGTGCTAAAAGTTCTGCTAGCTAGAGTGATCTCTATCTAAACTCCCCAACCCCCAGCTACACTTCTACAGTAAGAATAAGAAATTGAATAAGTAAGAATAAGAATAATCTTACAGTATTCACCTGGCACAGAAACCTTTGTATTTTTGAGCCATCATGAGAAAAATTGCTTCTAAATTGCTGGCAGCAATATATTCAAAAAAGTTGATTTTGTTTGACTATCAGTAATTTACACTGAAATGTAAAAGTGAAACTAGCAGCATTGTAACCTCATAAATTGCTTATGCCATTGTTATGTCTGCTATCTTTGGTTTTATTTCTTTACCATAGTTCCTGTACTAGAACGTAAATTTCCCAGCTTCTTTGGCTCAGCTATAAAAACTTTTCCACACCAGTCCAAGAACACTTACTCAATGCTACACAATTTTTAGGGAAACAACAGCTAAGATCAAAGTAAGACTGAATTCCTTTGGCAACATTAGGAAGGCTCCAGGGACATTAGCAACATTCCTTGGATAAGTGAAATGTTTCTGTGGTGGATATGGCAACAGCACACAGTCCCACTTGATCAATCACCCCTGCAACAGTTCCAGTATACAAATCCATTTTCACACAAATTGTATTAGTAAATATGGATGAAGAAATGTTTTCAATTAGTTTTGATTAGACAAATACATTTTTACAAAACGCATAGAAATCTATTCAACATTTCCACCAAAAGGAACAGAGCATTATTTTTTTTTTAATTTTCAATATTGCCTTAACACGGCATTAAGATGTTTTTGCTAAGTAGTAGAACGCTTGTGTTTCCTAGACTTTGACGCACACACTCCTGATTATATGAACACAGAAGGAAAGATCAGAATGTTATATATATACATACATAAATACAAATACTATTTATCTGTAAGAGTGAATTTATGTAACAGAAAACAGTTCCACAATACAGCATTCAAATTTATAATTCAATGTACAGGATGTAAAATTTGGGGAAATTTAAGAAAGAATTGAAGGCACCAATTTATTATTTCAAGGAAATGTATTACTACTGGTTTTTTTTTTTAATGAACGAAATCAGTACTTTAACTTGACAGCTCTTCCTTTGTTTCAAAGCAAGGTCTGCCTGTAGCAGAGAAGCAAAACCTAGCTTGCAGACTCCAACTTACCAGCTGATCAAAGCCCACACCGTGTAACACAAGACAAAATTTCTTCCGCCCTGAATAAATTTGCATAACTGACAGAATTTAGATTGGCTGAATTACTTAAACAGAAGTGTACTCTTCTGATACACTTCATCATTTATCTTCATACTGGCAGTGGCTGATAGAATAAAAATTAACTATGTTCAAAAATCAACTATGTAGTAACGTTTCCTTTAGGCTGAATTTTAACCCCTGTCCTCTCTCTCTCATCTCCAGAACTTTACTTCCATTATCAAAGGAAATGCTCTTCCAATAATAAGCTAATAACAATAGCCTGGCTGTTAAAACTTTTATTTCAGCTTAATTCAAACTCATCAGCATTTCCTTGGAGCATGGCATCAATTATAAATAATTCATTTATCAATAATCAATTAAAGGCACATGATACAATGAACTTCACTGTAGAAAAAAAAGTGGTAACAGTAGTCACGTGAAAATACAGATTGCATTTAGGATTAAAATGTAAATTGACAGGAAATGTTTTACTCTTTCTGTTAAGGCCACTGGGGAATTAGGATAAATTTTATCTTACTTCTGGAGGACTGAGGAGAAGAAACATTCTAGCATTTTTCTTTCAACTTGGCAATTACTAGTACCTATTTTTTACAGCAGCAATACATTAAAGCAGGAAAAAAAAAGCACAGTCCTAACATTTCCCTACGCTTTCTTCAACTTTGTCAGTACAACTTAAAAATATATGGAAAAGTTAACATTAGCATAGTAAATGAACCACTGAAATAACAAATATTTTAGTGATATATATCACACATTGTGCATAAAATTATTAGCTTGAGTTTTCTAACAATTTTTTGGGGTAATTCACATGCTTTTTGTACTTCACATTTACTCCTTATTGTAATGCATGCAGTAAAGTACAAATTCATTATGTTTTTAGTATCTTTGTTTATTTGTGCCATGGTTTTGCTACATGTGGCAGTTATCAATGCACTGGTGGGAATATTAATTAATTTGAAACATACACAAAATACTGGTAAGGAAATATTAGGCAATTCATTCATAATAGGCAGGTGCATCTCCTACGTGACACAGCCTGAAACAAATATTTACCCTCCGCTTTGTTCTTTAATCTGGCTACCCATAAATGACAGCATTAAATACAGTGTGTCAGTTTCTTTTCAAAAGTTGTCAATGGCCTGAGCTAAAGTTGCCTAAAAGTTAAGATGAGGCATGAGACTGCTGTATCTGTTTGGAGGGAGAGAAAAAGAAGCTGTGCGTCACAAGTGTTTGCTGCTTTTCTTAACACATTTCTAAGTGTGTTGTGTTAGAAATGGTATAAGAACATGATCAGAAAAATTTAGATTCTGAAGTACAGCTGAAAATTTCTACAGTTGTAAAAAACTGCTAGAAATACAGAAAAGGAATATACATGTTTTTAAACTACTGAAGATGTACCCATTAAACATAGCTAGAACAGTACAGTAACAGTCCTAAGGAGTATTGGTAGACATATGGTTACCAAAAATTCTGCAGATACATCTAAGAATGAGAAACTGTAACTCTCCACTTTGTTCCTATGTTAACACGGGTGTGAATGTCAGGAGTGTCCTATGCAGGGACAAGAGTTGGACTCAATGATCCTTCTGGGTCCCTTCCAACTCGGATAATTCTATGATTTAGAATTATATACACTTCCCTTTGCAGCAAATCTGGATAAAGAACAAAATCACACAAATATTATACCATAAAATAAGAATACAGAAGATTTTTCTATACACATTTAAGCACTCACTTCTTGCACAAAATATATTCAATATGGGCATTTCATCCTATAGTTTAAAATACAGGCTGGAAGTAAATGAATGAGCAACAGTCCTCCGGTAATAAACCATCCTGCCTTTGGATGAAAGACAGTTCCTGCTCTCAGGGCTCTAAAGCAAGGTATTTCTGATGTTGTTTCTGGGAAAATTTTACATATTATAGAGAGAAACCACAGTATGAGGACAATCCTTTAAGGAATGTTCTTTTCCAATCTTCTCTCCGAGGAAAAAAACCCCTTTTATTAGTTTCATAATAAAGCCTAAACAGACCCACTGTACATTCAGACAAGTTCCCAAAATCATACATTTCTAACATGAAAAAAACAGAGCACAGAGTGTTCTTTCTGTGGGAAGGCACGTTTCAAAGTGTGAAAAACCTTCGATAATTAGGTTAGTGTGCTGCAGAGTCAGTACTCTGCAGCCACAGAAGGTCTCTGCTACCCAACCCAAGTAATACCTTCTGTAATTTTTTGTACTTTACATTAACATATATTTACTAGTGTAAATGTAGTACAAACAGATCCCCTAATCTGTGCACCCTTTAATAAATAAAGTTCAGCACATGCTACACTTACATAAGCCTTTCCATAAAAATAATCCCTTTTGACAGCTACTCATCACGAACTGGAATAAATAAGGCCCCATATCCTTAATGAGTAATTAAGTTCAATTAATAAAAAATAAACAAAACAGTTATTAACAGACATTTCTTAGCTTGTACACTGTAAATTAGACAAGAGCTTAAGTTTTACTTTGGGGCTTTTTCTGAGAAATTTCCATAAATGAAATCTATTACTTTGAATAGTCCACAGTGCAAATGACTATGTTATGAACCTGCAACATAATAACATTTTTCCTTAAGGAACTTATTTATTATTAAATTTTTACTGTCATATAATGATAACAATATTGCACTTTATTTTATAATAATATGGAAGATGTTGCTCTCAATGGAAAATGCTGCTTACACGTACAGCAGCAAGGTCTAAGAAAATTCAAATTTTGATGAATTTTGATTTTCTTCTGTCTTCCTGAATCTTCCCTAAAGCTTATGTTTTACTATAATAAATAAGTTTGCCTTTACACAATTCTAAAATATTTAGTGAAATTCTTTCATTCTAAAATAAATAATATTCATAATTAGCATATTTTTAAATTAAACAACTTAAAACACGTAGTACTGTAATCAGTGTGTATTCTCCTTATTAAACACAAATAATAACTAGTAATGATCTGCAAATTGAGTATTAACCAACTACAAAGGAATATAATTTAGTAGAAACACTGTGTGAGAGCAGTGCTCAGAGGTGCAGATATGCAGTTGCACGTTGCGAAATACAAACTGCATTTCTTTTAAACAGCTGAATACCAGAGTCCAGCAGTAAAAAAATTCGAAAGGGCAAATTATGTTTTTTACAAGTACCATACGCTACTAAATTCTCACTAATACTTAGCATTTACACAGTATTTTAAAAATTTAAAGTGCTATGCAAATGCTATCCAGATGAAATGTATCATCCGAAGGCAGAATACAAATCCCAAGTGAGTGGTGAGAAGATGAATGGCACCATGACAGTAAAATGTAATGTAATTACTACGGAGAGAGACTGACTACTTTATAAATCAGCTAGCTAGGCATGACCTATAATGGGAGACCACAAATTTCACAAGGGTAATATATAGATATAAAATTATTACCATTTCTCAAATAGGTTTCTATAACAGGGAATTGCCACAGAAGCTGCAACTGGCTCCACAGACATCTAACTTAGAAGTTGTAGGAAACATAAGGAAACCACTTCAGTGATAAACAGACAGATTATTTCAAGTGCTAATACAAACAATTTTTCAGAGCTGTCTCTCTTACACATCAATGCGGACTCCATGCTTTATGGACATTAATTCTCTAGTGCCTGTTAAATACATGATAAAGGAACATAAATGAGGTAAAGATGCAGTAATTGCCACATACAGCCAATATGGCAAAGGAGGAGTTTTTCCAAATGGGCAGATCCAGAGGCCGTGACGAATCCCATCACGGACATGATGAGAGGTCCAGGATATGAACAACATCCAGGGAAGAAAGCACCATGAATCCTTAAGCCTGAAAAGGTGCATAATAAACTTTAATGTCAAAGCCACAACAGGAATCACAGTAGAACAATGAAGAAGTGGTCTCTGTGGAAGAGTCAGAGCAGCCTGCAGAAAAGAAAAACATAAGTGGCAATGACTACAGCAGTGACAAGAAAAGAAATGTTTCATGTATGTTTACAGGTGTATTAGCAAGTGGCTAAGTGGAAGCACAAAGAAAAGCATACTGTTCATTTCCACTGTAGCTGATCAAAATCAACAGAACACCTATTCAGATGTATGACAGCTGCGTGTTGCCCTGTCTCATTCATCCTGCTAAGCACTGCTGTTGGCAAAACAGAGAAGGATAAGATATGCTATTTGCCATACAGTCAAATAACAGTACAGAAGACATTCTTAGCCTGCTACACTGACTATATGCATTTAATTGCAAGATAATTAAAAGGAAAACAACCATAGAATACACTTGAAATATTAAATATGATTTACTTGAAAGATTTCATATGTTTTAATGGCATTTATTTTCAAAAATGCTTCCTGTATTATACTGCACTTACAAGCCATGAAGTAGTTTTAGTTGAACTATATCTAAACCAGAACAGTAATGTCCAATGTAACAAAAATATGTTATGCATATTTTGATTGCTGTAATACAGTATTCTTTATGCACAGACAAAAGACAAATTAAGAAGCCAACGTCTGAATCATTTATGACTGGAATTTTTATATCAACAACTTTTTTGATGTTAACTCAATTGAAAGCCTGAATTGAAAGTTTTAATCAAGATGAATGTCTAGCTAGTGAGGTTAAATCTAGCCTTTTTAAGAAGTAATAATTATCAATTTAATATACATTCATGAGAAAATAGTCTGGATTTACTTACTAGCAACAGCTAGAACCATCTCCTCGAAAGACAGTAATAAATACATACACATATAATTTATAAACAAGAAGTAGACTCTTGTTATGTAAGCACAGGAGAAATGACAGCACATTACCAGAAGATCTAGACAAGTGCTGGTGTAGTATTAACTGGTTTAATTCAGATACTGGTGAACATTTGGAAATACTACAACAGGCATCAGAGATATTATCCTGGAACATGACTGTGCATCTGATTGTTATGTTGAACACATCCCTCACCATATCTACTGCAGAAAGCAAAAAAAGCATTTCTATAAGACAGCAGTGAGGAACCCGTTAAGGGTTCAGTTGTCTTATCTGTTTTAGGATTCAACAGCCATGGTACCTGACAGTGGGAACAGAATCTGGAATAGCTTAATCACGTGTTCACAGATAATTTTAGACAACTGCTTGGAATCCTGTCTTCTCCGTACTGAAACTCTGATGTAGCCTTAACCAAGAACCACAGAGATGCAAACCTACGGAATATCCTGGAATGTAACAGCCTGTGCTTTAAACCAAACCCAATGTTAATAGGCTTACAGAAAGTTTTGCTCAACTAGTTTCCTACCACATGCTTGTCTGTGACACTCTCAATCAGGTGATAGGTTTACAAAGCTCACAAACCATCTTAACATCTTTTAACTGTAAAGGTATGGACCCAACTCATTAAAGTCAGTGCAAAGGGTACATTTCATACAAGCAGATTGTTCATGGATTAAAGTAGAAAAATCTTGTGACGGTGCAACCATTTATCACCCATTCTAAAAAAAAAGTAAGTCAGATTTTTGTTGTTGTCAGCAAGAGCCTAAGAAGTCCATACCAGCCTAACTCTGAAAAACCACCCCAGCTGGTGATACATTTTGGCAAATATTCTATTGATTGGTCACTATTTCTGCATTTTGAAAAAAACAGTTGTAAAGTCTAAACCAGTCCTGCCCTGTAGAGATTAGGCATTAACAGCAACACTGTGAGTAAGGAGAATCTAAATGCTAATTACATATACAATTTATTGGCATTAGTGTCAATCTTTATCCAGTTTTGGGGAAGTGATACTTAAATTGTTTTCATACAGAACTTTAGATGGGAGGGTTGTTCATGCAAGCAAACCTGGCCACTCAATTTTAGCAAGAGAAAACTCTATTTTGTAATTGCAGTACAGTCATTAGGCTTCTGAAATGCTATTAGAATCATAGAATCATAAGGTTGGAAAAGACCTCTGAGATCATCAAGTCCAACTGCACATGTCCCCTTCCTAAACAATATCCCCAAGAAACTCATCCACTCACCTTTTAAACACCTCCAGGGATGGCGACTCAACCACCTCCCTGGGCAGCTGTGCCAGTGCCTGACCATCCTTTCAGTGAAGAAGTTTTTCCTGATGTCTAATCTGAACCTCCCCTGACAACTTATGGCCATTTTCTCTTGTCCCATCACTTGTCACTTGTAAGAAGAGATAAACACTCACTCTCCCACAGCCCCCTTTCAGGAAGCCGTAGACAGTGATGAGGTCTCCCCTCAGCCTCCTCTTCTTTAAGCTAAACAACCTCAGTTCCCTCAGCTGTTCCCCGTAGGACTTGTTCTCCAGACCCTTCATCAGCCTCTTTGCCCTTCTCTGGACACGCTCCAAGACCTCAATGTCCTTCTTATACTGAGGGGCCCAGAACTGAACACAGCACTCAATATGGCCTCACCAATGCTGAGTACAGGGGCACAATCACCTCCCTGGTCTTGCTGGCCACACTTTTCTGATAGAGGCCAAGATGCCATTGGCTCTCTTGGACATCTGGGCACACTGCTGGCTCATATTCAGCCGGTTGTCAACGAACACTCCCAGGTCCTTCTCTGTCAGACAGCTCTCCAGCCACTCTTCCCCAAACCTGTAATGCTGCATGGGGTTGTTGTGTCCCAAGCGCAGGACACAGCACTTGGTCTTGTTGAACCTCATCCTGTTGGTCTCAGCCCATCAATCAAGCCTGTCCAGATTCCTCTGCAGAGCCTCCTTTCCTTCAAGCAGATCAACACTGCCACCCAGCTTGGTGTCATCTGCAAACTTACTAAGGGTGCACTTGATCCCTTCGTCCAGATCATTAATAAAGATATTGAACAGGACTGGACCCAGCACTGAACCCTGGGCAACACCACTCGTGACTGGTTTCCAATTGGATTTAACTCCATTTATCACAACTCTTTGGGCCCAGCCTTTTACTGAAGTCCAAGTATACCACATCCACAGCCTTTTCCTCGTCCATTAAAAGCGTAACCTTGTCATAGAAGGAGATCAGATTGGTCTGGCAGGACCTGCCTTTCATAAACCCATGCTGACTGGGCCTGATCACCCAATTGTCTCACGCGTGCTCTGTGACAGCACTCAATATGATCTGATCCATGACATTCCCCAGCACAGAGTTCAGACTGACAGGCCTAAAATTCCACGGATGCTCCCTCCAACCCTTCTTGTAAAAGGGTGTAACATTTGCCAGTCTCCAGTCAAGTAGCACTTCCCCAGTCAGCCAGGACTGTTGATAGATGATGGACAGGGGTTTGGAGAGGACCTCTGCCAGCTCCCTCAATACCCTTGGACGGATCCCATCCAGCCCCATAAACTTGTATATGTCTAACTGGCCAAGCAGGTCTCTAACCAGGTCTCCTGGATCGCTGGAGCCTCACTCTCGCTGTCTTCTGGCTCAGGGGGCATTTCACTTTACTATTAAAGACTGAGGCAAAGAAGGCATTAACTACCTCTGCCTTATCCTCATCTCTCGTCACTAGCATCCTTCCTGCATCCAGTAAAGGAGGGAGATTTTCCTTGATCCTCCTGTTGTTATTAATATATTTGAAAAAACATTTCTTATTGTCTTTCACCGAACTGGCCAGCTGGAGTTCCAGTTGGGCTTTAGCTCTTCTAATTTTCTCTCTACATGATCACCCCTCACCCTTGTAGTCCTCCTGGGATGCCTGAACCCTCTTCCAAAGCTCATAAACTTTCCTCTTCTTTCTGAGATCAATACAACGCTCTCTACTCAGCCAAGTCAGTTTTCTTCCCCACCAGCTTGTTTTATGGTGCATGGGGATGGCCTGCTCTCGTGCTGCCAGGACTTCCTTCTCAAGGAGCATCCAGCCCTCTTGGGATCCTTTGTCATTTGGAACTGCCTCCCAAGGAATTTTATCAAGCAGCCTTCTAAACAGTTCAAAGTCTGCCCTCTGCAAGTCCAAGGTGACAGTTCTGCTAACCCCCCCTCCTTAGTCCTCTAAGAACTGAGAATTCTATCATCTCGGAATCACTGTTCTCCAGGTATCCTCCAACAGTCACCTCTCTCACAAGGCCCTCTCTGTTCACAAAGAGCCCAGTGGGGCACCTTCTCTACTCAGTTCACTACTCACCAGTTGTGTTAGGAAGTTATCTTCCATGCACTCGATGAACCTCCTAGACTGCTTCCTTTCTGCTGTATTATACTTCCAGTAGACATCTGGAAGGTAGGGTGAAACCCCCCACAAGAACTGCTACTACTGCTATTACCCAAGATCTCAGAGAAGAAAAGTCTTACTTTCTGTCACATTCTGTAAGTAGAGCAACATTTACATCCTTGAGTTGCCAATCCAAAGAGACAGACACATAGATCTATTTGCCAATATAAGCTGCTATACTCTTTCTCCTAACAGGTAGCAAATTTGTTTGCCTTAGAAATCACCAGACCTTAAAAAAAACAAGGAAATCAACAGTATAAGCCTTTTCTGCCTCAAACCTCCTAGAAAGAGATGATCATGGTTCAGGTAGATTTAGGGGTACATCTACCATGAGAGAGATCAGGCTGCAATTGCACATAGAATTTATTCACAATGCAAATCACCTTTCCATTTGCCTATGTGTTCAATCAGGTGCAAGATATTCTTGAAGTTCCTACTCTTCCAGCCCCTCTCATACACCACAATGAGCAGCTGGAGCCAGGAGACGACAATCGCATGAATGGAAACCCAAGCAAGTTCTTTGCTTTAATGCTTAAAGTGATGGAATTTATGCAACAACTCACTCATGTTTCGTGATGCTCCACAGTCCTGAAGTCCTTAGTTTTGAGGCTGATCTATAAATTCAATGTTAAATTAATTGTATTTGTGTGCAAAACTTAATCTCCAACTCCAGAAATGCTTCTGGGCAGCCCAGGTGGTCAGCATTGGGACATTAACCAGCTGTGTTACTTGTGTTTGCTGGTACAATCTTGTTTGCCATCAACAGCATTCTCTAAACTTTTAGAAATCTTAAGTTGGAGGCTATTAATTTCTGCACGTTTGTTCTGCAACATGAGTGTGTGGGCTGCAGTCCTGGGAGACACTGGGAGCAGCTCATCATGCCGTTGTTTGTAATCAATGCTGAGGATGACAAGCAGGCTGCAGTAGCTTTCAGCTTTACAGCTAGTCAATGAGAGATTCTTCAAATACTGATTCTTAGATTCTTCTACACTTGTGTGCATACAATACACAATAAAAACTACACAGAATACAAAGAACTTCAAATTCTAACTAGTAAAGTCTTTCTAGACTTTATAGTTGTTGCAAAAATAATGTTGGCAAAAGGGCAGATCACATGCTACATGTATTTATCAGAGTAAACGCATAAATACCATAGGTGACTATTTACCCTGAATACTCAGAAAAATAATGGTGACACCCAGCCAACAGCCAAATAACCCAAGCAGCAAGCTGTGTCAGCAGGAACAGGACCAGATGACTGTGGTACTATGAGGGTAGCACCTGGAGGTAGAAGGCAATACTGCCTTGTGCTGCACAGAAGGGTTACTCCACAACAGTAACCTGTCATCAAATTTAAGAGTGATGATTAGGAGTTTTATAGATAATTGTGTAATGTGAAAAGTGCTATTGTTACAAATTAGTAATATTGGTGTGGTTAGCTAATTAGACTACTTAATTTATTAGCTACCCAGTAATGTGTTGCATAAGGAGTAAGCACTGTCATCTCTTAAATCAGTTACTCTTAATCCTGCAATCTAAAGAGAAAGAATAGGACTGGAAATAATAAATACGTTGTAAAAGAGTATCCCACAAAGTAATAAATTACATAGGCAACTGTCTGAAATTAGGACATGAACCGAAAAGTGCAGCACATTAAGCTGAGGGAAGAAAAAAATCACATAATAAAATCAGGTCTAGCTAGCCAGGCAGTAACACAGCAGAAAGGTTTATGGGGATTTAATTCTACTGTAAACTATAAAGAGTCCAATGGCACTGCAAGAAGACATGAAACCTGTAACAGATTTGTTTTTCTTTTTAAAAACAATTGTTATATGCATGTGACATTAAAAGGAACTAATCTATGCTCTTTGGCTCAGAAAAGTCTCACCTAAAATACTACACACAATTTGGGGCTTGACGCTTTAAAGAAACCTTAGACAAAAAGGAATCCAGAGGAGAAGAGAAAAATAGTAAGAAGCTTAGAAAACATAAATCCAGGCCCTTCAGATTTTTTTACAAGTTACTTAGTCAAGAAGAGACCTTTTGTAAAGCATAATGGTTTTGCAAGTAATAAAAGTAATGCTGTTACTGCTGTTAAGGGTCGAGAGACCTACACAGGACATGATTTAAAAGTAATCATCCTTTATTAGCCCAGTTACCATATGGAAGGAGGAGGAGTTTGTAGGCAAATTACTATGAAGAAGCCTTTGGGCATCTTGCCTACTCCTGACCTCAGCTAAGTAACTGTGGCTACTAAAGGACTCTCCTTCCTGCAGCATCTTCTATTTCTGGTTTAAGAAGCATTTTTGGGGAGAGCACAGTAATCAGCTGTCTATGCAAAGACACTATGAAGAATAAGATGCATCAACAACAATACTTTAGGCTGGATATTAGATAACCCATTGCCAGCTGCTTGAGAACTGAAACAACACAAGAACAGATTAAGTAATGAAATTGCAATAATTTACTTTGTTTGGCATATTACGGATAGCCTACAAAACATTCTCCATCATGGAGAGCTTAAGCGTATACAACCTTGCCTCATCATCCCAGTTCTATGACACAATACAACACTCAACTTTCTAAACAGACATTGGTGAAGAGTGTCACCTAGCGGGCAGATTCATAAAAAAACCACTGCTAATAGCCTCATATGCAAGAAAACGTAGCAATAAAATTTTAACAATATTTTCTAATAACTAGCCATTCGTTACATGCATTTACTGATTTTAAAATAAGAAAATACACACTACAATAATAATAGATTTAAATGCTATACAAAAATGTTAATATTCTAGGAACGCTTAGGAGGTTGTACAGTGGTGGGGGTTGATCTCTTCTCCCTGGTAGCTAGTGACAGGACAAGGGAAAATGGCCTCAAGATGCACCTCGGAGATTTAGGTTGGCTATTAAGAGGAATTTCCTTGCTGAAAGGGTTGTAAAGCATTGGAACAGGCTGCCCAGGGAGGTGGTTGAGTCACCATGCCTGGAGGTGTTTAAAAGATGAGTAGATGTCATCCCTGGGGACATGGTCTAGTGGTCAACTTAGCAGGGCTGGATCGATGGTTGGACTCAATGATCTTAAAGGTATTTTCCAACCAAAACCATTCTGCGATTACACAATCAAACTAACAAAACTATATAAAAGGAAAGGAAAGTAATTTTACACTATTTCCACGTGCAAAAAGCACAGAAAAGAGAGAACAAGGGACTTCTGAGGGAAGAAGAATGCCAGGTGCCAGAACATACCGGAGGCTGAGCGGCTAGAAAACGGTTTGGAGAAAATTCAACTTATTGAATAACAAGTTGAATGTGAGCCGGCAATGTGACCTTGTCAGAAAGGCAGCTCCTGGTATCCTGGGCTGCATTAGGCATTCTGCCAGCAGGCTGACTGAGTTGATCTTTCCCTTTCTCTTCAGCACTCGCAAGGCCACTTCTGGAGTGCTGAGTCCAGTTCTGGCACTTCAAGAGAGACACAGTGCTACTGGAAAATGAGTCCAGAGAAGGGCCACTAAGATCATGAAGAGACAGGAACACCTTATACATGAGGGAAGGATGAGAGCTGGGTCTGAGCAGCCTAGAGAAGGCTCAGGAGAGATATTATCAAGGTGTACCAGTATTTGAAGGGAGTGTCCAGAGAACAGAGCCAGGCTCCCTCCAGTGGTGCCTGCTGACAGGGCAAGAGGCAATGAGCACAGACTGTAATGCAGGAGGTTCCTCCTGAACCTAAGGAAACGTGTTGGTTTTCTTCATTGAGGCTGTGATTGTGCATGGGAGCAGGCTGCCCAGAGATGTGGTGAAGTCCACATGGAGATATTACAAAGTTGTCTAGACATGGACTTAAGCAACTCGGCTCCAGGTGAGCCTGCTTCAGCAATGGAATTTGAGAAGATGACTTCCAGAAGAGCCTTCCAACCACAACCACTCAGTGGTTCTGTGAAAATTTGAAGACAAATACAAGGGGGAAAATGACCAAATGCACAAATAGGAAAGCTTCTTTTCTCTACAACAGTGAGATTTTACATAAACAAAACCTTCCCACTGGAAGTTTGATTCTTACATCTCAACTTTAAGCAATAACACTTCTTGTATTTAGCTGTCTCATGTATATGTTAAAAAACTTGTAAAATATTTTGCCTTGCTCTTCTTTATAAAGCATTACAAACAACAGCAATTTTCCCTCCACCTCCTTTCTTCCTCTGCTTCCTAGGAGTTATTTCCTGTCTCTGTGAATAGAATAACCCTGTTATGAGCAAACTGGAGGAGGGAACGAAGGGTAAGATGGTCAAACAACTACGTTACATTCTGGTTGAACTGATAAAGGTTGGTATCTTCCCCTTCTCCTGTACAAGTGCATGAGTAGGTGGGGTGTACACTTCTGGGGAGGGAGGATTAAGTAGCATGCATGCATACCTACGCCAACAACTACAGCATAATCCAACTGTGAGGACTTGTGTTGATGAGCCGAGCAAATTCCTGATGACAAGCAGAGTGGCATGGCTCTGGCTACGGTGACCAGGAGCTAGCTGAGGGTGAGGAATGCCTGCCTGAGGTATAAAATCTAGAGGACAGAGTTAAGAGAGCCGTGGCCAGTTCTGGCACAGCCGGAGCTTACAGGAACTGCAAATGTTTTGGAGAGTATACAGAAGATATTGTTGTGGTCACAGAAAACCGTTTACATATGTCCGAAGGAGGCAAGAAGACAAGGGTAGATACATACATGTACACCTATGAAGGGGGAAACGGGAACAGGACATAACCAACCCACTGGAGAACGACTGAAAAACAAATGCCATAACCTGGTAGTACTAATCCTCTTGAGAAAGTCCATCCTAACAAGAAGTTCTGCAAATGGTCGACGATCGCATATATAGCTTAACAAGAGCCAATTCACCTTTTCACTTCATTAAAAGCTTCACACTTGCTTTACCTTTTTTTAATGCCAATGAACTATATTTAAGGGCAAATTCAGACAGCCTTTTTAAAAGTGACAGTTCATATGTAGCTTGTTTTGGCTGGTTAAAACGAAATGTACTACTCAGTAAGACTGAATGAAATCAAACAGTAGCTGGATTATCTACTTTCCAGTTACTTCTACCCCTTATTGTAAACAGAAATGGAATAATCCACTTTACACACAAAATGCGCACAGCAGCACTTATCTGTTCAACTTGGATGACAAAGCGGCTGTGTGATACACATAGGGTACCATGTACAACGGCCTTCAGAACTCTTTTTTCAGAGCCTTGTAAGGAGCAGAACTTAACAGTTGATGTAAAATATTTGCAGGGCTTATAAACAACTGCACACAAAGACAATGCCCACTTATCTATTAAAAATTTATCTAATTAAGTATCATTGGAACTTTGTTTGTTTAGGATATGGTAGAAGAACAATAAACAGTGATGAAGAAAGAAAATATACAATCACTGATCTATTGACTTACCTTTAATGACAGGGAGCCAGCAAGGAAGAAGTGGTCCACATCAATGATGGAGGCGAGAAAGCCAGCTAGAGTGACCTCAGTGAAGTCACTTTTTTTTCTGAGTCCAATCACAATTGCCCAGGACCACATTCCTAGTATGCCATGTACAGCATTATCAGAGAGTGCTCGGAGCCAGTCATTTTGCTGAATGAAGGAAAACTGCAGAAGTCTGTCTGCTACAAAGCAGAATAGTCCCAAGCCTAGACTAGAAATAATTGAAGCTGTGCTGAATGTTTGGAGAAGAGCATGGGCCTTTTCAGTCTCAGATGCCATGGCAAAAAAAACTTCACAGCACACAAAATGTCATCAGGGTATAGACTGTGCATTGTCCTTTGCATCATCATTTGTTCTGCAAATGTCAGAGAACATGAAGAAAATTATTGAAGAAAAAAGTAGATTAACACAAAGCATCTGTTATCACAGCTACTACCGAGCATAAGAAAACCCAAATTCAGAATCTATAGAATCTTTTATTTCAGTTAATTTGTTGACTTGAACTCTACAGCCCTGAATTAAAACACCTGTCCTGTTTCAATTAGAACAAGCATCTTTGTAACATGGAAAGCTCTAACTCAACTTTCTGAAATCTTAAATTCTACAAATAATTTGAAACATGTCTATGATAACAGAGTGAATATGCTTCAAGGTTACTCCTGGTCTTAAAGTGGTTGATATGATGTCATTAAACCCTTTATACTGTAACAAAAAAAGATTAAATTTGGACGATTCTTAGGACTGATGCTCAAAAACTCCAAATCACTCTACACCACAACTGTTAAAACTGTGTTTCTTACCTACAATCCGAAACACTAATTTCCTTTGCACACTCTGTAAACATATGTATTATCATCCCAGTACGCCTCTCTGAACAACTCCTAATTTAGCTTGGAGACTGACATGTAGAATAAGCATGAAGAAATATCTTCACTGTTTATCATAAAGACAACAACCATTCTGTCAAGAAGTAACCAAAACTAACTTCTTACAGAGCAAAACTACATATGCTTGTCCTCAGTACGTGCTCCTGCAACAAACTCTACCACTGCTACTTTTAGGACTTGCATATTGTCTTTCTAATTTCATAGCAGCTCTTTTTTTCATAAAAAAAATTAACTAATCCCAGTCATTTCACTTTTCAAAAGTTGACCGGTGTAATTTGAAAATACAGGCATTGTTATTAGCATTACAAAACTCCTTAAAACATATTTATGTTCTGTAATTATTATACAACCTCCTCGTAGTAGGTAATTTCTTGTAAATAATTATTGCCCTTAAATAACTGCTTTACACTTCAATAGAAATTTCAAAACCAATTCAAGATCTCTAAATCACCCCCATCCCACTTCCATGAAGCAATTACAGGATACTCTGATTATAGAGACAGAGTACTCATTTCTGCGATAATGTTAAAAAGAAGTGCTTTGAAATAAAAATACTCATGTAAATTATAAATTCCCTCACTTCGTTACATTAAATGCACTGAGAAGCAGCCTTTGAAGGGCTGTATCAATTCTAACTGTCCCAACTGTTATGCTCTTCCGTCTTTTTGGGGACCTATGGAGACAGATCACTGTTTCAAAGCCTACTTCCTATCTAAAAACGGGTTCTTCCCCAAAGGTTGCTATTTCTGTGCAATACATTAAATCTTGATAATCCTTCTTCGTGCAGTTCTGTCAGGTAAATTTTATTCTGAATGGGCTTTTAATGAGTGTATTAGACTTCCTTTAAAACTACTTCAACAATTGACACAAAATAGTTCATGGATTTTAAACATATTACTGACTGTAAGCCTCAGAAAATATAAAACGTTTCTTTGACGTTATTTACATGCCCATTTATTGCAGAATTATCCTTAAGAAATGACTACTGACACTGGTTTTTAAGGGAAAAAAAAGCCCACTGGATTATTTATTTGGGAAATATTTTCAAAAATGTGAAGAAAGCATGAATAATACATGGACTTTGCACACAAGATGAAAAAAAGTGGGTCATGTGTAGAGTATGTTAACCATGACTGTGCCATTTCTGAATAAACACGTAGACACAAAGCACTGCCTGAAACACTGGAACGGGCAATTTTTTACAATATACAGTATATTTCCAAATAAACTCTTATTTTAAGAAATAAATGGCAATCTCCTCACAAATGTTTCTTCTATATAACCATCAATGTCAGATTGGATTTTACTTAAAACTACCATAAAATCTGCATAAGATTTCAATCGGTGGAGAGCTGATGTAGCAACATACCTTTAAAAAGATCACCAGGATTAAAAATCAAACTTACCCCAGGACGAGGAGAACGTATTTTTTCCATTGCTGTTGCTTTATACTAGTAGCAAACGTGGTCCACGCAGCAGCATTGAATCTCTGTGCTTTCTGAATCCAGTCTGCCCAGTCCAATGCAGGAAAGACCAAATATCATTGGTTCCATCCTAAATAAATCAAACCAGGCAGCAGTAAGCACTGATACTACAAAAAGCTCTGCGAACTCTCCACAAAAAAATACATGAAAACTGAACAACGGTCAAAAACACAGGAAAAAGGCAACACCTTTTTAATAAATTCCAGAACAAATATAACTGAGGTCAAAACAACTTCAGCTATGGCTTAGAACCTCTGTTAAAGAAAGCAGGAAAAAAGATCATGAAAGAAAAGATGAGCACAAGTAAAGATGGAACAAGATAATAATCAAAAAATACTAAAACCCAATGTCATGAAGTCAGAAAATGGCACTTCCAGCCTCTTGTTTTAAGTAACTGCATTTTGAAATAGACACAGATTTTTACTCATGTGCCTGAAAGATTCTCACTTAACTAAACTAAAATTTAAGTCACTTTCAAGGATCTCTGTTTAATTTTATCTCATCTATTAGTAATCTTGGAATAGATAAACAGAGAACTATAAATTCAAACAGCAACAGAAGTCTCTGTCATTTCTGTGGAAGCCTTGCTCTGCTTTGCTTCAGATATTATTTAAACACACATAAAATGCACAGGAAAAGTATTGCTACAGCATTAAGAAAACCCAAAATTAGTATTATTTGAGAATTACATATCATGAAATAAAGATAACAACTCCAACTGGAAAACAAGGACAATAGGTTGAATGGGTGTCTTTGATCCAGAGCGAACAGCAGGGAGCAAATACGTGGCTTCAGATTACTCCTAATTAAAAGCCACATCCATGGCATAACTGTTCTTTTTAACAAGTCTCTGTCATGTTTTATAGACAAAAATGACTGCTGTCTGTGTAAAAATCAAGGCACATTCCCAGGTACAACAGTGTTACATACAAACATTCTGTAGATCAAGAGTGAACTCTGACCGAAAAAGCAAAACTCTGTTCAACTAAAATTACAATTTTAATAAAACTAGAAATTCTATCTTTTTGCGTGAAAAAAAATTGATTTCCAGACTTTTTACAAAATGTCAAAGTGAAGTTTCATAGGGTTTTTCTATCCTATAAATCTCAGAAAACATAATTTTGGACCTCACGCTTCCATTAAAACAGAACAGTGGGAAATAGATGTACTATACAAGAATGCTTAGAAACCTGTGCATCATCAGTCCAGTTAAGATACTGAAGGAAAGATTTAGGTTGAGTTTACATGAAACACATGCACACAAAAGCTGATAAAGCAACACTGCTTAGAGTTGTGATTTCTCATTACATTTTTATAGCAGACAAGGCGTTATGCATAATCTCCACCTATACAGACAAAATACGATTTTGCTGATATATTTAGCTTCATTTAAGGAAATCATAAAAAACCATTTTACCAAACACACAGTTAACATTGTAAATTCCTGACACAAGAAGGTATATATACCAAAGCTGCAAATATGCATTCTGGGAAACAGCTGACCCTAAAAGGCCTTTCAGCTCACGGCATAAGAGCAAAATAAAAATCCAATGGCTAAAATCATCATTTAGAAATATTTCCCCAAAATTGTTACTCCAATTTTGCCAGGAGTTATTTGGCCTACTAACACATACAGGAATTTAATCCATGAAATCAGCAGAATTACACACTTTGTGCAAGAAGTCAAAAGACTACACCAGTCCCTTATAATTCTATAATCTCCTAAAAAAATCCCATTATTTGATGTTGGATGCTAATTTATATGAAGAACTCCATAATGTACAATTACTATTTCAGATACCAGCTTCAACCTTTAAAGTATTATCCATGGAAAAGCAGATCCAAGCCTAAAACAATCTGCGAACAACTGATAATAGAAGTATTTTTGGGTCAGATAATTACGTATTGTTGGGTTTGGAAGGTGGAAGGAGGATGAAGAGGAAAGAGGACAAAAGTAATCAAAAAATCTGTAGGATTTTACCAAAAACTGAACTGAGTTAAACCCACAAGGAAATGAAGAAACACAAAGCTGCTACAAAATCAGGATTTAATTAAATACTTTATTTCAGGGACTGTAAATTAAAGTGTTTGAAAAGAGATACCAAGACACCAAAAGGCAGACCTTCTCCTTAATGAATACTTTGGAACTGAGATGTACCTAAAACAAAAGGGTTGAAGGAAATATCCTAGAAGTATTTAGCAACTAAAACCAGACCACAGTATACCCAGTGGAAGAAAAACTCATTTGTCATCCTAGAAAATAACAAGAAAAGAAGGAATAAGACGTAGCAGGTTATATATTACCCTCATTAACTACAACAGCACTCAGATCATGAACAGCTAATCCAATTTAAAATTAAAATGCAATCACTATGTGTAATTAAAGAAATATACAAAGAAAAGACATGCATGCGACAGGCAAGACATGCAGAATTACAGAGATCACTGACAATTCTTATGGGTTGAGGAAAAGCGTAAAAGGAAAGGCTTTGGGTACCCCCCAAAGCTCCACACCGATCATATACTCCGTTGTTAAGAAACTGAAATGCGCTGTCATCATCTTTATCACAGAAAGGGAGGCAGGAGTGTCAGAGAGCCTTAATCACAGAACACTAGAATGATATGACAGAAGCACATAAGACTCATTGAATGATAAAATGACAGAATCACAGAATGACAAAATCACAGAATGGTTTGGGTTGGAAGCGACCTTAAAAGACACCCAGTTCCAGCCTCCCTCCCTGGGAAGAGACACCTCCCACTGGACCAGTGACATTCCTGGCTTTAGGAAAAGCACCGCATCGCCATTTCCCGTGCCAAGAGCCGACCCATGTGCCTGTATCAATGAAACAGGAACTCCACGCTGCCTCCTCTCAGGCTCCCACGAGGCTTCTGCTGCTCCCCACCAACCCCCACTGTTCTGCCCGCGCTCTCCAAACCCCGGGACCGCCCCGACCCCCAATCCGCCGAGAGTCACCGAGGACCACGAGATGCCCACGTTTACCGACCCAGGAGGCTTCCCGCCCCCGCGGCGTGACCGGGGATACCGAAAGGCAGCCGCACGGCAACCCCCAGCCCCCAGCGGGCGCGGGGAAGCCCCAGCCGCCGCTCCCCGCCCACCTGAGGCGCCGCAGCTCCGCGGGACGAGGCACCGCCCGCCGCCCCCGCCCCAGCCCCTCCGGCGCGGGCCCACGGGCATGCGTGGGCGCGGGGCGTGATGGGAGCGGGGCGGAGCGGGGCGGGGCGGGGCGGAGCGGGGCGGAGCCGAGCGGGGGGGGAGCGGGGCGGAGCGGGGCGGAGCGGGGCGGAGCGGGGCGGAGCGGGGCGGAGCGGGGCGGAGCGGGGCGGAGCGGGGCGGAGCGGGGCGGGGCGGGGCGGGGCGGGGCGGGGCGGGGCGGGGCGGGGCGGAGCGGGGCGGAGCGGGGCGGGGCGGGGCGGGGCGGGGCGGAGCGGGGCGGGGCGGGGCGGAGCGGGGCGGGGCGGGGCGGAGCGGGGCGGGCGGTGGGTGCGGAGGGCAGAGAGAGGCGAAAAGTGGTTTGGGTTGGAAGGGAGCGCGAGGCTCATCCAGTTCCAACACTCCTCCCACCAGACCAACTCCATCCGGCCTGTCGTCCACAGACTCCGTGGGCAACCTGTGCCAGTGTCTCATCACCCTCGTAGTGAAGAATTTCTTCCCAATGTCCTATTTAATTCTTACCCCTTCCAGTTTAAAGCTGTTCCCTCTTGTTATAAGTGAATAAAGGCAACAAAGTCCCAATCAAGTTTTCTAAGTATTTATTTAGGTAGGAAAGCAAAAGCAGCGCTGGGCGGCCGGGGGCGGGGCTAGCAGCTCCACCACGACTCGCAACTTCAGATGTTTCAAACAGTCCTTTTTATCCCCAGTACTATCGCTGGGAAGGTTTTCGGGGGGGGGGGGGTGTGTCTGTGGCCCCCCCCTTCGGCCTGTGTTTCTGGCACCTCAGTGTTCAACAGGAGGGGGTTGTGTCATCTCTTGCAAAAGGCAGATGGCCCCTTCAGTTTCCTTGGGAACCTCGTACCAGATACCAGCAAGGCCATAAAACCCCAGCCTGGTGACTCCTTCTTCCTTTATCTTACCTTTTCGCACACTGCTGCTGGCTTCAGGCAACTCCTGAAAACTTTGCTGCAGAGTCAGCTAAAAGATTTTCCTTGTAAAAGACAAAGATCGCCATAGTAAAATAATATTTACAGTTTAACATTCGCTTAAAACAATACATTTAATAATAGGATGGCTAAACACATTCTGCTAAGCAGGTTGTTCTCATCTTTTGGGCAGCTACACTATTCCCTTTGCTCAGTTGGCTTGATCAGCAAATTATTCCCAGCTACTTATTACAATAAAGCAAGACAATTCCTAGTTTTTATGCTTGAACAAGACATTATTCTCTAGATTTGATTAACAAATACTTCAAGGTTAACTATTACACTCTCATCCTATCACTACTTCCCTTGTAAAAAGTCTCTCACCAGCTTTCCTGTAGCCCCTTCAAGTACCGGAAGGCAGCTGTGAGGTCTCCCCAAGAGCCTTCTGGCTGAAGAAGCCCAACTGTCTCAGCCTGTCCCTATAGCACAGGTGCTCCAGCCCTCTGATCATCTTCATAGCCTCCTTTGGACCCACTCCAACAGTTCCATATCCTCCTTATGTTGGGAATTCCAGAACTGAACACAATACTCCAGGTCCTTAGTACCATTTCCTTCTCTGTGAAATCCAACAATACCTGAATATCATCCCAGTCAGGGTTCTGAGTTTTTAAAATAATTTTTACCACCTGGGCCACTTTACTCCAGTTTTCCCGATAAGCCCCAGCTGATTGGTTACAAAGCATTAAATCTCCTGGTGAGAAAGGTATTTTAACATGTACCGGTCCCTCTGCCCCTACCCCTTGTCGGAGTGGTGCCAACCAAGCACCAGACGCCTGGTGACGGGTTCCCCCCGCCCCGCCCCGGGCATCTCGTTGCCGCGTTCTATGGGAAACTGGGGCATCCTCACAGTCATATTTTACATTATTCTCTTCTTCATCTTCCCCATCTCTCTCCCTTACACTTCTCAGAGCAGGTGGAGCCAAAGGAATTACCGGAGATATTAATAAATCAAAAGCATCCTCTGAATGCTGTGCCGCATTCTCCACAGCCATACACTTCATGCATTTTCTTTCTGTCAGGCACCCCTCACATAGCTCACCCGAGTTTGTATCAACAACCATTAGCCCGCACACCTTTTTCCATTCATCTTTGCTTCTCAAATAAAAAAACAAATCTACCTATGGCACTTTGTTCCATTTACCCTTGCGGAGACAGAATAACATGAGTTGCTGGATTGTATTATAGTCCAGTGTTCTATTCTCTGGCCATTGGACTTGATCCCCTAATTTATATTGTGTCCACCATATATTACAATAATCAATTAATTTCCCTTTTTGCATGTCCTGCCCAAACCGCCCTCCCTTCCAGTGACTTAGAATACACCCTGATGGAGATGATTTAGGTATTGGTGACATCTTAATTCTTTCTTGACACAAATTAAAACAACATATACCAGACAAATAACATATACCAGACTAGACAAAATAACACATAACACACATATAACACTTAGAATGCACGTGACGTTCCCAAAATTACCAGACAGATTATCAGGTTAACAGACCAGACCAAACCATATAACAGATAAATTACCAGACCAGACCACCATTGCCGAACCTGCAGGGCTTTCGCTCTTATCTGACGGACGGCGCCTAGGCTTTACCCTTGGAGCTCCAGAGCCCAACCAAGCACAGCTTTCGCCACGTCTAACAGGCAGGCTTTTACCAGACCACAGAAAATGGTACCATTACCCGAATAAAGATAAAGCACTGTGTCTTACCAATACCTCTGGTCCGTCGGGGGCAGCGGAGGTTGGTCGTGGTCGATGGCTCCCCAAGAATCACCTGGTGCCGGCTGGAGCAGGATCAAAGTGTGAGCCGCCTCAGCGATGCCCACGAGGTCCCATCTGGGTCGACAAAACTGTTAGCGGAGAGACGAACACATAACCACTGGGGGAGGTTATATGTGGTGCTTTATTTTGAGGCCCCGGGAACCAGAACTGAATTCCAGAACTGAACACAATACTCCAGGTGGGGTCTCACAAGAGTGGAGTAAAGGGGGAAAATCACCTCCCTTGACCTCCTGGCCATGCTTCTTGTGATGTAGCCCAGGACACTGTTGGCCTTCTGGGCTGTGAGCACTCATTGGCAGCTCATGTCAAGCCTCTCTTCAATTAGCACCCCCAAGTCCTTCTCTGTGGGGCTGCTCTCAGTCACATTAACCAGGGGTGCTGGAGTGATTTCCCGCTCTACTCTGCTCTCATGAGACCACACCTTGAGTACTGTCAGAGGGGTTGGAACTGGATGGTCTTTAAGGTCCTTTCCAACCCAAACCATGAAAAGGCTGGATTGCAGTAAAGCCTTCAATACTGTCTCTCACAGTGTTAGTGGAGAGACGAGCGCATAACCACTCGGGAGAGGTTATATGTGGTGCTTTATTTTGAGGCCCTGGGAACGTGGGGTACGCACCCAAATCTGGTTCCGAAACCGCCACAGCGTGACCGCATTTTATTCTCTACCTGTTACATAACCCAATGTATATTCAACAGGTTACAGCTAATACATACGCATATATAGATTACTTCATCAACTAATTGTTACTACTCTGGCGCCAGCTTCTTCTGTTCTTCTTAGTTAACTCCGGTATGCAAGGTCTTCTTATCTCAACCGCAGGCCCAGTCTCTTTATCTCAACTGCAGGTGCAGGCTTAGCTTGGATAAGTTTCGGGTACTTCACACAGTGTTCTCATGAGTGAAGAAAAACTGTTTGTCTAAATAACCACTACTTCTAACAATCGCTAACACACTTAAAGTAATAGGATTTAAAACCACTATAAAACACACTTAACTCAAAATAATAGGATTTAAAACCACTATAATTAAAAGTATATAAAACTATAATTACTATTTCTACTTAATTAATATCAGACTAATAAAATCTCACACTTTTCCAACAGTATCCTCCTAAACAAAATGTCCAGTAAAGAGATAATGGCATAGGTGAGTAATTGGCTGATGGGTCAGGCTCAAAGGATCACTGTGAATGGGCTGGTGACCAGTCAGTAGTGGTGGTCTGCAGGGATCCATTTTAGGGCCAGTACTGTCATAAATGACCTGGATGCAGGACTTGAAAGGTTAAATAACTAGGTTTGCAGATGACAAGAAACTGGGGAGGGAGCTGTTGACAGTCTTGAGGGCAAAAAGTTCCTGCAGAGGGATCTGGACAAATTGGAGACCTGGGCAATCGCCAGTCGCATGAAATTTAACAAGGGCAAGTACTGCATTCTGCACCTAGGACACAGCAACCCTGGGTAAATGAGCAAACTGGGGTGTGAGAGGCTGGAGAGCAGCCCTGTGGAGAGGGACCTGGGGGTTCTGGTCGACAGCAAGTTGAACAGGAGGCAACAGTGTGCCCTGGCAGTCAACAGAGCCAACCATGTCCTGGGGCGCATCAAGCATGGCATTGCCAGCCAGCCAAGGGATGGAATTGTCTCGCTCTGCTCTGTATTGGTGAAGCCCCATGTGCAGTACCGTGTGCAGTTTTGGGTGCCACAGCATAAAAAGGATCTAAACCTAATGTAGAGCGTCCAGAGGAGGGCCATAAAGTTGGCGAAGTGTTTAAAGGGGAAGATATATAAGGAATAACTAAAGTCACTTTATCTGTTCAGCCTGAAGAACAGGTGGCCTCATCACAGTCTACAAGCTTCCTCATAAGGGAGGGAGGAGGAGCAGGTGCTGTTCTCTCTGGTGACCGATGACAGGACCCAAGGGAATGGCAGGAAGATGTGCCAGGGGAGGTTTAGATTGGATATTAGGAAGAGGTTCTTCAGACAGAGGGTGGTGGAGCACTGGAACAGGCTCCCCAGGGAAGCAGTAATGGTGCCAAGTCTGACAATATTCAGGAAATATTTGCTTTGGACACATGGTGTGAATGTTAGGGTTGTCCTGTGCAGGGACAGGAGATGGACTTTATGATACTTGTGGGTCCCTTCCAACACAGGACACTCTGATTCTATTTGATCACTAGAGATATGATGCACCACTGAGAGACAGACCACACATCACAAAGGGCTGAAGACACTTCAAATAAATATTGATTCGGTAAAGTAGAAAGCATCTGGGAAACTTTTTATTCAATATTGAACTATTTGGTGTAAGCTTCTGAATAAAAGCAAATTTCTACAGTTAAAACCACTTGTCCCGACTCTTGTCGCTTGAGCAGTTTATGAAGCTGCTCGCTCACACAATCCTCCATAAAATGAAACCACTCAAACAGTCACACCTTTAAAAGCAGCACTGTCAGGCCAGCTCTGATGCATTTATGCAACTGCGCTTCATTACTTCATCTGTCTTTTTGGCTATCCACTATATACAACTGTGGTATTACAATGGCAACTGACAGATTTTGCTGATCTGCTGTGCTATTATAATGGTCACTTGGCATGCTGCCTTCATTCCTCTTGTACCTCAAAGCCTCCTCAGACATTGCCGTGACAGCTCCTACGAAGTTACAGATCTTCACAGGCTATAATGCTTCACTTCCCAGAAGTTGCAAGCAGAGATTCAATATCCTGAATGACTTTAGAAGTTTTTTCCAAAGCCTCCAAAACGCACACTTCACTGATTTCTTCCAGTTCACTCCTGTTTTCTGTTTTTCTGACAGTAATACCAGATGGATTGTTTTTTGCAGCAGATGTCCTTCCCAGAACATTGCTATTATCCAATAAAACTAGTATTATTTTGTTAAGAAGAAATATCAAACACTTCTTCCTAAACAGCAGAATACTTCTCTATACTTGTATTCATTGTTCTGCATGGTAACTACATAAAGCTAAAAAAGTAGATTACATTACTTAAAATGTCAACAACATTTATAGAAAATGTGTTTAATGAAGCCTTTGGTTTACCTAAAGGTCACTTTAAAAAGGAAACTAAATGATGTCATGGAATCACAGAATGGTTTGGGTTAGAAGGGACCTTAAAGATCATCTAATTCCAATCCCCTTGCCATGGGCAGGGACACTGGATCAGGTTGCTCAAAGCCTCATCCAGCCTGGCCTTGAACACCTTGAGGAATGGGGGTCCCACTGCAGTTTAACAGTGTGCACTTTTCATGCTAATAAAACTGAACACTGGCTTGAAGACAACTACAGAATTGCTCTAAGCACATGCAGTGCAACACACTTTTTTGAGCTGGCTGAATGCAATGGAAGAATACTGAGGTAGCTGATAAACAGGTGTTGAGCTGCAACAACGGGCCTTAAGGCAACTGCATCATCCCTATTTCAAGAACAGATCAGCAGATGAGTGTTTGCAAAACTAATGCAATACCTATCACAGGGCTTCCTTTTTTTGCTGATTTTTATTTATTTTAGTTTTGTACTCTGCCACTGTTTTTATTTCTGGTGCTGTGATGCAGAAGTTGGACAAGTGATAGAACAAAAATGATAAATAAGAAAAAAACAAATGGCTTAAAAAGGTGATTTTAAGAAGTGGGTAAGGCAGAAAAGAAGATGAGAACAGGACGTAGCCTTCAATGATTGAAAATGCAGATTAACATCAGAATATAAAAGTGAAAAGTCATTACAGCTTTCAAAAGGATACAGTTAAATCTCTGTATTTTCTCAAGTTCAGCATCAGCAGACCTGTCCAATAAGATAAAGATTATTAAATGTTTTAGTATCATAAAAAGTCTCAAATGCATTTTTTACTTCAGATTTTAATTTTTAATAGATTCCAGTAATACTGAAAATTAGGCGAGCAAAATCCAAATTAAAAAAATACATCGTGTCTTTCATACCACTCAGTAGCCAACAACTGCCATTTGTCAGTCATTTCCATTTCCTAAAGTCAGAGCTCTGCTCTAAGAACAGTATTTTTGCTATACATACATATAAATATAGATATAATTTTCATTTCATCAGCTACTGAATCAGCTGTAATTTGAATAACAAGTGCAAGTGTAATTGATTTCAATCATTTTTAATACCCAAATATGTTTGTATATGATATCAGTAGACAGATGGTCAGCATTATTTATTAAAAAGGACAAATATATTAGCAAGAGATAAAAGTATTATTTAACACTTCAAAGTACTATTTGGAACTCCTTGGTGTTCTGTTCAAAGACGCCTTTCTTAGCCTAGCTTCTCTTTTTCACCTTGCAGGATACTATCTCTGTAACATTAATCCTACCTTGGCAAAGTCACCATAATCCTGATTTTTAAGTAAGGCAGGCAGAGATGCAATGTAGCAAGCTTCACCTAGGACACAACTTACCTAATGTTTTAAACACTGAAAGAAAAATATGAAAGCAAACACAATAAATGACCTTAGAATTTTCTTTTTTGATACTTGGCAAATGCAGTGTATAAAATTCATAGTTCATGGTCTTTTTGAGTTCTATTTTCAACATTACTTATAGTAAATTATTTAGGATAAAGAAAAATACCAATTTTCTTCTGTTACAGAGTGTGCAGTATAATCAGGAATCTTGTTCCTTTCATTCAAACTTCTGCACCATTCTGTTGCCGTTCTGATGTACCTATGTTAACATTAAAATTCACAAAAACGTAGTTATTTGTATGAGAATGATACTCTGTTAATTCAAGCAAAAACCTGAAGGCTTGCAACACATGTGGATCGGAAAGAAAAAGTGATGGTTCAAAATCTAGTTCTTTCGCTAGGTTTCCTTCCCATTTTTTGATTCCCACTTTTTGTCTAGAATCTCCTTCACATTTAAAGTTATGCAGCTATAGAATATTATAACAAAGCTTTATGATTTGTAATGAATTGTGTACAAATGTTAATTTTGTTTGTGAATATCTGCTTGCTAAAATGCAGCACAGTAAACCTCTGATGATCCCATAATGAGGCTGTAATTAGAGCAAGCAGATTAGAGAAATTGACCTCTGCCTGCAGATTGCTATCTGTAAGAAAGCAAAACTGGATAAGGTTCTATCCACTTCTATGTACCCACTCTATATAGGACAATGGGTTTTTTTCTTATCCACTGATGTAAGTGCCAAGTTGCAGCTCTAGTTGTTTTTTTCTTTAAGAAGACATTACTGTAACAATTAAAATAGAACGACAGCATATGTCCAGAGTCATACAGGTCCTGAATCTTTGCCAGATGCAAGATGGAGATTTCATCATTAAGTTTTTCTTGTCCCCTCCCCAAATACATTTTCAGTAAATACCATTTCTTCATATAAAATGATTTGTACAAAATGCTTTTATATTGAAATTGTTTAAATTACTTATACCATTTGTAGTTTCCAGGATGACTTATTTGTATTAGTTGCTGTACCCCATCAGGAGTAGTTAACTTACACCAGCCCACATCTTCATTTACCTTAGAAGAAAAATAATTACAAGTATTAATTTTCTGCTGCAGTCTGCTGAAGGAAAAAAAATGTATAATACATCAACTGAACTGAACTGAACACAGTACTTAAAACACTAGGTTTGTGTTTTGCTAAGGACAGAATTTGGTATAGTCTGCTAAGACAAATGCGGAATGAAAAAAGAACACCTGGCATGGACCTAGCACTAATTTTGTGCTATTGAAGAATAAAATTTCTAAAGTGTGAAGAAATGTTCCCAAACCTATAGAATTTTCAGTTTTTCTTCCTTATTGTCGTGAGTGAATATACAGATTTGAGCTATCTCACACCAGGAAGTTATACCATGTTTTTTAACACAATATCGTATTTATATTGTTTATAATAAAGATACCCTCAGACAGTTTTAACATCTCTTTGTGTCTTGCCATTTTGCAAAAATCAACATTATCTTTTTACTTCTCTATTCAGTAGATTTAAAAATGTCTATGGAATACCATATGTGCAAGGTTACTTTTTTGAGCAACTTTTCACTATCCATTTGCTCAATTACAGGTAATTTAAAATAAAAAATAAATACTCTCTACTTTGATCAATGTGAGTGACGTCTTAAAAGGAGAATGTTTCATTTGCCTCTTTAGGCATGAGTTATGCATTGAAATATTTTTCTTGTTTCTGGTTAAAATACTGGCAATACATTAATGGTGGCATTTGCTCATAGTTTCTGTTTTCATTTAGACTACTAAGCTCAAGAGTGAGTCACAGGAGCAACTGCTGTGAATTATGAATCTCTGGAAAGATTTCAGTTTACATTTTATAGGTGTTTTGTTTCCTCATTAGTTTCCTTGTAACACTTTTTCATAAAGAATTTTAAGAAGAGTCGTTCCTCTAACTCATGAGATACTTACCTGTATCTTATTACCAGAAGAGCTGAAATCCCACACCATATTCAAGGTCATCCCATCCCCAAAAGCAGCGTGGACTTTATGATCCGAGTACACAAAGAGTCTTCCTGTGCTAGGAAAAAACTTTTCATACAGCAAAACTGGTAACATTTCTTGTCCATCTGTCTCAGGCACCTAGAACCAAACCAATACATTTAAAACTTAAGGAAAGTTTACAACATCTCTCACAGATTGTCAATTCACTTGTTTTTCCAGACCACAGTCATCTCTCTTTGTCATGCAATTACTTTGTGCTTCACAAATACACTGTTATGCTGCATATTTTTGGTTCCCAAATATATAACTTCTGATATTTGAGGATACACTCATCATTCTTTGCTCTATCTCCTACAGCCTAGATAATCGTCCTTGTAACACTGCAAGATTTTTCAAGCTACATACCATTTTCCAGCAGCAGAGATAATAGTTATGAGATAGTGATAGTTTAGTCTTGTAGCAGTACTGAAGTATTCTGAAGAGAAAACATAAACAAAATATTAAGCACTTCAGACTTACTATGTCTTCTAAACAGTTGTGATTATTTGTTCTGTATGTTTATATAGACATCCTCAGTGCTAATATAAATTCATTTAATTTTTATATCTATATTTATTTATATATCTATATAAGTATCTATATTTATATTTACATAAATATAATAAATATCGTGTAATTCTAACTACTGTCCCTTCAAAGTCAGAGGAATTAATGTAACAAAGATAAAGTTACTTGTTTGCCTGAGTAATAATGGAAGATATTGAGTACGGATTTCCTGGAATATCAGGAGGTAGGCTGTTTACCGAATACATCTTTTCTTCTCTCTGCAATAAAGGGCAGAAAGGAGGTGAGTTAGTTACAGGTACTATAGCATGAAAATAGTGTTAAGACTGTAAAATATGAAATTTCTGACTTCCCAGAAAGCAACTATAATCACATTTAAATTTGTCCCAGAACACAGATAAGTATCTCCTTGAAAAGTAAAAAAGAAAAAAAATGTTTTATCCTTTAACATTCACAGAACATTCACAGTTTCGATGCACTGAGTATGGACCAAGAAGTTCTCTTTACTAGCAAGCAGACTGTAGTTCATTACTGAGTAACCACATTTGACTACGTGTTAAAGGCTGGCTTCAAAGGTTACAAAGCTGACCCTTAATTCTTCTTTAAAAGTTAAAAATACAGACACAGAGAGGCAAAACTATTTCTCCAGCACTGAACAGTTGGTCTGTGACAAAGCCAGAACAGAAACTGCATCTTCTAGGTTCTATCTCCATACAGTAGAAAACACTTCCATGTACCGAAAGATTAAACTCTAGTCAGTATATTAAATAATAACTTTTTCTTCTAAATGAGTGAGAAATGGTTATTGTAGAATCTTACTGCAGTACATACTTAAACTTGTGAAATAAATGTTACAATTATTAAGATTTTTCTTATTATGCCTATCATGTACAAAAATACATTTGGAAACAGAAGGAACAATTGTATGTTTTCTATTATTGATTGTTTGATTCAGTCATTATAGTAATTACCAGTGTCAGGACTTCACTACCCACTACACAGCCAAATGTGTTAAAAGTAAGAACATGCTAACCTGAAGGAATCTGGACCAGATTTTGGACTAGTTTTATACCTTTTTTGTTCCTTTTTGGATTGTATAATGTATGAAATAGTTTCCCAAAAATGCTCCCTCTGACTTGAAAAATGACTCATCGCCAGGATAAATTTCTATGATGTTTCTCCTACCATGGATAAACCTATGAGAAATAGTAAGATTTTTAACAAGTAGTTAAAATGCTATGTCACTAGACAAGCAAAATAAGTCAGTAAACTTGAAGAAAGCACTAAGCAGAAACACATTTTCAACACAACTCTCACATGAAAAACTTTCTATTGTTTCTAAGCAGCACAGTGTATCAATTATTTCTTTTAACACAGAAGATTAGCATTACCAGGCTCTTTGTTTGCCTGTGTGCATGAGGGACAAGAGTTAAACAAGCTAAGGAAAGCTTTTTTGTCTTGAGGTAAGCAACACACAAGATCTGCTCATTCCACTGACCACAAAGTTTAGCGACTCTAAAGAGAAAAATCCAGTTTTCATAGTGAAAGTCTTAGTTTCCAATGCAAGTGCGTGTTTTTCACTAAGATCAATGGTCTTTTCCTTGTGATTATATGGTATCTTGGAGCCTAAAATCCATTTAATGACGCAGTTCTACAACTCTGTGGTTACATGCCTGGAATTTGGTAATGAGACTTGTAAAAGTAAGTATGGCTGCTCTCCATACTTTCAAAGAAGTGAGTATAGTACTGAATATCTACTAAACATTTTGTTCAGATGATGTGAAAATTTGGGAATCACAGTGATAAAAATTAAGAACACTAGACAGAAAGTTTAAAGCTTTAAAGACTGATTATGCTTTTACTGAAGACTTTTAGGTGCTTCTTGCAACTAGCATTTTCAAAGTTTGTATAACAGATTTGAAAGGGCAATTTTGAAGAGTCTCCTTGGCATTTGCCAAGAAAATCCAGTTTAGCTGCTTGCAACATGCAAATTATGTAGGTCACCAAGACAAACATAAAGCATGAAATCCTCAGCATCGAAAGTAGCAATGCAATTTGCAGAGAAACCAAGCACTCTAACTGTTGGTGAAGTCTGTGGGAGCTCCAGCTGTCCGGTAAACCTTTAAAAATACAGATAATCAGATCATTTCTTTAAAAGCCTTAAACACAATTTCAGGTTGTTTGGTTCAGACATACCTACATTCAGTCCTGGAAATATACTGTACTAGAAAATCTGAAGTTCAATTAAAAAACAGCAGAAAGGAACAGACTATTACACAAAGATTGTGTACAATTTCTCAAAGAATAAGAAAGGACATAGTAAGATGTTTCAGCTTAGATTACCATAGAAATTACCATAGAAATAAATTAATTACCATAGAAATGAAGCCTTCCAAAGATGGAAAGTGTGATCTCCTACATACCTATACAGAACACCCTGGCACCATACAATTTGAATTAGTTGAGAGCATGAGAAGTTCTCAGTATCTTGATTCTGAAAGAAGTCACAGGAAGTCCACCTGTATAAAATACAAAAAAGCTTCAGTCAGTCCGAAGGTTGGCTGGGGGGGGATTGTGTGATGTTAAACATTTCTGTAAGAAGAACAGATGCATGCACAGCTGCTCAAAGGAAAAGAGTCCACATATTTACAGAGTTCCCCGATTCCTCAGTTTTCCACACTAGTTACAAAACTAATTTTCTCAAACCTGCAAAGTTGGTTTTTTTTTATTATTTTCTGGACACAGAATGTATGCCACTGACCCATCTTGGAAGTATTATCTCAAAAATAAAAAGACACAAACCAACCCAAAACCTATCTTCTTTCTTCACTATTCTCTTTTTCATTTATCTATTTATATAGCATGTCAGAAAATACATTTTATTTTTCTATGGACTAATTCCTATGCATTCATCACAGCAGGATACAGAATGTTGGTTTCACTAATTTTAAGAAGTTCCTAAAAAAAGAGATTATTTTTTTTTTTTAGTTCTTTTATAGCTAGAATTCAGGTACTTTGCTAGAAGTTGAAGTTCCAAATTTCAGAATTGTAAAGCATAGGTTAACAACTATGAAATAAATTACCTGTGTAAATGTGGGGCTCTGCAGCTGAGTGGCAAAGCTGTAGGTAAAGGAGAAACTGTTTTGTAAGTCTCAAGGTCTTTTAAAATATCAGCTCCTATAGATGTATGGCTGTTTTTCTCACATGTCTTCATTACATCCTTAGCAGTATGCAAGCTATAGCACATCTGTGCCAACAACAAAGGGTATTTCCATTCTTCTGGGTAGGAGGAAACAGACCAACGCTGTGTAACCCATATGTATTCATAAGAAGAATTTGTGTAGAATCCAGGGACTCTATCTCTGTCTTTTTGGTCCTTTTGGTTGGTTGGTTCTCTGTATTGACCTTCAGCACAACCATGTTCATTCTTCTTGTTCTCTGTTCTTCTTTGTTTTGATGACATTTCTGTAACAGAATTTTTACTTGATTTTCCATTCTGATCTCTGGTTTGATAGTTGCTGTTAGTTTGAGAGGAGCATAAGGATGTTGCAGATGACTGGCTGGCTTTGCATAAGAACTCCACTGTAAATTCTTGCTGTAATTCTGACAGGTAAAGGTGAGCATAACCATCTATTGACGATATCTTCACGCTGCCGTTCTCTATACATCTTGTCAGATCAGCCGTAGCAGGGTGAGGCCATCTAATTTCAAATATATCACTGAAAATCATCTAATACAAGAAAAAGGATTGGAATAGGTGGTAAGATAAAAAATTACCTACTTCCCAGAAATTACAATGGGTGATTTTCATTTAAATTATTCAGTCCTTCTGCAAGGTGATGTATGGCAAGAAACTTTATTCTGTATTTATTTGCACACATGAACTCAGGAGGAAGCAAAATATCTGTCCTTCAGATCTGCTTCCTCCTATTCTAACAGAGTTCTATCTAGCAATAATGTTTTAATTTAAGATGCATTCATAAACTAGTAAGGTACATGGAGAACTGACCAGGCACAACTGGCCACAGGCAGTAGATATTTCTGTTTCAAACAGCTTCTTAAGAAAGACTGAAGAGAATGCCTAAATGATCTTGATCACATCAGTTATCAGTAGACTTCATGAAAACTCGACATTAAAATTGTGTACATTTAAACCCCATGTGCTCTGAAATCTTTACTTTATAAATAAAATGAAATTAAACCTGTAAAATGCAGGCAACATGTATTTATGTGTTCTTACCAAAATGGAAATTTATTGAAAATTCTTTGCAGGTAGGTGGGCAATCTTATTTAATTCCACAGCACCACAGATTAAGCCTCACAGCTATTTCTACTTGGGATAAAAAATATTTCTGAAAATGAATTTACAACGTAATAAAGGTTTTAGATTTTTACAACATTTAAAAAGTCTCAAAACAATAGCCTTATCTTACTGCCATGATATTCAAGTCCATATTGCCTCTTCAATTAGCCCTTCTGTTTAAAACAAACAAAAACCATTTTCATAGCATATGCTCTTGTGCTACCCCTTCTACAAAAATTAAGAAAATTCTTCTTAACAAATTATTCCAAACAAGCACTGCATCTACCTCAAACTCCAGATTAAAGTTTTGCCCAAAGAGCAGATGTAGTTTAGAAAATGCACTAATCACCCTCTGAAACTAGAAACATTCTGACAAGCTAGAGAATGCCCTTCTAGCCATCTGCAGAAGTTCTGCCCTAAAATTAGGTATTTTCCTTTGTATTGTCTTTATATGTGATCAACACACAGAAAATATCCTTGTCTACTTTCAGTTGAGGGCTCCAGGTAAAGCACTGGATCACAAATAACACAGCAATACAATCTCTCTCAAATAAGGTGTGAAAAAAAATCAGTGAATGAGTATTCACACTCCTCATAATTTGTTTTATCTCAATTTAATCAGTTGTGTTTCATGTTACTGACCTTTAATCAGGTATGTTTCAGCCCTGATTATTCTTTGGCCCAGCACTGGAAAAGCCTGGAGTCCAATCCAAATGAAAAGCGACAACAGCACTACTGTATTAGTAAGGTGGGAAAGTCTGCTGAAGGTATTTGGGGCACTAAAAATGAAAATTTAATAAAAAGAATTGCAAAAAGACCCTAAAAATAGAAAACAAGTGACCAGACAATGAAAGCTGCAGATAAAATTCAGTGGAGCTTAACACAACAAGATATAAATGGGGAAAAGCAATCCTAATTTTATATATAAAAGGATGGGCTCTGAGCTGAGTACTACCACCCAGCAACAAGATCTCCGTGTTATGACTGATAGTCCTGTGAAAGCATACTCTGTGTTCAGCATCATTTTAAGCATTGTATCAAATACTGGAAAATTCTAGGGAAGGAACAAGAATAAACAGAAGATACAGCCACATCGCTGAATGTATTCGGGGTTAACCTGCCTTTTGATTGCTACTTCCAGTTCTTAGCAGATCACACCACCCCTCATGAAGCTGGGTGGAAATGCAGATGGCTTGTAAGGCCAAAGTAGAGCCCAAGCAACCTGCAGTACTAATTTGTTTTATATTCAGGCACAAGCAAGGAAATGCAGAGTAACTGCAGAAGCATCTTTGTAGCCAGTGGCCCAGTAAAAGTGTTGGCACTGCTAGCCACAGGCCAGAGGCATCAGGCTGGCCCATTCCCAACCTGCTATGAGAACACGCTGAGTGAACTGGAGCAGAACAGCAAAAAGAAAAGGCCAACAACACAATAAGGCACTTGCTGTGGACTAGGAAACATGATGAAGCAGGTACTCACAGTGGAAGCAGTTAAGCTAGAAATGCCTAGAAATCCAGCCATCTCCCAGGACATGATCCTGGCTTGGAAGGGAATGGAGTGTCACCCACCAGTGCTAAATAATGATAGCGCATCAGCTCTGCGCTGCTGTACCTTGTAGTGGATGGACAGTGTGACTGCTATGGCATGACTCCTGGTAAGTGTGTAATGATACTGATGGATAGCAACTAAACATTAGCATGATGTGTGTTACTGATGGGGTGGTCAGTCTAAAGTTTTAAAATCTAAAATTCCCCTGATTTATCAGTCATCTCAGGACTCCCACCACAGTGGCCACACACCGGCATGCATTCAGTGGGAACACCAGAGGGATGCTGATGAGCAGTAAAGCTCTAGAAACAGTAAACAAGACCTCTGGATGGACCTTCAGCTTGGCCTGGAGAGACAATTTGCCCCAGTCCTCTTGCAGCCCCCTCTAACAGATTAACACAGGTATTTCAAAGTGGAAACCATGGGATTCTGAAGCTGACAGTTTCTCAGAAAACACTGTCCTATTTCACCAAGCCTTCTGTGAAGGTCTGTTGTGCAGAAAATTGACAATACCTAAACCAGCTCATTCTATCATAGGTACAAAATCATAGGGTTTAGGATTATAAAGAGTAAATGAACTCTTCAGTGTTTGGCTACAAAGTATATGCATAAATAAAGGACTAAGTAACAGCTAGTACTGTAGTTTAGAATGTCAGTACGCCAATCAAGCAGAGTGATACATAGGCTAGGCTGTACTCGGTGGATCTTCCAGGCCTGCCCTCATGCACACTTGATGTAGAGCTTTGTCAGGGAGTAAGGGAGTTTATTTTACAAAAGCACGGCCTGTGTTAGCTCTCACCTTTTTTCTTTCTGGAGGGATAATGCGAGAAGGTAAGTATGGGCGAGAAGCAAACATGTTCCGGAAATCCAGGGCTCGCAGAAGCTGTTCCTAGTGAAATGTGAAGAACACCAAATCAAAACAACCACAACTCCATTAATCATGAGTTTTTCTGTTCAGGGATAACATCTTAAGCTGATGCCATCATCTTCATTGGAAGGGGGAAGATTTAGATTAGGCATTAGGAAGAAATTATTCATGATGAGAGTGGTGAGGCTGCCCAGGGAAGCTGTGGAAGTGTTCAGGGCCAGGCTGGATGGGGCCCTGAGCAGCCGGGTCCGGCAGCGGGTTGGAACTGGATGGGCTTTAAGGTCCCTTCCAACCCAAACCGTTCCATGATTCCTTTCTGGAGCTACGGGCCCACCCCCCCTCCGCTAAGCGGGAGGAACAGCCACCCCGTGCCGGGAGAGAGTCCCTTCCTCCCCCGCACTCGGCACCGCGGCTGCCTCCCCGGGTCCCTCCCGCACTGTCCCGCCCGCCGCGCACCCGGTAGGCGCTGATGGCGAAGGGGACGCGCTGCCGGGCGCCGGCCCGGGCCTGCAGCGGGTGGGCGCCGGCGGGCGGCGCCGCCTCGAACCGGTACTCAGAGCCGCATGGGGAGAGCAGCAGGCGGGCCCCGCCGTCGCACCGCGCCTCCACCGAGCCGTCCCCGAGCAGCGCCATCAGCAGCTCCGCCGACATCGCCGCCGGTCCCCGCGCGGAACGGGCGCCCCCGCCTCCCGCTCGCCCTTCCCGCCGCACGGCGGGGGGGAGGGGGGGGAGAGGGAGGCGCGCGCTCAGCTCCCGCCTTCCCTCCCCCTTCCCTCCCCCTTCCCTCCCCCTTCCCTCCCCCTTCCCTCCCCCTTCCCTCCCCCTTCCCTCCCCCTTCCCTCCCCCTTCCCTCCCCCTTCCCTCCCCCTTCCCTCCCCCTTCCCTCCCCCTTCCCTCCCCCTTCCCTCCCCCTTCCCTCCCCCTTCCCTCCCATCTTGCTCCCTCCGTGCTGCCCTCCCACACCTTCCCCCTTTCTTGTTTCCCTCACGCCTTCCTTCCCTCCCTCCCTTTGGTACAAGAAGTGCTGATTATTGCAGAGTGTTTACTTAAGTAGGGTTGTTTTTCTGTAGAATTGGTTTTCTAACTCACGTGAGTTAAGCGATATCTAAGTGGCAACATTTTGAAAGTTAGACACAATATGTTTTTTTTAAATAGTGCTGTTTCACTTCATTTATCTATAGAATTGAAGGTCGGACAGAGAGCTGGCTTCAAAGCTGTAATAAGCAGAGATTTGGCTGTTGTGAAGTTAGTAATAAAATTAGTTCTTGGAAACTAGTACCATATGCTTTAAATTGCTGGGAGAATTTAAACCTATGCATTTATGTTGGATATACACTCTGTCCCCAGCTCTTGTTTAGTTGCATGTGATTGATGGAAATCATTCCCTCATGTGCCCAGCACTGAAATAAAAGATACTACTTTCTAGAACTCCAGAACGAGTCTTAGAGAGTTTATTTGCTGGCATTTTTGGTACCACCTCACGCTTTCCCTCTGTCCCTCCCTGCCTCCTGGTTGTGTGGCTGGCAGCAGGGATCAAGTGGAAAATGGGACCTGATTTACATACACACTTGCAAAACAAGCTTCCTGGGTATACACACAATGCCTTTGTACTTGAACATCTTTTTTAGTTTTATCTACTGGAAACAGGAATGTCTTTTTTTTTTTTTTCCTCCTTCTCCAGGAATGAAAATTAACTGTACAAGGCCTAGAATTACCCCCCCACTATTTAGCTGTAGCTGTGCCGATTTAAGTTACACCTGGCTCAGCAGGTGCCCTGGCAGGGACCACGAGTCCCTAGAGAGCAGCTGCCACATCCCCAATACATTCTCCCATCTCCCAGAATCACTAAATTGTTTAGGTTGGCAAAGAGCTTTAGGGTCATTGAGTCCAACCGTAAACCTAACACTGCCAAGTTCACCACTAAATCATAGAATGGTTTGGGTCAGAAGATCATTCAGTTCCAACCTCCCCTTCCATGTGCAGGGGCACCTTCTACTGGATTAGGCTGCTCAAGCGTCATCCAATGTGGCTGTGAACACCTCCAGGGATGAGGCATCTCACCACCTTCACAGTAAAAAATTTATTCCTAATATCTAATCTAAATCTACCCTCTTTCAGTTTAAATTCATCCTGCTTCATCCTATCACTCCTCTCCCTGGTAAAGAGCCCCTCCCCACCTTTCTTGTAGGCCCCCTTTAAGTACTGGAAGGCTGTTATAAGGTCTTCCTGGAGCCTTCTCTTCTCTAGGCTAAACAAGCCCAACTTTCTCAGCCTGTTATCACAGGGAAGGTGTTCCAGCCCTCGGATCATCTTTGTGGCCTCCTCTGGACTCGCTCTAACAGATCCATGTCCAGAACTTAAATGCAACACCTCCAGGTGTGGTGAGTCAATCATCTCCCTGGGCAGCCTGTTCCAGTGCCTGACCACCCTTTCAGTGAAGAAATTTTTCCTAATGTCTAATCTGAACCTCCCCTGGCACAACTTGAGGCCATTTTCTCTTGGCCTGTCATTTGTTTCTTGGGAGAAGCATGCCAGTGGCTTTGCAAGAGTTTGTTGCCTGTCTCCCAGTGTCAGTGCCCCTGGAAAACAAGGAGGAGGCTGGGGGAACAGAATTGAGAAGGCAGATTGCTGATCTGCAACATACCCCAAAAAGAGATTTCAGATAAACAATGCTTTTGTGATTGCTGCTTTGCATTCATGCATTCATGGGACAGGGAAATCTTAACAGGAAATATTTCTGCTTTGAATTGCATCACACAAGCCCTAGCTGAATAGATTAATTTCCCCAAGGCCAATTTAAAAATTATACCTAGTTACCTTTTGGGAAGATAACACACACAGCTCCACAACGACATCCTTCTATATTTACAGTTTAATCAAAGCTGGTTTAAGTGGATAAGCAATTTAGTGACAATACGTTATCAACTCTTCCTTCAAGCACTAAGCAAATGTAATTAAAGACCCTTTGCTGTACAGATCGCCCTAGATCACATGGTCTCATCTGGCTGTAAAAATTGTTCCCTGCCTATGGAAGTACTGGTTTCTCAGGTGAGTATATAACCATGGCAGAAGTACTTTCAGTACAAGTTTCTATTCTCTACAACTGCTTTCTCAGCGATGTAGAGAGTAGATCAACACGCAGTAAAGTGGCTGCAGACCCAGCCACACAGCAAAATAAATCTGATTTTATTTGCAATGCTCTTTTTAATTAACATTTTTCTGCATAGTACTTGCCTGGAGTAAGTTTCAAAGTATGAATTTAGTTATGAATCTTCCTTGTATCACTTTTATTTATATATACATCTAGCAGTGTAAAGGTACTTGGCTTTAAAGCAAGAAAGTATAAATCTTTATAGGGCTAGACTAGGGTTTAGAAGTGCAGACTTAAGTCCTAAGTTAGTTTTGAAGTATTTGCATTTTATCTGTTAAATGTTAATGCTTGCTTTGTTATGTTTTATTATTTATGTACAACGCATGATATTTTGTTGGCAATTTCACTGCTACGGTTGGAACACAAAGTGTAGGAACCCTGGAAGTATGTCACATAGGCTGTAGTAGAGATGGAAAATCAGCAATTCACAAACAGTGCAGTAACTTTCTTGAGATTTTGCTGGGATGTTATTTTCTGTTCCTGTATCAACTACTAGTATCCACAAGCATAAAACTGGATGATTGGCACTATAACTCAGTATATTGGGTTTGCATGGCAAGGTAGCAGGGGTGCTACAGGACTGGCTTCTGTAAGAAGCTGATTTGAAGCTTCCCCCATGTCTGACAGAGCCAACGACAGCAGACTCCAAGACAGACCCACAGCTGGCCAAGGATGAGCGCATCAGTGATGGTGGTAGCACCTCTGTAAAACAGATTTAAAAAGGGGAAAAACAAATAACACAACACCAGCAACTGCAGCTGAAAGGAGGAGTGAGAACATGCAAGAGAAACAACTCTGCAGACAAAAAAGTCAGTGAAGGACAGGGAGAAGCTCCAGGCACCAGAGCAGAGATGACCCTGTGGCCTGTGGTAAAGACCACAGTGAGGTAACTTGTGCCCCCACAGCCCGTAGGAGTTAATGGTGGAGCAGGCGTCCTCCACAGGCTGCACGTGGGTCTCACCAGAGCAAGTGGATGTGCTTGAAGGAGGCTGTGACCCTACATGGAGCCCACATCGGAGCTCCTGGCAGGACTTTCAGAGAGGAGTCCATGCTGGAGCACAGGAAGGGGGTGATGAATCTTCCCCCTGAAGAGGAAGGAGCAGCAGAGGAAACTTGTGATGAACTGCTCTGCTGGGGGCAGGGAAGAGGTAGAGAAATTAGGATTGAAGTTTAGCCCGGGGGGGGGGGGCACAAGGAAGAGGCATTTTAAAACTGAGTTTTCATTTCTCATTACCTGACTCTGATGTGATTGGCAATAAGTTAAACCATTACATTTTCTCTCCCCGCTCCAGCTGAGGAGGAGTGTGTCTGGCGTCCAGCCAGGAGGTCATCCCATCACATTCAGTTAGGGAAAAGTTGCAAACTTAAGTTATCGCTCATTCAATGAGTTCTGTGCAGTATGAAGTAAAGGCAGACTCTGCTAAAGTACTGTCCCACAGAGAAATAAAAAGGACTGTCATAAACTAGGTGGAGGGGCACTAGTTCTTAGTACTCTAAGAAATTCTTCCATTTAAAGTAAAACCCACAAACCCCAAATATGTGTATCTGGTGTTAGGCAATGAGCTGTGCAATATTCTTTCTGTAGTGCTACAGTTACACTCAAACCAAACATTTAAAGCCCCAGTGAGTACCCATTTTCCTCAACAACAAACAAAAGGTAGTAGGAAGAAGTTCTTAGTAGATTTAAAAGGAAAGTACCAAGAAGTTGACTTCAGCCTAGTGTGAAATAACTTTAAGCAAAGTGTGTATGATTTTCAATTGCTTAGCATTTTTGTTAAATCCCAGTTGATTTGTGGATACTCCTGATGTCCGATGCTTGCGCTTTCCATCCTTCTGTGCTTTCACTGCCTGTCCATTATGCCACAAAGAAAATCAATCTTTTTAAAGGTATTGTTCAGAAACTTGCAGATGAGAAACACCTTTGAAGAGTGTATTGAAATTTGTAAATGCTAAAATTCACGTGAAATCATCTTTAGACTTCTCAAGACTCACCTCTGTCATGCACAGAACTACTAACAGTTAAAAATAGGCAAACAAGCAGTAAACAGTGAGTAGGACAGTGCAGAATGTGCTCCTTTTGCTCTCTCACATTTCATTCCACCGTAACTAATTTGTATTAGACTCCCATGAGATTTAAGACAAGTAGGAAAGATGGTTGAAGTGTTTAAGGCAAAGATTATCCTGTCTTCTATATGCAGGACGACAGTTAAAACCAATCTTTCCTTTCCTGCCTTAAACCTTTAACAAAGCTTCCTGTGTACACAGACCACAAACTTCACTACTTTGAACAGAAGTCCCAATGTTCAGTGTTTCTGGTGGAAGACAAACCTTATTTGGCAAACCTTGATCTCAACTGCTTCATATGTAACAATTCCTGGTTCCCAACGTTTTTGCACAGGATGACTTGTCATATTTCTTACCTACATGTAAGACACCCTGTCTCCACAAGCTGACACAGTATAGATCCGGAGTCTGACAGCTACTTTACGGAAAAAAAGGCACCCTACAAGATTCAAAACTAAAATGTGAAGCTTCACAATAACGCATATAAGAATGCTTACTCCTCGAGACTTTAAGTCTTGAGTAAATAAGTGTTCCACAAGACATATGTTTGTAATGTCAGTAGGAAGTCTGACCAGTATTTGGATTAAAAGTTTTGTAAGAATATTATACCAAAGGGAACATAGCTAGTTAAATTTTATTTTCCAAAACTCCAACCTAATAAGTATGTTAAATAAACATTCAGAAGTCAGTCAGTGGTCACTGTTAGCAGATGCACAAGTTAATTCAACAAGGAAAATATTAACAGAATTATTTACATGCCCATTTACAACAAGCTTTCTTTACAGAAGGTAACTTTTGAGAAATGAAAGTTTGTTTTTGGTAAGGGTTCTATTCAGTCTAACCAGTAACAAATAACAGGAAACAATATAAATGAATTTGGCAACAACGGATTATCCTAGGAAAACTAACATGACTATATGGGGCCAAACACTAGTTTGCCTTAGAATGAACTACAAGAGTTTACTCCAACTAGAAAATTAAAATCAAAATACATGAAATTAGAAGAATGGAGAAACTTACAAGTGTTGCTGGAAGATTAGACATGTTAGATACATTAAAAAGAAAAAATACTGAGCACTGCACATACTCTTGAGAAGAATGGGTTAAACCAGAATTATATAGACTTGAAGAACACAACAAATTACAGGATAGTTTTTGCTGTGAAAGGAAGCTTATCTGAACCAAAGACCTTGAAAGCATCTGACTTCCAAAAGACTGTTTGCTTTTTCACATATGAATATATAGCATCTTTATTCTAGAAAAAAAGAGGCAAGACCTCACCCATATGGGTTTTGGAGGAAGAAGAAAAATGAAATAAACAAACCAAAACCCTATACACAAAAATCTTCACAAACCACTACTCATGATTGAGCCTACAAGAAAAAAAAAATCCATAAATTGATCATATTCTCTCCTTAGCACACACATCCCTATCCCCCAATATCCCCAGATATCTTTTGTAGGATAGAAAAGATGAGTAAGACTCAATATAGACTAAAACAAGCAAGCAAGCAATTAAACTGAGATCAAGTTATTCATCCCCTTTCTCTCCCAACGGAATCTTTATAGGACAATTCCCCATTAAATTTTAATATCAGCTGTAATAACTTTCAAATCATTTTTATTGCAGCCAAAACATTGTTCATATACCTGTACATAATCTATGATATATACAGAACATTTTAAATTACAGGGCAAAAGTTTACAATTTTTGGCAGATTCTGTTAAACAAAATGGAAATTGTGTAACTCTAGTACTTGGAGAAACTCAAGTTCCTTATTTTGCTACAAATCTTTTGTATCCCCTTGTCCCCCTGTATTCTAACTGTACCTAAAGTGGCTCAAACTAACATTAAACATTAACGTGTAACATCTCACTGTCTTCTTTTATGTTCTGATTCTAGACAGAATTTTTCATATGCTTCCTCAATTTCTGGATCCATCTCATCATCAATGTCATCAAAATACCTAAAAAAAGAAAAAAATCAGCAGAGATGTTAAGCTTACATCCAGATTTTCAGAAACATTTCTGTAGATGTTAAGGATAAATCAGAACTTTATAAATAGCAGTTAACAATTACGTTTTCATAAAAATGAAGAAGAAACAAATCATGGGTACTAGGGAAAACAAACAGAAATCTTAAAGTGGCACAGATATGTGGAAGTAGCTACAGGGTTTGATACCATTTTAGATCATCTTCTGCTGTTCACAGTTCAAAAGACATGAATATTTCCCAAGATAACAGAAAATGCAATAATGCAATCTAAGTCTTCCAAAAGTTAATAATGCATCCGTAGTGAACTATTTGCAAAACCCTCATAATTAGTATAATATTAGCATAATTTTGGGTTAGTCAGCATCCTAGTTCAAACACTGCATCAACTGTCTTGGTTATGTGATAGTCTAAGAATGTATTTGCATAGAACACCTGCATTCCTATTTGTTGAGATATGGAAGAAAGCAACCTTAGTTCACCTCCCTATTACATCTGCATTACATTACCTTCTATTATATGGTAACCAGTCTTATGGAAAGGACCCGCCTTATTTAGGTCACAGAAAAGACTGGATCCCATTAATGAAAATAAGTATCTCTCATAATGGGGACTACTATAGAGTTTTAAAATAAAGTCAGGAAGTGACGGCAACACTTCAGTTTTCTTTCTCCCCACAGTTACTAGGAAATAACTAGAGTGTTCCTCATTTTCTCTAGGTCCAACTGGAGTGCTCATCCCCATAAACACGGACAACAGAGTGGCAGCATGTACATAAGTGTATATAATTTTAAGTAGCCTTAAAACCAACAGACAGCATGTGAGTGTCAAAAAGTGTGCATTAATTTCAGGTGCTCAGTTTATTATCTTCTGTGCCTTAGTTCCAAACAAGGGAATCAGGACATCTCATCTGCACAGGCACCATAAATGCTGTTTCATGCAAAACAAAATCAAGTGCCACAGAAACATACAAAGTATGTATTTTTTCTTCAGCATTGTGCATGGAGAAGCAGCCTCCATATTTATTTGTTCCTCCTTTCTTATAGGAAGAAGATAAGAGACTCAACGCAGAAGCCCCCATGTCACTCTGCACAAACAGCTGACAGGATCAGGATACGTGTGTCTAAGCTTTTCTTAAGTGTTCAAAGAAGGTTTCACATTCACCCTACATTAAGGTTGACTCAGTCATCCACAAATCACTCTTCAAATTTACTGTGCTGAACTGCTGTCTCCATTTTGCATTTAATTTATTCTCCTACGCACAGCAGTTCACATGGGTACATTTTTTTTTTGCCCTCAGTATGAGCTTGTTGAATACTGAAGACAGCTCTAATTTATTTTCCAAAGTTCCTGCAACTCCCCTCAGCTAGGTACCTTCTACAAGTTTTCTAACTCACCAACAAAAACATCAACCCCAGCCAGCACTCTTACCACAGAAACACAACACAGAAAACATTTCTAGGTATCAATAATGATCTGAAAATCCTCCTACAACCAGGTGAGTACAAAGCTCAGAGTTATTTATTTTAGACTATATTTCTTTCACTGGTTTCCTATGAAATTCTTATAAACTGGTGTCAAAAAGTTTGACCACATTCCCATCCATTGTTTTCCCCTTTGCCATTAGGTTGTTTTTCTTGCTCTACAGGAATATTGAACAGCTGTTTAGTTGAGGGAACACTGCTTACCTTGAGGAGAGAAATTTAACAACCTCCTCCCTGCGAAAGACTCTGAAAATTTTCTAATAATTTCTAGTTGAGATGTACATATGAAACCAGTCAAATGAATTCAGGTTGCCTCACTGCCAGCACTTGAGGGCTGGTGCTTCATTTTGCTTGCAAATTTGTTTTGTTTTTAAATGCAAAACACTATGTTTGTACATGTGCATAAATATCTGAAATAGAATTTAATTACCCTATTCTGTTGGATAAATGTATAAATTTGCTTCAAACTTTTGTGATTACAAGCCAATTTACATTGAACAAATACATAACTTCCATTGCTTTGTTTTGTCACTATTGGATTCCCAAGTGTGCAGGAAAAATAACTAGTATTAAAAAAAGCTATCACTCAAAAAGAAAACATACAGATCTCTAGGTCCTGGTAAATACGTTCTATTTTCTTCATACTCTGGAAACAAATCCTCTCTTTCAAGCAGCTCTTGGTATTTTTCTTGGTAATCTGTCAAAGTAAAAATGAGATGGAATAATATAGAAGACTAGTCCTCCAAATTAACATACATCTACTCAGTCTGAAAATATCCTATTTAGTGAAACCATATATGGCATGAAACATATTACAGAAAAAAAACCTCCTGCTACATTATTTTCTCAGGACATCAATCAATCTCTAAGAATGACACCTGTCTCTCCAGAGAACTGTAAAAGTAGTCACAGTCTTTAGTCCAATGACGTCACGTCACAGTGTGGTCAGATTATAGAAAACCAAGAAACTGAGGAAGATACAAACCATTTTGCTATTAACTATGGAAAAACAAAAGAAGACTTGAAGATTTCTGGAGAGACCAAGTGCTGAGAACCATAGCAAGAATTCTTTGGAATGATATGAACTTAAAACAGATACTCTCCATTTCAAATATTTACCTTCTTTTAATGCTGAAAGGCATGTGATACACAAAGCCAGAAATTCAGACATAATTTCATCTTTTAAGTTGTATGAATTTCAGACATCCAAAATACTTCTGTATTTCAAAAGGACCAACTTAATTACAATCTTTTTAAGTAAGATTGAGAAGACAGCTCTACTAAGCTTGTGACATACCTGGATCTGCTGCAGTGAAAGGAACACCATCAGGAGTGTAAAATGTTGGCTCATTCTAAGAAAAAAGTTATAGAGAAGGTTATATGCACTTAGAGAGACAGATGTTTGTAGTTTTCAGCAATGTCATTGCCTACAAATCACATTAAATCCACAATAAATTAAGGAACAGAAGTCCATGTACATTCTTACCATAAAATAGTTTGGGTCATTTTCAGGGGTAGCCTCAGCATGTGAACAAGTTCCATAGACTCTACCCCAGTTACTTGATCGCAATTCTACCAGTTTCAGAAGCATGTGTTTCACATCTCTGAAATAAAGAGAAACACTACAAAAGTTAGAAAGTTCATTTGTGCTAAGCAAGAAATTTGGCTTCTCTTATCTTGCAAATACTATATAGTTAAATCTTTCCCAAAAGCTCTAAAAAAGACAAAATTTGGTCCATTCTGCAGATAACTTGAGTTTCCCCCCCCCGCTTCAAGTCTAGATGGGTTATATATCAATTATGAGATACCCTCTCCAGTTCCCCTGTGGTAAAGTAAGGTCTCACATCAAACAAATAACTACAGCTTTTATCAAGATACAAAACCTGTAGCACAAGTTGAGGAACAAATCCTTTTCTGATAAAGGGATAGTACTTGGAAAAACAGGGGGAATGATCTTCAAATTGTGTTTTAATAATCTAATTTACACTCCTAACTTTAGCCCTCTTAATCATGCTAAATTTTGTAGTCAACAGGGAGAAGTAACATCTCCAATTATATCAGACACCACCACGCATTTCACCCCTAAAATAAGACAAACTGCTTTCTTCTTTCAAGCAAGTCCATGGACAGGAGTCTCATTAAGGAATAAAGAAATAAAAATATTCAGTGTAAGTTTATGTCTTTGAGACCTCAGCTGGCTCTATCAATTTTATCTGGTTCCTGAAGCTACATTTCCCTCATCCTCCCTGTGAGCAGCTCAATTGCAACCTAGAGGTGCTATGAACTACCTGCAGGCCTCCTTCCGTATGGTATGACATCAGGCCACAACATCTGAGCCCTCTATAGGTTTTTAGTAAGTCTGCAGATAATTTCATGGAAGCAGTTACTCCAAATTAAGAAGCACAATACATTATCCAACCACTCATTTTTCCAGTATGACCCTGCCAAAAAGGTATGCTCTCCAGAACAAAACAAAACCAACCACAAATCATATTCCATTTTGCCTTTACATTTATAGTGATTTGTGTATATTTAATACCATTACAAAGTTAATGCCATTTGTATATATTTAATACTGTTGAATTCAGATTTAAAAAGTATAAAGCTATGAGACATCACCACTATTGTCTCTTTTACTCTTAGAGACTAAAGCACTTATGGAAGATTTCAAGAAGTGAAAGACCAAAAAGGAAAAAATAATCATTTAGAATGGAACATGCACCCCTATTAAAAGGAAAAAAACCTCCCTCAATTGTCCATTTTTTAAAATTTAGTTTGGTAGATTTTTTTTTGGAATGGGAAATGACCGAAATATCACCTTCCTTTACATAAATGGAAGTTTTTAAAGTAACGTTTTGGACATTTTCATTATTTTTAAATATTTTTAAGGTGTTTAACATAGAAATAAAACACTGCACAGAAATTTATCTTCTCACCTGCTACAGTTTGCATCCAACACAACATTTTCAATTCTCTGAATCATTTCCTCCATGTCATTCTTGCCTTTTTCTTTCCAGGCATCTTCTAAAACCGAGCCTGTCAACTAAAGACAGGGATTAGTGTTTTGTTTTTTTTTTTTTTTTTTTTTTTAAGAAAATTACAAAACTTTAATGAATTGCGAGCAGAAGAGATTCTGTAACAATTTGTAAAGTTTAGATGCATTGTGTGACTACCTGAGGGCTGAAGATTATTTTGCTAAACAGATTAATAGACCTTACACATAGTTTAGTTTAGACTACAGACAGGTTGATAGCTCTATGTCCTGTTTTTTTGTTACCCAGAAGTTCACAGCTACTTCTCTTCTTTCAGTCTTGAAATATGATTTTGAAACAACTCTTCAGTGACATTTGTCAGATCTTGCTTGATTTTAGTACATGCTATAAAAACTAGACTGTATCTTTGCAGATGATGCATGCCACCAGTTTACCTAAGAATAATGAAGTTTAATTAACTTCAGAAACACTTCAGTTAACAGTCCAGCATCAGACATCTGCAAATGTATAAGAGGAGCAAAGAATCATCTGACTAAGGCAGCCCGGATTTTGATATATAAAATCTGTGAGGCTTAAGCTGCTGTTGAGAGAGCTTTAGCAGCAGAGAGACAAGAAATGCTGCAGCTGAAAGCCTTTCATGTTAAGAATAGGCACTTCATTGCCCAATAACTGCATGAAAGGAGCTATATCAGGAAAAAAGTAGTCTGCCACTACAATTAAAGTTACTAGTAACTCCTGATGTAATCAGCATAATTACTGTATGATCCAAAATACTTGGAATGGCACCGAATGATACAAAGGAATAAAGCGCAAGATCAAGCATCTCAGTCAACTCGTTTGGTATTCCTAGTTTTCTACTGTGGGCCTACCTGGACAACAGATAATCAGATAATAGTACCAGGTAAGTTTAATTAAGAATAAACATATTACAAAGCAAACAGCTGAAAAATCTGTATCTATCACTCTATTAAGTGGAGGAGACATTTATTGATTCTGTAGTGAAACCAAAGTTTCATGCAAGAAGTTCAATCTACCTTAAGAGACTCCAACATCTGCAGATACTATAGGACATCAGAAAACACTGGCATTCAAAAGAAATTCCCTGTTCCGTAACAACTTTTAGATTTAGCAATGTGTAATAAAATAATTTAGATCACTGTCTTATTTTAGAATGAATGCTGTGCAGCCACATAAATAGGCCAAGAACATCCACAGAAATAGTGACACCTTCATCTTCTTTGGAGAACAATTGTAAAAACCAGCAGCACTGCTTCCTGATTTGTGGTCCTGACTTCTGGAGAACCTTTCTGAAAGGTTCTTCAGTGGGTCTTGCCTCAGGGAAGCACTGCCAACAACAGGGCTGCCCACAGGTGCGAATGCTCTCATCGAACACAACCTCACACTTGGTATGAACCAACTGTGCTTAAATATTCAAACTTCAAATGATGAATTGGAACCTCTCTTCCCCATCTGCTATTCACCATATCAAAGGAAGCTGCAAGAACAGAAATTCAAGAGTCTGTAAAATGGTGGAGTGGGAGGAAGGGGAATAAGGACTAAACTCAATCAACCAACCACCACTGACCCTCCAGAAAAACACTGTTTAGCTTTTGACCTTAACTTCTAAAATAAACTGTTTTCCAAACTATGTGTATAACTATGGCTAGTGAAGATAAAAGTTTCTGCCTGCACAGAGGCTAAAATTTTTTTCAGTCAAATGTCAGAGGTTTGTTTTCATTATAAAAGAGAAACATTTCTACAGCAGTAATGCTGCAGACAATACAGTATGAAATGACTGATACCAAGAACCTTTTGCTACAAAACATGTTAGACCCTAATTGCTGAGTGTCCTTCAGAACAAAGAACATGCCTCAAACCCCACAATTCGTTCAAGCTGGGTATTGTTTTCTCCCACACCAGAAGTAGCAAAAGGAGACCTCACGGGACTGCTTACTCCTGTGTGTTTTGGTTTATGTACTCAACAGTCTTGCATTTTACTTTTAGAGGGGTATATTAATTTTTTTTTCATTTTTCCTTAGTACCATTATGGCACCGAGCCAACAAAAAAAGTAGCTTGCTCTGCTAATGATAGAATGCATAAAAACCTATAAACACTTTCTCATTTGCAGTTTCTTGGAAATCTGTCTCACCTTCAGTAGTTTCACTGCACATATCAAATTACTGTCCACAGGATTAGAGAACAGAGCATTTAGTAATTCCCGAAGGCCTTCTTGAAGAATTTCTGCTCGTGTTACTTGTCCCTTTGTTCCTTTAATCTGAAAAAAACCCAACATATCATAGAATCAGAGAATGGTTTGGACTGGAAGGGTCCATAAAGGTCACCCAGTCTAACCCCTCTGCAGTGAGCAGGGACATCCTCAACTAGATTGTACATAAAATACTCTTAAAAGACTTATGTTTTAGAAATGACTTTAGTCACATTTTCACTCTTGACTACCATTTCATTTGGTTTGTGACCAACACAGTTAAGCTCTTTAATTGGAAGAGCATGCCAAATACTGGTAACTATTTTAGAATACAATCCTTATAATTGTGGCATATACATAACAACGCATGTCTAGCATTTAGTTCCTTTGCTAACAAATTGCTCAGAAAAGCTACCAAATGCCTGGCAAGTAGTCAACAAAATCCCAAATTCTCAGAACCCCACACTACAGTTCTCTGCAGCTGTAGTGGCTTATTTCTAGAATGCACTCTTTTATGTATTTAAAAAAATTATAGAACATGGTTTAAAAATCAGTAGTATACTCGACGGAACTGGACAACTTCCCCTCCCCCAAACCTCTTGCAAATCCTCTTCCTTTTTACTAAGTGAAAAGCTGATTTCAAGGGCCTCTTATGAGCAAAAATGGAAGAGTCAGAAAATTATATTTTCCTCATAGCCGCAGACCATTTTTACAGTGTCTGCGTAAACCATTGAAAAAATCCAGTTAAAAATATATTTTCAAGTACACTTACAGATGTTAGTGAACTTGCTGAACTCACAGGTAAAAGTGTCAAAGAAGTTTTGCCTATACATACACTTTTTTTTGGACATATCATAGACATGAAACCCCATTCTAAACACAGCATTTCATGCTTCATGCATAAGCCAAGGACTTGGTCTTCAGAAGAAATATCTTTAAGTGTCTGCATTTTTAGTTGCTTATTTTGAGGATTTACACATCTTCCTCAAGGGTCTGATAACAGCTCCTATTAGTGACTGAATTACATGGGTTATTGATCCTGATCTGCTTCTGCCAGGTTCTACCTTAAGTGTACTGATCCAGGGAGTCTGCCAGACAAAAGAAACACCAAAATCTTCATTCCAAAGGTGCCTTATGGTTGGCTCTGTTTATGAATTCTTCGTTTATTTCTTCTAAAAATCCTCATACACTTCTCTTCTAATGATCTTGTCTTTTTTTTGTTTATCTGTTTCTTTGACACACACTAAAATGAAACTGCTCTTAAATTTTTATACTTTATTCAAAGAATTATAGAATGGTTTGCATTGGAAGGGACCTTAAAGATCATTTCTCTCTCTGTTTAGAAAAATACCTCAAACTGCATCGCATTTCAGTGTTCACACAAACACAACAAAAAATTAATGAAAAACCACCTCATGTATACCTTCCTTCTTACCTCTAGGTTAAGGTAAAGTTCAGCTAAGAACAGCACAAAGGCATGAAATTGTTTTCGAGTAATCTCATCTCCTTTGGTAGCTTGATTTCTGTTTTCATACTCTGTTTGACACCTGTAAATATTAAAGCAAAATCATACCGTCTGTAGACATCTAAATATATATAGTGTTCTGTTAAATAAGCAGCATGTTAAGAACTTCAAAACTGCACTAAAACTGTTAAATGCTGAATGCTAGGAAGTGTGTTTTGTGAAGGAAATGAGAAGACTTCACAAAGATATCGTGGATTTTGTCCTTTTAGATGAAGCGATGTAATTATGTTTCCACACACTGAGATAACTGAGACAGGAAAATGAAACAGAGCAAATTACAGCATGTAAAAGATCGTTTATATATTAGAATAGGGGTCCAGGAAATTCAACACAGGCAGCCCAATGTCCACAGAAACAAAGCAGATATACTCTAAAAGATGTTTTCTCCCCTTTCAGGGTGCTGCTCACATTGTCTTAGCTGCCTTTACACTTATCCAATAAACTCTTTCTCTCATCACTTTAAGTGACAGTGATGCATAACTGATGACATCAAATTGAGTGATGCCGTTAATACGGTAAAGGGAAGTGATTCCATCCAGAGGGACCTTGAGAGGTGGGCCTGTCCGAACCTCATGATGTTAAACAAGGCCAAGTGCAAGGTCCTGCACATAGGCTGGTCAATCCCAAACATGGATATGAGCAAGATGAGTGGATTGAGAACAGCCCTGTGACTAAGCTCTTGGGGGTACTGGTGGATGAAAAACTCAGTATGAGCTGGAAGTGAGCACTAGTAGCCCAGAAAGCAAATCATATCCTGGGCTGCATCAAAAAAACTGTGACCAGCAGGTTGAGGGAGGTGATTCTTCCCCTGTACTTCACTCTCATAAGACCTCGCCTGGAGTACTGTGTTCAGTTCTGGGCCCCTCCAACATAAAAAGCACATGAACCTGTTGAAGCAAGTCCACAGAAGGGCCACAAAAGTGATCAGATAAATAGAACACCTCCTGTATGAGGACAGGATGAGAGAGCTGGGGCTGTTCAGCTTGGAGAAGAGAAGGCTCTGGTGAGACCTTACAGCAGTCTTCCAGTATTTAAAGGGGGCCTCCAGAAAAGCTGGGCAGTGGTTCTTTATCAGGAAGTTCAGGGACAGGACAAGGGGGAATGGTTTTAAGATGAAAGAGGGGAGATATAGATTAGATATTAAGGTACTGAGGCAATGGAACAGGTTGCCCAGAGAAGCAGTGGATGCCCAGTCCCTGGTGGTGTTCAAGGTGAGGTTAGATGGGGCTCTGAGCAACTTGACCTCGTGGGAGGTGTTCCTGCCCATGGCAGGGGGGTTGGAACTGTATGATCGTTAGAGGTCCCTTCCAGCCAAAATCATTCTGAGTCTGATTCTGTAATTTAGATATAAAAATACAGAGGATTAAGATAACATGGTAGTAAGGTATATTTTCTTGTACTCAACAACTGTGCCAAAAATATACAAGTTTACATAGCAGTCTCAGAACAGAATTAAAGATATTTGAGACAAAGGAAAGCCAAGACCATTTCTCATGTATTCTCATTGTTTAATATAATGGGCTAAGAAATACTGGAGAAACTGAAAGATGTAAGAAGCTGAAACACAAAATTTAAGGTAGAAACTTGGGGTGAGAATAGAAACTCTCTGTAGTCATACTGTTAGGTTGCTTATCCCCACTTCCTACCCCCAATTCCACGCATATTATCAATAAAATATTAGCAACTTTAAACTCAGGGCTTCATGATGCTAAAATGAATGTCATCTATTGGGCTGGCTTTAAAAAAACAGGAATCAGATAATTCAACATTAATATGGATTTCCTTCATGTTCAAGTAACAAACACAATTAAAAAAACAGAAGACGAGCTATAATTTTGAAGGCAAAACAGCTCATCTGCTTCAGGACTAGGGAAAAAAAAGAGGTATTTTTAGGCTTTCCATAAGGTGCCACTCCTGATTAAAGCATCAGAATGCCTTGCCTTTGAAGTTTCTCATGCTTTTGCTCTTAAACATATATGGGCTGTGTGAAACTTCAAACAAGAAGCAAGCCTGAAGCTTAGAAAGCCAAGAGTCCTTTAAGAGAAAAGGCTAATGTCTGAAGAATTTTTAAGCATTAAGTTGTACTACTACTTCAAATGCCATGCAATAAGGTTTCAAAAGAAATATATCCATTTAAAAAAATGTGACATTTTTGTCAACTAAGTCTAATCATTATTAAAACATGAAGCCCCAGAAATCTGTAGTAATTGAAAACTGGAGACATTTATCCTTCTGGATTTTATGCATCTGCTTCATACATATAAAATCAGTTAGTTCATCAGTAAATTAACCTTACACAGAGCTCCAGTCAGAAAAGTAATTAAAGAAAAAAAAAAACACACAAGGACAGTACCTATATGTGCAGTTACCACACTTTTAAAGCTGACTAGCTTTCAAAGTTGCCCTGTGATTTCAGATGTCTAAGACAGTCAGTTCTAAATAGCTCACAAAACTCCAAATGGAACCCTATTTTCATATTCTGAAGTATTAAAATATCTAAAAATATATTAATTCGATATCCGGTATGCACCTGTGCTTTGACAATCCTCAATCTAAACTCTTCTTTTAAATATACACCTTTTTGCACACAATGTTGAGTTACATACAAAACAGGAAGGCGCGTAAACCGAGAAAGTAACAGGTTTAAGAAGACATGCTGACACTGACCTTTGAAGTAGCAACTGTCTGAAGTTCCCACTTTGTGGACTAATGGTTAGATGATGAGATAGATAGTTACACAACCGTGCTCCCATGTAGGAAAAATTTGGGACAGATGTGGCCTTCCAAAATAAAAATGTAAAAATAAATTATTCATAAAACTTGTGATTACGCTATCAGGAAATATTGTTAAAAGATTTTCTGAGAACTGTGTTTAACAACAGTTGATTAGACAACTGAGGAACAGATTACTAATTAATATTTGTCATGCTGATTTTTGAATCTCATCAACATTTTGCTATATGCATCTCTCATCACTTAAAAGGTCACTTTTCTGTGGTCTTGTAGCTTTAATTACACCATGAATCCTGAACTCTACTTCTCCATTGTGCCCTGAACCAGAATACCTGAATGTTATAAACCATTTCCATAAAAATCAACACTGTGTATCAAGGCAGTTTTTCAAGCAGATGTAATGTACTCATTGCAACAACACAGAAAAATGCATCTTCATTCAATCTAAGAGCTATTTAACCCAGAATCTACTTTTGGAAATAGTGAATACCCAAGGAAAGAGAACACAAACATAGCAAGTAGAGATAAATACTTTCTCCTGTACAGCAATCTCTCCAGCAATCTGCAGAATTGCAAACTTCTGATTCAGAGATTAAAACTCTATCATTAGAGTTAACAGCTCTTGACAGGTTCTTTTTTCTAAAAGAAGTCCTGTAACTGCTGAATATTAACACTTTTATCATCTAAGAACAGGTAGTAGCAATGAAATTCTACAATGTAACTTATGGACTGAAATATATGTAGCTTTAGATAATTCAAAATTTCAAGGGAGGAAAAAAGTAATTGGGAATTCAATAGTATGTACATTTAACCCCTCATAGAATCAATGAATGTTTGAGAACAGGCTGAGATAATTTTCTCAGACTTCCAATGGTTTTATGAGAAATTGCATTTAGGCATTAATTAACTTAATGCAAAACATTTTTCTGTCTGGCAATTTATTACTGTTCACTTGTTTTGAATTCTTTTCTAACAACTGAATTTGAGTCTACTTCTCAATACAGCTTTGGTGAAAAGAGATTCTGGTGTAACTTACTCCACTAGCTCTTCCAAAGAGAAAACAGGGATATTAAGAACTCATTATACTTTTCTTATGGCTTTAGCATCTTTGAACATTCCATTTACATCTTGATCACACATCAGCGCTATAGATGTGCTTGCACACTTCTGCTTCTAACACATTTAAAAAAAAGCATCTCGCCTTTAGCATGTCAATGCATGGCAGCTAGTTACCTTCTACAGGCAGAGAAAAATATGTGCTCATTTTAAGTGTACAATGTGCATAAAGTCTCTGGAAAGAACTGAAGTGTCTTTGGAAGATACAACAAATTTAAGTCATTAAGAATTTAGTTTCCAATAAGAGGCATGTGAAAAAGCTAACAAGCTTTTTGGTGCTTTGTTTCAATCAGTCACTTGGACTAGAAGAGGTGCCCTCCTTTTGCATATGGCAAAATACGTCAATGGAATTATGCTTCTCTTTCCTAAGGAAAAAAAAAGAAACCCATCCAAAAATCCAGACTCCTCTAAAAAAAACCCTAAAAAAACGTGTGCAGGTGCTTGCTTGCTCTCTCTCTCAACCTCATCTGTATTTTTTAAACTTTATTTGTGATTGCATCATATACTGAAACCTACCTGACTTTTTCTTAATAACTCATCATTATAGTGCAATATCATCTTCCCTGAATTATTTTTGTTGGTAATCCTAGCGTATCTCCAACTCAAAAAGCCACATTCTAAGCATAAAGGCTAATCTACCAATACATTATCTTGAGAAATTTTAGTTGGTGTAACAGCAACAACCTGCTGCTAACTATGCAACAGTCAAGACTCAAGCTATGAAGTCAGTGTTAAAACAACAGAAATGGCACTTTACTCCCATAAAAGGATTAGGAAGAGCAGGCCAAGGTATTACATATAATTAATTAATCATCATAGATAGGCTACGATACCTGACACACAGATGAGGGACTTCTTAATTTTAGTATTTTTCCTTCACAAACTTAACATCTGTAAATCTGCTCAATTGGGTTAAATAAACATCACTGAAACAGATGCTTATAAATACACTTCAGCAATTTTAATTCTTTTGTAATAAGGCAGGAAAGACAAATACTTGACCCTCTGCTAATACAGAAGAATAATAAGTATACTTGGCTTACACTCAAACACTATTCAGCTCTGACATCAACTAAAACTGGATGCTTTTGGATGCTAGCACAATTTTTTTGCTCCAAGTTTTATTCTTCACTTGATTTCAGACTGGTAACACTCAGTGCTCCTCAGCTGAGGAAGGCGCAGCTTTCTCACTGGACTTGTTTTTAAAAAGGTGCAGAGAAAAAGAGAAAACAGAGACTTTCATTAATAGAGAGTCATATATGAAGTTAGAATTGGAACAAATTCCTCTTTTTTTTCATCCAGTGAAATTATATCCAATACACTAATCTTTGTTAAACTATCCTCCATGTGTTCAAGTAAAGGATGGGAAAATGATGCTGCCAAACACAGTACAGGTAATCTTAACATCTAACCAAACTGTGTTGAATTAAATGTACATCAATTCTGTATGGTAATAAGATACTTGAGTCTCTACAGTCTGTGCAATGACTACCCAGTCATGCAGCTTCTACTTACCTTAGATTATTTTACAGCAAAAATAATCTGCAGTTATCTGCACTCAAAATGTGAAAAAGAGCTTGCATTCTTCAATACAGTATTTGAAAGCAACCAACTCAGTAAAGTGAGAGACACCCAATGTAATAAATAGCAAGCACAAGTGTGACTTCATTCTCTGCAGCAAGCCCAAAAGACAGTAACAGCAGCTCATTTGCTAAGCAACACATATTAAGCTGTTCTTTCAATGGCTCCTCCAATTAGTACAGAGTTCAGCTCAAGGTCTCTGTCCTCATTTTCATTGCCATCAATGGGACTGGACCTAGTTACCACTAGACAAGCTTTCCTTTCCTCCCATTATGCTGTTCTGAAATAGGCATATTCCAAATGAAGAAAAAATCCTGTTAATAAAGAAGTATTTCCCAAAAGGTGATGTGTACAGTAGATAAATTTATTTTTTTAAAATACCAAAGAATTATAAGTATCTGAGTATATGAAGAATTTTTTTTGCAGGATAGTGTAAAACTATACAACTCTGGCACTGCCTAAGAGTTTCTTCAATCTCTATGATATAAATACAGGAATTCAAATATAACTCCTTTTAATACAATGCTGTAATTTGAACTCTAGTACGTGACCCAGGAGATCCAAATACACAAAGGAAACAGATTAAATTGGGGAAATTTATCAATCATCTTGATATCCCACGCTTGGGCTACCATTTCAATTTATCGAGCAAAATCTTTCCCTGTACCTTTCAGTCTAAATAGAAAAATTCAAACCATTATAATACCATGTAGACACAATTACATATCAAATATTACTGGTATGCACATCTTGGACACTAGGTACTAGAGGCACAATATCCATGTTATAAGACAGAATACACAGGCTACCTGCTGATAGATGAGTTCAACCAGATCTCGTAAAGCTTCATCTGCAGTGACCCAAACATTCAGTGTTTCGGCAAACTGCTCTATTTCAGTTTCAAAACAACCTGGTTGCTCGGTGAGGTAATTCAGGAAATCTTGTACATATTCTGCCAAGGTCAGATAGACATCTTCAAAGGATGAATCCTATTGGAGTGAAAAAATATATCAACTATTTAAAAGGAACCTAAAATAATATTGTTATCCTTACTATCTCCAGAAGTAGCCACATAGCACCTAGTCTTAAGTATCTGCATACTTGATACTGATCTTTACTGCAGAGTTCACTCTGACACTGAGAGCACAGGCATCAATGCATCAGAAAGTTCCTAACATCTCAAGAACTAAATAATATGATTTTATAGAGATCAGGGTCTCCTGACAAAACGCATAAAAAGAAAGATGAAAACAAAATCAACGAGTTTGCCAAGTCTGGTGCAAGATTAACTAACAAAGTAGCATGTAAGTACAAAAACTATGAAACTGAGGCTCAGCATGCATTCCGGATGTGCACAAAAACCATGCTGCAGAGCTCGGAACTGCAGTAGAAAAAAAAAATGTAACAAAGTATTCCGGGCTTACATAGAATCTACAGTGCTCCAAAATATACAGAAGCAAGAGAAATCACAGAACTACAATAAATACAGTATACCAATCCCATGCAGAATGTACTATTTACCAAGAAAAAGGCTTCAAATATCTACTGTAACAAAAAAATGGTTCTTGATAAAACAGTTTTTCTTTACGTAGTGAACATAATTACATTGATAAGATTTATAATTGTATTTCTCCCTCCCCTCACCACCTCTCCCTTAATGAGGGGATGTTGTATTCTATAATTCTAATTGTTTGGAGCTTATAAAGTCAAACAATAAACGCTAAAAAGTCTATGTGTAACTTGCTAAATATTCTATTTTTCTAAAGAAAATCTACTTTTACTAGGCCATTTCAAACTGATCAGCAAAAGTTCTGTACAATAAACTTAAAACTATTGTTTCACAGAATGATGACACTATTATGCGTCATTACTGTGCTGAACTAGCATCTCTCCAAACAACCTGTCTGAAAACTCTCCAGCCAGGTTGCAGGGAATGCAATTGTCGTAGCTGTTAAAAACAGCTGCCCTTTCTGACAGCCGTCAGGCTGTTATGGGATCCTCATTCAGTAGAGAATACTCATATTTAATTTAGCTGTACTAAACGTGCAAATCCAAAGGCAGTCTAGGTTTTAGTAACTATACCAGGTAACAGGACAAATAGAAGGGAAAAATGAACACGTCAAACTTTATTATAAAGTTGTATACTGCTAAATTAGTAACATTTCATACTTTAATCAAATTTAGTTCAGTAACTTCCAGACAAATTACTTGTATTCTCACAGGCAGACAGAGAAGACAGCACCACATACTGTACCAAGTAAAGGAAAACCAAATAAATTTCTCTTCAGAGGCTGGCTAACAGGAGGCTACGAGTTTATACATTCATTATGAATTTACAAGTCAAAGGCAAGAAAGTCAACTAGAAATTTTTACATTAATTTCAATGATTTCTCCGTCAATCCAATACTGCCTAATCCTCCTCCTTTATGTTTGATAGCTATAGGATGGCAATCTGCATTATTCATCATTATGCCCTTCCAATGGAGTCATTACCCATGTTATTATCATACACCTAAGTCAGAGAACAAGTCTGACATTTCCTACTGGCAATCCAGACATGTACCTAGTCATCAGTTCTACTGCAGACACCCACAGCTCCCGACAGGGCAGACAACTGTACACAGAGAATTCCATGGAGGTCTCTCTTTCCCAAAGTCCTGGTGAAGTTTTCCTGAAAATTCTAGCGTGCCTTGTATGTTGTACCCCTTAAACTATCTTCACAGGTAACTGATAATTTTGAGTGTCAGAACCAACTGGAAATTAACTAATCTAATAATCCAGTGTTATATGGCCATAAATAGTCATTACAAAAATGTACAAGAAAACAACACTACTTGTAAAGCAATAAGTGCTTAACAGCAGAACCCTCTGCATATTACAAGAGAGAAGTGAGCTTTCAGATCTAAAAATTCCAGGGAACATTATAATTGAAAGCTAAAAAGTATTAATTTTTAAGTCAGAAAAACAGAAGTTTCTCAAAACTTTGTTTTAACTTAAACTTCAAAACTCATGGTCAAAATCTCCGTAATAGTAAGGCGTGCTAAATTTCTTATTTTTTATTGCAAGTGAGCCTTGTTTATGAATTAATTCCAATCATTAAAATAAAAAAGCCCTGAACTTTGTAACAGCGAAAAACAAAAGTCTGAAACACCTCTATTCTAGGCCTAGTATATTCTGTTTAAGGTAGCAGTAACATACTTCCAAATAAATATTGTAGGTTTTGTTCACATTTGAAGAGGTATTTTTATTAATAGATGAGTCACATAAACTCAGTGCAACAAGAAACTCCTATATGATTGTGCGCTTTTTGCAAAGCAAATGAAAAGCAACATTGCGGGCCTCAAAACTTTGTAATTAGAAATATACATTACGCACGCCATTCCAAATGGCCTTTTTTTTTTTGAATGGAAAATGAAATCACTAATTTATACAAAACATATAACACATGTACAGGGGCAGGGAAGTTATTTTTCCCACTAGGTTATCCATATACTGAACATGTTTATGCTGGCATTTTGTTAACACTTGTGTATTGGCTATGGGCTTCTGTTATCCAGAACAGTAATTCCACTCAGTAAGCTGGCAAAGCTGTTAACATTAAGATCAGATAATTTTTACTAGTGAAGAAAATACTTCAAAACACTAAACCACCACATTTAGCATTCAAAACAAGCATCTTCCTATAAGTTATTCCAAACCTATTTATTTCAGTATAATTGTTTTTTATCAATTGATCGTATTTGTAAAAGTAATAGTTCCCATCTGTGTCCATACATACAAGCACCAGAGATTGGGTGCCTGTATAACAGAAGAATATTCCAAGAATTCGCACAGATCTTCCCTGTAGTAGAACTACTGAAGCAATAACATGGAGACATTGGAATAGAAAATAAGAAGTACCAACTTTTATTACATGTTACATCTACAATACTCATCTGAGATCACCCTTCACCTGACTGCAAATATATTTCTTATTAGGCATGTAGATAGGTAACTGCTGGGAATGAGCCTAACACTATTTTTTTGCCCTCTGGTGATATGGTACCACTGAAGGAATTAAAAGACATATGATGGTACACTGAGTTAAGCAGTCATGGCATATTATATCCTTGGCACAGTAAATTTAGGAAGGGTAAAGCCTGTGCTCAGAAAAGCTAAAGTTCAAGCCTTCTCCCACACTTGCTTCAAAAACCTGTGAAAACTGCATAAAAGGGCAGATAAGCCTTTACTTAAAACATAGTGCGGATGTAACTACAATAGAGACAACTGCCAAAAAAAAGATAGCTTACTCTGATGTTGGGTATAATCAATGCTTGCTGTTATCAACAAACTGGTTATCTGCACCAAGCTTTAGCAAAACATTCCACGCCAAAGGCTCTCAGGCACACCATAATATTCACCCATTATCAGTTAATGTCCAGAGTCACAGTCTGAATGTTATCATCAGCATTTTTGGAATCTCATTAGGAATCACAGCATTCAAGTTCTGTCATACAAGATCTCAAGAAAAACTGTTAATTTAAATATAAGTAACTGGCATATACTAAGAAGAGAATGCAAACACTCACTGTGAAGTTCTGATTGAAGTTCGGGTTGTATCCTGATGGATAAAACTCAGGTGCTTTCGCAGACAACTTTGATAGTACTACAGGACCTGCAGACACCTGAGGTTCAGCCACTTCAGGTCCAGAATCAGGGACTGAAACTTTATTTTGTGATCCAGATGACATTCCCGTCTGTGGAAGGTGTTCTGAGAAGATTTTGTTAACATCTTTTCTTAGAAATTGCTAAACCAGTATGGATTAACACACCATACACATAGAATACATAGGGGTTTTTTTAACTTTTAAGTATTCTTTTACTACAGATATATTGCATGCTTACTTCAAATATACTAGGTTCTTTTGTTCTTAAATATGGATAAAGTTTTAACAAACTTTTTCTACAAGACAGTAAAAAAAATGTTCATGGAAGGCCACTGAAAAAAAAAGGGAGGAAGAAAAAAAGAAAAAAGAGCTCTCTGCCACAAAAACACATTTTCTAACAGAGCTAACTTGAGAAACTAGTAAATCTGCTTATAGTATATCTGCTCATCTTGTGGGGTTTTCATAGATTTCAGATACAAATGCAAGACTCTGAAAGTCAGTAGAAGACATCACTAATTTTTAACAATCTTCAAAGGCACTTGGCTATTGTAGTTCTTGTACACGTGCCAAAAAAAAAACAATTAAAAGAGTTTTTGAAACCATATTTTCCATGCGTATCTTCATAGATTGAAAAGAGAGCCCAATTCCTACCTGAAAAACCCAATCAACAAACACTGCTTTATGTCACTGTTGGGCTGGGTTTACTTTTTGGCGAACGTTTACTCTGAAGTTGTTCAATAAGGAGAAGGCTGAGCCCACCTGCGCTCAGATGGAGCGACGCAAGGCAGGCACAGACGTGAGGGCAACAGAAAGCGGAGAACGGGGCGAGGCGCTGCTGTGCTACTCCGCAACCTCACCAAGCACCGGCACCGAGGGAGGCGCGGGTGCCCCGGCTCCGCTCAGCACCGGCCGTCGGTGACCTCTCTGCCCCGGCAGCGGGGGTGGGAAGCAGGACGCGGCCCCGCGGCCGGGACGGAGGGGAGCGAAGAGGGGGAGCCCCAGAGCTCCAGTCCCCGCGGGACTACAGGGGGGCAGAGAGGAAAAGGGAACCCCGCGGGTCTAGGAGGGTATCCCCGAGAAAGAGGGGGTGGGGGAAGACCCGGGGCTCCGGTCCCCGTGGGGCGGCGGTAAGGAGGGGTGGGGGGAGGAAGGTAGCCCCGTTCCCTGTGGAGCCGGGGAAGCCTCAGGTCTCCGGTGCCCGAAGGGAAGGGGGACGAGGGTTCGGGGGCTGTTACGCGGCTTCTCCGCGCCGGGGCCACCGTAGCCGCGGAGAGGTCGCTGGTACCTGCGATCCTGTTGCCCAGTGGCGCCGTCTTCGGAATCCGCAGCGGCTCTTGCTGCGCGAAGAGGCCGCCGCGCTGCTGCTGCTGCTCGGCCGCGCCCGGGCCGCGGGCGCCGCCGCCGGAGCGGGCCCCGCCGCCACAGCCCTGCGGCGCGCCGCCTCGACCCCGACCCCGGCCCCGGCCGGCCCCGGGGGCTCGGTCGAAGCTGTCGGCCATGGCGCGGGCTGCGCGGCTCAGGCTCTCACGGAGGCGCGCGCGCGCACGGCCCCGCCTCACCGCCGCCCCAGCCCCGCACTTTCAGTTTCACCCCCGCGCGCGGTGGTGCCGGCCCGCAGCGCCCCCTCGCGGATTGGGAGCGCCCGTCGCCATAGCAACCCCGGCGCTAGGCCGCCTCGCGAGAGGGGCGGGGGAGTGGGAGGAGCCGCGAGGGCTACGGGGGCCTGCAGAGGTCATGGCGTCCTGTACCGGTCGCATCGTCTCGGACGGGTCACGGGTTTCCGCATTGGGTCATAAGCCCCCCGTACGGGTCGGGGTTCCTGCACAGACCTCGGAATCCCACACGGGTCATGAGCCCCTGTGGGTCACGGGCTCCTGCATCAGTCATGAGTGCCTGCTCGGGTCATATTTCCCTGCACGGGTTATGTCCTCCCTCATGGATCATGGGCTCCGGCACGGATCACGAAATCGCATATAGGCTATTGGTTCCCGCACGGGTCACTAACCCCTATACATATCATGGAATCCCGCAATCCCGCATTGTCAGGGAATCCTGCACGGGCTGCCACACAGGTTAGGGTTCCAGCATGAGTTACAGCTTTCCACACGCGCTATGGGGCTCCTGCGCAGGTCACGGAATCCCACACAGGCTCCTGCATGGGTCAGGGAATCGCACAGAGGTTAGGGCTCCTGCACCGGTCACAGATTCCACATGGGCTATGGGCTCCCGACCTCTTGTATTCATAGCCCAGGAGCCTGCATCCCTGTTCTGTCCGTACAGGGCTGACTCCCAGCAGGCACCCAGTGCGGGGCTGGCCAAAATGCACCGAAGTCACAACTCCCTCAAATCCCACGAATGCAAAAAGACAATGTCTCCTTGCAATTTCTTCCCTGCAGTAGCAAACAGTGTGAGGCGACCATAACAGGACCAAGCCTGCAGCTGCATTGGGCACAAGAGCTGCAGCTGTTAGGGCAGCACACACACTGTCCACATACAGCTGTGTGTATCCTCAAGGAAGGGGCTTCTGTGGAAAAGCTACAGGCTGCATTCTAAATTTAAGCCAACAAATTTAAGCCTCCAACGCAACACTATTATTATGCTTGTTAGGAATACTAGATATAAATGTGTTTGTTGAGACCAACCTTTTTTATGTTTAACTTATGCATGCTGTGATAACAAACAGAAGTTCCCTTCCAGTACTTAGAGAGGGCCTACATGAAAGCTGGGGAGGGGCATTTTATGAGAGAGTGCAGGGATAGGATGAGGGATAACGATTTTAAGCTGAAAGAGGGGAGATTTAGAGTAGGTATTAGGAAGAAATTGCTTACTGTGAAGGTGCTGAGGAACAAGTTGCCCAGAGAAGTCGTGGATGCCCCATCCTTGGGGATGTGCAAGGCCAGGCTGGATGAGGCTTTGAGCATATCAGATACTCAGGTACACTAATGAGTCGCAGCTTCTCAAAGTTGCAAAACAAGATCTCAGTCTGTTCAGAAAGAGGCAGAGAAAAGTAGTGGGGGGACAAATACCTGTCCCAGGGAGTCAATGGCTGTCCCTCTGGGAAGTGTGGTCTCCAGGAGCACGTGGTCTTCTTCTGCACCACAGTTCCATGGGGCAGTGGTGTGACACCTCTGCCTTCTAGGCAGAATGTATTTATAGGGCAGGTCCATGCCCTATTAACATATGAGGTGGTCTTACTGTGCATGTCCAGAAGATCCTTTAAGAAGCTTCTGGAATTGAGGCTGGAGGCTCCAGGGCAGTGAGGTGTGTGTAAGAGGGGGTAGTGCCTGTGGCTGCACCTCCTCCTGCTCGTCTGTGGCAGCTGCAGCCCATCAGTGCCCATGCCTACACGTCCCTGCGTTAGCCAGGGGTCCAGACGCAACATGTTGCACCCAATGGTTAAGATACACAACCTTTGAAACACAGTAAATCTGTTAGATCAAGTTTACAAGCAGAGTCAGTCTTTACAAAGGTTAAAAAAAAAATCAGAATAGTGATGCCTTGCACTCAGAAAAACTTCTGATTGTATTTAAAAATGGTGCCTTTAGAAGTTATGTTCTTTTTTTTGTTGTTTTATTATTAGTTATTATTATATGTCACCATTTTTAATTATTAAGGGGGGGAGCAGAATGTAAAATAGTTGTTATTTCACCAAGGCACGAATTGGACTTAATTTTCGATGAGAGGAAAAAGTTGGCCAGACAGTAGAGGTGAGACACACTTAAAAAAAATTAATTAGGCTCACGGGAAAACTGTTCCTAGGCAACCCTTATGAAATGTGAAGACTGGTATACTAAAAAGTCTATGCTCTGCAATGACATGAGAGAAAAAGTGGATTTTGATGAGACTTCAAAAAAATTGGAAGACTTACTTTGACAGTAAACAACTGTCAAAACTAGATTTAATGCAGTATTACCAATTCTTTAAAGATTACAAATCAGCAAGTAAAATAACTATGTTGAAAATATTCAGTGTTCTTGTGTTGTTTCACCTCCCAATTTCCAAAAACCTATTATATATTGTGACTCTGGTCACACCTGTAGACTCTACCTTACCAGGAGGAGAATTAAAATCTTACACAAATGTGAAAAACGATGCTGAGATTCTCAATCACTGGTCCCAGAATCCCGAGGCTTTAAGAAAATCATTATATACTGGCACCACTTTTTAATATGTCAGTCTTTCAAGAAAACAAATCTTATCCTTTAAGATATACATGTATGAGGAATTCAATGCCGCAAGTTACCATTACTGAACTGGAACCTTTTCACCTTTGGTCATAAATGTAAATTCTTTTCACTTAGCAAGTGTTCTATGTTATCTTAATTTATTACTGTTCGGCAACTGCTTGCCATTTAGATTGGATTGTGATTCCAGATCCATATTTTTGCTACCGTTGTGCTTGAAGTTCACATGAGCAGTTCTGTTTGGTCGGGAACCCAATTTCTCCTCCCCAAAGTACACATGTAGAAGAAAACTAAAAAAAAAAAAATAATCTTTCAGGCAGTTAAATCCAAAATTATTACCACCAAATTCTATTTACTACCTTTGGACAATGCCTGACATTTTGCTTAGAATGTTCTGGCTCGCTTCCTTTGTCAATTAATTCAGTCCTCTAAAAGCGGGAAATCAGAGATACCTATGCCAGCAAGGCACAGCCTATGCACCCAAGTCACTGGATTAAAACTTTCACCCAATGCAGTTCTGACTACTTATAAATATCCATTAGAGGAGTCACTTCCTTTGTCCTAAGCCTATTGCCTAAGAGTCTAAAACTTAATTCAGCAGCAGTGCTATGTACACCTGCAGTGGCTGGTGCTGAGAAACCACAAACCAGAACTTTGTCACTGCTCAGAACACAAGATTTTTTACATGTCTGGCATTTTTTTTTTTTTTTAAGCTGACAACATATTTCCAATTAGAAAAAAAGAATAGGGCTGGTTCCAGCTTTTAAAATGGAATGTATTATTAGTAATTGGAATGATGATTGGTAGCACAGTGATGAGTCATGTAGCCTATGGTTGCTGAGCTCCAAACACAAAGCACATCTATTAGCACATGAGCCATAATGGGTTCTTTCCCACAGATTTGTTTAAAAGCACAGCAGTCTCCTGAATATCCAGTGGTGGGGTATCCTATTGATTACTCTCAGAGACTCCTGCTTTCAGAGCTTCACTTCCAGTCATCATTCATCTGGAAGCTATATGATACCTCTGGAAACCTCTGTTCTGCCTAAACAGCTACAGAGATGCAATAAATAAAAAAGCAAAGCCTAACCCACACCTACAGACTACAGATTGTGTGAGATACCATAACATGTACAAGCAGCAGGCAACTTGGCAAGTTGTCCTCTGCAGTCTCTTAATGTCACATTCTCTTTATTGATCCAGGTATCAGACCAGGTATCAGACACTAGCACAGCTGCCCAGGGAGGTAGTGGAGTCACTATCCCTGGTAGTGTTTAAAAGATGTGGAGCTTAGGGACATGGCTTAGTAGTGGATAGGTACAGTGAGACTTGATCTCAAAGGTCTTTCGCAACCAAGCAATTCCATGAGTTTTAGAAAGCAGCATCCTTTATTTCAGTGCTGGGTGCATGAGGGAATGGTTCCCATCAATTGGGTAACAAGACAGGAGCTGGGGACAGGAATTCTTCCAGCAATCTCATGCATATTCTGCTACTTTCCAAGGACTAACCTTAATTTTATTATGGACTTCACAACAGGCTTATTAGAGCTTTGAAGCCAGTTTTCTGTCTGACCTTGCTTTCTTAGATAAGCGAAGAAGTATTGTCTGGGAACAGCACTGCTTAAAACATACTATCAGAAGAACAGTCTGCGTCTAACTTTCCAAACTGCTGCCACTTAGATATCACTTAACTGATGTGAGTTAGAAAACCAATTCTACAGAAAAGCAACTCTACTTAAGTCAAATATTCCACTTTCTGCAATAACAACCATTTCTTGTATCACTTGATTGCACATCGCAAGATGGAACGGCAGCAGCAAAGGCGATACCACCGTAAGCCCTGGCGTTTCTCCACGTGGAACACCACCTTCTGGGAAACTCTCTTCCAACTGGGCTGCCTCGACCTTCTTCGTCCCTGTCACTCCGCCGAGGCACGAGGACGCCCAACACCTGCGGCCTTCTCCAAAACCGCTGCTGTGCCTCTGCCTCCCGCGGGAATTCCCCGCGACCGCGCGCGGGGTCGGCGACAGCACCCTCCCCAGCCGCCAGCTCCCGTCGCCGCGGGCACGAGGGCGCGCGCTGGCACCACGTGACACGCTCCCTCCACCGCCCTCCTTCCCGATCCGGGGGTGACGCGACCGCTCCGACCTCCGCGTTTCCCCCCCCTCACTCCTTCCGGGTTGGCGGGCAGAGCTCCGCCGCCCCCGCGCTCCGCCCCCGCCCGCTGGCTCTGCCGGGCCGCCTCGCCCCAAGGTCGGTCAGTGCCGCGGCGGGGCCGGCGCCGGCGGCACGGCCGGTGGGTGCGGGGGGGCGTTTTTGTCCCGGGCTGGGGCTGGGGGTGGCGGCGCGGGGGCTCCTCTTCGTCCTGGCGCGGCGCGGCGGGGGCCGAGGGAGAGGGGAGAGAGAGGGGGCTGCGCTGTCCCGCGCGGGCGGCAGCGCCGGGGAGCGGCAGGAAGGAAGGGTGGGCGGCGCGGGAAGAGGCACCGGAGCGCTGGCGGGAGGCGGCGGGGACCCCCGGGCGGGCCCCACCGCAGAGGGCGAGGTGATGGCTCAAGGTCAGGCGGTGCCCGCGGGCTAAAAATAGCGGCGGGGGGAGGGGGACTGGGACTGGGGATGAGGACTGGAGCTGGGAGGGGAACTGGGACAGGGGACTGAGATTGGATTAGGGGACAAGGCACTGGTACGGTGACAGGGACTGTTATGGCGACTGGGACAGCGACTGGGACAGGCACGAGACGGGACAGGACAGAAGAGCATGGGGAGGGGACATAGTGTTAGTGCGAGGCGGTGGAGATTGGGAAGAAGAGCCTTCCCCTCTGCCAGCAGCTCCTTGTCTACCGCGCCTGCTATCCCGCTTGTCCCCCTGGAATGCCGGCGCAGACACGTCTCCTGACCTCCTGTGCGTGTGTGCCTGTGACCTCCCATCCCGCTCAGGGTAACTCCCCTGGGAGCCCAGGCTGGGGTGTGTATTGTTTGTCTGGTTCCTTGGGGCACAGGACATTTTTACGTGTCAATGTCACTTGTTGAGGGCAATGGTGGAGTCATAGAAATCCAATCTCTAGGTCAGCTGGCAATGTCAGTCCTCCCATGGCCTTGTTCCTTTAGTTTGGTAGTTGTCTTACGCAGTTTGGAAAAAGTCTATTTTATTTTCAGACTAGAAGGAAATGGTAGGGAAAAGTGATCATCTCATGGCTAGTGCTAGTTGAACAGACTTAAGCTGCTGAGTTTACATATCTTCTGTCTAGTATCATTAATAATTCTTGCTTTGTTTTCAGGAATTCCATACGTGGCGGGGAGTCTGCTGTGAGATCTGGGCACAATGGCGAGCCTTCTGCGTGTAGCTGTTAGTGGGTGCTCAGCTCCTATTTTTGGCAATGTGTTACCACCTAAGGTGCATTCTGCAAAGATGCCATGTTTGCAAATGTTTAGAACCAACCGGATGCTCATGTCTCAGGCAGCTCCAAAGCCAGGTAAATTGATTAAACTATTGAGGATAGTTTAAATTTTTCTTTCAGTTGCAAGATGATACAGAAAAGACTTGAAATAAAAAGAACACTCATCATGTCAGCAGCCTACTTGAGTCAGTCAGTTTTAGTACAATTTTAAACTGTTTTTAAAGGGCTTATGCAGAAGGTGTTCATGTTTATTATGAATACTTTGGATCCAAATAGTTGCAATGGATAGGGGCTTGAGCTCCTGCTGTCACTTCAAGGAAGTATTTAAACAAATGCTTTTCTTACTTAAAAGCCTGAGATCCTTGTAGGTTTTCTTAGTGCAACTCTGTGTGCATGCAGGTGAAGATACAGCCCTCACAAAGAGGGCATCTGCAAGTATGGGTGTGTGTGTGATTGTCCCATCTAAAAATCTCTTTAGCTTTGTTCAGGAAACTCTTACATTTTACTGCGCTGAAGAGCTTTTTGATCTGCGTTTTCATTTGTAGGGTTTGTTGGTATGTTTGCACTAATATTTTAGTATAGATAATGGACAGATTCAAGTATTTTTAAGAGGAAAAAGAAGGAGGGGGACAACAGGGACATCCTTGGTTCCAGTTCATGATGTAAGACTTGTGTATGAAAACCACAGCTGACATAGTTTTGTTCTGTCCTATGCTGTGCAGCTAGAAGACTGGAGAATATATAAAGCTGGTTTAATGATATTTTTTGTCCATTATCATGTATGGGCTATGTCTCCCTGAAGAAATTTAGGGACCCTCCTTCAGTGCAGATTTAACACCTGCGACAGAAATGGGGAGAGTTAAACTAGTAGTGCGTGTAATGTTTGGTTCTTTGACACATACATAGTCACTGCAGTAGATGTTAGTGTGTTACAAAAGTAATACTTTTTGTAAGCAGAAGTGTCTGGTTGTGAAAACACAGGATAGAAAAGGACTATATAATTCTGAGAAACCTTAGTTGTATGGAATTTCTGGCAGAACTAACAGAGGCTGATGCATTTTTAGGGTCCCTTCAAATCAGTGGCACGATGTTCTGTAGCTTCAGAAGAAATGTGATGAGAGGAAGAGTTTCTATTCTCTGAGGGCTCTTGATAAGTTGTATCACATGGCTTTTTACCAAGTTGCACAGTGAAACCTGGATTTCTTTGCTCTGACTGGCAGCCCAGGGATCTGGGGTCTATCAGACATGACTGGGTAATAGTTTTGCTATCCCATGTGTTTGTGATACTCAAAATTTTTTTTCCATATTAAGTAGCTGAATGAAGGAGACATCTGTCTGTCTTAATATGGCAAATTGTACCTTCATTGGGACAGTTAATGTGGTATGTGGGAAACTAGGTTCGAAGTTCTTTCTCAGCTGTCACAGGTAAGTGCCCTTGTTGTTTGAGTTTGGAATCAAACTTTGAGTTTGACTTTGACCACAAATTTGATCATGGAACTGAAAGATCTCTTCAGTTTTAATGAGATCAGTGTATTTTTCTCTGTGTGTGTGCATTTCCTTGTTTTTATGAATCACTTTTCAGAAATTTTTCTGCAAGGACGGAGAGCTCCGATTAGTGTCATGTTTTCAAACATTCAGTGATGTCCATTCAGATCTGTTGTGTGGAAGCCTTTGTTTAAGGATGAGTAGTATTCATGCAATGCAGTAATTTAAGGCTAAGAATTGTAAGTTTGATAAGTCTTTTGGTTGATAATTAAGCTGTCCTTATAGTTTGTTTTGGTAACATGAGATTTGTCCTTCAGTAGAGGACAAGTCAAGGATAAAACAGCCATTGAATGACAAATTAGTAGCAGTGCTGTTGTCAGTGTCTACTTTTTTGGTGCTCTTGAATCAAAATTTAATGGTGTGTAAAATAATGAAATTCTATTCTTACTTTTAGAAATGATCTTTCATTATAGTGGTGCCTGGTAAAATCACTGCTATATTAAGTAGAGTAAGTTTTCTTAAAAGACTAATGTCACAGCAATTCTTCTTAAGCCTGTAGTTTTTCTGTTTTTCAGACTGGCTTTTGTTTAGTCCAGGATGTGTTGTGTACAAGAGTGACAACTCCTTGAGAAGTGATTTAGAGCTAATTGAAAATAAACTTGGAGGATAGATACTTTTGTTATTGATATTTATTTTGCTGCTGTTTTCTTTGTTTCTTAGAAACTTAGGAAATTTCCTAAGAAAATTTCATTGTTTGATTTCTGAACTTTGGGGTTGTAGACCACCTACTTACGTTGTTTACTTGAAGTTTGAGACTGTGCTTTGATTATGTCCTTATTACACTGTAGACATATTAAGGGGGTGAGAAAGGGTGGCTTCTTACTAGTTTTTCTGAATCCTAATTAGTGTACATTCCATATAAGTGTCTAAGGCCTGTGAAATTTAATGAGTTTTGACAGTGGCAAAACCCTTTTGGTGTGTTTTTTTTGTATCAAGTGAAGTACTATCTCCTACATGATGAACAACACTTTCAGAATCTTCATGTGACTCAAAAAGGTGCCCATGTTATGTGTATATCAGTCTGGTTTTGGAAACTGTTCTTGATGTCATAAAGCAGTAAGTTAGTTACTAAAACATAACTCGAGGCAGTTCTTAAAGAGATTATCTGATGTGAAGGCTTAGAAAAGCAATTTGAAAGCTTCAAACTCTTATACAGTTTTAAACCCATGGCAAGGATAGTAGATCTGCTTTCTCAAGATAAAACCTAAATAAAGATCCTAAGTTTATAATTGCAGATTTTAACCTTTCAGAGTGAATGCATTCTATGAAATTGCCGAGTTCAACAAATGAAATCTGTGGTTATAGTATACTTTGGACTTCCTTCAAAGACGCTATTTATCACAACCTATCCTAAAGTTTGAACATAGATCTTGGCTTTGCAATTGTAAACATCTGCTTCGTTTTGGTGCTGAATGATGTGATAGCTCAGGGTAATCTGCTTGAAAACTGTCCTATACTTGCTCTAGCAAAAGGCTGGCGAACTGACATTTGTTTTCTTCTGTATTTATTTCCTTTTATATTCACTGCTGTTAGAAATTTGGTAGTTGGACAGAGGGAGAAAAGGAAGTGAGAGCCAAATGAAACTTTTTGAATACTTCTCTTGGATTTAGTCTCCCAAAGCACTAGAGGAGGGCATAGTTCATACTTTCTATCTGAAAAAGTTCTGCCTATTTTTATTGCATGTAATTGTAACAATGTGGAAGAAAGAAATGAGAAACACATCTGGCTATAGCAAAAGCATAATCCTCTTACATCCCTCCTAGCCACTCACTCTTTTACTCCGGTACCCCATGCAAAAGCAAGTGAACAAAAAGATATCAGAAGCATCAACTATCATTTGAGCCTTAGGAACTAAAAAAAAAACAAACTAAATCTTTTGCTTGAGAATTGTGTAAGCATTAGCTTTTCATTCCTTCCTCTGAATTTGTGTGCTGAAGAAACTTTCAAAAGGAGAAAGGGAACATAACATTCCAGTTTTTATTTTCTCAGTGCTTCTTGAAAAACTCCTGTACTAGAGCTGAATCTTTTCTGAAATAATTATTGATCTCTGTTCAATCTTCTAGGTTTCATTTGTGCTTCTAAAAGACAAGAGAGCTCATTCCCACTGAGTTGATTGAGAGAAAATCAAGAGCAAGACTTTATTGTGTAGGAATTAAGGGAAGAGATAAGGAGAAAGGGTAATTTATTTGAATAGCTTTCAGGTGGTTAGGGCTGCTGTGATAGGCATGCTGCGAGTTGCATGGTGGTGTTTAGATGTGGTGTATGCTGATGAAACAAATTTTGCAAAGCACTGTTACCTTTGTGATCTGTTGTTTTAGGTGTGTGTTCTCACATTCCTTTAAAGTGTGTTTGTCTTGTAATCAAAATAATTTTAAATGTCCTCCAACATATAAAATATCAAACCACTTGTGTCTTCAATTTTTTGTTGTTATTTTATTAAATGAATTTAAAAGAAAAAGCCAAAATAAGAAATATAAAAGTAATTAGAAGTAGTGCACTTTGTCTTGTGATTTTTTAATTATGTCTTGTTGGATGTGTTCAGTCAAAATTTTTTAATGGATTAGAAAACTGACAATTACAGTTTTTAAGTACCAGTTCTTAATAACTCTGTATTGTATTTTCAGAACATTATAAGTTGACAGTATCTTGACAGTTAATCTAAACCGTTTTCATTTGATCAATTTTAAGAAGCTTATAGTCCCAGTTTTATTTCCAAGATAGATTTAGAGTTAAAAATACCAAGATAATTCCGTAGCTCAAAGCTCTTAGCGTGTCTATGTTTTTGGCTATTTTTTTTACTTGTTTCTGCCCTGAAAAACAAAGGGAAAGAAGGTGAAAAGGAGGCCTTGCTAAATTGTGCAACACATTACTAGTCCGGTGCAATTTTTGTAGCACAATGCATAGTACTGGTGGCCAAATTAAAAGCAGATTTGTAATTTAAATCAAGCCTTTCACTGCCTTCACTACCTTCCTCTTCCCCCCCTCCCCCCTTTTGTTTTTTTTGATGCTTGGTCTTTTGAGTGATTTCTTAGGCTGTGTAAGTTGTATTTCTTCTGAAATGGCGTGTCAGTTCGATACACAGTTATCCTCCTTGAGTTAGTATGTTTATAAATAATGTATATAAATGTATGTATAAATAAATGTATATATAAATAAAAACACATAGTTGGATCAGAAGAGTTTAAGTCAGATATGGAACTGGAAGCCCACAAGTCATGCATGAACAAAGTTTGATGTTTGCAATTTGAAACCTTAAGCTAAACCAGATAAATTGCAGCCTCAGCAGTTTCCTGGTGGTATTTAATAAAGCTTTGAACAAGTTAAGGCAAGGAGGTAGCATTGAACATAATTGAACAAACTAGCAGACAAGTATTTTTCAGCTACTCCTGAATTCCCATTTTTCATTTCTGTAGCAACTCTAGAGTACCTTATTGATAGTCGTGCCTTTCGGTGTACTTTGTGATATGTAAATTACATTTATTGAGTGGTATGAGATAACTGTAATTTGACAGACATTATGAACATGTTCAGTTAAAATGCAGTTCACCTGTTCAAACTCATTTGTGTATTTCCTCACAGTAACATTAAAGTGAATAGAGAGGGATTTAAATTCTTACCCTGGGTAGGATGTCTTATTACCAGAACACCGTGTATTGTATAAATCAGAATGTCAATTGCACAATCGGAACTGTGAATTCAGATGGGTGTGAATTGCATCAAACACTTGTTACTGCTTGTGTGCCTGATGGTGCTGAACTGCTGATTCCCAAGAGAACAGGGATCTCTAGCAGTATGGTGTAATTTAAGGAAATGTAAACTGCATTGCTAGAAAATACCATTCTGCTTCCTCTTCCCTTAGGAAGGAGAATTGCTAAGTGTGATGTGTCTGTGTGTATCTGTACAACACCAAAGGCTGCCATTAATGTAAATTCATTAATCTTAAATGCAACTAATGCTGTTTTATCTGCTGCTTCTACAGGAATTCCTTACAAACAACTAACTGTAGGTGTCCCCAAGGAGATATTTGAGAATGAGAAGAGGGTGGCTCTGTCGCCGGCTGGAGTTCAAGCCTTGATCAAACAGGGCTTCAATGTTGTGGTGGAATCTGGTGCTGGAGAAGCTTCCAAGTTTTCTGATGAGCATTACAGAGAAGTTGGAGCAAAGATCCAGGGGACCAAGGAAGTCCTGGCTTCTGATTTGGTTGTCAAAGTAATTGCTTTATTAATATATTTCCTATTACTTTCTTTCTGGAGAAACATTTAGGTTATTTTTTTTCTAATAGTCAGCTGAAAGTTCAGTAAGTAAGCTGCTTTAAATTAATATTTCCATTATAAATTCTGATTCAGTTTTAGTCTGTCTTTTTTTTATAAGTCAGGTGTGCACCTACAGTAATAAGCTAATAATTAGCAGCATTGAAAAAAACTGAGGATAATTTCTTATCAGATTTTTAACTACTTTGAAGGATTTCTGTTTTCTGGAGCGAGGCAGACTAATTCTGGACTCTAATCAGAAGAGATCTCTGCTCTAAGAAATTTTTGGTCCAAAATTAGTAATGTACAACTCAACTTACTCTTTAGAGAGAGTGGCTTGGAATTTTGCAGATGCAATTTTCTAAGTTTTCTCAAGCAAACATCCAAAAATTCCTCAGAAACAGTGTGTTTGAACAGTATTTGTAACTAGATGAAATGTAGTTGATCTAGTAAAGTTGCTAAAATTGGAGTTTCTTGAAAGCAATTATGTTGTGAAAGAAAAAAGAAAATGGCCTTAAACTTGATATTGTGGCTTCCTTTAATTGCTCGCTTGGAGTTACCATGTTAGGATTGAACACAGAATTTCTGTGAGCTGCTTTGTGAATGATGCTTTTAAGTAGGTTTCTTTCTAAAGAAAAATGAGAAACATAAAAGAGGTGAACACAGGTCAAGATGGTATCTGTTGGACTTCATGCTTGAAATTCCTGTATGTAATGGTGCATTGCGACCTCTTTAGTAATCTTAGCCTGTAGAGCTTAATTGGCACATCTGTTCAGTAATCTTTTTGCTTAAAAATGGCTGGTTTTGGGGCAGCTGCCTGTCATAAAAGCCAGTAACTGCTGGTTAGAAGCCATTGGGACTTTCTGCAGGTGTGTGTTGACTATTATTGCCCTGTTGCTGATCTGCCTAGGACTAATTTTAACATGAGGGCTGCGGTTAAAAAGTGCAGTTACTCAGTTCAGTTGTGTAAACAACCTTTGATACACTCCCTTCCTTGTATACTTTGTGGGTGGGAATATGGACACACTGCAAGTTGGGAGAAAGGAAGTGGAGAGTGTTCCAATTTATTTCCTCTGATTCATTTGGAAACTTCTGTCTTTTTTTCAGGTGAGGGCTCCTATATATAACTCAGCTCTAGGTGTGCATGAGGCGGATCTTTTTAAGACGGCGGCTACTCTGGTTAGTTTTATCTACCCAGCACAAAATCCAGACCTCCTAAAGAAACTTGCAGAAAAAAAGACTACTGTTTTGGCTATGGATCAGGTTCCACGGGTCACCATTGCTCAGGGATATGATGCACTTAGCTCCATGGCCAACATTGCTGGGTATGAATCTTAACTACTTTTTTTTTTAAAAAATTCTTTTAGCTTGAGTAAGTGTAGCTGGGTTAAAAGCTGTGTACTTTGATATTAGGTATATCCAAAACAATTCTGTATCTCTGTTTCCATGCATCTGTTTGAAGCAGGATGAAGCTGTCAGAGGTACCAGACAGCTATCTATGTTTCTTATGGTCAGCTTCAATCAATCACATTGAAGGCAGTTCTTCTAATTCCTGGGCTACTTTCTCTAGTGCCTTTTTAGTCTGAGCAGAGCAGGCTCAAAGACATCCTTAAGACAGCTTGAACACAGATTGACTGTCCTTGGGATCTGATGTTGCTGGGAGCTAACTAAGCCAAACAGTGCTCAATATGAATGCTATTGCCATGGCAGATATAAACAAAAGACCAAATACTCTGACATCTTTATGCTTTGCAACTGATATTGGAATGAATTAAAATGTTGTTGTCAAAGTGACTTCTATTATTAGGTTCTTTTGTGGGCACTGTATTATACATCCACATAACATGTCCGGTTGCTTCTGTGTGTTTTCATTCTGTGTAATTTTACTAAAATATAGAAATTTGTAATTTATTTAAAAGTATAAAATTGACAAGTAGTATTCCAAATCAGAACGAATTTTACTGCATATTGACCTCCATATGCCTCTACTGGAGATAGAAAAGAGAATGGAATGAGAGTGTTGAACCACAACGCTCTTAGTGAAAATGCAAAAAAATACGCACTGTTCTTAAGAAAAGATATAAATAAATCTGCATTTACAGATAACTCTACTGATATTATGGTAGTGTCCAGCCACTCATTCTTGGATGGCTATGAAGCAGATGGGCAAAAGAGAAAGCGAGGTTAAGGTGTTTACCCTAAGTCATTCTACAGAGTTAGGATCAGAGTATCTTTTTGAAATGTATGCTTGCTTGTCTAGGTGAGCTTATTGCAAAACTCTTCTGGGTTTTGAAATTGCTTCTTCATGTTTCCTTCCCTAACAAGCCTCAGGTTACAGTCTTTGAAAGTAGCTTTGAAGACCACAAAGTTAACTTTTGGCAAGTTATGCATTTATTATTCAGGTAGAATTTTATTTGAGGGAATAAATAGTTGTGGACACCCAGTCCAAAATTCTGTCTGAAAATGCATTCTATGATTAAAAAAAAGCAAGAAATATGAACAAAGATTATTAAACTCGAGCTCACTAGTAGAATATTCAACTTGCTTTTTATCCTATGCACACTATGGTCAGGTGTTTATCCTTTTGAGTACTGTCATGAATGGAATTGTACTGAGGCTGGGAAAATGCTGATGTGTGTTTGTCTTTAATTGACAGTTACAAGGCTGTGGTACTGGCAGCAAATCACTTTGGTCGATTTTTCACGGGTCAGATCACAGCTGCTGGTAAAGTTCCTCCAGCAAAGGTATGTACAACTAAACTGTTACTGTAGCAGAAGAATGTGATTTCCTGGCACAGCTAACCAAGCCTGAAACTGTGTTAAAAGGCTTTTTTTTCCTACGTTTGGCTAATTCTAGAGACTTCAGAAATTTCTATTGTTATTCTCATAGCAATTTTGGTTCATTACCTGTAGTGTCATTTTTTTTTGAGGGAATCACAGAATAATTTGAGTTTTATTTAAGTTTGGTTAGTTTTAAACATTGGACGAGCTGTATGTGGATGGATTTTTTTCTTCTTTTTTTTTTCCTTCCAGGTGCTAGAAAGATAAGCAAACAGTTAGGAAAAGTCAGAGGTGTTGGGATTTCTGCTGCGTTGAAGGCTGCAATAGAAAGAATTGCTTGTTTGGAATTCTGGGTGGATTGGGTTGAAGAGAAATGAAAGTAGAATGAGGGAAGGAAAAAAAAAGAGGTTAAGGAGAAAAGCTGTACTTTGATAAACTTAGCTACAGATGAGTAGGCTCTCAGATAAGTGAAGTAAGGAATTACAGCATGAAAACAGTTTGATTTATGGGGCAACTTTACCAAAGTCATTTTGAGTTCTGTGTCCTAAGGTAACTTGTTAAATTATGACTGGTTAATGAGCTGTATCTACAGTTGTGAAATCAGTACAATGCTGCTGCTTTTCTGTCCAGCTCTACTTCTAGTTTATGAAGCATAATGAAGTTTTCATTCTAGGTCTTGATCATTGGAGGAGGAGTTGCTGGACTGGCTTCTGCAGGAGCAGCTAAATCAATGGGTGCAGTGGTCCGTGGATTTGATACTAGGTAGGTTTGTGAAAATGTTACTAGCAATCTGAAATTATAATAAGATTTTAATAGTTCATAGCTATATTACAGTTAAAGCACTTGCACTGCCTGGAGTCACAATTCCTTTCCTATAATTTTATTCCTCCATTTTTGGTATCTTTACCACCCAACATTTTGAAGACTCCTTATTAAGTTGTTCAGGACTATATGAATAAAAAAAAATCTTGCTTTATGAAGATGAAATTCTGTATAAAAGCCTTAACTTTCTCATGTTTCTGTTCTTCTTGGGGACATGGGGAAAATAGTAAAGAAATAATCTTTATGCCCTAATTTATAGTTTGCTTTGATCTGGGTTTGTGGCTGCATACACTTGTTCACTTTACTGTCTTGGTCCCAAAGAGGCCAGCCGGGAACTTTCTTTGGAGAGCCACTTCCAATCTGCTGAAGGAGAGAAAGAAATCAAGTGGTTTTATTTATGAAGCTTCAAAACGAAAGATCAGGAACTGCAGCTAAAGCAGCAGCTTTATATGCTGTTTTCCTTGGATCTCTTCTTTTTGTTTGGAAGGATCATTTTGCCCTATAGCCATTTTTCAGAGCATTAAACTGGGAAAATTAAAAAACATGCATGCTTTTCTTCTTACAGCTACATGGACCGCAAACTTGATTAGATTTTTTTCTATTAAAAGGGCTTATGCTGATTTTATATATACTTAAGACTTTATTTACATTGAAATTACTATGCAGAAATGGTGTCTAGTGCTGCTGAGCTGTATCGAATGTGAAAGACTAAAAATAAATGCATCTCCAGATCTATGATGTGCAGTATGAAAAAACCTTCACTCTGGTGTTTTATAAAATATATGTATGCCTTAAAACAAACTTGGGAGAGTTTATTTTTCTTAAAAGTGTGATCAAAACCTGTCTCATTTTTTAAGTTTCCTTCTTAAGCATCCTCTGTACTTTTATCGTAATGTGCAAGGATGTTTGTTGTGAATGTTCACCTAACACTGAAATTGGCTGTGATATCACATGATGCAAAATAAATTACAGGTTTAGAGGATCACTGTAAAAAAAGAAAAGAAGAAACAAACCCAAAATACCAGCTCCACTCCCCAGACCAGTAGTTAACAGAGTTGCACCAAGAAACCGTAAGCTGTCATCATTCGTTATCCAGATATCTTCATTAGGGGCCTAAAATCAGTGATGCAATTTTTTCGCTAAATACAGAAAGCTGGGGACCTGAGTTATGGTCGTCTTAATCTGAGAATAAGTTTTTTAGATCTCTTGTCTGAAGCCTGCTACTTAAAAGACCAGAAAAGTCATGGTGGGTTTTTAAAGTAGTGCTTGTTTGTTTCCCTGCAATGTTCTTTTCCTAGAGCTGCAGCTCTGGAGCAGTTCAAGTCTCTTGGTGCTGAGCCTTTGGAAGTAGACGTAAAGGAATCGGGAGAGGGACAAGGTGGTTATGCTAAAGAAATGTCCAAAGAATTTATTGAAGCTGAAATGAAACTTTTTGCCAAGCAGTGCCAAGATGTTGATATTATCATCACTACAGCACTTATTCCAGGTATGCTTTACATACAAGATGCTTATTTTCATTAATCTGGTGTAAGCTGGCATGTTTTGGAGGTATGCCTGCATTGAAAACATAAGTGTTATTGAATTATGTCTGTGTAAGGACGTACTTTTCCCCTTCCCTGATAAATGCTTGTTTTTAAAGTGTATGGCATTTTTTTTACAATTTTTGTTGTCACAAACTAGCAGTTGTTGACTCAATACCATCATGCTTTCTTATTATACAAAGAGAAGGTAGCAATAAAGTAAGAGCATATAAGCATATAATTCTCTTGCATGTTTATCACTGCTACTTCTGATATCCAGCTTATGTACTGAAACAAGTCCAGTTGAAATCATACCATCTTTTGTAATTGAAACACAGTAAGGTAGACTTCAGGTTTTAGTGCTTTGTATTGGAAACATCTGTCTTTTAACAACTTTTGATGTGGCGTTTTTGGATGTGGTTGGGTTTGTTTTGATTTTTTTGTTATGTCTTGTATTGTAGCACTGGATGTTTTCTCTTTACTGAGGACAAAATTGAGCTTGCCAGCATCTTTCGTCCACTGTCCATGCATATATTTTTTATATGCATGGGAGCAAGATGTTCTAGCATCCTTTTTTTCTGCTTGTATAAACAAACCTTAGTGACATTTCATCCTGGATACCGATTCCTTGAAAATTTTGCTTACAAAACTAAGGTTTATAGAGAGAAAAAAAGAGAAGAACTCCTGAGCTCTACAGATAAAAAGCTGTATTTTGTGTTTAACTTTATTATACCTCGTGTTGTCAGGCAAAAAAGCTCCGGTCTTATTTAAGAAAGATATGATTGAATCGATGAAGGAAGGTTCAGTTGTTGTGGATTTAGCTGCAGAAGCAGGGGGAAACATTGAGACTACAAAACCTGGAGAACTGTATGTTCATAAGGTGAGCATTTTAATCTGCAAACCATTCTCAGTTTGAATGAGTTCACGTTATGCTTTATAAGCTGTATGCTGACAACAAGAATAGAATAGAATCATTAAGGTTGGAAAAGATCATTCAACTGTGAGCCCAACATCACTGTGCCTACTGAGCCATGTCCTGAAGTGCCATGTCTACACAGTTTTTGAACACTTTCAGGGATAGAGACTCCACCATTTCCATGGGCAGCCTGTTCCAGTGCTTGACCACTTTTTCAGTAAAGATGTTTTTCCTAGTAGACAATCTAAACCTGTCCTGGCACAACTTGAGGCCACTTCCTCTTGTCCTATCACTCATCACTTGAGTGAAGAAGCCAACACCTGCTTCGCCACAACCTCCTTTCAGGTAGTTGTAGAGAGCAAGTAGCTAATTTTGGTGTTTGGCATAAGTAATCCTTTAGATTTGCATTTGGTCACTAACTATCTCTGTGTGTTATAGTTTGAAAATTTTTGAAGCTCCAAATACTTCTGTTAATTTGATAAGTGTGGAGGTGTTAATACTTAAACTTCCAAGTCTGGTGATTTGTCTGCTGATTTGAGGACGTGGTTTGATCTTATTTCTTGGTCTACTTAAAAAGCAGTAGCAATAGCTTCTTTGACATGCTAATCACCTCCCACAAGCCGAAGGTTAACAGTCCCTGATATAGGTAAGCTGAAAAGTTCCAATTATGTCAGTGTTCTTTAGTGCAAAGTCTCTGACCTAGCTGAGTGTAATTTCAGCTTCAGGAGGATGCTGTCTTTGTATGTTGTTAGCTTCACCCACAAGAGTGTGTCTGCGCTAGAGTATCCAAACTGCTTATAACCCAAATGAGGAGGAGTATGAATTGTTTCATTAAAGTAAACAATTTTGCTCTGAACTGAAGTCTGCTTTGGTCTTGCTCCAGTGTTCACAGGCTCAGTTGAGAACTTGTTTTTCTGCTTTTTTTTGGTTTTATTTTTCATACTTGTGAGAAATCTGCTAGCAATTATTGGTAATTTAAGGACATAATGCGATTGTTAGGGAAATCTGTAGGGTCCATTGCTGCCATAACTGTCATTAATATAAGCAAGGCTGTGAGTCATGCAATGTGTTTGGCTCTGTGGTTTCCTAGGGCTTTCGATGTCATTGCTTAAGAACTGATATTAGAGTGTGTAGAACATAAATGAGCAGAGCCTTGCATCAAGATTTTATAAGGAGCGCTTTTAGTCAGAGGAATATTACCTCTGTGTGTAGCGTACTGGCACTCCGCTGTGGAGAAGAGTAGCAGTGCAGAACTGTTAGCAGTGTGCTGGAACATTGCATTAAAAAGCCAGAGTTCCTGGAAGTGTGTCTGGATCTCTACCCGAAAGTTGTAGGAGCAGTGTTTTAGCACAAGCCTGCTTGAACTTGAAAAGTATATGCCTGTCTCGGCTTCCCATACCTTCCAAAAAGTCAAGAGCCTGATTGCTGGGTAGGCTCACATTTATTCTTTGAACAGCGTAGGTATACTACGTTACATTACATCTTTATGTAAACGTGACCCAGGTGTGTTACTTGCACAGCTAGATGGAAGGAAGCTCCCTTCTCTTCTCTTGTATAGAAAGTTGCCTCCAGTGCATGCCCTCTAGGAGGACTGAGAAGATGCCAAGCATTAGGCAGAGTAATCTGTTGCCTGCTTTCTTTAAGAAGCTAAGTGCTTGGGGAATGGTAGGATTTGGAGAAGACAAGCGCTTGCACCAATACATCTTCCTCTCTATGTAGGCTTGTTGCTAATAGCATTTAAGGTGTTGGGTTTGATCGTGTTGTATTCTGTAATTTGTGAGTAATCATCCTCTGTCTTAATGATGTTAGAGCTCCAGGTAACGTTTTTAACTGAGGTTGAAAGTGAAACAGTTGGGATATATATTTCCAGAAGGATCTACTGGAAGAGGTGCTGCTTCTTCAGAGATTGAACTAATCAATAATATTTTACATTTTTTTTTCAGGGTGTTACACACATTGGCTACACAGACCTGCCTAGCAGAATGGCTACTCAAGCCAGTTCTCTGTATTCCAATAATATTATCAAACTCCTAAAGGCAATCAGTCCTGACAAAGAGAACTTCTACTTCGAGCCAAAAGATGAATTTGATTATGGGACTCTGGATCATGTTATTAGAGGAACTGTTGTCATGAAGGTAAGTCAGTAAATATCCTCTTCTTAAATTGTGAGAATGTGCATTTGTCAGTGTTGTCTCTTTGAATGCATTTAAAGATTCTGCATGTGGCTTGATGGACAATGTGGACAATCCTATTTGTATTGAGTGGAATATTCCTTGGTCCTTTTGTGAAGAGACACCTGTTTGCTTTTCTCTTCTTGTCATGGTTAAACAAGTATCTGATATCTACTGTTGAAAAATAGGAAAAAGATCCAATTTGCATGTTGGATTTGTGTGATAAAGTCACAGTTACTTAAAACATGGTTGAAAATAGCACTACAGGACCAGACAAGCTAGAAACCAAGTAAGAGTAACTTCAGAAGAAAACTGGTGGAACTAGAGTATGCTGGTACTTTTAAGCTTTATTAGGAAATAATATAATACAAATTTAGGTCAACAGGCCAGTGTGAGATCTCCTGCAGTATGAAGGAATAATAATTTGAAGTTTAAGTAAGAGATACTAATTTCTGTTGAGTTTTGCCAAAGTTTTATAATGCTTATGATATATAGTCTGGAGGAGGTTTACGTTTACTTCAGTTCTGCCACACCACGGAACTGATGTGTACAGCTTAGGTTTATCAGCTCCACCAGTCGTTGCTCCAGAGGCCTGGAGAACAGAAAGAAATGTGAGACAGCATGGTATTGGGTATTTACCCAAGTTCTGGGCAGGCTTTGATTACAGTTCATACCTGTAGCAGATTTTGTTATTTCTAAGATCCTGTTTTACTTTGCATAAATGTTTTCCATTTAATGAATGTTAACCTTTTTGGTTTGCTTCCTGATTTCAAGCATTATGTTGTTTCTGCCAGGTGCTCTTGGACACTGGTATTAGATCTTGTCTGAAACACGTGAACCAGTGTGGTTACCTTGGTTGGGCTGTACTGATCATCCAGCCTTGCGAAATTCTACTGATGCAGAGAAGGAATGTTTTCCTATGGCATGGCTGTAGGATTCTAAGATTTATCTTAGTTGCAGGATTAAGAAGAGTATGCTCCTCCAACTGTAAAGCATCTGCCGTGTTAGGGGTAACTGTAAATATCTTTTTGTCAGGATGGCAAAGTGATTTTCCCAGCACCTCCACCAAATAACGTTCCTCAAGGAGCCCCTGTGAAACAGAAGACTGTAGCAGAGCTGGAAGCGGAAAAAGCAGCTACTATTACGCCTTTTAGAAAAACTATGACTAGTGCATCTGTATACACAGCAGGTAGGCAACTTCCAGAGCTGGAGAATCAGTGTAGAGTACTCCTTATTTGTCTAATACTTTTTAAGTGACTCCTCACCTTACTCATTCAATTTAATTACTACATAGGAGAGCAGTTGTTTAGCTGGTATATCCTAGTGCAGGATTAGTGTAGTGTAATAATTACTTTTGAGAGAGAAAATAACATTTTATAAATTTAACCAAAAGTATTAACAGTTCAAACAGAGCTCACTCATACAGTATACATATATTTGCCTTTGGCTCTATTTAAATATCAGTAAAGTACTTAAAATTCAGAAGGACTCCTGCTGAAGACTGTGCCAATACTTTGCAGCAGAATCAATTCAATGCCATTGCTTTCTTCAGACTTCATTGTATGAGTCTTAAATGACCACAGTCTACTGAAGGATTGAGAAAAGGACATTTGTCTTGACAAATACGTATTGGGTCTTCTTGTCATTTGGTATTCTGTATGCATCTGAACTTCTGCATGATATAGTTAATGAATTGAGTATTTGTAATTTTAACCTTTGTTCTTCATGTGCATGCTTTAAGTCTCAACGTGATTGTGACTCGTCTACTTTTTTCCTGTAGTACAGGAGAGTGACAGGAGTCAATGTTGTAGAAACTTGTCTTTGCTGCTTTGCATGCATAACAAAAATGTGTGTGTTATATTTATGGTATTATTTTCTATTGTAAAATAAACTTTAGCACTGAGAGAGCCTTGTAGTTGATGAAGATGATCCAACTGATCTTGAAACAAGTGCATGCATAAAACTCCATTTTGCTTTTAGCTCAGTACTGGACTCAGTACAGAATCTACATGTAAGAAAGTTTTGCTTTGCTTTTCTTCTAGGTTTATCCAGCATGTTAGGACTGGGTATTGTAGCTCCTAATGCTGCTTTCACGCAAATGGTGACAACATTTGGGCTTGCTGGAATAGTGGGGTACCATACAGTATGGGGTGTGACTCCTGCTCTTCACTCTCCACTCATGTCAGTGACTAATGCTATCTCAGGTAAGTAGCTGTCACACAACTGCTTATTTTCTCTTTGAACAGCTCCTTTTACTCGAACTTTAGACAGGAGTCTGCTGATAACGTGTTTTGAAATGCCGAAGAACCGAGTACTACTTTGCATGCCTGAGTTTACTTTGATAAAAAGCAAGGTCAGCTGAAACATACTCTCAGAAAGAGTATGCTTTTTCAAAAGAAGTACAGATGTGATGCTGTGTATTTTTAGTTTTTGTAAGTAATTTTTCACTCTTAACCTGTTTGCTAAATTTAAGGGTTGTTCTGCTTGGAGTGCTGCAGTCTCTCCTTTCATAGAACGCATCTTTCCTCCCATCTTGAAAATGTTGCCCTGAACATAACTTGTCTTTTACGTTTTCTGCATTCTTTTTTTTCTTCTCCTCAAGCTATGTGTTCTGGGAGGGTGAAATTCCTAAGTGACCTGTAAAATTCGTAACTCTATGTAAGATTTTATATATGTATGTGTGTGCATATATGTGACAGGTCACAAGTTTGATCTACTTTAATTATTAAAAGCACAGTTTCTTATGTTGAACAAGTACTTGGAGGCTACCTCTGCCCTCAGGGCACTCTGCTTCAAGACTATATTTGTGTACTAATTTTCTGCTTTTGAAATGTGTTTGTGTTGCTAAAAAACATGGTAGTTTTTATTAGCATAGTAATGTGTAGAGTAGGGGTGAAAATTTGACTAGGTGGTATCTGTTTGACAGCTGAAAGGAAATTTCCTGTGGTGGTAGAGCCTTTTAAGCTTTTTTTCCTCTTTTAAATAGGATTAACTGCAGTTGGTGGGCTGGTATTGATGGGAGGACACTATCTCCCTGGAAACACTCCTCAGAGTCTAGCAGTGCTTTCAACCTTTATCTCTTCGGTCAATATTGCAGGTATGATTGAGTCTCCCGAGGATGACTTAAAAGCACTTGTGTAATTATTTTATTTCATGTAGCTCTTAATTGTATAGATTCCAGAAATCCTGGAATTGTGGGAATAGGACCAGAGAGCATCCATCAATAAAAAAACTCTGGCCTTAAGCAAAAGTTTCGTAGTAGTTGTTGCAGCTGGTTTGTACGCCCTGTGGTGTAACCTTTTTTTAGGGAAGCATTTAAACACGCATTTTTCTTTTACAATATCCTTTGGGTGATGATTATAATAAATACCTTTTCCTGCGTATCCCAAGATAGGATTGCATTTGTCCTTGTGTTCCTTTTCCTACTTGAGCAAGCAGAATTTTCCAAGCTTCAGAAGTCCCAGTTTTGTGAATAAAAAAGATAAAGTGAGCAAAATGACTGTTATAAATACTGCTTTTTCCTTGAGTAGATAGAGAAAAGGACACAGTCATAAACTAAGCTGTATCCTATAGTCATCATAAAGTTTTGAGCCAGAGCAAGTCTCTCAGGTTTTCCAGCTTCTTTGTGTATTTCCTCCGAAGGTGAGAAAAGACAACAGGATCTCACTCTTGTTACTCTTTTGTTACCTGATGGTTTTGCAGATTACTGGCTTTTCGGAGGCTTTATTAGTGTCAGTTGCTAACTTTGTGTGGTAATATGGTTTAACCAAGTATTTTTTTTTATAGTGTAACATACGGTTAGTTTCAGATTTTATTTCTGTAATATTGTTCCTTTACTTTGGCCAGGTGGGTTTCTAGTTACGCAGAGAATGCTGGATATGTTCAAACGTCCCACGGATCCTCCTGAGTACAACTACTTGTACCTGCTTCCTGGTGGTGTATTTGTAGGAGGCTATGCAGCTGCTCTAAACGGTGGCTATAATATTGAACAGGTATGAAGGTAACTTTGTGGCTGTTAGCCTGCTGTTGACAGCACGGTGTGTTTCTTCACTGGTTGCTCTGAGGAGTAAATAGTAAATTAGACACGATCGTTTCATCACCTAAGTATTTCGACAAGATCAGTCTGAAGTTGGTTGATTTTAAGCTTGCAGTCATACCTCAAAGGCAGATTTTAAAAGCTCTGTTGTTTTTTCTGTAGAATAGAAAGTGCTTTATTATTTATTGGAAAGTTTTCCTAAATTATACTTTAAATATTAGATTCACTTCAGAAATCAGTCTTTGGTTTAAATGTTTCTGAAAACTCAGCTTAGCATGACAGTTCAAGTAGGTATGAATCTGGATGTGGCTGGATTTCAGCACAGAGGGATGTACAGGGATTGTACCTATAGCACCTTTAATGGTAAACTTTTGTTTGCATTTGTGTTAGTGGTAAGAAAAATAAAAGTGTATTGCCTCTGTGTTTGGAAAAAGTTAATCCAAACACACCTTTATGCCAGAGGCTTCTAGTATATTAGAGTTTTTTTCAGTTGATATGAACAGCACAGTTCTTTGTTTATTTTTTTTTTGAAAATGAGTGCAAATGTGCCATAAGAAAATTCTGAAATTTCCTATAATGAATAGGACAGTTTAGTTTTGGGGTTTGTACTAAAGGAAAACTTGCTTTTGAACTGTTAAAGCAAATGAGCTTGACTCAAGTATAATATTCACAGTGCAGATAAACCATGGTGTTAAAGTGGGGAAGAAGTTTTAATAGATGTCCTGTTTTAATTGGCCAAAATCTCGTCCTGTACAAGTTTTTCACAATCAGAAGTTTTGACATCAGTTAAGAGCTGTGACTTACAGACATTCTGGAGGAATTAGCCCTTCTATATAATAGTCAAAGATTTTTATGAATATTGCTGTTTTTCTCACTTTAAAGATGATGTATCTGGGATCAGGCTTATGCTGTGTTGGTGCCCTGGCTGGTCTCTCCACCCAAGGAACAGCTCGTCTTGGAAATGCTTTGGGTATGATTGGTGTTGCAGGAGGTTTAGCAGCAACTCTTGGAGCCCTTAAACCCTCTCCTGAATTGTTGGCGCAGATGTCGGGTGCGATGGCACTTGGTAGTACCATAGGTATGTGTATGATGCTGTGAACTAACAGTATATGCTCTATACATGCATTTATGCAAGCTGTATATACAAAAAGTATTGTGTAGCTCACAGGTCAACTGAATAACTTACATTTTTGGCTTGTGTATGTTATTTTGCAAATACATGAACAAAGAATCTTAAGTCCTTGGACTTCTGTTACACATCAGGATGTAGTAAAGAATGGAGACTGGTGGGAAAGTGGGAGCCCATCAGCTGTCTTTGGAAAACTGGGCATGCAGAGGTGAATGAATTTGCCTAACTTCATATCTGTTCAGTTTCTGTATGAATGCTGCCAAGTTCCTTTTTTCACACTGTGCTTTGATCACAGAAATTGTTGAATTTCTCAGTATTTAGTGAAGCTTTTAAGAACGTGATATGCTGCAATCTTCTCTTGCATTTCCATTATACCCTCTTTGCACTAAATACATCCATGCAGCATTCAGTTAAATGCCATAGGAATTCCTAGAGTAGAACAAATCTTTACATTGCAACAGACGTGTGTGCATGTATTCATTGCACACTAAACCATGATACTTTAGTTTCTAGCTGTGCAGATTGGTTGTGTTTTCTAAGACCTTCCTTCTGTCTTCCGACTCCCAATAGGTTTGACAATTGCTAAACGCATCCAGATTACAGATCTGCCTCAGCTGGTGGCTGCTTTCCATAGTTTGGTTGGTTTGGCTGCTGTGCTCACCTGTGTAGCAGAATACATGATTGAATATCCTCACTTTGCTACGGATCCAGCTGCTAACCTCACCAAGGTTGTGGCGTACCTTGGCACTTACATTGGTGGAGTGACTTTCAGTGGCTCTCTTGTTGCTTATGGGAAACTGCAAGGTGAGACCTTCCATTCAGAATTAAGTAATTGTTAAAGGCCTTTTTTACTCCCAGTGTTTAGTGCTGTCTTTAGATTTCTGTGTAATTGGAAAGGTTTTTTTGCATCAGATAAAATTTTATATGTTTAATTCTTATGAGTGTAATTTTTTCTTTTTGGTTCTTTGTGATATGCATACAGGCTCAGTTATGAAAGCTTTATTTTCAGTACTCGAACAGAACTAGTTATCTACCAAGTCATGTTAGCTTTAGTGTTGCTTTAATGTTGCTAAGACACTGACACTGTTTTACTAATTGATTTTACTGAACTTTTATGATCACAACTTTGTATGCTTGAGCAGACATTTTAATTGAAACCCTGGCATTTCTGGACTCAATGAGCACCACTGATGTTTACTAAATTTTTTTCTTAGCAGTGCAGGCTTCATTTAGGTTGGTAGCTTGCGGTATCAGTTGAGACTGCCTCTCTTTAAACCGTTCAGTTGGCAATCTCTTTACCTACTCTGCAAAGTCCATGCTTCATCCCCCTTACTGTTTTAATCAATATGCCTTCTAAATTAATTGCTTAACTAGTTCCTGGTTCCTGTGCACCAGAAATTTTCTTTATTGTATTTATTTTTGGTTTTGTAAGCACACAGCTTTTGGGAGATAGAGAGAATACCTGTACTAAAGTTCTGGCTAAGAGCTTCCTATTACTAATCCTGTTTACTAGCTTTGTGATAGTTTCTTTGGGAAACATCTGTTTGATTTCTTCAGTGTTTGAGACCAGCCATTGAAGGAGGAATCATGACGTAGATGGAAGCTGTCTTCTCTTATAATCTTTTGAAGGATTTGTCAGTAGTATGTATTTCTGCTGTATTTCTGCTGTTAATTATTTCTTCTGTTATTTTCTTTTCTCTTCCCCACCTTACCTGCTCCATCCCCTCAGTGGTTGTGCGCATGTCCCTGGTGAAATTCACTGCCTGTACCAGCCCAGTCTGCTGTTTGTTTATTCTCCTTCCCTTGTATTATCATATCAACACAATAGTAAGCTGGTGTATATTACTAAACTTTGACTCCTAGTTCTGAGACCATCAGTTCTTATTTTCCCTTTAAATTTAGCTAAATTGAAATGAGACACTCGGTAAGTAATTACTTACACCAAAAGTAACAGATAAACTTGCATTACTTTTTACTCTTTGCTGTGTTGTTTGGGGGAAAAGAAGAAACGTAGGTAAAAATAAATACGTAATTGTCTTTTTAAACTGAATCACACAATTGCCAAACTTTCTTTTCATTGTCATGCCTCTGTCACTGTGGCAAGGTGCGTGAAGTCTTGTGACTTAGGATACTGGTGAAATTAAATCATTTGAAAGCAGGAGTGGTTTTTATTTTGGGTTATCTGTGTAGCTGTGTTTTTCTGAGCACACAGCTTTTGAGAGACTGAGATACTTGTACTAAGAAGTTCCAGGTAAAAGCTTCCTATTACAGAGCATCATACACAACTGAAACTTGAGGCTAGAATGGAAGTACTTTCAAAAAAGGCTTTTTGAGAGAAGAAGAGATATTTATGATTATTCTGAAGCCCTTCAGTGAGATTGGGAAGCGAAAAAAGGATCTGAACAGTAGTAGCTTATAATATAGAGTAAGATTGAGTCAACAAAAGGTCTCACTTTCACCTAACTTAGTTTTAACTTCTGCCCATCTTTTTTTTTTTATTTTTCTTTTGCTGAGATGTTCAATCTTCTTTGAAGGCAAGGACAGACTGTCCCGTACCTGTTTGTCAGTTTCTGAATATGCATTTGATTGCAGGTATCCTGAATTCAGCACCACTGCTCTTGCCTGGTCGACATGCATTGAATGCAGGATTGCTGGCTGCCAGTGTTGGTGGAATGATTCCATACATGATTGATCCTAGTTACACTACAGGAATTACTTGCCTAGGTTCTGTGTCAGCTCTCTCAGCCATAATGGTAAGTTAGGGAATTGTAGGTGAAACAAATTAAACATGCAGATTTTTTTTTCAGCTTTGCAAGCTTCTTCTTAATGATTGTATTTTACCATTCTGAGCCACAGTTGTCATAGTGGCTGTATGCTGACCTGCAGTAGCAAATAGCAACTGACTGTCGTAAATCTAGCTGTAAACCAGAGCTGTTCCAGAGAACAGACATGTATGTTTGCTTTTTGGAGCTATGACTTAGTGCAGCGTTTTATATGACCAACTGGTATTTTAAAAGACTTCCCAAAAAGTTTATCCTTAGAATACTTTAAAAGAGCATTGGATTTACAGGTTATCATGATAACTTAAAAAGATTATCTCCATATGGGACTTCCCTCATTCACTCACACAAGCTGTTGCAAAATTTACCCTGAATATTACAATTCTGTAGACTAAGTCTTGCAAAAACTGCTCAGTGTGAATTCTTTAATGGTATGAATGGTTCCATGGAACTGACAGGATATTTTTTTAAGTGTTAATGTGTGACACAGGATGAGGATAGTGGAGTGCCTTCCTGTCCTCTCTCAGAAAGCAAAATTGGTAAATCCAGTCCTCAGGCCTCAGCTTGATGTCTCCTGCATTGAAAATACTTGAATAGATTATTAAGTAACTTGATAGTTACTTTTAAGTGCTGCAGACAGAGTGTCTTCTCTTCATGTTCTCCTTAGTCACAGCTTATACTAAAATATTTTATTTTCTTTTCCAGGGTGTCACTTTAACAGCAGCTATTGGAGGTGCCGACATGCCTGTAGTTATTACTGTCCTGAACAGTTATTCTGGCTGGGCTTTGTGTGCTGAGGGCTTCCTACTGAACAACAACTTGCTGACCATTGTTGGTGCGCTTATTGGCTCCTCTGGGGCCATCCTCTCCTACATCATGTGTGTGGTAAGAAGTCAGCAGAAATTGTGCGTGTTTTCCAAAATAAAACTCTTTACTCGGCGTGTTTGCTAGGAAGATAAGCAATCGGAAGACCAGGCTACTGGGAGTTTACAGACTAGAAAATTCTTAGTTGAGACTGTTGGGCTTGATGTCAGTTATCTCCTTTGGTCTGGAAAGAGAATCTTCAAAACTTTGGAAAGCCTTTGCATTATCTTGGGCATTGAGGGTTTGAGTCTGGGCTCAGATAGGTATGATTACTTGTGCTCAGCTGCTGTTTTCAGTCATATCACTCTACAAGGTTGTTGTTAAATTTAAGCTAAATTTAAAATTTATCATCAGTAATGAATTCCTTTAAAAAAATGTATTGTTCAATGAGAGGATAATTTACAGTTTGTTTTTTCAAGTGTAGGTGAGTGTGCTACTTTCTGCAAAGCAGCTACTTTGAAGGACCACGGGGTGGCAGCAGGCTTGCATTTATTCGTTGCTGGTACTAATGTCTTGTCAGAGCAAGCTTGAGCTTCAACTCTCTGTGCAATCGTATTGTATTATTAGTAAGGGTATCCTTTTCTCTGGAACACTTGTACAAAAGTCTCTTGTTTTCCTGTGTCTCTCTCTTTTTGTTTTCAAAGATGGAGAGGTAATGACGAGAGGTAATGACTTAGAACTGTTTGCAGTGCAACCGCTGCCAACCACTTGATTGTTTTGTAATCCTGTTTCGTTTCTGCTCTTGTGTTCTTGTATGATCCGCGTTGCTCTTTTCCTGTCCTATGGTCAACCTTGGCGGTCTTTTACTTCGTCTCTGATGGTAAATAGTGTTGTTGCCATGTTAGGAATGTTCAGTGCCATTTGTGCTCATCTCTCTTGACAATGTCAGAAAAGCTTAAAGAAGTGTTTTTGTTCAGCTTTGTGGAGGTGAGTTCAATTGAAAAATCCCAGGTATGAATTTTAAAGAGTCTTTTTTCTTTCTTGAGCATTTTGTATCTCCTTATCAAAAGGAAATCAGGTTATGAGGCACACGAGGCATCTTTTTTATATATAAATGTATATACATTTATATCTGTGTAGAGTCAGCAATTTATTCTGTATCAGTAGAAAGTTAATGCTTTTGGGGCAGCACAGCTATGAGAAGTACTTTCTTTAAAGATTAAATTTTTGTATGTCTTGATGAAAATATGATCTCCTGGTTGCATATTTAATAGTGGGCGTAGTCACTCTATATTTTCTACATTTTTTTATTGGTTGCTCTTCTAGGCACTCTGAGAGAGTTTTGAGATACTGAGATCTGTTGGTTGGAGGAATATATGTAAATAGGAATCCTGGGGAAGTAAGTTTTCATTTTTTAAGGTAGAAATCTTGTTTTGCTTCATGTAAGCTTAGACAGTTAAAATTAATCAGCTAGTAAAATTAAAAATATTTTGTATAATTTTTGCACAATAACCAGAATAACTCATTTCTCCCCCAGGATTTTTCTTCTCTGCTTTACTTCCTTTAATGGAAATCATTATTTTTAAAAGCATTTTTGTAATCAGAGGATTCAGTATCATTGTGTCAAGCTGCGTTTCAGGGGAAAAATTGCAAAGAGTTTCAATGAATTCTGCTTTGGGCTTTTGGAACCTGTGCTAAGGAGACAACAGTGTTCCACTCCATCCTCATCCCTGCGGCTCTACTTCCACACAAAGCATATTGAAGATTATCCAATGCAGATGAGACTGTTTGTGGAAACACTTTAATGGTTGAAGCCTTCTTTTTAGAATATTTTTAATTACTTTTTGTGATAAAACTGTAGCTTGATCATTCAAAGCCTGTCCAGATAATATTTTAAAGTTTGATTTAAAGCTTAAAGGTTCAGATAACCACTTAGTTTTTGGACTCATACCTGCTTATTTTCCACCTATGCCCCATTTGTGTCTTTTAGTAGAGTGAGTTAAGGACAAAGAATTTAACTTCAGAACAAAGAAAGAAAAGCTGGTACTGTTCAGTCATCCTGTCAATTGTGATTTCTTTCAAAACAGTAAGCCAATATCTTCTCCAGAACATTTGATTGTATTAGCGTGTCCTTCTCCATTTTTTTTTTCCCAGAGTGATAACTTGATGATTGCAACTGTAGTATTAGAATCAATATGCTTAGGAACGGGAAAAATGCTTCTCGTTGAAGAGAAACTGTTAATTGGGATGACGGAACAGAGCAAGAGAAAGGAGAGATTGTGTTAGTATTGCAAATTGTGTGCTGTCCCATCACATGTATTAGCTGTGGAGTTTATGTGGGCACAGTAACAGGACTGGGAATTCTCAGGGATCAAGGGTTTGATTTTTCTCTGGATGGGAGCTCCTGGCCAGTATCACCTGTGTGTGCACAGAGTAGAGGGCTTTTTGCTAGTGTTTGGATTATCTGTGAATGGTGAGCCTGCACTTTATTCATGTATGTTTGTGGTCTGTGATGGTCAAGAAGGTGAAAGAAGATATAGAGGGGTTTCCACACTGTCCCTGTGGTGAGTAGGTCTTAGGTGCATTGATTATTTTTTTCTTCATTAGGTCTTGACTCACTCTGAAGCCTTCAGTACTCCCCCCACCTCTGTTTTTTTTTTTTTTTTGCCAGACTTCCATCCTTCCTGGGCTCCCTGATGTGGAGCCAGGCAAGGGTGCCTCAGTCTAATGCTTGCTTTGTGTGGATTCTAAGATTTCTAACAGTACTTGAACTTCTTCTTCCCTGGCCTGATGTTATTATGTTGTTTTGGTTTAGATACGTGTAGATAGTGCTTTGCTGCTTGTAAGCTTACTGTGTGCTGTGCATGCAGCATCTGCCTAGAAAGAAGTTCTTTTCTTTTTGATGGGTTAATATTGTGATACATGCCAAACACAGTGTGTTGTTAGAGGATTTGAAGTACTGCTTACTGCAGGCAGTAGAAATGTACTGATTTCACTGCATTTGTGCTCCTTCCTTACAGTATCTGAAACAGTGATGTTTTATCAGAGTAAACAAAAGTTCTTCTAACATCTTGGTTGTGCTTATTTGCTAGATGATGCGTTTCATAGAATGGCATATCTTCTTCAGACTATACCAACAAACCTGTGGAGTTGCATGATTTGAAGTGTCAGTGGAAAATGGACACTTGGAAGCATACTTTTGTGTGGGTTTTCCTCTTGCTTATATGTGTGGCTCTTCAGATCCATTCTTAAATTTTGCTATGGTTTCTGAGGTAGTACAGCAGATGTATAACACACATTTAGCGTCACTTAATTAAAGACACTATTTATCATGTTCTTTTCCTGCTTCTAAAGTTTTGTTTACTGCAATTGCAAGTTTTGCCTACTTCAGATATTGCTTTGGGATTACACTCAGAAGGAGATGTGCCAGTGAAAGCATTTAGCCAGTGGCTTTTCCTGGCTATGTATCTACAGAACCAAATTTTCAGGATGTGTTTGCCTCTTAAAAATTCCTAGTTGAAGTTTTGTTGTTCCCTTTTGGTGCTCAGCCATTAAGTTAATGGCTCACTTCAGTTCATTACAATTTGTTTTGAGTTAACATTTGGTTAGTTTTGTGTGGCTGTTGAGCTTTGTTGTGTTCTTTACTGTCTTGATGCTGTAGGAGCTTGGCTTCTGTACTATCTGTAAGAGCTATGTGGTTTCCGTGCTGTCTTACAACAGTTTTGTGCTGACATGTTAAATTGCTCAAGAACTTAACGAAATATCTTGCAAAAATTGTGTGTATATGTATGTGTGTTAAAAAACCAAACCAAACCAAAAAAAACCCAAACAAAAAAACAACCCAAAGTTGTCATCAAATATGCATTCTTTTATTTCTTTTATGTCCCTCCCTTTTAAGAACAAAAAGAGACCAATAGACCAATATTTGCTGATTGTGTTGGTTTACTCTTTGTCATGGGGAAATATTGATGCTTTCTCGTTACATGTGTAATATGTGTTAGAAGCTAATACTTGGCTATTGTGTTAATCTTGGTCTCTGTTTTAAGAAGCCCGTTTTAAGAAGTTTTGAGTTGTAAGCAGGTAAAAATAGCAGGTGAAGAATACTGTCAGGAAGGCTTTAGTATTTTCAGATGTTTTGTTTGTGGACATCTTCTCTCATTTTTGGGTTTCATCTTTTGCTGATCAAAACCCCTCTTGTGTTTCAGGCTATGAACCGTTCCCTTGCAAATGTGATTCTAGGGGGCTATGGCACCACATCAACGGCTGGGGGGAAGCCCATGGAAATTACCGGAACTCACACAGAAATCAATGTGGACAATGCAATTGAAATGATAAAGGAAGCTAACAGTATTATTATTACTCCAGGTGAGACACTCTTGAGTCATACAGCAAGACGTTCAACGGATGTATTATTGAAGAAAAAAAAAAACAAACCTGAAACAAAAAATGGTAGCCTGTCTCACTGTTGCAGCATAGCAGCATCATGTTAAGTGTTGACTGGGTCTGTGGTATCTGTTTTTCTTCCCAGGTTAGTCATCGTTCCTCTGTGTAGGCATCTGCATGCCACTTTATTTTTCCTTGTGTGTGTGTCTTCAGACTTTACCCTATTTATTTAGATTTTAGATTCTTCAGGACAAAGATTGTCTCTTGTAAATTATGTTTACGGATAGTTTTGTGTGCAGCTGTTGTGTGAGTTTCCACGCACTACCACAGAGCGAGTAACAAAATATCTGTCTGTTAAGTTACTGAACGAGAGGATTTTGTTTACGCTTCTCATCTACTTGCTCAATTCTGTATTGTTTTATTAAAAAAAAAGCAGAAAAAACCATCTAAAACTCAGTTAGTATACAGTAAATACTGGAATTAAAGTAGAAAAAAACCTGAAAACCAAAACCCTGAGTTGTCTGAAAGTTTTAAGTTAACTGTAAGCTTGTATGGTTTAATAGTACATTCTGTGTTAGAAGTCAGGTAGGGAACAGCTCAAGACTTGTTTTCCTTTAACTGAATGGCATGCGTGTTTTGTTAAAATTGTTTTAATGTTGGAATGAGGAGAATGCTAAAACCCAAAGCCTTCATTAATTTTCCTTCAGTTTAAATGAAAACATCAGTCATGTAGGATTCTAATTTGGAAGTTTACCTTTGTTTTCGACAAAGCTTGCAAGTGTCTCCAAGGACTTTGTGTCTTGCTCCTGTGGTCAAACCTTGAGGATGCTACTGATAATTTATACTTTTCATTTTCTTCCTGGGTATTGTTGCTCTGATGAATTAATTCAAACAGAAAAACTGAAAAGATTGTTTGCTGCTAAAAGCCGTATTCAACTACTAGGTTTGCATTATGCAAATCCAAAATTTTGTTGAGGATAATGGTGGTGAAGTAACCTGATAGTAGTTTTTTTTATCAGTTTTTCAGTGTACATTTCTGAAACATTCTTTTCTGATACAGAAAGGAACATGTACTTTTACGAAGCTGAAATAATTAAGTTGTGTAGTTTACTTGGTCAAACACTGTACTGTTAGTGGTCAGGAGACCTAAAAGAGATAAATTACAGTGGTCAAGCTAGGAGTATATGAGTATCTGATGTGTGTGTACATGTATATTTAATTTTTTCTTTATGTACTTTTAATTATGAGAGCTTCTGTTTGTGTAGAGGGTACGCTTACTGTTTATGATTATTCTGTCTGTACTGAAACATAAAATAGCTTAAAATTTGCAAATTCTTTCAGGTTATGGTTTGTGTGCAGCAAAAGCTCAGTACCCCATAGCTGATCTGGTGAAAATGTTGAGAGAACAAGGGAAAAATGTCAGGTAAGTACTTACCTTGATGAAAAGTATTGTAGTTGAGTTCTTCTGTTCTCCTTTCCATTAAAATGTCTTTGCTTTGTTTTAATTTTTCTTTCAGCAGTCATTGTTATGCTAATCTCGCTCAGAAATGCTAGCTGGAGGAATGATCTAGTCTTATTAACCTATAGCTGAATATCTAGAATTGTCAGGCTTTATTGTAAAAGATCCCTTACTCCCTTACATTCTTTGTAAATTCAGTTTTTGGAAGTGGACCCAAGAGTTGGATAATAATTTTTTGTTACTTTTCTTTGGTTTGGTTTGATGTCATGCTGAAATTCAGTTAAAAACAATGGCTTTAAAATTTAGAAATACTTCATTATAGTGACAAAATCTTACTTCTTTGAAAGGCAAGTTAGCTCCTTTAGATAAGTATTCTTTGCCTTTGGTTTGGCTGGATATGGTTGTATTTTTGTACAAAACAAGCAGTTAAGTTTTTTTTGTAAAATAGAACTTTAATGTAGCTTTTGTGTTATCTTCAAGAGAAGAGTTAGCAGCCTTTTCTAAAGGTGGAGGTTGAAGAGCTCTGTGAAAGTGACCGCTTTGTGGAAATATATTACTGTGAGGGATAATCACAGGAGAATAGTTTTTCTTTATGCTTGTAGGCAACAGGAGAGAGCACAGACCTGAGTTAAGTAGTTTGAATTGTCTCCTAGAGAAACCTCTGTTAATAAGGGGGTTGTTTGCTAGACTAAAATAGCTTTAACATTTTTTTTAAGTCCCAATATCCTAAGGAAATGGACCCCTTTACTTGGGGAATAGTTAAAAATTTGCAATGGGAATAACTGAAACTCCTAGGCAGGAAATGAGAGCCTCCTGCAGTATGGAGAAATGTTTGCTGGGGTCAGTCTGATATGAAGTGGAAGAATACGTTAGGTAGCAGCCTCTACCCCAGTACCGTGGAACATTTATTTTCTGGGATAACTGATTTACATTAATAGAAGTAACACTTACTACTACACAGCAAAGCTTGTCTATTAAAAAAGACATACAACAGTACCATGCAATTCTGATTGCCATGTTTGAAATGCTGCTGAAAAGAATTAACTGTCCTATAATGTTAGATGCCCTTTTTAGGTTAAAAATCTGTAGTCTGCCTTGCCTTCCACTCTTCTGTTAACCTCTTCTGCTCTCCAGAATAGTAAAAGACATTCAGTGTGTATTGATGAAAACCATCTTACAGATACATGGAACCTCCTGACTTTGGGGTGATGTGCTACCCACAGTGTCTGCTTTAAAAGTAGATCATCTGTCTCTTATGTTTCTCCAAATCCTGATAAGTCAATCCGTGTGATCTTATGTTAGCAGCAAGACTTCAGCTTTCACAGGTTATACTGCCTGATTTCCCTTTGCCTCTTCTGGGCATTAGGGCTTTGGTACCTTTTCTCACACCACGCTTTGAAGGTTTCTACAGTCTGATTTGTTCAGAAAGAAGCCAGTGGACATAGGAAGGTCTGAAGATGTACACTTCTGTCACTATTTTAATGTAACAGGAATCTTCACAGAATTGCAGAATAGTTGGAGTTTGGATTTATTCTCCAGAGATGGAGACTTGACAGCCTCTCTGAACAATCGACAGCCTCTCTGAACAATCTGTTCAGTCACCCTTAAACAGTTTTGTAGTTCGTTTTTTTTTCTTTTTTTCAGTTTCAGTTTCTGACCATTGTCTCTTGTCTGTTCACTGGAGTCCACTGAGAAGAATCTGTTGTCATTACTCCCCTCTATCAGTGATAAGATTCCCTTGAGTCTTCTCTCCTGCAGGCTGAAGAATCACAGCTCTCAGTCTCTTCTCTCGTGACAGGCACTCTAACCCATTAAGCAATGTAGGCCTGCTTTTATTGGGTTCCCGTAAGTTTTTGTTCTTGCAAGCAAGACTGATTTTGAGTATTGCATGGAAGGATTATTCAAGTGCATGTGGCCAATCCCAGGGATTTATTCGGCTGGAGTGCTGCTGCAAAGACAAAGATAATTCTTAGGTGTCATTATTGGCCCCAAATCCTTTTCTTCAGTATTTCATAGACAGATACTGAAAGTACTAGAAAGAGATGAATATTTTTCCCTTGCTGATTGCTTCAGAAACTGTTTCCTAATGATGGTAACTTCATATTTTAAGAATAGTCAAGGCTTTGTTTTCATTTGAAACAAGGTATATGCAAAAATGCTGGCTAGTCAGACTCATTTGCTGATTTCCATGTGTTTATTTTGATTAAACGGTGACTTTCATTTGGAGTCAGTACTCTAACAATTAGTTGTTTTTTGGTTTTGTTTTTCTTTTCCCACTTTTTTCCCTGAGGTTATTGAAAAGTTACATGTAAGTTTTTGCAGTGTTTTACAACATGTACTGTAATGGATAACAGCAGGGTTGTTACAGGGTTTAGGAACAATTACTTATTAGTGTTTACACAGAATGTTGCCATTTTGCATGTAAAATTGCTTTATAGATGTATCTATTCATGCGTAAATAGGACATGAGAGTATGGTATGTGCTGGTGTATCTTCTTCCTGAAACAGTTCTCTTCACTCCTTCCTGGAACAGTTCTCTTCACACCTTATTCTCCGTGTTTAGCTGTAGCTCTGTGTGTGTCCAAATTGCATTCAGAATTTTGAAGACCCATTAGTTGTGCAATGGCAGTACCTTTCTTGGTTAATGCGATGACAATGTTGTGTGCTTTTGGCTTTCCTTTCAGTGTTTCTGTGGGGTCGAGCTTTACTTTTATCAACCTTGGTGATGTAAGAGATTATAGGTTTTGCCTTTTATGTTGGCTTTGCAGGGGAGAAATGTGAATAAATCCTTGAAATAATTTCAGGAAGGGATCACTGCAGTGATTACCTAGTATTTTAATGAAATAAATCTGTATTTACGGTTTGTGGTAGTTCAGGCCTTTCATCACTTTACAGAGCTCCCATGGTGTTCATTGAGTGCAGCTGCTGTCCCTCTGGTTTCAGTAGGCCTGCAGTGCCTCAGGACCCTCGTATGCTCACCATCCAGATGTAGTGACACTCTCACACATCCACCATGGAGGGGTGCCAGCATGGACATATGATTGTCATCAATTAGTAATGCCCATACGGTGCCAAGAAAAATTGTCTGTCATATGGTCTTTTTTTACTTCATGGCTTACCACTCATCCAGAGGAGTTGTTGTTTTCATTTGCTTTGCCTATAGCCATAACATTCTTGCTGAAGAGTGCAGATTATATAACATGATGCATAAGCTTTGACTAGGCTTTAAATTTAGAAATATGGGACAGTTTGGAAATTTCAAGCTGTTTTAGTTATTAAATTGCATAGCTAACATCATCGCTTGCTTGAGATGGTCTTGCAACAGATCACATCTTTAATGCGTTAGTAGGATCACATAGAAAGCTGGATATTGCTGAGCCTTCATTGTAACTTTCTTTTCTTATGGATGTGTAAACCCAAAACTTTTTATAGGCCAAATCGTGTGGTCCCCAGAATCTATTTGCCTTGGAGAGGAAATGCTTGATCTATGACTGGTGGTGTATTTTTGCACAGTTGAAATTGAGTAAATTGTTCAAAGTTCCTTCCTTACCAAACTTCTTCAACCACATGCTGTGTTGTCTGTAGGCCCCTAGTTAGGAAATTCAGATTTCTTCCATATAATTAAAAGATATTATGTATTAATTCTATGTATAGATATATAATTACTATGTAGTATTATATATGATTTAAAACTGCATGTGTTCTTTTATGTGCATGGGTATTTGATGCTGTTTGTGTCCACATCAAGTTAACTATTTTAGCTTTTGCCACAGTATGACTTTCCTAAGACTTTTTCTATTCATGTGTTTTGTTTTCCTGTGTAGTAAGAAATTCTTGATAAGAGTGGTGGAAGGACTCCTAGAATTGCGCTTTGTATAGACTTTGTATATCTAACTCATTATTAAATCTGGTGGGTTTCTGATAACTCTCATAGTTGAGAGAAATGTAGATTATGTTTTTAACAGCCTTTTAAATTAGTAGTGAGTACGTTAGTGTTTTGGTTTGGGTTTTTAACCTAATTTTAACCTATCTTGAAGCACTTTGATTTCTGTCTTCTGATGCTGGAGAATCTAATTACTTTTAAGCACTTGGCAAAACAATGTTCTTATATTTTTGCAAATGTGATGGCATTGGTTTAGTGTTGGACCTGCATTTTTGATTTTTATTGTTACCTCTATGGCTGAGCTCTAATGAAATATATCTAGGGTTCTTTTTTTTTTCACTCCATAGTTGTAAATTGCTTGTTAGTAATAGAACATGTGGGTGGGTACCACTTACACATTTATCTACAACTTAATGAATGAAAACAATTAACTTCAGTTGCTTAGTTATATAAATTTAGAGTCGTCATTGTTCTACAAGAAAATCTAGAAGAATTTCAAGGGGTGAACTGTTAAGATGCAGTCCCAACCAGTCTTAACATATTGCGTAGCTCAGCTGTGCCTAAGCTGGAAATTACTGTCACTGGTAAATGGCAGTGTGTTGATGCAAGTTTCTGGAAAGCTGAAGTATGCTTACTAGGAAGAAACTGAGCACGTACATGTGTGTCAGTTCTCAGTTTGTTTCTTACAGTCTAATTAACTGATGGGATTCTGAATTATTAAAGCTGCAGGTCAAGGGACGAATAGAGTCCAACTGATCTGTTAGCTCAAGTGCTGTATTGGTGTAGCTGGAGAGAACTAGCAAACCTTGCTGTATCTGATCTGCTTCTGCAAGGATGTAGCTAGAGCTGTGTGCTCCTGGGTGTGGATTGTAGGTATTGCTGGTTCTGTAACACGTTGTCTCGGCTTTGGGTGACTTTACTGTGTCTGTTTGTTGTGCTTTGTGGAGGCAAACTCTTCTTTCTTTCCTGCAGCTGAGTTCTTGGGAGTGTTATTACATTGATCTAGGGTCCATGCCATGTAGTTGGATTTTGCTCCTGCTATGGTAAGCCACAGGGTCTGGAAGTAGGGAGCCAGTACCAACCCTCACTTAAATATGCATATTTAGCAAATTGAATTCAGTTCAAATTTAACTGACCTTGTCCCAGCAAAGGCACTGAGCTTAGTCTGTACTGAAGGACTGTTTCTGAGGAAATGTTGTTGCCTGGTCTACGTGCTTTGGTGCCAATAATCTACATAGTCATCTATAATGTGTAATGAGAGCATTGTGATACTTCAAAGTCATGCTACCCTGCAACTGTTGTTCTGTGGCAGGATTCAAGCTGTGGAATATCTGAGTAATGCACTTCTCAGTTCATTTAGGTTTCTCCTCACTCCCTGCGTCCCCCACCATTACTTTGAGTAACAGGTTATTGTCTGTCCTGGACACAGATAGAGGGGTGTCAAAACACAAATAAAGTGAATGGGGTAGGGGTATGAGAAGGTGAGGTGAAACCCTTGGACAAATTATTCTGTTTATATATAGCTCCTGAAGTGTTGAGTAATCTAAATTAGGTACCAGCCAGATGTTACTTACATCACTCTGTCCAGCTTTGGCATAGTGACAGGAATCCTGTCTTTACATGGATGAGGTGATCTTGAAACACTTGTGCATTGGATTAGGTGAGTGCTGGTTTTTTCAGTATTGATTACAATAATGTTATCTGGCCAGTTGTAGTAAGTATAGATGCTGACTATGAACTATATAAAAAGTAATTTCCATTCTGAGACTTTTCAGTAACTGTTCATACAATAATTGTCTTGTACACACTACTATAATTAACTTAATTCTACTTTAATTAATGTTTTTTTCCCCGTCAAGTTTAATGGAACAGGCTGCCCTGGGAGTGAGTTGCCATCCCTGGAGGTGTTTAAAAGGTGGGTAGATGAGTTTCTTAGGGACATGGTTTAGTAAGGGGACAGGTATGGTCGGACTTGAGTATCTCAAATGTCTTTTCCAACTAGATGATTCTATGAAATGCTTTCATGCTGACCTAGATATGATGAGTATGTCAGGAGTTTTAGATTTTTACTCTAAATTTAAAAGAAAATGTTGCACTTTTTCTATTGAAAGAAAAGGTTCAAAGTATGAACTCATTTCAATGTGCTGTGTTGTCTTTCTAAAGCCAAAAGGAGCTGATTAAAAGTGCTGAATAGCCTTGCCTTGGTACTGACACTGTGTAGGTTTGAAATCTTAGTAGCAAGAAGATGTGTGCCCACTTCAGCATGTCTGACAGTTAAAGGTGATAAGCAGATCCTGCATTACACAGTCAGGAACAGGGTCAACCAAAAAAAAACCTGGTGTATGTATTCTGTGTTTCAGTGAACTACAAGGATAATGTCCAAGTCAGTCACAACATGATTGTGAATCTTTGTTATGGGTGTAAAGTATATGTAGACTGTAAACTTAGTCATGATGAAGAGAAAGTCAGAAAACGTGTGAGATTCCTGCTTGATTTAAAGACAAACTAATCATCATAAGGGACTTTTTGCATGACTGATACTAAAATTATGTGAAAGAAACAGCAATTTTTCACTTTTAAAACATTTTTACCATAAAACGTCTCTCAAAATAATTTGTTTTGATATTTTGAAAAATGAATGAGGTTCATATTTTGAACATCTGGGAGAGAATATGTGACTTTTTCTGCTGCAGTGCACATAGTTGTGAAGAACTGCTGCTGTTTTGAGTCAGAAGCAAGATACAGAGCTTTTGTTAGACATCTTGTGAGCTGTCAGGGATTTTGGCTCTCTTTTCCATGCTTACCTGAATTCTGATTTCAGTTCTACAGGCAGATTTCACTCCAGATGTATGTCGATCTTATCTTGTGAAATAATGAAAACCTTGGAGAGGCATGTATTTTTAGCACACATCCAGTTTCAAGAGGTATTGGCAAGCTACTGTCATGCTTGGTAAACAGACTCTTAGAATCAGACTCCTGGGAGTCACTTCAGTATTTGTCCAAAAAGCTTTTGTATGAACAGCTTTCTCAAATGTTGTTAATATGCAGTATGTGGTTTCAAGCAGAGTCTGTCAGAAGTCTCTGACTACTGATGGCTGATGCCGTAACTTTTCCTGAACAAAGATAATTCGTCCATTTATTTTCTTCTTTCTTTGCCTCTTGCCAGGAGTAATGAAGTCAAAGGTGAAAATCATTCTTTTGGCAGCTTGAATTTTGGCTTTCCATCCATTGAAATGCGATTGTACGTGTATATAGTGTTTAATAGAAGCCTCACGAGTATTTTGTTTTGTGTATTGCCAAAACAGCTTGGTCACAAAGACACTTAAATAATTTTATTAGAAACAAAAGAGAATTTTGTTGGAAAATCTATTTTCACTGCCAGAGGAGTGATGGATTTTCTCAAGTGTACTTCAGAGTAAGAGTTCTCCTGCTGTTCTGTAAGTGATTGAATTTGGTACACTTCAGGACTAGCTGCAGTACTACATGTGGCTTGTATGAGAGTGTGTGAAATGTAAGCTGTTAAGCTTTTATATGTTAAGCCTTTATATTTGCTCTCCTTTTTCTGACTGTAGGTATTATGCTTTGCAACAGGATCAGGAATGTTTGCTAGCTGAATACAGTCTATTCTCTTTTTTTCTTTAAAAGTATGTCTTTTAAAGCTAGCTTTTATCCTTGCTGTTTGACCTAGAGCTTAGAATTGTGATGTATCTAGTATTATGTGCATTAATCATATGTCCTTAATTTTGTTTCTGGAGTTCCAGTTGTCTTAATGTTGTCTCGCTGATGATTGCTCAGTTGCCCTTTTAAGGATGTATTTGTACAGTCTCAAATTCATGAGTGATCTGTGTTGGTTGGTCTGTGACTTGTGGACCGTCAGTGATGTGTTAGCCACTTCCACTGCAGTGGAGTTGAAAATAGGAATATGTGACAATCCTTTTGTCATGGCAAGTTGATTTATTAATCTTCCCCTCCTTTCTGAAGAAGTCTGAAGACTTTTTATTGTTTTTGTGAGTCACTTGGATTTCTCCTCAAAAATTTCTGTTCAGAAATCCAAGAATTTGCAGTTTTCTCATGGGTATTTTCTGTCTTTTCCGAAACATATATAGGCTTCCTTATTAAACACTTAACTTCAGCTATATACAACATTCATCTGAGGCATTTCTGGTGAACCTGAATAAGCATTGCAATTGGTAGTAGCTCCAGAGGTGGAAGGACAGAAAATGCGCAGGATAGTAGAGATTGGCTTTGCCTACTTTATTCAGGGCTAGTAGATGAGCAGAAGAATATAATCTACCCACAAGAAACAGATTTGCTTCTAATGAAAATATGCTTTTGGGAGCTCCAGCTAAACTGATTTAACATCTCCATTCTGAATGCTGTCTACTCTTACAGGACTGCATGCATAGCTTAACACCCCCTGCTGTCATACTTTCTGTCTGTCTGAATTTTTGGTAACTCATTAGCAGTGTGTTTTTTCCAAGTTGGTTTTGCGTTGTTCTGAAAACATTTATTAAATTGTTATACTTAAACTGGTATAGCTTCTTAGCTTTCCACCTTTGCACTCACCTTCCCTTTATATTGGTTTTTCCTTCCTAAGACCAGTCATGAGAACAAAGTAGCACATTAACCTAATTCAGCAAAGCAATGTCTTGTGCTTTGGAGTACAGTCTCTGCTAATTTTTCAGTTTGAGTTTTAGCCTGTGATAACCATGCACGCTCTAGAGATTCCTGAGACAATAAGGTCCTTTACCAAGGGCATTTTCTAGGTCTAGGAGTGGTTTTATTTCAGGAAATCTGCAAGCCTTTTCACTTTTTCATGAAGAGTGCTCTATTGTGGACCAGTTAATTTACTCTGTGGCGCTTTCACTTTTCAATGATGTAAGGGACTTGCAGAGCATATTAATGGGGGTGATGGTAAAAAGGCTTATTCATAAAAAAAAGAAAGGTACCTGTCACAAGGTTTTAAATATGGTGCTGTTTGGAGGGTGGAGGTGAATGCTTGCTGTGTGTGAAGTGGCTTAGGCTGCTGATTGTGGCCAGACAAAATGGTAAAATATTCCTATTACTTTCAAAAGCAATTGAGGAAGAGTTTATTGATATAAGTCACTGCTGAGTGGAAAGGTTGCTGTTGGTCCATCTTGCAGTTATGTGTTCCCAGGCATTTCTGGCCACAAGTTCCTCCTGTGTTGTCATGGAAAGTATCCCACCAGCTCTCCAAAGCCAGTTTGCAGGTGCAACAACTTTTTCAGAGTCTTCTTTTGATGGAAGAATTGCAAACGTACTCCAAGCTGCTTGAGTTTTACTGGGAAATGAACATATTCTTTTGCATACCTGTTGTGTCAGTCATACTTTTAACTTTGCAGAAAAGAAACAACTGCCCTCCAGGTGAAAGCATCGTATCTGCAGGCCTTATTCCCTTTCCAACCCACTCAGTTCCCTGCGACTCTGGAAGAGTAACTGTGTTACAGTTAACCATTTCTTTTTGGTACTTCACATGTGTGCTTATACTTAAGAACTTGTCAACTTGTACACCACATGTGTCAATTTTACTGTGTAAAACAGAGTGGTCACTACTTATTAATGTGGTTGGACTCTGTTCCCTGTTAGGTTTGGTATTCACCCTGTGGCTGGCCGTATGCCCGGTCAGCTGAACGTGCTCCTAGCAGAAGCTGGTGTTCCCTATGATATTGTACTGGAAATGGACGAGATCAACGAAGACTTCCCAGGTTAGCATACAAACTATAAGGTTCCAGTAGATTGGATGTGATGTTATCAACTTTTAATTGGTTCTGTTTTCACATCGCACAAGGATTTTAAAAATAGGAAATCTTAGTTTCCCTTTGTTCCTGTTGTGATACCACTGTAGAGGTCTTTCTCTTGCAATCTGAGTGCTCTCACAGCTGATGACAAGTGAGCACAGAGAAACACAAGAAATTGCCTGACTCAGAAGCAGAAAACTGAGAAGGAGAGAATAGTGACAGGTAAAGCAATGAGAAATACTGAACGCTGAAGTACAGAAAAGAGTAGATATTGAAGGGAGGTTAAATAGTCTTGTGAAACTTCTTTCCTCTAGAACAAAGAGAACAGTTTGTTTGTTCGGGGTTTGATTTTTTTTTTGTTTTGTTTTGTTTTTAGTTGCTTGTAGCTGTGACCTAAATGACAAATGATGTGTCTTTTTTTGTCACTGTTCCTAATCCGTTCAGGAAAATTGCTGTTACTTCTTTAGGTCAGGTGTTGTGGGTGACCTGACTCTGCCATGTCTTCCAAACCAGTATAGGATTGTACAGACATCTTCTTGCTTTCTCACATCTTCATTTAAAAATCAAGAAGTTGCTTGCAAAAGGTTTTCAAAAGAGTATTCGAAGGAAGAGACAGGCACAAAGAAACTTGAAGATCATATTATGTGTGTGTGTAACCACGTGTAAATTTCAAAGGATTTAACTTTTGAGTGGCAGAGTGGTCTAAGAAGTCTCTTACAATGTGAATGCTCACAGTTTGCTGAAGGTTGCTGATAGCACACTTGGATTCTTACATGGGACTTGCCTGATAAGGTTGTAAAATTGTTGTGAATGCAGTCTCCATAAATGTTTGTGGAGTGCTTACTATAAGGAGTGGTTCTGCCTCTGAAAATCAGATTTTGTACCAAAAAGTACATCAGCCTCACTGTTGAGGTTTCAGAATTTTTTCAGCAGTTTTATTTTTGTTGTCTTGCTGCAGATACTGACTTGGTCCTTGTAATTGGTGCAAATGATACAGTTAATTCAGCAGCTCAGGAAGATCCGAACTCAATCATAGCTGGAATGCCGGTTCTTGAGGTCTGGAAGTCCAAACAGGTGAGAGTAACTGTTATGTTAGCACCTACCTTAGGTTACCACATGCTTTTAAACATGTGATTTATTAGTATAAGCTAAGAAGGTTCCCTGCTCTTCTGGTTTCCATGAGAAACTTTTCTGCAAGGTCTCCAGTAAAAGAGCCAGTACTTGGCAACTGTGGTGCCGTGTCTGTGATTTCACAGTCATCAGCCAGTGCTTTAGTGAGGCTAATGATGACTGCAGTAGGAAAGTGCTTCTACTAAAAAATGCGATTAGAATAAGTGATGTTCTGCTCGTGTCTGCAGCTCTGAAACATTTCTATACAAGTATCTGCCTTTAAAAGTTTGTAGGAAATTTAATTGACAGCTTTAATATTGAGGTAGGAACACAAAAATGAATAATAAGCTTGATTAAAAAGACCCCAAACAACAAGTGGCTGGGCTGAATAGAGCACTCTGTACAGATTGAACTGATAGTTCAGTTACCTCATCAGTTTTGCTCTTTGGAAGGAACATTGTCTGATATGAAGTACATATACTTCAGTTTCCTTAACTTGAAATCTATGATCCCTTGTTAAGAACCCAACTGTATCTTTAGTTCTTCTCTGAGTCAGTCATTCAAGTACACAGAGTCATAGTCACATGTATTTATCATTCTGTGTAACTATGTGTTGCAGTTTGAGAAATAAACATGTACATTGTTAAAGTCAGTAAAGTTTCACAGTTTCTCTGCTGAAGGTGCTGTGGTTAACTAATGTGACATTTGATAGCTAAAACTAACTGAAATTTAGTTTAGCATTTTTATTTTTTATAATTTTATTTTTAATTTATAATTTATGTTTAATTTTACATTTTAGTTTTAAAATTTTATTTTCATTTTAATTTAAAAATTTTAATGAAAACTTTAACATATTTTTATATTTTTATTTTATTTTATTTTAAATTTTATTTTTATTCCTTAATTTTAATTTTTATTTCTAATTATGATTGTTAATTTTATCTTATTTTTATTTGATTTTTTTTTTAAAAAAATATTTTCTTTTTGAGTCCCGTATAAGAAGTAAGGGTTGCACCAAGTATTGATATGAACGCTCATCTGAATTGTGTTGCTGTCGCGGAACTGAGTTCTTAAAGTAGTTCAAAAATAAAAAGCCCTCAAAAATATTCTGTGTTATAATCATCAGTGCCCATCTTACTTTTTTATTACGTAGAATAAGGTAAATGCGTATGCATGTGTAGTGTCTCCATCTGACGCGTAACATTGTGTTAAACAGTAAAATGTTTCTGAAACTGGTCCGAATAGCGATTTGTCCATGATACTAAAATTTGAAATACAGATTTGTAGCAGTGAGCACCCTGTTTTGGACAGGGTTCTCTGTTCCTCTCCCTTCATTTGTGAAGGTTAGTTTTGTGTTGTCTCTGAGAGGGGGTGGTGCTTGGCATTTGCTATTTCTTACATGAACTCTTGATGTGCAGGTCATTGTAATGAAGAGATCTTTGGGAGTCGGTTACGCAGCGGTGGACAATCCAATCTTCTACAAACCCAATACTGCCATGTTGTTGGGAGATGCTAAGAAGACTTGTGATGCTCTGCAGGCCAAAGTCAGGGAATCATATCAAAGCTAAATACTGATTTATATTCTACTCATGATTGCAACTACGGTTTTGTCACAGAAGTAGTGGAGAACAAGAGTTAGAAGAGTCACTTATTGTCATAATGGAGCTGGCATTTGGAGAAGACTGCATTGACTCCTAGGAGATATAGTTAGTCAGGCAATGTGGACTTCTATGAAGGACTTGGCACATTAGCCCTTCAAACTAAATCTTCCATGAGGCAATGCATTAAAGAACAAAAATGTGCTTTTTAAGGTTAGAATTAAGCTGTTAGAAGCAGGAACTGGTAACTCGTGGTCATCTTTAAGTAGTTATTGGCTTCCTCCTCCCAGCTATCTGTACTTCTGTCATGCAAATTCACTAAAAAATACTATGCCAAAATTTGTATTCTGTCATCAAAGTTATTCTTTGGCCAATATAGACAAAACAACTATTTATTTCATCAAACTATGAATCAAAATTACAAACGGATGCAAGCAGATGCAGATAAATGCTTATATGATTTGAGATTCTAAACATTCTGTGAAATCACTATAGAAAAGTCAAACTGGTTTTCTTATGGATTGTATGGATTCTCTGATCAGAACCATTCTAGGGAAATTACTTTTCTTTAAAACACAGTTTCAGTTCTTTGTAGTGGCCACTTACATTGTGTAAAACAAAACACAGGATTTCAGGGACCTACCAAGTGATCTTCAAGCCTCACAAGGGAATGTACACTTACTTGCACTGCTTAACTGTTTCAAGCAGCTGCTAAATTCTCCATCTTTTCCAGCTATTGCCTTTTTAAGTGAGGAAAAATATGGTCCAGTTTTGCATGGACAGAATATCTTGCATACCGGATCTGTTCATAGAATTTGAACCATACTCTTTCAGTTTATGTTCACTTAGACATTGAACTGTATTTGCTAACTTAATTAGCATTTCTTAATTATGAAATGCTTTCTTAGAAATGCTTTCTTAATTAGCATTTTTGCAATGCTGGAAAAGGCACTTTTGAATGTTTTTAAGATGCTGGAGTTTATTAGAATTTTCTAAATAAACATGCTATTGTTTGGAGAGAAACATACCAAACTTAAAATCCAGTGTTTTTATGGTTTGACTTCTGCCTAATCTAATTAAAAGCACTGTTAAAGTCCCATAATAAGTTCAGCAAAGAATTAAATTAGGTTATGACATAGATCTCTCTTTTGTTTTTATTACGTTAAGTGTACTTGAGTGGAACTCAAATATTTGCCTAATAAAATGAATTTATCCTGTTTCCATAATGATGTAGCAACTGTCCATGGTGACAAAGGCTAAACAGAAATAGCTGCACTTGTGTTAGAAAGTATTCATATCTGGGGGATACAAACTATTACGAAGTAAATCTTGAAAGTAATCCATTTTGATTGATAGAACAAACATGTTTTTATTACAATTACACCATGTATAAAGACCTCATGAAAGATAGTGTTTGTACTTAGCTACCTCTGTTTTTATGTGAAGTTCTCTTACAACCCATACTTTGAATAGGTAGTGCATGAAGAAATGTAACAATGTATGAAAAAAGTTAACCTTTTCTTCAAATTACTTTTATCTTTTTTGAAATAAAAATTATGCAAGCATTAATATGCTATACGCTGCAGGAAAAGACTTGTAATTAAATTTTAATTTAAAACATCATGGCAGCTGTATATGAACATAGCATATATGGCCTTTTGATTTTATTGTATTCAACTTTTCTTTTAGGTTTGCAAAAAATAGGAGGGAGATGGGAGAAGAGGAAAGACAAGGAAGTAATCCTCTATCTCTGTATTTCCCAACTAAGCATAAAGGGGATTTGAAGGGATTTAACATCCCAAAATATTAATTTTTGCCTTGAAGAGGAAAGAGAAGAGGAAGGACAAGGAAATAGTCCTCTATGTCTCTGTTTAACAACTAAGCATAAAGGGGATTTGAAGGGATTTAACATCCCAAATTATTATTTTTTGTCTTGTCAAAAGTATCAAACTGTAATATGCAACATGTCTCTGCTTATAAGTAGCTAATATAAGGCTTTTCTTAAAAAAAAAAAGAAAAACACAAAGTGGGGAGGGAACACAGGTTTGTTTTTTTTTTTTTCCCCCTTTGTATTTGAAAAAACCCATACTGTTATGTTGGGTCAGGGGTACTGGTGTTATTTTTAAAACTGTGCTTTACCATGGAACACCAGATAATTGTTGAAGTCCTAATAAAAAGTCGATTATCTTTCTTTACTGATCACTGTCTCTTTTCTCTCCTGTTGTTTTTCCTGAGTAGGTAAGTACTCTGAGATTCTTTCTAGGAGCTAGAAGATCAAGATGCCAAGATCAAGGGCTTGTTGAGATTGAAGAATATAGTGAAAAGAAATCACAGTGAAGAATCACACGCATTTTTCTTTTGTATTTTTTTAATTCAAATGGTTCATTAAAATATTAATTCTAGGGATGACTCATGTCACCTGACTAGCAACTTCACTATGAGCTTTTCTAGTAAATGAAGAGGGTTAGACAACTTATGAGAGTAGTTGATCCCAATATATTTTGCCTTTCTGACTTAAAAAAAAAAAGAAAAAGGAAATGGGAAAACCCCCTAAATTTTAGGAACTAATTTGGCTGATCACTTAATTTTCTGTTGGCTGAGGTGCAAGACAAATCCTTTCCCTTTGAGCCTGCTACCGTGTAAGTTTGCTTCAGTTCTCAGTTATTTAATTCTACAAGATGGTCATGTTGACTGTTCTGATTTCAGTTTCTGCCTTTGAAGTGGATGATAAATGAATGATTTTAGCCATCTGATAATCTGTTCAGTTGTATTATTGCACGTATCTGACATGCAGCTTTCGTATTTTCTTCAGGCTTTGGTCAAGCTGAGTCTTGATGTCTCTTACAGAGATGGCAGTCTGGTGTTTATTCATGAGGTAACTTCTCTTCTCTTGGTTGAGCAACTCCCCAGGAAGCACATACCCACTGACAAATAGTAAACCTGTAGTCCCTGTCCCTTTTTTTACTGAGAGGTTGGTCAGGCACTGGAAGTGCTGCCCAGGGAGGTGGTTGAGTCCCCATCCCTGTAGGTATTCAAAACCAGGTAGATGAGTTTTTGGAGGACATGGTTTAGCAGAAGAAGGGTATTGTTGGACTTGATGATCTCAAAGATCTTTTCCAACTGGAAGATTCTATGATTCTGATTCATGGGTCTGACTGCTCATTTGACTGTTTTATTTGCTACCTCATCTCCAGCTGCTTATTATTACTCAGGCATATTTCCCGTAGGCCGCCTCAAGCAGGCTGTGAAAACCTTTTCTGACCATATCCCACCAAAGCCATGCAGCAAGCACAATTTTTTTTTAAAATATCTAATTGTCATTTCCTTTGCTGCAATTTGTGGGCATTACCTAGCCTGATCCTCTTACTGTGCCCTCCAGTTTTCACCACTTTTCCTTTGAAGGCTAACAAACCCAGTTTTTCTTTTTTTTGCTTTGTACGTCACATGTGAATCATGGCTCTTAGTGTGGCTCACTTCGGTATGTTAGTGATTTCTTGTACTGGACACACTAGTCCAGACACCAGGTATGTAGGTACCAGGTGCAGTGAAATCATTGCTTCTCTTAACTGCTGACAATGTGGTTACTGGTGCAGCCTAGTACGCAGTAGGTCTTTGTTGCAATGTTGTGCTACTGGTTTATGTTTCATGAAGGTCCAGTGGGGCCATCATGTTACATATGCAGAGCTAGTCAGCTTCCACTCTGTACTGTTGTTTGGGTGTATTCCATGCTGAATCATGGAGTTTGCGTTTGCCTAGGAACTTAATGAGATTCCTGTCAACCTCTTCCTTAGCCTGCTGACGTCCCTCTGGCAGTTATACCCTCCAGGATATAATTTGCTCCTGCAGTTTGCTAAGATCTGTCAGCTTGTTGTGACTGCTTTCCTTCCCATTGCCCAGATCTGTATTAAAGGCATTAAAGCATGTTGACCTCAATACTGACCCCCTCATGAATGCCACTGGTGCTTTGCTACTAGGACTTCATACTGCAATCACAACCACTTGTGTCTGGTAGACCAGGTAGATTTCCACTTAGTCAATATTACACTTGTGTGAACTGTGTCACGAATTTGCCTGAATACTGTGGGAAACTTGGCAAAGGCCTTGCTGAAAATCAAGGTTTGCAACATCCATTGCTCTTCCAATGTCCACAGGGCCAGCCACCTCACCGTAGTTGGGCTGGTCAGGCATGATTTACCAGTGGTATAATCGTGCTGCTTGCTTTATTTTTCATGAGGTTCCTAGGAGAGTTGGCTATATAACCTTCTTAAGGTCAGGGTTATGCTGCCTGCCCTGTTGTTTCCCTGTCTTCCTGCTTGCCCTTCTTGAGCCGGCACCTTGCTATTCAGATCAGAAATAAAATTCTAACTTTGTAAAAGTTTTTCTAGCAATTACACTGTGCTTTCTATCCTGAGAAGTACAAATTTAACAGCACAAAATAAAAATTTGATTTGTAACTTTTTGTAAGTAGGGGAATTTCCACTGATTACAAAATAATCAGTTTGCCATTATGTGATCTATTTACCTGTCAATCTGGTTTTCAAACTCTTCCTTTAAGTCTGGCATTTTAGAAGCCATATCATAGTCTAATGTGTCATACGTAGTCTGCTATGTAGGTTCTTGTAGCAAGCATGTCATTCTAGTCCATTGAAATAGGGAAACTGGGGACTGAACCTTCTTTTGTATTTTACTTTGAATAAAAATCTACCTTTTGAAGAGAATCACGTTTTTCTTTTGCTAAGTTTGGATTTCTGTTACAGAGCTGTCTTGGAGCACACCAACTTGGATACTTTTGAAGTTAAACTGGAAGATACATTAGAGCCATGAGCAAATGTTCATTTTGGAATAGTCTACAGTAAACACCCTCAAACACACAGGAGTGGATTTCATATCCTCAGCTTCAAGTGCCTTGTTAGCTTGACTTGAGTCTGTTGTGCCAAAATAATTGCAAAGGCAGATTTCCAGATCTCTAGAGCACAGGAGAATGAGAGTATGTAATAAATTTTCTTCCATCCTAAGGCTTAATTATTTGTAATAAGTTGACTTGAAGTTTAAGGTGAAAAAACCACCTCAAACTGAAAAAGCTTTTTGTTCCACTATTACATGTGTACTTTTGTGTAAGATTTCAAATTCTGCAGGAAAACTTTAAAGGAAGGAATTTGAATACTGGGAGATCTGGGCACTCAGTTCTGTACCTAAGCAGTGCAGTTCAAAGACTCATAAGACTTGCAACGAGTGTTTGTACAACAATATCACTAGTATGGGATGGCTTAAAAAGAAACCAAACAAACAGTAATGACTTTCATAATCCAACTGCTCTGTAGCTGCCTGGAGGATATATTACAGTAACTGTGTTAGATTAACATGATAGATTGTTCTTCCTGAGAGGAAGACACGTACTTAGGCATTTTCATAAATGGGGTTAGTGGAAGCTCCAGGTTCCTAAAAGGTGGTACTTTGAAATAGCGAAGTAACAAAAATAGTCTTTTAACATTAATTTAAGATGTTGCTGAAGAAATTAAGGGACTAACTTCTAGCCTTTATTCTAGTACAAACACCATAATGACTTCTAAGGAAAGAACTTTTTCTTCAGTTGCAAAGATAATGAGAAATGTTAGCTAAGAAGAAGAGAGTGAATGAAGAAAAGTATTAGAAGAATTGTAACTTGGGTATTCTGCTTTCTTTGTTTCACTTTTCCCTGGAGGCAGATTTTCTCTGAGAATGAGAGGGATAGAATTGTAGAAGCCTTAAGGCTGGAAGAGACCTCTAAGATCATCAAGTTCATCCATCAGCCCAACACCACTATGCCTACTAAGCCATGTCCCGAAGTGCTGAATCTACACGTTTTTTGAACACATCCAGAGATGGTGATTCCACCACTTCCGTGGGCAGCCTGTTCCAGTGCTTCACCACTCTCTTAGTAAAGAAATGTTTCACAATATCCAGTCTAAGCCTGCCCGGGTGCAACTTGAGGCCATTTTGTCTCATGACTTATTACTTGGAAAACTCACCTCACTACAGCCTTCTTTCGAGTAGATGTAGACAATGGTAAGGTCTTCCTAAGACTTCTGATCTCCAGAAAAAGTAACCCTGGTTTCTTCAGCTGCTCCTCGTAAGACTTCTGATCCATATCCTTTGCCAGCTTTGTTGCCCTTCTCTGGACATGCTTCAGCACTTCAAAGTCATCGTAGTGAGGGGCTTAAAACTGAACGTGGCATTCAAGATGCAGCCTCACCCGTGTTGAGTACACGGGAACAATCCCTTCCTTGGTCCTGCTGGCCACAGTGTTTCTGATGCAAATTAGGGTGCTGTTGGCCTCCTTTTCCATCTGGGCACATTGCTGGTTCATACTCAGCCACCTGTCAACCAACACCCCCAGCTCCTTTTCCTATTCCAGCCGCTCTTCCCAAGACTGTGTGTTGCAAGGGGTTGTGAACTCAAGTGAAGGACCTGACACTGAGCCTTGCTGAACATCATATAGCTGGCCTCTGGCCAGATCCCTCTGTAGCACCTTCTTGTGCTCGCGCGGATCAACACTCTACCCAAATTGCTATTGTCTGCAAACTTACTGAGGGTGCACTTTATCCCCTCGTCCAGATCATTGATAACGACATTAAACTCTGAGCCCTGGGGAACACTGCTTGTGACTGGCCATCAACTAAATTTAACTCCATTCACTGCAAGACTTCGGGTCCACCCATTCAGCCCAGTGAAGACTACACCTGTCCAAGCCATGATCAGCCATTTTATGAGAAACAATGTCAAATGCTTTGCTAAAATCTAGATAGACAACATCCACAGCCTTTCCCTCACCACTCGGCAGGTTACCTGTTCACGGAAGGAGATCAGGTTAGTGAAGTAGGATCTGCCTTTCATGAAGCCATGCTAGCTGGACCTAACACCCTGGTTGTCCTGCTCTTGTCTGCTGAGGACTGGCTCATACTCTTCTATTGAACATATTCATATGTGGTTCGTGTTCTTCCCTTAAGGACAGTTGATCAGTTTTATTCTTCTCCATATACTCCAAGACTGAATGTAGCCCTTTACATCACTCTGAAACTTACTTCTCCACAGTCCAAGTTTCTGCACAGCATATGTAAATTCTGTTATTACCTGGCTTTACTTAGAGAAATAACCCTCTAAATTCTACATAGATGATTTTTAAATTCACACCTTGACACTTGTTTGAACTCTGTAGTTTGAAATCCTGTTAAGCATTTTCAGTTAGATGAGGATATGGAAAATAACTATTAAACCTTATTTATTAACTACAACTGTGTTTGGTTTATTTTGTGAACTAGAGTTACAAAATATGCCTTTTACGCATTTTGAAAATAGAGTCAAAATGGGTCTGACAAGATGGGGAAGAAATTGTACTTCAGAGGAGTAATGTAGTCATGCTGTAAAGATCAGGTATTTACTGGTAAATATTGTTTTAAAAATGAGATTATACATGATGCAGTTCTGTTAGATATGCTGAATATGGCATTTATGAACAGAGTGATGTTTTACGATTGGATGTGAGTTGCTTGACCTTCATTTTCTATCTTTTGTTGACAAAATCCATAAATCTGTTTATTAACCAAACCTTTCACTATTAAAGGAAGGAAGCAACAAAGGAACTGGAGGACAAAAGGGCTGAGGGGGCTTCACACTCAGTAAGAACTGTTGTCTGAAAGAACCTTGAGGTTGAGCTCTAGCACAGCATGAAATTAAGTTATTCTATTACATGGTCAGTCTAAACCATAATTTAAAAAATCCCTAGCGGAATGGAAGCTAACAACTAGTGACCATAAAAAGTTCAAGCAGATGTTAAAGCTCTCTCACGCAGTAATAACTAGCAGTTGCCCACTCTCCCTATTAAAATATTGCAAACGTGGATAGGAAAATTCATTTGGTTTTCTGATTTTACTTTCTCAGAGGGTCATTGTTGTCATAGGCCATGGTACAATGAACTTAAATTTTCAAATGTTTCATGGTGGATTTGTTTATGTGTGGACATAACACAGGAAGCTGGCTCTTCTCTAATTTATAGGCATATCAACAATCCTTATTTTTCATCAGCATTCTGACCCTAAACATATCCATTGAATGTTAGTGCAGTGAACTATAGAATATGTTGTAACCTTGTTATATTTGAATTTTAGTACCAGGGAAGTGTGATCAACGTAGTGCAATGTGCTAAGTATTGCTATAATTTTCAAGTTACATTCCTGATATAATATTGACTTCGTTTTTTAAACTTTCAGAAGTGTCATTAACCACATTTAATAACCACACCACATAAACCACAAAAATCTAATCAATTTGGTCTGTGAACAGTGGCAAAATTAGCCATTGAGTTGCTGAATTTTGTCTGCAGACCTGAGAACCATTTTTTTTCCTGCAGGGTGATGGAAAAAGAAGTATCTGCGTTTTTACCTACTCGTTCCTTTTTTTGGTTTGTGTGAAATCATCATGGCATTTGATATTTAAATGCTGGCTCTTACTGAGGGATCTAATTTCTGTTGTGTTCCAAAGGAGGTAGTCACTTTTGCATTTTTGTGAAGTTTGTCTTGCAAAACCACATAGCAGCCTTACCTTACCTTCCTGTGTGTTTTACTCTGTTGCCAAACTGGTAAAGAGAGGCAGCTTCCCATCTCTGCCGCAGACTGACTTTTGCGATTGTACCTAAAATGTCACTCTGCTCCTTTAACAATTGTTTTCAAGTATAAACCTGTTAATTTTTTTTTTTTGCTGTGGGGGCATTGAGGCACTGGAACAGGCTGCCCAGAGAAGCTGTGAATGCCCAGTCCCTGGAAGTGTTGAAGATTAGGCTGGACAAGGTTTTGAGCAGCCTGATTTAGTGGAAAGTGTCTGGGGGGGTCTGAATCTTTAAGGTGCTTTCCAACCCAAACCGTTCTGTAATTCTATGATATGACTCTTTGATCTTTAAGGTCCCTTCCAACCCAAATAATTCTATTATTAATTTTCCCTTTAAGGTAACTGTGAATTCCTTACATCCATTAAAGATTTGAATAGAGTGAATATGGCCTGAATAGGAGAAGATATGAATGACAAATTTCACTTTTAATTTGGAAACGTAGTGTAGTATATTACCTTGATATTGCTGTATTCCTCATGTTAGATGCATGTTGCAATTCCTCAGATTTATTAAAATGGCTTTTATTAAAATATTGATTAAAATGATGCTGGGATGAAACTGTGGTGACAGTGAAGACCAGTATGCAGTTCAAAAAACTCTGTAACAAATAGTGTAACATTGAAGGTAAAAAGACTTTGCGCTGGTTGTCTTGCAGATGTGTGCTGGGTTAGTCACCCCGATGAACTGCAGTGTACGCCTCTGGATAAGGAGGCATCTGAAGTTTTATGTCCTTTTCTTGATGACATGACAAATGAGAATATTTTCAAGAGGAACGAGTTTGACTTTTGTTAACAATCAGTTCCCCTTCATTCTATTCAGGGACCGGCTATGTGGCTGTGGGTTGAATAGAACAGATGTGATATCCTTCCATCTCAGAAAACATACAATGGCTTACAAATAGCAACTATTTCTAAAATAAAATAACATAGCCTTAGCAACACAGTGTTTCTCTGCATGTATTCTTCTCTAAATAATTGTCTTTAAAATCGTCAGCTCTTTAAAAGAAAAAGAAACCTGAATCTTACACCAGCTGGGAACTGGAGCACATATAGTCTTGAGGCTCTTCCTGTGTTTGTTTTAGAGTTTTTAGGTGGTATTCTACCTGTAGTTTTTCAATAAACCCATTGCAAAGCCTTCCATCAATAAGATAACTTCTCACTGCAAATAGTTATAAAAGCGTTTTATCCTACTTATCTCTTATTTCAGAAATAAGTTACAGTACTTGGAAGATACGTCTTTGAGAAGGTGTTTTGTTAGAATTGTTCCCACAGGCAATGTTTGTGGGTTTTTTTGTTTAGTTGTGGTGGTTTTTTTCCCCTCAAAGAAGTATGTTAGTGAGGTGCAAAAGTCAGTATTTCAGCCTTAGTTTTTAACCAGTATCTTTTTTATTTTATCCTCAGAATATACTGATTTGACTCTCAGCCAGGCTTACGCAATAATGTATTAGGCTAGGATGGGGAAGTAGCTCAGATTTTGGTCAGTCTGACGTTGAGTTTACTATACCTGAAGACTTATGTTCTTTGCAGGAAATACCGAAGCATTCTGCCAGGGTATAAATTAATTAATATTTTTCCATTTACAAGCAGAGGTAATACCAACTCCCTTTTGTCTATTTAGCTCAAAAAATTGCTTCCCACCTGGCTTGTTCTTTTAAAAGTAATGGTGATTGGTTTGGGAACTACTCTGATGAAATTGCGTTATAATTTTTGTTGGGTTCATTTTTTGAGCAAAGATTAGCTTTCGAGTTTTGTATTGGAGAAGGTGGCCATAGGTAATAGGAATGTGGTGTGCAAGTGTTAAATTGTATTGAACACAAAGATAATAGGAAAGGAACAGAGACAAATAGGAGCTGGTCATCAACAACACCTCTTTTTTTTTTGGTTGAAAAGTCTATGGTTTGTATGTCGAAGTTTTGTCAAAATAAAGATAAAAGAAGATCCTTTATCCAGCCTGCATCCAATGCTGTATTTTCAGTGCACCTAGTAAGAATTATTTGTGATTTATGTCAGTATTCACAAGCTGTCAAAATAGAGACATTTAAGAAACATGAATGTTGATATTTTTAGCTTTGAAATATGAAAGTCATGTTTTCTCATTTAAGTATAGATAAAACAAACCAATTAAACCCTTATTGTATTGCATTTCTTGTGTAGAACATATTTTTTCTAGCCCAAAATAAGGGATGGTTGAAAAGAACCCCTCTTAAAGAACCTTTTAGAACAATACGATTCAGACCTTTGTGTCCCAGGGGAGGTCTGATGCTCTGAGAAGTAGAGCTCCATTTTCCTCATGATTGCACTGTGACGGTAATAAATTTACTTTACAGGAGGAGTTAGGATCATAGTGACCCTGAGCAAAGTATGTGTTCAGGATGTGGAAACTGAGTTGCCACAAAATAAGGATGTTTTAGTAAGGCTTGTACTTTGCCATCTGTTATTACAGTCTTGCAGGAATAAACACTGCCAAGGCCTGAACAGTGAGGGTAAAGCTCTGTCTATACATGTGTTGGGATATATAATTAAAAGTTGTCAAAATGTAGGTTTCAGCTGATACTTGGCTTTACAACCTTATTTTGCTTGACTGTCTATGACTTTTACATATACTGCTGTCTGGTTGCACGTTTAGAGATTTTTTGAAAGATAATTGTTTAAACAGCTGGAGGCTGCCTCTAGATTGGCTGCCCTTGTTCTTTTAGGAGACTTTAATCTTCTGGATATCTGCTGGGGACTTAACACTGCTGAGAGGAGGCAGTCCAGGACGTTCTTAGAGTGTATTGAGGACTGCTTTCTGTCACAGCTGGTGAGTAAGCCTACCAGGGTTGAGGTTCTTCTTGACCTGCTGTTTACAAACAAGGAAGGCCTGGTGGGTGATGTTGTTGTCAGAGGTTGTCTGGGGTGTAGTGATCATGAGATAATTGAGTTCTCTCTAAAAAATGTAACAAGAAAAGCCACGAACAGGACATCGATCATGGACTTTCGGCAGGCAGATTTTGGATTATTTAAGGAACTGGTCAGGAAAGTACCCTGGGAAATAGCTCTTAGTGGCAAGGGGGTCCAGGAAGGCTGGATGCACTTCAAGAATGAAATCTTGAAGGCGCAGGAGCAGGCTGTCCCCATGTGTTGTAAGATGAGTCGTAGGGGCAGACGGCCGGCCTGGATGAGTAGGGACCTTCTGAAGGAACTAAGTAAGAAAAAGAGGATGTATCGCCATTGGAAAGAAGGGGACGTAAGCCACGTCATGTTCAAAGATGTTGTTATGTCGCATAGGAGGAAAATCAGGGAAGCAAAAGCCCAGCTGGAGCTCAAATTGGCCACTTCTGTTAAGGATAATAAGAAGAGTTTTTATAAATATATCAATGGTAAAAAGAAGGGCGGCAGCGACCTCCACTCCTTGTTGGATGTGGAGGGAAATATAGTAAACAAAGATGCAGAGAAGGCTGAGGTACTTAATGCCTTCTTTGCCTCAGTTTTCAACAGCAAGGATGTCAGCTTACTTGACAGTTGGCCCTATGAAGTGGTTGATGGGGGCAGGGTGAAATATGGCCCTCCTGCAATCCATGAAGAGGAAGTTAGAGACCTGCTGAGTCACTTGGACCCTCATAAGTCCATGGGGCTGGATGGGATCCATCCTAGGGTGATGAGAGAGCTGGCAGATGAGCTTGCTAAGCTGCTCTCCATCATCTTTCAGCAGTCCTGGCTCACTGGAGAGGTCCTGGAAGACTGGAAGTTGGCCAATGTGACGCCCATCCATAAGAAGGGCCGTAAGGATGATCCAGGTAATTACAGACCTGTCAGCCTGACCTTGGTCCCAGGTAAAATCATGGAGCAGATAATCCTGGGTGAAATCATGCGGCACCTGCAGAATGGCCAAGAGTTCAGGCCCAGCCAGCATGGGTTTAGGAGGGGTAGGTCCTGCCTGACCAACCTGATCTCCTTTTATGACCATGTGACTCGCCTGGTGGATGAGAGGAAGGCTGTGGATGTTGTATACCTGGACTTTAGCAAGGCCTTTGACACTGTCTCCCACAGTAGACTCCTAGGGAAGCTGGCAGCCTGTGGCTTAGATGGGAGCACTCTGTGCTGGGTTAGGAATTGGCTGGATGGCCGAGCCCAAAGAGTGGTGGTGAATGGTGTCTCATCCAGTTGGCGGCCGGTCACCAGTGGTGTCCCCCAGGGATCGGTGTTGGGTCCCGTTCTGTTTAATATCTTTATTGATGATCTGGATGAGGGGATTGAGTCCATCATCAGCAAGTTTGCAGATGACACACTAAGCTGGGAGGAAGGGCTGATCTGCTAGAGGGTAGGATGGCCCTACAGAGGGACCTGGACAGATTGGAGAGATGGGCTGATTCTAATGGGATGATGTTTAATAAGTCCAAATGTCAGGCACTTCATTTTGGACACAACAATCCCATGCAGAGCTACAGACTCCGGACAGAGTGGCTGGAGAGTAGTCAGGCAGAAAAGGACCTGGGAATGCTGGTGGACAGGAAGCTCAACATGAGCCAGCAGCGTGCCCAGGTGGCCAAAAAGGCCAATGGCATTCTGGCCTGCATCAAGAATAGTGTGGCGAGCAGGACCAGAGAAGTTATCATCCCCCTGTACTCGGCACTGGTCAGGCCTCATCTTGAATATTGTGTCCAGTTCTGGGCCCCCCAGTTTGGGAAAGATGTTAGGATACTGGAAAGTGTTCAGAGGAGGGCAACAAAGATGGTGAAGGGGCTGGAGCACAAGCCCTATGAGGAGTGACTGAGGGAGTTGGGGCTGTTTAGTCTGAAGAAGAGGAGGCTCAGGGGAGACCTCATTGCTCTCTACAACTACCTAAAAGGAGGTTGTAGTCGGGCAGGGGTTGGTCTCTTCTCTCGGGTGACCAGTGACAGACCTAGAGGGCATGGACTCGAGCTTTGTCAGGGAAAGTTTAGGCTTGGTGGTAGGAAAAAGTTCTTCACTGAAAGGGTGCTTGGTCATTGGAATGCGCTGCCCAGGGAGGTGGTGGAGTCGCCGACCCTGGAGGGGTTTAAGGGGAGACTGGATGAGGCACTGAGTGCCATGGTTTAGATGATGGTTGGTGTGTTAGTGTTGGGTTATAGGTTGGACTTGATGATCTCAGAGGTCCTTTCCAACCTTATGATACTGTGATACTGTAATTCCAGAAATGTCAAATTTAGCACTCCTTGACTTAGCTTCTGTTCCCATTACACTGAGAACACCGTTGTGCAGAATGTGTAACGGAGCAGCTATGACATAGTCTTCTGAAAAAGACCTTTCCTTCTTGGGGAGTTTGTTGTTGCTATTGTTTCATGGCCTGTTGTTGACACAACAGTCTAGGAATGAAAGGGCGACTTGACATTTTTTATTAGGTAACTGATGTAGTTGGGGAAAGAATAGACACATTTTTTTAGACCTCATTTTCTTCTCCTAGTTAGAAATGACTTTGTACTTCATTTTGATGTGTGCATTAGCATGAAAACTAGTCTGGTCTTTTCCCAGCTCTATTGTTTGGTCTTACTTTAGCACTTCTTACAAAACTTGTTTTCTGTGGTATGTCAGGCAAACCTGTACCTTCTAACTCTTTTTATTGCTATAGGATCTAAAATTATTAAATATTAATGTGATATTAAGATATCTGGTGTGTTTTCTGGCATTTATTCTGATATTTCTTTTTCCTTAGCAACAATATTTGTTAACATTTTCAATTTAAATCCTATAAACTTAAAAATTCTTAGGGAATAGTTTAAAATAGAATGTATATAGCAAAATCATGAAGTGTCTTACTGTAAGTAAGATACAGAAAATAAAGGAAGATGTGCATACATGGTGAACATGAATAGAGGATATTTCAAGGTCAAAAAAAGGGCAAAGTTTTAAAAATATTATTGTGTTTTGTAGCATTTTGATGTCTTTCAGACCAGAGCATTTGATTTGAATATTTTATCAAATACTTCTTAAAAATTGACTAATATATTTCAGCCTGTTACAGAATTATGCAGTTTGTAGCCTTGTTTTATTACTTAACTGAGTTCCAGTCTGTATGTTGCTCATTGATAATAAAATAACATAAAATAAAATAAATGCTGTCTGCTATCTGTAATCATGCAATGTATTCATTCTAGCAGTTTTCATGATACAAATGCCAGTGCCTGCATTTTGATTGGACCTGAGCTTCTTACATGTGCTGTGTCATTTTTCAGTGAGTTCTGGTATTAGTGGTAAGAATAACAGCAGGATCTGGTTAAGTCCCCTGTGCTGTGAATAAGCCTTATGCTTGAGGCTGTTGCAGGAGATCTCCATTTTTTAAAGGATCGTTCAGAGTTGGAGACCAGTCCAACCGCATCTTCTCTGGTGTACAAACTATGTGCGTGACGTTATTGAGAAGTCTTCAGTAAAAACAGATTAAGGAGATTCTTTATGTAACATTATCTATGCCAAGCCACTGAGTATGGAAATGTTTTTTGGGCTCATAAAAATGGAGTTGAATGTAGTTTATAAGTATGAAAGTACCTTTTGATATCAGATATTTGTAACAATATTACCTAGGCAAAACTTCTAATGCCGATTCTGTGTTGCCTTTCCCAGTCCTAGCAGATACTTGCTGGTGTTTTTCACAATTTCTAAATATATGTGCTTTTTGAGAATATTCTATGCAGCACTTTGAGTTTTTATGTATATCACAGATGGGTTGCAAATTTCATTGTAACACCTTTAGGAAATCAGTTTTCATTTTGCTCTTTTGAAGATTAAAACCAACTGCAACATAAATGGCTTTGTGGTCAAATACCACTGCAAACCTGAACATCAAAATCCTCATTTAAGTGTGAGCTGAGCTTCTTGTTTACCTCCCTAATCCTTGTGTTGTTGTCATTCTCTCTTATGACTTTTTTTTTTTTGGTGAGGGTCCTGACGTTCTCCTAAGATGGAAACCTGGCTGATGTGCCCTGGGCACTTGGAGTAAACAAGGAGCAGAAGTAGGGAGGGAAAAAGATGTAGATACTGGAGCACCTGCCTTGAGAGATGAGTAGTAATTTACTGTACCAGCCACTGGATGTCACTTGTTCCACATAAATATATGCAACAAGTTAATAGTCTGGCTCAGAGAAAATAGGTTACATGTTTGTTGTGAACATGGAAATTGTGCCTAGGTGAGCATGGACATCAGAAATTTCCTTTCTCTGCCTTATGCTTTTTCATCTGAAAATCAAGAAAGGTTAATTCAAACTGGCATTTTGTTATCTCAGAGAACAAGATGCTTGTGGCTGACTTTTGCCTCTGTTACTCTATAAAGCTTCTTACGTGAAGTTTAGATGTTGGCTTTTCCTATATGGCATGTAACCATTGAGGCATCCATCAGGAAGGCCCTATTTCTGCCACTAGTATTCTGTTCTCCATCACTCCTGTAGCATTAGCATTGACTTACACTGTTTGAATCAACAGAAATGTGGGTTTCACAACAGTGCTTTTGATCTTTTGTGCATTGCTAGGATTGTCTTAAAGACAAAAATGTAGGCATAGAGAAAGATGCATCAAAGGCAGAGAGAGAGCGAAAGAAAGAAAAAAGAGAGACAGAAGCAAACCCCTAGAAAATATTCTCTTCTTGATGTAGAGACCATTTACTGCAGAATATCTACCTAAGGGAATCCACATCTTGAAGAAAACATACAGGCAACATCAACACCTGTCAAATTCTAATTGTCCTTCTGTGCATTGACATATGTAGTTATGCTTGATCTGGTCATGTGTTGTGCAAATAGAATTGTACCTATGTATATAGCCTGTCTGTTATGTAAGTCCTAAGAGCAATATCTGACAGCATTATCGAAAGGCTGGGATAAATGGATTAAGGGTCTTCTCTTGACTAAGCCAAAGAGAACTTAGGTAAGTCGTTTTCACCTATAAACCTATGCATGTGCAGGCAATCCTCAGCCAGAGCACACTGTCCCTTTACTTCTTTTCTGTTCCTGACTAAATTTTAGTATTTCTAGTAAGTATGTAAAATAATAAAATATAAGTAATGTTCTAAATATATTCATCAAATATAATGTAAAAATAAAATATATAAATATAAGCACTATGTATATAATTAACCCATAATTAATGAGGTAATTTAAGTGCCATCTTTATGATTTTAGTAATACAGACTTTCTGTACTGTTAGAACATTCTTTACTACTGAAATGCTTCCTGTCTAGGTGCCAGGTCTTAACATTTTACTGGTATTTGGGAGGTAGAATCATATTTTATCCTTACTGAAGTGAGATCTACTTCTTCTGATGCCTTCAGGTTGAGCAGGGTTTTTCCATGTGAAATGAGTTGTTCTGACATGCTATGGAATTCTTGCAAAAAAAATCCCCCAACGAAACGGAACTGTCCCCTGTCACCTCGGAATAACATTTAAAAGCTCATCCAGTGAAAAATCAGTTCTGGTATTTATTTCTAACCAAAACTTTTTGTTCAAAATGAAAATACATGTTGTGTATCTTACAAAATTCTGTGCATAGAATAGAAGTTCAAGTGTGGATCCAACCTAAAACACAGCTGTTAACAATTTTCTCCTGTTTGTCATTCCCCTGGAACTTATGACGTAAACACTTAAGTAATAGTGTCTTTGCAGGATACATTAATACATTTTTAATATGTTTATATTTGTAAATTTGTATTATATTTCACCTATTTATGGTAAATTGCTATCTTAAAAATTTATTTAGTGCTCTGGAAAACTTCCTGGTTTTTACAGTAATGTATGGTTAGTGTGTTTAAAACTGAAATTGTCTTTCTCTTCTAGTTCTGTTTTCATCATCTGATGTCATCTGCTATCGAAACTTATGGGTCACTTTATATTAGGGTTTCAGTTGTCTACTGGTTAGCAACTCTGCAGTCTTTTTTGTTAAAAGATGTTTTCTTTCCAAGGGAATTATAGTCAATCCATGTGTTTTCATTTCTGGATTTTGATCACATCTTTTTTTGTAAAGGTTTTTTCTGCTCAGTTCTGTTGTATCTTAAAATTCTACAGTGAAGTTTTCAGTTTCAGTTTTGCATTACTCTATAGAGTATTAATTTTCAAAGAGCAGAGGCTGTCTCTGGTTATTATAAATGGAGACAACAGAGCTTGTTTACTCTTAATTATATATGATTCAAGCACTGTATAATGCAAACCTTTGTTAATATTGTATTATACATATAAATATAGTGATAAATTTGATAAATCATGCCCTAAAAGGACTGTGCTACAGGTTACAAGAGCTGAAGTAGTTTGTCAGGTGTGTTCTGGTGCTGGATTTTTTAATTAAAAATAATGACTGGTGCTTTTGTAATTGTACACATGTAGGAGTGGAAAAATGAAAATAAATAAAAAATTAATTTTAAACTTATTGTTGTGCATGTCAACAAAGTGTTCCCAAAAGAATTTACATAAGGAAGGAGACAGCTGTTTCTGCCATGACTATTAATGGAGGTAAGCTTTGATGTGCTAGGTCTCCATCCCACTTTTTGGAAGAAGATGTATTTGCAGTTCGTCACTTTATATTACGATTTCAATAGCAGTTGTCTTCTGGTTTCACATCTGAGGAGGAGGGCAGAGGGCTGCTACAGGTAGGCAGTGGCATGTATTATGGCTTTGCATTCTGTTTCCCCAATTGCCTTCCGTCCTCTGAACACTGAGGATTCCACCACCAAACCACTCACAGTAGGTTTTTTTTTTTCCCCCCACTTTCTACTTCATATGATGAGGAATTCTAAGAAAAATAACAAAGAGGATGTGTCAGGGTTGGTCTGTTGTTTCCACCTCTTCCTGGTAACTAAGTGAGGGAGATTTTGCTTGGTGTTTTTATTCATATATTTGTCTCTATTGATCTTTGTTTTGGGGAATTATCTGGTTCTAAATGACAGAGGAGTGGACACAAACAGATTAATCGTAGGCTGCTTGCTTAGCTTGAATTGCATCCGCTTCTTCAAAAATGAGCTCTTCTACAAATTTCATAGGATGTCGCCTATGTCTGAAATGTAAGATTCAAAACTTAGGTCAAGGAAACATTTGCTAGCTTTAAATCCACAATATGCGAAGTCGCAAAGAGTGGTATCCAGCAAAAATACTTATGTATAATGAAACCAAAAGAACAGCAGATTCTTAGGACAGTAGTATATTAATTATTCAACAGCCCAGTGCTGTAAATTTTACTGCAGTCATGTTGCAGGCGCTGTAAGTGATGAAATGAAACAGTACCTGCTAGAATTCCTCTTCATGCAAACATTTCAAATAAGCTGAGGCAGAATGAGTAATGCATGCATTAGTGTTCCACAGGGTGATATGTTCATTAGTTCTGCTAAACTATATGGTGGATCTACTTGTGAGTCATGAGCAAAGAATAAGCAGTTCCAACCCACTAGGCATAAAGTCTATATAAAGCCTATATAAAAATGGTAGAAACAATATTTTCTTTTCAAAAATGTTGTGTCTGTGTACTTTTAAGTTTCTAGTAGGCTGTAAACGGAAACCTTTTTCCCTCTTTCTTGTACAGCAAATAATGAAACAGTTCTGCCACTGATAACACACAAAATAAGTAGAGAGAAAAAAAATCCTGGTAAGATAGTATAGGTAGAAGTTGTTTTGTCCAAAGAAAATAGGCAAAAAAAAGATGTGACTTTTTTTTTCTGAGTTCTGGCAAGTGGCAAAATGACTGATGGTGTAACAGGGAGTGCATTTATGCTCCATGCTAAAACTCCAAAGAACCCTGGGTTGCGTGTCCTGGTAGCTTCACCATTAAGTGGGAAAAAAATGTGTTTATCTGGAGTCTAAACATCTGCTGTGTGAACCTTAAAATTGTCCAGATTGGTGAGATGACCATAATTTAGTGTAAAAGGGTAACTTCTTGCCTGAGCTGAGCAGAGTTCTCTTCTCCCTACTCTCCTCCCTTCAAAGAGGCGGATTTTGGTATCGACTCTTTGACACTCGTATGAATGACTCCTTTCCAGCAGAAAATATTTATGATTCTGGGCTCCCAGCTGAGAACTTCAGCCTGGCATTAAAATACAATTTTAAGATGCCCAACATGCTACTGCATACAAATAGTCCATGGCTGAACAGCACATAATGCTAGATTTGCACACTGCATCTGCAGAAGCACAGACCTCCTGTGGTTTGAGCTCAAGAGGAATTTCTGTCCAGATATCCGCTATGGTTTGGGGAGGTTTCATTCCTCCCCAGGTCAGCCAATAGGGAAGGACCCGTTTGCACGCAATCTGCAGAAGACAGGCATTCCTTCTCATGCAAATGCGTAGTAGACACTCAAACTAATAGATTTAATAGGCAAAGTCATGTGTAGGGTTTTCTGTAATTAGAAAATATTTATATGACTAATCTTTTAGGAAAACTGGGAGAAACTATCAATTTTCCCACACATCGAACTCTAGAATGTGACCTCAGTAGGAGAGTTACCTTTGCCAACAGATTTCTTTTCATGAGTAATACTCTTTGGTTTGACATTTGAAACTTGTGCCGAAACCACTGAGGTCAAAAGGTAGAATTAAAAATCTCCTTTTTATTTCTTTTAAAGGAACAGGTATGTGTCTCTGTACAGAAGGGATAGAAATGGAGTCTTTTTGCCTTTCAAAAGGTTACTTATTCACTTGAAGTTTAACAGAAGAAAGAAGTTATTTACACATTGGGCAAATATATTCTGTTTATCTGCCAAGACAATTCTTGCATCATAGTAATTCCTTCTGAAGAAACAAATGTCCCCTTTCACATTACAGCTATGCACAGTTCATATGAATTTTTCCAGGGCTTCACTTTAGAAAAACTGTGGTAACGCTTACATGTTTTTTCTTTTCTCTCATGTGTAAGCTGTGATCTTTTTATCATGGCCCTATGCTTCTACAAGCCAGTAGTAGTAGGTGATAATCTGGAGGTGTTATGAAAAGGCCTCCACTAAACAGGAGCTCTACAAGTTTTGTCAGAGCAAATAATGTTTTATCACATCAGTGTTAGAAGGACAGACTAGAACTTGAGTTAGCAGCTCAAGCTTGGTGTGAATGTGAGACTATCTGATCCATGAAACACTTCCAGCCTTGACTATTTCCCTTCTTTTGAGTTCCCATCTAGCAATGTTGAGAGGCCTGTTATGAGAGCAAGTCACCTGATGTTTGTGGTACCAAGAATTAAAATTTTCTTTAAAGCCTACCTCATTAAGATGTAACCCCCTCCCCCAAAAAACAGCTTCTCCTAAACAGAAGTTATAATGCCAATTCACGAGATTCCATTAGCTTGGTGGCTTATCCAGGAATTACCAGGAAGATGTGGGGGTAGGAATGGTTTTAGAGTTACAGAGCATCCTCTTCCCTAACAGCTGAAGGTGCCTAGTCTGGGCTCTTCCTCCTATTGTCCCCTGTTTAGAGATGCAGAACTAGCAACAGGGAACAAAATTGAAAAAACAATCCAAACCACAATCTAATTAAACCCATTTAGTTGCTATCTAGTACTAAAAGTGTCTAATCTTACAAGAGTCTCCATGTTTTGAGTCTCAAATAAAAGTCTGAGTTTGTATTTTTTTTAATCAATGTGAAGAAAATCAATACTTACCTCAGTATGAGGGTCTTGATCCTGGGCTGAGTGATGCCTGGTTTCTCAAGGGTGCCAGCCATTAAGAATTCTCCCAGGATGCTTAACCCCTGGGGCCTAGTGAAAATCCTGGATTCCTCTGGAAATAGAGTTAAACAGATGCTATTTTTCTTTAAAATCTAATTGGAACACAAAATGTGAACAAATAGCATAAGCTCTGGAAGTAAAGTCAGTAAGCCATGAGGAGACATCTACCTCCTTAGGGAACTAAGACCTGTCTACATGGAGTTCCTCAAATTTTGGTCTTCCATAACATCTTATACTTTTTTCTATTTTTAATAATCTTAACTCTTTAACAGTAATGGACACAGAATTTTAGAAGAATGGTGAACAAATCTGGGTTGAGCTAAGGGGAACTGGGTCCTCTCCTATAGTGAACGTAGTGCTGTAATTGCATGTATTGCTTCTGCTGGTCATGTCTGGAGGTATCCCAAACTGATTCTTTAAAAACAAACATGTATAAGGCAAATCCTGAGAAAGGGTAATGCCTCTCAAAGAACCAGGCTAGAGAAAAAACAGTCAGGAAATTGGACTTTAATTTTTTAAGTACTTTCTACTCATTCAGTTGCCTATTAGTATAAATCCATCCAAAGGTAGGCTACATTTAGTGCCCTCTTGAAGATCTAAGCTGTAGCTGTTTGCCCAAGGTAACTCAGTATGTGTTGCAGCAGCCGACAGGTCTTCCTTGTGGTATATCCTCCATGGGTGCCTTGTGCTAGGACCCTATAGTTCTGCAACCATTTTTCTTTAATACTTTCCTGTGCAGAGCTCCAGGCAGGAGGTTTGTTTATCACTGCTCGTTGCCTAAAGGACCAACATTCATTTCCTCCCAGAGGAACAGAACTTTCCTGCCAATTTGGATGGTTGCAGTGAGTGCTGAAGGCAGTTTCTGAGGCTACAGCACATGGCCAACGAAAGAACCTCAGGCCTCCCCTAATATCCATGCTTTTGGGGAGGACAGAGCTCTCTGACCGTGGTGAGTGGTTGCTATAAAGCTGTTATTGATGCTCTAACATCCCACAGGTGCATGGCCTCTACAAAGAATTCTCAATAAAACCCAAGAAGTATTTTTTTAACTCGTAACTACTTGGATATTCCCAATTGCAGATTTTGAAAATACTTTACATATCTCTAGGATTAAGTATTATTTGCTTTGGGTCACTCATGCCTTGGAGTTTAGCAGTTACTTATTTGCTTTGACTCTTGATAGTGACTTATTTAATTGAAAAACTATTTTTTTTGCTACGAGCTTTCTCTTCTATTGGAAATGATGTATCATGTCATTCACAGAAGACTTGTGATGTTATTTATGTGACATATAAAACGTCGTTCACAGAAAACCTTTTCAGGTGTTAACTGTAGTGAGTAATACTAACTTGATGAGATGTATTTTGTAAACATTTTGTTTAGAATTTGTAGCTTTCTTTTTTGTCCTATGTTTTAAAACTAACTTAAAAATAAAGAGAAAATAAATGGGCAACCCAGATTTTATAAAGTAAGTTCGAATTTAGATGTTTCCTGTAACAAATATTTGCCATTTTATAAACATATTTACCTTTTTTTTCTGGAGAAGAATTTGGTCAGTATTTCCTTTATTTTAATACTCGATGTATTAGTTATGATTAGTCATTGGAAAAGTAGGCAGACATTTGGGTAGTGGAACTGTATGAGATATTATTTTTTTCATCACCAATTGTAACTTAAGTGTTATGACAAAGTCATGTGTTTTCTTTAAAAGGGATATTGTTTACCAGGTTGCGAGTGCTGTAATAGAAACTATTATCTTTATCATGTGTGATTAATAAAATATAAAGCATTAAAAATGAACATTCCTGAAGTATTTTAAAGGTTTTTTTTTCCTTCTATTTTTCTCTTCCTAGGAGTGAGATCAGGCCAGTGTGCTGGACTTCTGAAAAATTGATTTGTTTTCATTTACTAGCTTTTATAGAGTTAGACATTTCTTAGAATTGCAACATTAGAAGCCTCTTAAAATATGAACTGCTTATTTTGCTGAGACAGCTTAAAGTCATCTTAAATTTTGTTTTAAATTTATGTTTTTGTTTAAGAAGTTTATATTAAATACAGAATTTATGTCTAAGTGATCTTGACACCGTCCCTTTAAGAAAATGTCAGCATATAATAAGAACTCTAGATACGCTTTAGATTTTATTATTATACAACATTTTTAGGGGGGAGGGGGAGGCACGGGGGTTGTTGGAAAATTCAGAGCAAAGGGGAACAAAACCTAAGAAATTCTTGGGTACTGTCCAATTCCTGAGCTAAGCCATGAACTCCATATTTGGCTTGAAATAAGGAATTTTCTCCTCAACCACTGTCCCCAGAGTCAATATAAACTTTTCTAAAATATTTAGTTACCAGCAGAGAGATACTACAGGAGACACTGAAACAAACTGTTGTGAAGCACTGGCCATTCATATACTGCACTGCGCATTGCATAATGGTGCAGCTATTCCCCTGCATCTTTTCAATGTTAAGGCAAGTTATATAATGAGGGGGCTTCCAAGGCACCTATGTACCTCTTTTGGGAAGAATGACTCAGAGATCGATAAAGCTATTTGTAAGGAAGGAATGCAGATTGAGGCATGATGATAGAGGCTGAATCACCTTTCCTTTATTCCTTAGGAGGTGTTTAAAAAGAATATGGTGTTTACCTCTTTGCCTGTCTTTGTACTTTTTGAAGACTTACTGCTCTAATAAATGGTGTCTTTTGGAAATAATACTTCCTGACAATGGGACAAAGCTGAAAACCCTTTAAATCTTACTGGAGAGTTAGAAATAAAAGTAAATTGTGTAAAATTTTACCATTTTGAATGAACTATGTATTCAATCACAGTCTTGAAACGCTACTTAAAATGAAGCCTTAAGAAAGGCATTAGTTTTCTTCCTTCATTTATAAATTATCATAAAAGCAGGATAAAAAGCTTTTTGTAAGATGTTGCTTGACTCCTCAGCTGCTGATCTGAAATCCTGTGCTGTGTATGCAACTGAATAATGAACTGAGACTGGGATTACATGCTCTTGGTTGTATATTTTTACTGCTACAAAAGCAGCAACCTTACTGTATATTTAAACAATGTATAAAAGAGAGTGCATGTAAATAAAGAATGTCAGGTAGATATAAACCAGAGCTGGCTGGAATAAGGGGGCTGTGGAACTCTGTCTTCTCTTATAGAACATTTTGCAGCCCGCGAAGGACCCTGTATATTTTATTATTGTCATGGATGATGACCATTGTCGAAATCTGAAATATTGAAAGCTTGGATGTAACTTCTGTAAAGTGCTACCGGACTTCATCACAGAACAGACTGCTCTTTGCAGGATTTCTCGTTTCAAGGGCAGTTCAAAAGAATGTAATAAAATGGGTTTATATGGTACTGAAATGCAGCAACTGGCAAGAGTTTTCTTGCAAGCAAGAGGTTAAACCTGCCTTGGAGTTGAATGTGGTACAACACCAAGATGTTGAAACTAAAGTCTTTAGCTCACAGGCTTTAAATTAAAATTGTTGATAGTGAACTCCATCATCCATATTTGTTTTTATCTGTTCCAAATCTTAACCTTATTCAGAGAGAGTAAAACTAGGGAACTATTAGTACTGTTGCTAGAAGGAACATAGCACTAAAACCAAGCTTAGCATTTACTCAACTCAGGAGACCATGGAAGGTATTGGAATAGAGAATGGTAATAGAATGGTAAGGTTAGTGAGTGAAAAAAGGCAAAACGTGTAAATACGTAAACATATGTAAGAATGCAAATATATGTGGCTTCTGAAAAAGTGAGGATTTTTCTTGTATTGTCCATAGTATTTGGGGACTGAGCAGTTCAAAATGACAACTAAACCGTATATTTTCTAACTGAGAAAAGGATTTGGGTTAAATTTCTGTACAAAATTAATGTCTTCTTCAGTAGAACAGCCATCATAAATTAAAGGCTGTATGAACTTAGATTATACCAACACTTAAGAAACAATTATTTACATAAATTTGGTCATATGGTTTGAGCTGTAATAACTTTTTAAATAAAAGAAACTATTCTCTAGGGACAGCCAGTCTTCACAAACCATTTTATCTGAAGCTGTGGCAGTGGTTGAGACAGCTAGAAGGTACAGTCTGGATACTCATCTCTTTCCAGTAGCCAGCTGGCATATTCCTCCAGCAGGCTAGAAGAGAGTCCACATTAACGTTAAAAGCATTTAATTGAATCTCCTCTGAACATCATATAATTTTTTGTACACGTAGAGTGTCAAATGTTGGAGAAACAAAGAGAGTTTTTCTACAAGGGGCAGGAGTAAAAGGCATCAACATTCAAGGGGCCAAACAAGCTGCTGGAATCAAAGGTGTGTAATCACAATTCTCCCCTCTTTGCTTTTACTGTCCTAGGCTGATAAGACATCCAGGTTCAGGATGAATGCAAAACTGAAATGCATGTTTGTGCTGTCAATGGAAACCCTTCTAGAAATCAGAAAACTCCAGTTAGAAAGCTTTAAATTCATACAATTGCCTCTCTGATGTTATTATCCTAAATGAAGACCATTCTTTAGAGATAAATCAACTTTTTGCACACATGTTCTTTCAGTAAAAAACTGATAGTTGCTGCATCTGCTTGCAAGATCTGTTAGTCTGCAGTCTCCAGCAAATCAAATCTTATTACTTTGAATTTTATTGAACATAATCTTACAAGTAGAAATAACCCTTAGTTCTCCAATATTGATAATTCGTATCTACTGAAATATTTGGTTTTACAAAAATGTTCAGTAGAGTGTATACTTAGCACTTCAGCACAAACTGTACTCAATATAAAAGTGGATTTATAAGTTTTAATGTCATAAATTTTATGATACCCATAACCTTTCATTTCTGTGAATATGAAAACTCAAGTTTTACAGTTGTTTGCTGATAGGAACAAAACGATCTGGAAGGAATTTTGCTTCAAATTCAGACAAAGGTTTTATAGGATGGTTAGGGGGATATTTTTATCTCACTCTAAGGGAGACAGTACTGCATCTATAAGCATCACAGTTTCAACTAGATCTGGTTTACCTTCATTTGGTCCAAGATTGCACTAAGTGGTTGTAGCTATTTTAGTAAGATATATAGCTATATTAGTAAAACTGCTCACACAACTCCTGCCTGTGGCCCAAGCCAGCTGGCACATTCACGGAGGAGACTTGGCTGTGATATCATCCAGAGGCCATTCACAGGAGCTGGTTTGGATGCTGCTACCTTGGTTTTGTGTGTGGACAGGGAAGGGAACACCCGTGGTGTGCTCTCTGTGCAGCTTATTGGCCTCAGGGCCAGCAAACTGTCCCAAGCCAGATGTGAATACAACCAAAGCATTCAGCAAGGCTGAATGGACAACTCTCCCCTATCAGGGAAATCTTCTATGGTCAAGAACAATTTATCAGTACATTTTGAAAAAACACTGAATGGGAAGTTTTGTTATGCCTCAGAAAAAAAGACACACAATGCTTCAGCAGAGAATTGTGTTCAGTAGAGATCTGTTCCTTAGCAGCATGTCTTTTCCCTGCTCTGCCTAAAGATACTGCTCTGAGAAATTCTGATGTTCCTTACTCTTCTGGGCCTTATTTCATGACTGACATGAGTTGGAGTTGTTTCTTTGCAGATTGTGGAGACTTAACTTACCCCTGCACATTACCCTGCAAAGTCGCCCCCACAAATGCAGGTGTACAGACAGCTGCACTTGTCTCTCCAGCAGACACACTGTCTTTTCGGTAGATCATCATAGTGAAAACCTGGTTTATCATCCACTCTCTATCCCCTTCAGAAGAAACAAGTAAAAGAAACCGTTCCACGAATCCTATGACAGGAGTACTGTAGCCAGAAAAATAAAGTATAATTATGAACTTGGTCCACAAAATATTTAAGGTGAATTCTAAGATTCTTTCCTATGGGCTTGGTTTCATATTACTGTGTGCTAAAATTAGGTCCTACAATACAATCTACTTATCAATTCAGCCTCTCAGAGAGGTGCGTCCCCAGGGCACTGATTATTTGGGTTAATGTATTTGGCGTCCAGCACGTCCTTCTGAAAGTAATAATCTCTAGGACTAAGAGGTAAAATAAAAATCTGGAAACAACTGACAAAGGCATTTTCTTGGTGTTATTGTTTCTGGGATTAACATGGAGACATTTGTCTTCTTGCAAACATTAGTTCAAAGTGTTCTGCAATTACATCTCTCATCCAAACCTTATCGTGAAGAAACTAATATCACTTGACTAGACATTAAAATGGAAACTATCTATGGGCCATACTATCAACTTTTTGGATCTTGCCAAACTGAGTAGGACATGTTGAGAAACTTCTGAGGAGAGGTTATAGTTGAACCTACTGTCAATCCACAAACAAATTTTGTTATAGCTTTCTGGGCCTTGCACTCAGTTTTTCATGTAACATTGTGTCTCTCATTATGAGTGCCCAAGTTCAGCTGCCAGTTTGGGGCACTCAGTGGTGTGGCAGAATGCTTTGGGCCCATGCTACCATTGTCCTTACCACAGCATGGTATGGTGACACTGTGTAGGTTGGTTGTAAGGCTCTTACTGAGTGGGCCCTCAGATTATGGGGCCTGGGGCTATTCTGAGCCATTACCTAGTGGTGTGATTTCGTGTCTCTGCGATACTTATCCTGTGCTTCCAATAACCTGCAAAGGGGATCTCGGTCACGAGGTGCAAGTGTGTCCTGTACGCTCTTGCTTGCACTCCTGTGGGCTGCAAGTATAGCTTTACAGAACTTCAGGGGCTCTTTTTGGTGTAGAAGCTAAGTGAGATCATGTGTCACCACTGGGTCTACAGAATTTAGTATCTTTCCAAATCTGTTACTTTGAGCCTCAGTTTCCCACTGATTAAAAATACCATGTCCTTCTCTCAGACATGAGCTTTGAGAAAGAATATATGAATGAATGTGACATTCTAGGGTACAAGTACAATAGAGGTCATCAGTGTATATTGTTTTTTTTAATGTGTCAGGTGTAAGATTTCTGATGTCCTTTATTCATTTCCTGGCTTTTAAGTTTTTTTTTGTAAATGATGTCGTAAGTAGGTACTCTTGTCATTTAACAATAGTCATTGTTTTTATACAAAACTTATTTTTCATGTTACTAAAAAACATAATTTTGAACATATGGAGGCCTAATTAGTTCTTACGTTTGTTATGTGTTACACACCAAATGATACCTTTCTATAAGACAAGGAGTTTCCCAGTTTTTTTTTTTCCCCCACCACCAATACGGCTGAAATTCTGTTAAATAAAAATTTTCAGTCTGTCTGTGCTTGTATTTTTCCAGACTGTTTTAGTGCCTGAGGGAATAATTTATAGGGCTGTAATTTTTTGGGTTACTCTATTATGACCACTTACAAGTGGCTCCTTAAGGCACTAAAAGGACCAAGTAAATGTAAATAAAAACAAAAACCAGAAACAAATACCTGCAACATGAAGAAAACTACAAGGAGAGAGGCCATATGGCCTATCAATTCGATTCTACTTAATGGCTCCATTCACCTCCTATTGAAGTAAAAGCATGTTTTACTACTGACCGTAGTGAAAGAATAATTGAATGTTAAAACCTCACCTGCAAAATGACGGTCACCTAGCTCTGTGTTTAATAATATCCACGTATGTTTATTTACTTTTTTTAATACTCAGCTGCAGTTCTTTACTACCAAATATAACTCCTTATTCCCCCTTCCCTCCAAATTTAATAATGAATATTTTGAAGTACTCCTATAGCTTTAGGCTTAGTTGATTAATAAGCTCTTTATGATGTTTTATGTTGCAGTCAAGAGAACTCTTGACTGGGACACCTAATGGGAGCCAGCCACTGTGGGTCCTGGCCAGTTTTTACTGGAAAGAGATACTTGATCCCATGGGGAGAAACTGGATCTTTGCTGAGCTGAGCTGACCTGTGGAAGCACACACCTTACTGGCTAGAGTGTCTGAGCATCCATCACAAGCAAAATGTCTCTGCTTGGGGTATTTTTACTCAATTTATCTCCAGCTAACGTCAACTTCTGATCACTGATTTGGCTATAGAGAAAATAGAGACATCAGCAATCAAAAATTCACTTGACGGAAACATTTGTCCTTCCTTTTTCCCAGGCTCAATTTCCCATGTGTTACTTGGGGATTAAGCTGTCTGTCCTAGTGATTCTGGTCAGGTGATAGGTCATACATGAGGACTGGGCTTGTGTGCATAACTGTTGTTTCCTCTTGCTCTCATTGCTTATTTATTTTGTTCTGCTGCACTTAGCTTCTTACTGCTTTTTCTCTGCTGCTATTTGCTTCTCATTCATTTTCTCTGCTGCTCTTCAGATTTTCTTGTTATGCTGCTTCTTAGTGCCTTTTATCTGATGCAGGTTGCCTATGAACCATAGTCACTCAGAAGTGCCCCTATCTTAGTGTGGGTCCCCTGGGGCCTGCAATCCCACAGGAGTGTCCCTGCTGCAGTGTGGGTCAACCATGGGCCACTGTCCCTCAGGTATTTGCATTACCTAAGTGAGCATCTTGCTCTGCATCACTCCTTGTGAAGTTTTTCCTCTTCACTGTGAAGGGAAAATTTCTGATGTGCTTCTAATTGCTCTGGAATTAGGTCCCTGAATATAACTGAAAAGGTAGTCTGTTGCTTTTTAGTTCTAAACTGTTGAAAATGTGTACACTGTGTGCACATATACTGTACCTTCACACCTTATAGACCCTAGAGTACTCTGCAGCCATATGGACAAATATTTCCTTTTGAAGAGAAGATGTCTTTTCCTTTATTATGTGATAGATTTTGTGAACAACTACCTGAAAAGCATGATGTGCCAAATCATATATAGCAATACTGCACAGGACTAACTTTCTGGCTTTGTAGATACAAACGTTGCACAGCTAAACTCTCTGATTTAATGATTTAGGACAGTGTTTTTCTACGATGAATCTGTGAAAGACAGCTAAAAAGATCAAGGCTTTGCTCAGCGTACTTTTTCTATACACGCCTTCCACCTCCCCTGCAGAAACGCTAAAAACACAGAAATAGCCCAAAATCACTGTCTTGGTCCATTCTTTCTCACATTAAATCTGTTACGAGTTTTGGCAACAAGTCGATTTGAATTGGGACAGGAGGCTATGTGAGAATAGTTAATATGGCTGAGACAAAGAAAATCCTACCTTTTCTCTCACCAGAAAAAAACTTCTACTAAGCGGTAAGAAAATGAAAAGAAATGATGTAATCAGGAAGCTTTTTCAGCAACACTGGTGATTAGCAGAGATGTAGGTGCCATATGAACAATGCTGCATGACCCTTGAAACCTCCTGGCAGGAAACTGAGTTCTGAATGAAGAATCTTTGCCAAATGCACCCTGTCATGTTTTCCGTCAGTAGAGCTGGATACTTGTGTATAATTCCTGTGGGATTGGAGAATGGTGATGTATACACACAGAAAAAGTTCAATTTCAAGTAGCTGCTAACATCCAGTAAACAATATGTTCCAAATTCTTTTCAAGGCTCCTAGCACTCTGGTTTTTTTTCTAAACACTGCCATTCTCTGTGATGTTCAAGACCCTTAGTGAGAAGCCTTCAAAACTATAAAAAGAAAACAATGTAACACAAAATGTTTTGTATTGGAGCTGTAAGAGACTGTGTGCCTTTCTCCTGGTCATAGTCTTCTATTTTCTCTGTGGCCATGACCATGGCTTTTCAGCAAAAGAATATTCCAGGCTACTTAAAAGCTGTGTGCCTCCACAGTTTCCTTGTTTGAAAACACCAGATGGCCTTGTGACAATTATTTTATTATCATAAAATAGGGAAATTCTAGGCCATTGTATCCCATTATACTATGGGATTTCTGACCAAGGCACGCAAAACACACAAAGCTGTTTTGGTACTGAAAAGATAGCGAGTGGCAGAGATGTTCTCAGAAGATTTTGAGATGTACCTGTGAGTTCACTGACATTTTTAAAAGGAAATAAAATCACTCCTCATGGTTTTTTGCAATACATCACATGCACGTATTTGTGTTTATGCATGCTCGTAATTAGCAGAACCTTTGTTCCCTCAGCGACATGGCAGTATTGCAATCCCTATCATCAACACTGAGGTTACAAAAGAAAATTCCTTTGTGTTTAACCCACAGTTTGTTTCTTCACACAGCACAGACTGTAAACATCAGCCGCTGCAGCTCATCCAAACACACTGAATTCCCTTTCAGCGTGAAGGGTGCATGGATACACACATTCAGCCCTTGCTACTCTCATACGGCCTCTTACACACTTTTCGTAAATGCTGTCAAGATGAGGAAGCTGCTTGGTCTTCAGCTAAAGAAGACATATGATGGGTCCTACTTGAGAACTAGAATACTTATTCTGGAGCTTATGCACCGCTTCCACGTATTAAATAAACAGGCTTCAAAAATCACGAGGGTAACTTAAAAATCACGACTTGGCATGTCATGATATGTACAGTGCTTTGTCTTCAGACTTTGAACTTTTAGGCATGAGGAATGTGCATATTTAAACCCCAGAATTAAAATCTTAATTTTACACTTAAGACATCTAACCTATGGCTTCATTTTAACCACATCAGAACATGCCTCAGGGATCTCTTTCACTGAGAGAATGAAGTGTCTTTGAGGATCTGTAAAGGAAGATCCTATCTGCTTAAATTCTGCAGGAGGATGGATTCTTGAGGTACTTTAGAGTCTCCAAGCAAGTTGAGTGCTTAAGGTAAGCACCAAATGCTCCTACTTGAAAGTCACAAATTGAGATTCTTAATGAAATGGGATTTTAAGAAAAATATAATATACTGGCATATTCGTGGTAAAGTTCTGTGAGCCGACAATGTTACAAGAAAGCAGATGACAATAACAAAGTTTTGTTTGGTTTAGTCAGGGCCATGAAATTCCTACAACTGCAAACAGAGTTTCCTTACCTTACCTTCTTTTTTAATCACAAAAGATGGTTAAATGTTTTATTATGCTGTGATGAATTACTACTAATTGTAAAGCCACAAACTGTACTCTAGAAGTAGTGGCATACATGGCTTTCCTGTTTTTATAAGTTGACATCCCAATACATTCTCAAAACGCAAATGATGAATGGGTTGAAACATGGCACTCTTACTGTAGAGAAGCAAGATTTTTACTGACTGCATCCATCACACTGTATGGAGAAACTGGATTGTGCCTGTTCACATGCATTTTGCTAATCTTACTATTCTGAACCTTATGGAGAGCCTGCTAGGAATTTCCTACGCAGTTGTTTCCAGTCCTCAAAAGTTTATTGCGCCCTTATGGAAACAAACCAGGAACTCAGAGTCTTATAACTCTTATTGGCCGACACCAACATCAATACAGTCTTCTACCCCCTGTCTGGAGGCTAAAATTATATTTTAATTGTAATTTTTGATTATGAGATGAATGTGTGTGACAGATGGCGAGTTTAGCTATCAACAAAGGGTAAAGGCAAGAAAAGAAGTTTTCCTACCAGTTTTAAGGGAAATGTGTTAGTGCTCTCAGTCCCTGGCTGTCTGGGCAATCCTGGAGTCAAGTGTCTTCAGCTACTATTCTTCATCTTTCAAATAGGAAATAATTCCAGTAAAGCAAATACAATTTACTTTGTAAAAGCTGTCATTGTAGTGTTAGCTACTCTATCACTGCTAACATTGTCCCATGAACAGCTAAAGCCCAGAATGTTTTTCCTACATGTCACACATCCAATGCCTTCATCCTTTGACTTTGTACAGGACTTCAGACACCAAAGTAAAAAGCAGGATCCAACTAACCTGGAGAAGAATATTTTTTTATTCAGATTTGTTAGTGAATCTGAATTTGTATTCTAACTCATGAATAGCATTGCTTTGCCCTAAATAAGCTGTGAACTGAAAGACAGAAAATTCACCACATTTTAAACACAGAAAAAATCTTGTGCAGGAAGGTTCAACTTGCTGGCAGTTTTATTTATTGTGGAAGCAGTCTAGCTTCTAATGGGAAGATAACAAAAGTGCCTAAATATGATTCCAGCACTACTGGTTAAATATAGCCATAAATGGTTACTTGAGAAGCAGCTTTAGTATGTGTCATAATACTTTGCATTTCGACATGGCCTGTTATCTGAGACAGAAGACTTATAAATATTAATTGAGCTTAACAAAATTCTTGTGAAATAAGTATAGTAAATAGAGTAATATTAAGTTTAGAAGAAAGATTATCTGAAATGTTAAGCAACTTGCCAAAAGTCACATAATAACCCAATGCCTAACCTAGGAATACAGCTCTCCAGTTAATGCTGTAAGCTATTAGGCTGCACTGGATGATGGCTCAGGGGAACTGTGAACGAACTCAGAGCAGTCTGAATGCATATGGAAAAAATACCTCAATGTCTTCTGTTAGCAAAGTACAAGACAGTAAAACAACCACACTGGAACTCACTGGAGAATTTGATGCTGGACCAGTTTGATTCAATAATGCAACTAATTACACTTGATATGGCATTATATGAGATGGTTCTACAGTACAGACAGAAATGACGTTTGTTTTGAAAGTAGGAGAATCCCATCTTGGAAAAGACAGTTGAATATTCAGGCTTGACTTCGAAGCCTTTGATAAGAGAAGCATGCTGGGTTTAATCTCTGAGTGACATGTTCATACACTCACACACTGCAGCTGATACACCGATGACCATATTATGCTCTGATGATTTTCTTTGCCCTGCTCATTCAATTTCTTTACGGACATCCAAAAATAAAAGAGAAAAAAAGCACAGAATGTTGTAAAGACCAAAAAGAGCTTTTTGTTTGTAAACTCTCTTGTTATCAGCCAAAACATTACAAATGTGCAGCAGCTCGTGTAGCTTGAAGGTAGTATGAAATAGTACCACTCTTTCAAATGAAAGCCTGTCAGTGTCCACGGGAGGTAAATGTACATTAGTGAAGATACCATGTCACTGTCACTGAGAACTGCAGTCTGGTAGTCTGCTGCCATTTCTTACTTTGCTGTTTACATCTGTGCATATCATTTGCTATCATTTTCTCGTCCCTCTCTTGCTTTATGTCATAATGGGACTTACAAGCAGAAGAACAACTGATTTCACTTCTGACAAGAGAATACTTCCAGAGTGGGATGAGGCAGGTCTTCAGCATGTGCAAACTGATGGTGAAAACAAAGGTTATTTTGGTGCTATACCTCTTTGAAACTCTGGACCACTGGGGAAAAAACATCAGGGTAGTCTGAGCTGTGTAAATGTAAAGCACTGCCTTTGACTGCTTTTCTTTGAGTGAAGGCCACTGATCTTTTTGTGCATCCAGTAAGGTAGAAAACTTTGTCTCTGTAACCATTAAAAATATCTGGTATAGAACATTAGCAAGTCCATCATACAAAGATCTTTTGAATCTTTGTTTATTCCTCAAAATCAAATAATTTCATAATGATAATTTCATTTCATGCCCCATTGGAAAATAATTTCTATTTACTTTAAGATCTCTGAGTTTAATTCTTAATATGTGTTTTTTTCTTACAAAAGACAGAATAAAAGTGATAGGCTTGCATTCATAGACAAAATGTTCTTGTCAGTTTTATAGAGATAAAAAATAATCTTCCTCTTAATGATTAATAAAAAACTTTCATTACAGCCTAGGTTACAAGAAACATATATAACTCTTGTAGCTATATGTTCTCATTTTCAAATGTCTTCTCTTGTGTCAAAAGTTTAACTACATTAATTCAAGGATATGTTATGATGTAGAAATGGGGACTGAGCTGGGATGCTGGATTTGGTTCCCAGCAGCGTAACTCTTCTGTTTGGTGGCCTATGGTGAGTGACCTTCCAGCGTAGTATGGAGGCTCCCTGCCCCTTTCTTACCCAGAACCTAAGCACTGTCTCTTCCACACTGAAAATAATGAAAATCTGTCTTGATTAGAGATGAGGAGACATTCATAGATTGAAAAATAAGGTTTATTTGTGCATGTTGATAGTGAATTAAGACAATGGGTAGGAATCTACTTTATGCTCTAAGCTCCCTTCTCTTCCCCTGTGCTTCTTTTCTCTCTCTCCCCTCCTACCCTACCCTTCACTGGAGTGTAAAAGCAATGAAGAAGTCTCCAGATAGCAGCTGTGCTTTCCCCTGTGAACTTAATGGGATCCAAAAATCTGAAAATACAGCTCACAGCTGACTCCTGTTACCAAAACCACCCTGTTCTTCTTCAGCCCTTCCTCCAGTTTAGACATATCTGTTAAGTGCTCAAGGGAGCTGCATTCTTATTTGATTTGGAAGTCTGGAAAACCTTCATGCTAGTGTAATATCATACTACTCTGAGATTTGCAGACTTTTTTTTTTTACATGCTGTTGTGCACATAAATGTTTATCAAACATGTGCTCTTCACTGTCTGTTGTAACTGTCCCCAGAAGCACTGTCTGACAAAAAATACATTCAGTTATAAATCTAAAGGATTATTATGGCATTATATAATTGCCTTTGGATGACTAGGTCAGAGCAGTAGATAAGTTGTGATGGTTTTTGTATTTTCTGTTGGACAACCATATGTGTTGGATTCTGGGTGCAAGGAGTCCTGACACAGCCAGAAAAAAATGCATATGTATTAGCAAATATTTGTCTGATTCCTTTGTGCTGTTCCATCCACTTGTTTAGGTGATTACATGCATGGTGTGGTCCTAATGATGTGTAAGGTACTTCATTCTTCAATGAAAATTGTCCTTATATACTCTCTATATGTCTTGACAATCTGCCTTCAGATCTGTCTTACTAGCAAAACATTTGGGGTTTTTTTTCCTGCTCTTAGCAAGTCAGCTGGATAACAAACATCTTGCATTGCTTGATACTCCTGCCCCCTCAGTGAACTTGATGGCTAAACCAACTGACATTTAATTTCCGGTTAGTGTAGAACGATGGGAGCTGGACACAGGACACTGCACAGTTTTGTTCTAGTGCTTAGGCTTGCTTTGGTCCCTAGGTCAGCAGATACTGGGATGGTAATGAGACTGGTGTACATCCTGTGCAGGCCTCATGGACTCTGAAGTTCCTTTTAACTGTTGGTAGGCAGTGCGTGAAGACTTTTAAAGCTTTTATTGTGGTTGGGGTATGAGAAAACAGAATAGTTTTCTCAGAGTCCTAATTATCCCAAGCAATTAATAATTGAGATGTCATAACTAAAAGTGGTTAGTAATTTGGCCTAATTTTCATAATAGACATAAATTAACATAGAGAGTTATAAAAAAGAGTAAGACAATTTCTGTCTCAACGTACTTTGTTCAGGCAGACACTTCACTGGTGCAGCTCAGTTCATAAACCAAAATATTCAGTGCCTCCCTCCCATGTTGTGATTTCTAAATTTGCATCAGCAGCAAAGAAAGAAAACAATTCAATGTTCAGGCACAAGCAGATGAACATCTTTAGAGAAGAAAAGTCACAGAGGTGGATGGAACCCTGAAAGAAAAAGAAACAGCATTCAAATGAAAATAACTTTTAATAGTATATACTTGCTTTGTAGGAGTCTCGGCTAGGAAACAGAAATCTTAAATCCTGCCATGTAGCTGTCTCTAAGTTGCAGACTTCAAAGCCCTAATTTCAAGGCCTACAGTGGTCTTAATACACAGAATGTGTAATAAAAACGTAGAAAACAAGGGAATAGTAATGTTTCAGAGGGTTATTTCTTTTGAGCAAGTCAAGGTAATGGGTTTGCTTGCAAAACAGGTGATATGCAATTTGTTTCAATTGTTTTCTAACTTCTGTGATATAGTTTTCTAACTGAAGGGAGAAGCATGTTTAATACCCTCAAGTAGAATTTCAAATAAGAGATCAAATGGATTTGCATAAGCATCAGTGCATGATGTCCTTTGTACTGTGAACAAAACGCCAGAGCCTGGCATTGATAGTAACGGAAATTAAGGCTCAGTCCTTCAAATGAGCTGACTCTGCAAAAACTAACAAACTACAAGGCCCTGTGAAACAAGGAGTCAGCAACAGTAATTCAGAGTGAGGAAGAGATACAGTCATGGAATCAAACATTAAATGCGGAGGAGAAAGGAATGATAGCATAGTGAAGTTGAGAGTGTAAAAGATAAGAAAAGCAATACTGACAAATGAAATGAATACTCCGTGATTAAGATAATAGAATTTTCAGGAGAGTGGATAACACATGAGAGATGAGAAGTCAGTAAAGGAAGGAGAAGGGCCTCTAATAGCAGCCTAGATAAATTTACTGCCAGGAAAGTTAGAAATGGCTAAAATCTCTTCTAAAGCTGTGCTCTAGTGAAAGAAGTTCAGCAAAAATAATCTGATGAACTATGGACCACTTGAAATATTATGTAAAACTGCTCCTAACTCAGAGTGACATAATGTGTAGCCTGTAGGTTCAATGAGAAAGTGGATTTGACTTCCTTTGAATCAAAACTTATCTTGGAAGTAGAACGTTATGGTGGAGAACTTTCCTCCCTGTGAGAGTGGACCTTTGGTAACCAAATCTATTTGATTGAACTTCTGTGTTTTGAGTACTGGGCAGTACAGTTCAGTACCTCAGGACTCTGAATCGGTACTACATTTCCTGGGAAGTCAGCTCCATCTTCATAGTCAGGTTGAGTCTACCAGAGACTTTGTGACGGTAGGTGTTCCCAGTACCATGCTGCTCAGATGCAGTACTAGAGAGCCTACCTGCTGGTGGAGCTCTTGTTTTTAGTCTTTAGGGATAAGGTAGCAGGTGGGCAAGGAATTGGGCTTAGCCAAGCCACAATCACTTTTATGCTGGAAAACACTAGGCAGTTAGAAAACAACATCCTGTGTGTACCCTCCTCCTCCGCTTAGTGTGATCTCATCTCTCCTGGGAGTCCTGGCTTGGACAACATTTTTCCTGCCTTTTCATCAGGTATGTGGTAGTGGTTTGCCCTTTTTTACTCACACAATCAACTTTTATAGTGGTTTCTGTCATTCTTTTGGTCACATGCTTCAATAGGGAGCAGCCTAGTTTGCATAGTCCCCACCCTTTACGCAATCTGTCAGAGCAATGACCTTACTGATAGAAAACTCCATTTTCCAGTATGAAAAGATTTTCAAACACCAACAGATCTTGACTATTCTCTCATTGTTAATCCCATCTGAGGTCTTCATATGCCAGTATGAGTGTTGTCAATACACAGAAGTGTAAGCTTGAAGCTCAGCTGGTCAGTGGAGTCATTACAAAGCAAGGATCTGAGTAAAAGGTGAGTCAAAACCAACATTTCCCAAAAGAGGAGTAATTTTTGGGATACTGTGTACAGATCCTAGCACAGAAGTCCACTTCTTGTCTGTGTTCTAATAGAGGATGAAGCTGGTCATTTCAGTGCAAGTACCACACACTGGTACAGTGTAAAATTTTTCCCCCACAATCCACCTGTTCTATCCTTTCCAGACGCTAAAATTAGTAGTCACACACTAGCAACTTCCTGATGTTTTTACAAATGGTGCTAGTCAGCTGCTGACTTAATTCACACTTTTGGATACTTTCCAAGTCACTGGAGAGGCTGAGGAGCTCTCCTGTTCTCCACGCATATTCTTGCAGGGACTATACTATAACTCTTTCCTCTATTGATGGACCTTTTTCTTCTCAGTTTGACTTCTTTCCTTTCAAAGTGTTAATTTTGTAGCTAACTGAAAATCTCCTGGTTTGTCTTGATCCATACCATCATGAAGATGTATTTGCATCACACAGAAACACTGCTACTATGTTCGGCTTTAGCTGAGGCCATTGCTAGCTGTTTGAACAAAGAGGCCAAGGCCAAGGATTTAATTTATCAAGGGACTGATTTTTTTTTACCTCTCCCATGATTTGGTCTCTGCTCAATGGAGGAATCCATCCAATGCTACTTCTGGCATTGCTTTCAAGCAGCATAACACTTGCATCAAAGAAAGGGGGGAAAAAGTACTTAAAATGTTCTTTCAGTTTTCACTTGTAAACACTCCCATGGGAGTCATTTACTGTGATGATCCAAACATGCTGTTTTGCAGTAATATTTTAGAACTCTACTGAAGAACCGATAAATAGAGGATTAAATTTTTCTAAGTTGAGATGTATGGGCCAAGACTGAAAATCTAGAATGGTTTTGTTCAGGTGAAGGTGATGGAGAAGATGACAGGTGAACTTCCTTCAGCCACGGTGTGAGTTTACTTAGTATCTACTGCTGTGCTTACACAATGGAATGTTTGGTGAAATGTTATTACAGTGAGGAAAAAAAAATCCAAATAATATTTTGCCATCTTTTAGTTTTTGCCTTTATGGGGACTGCTGTCTGCTGGAAGTGACACAAGGGTTGTTTGAGCACTATGCTGTCTAAGGACGCAGAAACCGTAGCCTTTTCTTTTCTACTGTGTTGGTGAAAAGTCTCCAGTAATGCTGGTCATGTCTGGTAGAAAAAATATTATTTCGTATTTGGAGAGAAATCCATGCTTTTTATCGTAATACTTAAGAATTATTTTCTCCCTATCTTTTCAAACAAGTCATCGAGGCTTCTTTTAGCTGTATGCTGCATTGGGGATATTTGAGATTAATGTGGCTGCAGTGGAAAGAACAGCTGATAATGTGTAAAGAGTATTATAAATCTTTCCTCTTTCTAAATCAGTTTTGTCTCAGACATATTTTTGTCTCTATTAAATTGATTCTAGTGCCATTCATGACTAGCCCCTGAGTTTGGTAATTTTCCATGGTGAAAACTAAGATGGATAAATTTTTAATAGCTGTAAGAAAAAAAAAAATATTCCATTGCACGCATCTGGATGAACTGAAGTCCAGCTTTCCAGGCAGTTCATTCTGTCTACTGCTATTTTGAGAAATAATCACACTGTTTTATTTAGGATTATTTTAAATACTTTGGGCTTATTTGCAAGACATATTATTTCCTGATTTATAACTCTCGCAGCCCTATTGACTTATATGGAGAAATAAACAGTATCAGGCTCCTTGCCATTCTCAAAGGTATGTAAATAGCAGCTGTCAGTACAAACAAGACTGCAAAGGACCTTCCTTTGGAGGCCAAGCGTGAAGCATAGCTGTTTACTTACTGTTGAAAGGAAAGTGGCTAATGTGTTCCCTGCAGGCACTGATCCAAAGCCAGCCAGCCACGACAAGGCATCTCTATCAGAGCCTTTAGAGGGATGTTTGATCCATGAGTGCATTTTGCTGTTTTTATGTAGGCTCATGACCAGATTGACCATGCTAAAGGCAGAAGAGCTGTCTTGGGAAGCTGAGATCTTTTTGCCATTTCTACAGTCTTCATTTTGTGGGGTATGTAGTTAGCAGAGAGTTGGAAATGGGAGAATCACGGGTTGTTTGTGTGGTACACTGTAGAAGACGTGATTCTGTGATATACAGTATTTGACCCAATTTCAGACTAGAAAACACAACTAGATCACTTCATTAGAAAATACAGCCAGCTGGCTTGACATTTGGTCTTATAGAAACTCTTGTAAGATTGTTGTTTCAAGTTTGAGGGGAGTACTCATACTTCCAAATCAACCAGATAGGAGGCGGGAACTTTGCGTTAAGGATACTATCAGACTGTGGCAGTGCTGTGTGGATGAGAAGAGATGATAGAATCATAGCATCTTCTGGTTGGAAGAGACCTCTGAGATCATCAAGTCCAACCACACCAAGAAAGGCATCTGTGAAACAGATTTGATGGAGTCAGAAATCACAGAAGATGCTTGAGAAGGTAGTGAAAGCTGAAAGCTGGCTTTTATTCACAGTTGCTTTGGCAGGAGCACTGCTCAGAGGGAAAACAGAGAATTACAGTTTTTCTTTTTTCCGTCTTGTTTTTCCTTTTTTTTTTTTTTTGTTTTGTTTTTTTTTGCTTTTCCTATTTCTTTTTTTCTCCCCCCCCCCTTTTTTTTCTTTTAAAGCAAGAACCTCACTGGCAAAGGAAGTATGCTGCAAATATTCAGAGGAGAAATGAAATAAGAGAAAGAAAAAAGCTGGTTTATTTAACTATTTTTAGTTACCCATTTGATACACACAGTTTTCTAAAAATCACCATAAATATAATGGTAGCTCCCAATATTGACAATAGTTTGTGTATTGTATAGTGCATAGTATTGATAGGACACATGTTTGTATCTTGGTCCAGGCTGTATGTAGAGCTGGAAGCAGCCACATACTGGTAGAGGGGAAGAGATAGAATGTTACGCAGTGTTGCAAAAGGTCCAGCTCCTGCAAAGACAAGAATCACTCTTGAGAGGAAACTGGTTGTTCTTGCGAAGTAATACACAAGCCTGCGTAACTTCAAAGTTACAGTGCTTTGTCTCATTTTCTTTTTCATATGTTGCCAGGATTTGCTTTCCTGTTCCACAACATTCTTCTTGGCAAGACTCCTCTTTTGATTTTGGCAGGGCTCTTCTTCCTCAGTGCTCCTACCAGTATCAGTGCATACACTTTTACTACTATTCCTACCCTTATCAGTAGAAGTGCCAGCTAGATTAAAAGCAAGGTGTAAAGGATGAGGAAAACCACGTGTGCTTTTTTGCTTAAAAGGCAGTCACGTCACAAGCCAGGTACCAACTGGTGCTCAGATGCAGACATCTGTGCCAATATGCTCTGACAGGACAAAATTCTGCTAGAATAATCTCTCCTCTGCTTCTCTGCTATTACTAGTCCTGAAAATGCTCTGCAATGTTACAGGATCAATAACATATCAACTAAAGAATTGAAAAGGAAACTTTTGGTTTTGTTGTATTCTTCCATTTTGGAACTCTCTAAAAAGAAATTACCTCCTAATCTTGTATGTTTATTTTCTGCTGTTTGCAAGTCTCCACTACTGTTATCAATTTATCTGCAGGTAAATGGGAGATACTTAGAATCCTGAGAATCTAAATAGGGTTAATATCTCATCTCACCACACCTGTAAACTTCTATGATTTCTTCTTAATTTTAATTTTTAATTTTATTATTCTTGCTTTCCTTTTTTTTTTTTTTTTTTTTTTTTTGGTATGAAAGCGTCTCTATGTTGTACATTCTGTGTATAAAATGATTAACAAAAGTCTCAATGGAACTTTCTCTTCCCCATCCCTAAGCAACTTCTTCTCAAACAATTTTATTGTGTTGTAGATAATGACAGCATTCTTAAGAAAGAAATAATATGAAAAGATTGAAAGACAAAAAGATGTGGGATGTCAGTATGGAACAGGAGGATGAAAACAATTAGAAAATGATGAGTCATAAAGATATTAATTTGGAAAAAGAAGTAAATTACAATAGTTTTAAAATGTATAACTCGAAGCCATAGCAAGAGCTTTGCTAAGGAGATCAATGTTTACGCAGAGAAAGACTGGCAAAACATTGCAGCATGAATTTGATTTAGGGACTATCCCCAAAACTTTCCCAGACTCATGATCTACAGAGTGTAGATCTAGCTCTTCATAGCTTTTTTTCAAACTGTTACATGACTTATTCTTAACAAAGTAAATTCTACTGGCTTCAGCTAGGTTATATGAGTCATCAGACCTCTGTCAATGAAACCAGAAGAAACACTTCCTCGTTAAACTCCTGTCAAGGAGTTTTGCAACCTGCTCTGGAATTAATTGACACCTGAGGCTACTTTTCAGTCTTTAACGGAGACTTAGCAACAGGATAAGGCCATACTGAGGTAGAGCTAAAGCTCCAGTTATCTTTTAGATAATTTTTTTATTAGGTTTGCTAAGGTTTAGATTCCTTTTATTATAAAGGTCCAAATTCTTAGAGCTGCTGCTTGTAACTTCTGTAGAAACAACTGGATAATGACAATTTTAAATGATTCTTAGCCAAAGGCAGAGTGTTCCTAGGCATACGCAGAGCTCCTAAAAGGAGCAGAAAGATAGGAAGCTGAAAAACATTGATAGAGTGGGAGCTGAAGGGAAGGAAAACATAACCATTTGTTTTAACGGTTACTGCAATAGCAGTAAAAATTCAACCTAAGTTGTTGAAATCTAAAATTGTTGCTATGAATAGGAATGAGAATTTAATGGGGTCACATGGGAGTCCCAGTTGGCACTGTCCGCTTAGAAGCCAAATTAGAGGTGAGGAGTTGTGTTGCCAGTTTAACGAATTTGTGAGGCTGTTCAGTATATGCTCTGTGGATAAAGAAGTCATTTCTCCCTTGGTGGCTTTCAAGCCAGACCTTTTAATGAGAACTAGATACCTGTGTTGCAAAGTAGCTTTAGATCATAAAAATAAACTTGATAACTTTACCATTCACAGAATAATAATAAGAAAATTGTATATGGTTCTTCATCTTTCTCTGGAATATTCATCATTATGAAGATATATCGTAGCTGCAATATGAGCATCTCATAAAGGGAGTTGGAAGTGTGCCATAAAAAGGACTATAAACTATTGCAGGTAACTGAAAGGAATGAGGTTATCTTTTCCAAAATGTAGTTAGAAAGCAGTGACAACACTAACAGACATAACCCTCTTGTTGTAAAAAACATATATTGACGTAGATGATGACCTTGTTTTTTTCATCTCCCTTTAGTGACAGTGCCAACAGAACATAGATTCAGTAAAATAAAGGTTACCCTTAAATGACTAGTGCAGAACCAAGCACCTTTGGAATTTATTTGTAATGGTGAGGTCAGTTTGGACTTTTCTATCAGGTCCATATAATATGTAAAAAAATACTCCAGGTTAAACTTGGGATAATGTTGGGATAAGGTCAGGACCTTTAATCAGATTTTTTTGCGTCACGTATGTTTTACCAAACAGTATAGATTATAAATTATAAATAAAATATAGATTATCACGACCTGCCTGCCCTGGTTTACTTTATGAAATTCAAACAAACTAAGCACAAGGTAGTCAAGGCATAAATCCAATCCTTCAGTGGTAATCATTTTCCATTTTCCATTCTGTTTACTAACAGAAATTCCCTCCTAAAAGATGCAAACACACAAGCTGAAATTTAGAATCATTTCATCAGTGCTAATAAAAGTCCTGATACACTACATCTGCAACCCATAAATATTGGTCAGCTAAGTGTTCACCATCTGTTCTGTTACCCTCACAGTAAACAACCACTGTTGCAGCATTTAAATCAAAAATGTGCTTAGAAATCTCAGTGCTCATTATCAGATGGAGTTCAGTTCGGCTTATCACATTGTTTCAAGACAAATCTTTGTCATTTTCCTTCTGGAAATATTACAAGTAAGTAACGAAACTGGTGTGTACATTCGGGGCATTTGGGAATATTTTTAAACCTCAAGAATATTTCTGCTTATGCTAGTTAGATTTTCCATGCTATTTCATACAACCAGCAATGATGAACTGTGTGGCAGTTGTGCCAGTGCCAGAAAGAAAAGCAGTAGCCTTTCTCTGAATTACACTGAGTCTCAGTTCAGACTTAGTCATTTCAGCCTGAGAGTCATGCATTTTACTCTGGGTGCATTTAGTAATTCATTATAGGTATTAGCTTAGTCACTGCCATCCTAATATGACTTCATTATATAATTCTGCCAGTAACTTTATATCTAACCCTATTCTGGAGAAGGCAGATATTATTTCTTTAAACCCACTTCTAGTTTACAGTAATTTTGATTTTTGGCCAGTTTGAAAAGTTAGAAATATGTAATTGGAAAAGTATGGTTAAGATTATAAAATGATTATGTTTTCACTGCTGCAGCATTTTTAGTGAATTAACCTCACTGTTTACAAGAAACTCACAAAGTTCAGTCTAGAAAGCTCTAAAGCAAATTCCACCTTTTGTGTAATAGTCTAAGGAGGAAAATTTTTTGAATGGTTTTTGGCACTTCTTTCTTTGAAATTGTTAGAGCCTTTTATTTACCAAACAGTGTACATTGTTAAAAATAAAACTTCCCCTGTGCTCTAAATTTTGGCTCAGTTTATCTTTCAGGAGTGCTGAAAACATGGCTTTAATTAACAACTTTATCAGTTAGCCCAGTCTCTCAACCCAGTGCTTATCTTATACTGTATCCATATAGGCACTTGGGGACATCAGAAAAAGGCCGACTTGTCAGTAGAGCTTGGTGGCAGGGGAAAAAAAGGAGACCACAGAAATAGATGGCATTAAATGGAATGCGATACAAATCCAAAAGGAATTATCTGACCACAGTAACCTAGGACAGATGTGGATTTCTATTGTATTTCTCCCTGATCTTCTCTGTTATGTCAGCCACAGGAATAGAGAGGAAGCCAGTGCTCTCTTGCACTGTGAACGTAGGGTCTGGCATGACTGAATTCCTTTCCTGGGGAGGTGCTGACTTAGCTGAGAATAAAACTACACTGATGCTGTTGTCGCAGGAGCATCCAGCTCAAGCCAGCAAGGGGCTCTTGGCCAAGGCGCTCTTTAAACTCTTTTGCTGCCTTCAGCAACAAAGATTTAGTGGGCAATCTACTTTTTGTACTTGCCTCTAGTGTTTCTGTTTTCTGTTTAAGGGAAAGAGGGTCTGTGTATATACTAGTGCAGCTGAGGGAGTGGCCGTGGTGTCAGAGAGTGTGTACTGAAAATCGGACATGCTTGCCTGTAAAGGCAACTGGGAAGAGTAATGGATGAAGACTTTATAGTGGATGGCCAGAGCAGAGGAAGCTCATGTTAATTTATCTTGGGGATGAAAAGGGAAGACATCTTCTTTCCTTCGAGTGAGCCTGTCATCACAGATCTCTTCTAGCAGAAAGAGGCTTGTACTCCAGTTCATGCAGCACTCAATCATGAACAGTAATTGTTGTGCGAGCACTACAGTTTGTGCCTGGTAGACTCTGTGACCGGTCGAACAGGGCTCATCCCATAGCTTTAGAGGACTCAGCTGGTCCTCTGAAACAATTAACTTAAAATACTCAACGGCTCAGGGGGAAATTAAAAAATAGCCAAATCAAAACAATTCAGGTAATCTGCTTCAAGTACCTCTGCTCAGTAATAGACATGGAAAATAAAAAATAAAACCAGAAATGAAACATGGAAATATAGAAGCGTAAAAAAATGAAGGCTCTTCAATATTTTTTTTTTATGAGAACTGGCATTTCGTTTTATTATTCACCTTACTTCATTTGCATTTGTGGAGTGGTCTATAATGTTTCTTGTGCTCAGTTTGGTCTTTCACATGGCATTGTTTGTGGTGCAGAATTCTTACTCACCTCATTTTTTTACCTAAATAAAAATGTATAATTCATGTAGTTCTAAAACTGCCTTGTCAGCAAAAATCTGTAGCTCTCACCAACGAAGGAAGTCTGATGTTAAAAACATGCATTGCTTTGCTATCTTAAGATGAACCCATTAACATGTGGCTGAAGAGTAAGTTCAAGACAGAAAATTGTGTTATGAGGATGGAGTGACTACCTGGTGCCAAGAAGATATTTTATGCTTGCTCAGGCGGTTCTGATGAGTTGATAGCTGAAATGTTTATGCTTTTATTCACATAGATAGCGTACTAAAGACGTATATTTTAAACAACAGATAATCCGAGTGGTGCATTTAATTTGTGAAGTGACTGTGGTTGGTGTTCTAGGCCTTGCAGGGTTTGCTCCTGCTCTTATTGAGTTCTATATGGACTCTGTAAAGTTAGGCCGTTGACTGAATTCTAACCGGAAAACAAAGGCAGAAAACAAAGACAGAAAACAAGGAACAGGAAGACATGTACTGGGTGTAAATTTTATGTTCCTACTGATGGAGAATACAAATGTAAAGCATTGTAATGATTTTCACTCCCCTGTTAAAATGTGTGAAGTCATGAAGAGTTCTGTTTATAAACAGAAAATATGGGTCTCAGGAATGTTTAAGTGTGTTTGTGATATACAGGATTTAGTGAAGACAAGTTCCACATTGCCGTTTGATTTGGTGCAAGAATTTGAACGTCATCAGCAACTTCACTCTGGGGGAGTCCTTCAGACTTCGTTTCTTAATTTTGCTTATGTACTGTCACCTCCTTCAAACTGCCATGCTATCTACCATTTATTGCTTGTTTACCCCAGTACACTTTTCTTGCTTATCTCCTTCATTCTCTGGAAAAAGGGAAAAGTCTTGCCACTACATTATCTTATAAAAAAAGGAACTACTTTTTTTTCCCTTCCTGGGTCACTTAATATTCCCAGCATCAGACCTTGGATGCCTATTGAGACCAGTGGTTTATAAGTTCAGTCCTACATTGCTAGTCTTTTTCTTCACTTTATTGTAATCCTGTAATATGTGAAGGACTTTTGACATAAACCTGGTATAAAAAGAACCTAGATACTTTTTGCAGACTCTGAGCATTTTCACCTTTCTATGGAGTGGTGTTTATTTTGATATAGCTTCTCACACATTCAGGAGGTGCAGTAAATGAGAATAGTTAATTTAAAGAGGCAGAAAAGGAACAATAAAATATTTATTTGACATCTGTTTATCCTGTCCTTAATCACTTTCTTCCTTACACATCCTCTCACTGTGGTAATCATATGTTAGTAGGCCATTATAATATTTTCTTGATGTATGTAATTGTCCAGACTATTACAAAAACACAAGAGGTTGGTCTCACTTCTTGTATTTGCTGCATCTGGGAAAATATTTAGTTGACGAGTTTCCCATGTAAACAATTTCCAAGAATCTGTGTATATTTCTAGAAAAGGCAGTTGAAAAATTAAACTACGTAAAATTTTCAGTCTTTTAATTCAAAGTAGCAGCATTTTATCAAGCCACTTGGTAGCTTCTGTGATAAATTATCTAGCTAGTGTTATGACAGCTGCTCAGTTTGTATAACTTATGTCTGCTCATTGCTGTTAGTATTTGTCAAAGGCTGCTCAACAGTGACGACTAAATGCTATCTCTGTCTGGGATTGCTTATGACATCCCAGGATTTTAGCTTCTTGGTGCCCTGGGTCTGGGTCTTGCTCTGAGTCTTTTTTTTAGTTTGATCTTCCATGTGACGCAGAGCTACAGCCACTTTTTATTCTGTTCCTCTCAAAGACCTGTTGCCAAAATGCTAAGGAGTGGATATGTTTTAACAGTGATAGAACACTCAGAGTAGGGAAATAAGTCATTCAGTTTACTCCAGCTTTATGTCATACACGAAAGATATTTGTCTAAACTGCTCTTAAATGCTCCTGTGATGCTAATCATAGAATTATCTGGTTGGAAAAGACCACTGAGATCATCAAGTCCAATTGCATCTGTCCCGTTACTAACCCATGTCCTTAAGAAACTCATCTACCTACCTTTTAAACACCTTCAGGGATGGTGACTCAACCACCTTCCTGGGCAGCCTCTGCCAGTGCCTGACCACCCTTTCAGTGGAGAAATTTTCCCTGATGTCTAATCTGAACCTTCCCCCACGCAACTTATGGCCATTTCCTCTCGTCCTATCACCTGTCACTTGGGAGAAGAGACCAGCACCCACCTCGCCACAACCTCCTTTCAGGCACTTGTAGACAGTGATGAGGTCTCCTCCCAGCCTCCTCTTCTCCAGGCTAAACAACCCTAGTTCCTTCAGCTGCTCCTCACAGGATTTGTTCTCCAGACCCTTCACCAGTCTCATTGCCCTTCTCTGGATGCTCTCCAACACCTCTATGTCCTTCTTGTAGCGAGGGGCCCAGAACTGAATACAGTACTCGAGGTCTGGCCTTACCAATGCTAAGTACAGGGGCACAATCACCTCCCTGGTCTTGCTGGCCGTGCTGTTTCTGATATAGGCCAAGATGCCTTTAGCTTTCTTAGCCACCTGGGCATACTGCTGACTCAAATTCAGGCGGCTGTCAACCAACACCCCCAGGTCCTTCTCTGTCAGACGGCTCTCCAGCCACTCTTCCCCAAGCCTATAATGCTGCATGGGGTTGTTGTGTCCCAAGTGCAGGACTCGGCATTTGGTCTTATGGATCCTCATCCTGTTGGTCTCAGCCCATCGATCCAGCCTGTCCAGATTCCTCTGCAGAGCCTCCTTTCCTTCAAGCAGATCAACACTGCCACCCAGCTTGGTGTCATCTGCAAACTTACTAAGGGTGCACTTGATCCCTTCGTCCAGATCATTAATAAAGATATTGAACAGGACTGGACCCAGCACTGAACCCTGGGCAACACCACTCGTGACTGGTTTCCAATTGGATTTAACTCCATTTATCACAACTCTTTGGGCCCAGCCATCCGGCCAGTTTTTTACCCAGCAGAGGTGTGCCTGTCCAGGCCAATGGTAGACAGTTTCTCAAGCAGAACACTGTGAGAAACAGTGTAAAAGGCTTTACTGAAGTCCAAGTATACCACATCCACAGCCTTTTCCTCGACCATTAAACGCGTAACCTTGTCATAGAAGGAGCTCAGATTGGTCTGGCAGGACCTGCCTTTCATAAACCCATGCTGACTGGGCCTGATCACCCAATTGTCTCACGCGTGCTCTGTGACAGCACTCAATATGATCTGATCCATGACATTCCCCAGCACCGAGTTCAGACTGACAGGCCTAAAATTCCACGGATGCTCCCTCCAACCCTTCTTGTAAAAGGGTGTAACATTTGCCAGTCTCCAGTCAAGTAGCACTTCCCCAGTCAGCCAGGACTGTTGATAGATGACGGACAGGGGTTTGGAGAAGACCTTTGCCAGCTCCCTCAATACCCTTGGACGGATCCCATCCAGCCCCATAGACTTGTATATGTCTAACTGGCCAAGCAGGTCTCTAACCAAATCCTCCCGGATTGTTGGAGCCTCACTCTCTCTGTCTTCCGGCTCAGGAGGCCGAGTATCCCGAGAACATCTCACCTTACTATTAAAGACCTAGGCAAAGAAGGCATTAAGTACCTCTGCGTTGTCCTCATCCCTCATCACTACTGTACCTCCTGCATGGAGTAAAGGAGAGAGGTTCTCTTTGGTCCTCCTGTTGTTGTTAACGTACTTGAAGAGACATTTTTTATTGTCTTTCACTGAACTGGCCAGTTGGTGTTCCAGTTGGGCTTTAGCTCTTCTAATTTTCTCTCTACATGATCTCAGCTCAGCCTTGTAGTCCTCCTGGGATGCCTGAACCCCTCTTCCAAAGCTCATAAACTGTCCTCTGCTTCCTGAGATTTCTCTACCCAGACAAACTGGTTTTCTTCCTCACTGGCTCATTTTACGGCACACGGGGATGGCCTGCTCTTGTGCTGCCAGGATTTCCTTCTTGAGGAGCATCCATCTTTCTTGGGATCCTTTGTCGTTTAGAACTGCCTCCCAAGGAATTTTATCAAGCAGCCTTCTAAATAATTCAAAGTCTTCCCTCCAGAAATCCAAAGTAGCAGTTCTGTTGACCCGCCTCCTTACTCCTCCAAGAACTGAGAATTCTATCATCTCATGACCACCGTGTCCCAGGCGTCCTCCAACAGTCACCTCTCCCACAAGGCCCTCCCTGTTCGCAAACAACAGATTCAGCAGGGCACTTTCTCTAGTCGTTTCACTCACCATTTGTGTCAGGAAGTTATCTTCCACGCACTCGATGAACCTCCTAGACTGCTTCTTTTCTGCTGTATTACATTTCCAGCAGACATTGGAAGGTTGAAATTCCCCACAAGAGCAAGGGCTAGTGATCAAAAGACTTTTCCCAGTTGCTTGTAGAAGAACTCATCAGTTTCTTTGTCCTGGCTGGGTGGCCTATAGCAGACTGTATCTGGCTTACTGCACGTTCCACTTATTTTAACCCATAAGAACTCCACCCTATCATTACTATTATTGAGTTCTGTGCAAGCAAAACATTCTTCAAGGGAGAGAGAAACCCTGCCACCTCTCTTTCCTAGCCTATCCTTCCTGAAATGTTTGTAGCCATGCATGGCAGCACTCCAGTTGTGGGAATAGTCCCACCATATTTCCATGTTAGCAATTCTGTCATAGTTTTCTTCACTGGTGATGGCTTCCAGCTCCCCCTCTTTGTTGCCCATACTGTGTGCATTGGTGTAAATGCACTTCATTTGAGCTATTGTTTCCTCCTCTTTCCTGAGTGGAATAGTCGTAAGTACTAAGTGCCTTCTAGCCATGGTTTGTAAACCAAGAATTCCCTTTGAATTCTGGCTGCCACCTGGAGTGCTATCCCCCACTTCCACAGTGGTGGTAGACCATGGGCCCTCACTAGTACATTGTCCCTCAGAAGCTGAGGTGCCATTCCCATGCTTCATTCTGTCAAGCTCAGTGGTGTTCCCCTCCCGCTTCCAATCTAGTTTAAACCTTTCTTAATTAGACCCACCAACATCTTGGAAAGCATCCTTCTGCTCTTTGGAGACAAGTGTATCCCATTGTTTGCCAGCAGACCCGGTGTGTAGGCCAACCCATTGTCGAAAAACCCAAAGTTTTGCTCTTTGCACCAGGTTCAGAGCTGCATATTTAATTCCCTGGCTCTTTCATCTCCTTCCCTCTCCATTCCCTATGAGAAAATACTATCTGCGCGCCTGAACCCTTTACTATACATCCTAAAGCTCTAAAGTCCTTTTTAATTGCTCTAAGGTTTTTAGTTGGTTTTTCATTATTTCTAACCTCAAAGATGAGCAGTGAATAATAATCCATGGACTTCACAAGATCTGGAAGTTTTCTTACCACATCTCTGACAGAGGCTCCAACTAAGCAGCAGACTTCCCTATGTAATAATGCAGCTTCTCCAGGGAACTGATTGACAGCAGTTAGTACTAGAAGGTTTATCCTACATTTTTCTCAAATATCTCTTGTGGTATTCTTTCTCCTACTGACCTTCCTAGAAACAGACTAGATGCCAGATGAATGTTATTCTATTTTCCACAAGCTTCCTCTTAGCTAAGCTAAACAGTGTCAGAATCTTTCAATCACTTCTCCCAAGTCATGTTTTTCAGAAGCAGTTTTATTGTTGCAGATCTTTGGATTTTTCCTTCATCTGACCCGTGTTTCTCTGCAAGTGATTGAGCCAATATTCCATCTGAGGCCTTACCATGAAGGAGAGACTACTTTGTGGCTTCTGTAGGCTAAATTACTCAAACCAGAATGGTCTTTTCTTAGCTACCTTTTGGATTGATGTGCAGCTTGTGATCTGCTATCTGTTTCTCACTATCCTGTATTTTATATAAGTGAGTAGTCTCTCCCTAAAGCCTTTGTCACTTGCTCATCCGTTGTGTTGCTTTTATGCGATTTCTCTCAATTGGCAAAATCATATTGAATTATATTACATCCCTTAAACTGTACCCTAACTGTAAATTTGAAAAACAGTTTCTTTTCCTTCTAGCTTAATAATTACGGTATCAGCACCAGTACAAACTCAGCCTTTCTTATTAATTTTTCAATATCAGCTACCTGTGCTCATTTTCTAGTTGTGCTCCTACATTATTCCTTTTTTATTTAATGAGGCATGATCAAATAGTAATTTGTGACCAGATCAAATCTGTTAGGAGATTTTCTAGATCATGCGTAGCATTCTGAAAACCAGTCTGTTGTTTCAGTGATCCATATGATTGGAAATGAAGGCATTAGATGACTTCGCCATTGGAAGCAGCGTCAATGAACAGCCTTATTGAAGTTAAGACAGAGGGCACCTCTGCTTTTTCCTCATCTAAACAATCTCTTACCCACCACAGAAGAGAGACGTGATGCTTCCCATTTCTGGAAATTCATTGGTCATTGAAGGTTTTAAAAGACTATTGGAAAATGTGATGACTACTCCAGACAGGTCTTCAAATATTGTAAGACTAGATTTAAAATCCAGATTATTTGAAATAATGTCATTTATCTAGTAACTCTCTGACATTAATAGTGATACAACCTTTTAGAAGAGTCTGGGACCAAACAAGTACTACCTGCTAAGATAGCGTGCTCAGTATATACATCTTCTGTCTTTCTCATTAGCTAGCAGGTCAATATTTCTCCTGTTTATCTTCTGACTCTAATGGAGAACCAATGTGTTTCTTTTCAGCCCATATTTGAGCTGTGGTTGTACTTAATTTTGTGTCGTGCTATTGTGGCTTGTCCATATGTACTTAGGTTCCTACATATTCCTCCCAAATACTCTTAGTTTTTACTTTCTATAGGTTCCTTTTTATGTACAACTTTTTTTGTCTTTGAAGTAAATAAACACCTCCTGCTTTACTAAAAATATTTTTTGACAATTCCTTGAAATCTGTTGGTATATTTTTCTATTTACAGTGAAACAGCACGGTGAAAATTATCTGATGTTGGCTGAAGGCTAGTCAGCAGCCTGGGATTCCCAGACTTAAAGCAAAACTCATTTTCAAGAAGATACTAAAAGTAACAGACAGACTCAAAGAACAGTTAGACTTCATGACAGTATTGTTACAGCCCTTCAGTTAAGCGTAGTATCTACTGTTTATACTTTGCCCTCTACACTCCTTCTCCTCCACCACTTTTAGCACGGGGGGCGGGGGGGGTGGGGGGGTGGAGGGGGCGGTGGCGGTATTGGTTTTGTTTTTTTCAACACGGGAAATATATTGTCAAACTTCATGTACCACACTTTGTAAGTGAATTTGTTATACTTATTTTTTTTAGGTTAAGAAAATATAAAGAACAAATTACTTTTTAAAGAAATACAGGATTGAAGTTATATTCCAAGTGAAAATCGAGCACAGAATTTAGGACTTAATCTTATATTGTGAGTGCTGGCTAATGAAAATGTAACCTCTTTTGACTATGAAAAGTCCAGATTATGGCTTTATTGAGATAAAAAGTAGTTTTCATCTTTACTCCAGCAGGAACAAGATTTCACCTAGAAGTGTGGTCTCACTATCTTTCTACACTGTGCTTCCTAGCTGGGAATGATCCCAGCCATTGGGATTCTAGCACAGAAATTGCCTCATTTTCATTTCAGCCATAGAACACTTTTCTCTGTGTTATGTTGGTAAATAATTCATGTTACTCCCTGCTGAAAGTAATGGTTGATGAAAACCACACAGATGAAACAGCCACTCTCACTGTGCCTTGAATTATGTTCCAGCCCTTCCATTTTCAATGTAGCATAGACATTGTGTGACGAAGCTAAAATATAAGGTGTGTTAAACTGAATGAGAAGTATATGGAAAAGCACAGAGGGAGCAGAGCAAGACAGACAATAAAGCAGAGTGGAAAGATTTTTATTCCTGATTATTGTAAAAAGTTTCCTATTCTGTCAGATAAACTTTTAAGCATAGCTCCTGGAAAGAGGAAATTTCTGTCTTAGAAATGGTAATACAGTCAGTAACCAACTGGTCTCCAAGGAGTCCCACAAGCCAACAGACAATTTGGCAGACTGGTGCTATTAAAACTTTGGGTGAATGTGGAACATTGTGGTTTATCTGCCTCTGTTGCAACACTTACTTGTGTGTTTCTCCCAGACTTACAGCATTGCCAGTGGAATTATTTAGGGTTTCATCAGATGTGATTAATTCTTCTGGGCTTTCCTGTCTAACCATATGGAGGTTATTACCCTTGTACCCTTTTTTTTCAAAAAAACAGTCACATACAATCTTCTAATGGAATAAGAACAAAAGAGAGCACAGACTTATAGCAATTTCCTTTCCTTTCCTTTCCTTTCCTTTCCTTTCCTTTCCTTTCCTTTCCTTTCCTTTCCTTTCCTTTCCTTTCCTTTCCTTTCCTTTCCTTTCCTTTCCTTTCCTTTCCTTTCCTTTCCTTTCCTTTCCTTTCCTTTCCTTTCCTTTCCTTTCCTTTCCTTTCCTTTCCTTTCCTTTCCTTTCCTTTCCTTTCCTTTCCTTTCCTTTCCTTTCCTTTCCTTTCCTTTCCTTTCCTCTTACAAATACAAGGTATTTGATAATTTATTTCTAACTACATTGCATTTGCATGTACTTCTCCTTAATGTCAAGTCCTGAGGGCTTATGAGCAGCTCTCTTTGTAGACTGTTTCCACAGGATGCAAAGTAAAGCGACAAGGCCTTTCATTCTAGTGCTTGAGGTAATCTGCTGTGGTATGGTATCCCTGAGAGCAAAGAAAGAAAGGACACCAATCATGATTCAGCATCTTGGAATTTTTTACCAGAAGAAATTCTTGACGCATGCTGGCTTCTTCGTGCTGGCTTCTTCTTACCTTTGTCCTGTCTCTGTTTTAAAAGAGCTCTCCCAGAAGAGACCATGGAAAACAAGACTCTAAAGATACACAGATGTATAAGTAGAAGATAACATGTGGTGATGTTCTTTTAAGAAATAGGTTGCTAGGAGTGACTTGGAAACTGCAATCTAAGTGGCATTCATATGTCCAAAGAAAACATGTGACAGATGCCTCAACACCATGGCATGGATATTCACACATGACTTATTTTGGTGCTGGAAACTACAACAAATAATGTTGTAATGTGGTATGAAATCATCCACAAAGTAAATTTAACTTGAAAACTTGAAGTCATCTTGAAAGGCTTGGCTCATAGCTAACAGCTCAAACAACCCCAACCGATCATTACTGAGACAGAAATATTTAAGACAGTTCAATAAATTCTGTGTATGAACCTGATCATCAGGCTTCCTGGGACATCTACGGCAAGAAAGGAGGAAAAAATACATAAATCTTCTCCCTACCAAGAGCCTTTGCATTACAATTGTTGTCGTTTATCACTAAACACCGACTGTTTTGGGCTCTACTTACTTATTTTTGGGAATGGTATTTGTTGAAGAACTCCAGCCTCCTTTTCCAAAATACTTCTGACTTGTGTAAAAACATTTTCCACATCAAGGATGCCAGTGTTTTCAGATACTTTTCATGGATTTCTGTTTCACAAAAAATTCACAAAAGCAGATTTTTTTTTTGCATTAACTGAATTGCATGCATGGGGTCAAGTGAATTACCACAACACTGCATCTCTATCACTTACCTGATTAGTGCTTTTATCATCAGCTAGATGAGAAAAGAAAAAAAACTTTCACTTTTTCTTTGTCAGGGTGATACTATAAAAGAAAATCTACTTAAATTCTTACACAAGTCATGTCAGATTCTAGGAATGAAATTCCAGATTTCTTTCCTTCTCTTCTGGATTCAATGTCAAATTAAGGCAAATGAATTGCTACTAGAGAAAATATTTGGGATGTCCAAGAGATACCGGACTACTGTTCCTTGACAGCTTCTTTCTGTTTGATAAGCATATAAATCTGTAGTCTGCAGTGCAACTACCTGAGACACTTTTGTGAATAATGTATCTTTAAAGCCGGCTTTCAATTGATTGTGATTAAGAATCAGGTCATGCAGATTTTTCTAGGTGGTTTAGCTGAACCTCTGTGCGTTTGAATAATGGGATTTTACATGGGAAAACATTTAGAGATATATACAGAAAATGCATGGTAGAAATTCTTGAGTTCTTTTCAAACCAGAGAACAGATTACACCAATGTGTTTTGAGGGGGCATGATCTGTGCTTGTAAGGCCATCACACACTTCGTCACTCATCCAACTGATCACAACTTAGTATCGTAGCTCAAACCTCACATATGCAAAAATGTTTGATGAACTAAGCAAGTATCTCAATTCAGTGTATACCAGGTAAGTTCAGTAATGAACATCAGTAATGATGTAATGAATATATCGTGGATGTCTGATAGGTAGAAAAGGAGCTTAAAACTCATGGAATTACTTACTTGTAGCAAATCAATTACTCAATGTCATATGTGGTCCACTTCCAACCAAAAAGATCATTGTCTTTGGTAAGGGCAATACCAAATTGAACATATTCCATTATTACGTCTGCCTTCTGCTAAGACACACTTCCTTGTGACTTGCTGTAAAGTTTTATATTACACCCCCACCAAAATGTGTATTTCTCAATTTTATTTTTTCCTTTCATTTGTAAATATTTGCATAGCATTTCTATATAAGTGTAAAGGGTGGAATGGAACAGATCACTCCCGATAGAACAAAATAAAATCCTCTCTAATATGTTAAAACTTAGTAAAAGACCCATATTTAATTTACGGTAAAGCCAGAGCCAATTTAAAGCCTCTTTCAGGGTGCTCTGAAATTAAAACGTTAAAGTAAGTTTGGACCAAACCCATGTTACTTAAATGGTCCCTATTTATGACAATCCTTAAGTTTAATCATAGTAGCTCTGTTTCTATTGATCGACTGGAGCAGTGCAAAGGTTGAACTGGAGACTAAATTCACCACCTGACATAGTTTTTGCCAGTACGAGCAAGCCTAGAAAGTAGGATTTAGCTCTGAATGAATTCAGAAAGTCTATGGAGAATGTCAAACCTCTTAAAAAAATTAATGATACTGTGACTGCACACCTATCACTGTTGTGTAGGTATGCAGACGATTATTTGAGACCAGCTTCAGTCTCCAATTGAAGTGGCTTTTTTTCCAGTTTCAGTGTGGTTTGATAAGTCTACTGTTTTCCCTGTTTTTAATATATTTTCAAGTATGAAGCTGGGTTTGAATGAAGCTGCTGTTTTCTGCTTACCCGAGCTGTGCCTGATGTTGATGATAGCATGTTCCCAAATACACAAGGGGATAGTTTTTACTACAGCAGTACATTAGTTCACTTTCAGAGATCAAAGGGTTCCTCTTCAGTGCGCACTGGTGAGGTTTTTGTTTGCCTTTGAGGCTTTGACTCGCAGCTGCAAATGCTGCTTGGCTGTGAACACGGCAAATCAAATGTGCTCCTTAGTCCTCCCTGACGTGAAATATGCTATGTATAGGTGCTCAGGCCAAAAATGCAGCATCCGTATCTCTTGAGAGGCTCTGAGGCGACAGGTGAAAAATCAGCATTTGAAAATAGGTTCCTTGGCGTCCTTACTTTAAAGTTTCTACGTGTAACGTGCTTCCTGCTTGAGTGGCAAGCAGCAAAATGATTTGAAAAGGCAAGCGTGAGACTGAGCTTTTGCACCTGACAGTCCACTGAAATGGTCTGACCATATAGATGTGCCCATACAGTTAGTTCTCCTGCCTTGCCTACTTGGAAGCAGAAAGTGCACAAACGTGGGGAGAGCCTGGCTCCCACCCTGGGGCTGCTAAAACAGCCTATGTAGCTATTTCTTGAGCAAGTCACATGGCACATAATTCACAAATGTAAAAAGAGCACAGAAGTTCAGGGAATGGAGAAAGCTTTTAGGAAGGGGAAGCAGCAAAGATAGATCACACAACAGCCTAAATATGTTACATATTCTTAGACAAAACTGAAGTTACAGCCAACAACTGCTGCTGGAGTCTCCAGGGAGTAGGTGCCATGACTAGCAGATATGGTTCCTCAGCTTGGTGTCTTGGTAGTGCTGATGAGACCAGAGATCCTCTGGAGGACCAAGAGAAACAAGTCTGTAAGGCCAAAGAAATCTTAATTTATTGCTCAGAAAAGTGTTTATTATTACTTATTTTCCTTAAGTGAAAGGTGTTAGAGTCTAGAGTCACGTTTTCCTCTCTGACTGCACCAAATTTCCACATCAACAAGTGAAAAGCAGAGCAGTTGGTCAGAGCTTAACCTCAGTTCTTAGTGCAGTTGAGCTTAATACCACCTAACTGAACTCAGTAAGTACTTCATTGAATTGTATCTTTGTGTGATGTACACAGGTCATCCCAAATTATGTTTTTCATAGATTTCAGAAGTATAAATGTAAATGGTTAGGATTTAGATATTTAGACTTCAGAACATTCATAAAATATCAGCTGCTGGTACTGTTTAACTATTCAGATGTTTACAGACAGTGGCCTAATTGTACCTGCTAAGTTTTGCAATTCATTGTGCCTGGGGCCTCATTACTCTATAAAGTAAAAAATAAATTAATTTTAATGTAAACAAATTTCTGATTCCCAGTTAGAATATACAGATCAAACTTTTTATAGGATCTGCTAGTACTCTTTATTTTTTTGTAAATTAAAATATGATGTATTAGTAGGAAAATATCTGGCTACTAAACAAATGTGATCTTGTTGTTACATTTTAACAAATATTTCAAAATCATTATGAGTTTGGTCACAGATGAAGACTACTTTCAGTACTTCATGTCTAAGCTATTGCATAGGTGTTAAAACTATTACTCGGATAAGGTTATATCTAGTAGCAAATTTTCAATCACTATTCTTTTCTTATAAGTGCTATGAAAATATAAAATAATTATGAAAAAAGCTTGAAACAACACAATTAGTGTTATTTAAGCGCTTGCTTTATTGAAGTATAAATCTGGTCCATGCCTGTGGAACGTTACTGAACTTATTTTTCTTATTGATAAGTAGTTGGAGTGCAAAATCCAGAGTACAAAGAATCAGCCTGTTATTGTTATTAAAACTATTTGAAATACAGTGGGATTTCTAATAGATTTATTGCTTACATTGTAGCAGTGCTGATCCATTTTGCTGGACAATGGTACGTATAAAAAATATGATCTCTGTGCTAAGGGAAGACGTAATAAAGATATGCTGTGCCTTTTGCTGTGCAGTTCAAGGTCATTACTATGTTCTTTTTACTTTTTAAACCTTGAAAGCATACCATTTTGAACTGAATAATGATTATGTGGGTAAAGTGTCACAACATCCATATATTATATTTGCAAGGTGTCTTATCTAGGAATAATCCTCTTACATTTTTCCTCCAGTGCCAGGACACCATAACACACAAGCAATGTACTATAAATATATCATTTGCTGGGCTCCCTTCGTTCTTTTGTTTAACAAAGAGTGGTTTCCATCATTTTCAAGGTAAACCATAAAAACTCCCTGCTAATGCTATATGACGCAGTAGTGAAAAGTGAGCTGCAATATTTCAGCAGAAAGCTCTTGCTTTGAACATTTGTATCACAGAATCCCAAAGCACTAATGGGATCTTTACAAGGAGGGGGGAAAAAAGTAGTAGCTGTCAAATCAAAGACATACCTTATCTGAATAGTGTTATTGTGAAGAGAATGGACTTGTGAACAAAAGATGGGAATTACAGAAACAGGAATCAGATATCACAGGTTCAGAATAAGAATGGCAAATAGAATATGAAGCAAAAGACTCAAAGCCTGAGTGACAGCTCAAAGACAAGATGGGATTTCATACATTTTCTAAACATTGCTTCTGTGCTTCCTTCAAAGAAATTTTCAAATCCCGTCTGGCTGTCCTAATTAAAGAACAGTGAGTGTTCTATAGATAGGATATGTGTATGTGTGTAAGTAGGAATGGGCTGGATCGTATTTACCCTTTTCTCCCTATCATCATTTCTATTTAAAAGTATGTGAATCTTTGGGGATGTAAATGTATATTAGCTTGAAACTGAATAGTTTAAAGTTAAGCATTGCAGTTTTTTTTTTTAGGTCAGCAGGGACCGACAGAAAAGAAAAAAGCAAATGCATGTGGAAATAAGTTGAGATCTCGCAAACTGATGACACAACAGATCTTGTATAATACTACAGTCCAGTAGAGGTGCTTTGAAGCATGTTTTCTTCTGTTCCTTCCTCTCTTCCTTTCATCTCCCTGAAATGGCACTCTATTGGAGCAGGAATAGAAATATTTTGGAGGAGAGCAGTGCTGAGTTGCTATTCATCTGACAAAATTTTGTAAGTTAGTCTTTTCAGAAAGAACAATATGTTTTGCACAGGACTTTTTTTTTAAATATCTCAATTGCTTTTTAAATTATTAATTTGGACAATTTATTCAGATTTACACAATATCACAGTCAAATGATGACTCGCAGATTATGAAAGTTGAGGAAACAGGGAGAAGAACATGAATTACATGAGCAAAACATGCAGGATTTTTACCCAATGAAGTGATATGTAATCATTATGCAAAAAAATGTAGTACAACAGATGAAACCCTTTTTGTATCACAGTATTTTGTTGTGCTATATCATCTATGTCCTATGAGACTCAGAATATCTAATAAAATACGTCCCAAAACATTTTCAGACTTAAAGGCAAGAGCAGACAATGAGGCAGGGAGAAAAAATAGACTTCTCAGGATGACATGTTCTATTACGAGTTGTAGAAAGATGACTGACAATAAAGTAATTGTAGAAAGTTGTGGAGAAAAATGGCATTGAGGACTAACAAGTAGATAACACCAAATATATGAAAGTGGCTTAAAACTATTGTAAATACTGCTAAGTGGAAAGAGAAATCGTCTGATCTGGGGAAGCCATGGTTACAATTTCTTTCTGTTAAAACCAACATGTCAAAATAGGCAGTGACTTTTCTCATGTGTGCTATCAGGTGAACTTCTGGAAGAAATGTTGAGAGGACATTTGTGGTTGTGATAGCATAAGGATATAGGTATAGAGGTGAACAAATACTGAGGGATAGGTTAGAATCAGAAAGACACACAGGGAAAAGATTCAAGGCTAAAGGATGATGCAATAATCACTCATAGTTGAAACAAATGCTTGCCTTTCACAGCCAACATTCATTAGAATGCTATATGAAGAAAATATGCCAATGAATCTGAAAAAGGAAGAGTAACAAAGTGAAAGAGCCAAGGAAAGCTGCCTCATTTCATTGTATTATTCCTCTATTTTCAGAACTACTCTGAAATTATATTCTGTAGTTACTTTTTTATTTATCTTCTTAGATATTTGCAAAATTTACATTTGTTTTATTTGTCTTTTAAAACATTTGGAGTGATATTATATATGGGATATGTTATCTAAAAAAAATATACTGCATATTTATAATTTTTTGGTGATACTGGACCAGTATATGAACAGGTGCAACTCCCTTTGGGGACTACAGTATTCATACTGATTTATATCAAGACTGAAATCGGTCCAGAACATATCTATAAAAAAATCTATGCCTCTTTCTTGTGGACCCAGTCCTCATGCATCTTTAACCTAATACATTTCTATTTTTATAGTGATTTTACAATTTTCTGTTTCATTTTGGCAAAAGCTTGGAAGTAGCAAATAAACCATAAGGCCTAGTAAATTCCAACTTTCAGGCAAACCCTCTTGCATATAAAATTGAAGAGTATAAAGTTCCAAGGTCTTATATTAGTACCATCCATTTTGTTAACATTTTTCCAATTTATCTTGCTCTACGAACCCTCAGAGTACTATGTCTATTGTAAATATTTAAGCATTACTGTTGACATAAAGATAATACTGACAAATTGAGTTAACATTTCTGCTGAGAATTACTGACCATGTGTAGTGTGGAGCAATTTTAACACCCACACCAAGACCTGTGCTCATGCCAAACTCTGTTTAGTCTACAATACAGCAGTGTCCCTTAAATGAATTTTAACTTTGATTTACACAAAACATGAAACAACCTTTCTTGGGTCAATTATTTGTTTGACTTTCCTAATACATTTCCATTTTAACTAGATTATGTTTGTATCACAGGAGAAGTAATGGGTGCAAGTTGTTAGTACTGTTATGCGGGCGGGGGCCTGTGTGCACATGTGCATGGTGTCATTGGTCTTGCTTCAGGTTAGTATCTTCTGTGTTTTGAATATTGGACTACAATGTAGGTCATTACTCATATTTGCCTGCATTTGCAGTAATACCCGGATTTGCACAGTCAGAAACATGCAGAGGCTCTTCGATATGTTGCTTTGTCTACCATGTACAAAGATTCTGTGGCATCTGAGAAAGTGCATACAGCAAAGAAACCAAGAATCCAAGTAGAAGTTTGAAATCTTTAGTGTGATATTTGCATGCTGTAATTTACAATTTACTTTTACCACTTGCAATCAAGAGTCTTCCAAAACTGCAAGAAATTTTTGTTCTTGTCCTTGAGTGTTACACTTTCCCTCACATTTGTGTCCTGGACATCATCATGTTTGGTAGAAGGTTATAAGGCATTCATATATAACCTTGATTTACAAAAAAATTTGAAGCCTGTGCCATTTTCAGCTTCTCAATAGTCAAGGGTGATCTTAAAGGTCTTTTCTAAACTAAATGATTCTATTCTATGTCAAAATCTCTCTGTTTGTGGAATTGGCTAGGAACACTACTTCTTATACGTGTAGCTAGAATTCAAGCATGATTTAATACCAAACTTTGTTTTCCTAATTCTGGACTGTGGTAACAGCAACAGTACTGATGTGGATCAGGCTGACACAACACGAATTGGTTACACATCATTATTCTTACTTGCTTCAGTATCAAATTCCCCACATTGCTTCATTTTGTCGATGAAGCATTTCCAAAACGTGTTTTAGTATTAGGCAACTAAAACAATCCTTTTCACATGACTTCCCTTCTTCAACTGAAAGATAACATTTTTCTCACTTAAAATGTCACGAGTTATTATAGAAATAACAATATTTCTAGCAGCTAAAAGATGTTTTGCGGGGGGGATTAAAATGCTTTTTCTATATTTATAGATGGAGAGACCCAGGAACAAAATAAGATACTGACCTGCCAGGCAGCCTGCTTATCTGGCTAGTAGCCTATCAGGACACAAGTCTCCAGCTCCCAGTCATAATCCTTAACCACACGTAGGTAAATCCTAGGACATGAAACCAAGAGAAACCTGAGTCAGAGCCACTGTGCTTTCCTGAGTAAAGAAAGCAAAACAAAATGCTGAAGAAACAGGCATTGGCAAACTTGGTGTCTGAGATGCTTGTCCTAGGTAAAATGATGCCGCTGTCTTTGTTAAAACAAAGTTGAAAGAGCCAACCAAACGCTTGTCACATTCAGCCGCTTGTGGGCCTGTAATACTAATACTCCAGGCTTAATACAAGCTACTAGGGGAAAATTTGTATGCCAGTCCAGAAAACAGAAGTAGCTCAGATGGTGTATGTAAAGATCAACTATGGTTGTTCCAGCTATCTCATATGATTAATATTAATTTATATATATTGCATTATCCAGTATCAGCAAAGGAGATTTTACAACTTTTGACCTTAATTAGCTTGGCCATGTGACTCCCCTGGTACCTTCTGGAAAAAAGGCTGTGATGCTGAAGAAGCCTTATCAAAGGACTATAAGAGCAAAGGAAATATAAATAAACTCCTCTGTAATTTCTTTGTAAGGTGTTCTTCTGCTTTAGCCTTTGCCCTTCTGATGCTAATTAAAGGCATGTATGAGCATTTGAGCATTCAGTAAGATGTCTGATAGGATCCAAACTGTCATTAGGCAGAATGTCTCATTGGCTAGCTCACCTGCTTAGAGGAAAAACTCAGATTAGGTAATGAAACTCCCTGTTTGGATAACTTTTTGTAAGGACAGGTATAATACAAACATAGATTCCTTGTTTATGTGTTATATTCTTTCTTAGTATTTGGGTATAGATTAGAGTATGATGAAAGCATTCTCCTTCTAGTTGAGTCTTTGCATAGCTCTCTCTTTAGGCATCTTCCCTTACGGTAGTGGTAGCCTCCTACTTAAGATGAATCAAGCTCTCAAGATCTGTTTCTACTTCTTTCTGAAATCACTTCTTAAAATTGCAGGGGTCTTACTCTAGCTATGAGTCCTAGCGATCTTTTCATAGCTAATGAAAGACTCCAAGATACTTACATCACTCTGAGTCTCAAAGAATTGTTTACAGGCATGGAAGACCCCATTACCTACTGCTGATCTGTTGAGGCTTACAACAGCATCTGATGAACAAACTCCAGCAAAATACTGTTCAGCATTAATAAATTGTATTAGTCAGTTTGTGGTTATCATACATAAAGCTATGCACAGAAACACACTGGCGGAATAGAGCTGTGTACAGACTCATGTCAAAAAATGGGGTAATAATAATCCCTCTGCCAGTAAGGGGCTATGATGTGGGCAATGCCCTGCACCAAATAGTACTGAGTGTGAACTGAGCCTTAAGGAGGAGTGCTATGGAAATGAAGCACCAATAGTTTTCTTGAAAATCAAGTACTCAAAATATAATTAAAATCTTCAGGTCGGAGAAACTGTGACAACTTCATGCATGAACATATGTAGAGATGGACATGTCAACAATACAAATGTATTATTTACAATGGCTTAGCAACGGAAGAGTTAGCTAAGAAGTGTAGAAAAGATTTTAGAAAAGGAATCCTCCCAGCCATGAGAGCTATACACTTGCATGGAAATCTCTAGAAGCTCACCTTAATGTTATATACATCTTAGAATGAATTAATTTGAAGTGACTCAAATCATTGCTGTCATTTCTCTCTTATGCACAATGCGAACTTCCACCCCTGCAATTATTGTAAAATTATGCTAGTAGGCAGAGTACGCTCTTTCCATTTCAGGAATAACTGAAGAAAGAAGTATAAGGGGATAGACTTTCTCCGCAATTTGGGAGAATAGAAATTGTTCCCCATTATCTTAAAAAATGCATTAAAAAAAAGAAGGAAGATGAAACCATCCTTTCATCCTAGCATAATTGGGAGCTTCCTGATTTTTCTGTAGATGAATAGAATTCTAAGCCAAGACTGGAAACAAAGGTAAAACTGCAAGGGCTATCTTACAATCTTTGGATGCACAAAACCCAGTTTAACCTACTTTTTGTAGCTAATATGAGAGATCTCTGTGACTCAAACCTTCTTTCTATTGCATTCTGAAAATAAGTGCTAGAGAAAAAAAGCTCTTGGAGACCTAGAGACAAACACAAGGAGTGGGATGTCAAGAGAATGAAATTAATAAGAATGCTGCAGGCTGAGGTCCCAGAATCCAAACCCAGAACATGCCTGTCAACACTGTGCTTTCACCTGATTGTTTTCAGGGATTTGGAAGTCACTAGAGACAGAAGGAGGAACATTTTGGCAAGCAGGGAAATACTTAAGCAAGAAGGAAAAGTAAGGAAGGTGCTCAATGTTTCAAGTTGTAAAAGAGGTGGGTTTTTTTCCTCCTTTTTGGACTCAATTTGGTGAGATGGAGTCTTGTTCCAGTTTTGGGCACAGAGGTGCAGTTCCAGCTTGCAGGGCACGGAGGAGTCCCTGTCAGACCTCTCCCTTCCCTGCCCAGTGCCTGGGACACAATTGCATGTGACATGCCAACAATAAACAGTAGGAAGATACATGGCTGTACAGGCTACTTCCAGGAATTTCTGAATCCCCCAGTGTCCTCAATTAAAGGCTCGTCAGCATTTCAGAACAAAAGAAGCTACTTTGAGAAGCCAATTGCCTGAGATGAGGCCCTTGGGAGTGTAGATATCCTAGCTGTATTTTTTTTAATTTACTGTAATATGTGTGAATAAAAACAAATGCACAAAGTACTATAAAAGCACTGGAAACTGCAACAACTTCAAGAAAGACCCTCAAATAATTAAGCTGCTCACTGATGAAGGTCCTAAAGAGGGAAGGATACTGAATCTTCAGGAGATTTATGACCACCGGGAAGAATTTGGTGGGGGGGAGACAGAGAGTTTCTTGTGGGAAGTCTGGGAACATGTGCCTTGTTCCTGTAAGGGCAGCTCTGGGCAGAGTAGGGAGAGGACCACATCTCCATGCAGTACACTTGTGAGAGACCTGTCAGCAAGTGGACCCACTGACTCAGATCCTGCCTGCTCCATACCTGCGAAGCTGGAAAGCCCTACAGGAGTGTGACCTGGCCAAAAGATTTTAGCAGCAGTGGTGTTCTGAAGCTGGGTAGTCTGGGATGGATGTCTAATGGAGGTGAGCTAAATGCTTCAGAGCATAACAAGTCCAGTGTGAAGATCACCTGTTGGCCTAAAAGGCAGTTATGTATCTTATCAAGGTATATAGCTAATTATAAAGAGCCAAACAGCCACCAGGGGAAAAGTGAAGGGAATCTAACACCTGGGAACTACAGAAGGAGCCATCCACAAGTAAGTTTGAGGGAAAACAGATACCAAGATAGGAACACACTGATTTTGAAAAAAATAACAAAGGAGAAATATTGAAAAAGTGTTTGAAAAAAGGGCAGACATTCAGAAAATCCTCCCTTTTCTAATAAGTAAAAATCTCCATACGTGCATACCTTTACAAATGCTTTTTTTTCCTATTTTTTTTCCTGTTCCCGCAACCACCGGAAATGAGGGATTCAGGACCTACAGACATGGAACCAGGAGTTTGTGGGTCTTCTGGAAAAAGAGCCTTCTTTCTTTTTGTTCTTAAAAGATTTTGTAGGTACAGACTCTTTCTGAACAAACGATTGGAGATTTTAGGGAGGATCCTAGAAAAATATCTGTGAGATGTGGAAGTAAAACAAAGACCACATGAAAAATATTTATAGGTCTATAGAAGGTTTCTCAGTGCTGAACAGGTATTGCTTATAAAAACCATTACAACAAAGTCTTGCTTCTCATGCACAGTTAAATTTCCTTTGTTTCTTCAGTACTTTTTTCATTGACTATAAAATAAAGTTGAAATGAAATCACTATAAAATATATTTAAAACAAGAACTTTATCCTGGGCTCTAGGGTTGTCTGGGGTTGACTAGAATATTACTTCTGCCCTAGACCAAAAGATACCCTAAACCAAAGATAAAGTTATGTCTTTCAGTTTGGAGACCACATTTGAGGACCAGGCAAAGGCTTATCTTAAAGCCAGTCTGGCCTTCTACAACACGTTATTTCCACATTGTTTTTGGACTAAGCCACTTTAGAATTCAGGAAGTTGTAGTAGTGTCTTTGATGTGATGGTCATGCTTGCCCAGCTGGTTGTCCTTCTGTTTGTGATCATATCTGACTATAAGTTATATCTGTCCTCAAAAAAATACTATTCAAAGCAAGAAAATATCGCCACCTTCATATGTAGTAATCAGCAGAAAAGTTGCAGGTCATACAGCCTGATTTACATTATTTCCCTCTGTGAGTTATCTCTGTTAATTGCAAAAAGATTTGCCTCTTGGAAACATGGTAGTCCACAAAGATAATACCAGCAGAGTAAGAAAAATAACAGCAGTCGAATCTGTGCAGACATAGATTCTGAGCCCGTTTGGAAGTTGCCCACCTAAAAATGTTAAATGTAAGCACTGAATATAAGAGAAAAAGGAACATGAATGTACCTTCTGGATTTAAAGCGTTGCAGTATTTTAATAAATATTCATTTTTACATTCATTTTCAGCAAATGTTGTAACACTTCTGAAATGTACATTTCACCCCCACTCTCCTGTTTCTTCTACCCCTTTTTGTGTAACAACTACCATTTGCCAACATCTTTCTCTCTTTGCTTCTCTTTTTCTGAGCTCCAATAGTCTTTCTTTTTGTGAATGCAGCTGAGAAAATGTATAGTGTCAACTGCAGCAAGGGGGTCAGTTAATCAAAGTTATAGAACTGATGGTTTATTCAAACATGGATTTTTTTAAAAAAATTTTTGGATGGAAGGACATCTAGTGTTATGAGACTATTTCTTGAGATTTTAGCCTATTTACTGCTTATTATTAGCTTGATATATACTATTACTACAAAAATAGGTATAGGTGTGGCTTCTATCTAAGTTACTTTCAGATAACATTTACTCAGAATCAAAAGATTTCCTATCTCCAATACTTCAAGACCAAGCTGGAATCTAAAAGCCAGACTCCCTCTTATAACCTTACCAGTCATAATTGTTCTGTATTTGCAAATTAGGTGACAGTGTTCTTGCTGATGCACAAGGATGGCTCAAGTCCAGCTTCTTGTTCCATGCTGTAATTAGCTTTGTAGTGCTAACGGAAGTGAAACATTCCTTTTGTCAGAAAAAGCAGGAGCTACTTCTCAAAGACACACAAGGAGTAGACAGATTTTGGAGGCATGTGACATTTCTACAGAGCTGTTTTTTCGGACTGCAACTCCTACATTAAAAGAAACAGAGGGAAAAGCTCGGAACAACTCTCCCCTACAGGACACATTATACAGGGACTTAGCCCTTTTTCCATTTTTTTTCCCTAAAAAAACCCCAAACCCCAAACAAATTGAATTCTTTCACTTGAGAGAGGTCTGTTGAAGTGTATTGCCTCTCCCTGGAGTATAAGCTGCCTTTTACAGGAAACACTATGTAAAATGGCTTACAGAACTATTTACATGTATAATTCAGCCTCCCCTGGAGCGCATGGGGAGGGAGTAAGGATGATGGCCTCCCATAGATTTGTGGTGCCAGACCTGCAAGAGTGCTCAGGAGGCACCATCTGGGAGAGGTGGAGGAAGGACTAGGTTTTCACCTACAGATTATGGACCGAAGGGGACAATAGGAGTCCTGGGGGCTCTCTCATCTTGGTGGGTGTCTCACCTTGTTCATGGGCAGAGGAGATTATTTCCTCTGCTGGAGACCAGAGACCCAGAGATCATTATCTCAACTTTCAGTATGTCCATAACATTGAATTTTGCTCCATTCTTTTAGCCAGTATTTTGTGTGCAATGAAAATTTTTTTTCAGATATGGAAGTGCCTGGACTTGGACAATCAACAACTGTCTTTAATATGTTTAGTAACCCTAGCTATGTTAATACTATTTCTAATCTAAACCTCAGCATGAAGCTACAACTCCTTCCATGATATTTTCCTTCTGTCCTAATACCTTCCCATTAGCATTATGGCTTTAGTACCCAGTATTGTCTCCTCATGATGACACTTAGACACAATAGTCAAGTCCCTGCTAATTTTAGTAAGACTCTTCCTGCAAGGAAACTAACCGCTCCTCTCTTCTCATGATAAGTATATCTGTCACTCAGATCTGTAACTTCTCGCCCATCCTCTGAAAACATCACCACCGGATTTCATTCCATTCTGTACCGAAGTACACACCAGTTCGCTCTTGTTAGTTCTTGTTAATTTTGAACTTTATGAGAGGCATTTTTACTGCTATGAACATTTTCTCTGCTTTCTGCTCCTACAAAAAAAGGCCTTTCTCTGTTTTTGTCAGGGTAGATTGTCCTCGTAATCTAGTACCTGGACAAAGTCAATCTGGCAGAAAACCTTGTGGAAATATGGGGGGCGTACTCCAGTCTCTAGGTTTCTCAGGCATCGCAGGGCGTAATTGCACTGGGCTTATGAGCATATGCTATTTTCTTTGATCAGTTTGCATAATGAAAAATGATGTATATGCTTTACTTATACATACCTCTGACATCAGGCAAACTTGAGGCCAAAAGTAACACAAGTTTTTATTCTAATAAAGTAAAAGGAAAAGCTCTTGTTTTATAAAACCATAGAAGGGATTTTTTTCTAAAAAAAAAGACTTTTCAGTAGTATAGGCAGTAAAATACAATTGTAACTCACAATTAACGGCAAGGCAACTTCTCAGTTTTTCTGCTATTTTTTACTTTAAAATATATGCAGGATGTGAGATGTGAAGGATTGTGCAGGTCAGCATCCTCATATTTTCCTTTAGCATTTGGCCCTGTACTACTATGGGAGACCAATGATTTCAACTATATCCTTGGTCTGTGGGAAACCCTTGCTGAATTCATGTTTCTCCATCAATTGACAAGAATCATGTTTGTATCAGGTGAAGTATTGATTTTATTTGAATAGTACTATTTCTCATTCCAGTTAACACATTTATGTAAAATGTTTGGTGCCACTTTTTAACCAGAATGTTATACTGCTTTAAGCCATATGTTCCGAGAATAACATAGACAAAATTCTTAATGTTTAATGGTACAGTTTTTAGATATTTTCATCTTCTGTAAGAATGAAGTTGGGTTTGTCTGTGTAATACCTTTTTCTTTCAAGATTTTTAAAAATATTCACTTACATGTAACTTAGACTCATAGAGTCATTTAGGTTGGAAAAGACTTTCAAGACCATTGAGTATAAATGTAAACCTAACACTGCCAAGTTCACCGATAAAGCATGTTTCTAAGTATCACATACATACATCTTTTAAATACTTCCAGAAATGATGAATCAGTGACTTCCCTGTGCACCCTGTCCTATGCTTGACAGACCTGGTGAAGAAAGTTCTCCTACTATCCAGTCTAAACCTCCCTTGAGGTAGTTTCCTCTCGTCCTAACACTTGTTACCTGGGAAAAGAGGCTGAAGCCCACCTGACTACAACCTCCTTTCAGGCAGTTGTAGCTTAGAGAAGAGGAGGTTGAGAGGAGACCTCATCATTGTCCACAACTACCTCAAAGGAGGCTATAGTGAGGTGTTGCTCTCTTCTCTCAAGTGAGAGGTGGCACGACAAGAGGTATTGGCCACAAGTTGCACCAGAGGTCTAGACGTTAGGAAAAATCTCTTCACTGGTCAGGCACTGGAAGTGCTGCCCAGGGAGGTGGTTGAGTCACCATCCTTGGAGATGTTTGAAAGATGGGTTGATGAGATTCTTAGGGACATGGTTTAGTACTGGATGGGTCGGACTCAGTGATCTCAAAGGTCTTTTCTAACCAGATGATTCTATGATTCTATGAAAAGCTGTCCAGTGTCTGCATCACCATTTGAAAACAAGAACTTCTCCTTCCTCTTTATGCATTTATTTTCCCCACACATGCTAGTTTGCTTCTTCCTTTGTAGGACTAGAATGGAAAATGCAGGAAATTATCTGATTACAAGATCAATTGGAGTACATGAATTGTAGCACTATTAGAAAGGTCTGAATATAAAAACATAAGGACTTGCCAGCAAAATGGCTGAATATTTAGGAGGCATTATTAGTCAGCCCTTGGAAAGTCCTGCAGAGACATCACAGGCCTCTTAACAGAGGTAACTTCCAAAATGTGTCCATTTGGAACAGTCTGGCATTTTCTCTCACTTACTCTATCTTGCTATTTTTCTGTTCTTCCAAGACAACTGTATTTAGTTAATCTATTGCATGAAATGTGTTATTTGAGGATGGGATTATTTCAATTTGGGCACTGTTCATTGCTAACTAGTCATTTATTTGCAGTTCATCCATAAATCCTCTCACCCCACTCACATTTTGAGGAAGTAACGGCTCATATGTCCTCAGTGGCAAAATGATTCTGTGACACATAAATTCAGCATGATTTTTGTCTGTTTTTACAGAAATGTCAGAAAGGACAGTGGGAAGAAAAGACTTCTACTGTACTTAAAACTCTGTCTTTCTTTACTATCCTGCTGTTGGGCTATAGTACAACTGGGGCTTTACCCTATGATTATGTATGACCTTCCTCCTTGGCATTCTTGTGTGACAGTTGTCTTGAAGGAAAAGGCTCCTTCACTGCTTCTGTGTGGGAAGGAATTTTGGTTATGAAAAATGTTGAACACAGCCTGTGTCTTCAGTGGGTATTTAAAAAAAAAACAGGGAGCTTGCAACTGGAAGAGGCAAGTCCTTGATAAAATTTCAGACAAATACATTGTCATTTGGAACTTTTAATAGTTTTTTAGTTTACTACAAGATGCTGCAAGAAGAATAGGAGCACATCGAAGATGCAGCCAGGCCTTAGCAGGTGTTTACCATATGCTGTTGTGATGGGTAGGATTAGTTGGGTAACAGTGAGCAAACATCTGTCTTGTATTATTCATACAGACGTTGTTTCAATTTGTATCAATGTTCCTATCAGTGTGTGACGGTTGATTTCGTTCTCCAAAGTTCAATATGAGGGCTGATGGTATTGTATTCAGTAAATGTGTCTTTCTATGCAGGGATGCAGTTTCTTCCCAACAGCAAAACAGGACTCCTCAGGTTATCTGAATATGAGGAAATGGTAACTTACCCAAACAACATTTGTTAGGGCTGTTTCCTAAAATTTTTTTAATCTGTCTATACAAAGCAAATAAATCTTCAAAACATATCTTACCCAAAGACAAAATTTACCATAGTAAATTCCAATGGGAAATTAAAATATCAGGAACCAGTATTTGTTTTCTAATGTTTTGCCAGCTACCAAACTGAGTCCAATGAGTGGAACAGACCTAGTGTGTTTGGTTGTTTTCTCCCTTGTGGCCAGGTTTCCGTTGCTGTTGCAGTCCTGTTTTAGCCTATTTATTCTTCCTTACATACTAACTAGCAAACAGATATCCAGGCAAGGAAAGTATGTAGGAGATATTTTCTAGGAGACATTTCTAAAGGACATTTCATTATCCTTTAGAAAGGAAAATTCAGTTGAGGTTACAAAGAGTGTAAACCTGTTATTTATGTAATAAAGAGCTGTGTGTTGCAGAAAAAGTAACTAACCCTGAAGAAATGTTTCCATACGAGAAAAAGATGAGACTTCTCTCAAGTCATAATCTCATTTGTACAGGCTTTCTTCTCTGGCTCTTTCCATAGCTTATTTAAGTTCTCTTTGGTGAGCTATTCTGGAGTCTGCTCTTCAAGATGCTGAGAAAACAAAGATTGGCTGTTGGGTTTTTGTTTTACTTGGCTGGGGTTTTTTGTCCTAGGACGTAACTCAAGATTTTAAAATAAACTTGTTGATCTCAGTTAAAATGAAAGGGTAAAATCTAAAAGACGTACAAAGCTGGTCAGAAAAATGTAGTGCTATCCACCAAAATATTCCTTTAATTTTTGAGCATTTTGTTGCATTTTGCCTTTCCACCCAACTAGGATGAACAAGTTAGCAAAATCTTCTCTAAACAGCTGCAGGAATTCTCTGTGTCACAGACCTTGTTTACTGGGGAGAACTTTAACCTCCATAACATCCTCTGAAAGGGCAACACGGCAAGACACAACCAGTTATGAAGACTTCTGGAGGATATAAATGGTAACTTCTTGCTAAAGATAATAAATAGGCCAGCCAAAGTTGTGGCACAGTTGGGTCTCCTATTCAATGACAAAGAAGATGTGGATGAGAACAGGACCGTCACTGTCAGCCTTGGCTGTAGCAACCATGAACTAATGGAGGTCAAGAAGCTTCAGGGAGTGAGGAAAGTGAGTAGCCTGGTAGGTGGGATCCCATAAGACAGGTCTGAGGTGCAAAAGAGATAAAGAGATCTGGTGGGTCTTTAAAAACAGTATCACCCAAAGTTTTTTCTAATACTCAGGATAAAACTTAGGCATAGCAGGAGAAAAATACAAATTTGTGTATTGCAAATCATACCTGGGAAGGCCAAGCCCCTACCCCTTTGCAACAGTCCAGGATGTGTACCTGCTTTCTGAGTGGCAGCTCTGCAGATAAGTTCTTAGGGTTTTGGGAGTCACAGTGAGCTGCTTACGTGTGGATCACCTGCGGGGCTGGCAGCAGTGAAGGTCAGCAGGATCCAGCGCTGTGTGAGCAAGGTCAAGGACAGGAACTGGAGGGAAATGGTTATTTCTCTCAACTTGGCATGTCTTGCATGCCAATCTAGGCAATGTCACCCTCTAGTTTGGTCTCCCCAACCTAAGGCAGACACTGCCAACATGAGCCTTGTGGAGGGGCCAGCAGGATTCTCAGAGACTGGAGCATGTTCCCACTGAGGGAAGCCTGAGAAATGTGACTGCTTCAGCCTGGAGAAGGTTCAGAGCCCTTCTTACAGGCAGGTTATCCAGAAGAAAAGGCCAGGACATCTGCAGCAGTGTGTAGCACCAGGACAAGATACAACAGGAGTAAGCTGAAACAAAAGAAGTTCAGACTGAATACAAAGGGAAAATTTTTTACATCAGACAGTCTACAGTAGAGCAGGTTACCCAGAGAGACTGTATGATCTTGCATCCTTGGAGCTTTCCAAGACCAGGCTTTGTCAGTGATGCAGTTTTGAGAAGGTTGTGGCACTGGGGACTTCCTGATGATCTTGCATATGATTCTACAGCTTTTCTGCTTGCAGAACAGAAAAGACATAATTTTTAAAGAAAATAGCAAAAGATTTTTCAACATTTATTATTTTTCCCTACATTTATTCCCCAAATGAGTGTGATAATCTCGGTTCAAAGGCTCAGTTTTCAAAAATAGAAAAAATGTTTTTTTACATATATGATAACTAACAATCTCTACTTTAGCAATTGTTTTTCACACTCTGCTGTGTTGGTATTTCTTCCCATTCCATTAGCCACACAGACCACTCTGCACTCTTTTGCATAATCTCTTTGACGCATTATGTATGAGTATTCTCATCAAATCTCAAGAGGGAATTTTTCAGACTAGTTTCACTCTTTCTTTTTATCATGATCAGTACTTCTTCTATGCTTAAATACCGACTTATCTTTGTATGCATAGATCTCTCTGTATCTCTGTGCTTGCAGATATACGTATTACACCTCATAGTGAGTTGGAGTGAATCCCATTATTTTTGAATCAATGAAGTTGCTTACCAATTTGATTATACGAAGTGTACTGAATATTTTTTAAATTACTTTAGTAATCAATTGATAACTGTTATTTGGAATTTTGCAATTTTACCTTAATGCATTCTAAATTGCTGATAAACCAAAGATTCATGAATTCTTATCTGTGATGTCCTCTATCTCATGTGAAATTAAAGGAAAGGTTCGGGATGATATTCAGTATGAAGGAAAGAATTCATTACCAAGAAGATCTTTTTGCTAGGTACTTGACAGAATTTCTTCTGCTGCCCTTGCTTTGCTACAGCCCATACTTGTTAGTCTGCCAGTCATGCCAAGTTTTCAGCTCCACTTTGCCGTAGAAGAGGAGATGAAATTGATTAGAAACTAATGGGAGTTCTGCTCATGGGCTGACCCTTGTTTCTACTCTATTTTTTTAATATCAGATCATGATTTAAATTGTCTATACAGTGAAACAGATGAACCAACCGAAAATGCTGTGATAGTTGTTGAATGCCAAGGATTGAAAAAAAGTAAGTTGTGTTACTGTGAGTAATTTTGACAGAAATTAAGTGAGGTTTTTAATACTTGGGAACTTAGCAACCATTACCTTTTCTGAAAACTAATAAAATTAACTCCTGACATCACTCCTGTGAATATTCTCACTCAAAGACAGGTTAAGCCCAATAAGATACTCTTAGCGTTTTATTCAGAACCAGTTATGAGCAAATTGCAAATATTTTTCATCAAACAAGTAATTGCAGTGACAGATTATTGGTAGCCATCTGCTTTTCTTCTGTGCCCAGGACAGGACAAGAAAAATATGTAACAAAGGAGTCAAACTACGATCGATGACATAACACTCATTGCAAATGAAATTTTTTGACATAATCAGAGTGTTTGGAAACTACCTAGCCTTATGAGCTGTTGCAGATACATCTCACATGGTTTGAAATCCTCTTTCCCACGTCGGCTACTGGGTTATAAGAGATAGAACTTTGATGACAGAATAGGCAACAAGAAACGTGCATGATATACAGAAGTACAAGACCTGTGTGGCCTTAGTTTCCTTTATATGAAATAATCTTTTTTAACCTCTGAAGGTTAGTAAGAATTTGATTATTTATCTGGGGACCTGACAATGATGCTAATGAATGAACTGATGAGAATGAGCAGTAGCTTTCATGCATAAATATTGTCAAGTGCTTGTCAAAATTGTAAACTTTCCTCAAGAAAATATTTGTGAAAGAAGTTATATAAAGCCTGCAGCACACAGACAATCTGGCGATGAGTAGCTGTAAGTGAGAACAGGTTGTTGAAACAAGTCTGTAATCAGATGTGGAGATGTCAGAACTGCTGAAGATTAAATAGGTCAATGAATCAATAATTCTGTATTGCAATTTTGATACTGTACAGTGCTTAACCCCGGTGATTAGAAAATAAGGCACATCAAAATGAATATTAAAATTCTCCAAGCTATCAACCTGAGAGACATCATCCACATGGAACTCACAGTATTTACGAGAAAACTAGAATACTTTATAACCTATGCATATCAAACAAATAATTTTAAATGAATCACTTATTTCTAGATATTTTTAAAGTCTTAAACTTTTCTGAAATTTACTTTAAAAATTTGAGACTGTATTATTTATATATTATGTTTTTATTTTCTCATGTTGGTCTTATAATTTCAGGAATATTCCATCAAAGCATAATCTTCTGCTTATTTAAATGTTAAGATACTAATGGCAAGGAAATCTAGTTTGGTATTTCTTTGTTCATGACCTTAGATCAATGTGTTCAATCCACAATACGTCATCAACCATATATACATACGTATATATACATATATATATATATATATATACACACATATATTGCTTTCCTGGAAACATAAATTGCTTTTTTTTTTGACATAATTTTTCTGAAGTGATACTATGCAAATCTGGATAACTTGGTAATGCCAACTAACTCTTCCGTTAACTTACATATTTTGTCTAGTTACAGAGTGTATACACGTACCTTAAAATTCTGCTTTGTTATGAAATTCTGCTTTGTTACGAAACGGGGAATGAGCCAAATAAGAAGTACAACATAACTCTCTTGCTGGCTGGGCTGCTGATATCCTGAGACTATCACACACGGCTATTCGTATGTCTTTAACTTTCCTCTTTCCTTTCTTCCTCTTGTCTCACACTTCAGGGACAGGGATTGTTATCCGGTCAGAAGACCATGCAGTTCTCAGAAAAATGGGTCTTTGGTCCATGGCTGGGGCTCCTAAGTGTTATGGCAAGAGGAATTAAGATAGATGTTTGTAATCATGGAAATCGTGTGCTGTTTTTGAGATAAACATATCTGGTTCATGTGTAGAACTTTGTGTCTTTTTTCCAAACAAGTGGTGCATATAAATAAATAGTAATTCCACTGAAGTCTACTGTATATACAAAGAGTAATTCTGTTCAAATCCATGAAGTTAAACCAGTGTAAAACATTTTATTTACATACTCATTCTGTGGTGTATACCTAAAATACTGAGCGCATTCTACACTTTTCCATAAAAAAGGCCAGGAAAAAAATCCTCCCAAATTTTGCAGTGGATCAAAAGATCATGAATCAGCTTACGGTGGAAAAATTAACAAACTGTTCCACGAATATGTATTGTTTAGAGCAATCAGTCTTTTTAATTTCTGTTGTCTGCCAAAGAAGCATGCCAGCTATCAGTTTTTAGTACAATCTTATAATAGTTGTGATGAGCCATCTTGCTTTAGAATACCTATGGACAATGATTTCTGTTGATTAGTGATGGTTGCTTTATGGTTGACTCCACAGGTTGGTAATTTTGGGTTTTAATCTCAAAACAAACAGCAATTTTGAAGAAATTATTTTAATTTCTTATGTTAATCATAACCATCTGATGCTCCCAGTCATACAGTTTCTGGAGGCTTGTAATTTTTATGAGGAAAGAGAACGACAATCACAAGAAAAGGTCTTGACTGAATTAATTTCATGCAACTCTTTCAAGATCAGTTGAAACCTCTGCTTTTTTGATCATAGAAAAAAGAGATATGTGTATTTTTAAATACTATCTCTCACCTTTCATGTGAAAGTGTGTCAACAAAGTCAAATGCAATAGTGGTTTTTTTTTTATTTTCTTGCTTGGTATCTTCTACTGTCATGGCTGTGCTTTGCAGCATATGTGGTCAAAGGCATTCTACTGCATTTGAGCCTTGCAGCTTCCTTGGGCTTCTTGTCTGAGAAGGTATTGAAATATCTCAAGAACTCTTGCTTTTGGAAACTTCTGTACTAACAATGTTAAGTAGCAAATGTTTCAGAAATGCACAAAACAGGACCTGCTCTGGCCTCTGCATGAGAAAGTGGAAGAATAACCAATTGTCACTTTTTTCCCTTTGCAGCAAACACACACAATCATCAGTTTGATAACTGGCCATGCAGTATCAAATATTTTAATAAACTTCCAGTATTCTCAGTGCCTTTCTTGTTTTAAGCAATAGCTTTATAACTAGAAGTACCTAGGAGTTCAGCTTGAGTTATGCTGTATTGTTATCTTGTGTTGAATGAGGCCCCGTAATGTTCTTGTCTGACTCCAGCCATTAAAAGCACTTTGTATCTTCTACCAGTTTATATAGATTACTAATTAGCTCCTTAAAATAATGAATCTTTGATAACTCTGAGTCTAACTGAAGGTTTAGAAAGGGGCATAACAAGACCAACAGGCATAACAGACTGTGGAAGGAATATCTTAAATATAGCACCCATGCACAACAACTTCCTGTTAGGCTACCAAACTGTGATTACTGAAATATAAGTCAACATATGGCAGCTAATTTAGCTTTTGTTTTGGCTTTTCCACTGAGTGGCTCTCCGAGCAGTGAGAGATGTGCATTAACAAATTGCCTGGAGAAACTACTTGTCTACAGATGCCTGGATGGTGGTGCAAAATGTCAGCCTATGTAAAGGATTTTGGAGGGCGTTTTGACCCTCACTGGTTCAGGAACTAGATAACAAAATAATTGGGAGGCTATTTTCCTTCCTTGCACTGACAAGGTCTTGTCGAACTGAATTTTAGGACTCAGACCATAGATTACAAACATACATTCTTCTGGGCTTTATTTTAGATAATTCATCCTTGCTACTTTCTTAAGGAAAACCAGGCAATAATTCCTAGTTTCCTGAATCAATGACCTTTATTTCACTCCAAAAGGAGGAAATGGAGATCCTTAATAATATCCAGTAGTCTAAAAAGATGGTTTTTGTTTCTCTCTTTCATAAGAGTTGTCTCCTTCCTGCTTTTCAAAATACTGACCGCTATTTCTGGTGGATGATTATTTCAAGTACATGCGGTGTTATATATTTTACTAATAGGGTACAGATCTTTGCTGACTGCCACACTGCTGCTGACTGAGGAATGAGGTTACAGAAATACCTGCTTGACACGGGCTTTGTCTAAAATACTATGTAAGAACCTCTTCACTCTCATAAAGGCTAGACTTAGAACATAGAACTTAGTCATCTCTGACTTAAAACTATATATGGAAATAAAGAGAAAACAATTTTTATTAGTTCATTTTAGTATCTGAAACACTGGAACTTTCCCTAACTTCCTGCCTTTTACCAAACCCTAAGAATAATTGAAGGACATATCTAGACTACCATCAGACCAGAGAACATGGCATGGTTCTTTTCTTCTCAATGCCTCCAAGTTTTCATGTTTCGAAATTGTAAAATGGGAGGAGGTGGCACAAGTAGGAATTCACCTCTAGAGCTGGAATTACTCTGGCACTGACTAATGCTGTCATGAACACCTCATGCTTGTGTGTACAGAGCAACTTCACAGGCATTTTCTTGAATTTTCTTTCTGCTAAGGGTTTCCATTGATCATTGCTTCAGTATTTTTTCCCTAAAGTTCAACTCTTAATCAGTTTTATCCACTGATGCTGTTGCCAGAATCCTTTTGGAAAGCCCAAGATTAGAGGGACAGCAGCATAGACAGTCCAACAGATTTCAATGAACTGGAAAGAAGTTGCTAATAAAATGAATTCAGAAATTTTCTTTTCCTGTAAGAGCAATAAGCGTTTTCGGTGCTAGTGGAGATTGCCATCCACACAGGCTTGTGATTCAACACAACTTCAGTTTCACAGTTGACCAAATTTTAAAGTTGTTTATTGCTGTTCACATTGTTGTTATGCCACATGAATTCCCTTTCATCTCTAGTATCAGGTTTTGGATACTCTTTATGCTGGATATATTTCAAAGTGTGTAAGCCAAGCGCTTGTAGTGCTGAAGAGGTTAGTCATAGCTTGATCCAACTTCTGAACAATGATTAAACTTACGATTTCTGAAATGTTTATGTGAGCAGTGTCTTGTATTGTTTATTGGTATTGTTGACACTGACAAGTACGGTCCAGATGACAGAATAAGATCTGCATTTGAGATTATTGTAAACTCAACTTTGCAGATGTTCTTCTAACTAATCAAAGACAGAGGAACTGTTTTGAGTCACATGTTGGAAAGTTAATAGGGATGTTTAACACAACTCTTCCATTTCCAACTTGGAGAAGTTGACAGACACAAATAACTGGAGGCTTAATGAGATATTTCTGAAGCTACTAGCAGGCTCCTTTCTTTGGAAAACACAGGCTCCTTTCTTTGGAAAACATTAAGTGCAACTGAAAGAGAACTCTACAAATTATTTACAAAATAAAATAATAATTAATATCTGCTGGTGGGAGCAGACTTAATAAATACTGAGTGTTCTGAAAAGTGACTTAAAATAATTCCCTCACAAGAGTCCGATGAAATACAACAAATATGTGACTACTCCCATGTTGCAGCTGAGGAGAAAGATGTATCCTTTTATATAATGGGGACTTGACTAAGCCTGGAGGCTTGTTACCACAATTTCCCTCAGCCTGCAGAGGCAGCTGGATTCTTCCAGGAGGTTTGCGACTTCTTTAGGGGCTGAATCACACTCTTCTCCAAAGAGGAGCAACGGTCACCCCCATTGACTTCTGAGAAAACTGTAGTCTGAAGAAAGTGTCTTGAGTTTGTATTAAAAACACCCAAGAGATGGGATTTTAACACTTGTTTAGGTGCCTAAACTTGTACTTATAAGTTGGTATCAGACAAGCTAGTCACTTTTAGTAAAAACTTACAAGGTACTGGCGGGACCCAAATACAGTGTTCCCATTCAGCCAAGAAGGCCTGAGGGCAGGAAAGGAAATTTGAGTCTCTTCTACCATTGTCATTACTTTTCCTCTATCTAGTTAATTCACACTTTCTCTTGAGAGTCCTTTTTTCGGCATTAGCATTTAATTTCAATTTACCCTCACAATTTCGTTTTATTTATTTTATTTATTTTCATTTTATTTTTTTTGAAATAGCTCTACCAGCAACTGCATGACTTTAGGAAATAAATAATTTTTGGACTGAATGAGGTGGGACAGGGATTACTTTTCTTTAAGAAATGTCAACAAAGTAGAATAAGTTTCTGGAAAAGGTTAGGATCTACAGTCTGGAGTGGCTGTTGTACCAGACTTGAGAGGTTTCATCCCCAGCTTCCTGTGCAGTTTGTCTTTGTTCTTACCTTCATCAGATGGCTGTATGTTCTCTGCACTGGCATGAGATTTGTGCGCATTTGCCCTTTTTGCTGTTTCCATGAGCAGGGAATCCTTTAGACTTCTTGTTACATTAAGCTGGATGTTCCACACTATAAAGATTCATCAGGCTCCTTTTTTCCTTTAATTGTCCTGCTGAGAAATGATTTATCTGTGATAACATCTGATGTGATTTATCACAAGGAACGTTGCATCTTTTTTGTGTAAAAATATAATCTCTTTAACTGTAACAAGTTCTTCACACAGAAGAAACTCTTCCTTTTTTTTTTTACTTACCTTTGAACTCTCTAGAAATTATATACTTTCAATGTCAATGCTCTTTAATGAACAAAGTGGTCTGCACACCTTTGTTCTGGTGTTATGATAGTCTTTCTATAATGGCATAAATGTGAGTAATTTTTGTTTATAAACAAAAATGCTTTTGAATAAATTGCAAATGCGGTTTATACAGAAATAAACCACAGCCTAATTACCTACAAATGTGGTACAGCCTTGTTTCTTATGTTTTTTTTGTTGTTACTGTGGTATTTGATAAACAATTATGAAACAAAAAGGACCTATATTTTTTTCTTAATAGTTAACACAAATATTCCATGTGTTCATGTAAAAAGAAGTAGGTGGTATAAATGATCAAACAAATAACTCTCAGTAGCAAAAGCCCCAAAAAGCCAGATCTATACTTTTTTTGTCCACACTCAAGCATTTTGATTTATGAATGTTTTAACATCGTTATTCAGAAATCACCAAATATCACCAGATGCTAGTGTATATCTGAGGTTTATTTTTACCACAACAAGCACAGCAACAGGAACTTCATTTGGATTTCATCTATATTGTTTGAAATATGACCTTGTAACACTGGGTTACATTTCATTATTTGTATTTACATGTCTCCCCTCTAATATAAATTGAATTTTACAATCAGGCTGTGTGAAACGCATTGTTTAGTACCAAAACATTTCTCTAATTTCCTTTGATGTTTAGCATGATTTGTTATGTAAATATTTACGAGTTTGTTTCTAAAAGCAAGAAGTTTAAATGAGATAGGAAAGGCAAGCACAACAAAAGTAACAAATCAGGAAAGAATTTTTTCTTGGCTAGAGACTGATTGGCTTCGGAGGCTGCTGAATATTGCAACATAACAGTTACACAGAGATCAAGGTTCCCTTTATCTTTCCTCCACAACAGCTATCACTGTACATACCAGACTTTTGTGTCTTTGTCAGCTCATCTTTACATTAAACCACATTTTGTGGAAACTCTTTGTAACTGTACTAGGACAGCAGAACTCAGATGTTACCCCAAACTTCTCCATCGTTTAAATTCACATACACTGACATCTCAAAGGACAGTTGTCCTGTTTTGAGAGAAGCTTTATTTACGTAGCGATTTTTGAATTGTTATCTAAAAATAGGTTTTATTTATTAATATGTTTACATTTGCTTTCTGTCACTTTTCATTAAACTTGCTTGGTGACAGTTTTAATCAGACTGGTTTTCATGTAGAAGTTACTTATTATGGTGAAGATCTAGCCAGAAATGTCTACAGAGATTCCTCTGAAGGAGAACAGAAGAAACTTGCATCATAATAATGCACTATCCAGGATATAAACAAGCTCTGTTGAGTGGGACTGACCAAGAAGATAAAACTGAGCAGCCTTTATTCAATTTGAAAGAGATAAGAACTGTATTTCAAGTAAACAGAAGAAACACTTGGAGAACTGCAGAAAGGACTTGCTGGCATTAGGAGAGCATGGAAATCTTTCACTGAAATGGAGATACGTCTGAACAGAGCTCGGTAAATGTTGCTAATTGATAAACATTTATTGCTAATTGATGAACATTTACTTGACTTGAAGGTGCAAAATTCACTCTGACTCATTTCCTTTTCTGTTTACTGCAAGCATTTTATGAGTAAAGCTTTAATTGCAGAAGTACCCTCAGAGAAGGAATCCATCATCGTGAGGTGGGTTTACCTAGTCATATAGGAACTTTACGAAAACCCATTTTGAAAACTCTTCATTTGTTTGAGGATTGTGTAATCAAAGGAATAATGATGGTAAAACGGAATATCACGAATCAGACCCACTGAATTCTGCACAGTGTAACTTCAAAGCTCTGAGCATGGCCATTTCTTAATAAGCAAAAGATGGGGCATCAACAGTTCGCATATGCTTTAAAATGGAATAATTACCAGTAATTAATAGTGGAAAAATGCCTATAGTATTTACTTTTTTCTTTTTTTTTTTGGTATCCTACAAGAGAAACAGTCCCTCCTGGACTGCACTGCAGTCTTTCATTTTCTATGTCTCCTGATATTCAAAACTATGTTTTTTTAATGGCAACTTCACAAAGGCCATCTCAGTCTTTCATCTACTGTGCTTTGTCCTGCTAGCAGCTCCCGTCTCTTATGAGGCATATCTGATGCAAAGGGAGTTGAACTTCTGTAACACTAGTCTTACATTTCAGCTAAGACTTACAGTAGAACTTGATCTGTTTTTACACTCTTAACTAGTCTTTTCAGCCTCGTTTTTTGAAGGTCACTCTCTGATCCCCATCTCATCATGCAGGCATAGTAGGTTTTGCAGGGCTGAACTTTCAAGTCTGGCTGCATTAATTTCTCAGCCAAGTGGCTCTGCTTGTATATGTTTTTCTTCTTCACAGTCTGCTGTCAGCTATTTGTTTATTTTAAGGTTGGTTATTTTCTTGATTTGTTTTACTTAGTCATTTTGTCTGATGAAATGACAAAATGGTAGTAAGTGTTTCTTCAGGCAGAAACAGTTGCCTTTTAGAGTGGTTAATTTCATAAACAGAATACCAGCTGCTCTGGTGGTGGGTGCTATGAAAATTAAAACCTAAAATCTCCTTCAAAAATCTCTTACAAAACCAAATCTCCTTTTCATCTGCAACCTCTTCATTCTTCTCCTTTCTCTCAAAATGAAGAGGAAAAATTAACCATCTTTAGACAACGTCCAGGTAAACTGCTATGTAAACTAACAGATCCAGGAATACTCAGTGTTAGACAAAACAAGTTCTGTTCTCTTAAAATTCATATATATACACTTTGTGCCCATCAACAGGTGAATTCTTGGGGAAATCTTCAGACAGAAATATGTCTTGTTTTCCATGAGCTCCATGTTCTTCTTGGTTTAAGCACAGTTAAGGTATAGCTGATGCTCCTATAGCAATAGTCTAAATGACCTCTTTTTCAGTTCTATTTTCTAGGATTCCTCTTTGCCATTTAAAGGAACTATCCCAGGAAAGCTGGTGAGAGAGTGTTCTTAAAGTGTTCTCTTGGTATCTGCTTTCTCGTGTATGTGATATGTTCTTGAGCCCACTCAAAACTGTTAAATTTCAACCTTTGAAGTTACTAATATGGCCTCAACTTGGTCAGGAGTATAGGCATTCTTAGATTTTCCTTCCTTATCCTGTTACACAATCACATTGAGGAATATAAAGATATAAATAGGTTGACAGTATTCTCAGAGGCCAAGGTGTGCTGACCTGTGATGTCTTCCTAGTGTTACTGTTCCCACATAATTGGCATAGAGCTGAATGCAACAATATGGGCAGAAAGATGTAAACATACACATTCCTTGTGAAAACCACGGAGGATATACTTAAACATAATTTTGTTTAAACAAGAGTAGCTAAGCAGATAAAAGAAGTGCAAAGAATATCGCATGCTCCGCAAGTTATCATACTTTCCTGAGAAGAGACTTGGAAGGAGCAGACAGGCTTAATTTAAGGTTGTCTTGAAAGTTATGTGTGTGGGAAATCTGGTATTCACTAAATGATACCAACTACCTCATAGCTTTAGATTTGCTTTTCGGTGAGGCAAAACTAAGTGGTGACTGATGAAAAGAATACATCAGAAGAGCATGACAGAGCAATCTACTCTTTTTCTGTTTACGTGGAAGGTGGCATGGCTAGGGGTTAGGCATGATGTGGCTGGGCGATCCTGCCTAATGCCCACACTGTGTTCTGGTGGCAAAGTCCATGTCCATCAAGTCAATATTCATAGAAGGTGTCCCCATTTAGGAACACCGAGACTTACTTTTCACATGCACCGCTGTATGCTGACCAAAAGGGAGGCAAGTTGGAACTGACGATCACTGAGGTAACAGACAACTTCTTCTCTCGTTCAGATCTTTTTCATTTCCTGGGAACAAAATTCTGTTCTAAGATCTGCTTATCCTGTCTCCATTTCGACATGCTGCTCTATGCGTGTATGGGGGAATGTAACAGTAAATATGGAGGTCATGTACAGATGAGTAATCTAAAAAGCCAGCAAAGAGCAGAATGTTGCAATGCCTCAACAAAGATCATTTTAGGGGGTTACTATCAGGATATTTTCATATTTCACCATCAATATGAAAGGAAACACTTTTACAGATTTGTTTAGGCATACATGGTTCTTTTGCTGAAATAAATAAAATTATCTCATTTTCTGTAGGCCAGATCAGTATTGTTTTTAAGCATAGTGTCGGAATAAACAGCAGACTGTTTTCATTCAGAGGTGAAATCCTAAGTTGTTTTTCCCCCTTCATTAATTGTTTTCCGCCCCTCCAATATTCCTGGACTTTTTGAAATGACATCACCTGCACATACATCAAAGCTCTGTGTTTGGCATATTTTTTTCTGGTTTGGCAAAAATTAAGCAATAACTTGAATATAGTCCAATGTGTACAAAAAAATTACTTTAAAAAAATACATGTGTTTAAAATTTGTTTTGGAGTCTTAGTAGCATAAAAGTTTTTATGCCAATATTTCCATATTTCTTTTCCCCTCAAATTTTTTGGAACATGGATTGTGTAGGATCAAAAATGTTTTCTTATTGAGCAATCCGAAAATCAAGAAAATAAACTGCCCAGAATTGTTGGTGTTTTCCTGATAACCTCGTTTGGAGGAAAGAATGTTTTATCTGGCTGCGCTATGGTTTCTGCCCAGCGGATGGGTCAACTGTGCTGGTAGCATCCCTCCAAGCAGCTGCTGAGCAGATCATTGCAGACAGCCTTGTGTAAATGCCCATACAGCAGGTAAGAGGTGCTTCCTAGATGCAGGGTTGGACCCAATTCACAGTGCTCGGCTTTATTATGAGTTTAAAGCCTGCTGGTACTGGACTAAGAGGCCTCATCCAAATCCTTCTGAGGGTGGAAAGGATGCACCAGCTCAGCAGGCATTAGGTGAACACCACAGTGCAGGCAGAGAGGCCAGTAAGCATTTCAGTGGCTTAGTGTTTTGGGGATAAATATGTGGGGTATTCCTGTGCATTTGCCTGCTGGGGCAGCTATCTGCCAGTATGGAAGGGTGGCTGTGTCCCTGCTGACCAAACGATGCCAGTGCCCTGGTGTCACAATAGCATGAGGTTTTTCTGGATACTCCCAAGAAGTACTTCTGTCTGCCTGGAGGAATCTCCTCTATCTGGCAGGGTCTAGGGATGGGAGGCACAGTGCCCTCCTGTCCTCTAGGTTCTGATGCCAGCGAAGCAAAGTGCCAATCAAGTTGCTAGCCTAAATAAATATCCAGATTAACTTTTGGTTGACAAAACTTAACATGGGAAAAGTACAAAAGTCACTACTCAGTTTTGCTTGGTAATTAAGTCATAAATATAAGCCTTTATTTTTGCTGATTACTTTTTAGTTTGTGTAACATTACTGGACAATAGGAGAAAGACTGTGGACAAGTAACATTTCTACATTAAATTAATTAAGGAGGCTGAGCTGGAATTATGTAATCTTCATTCCTCCAAATTGAGAGCTTAGTAAAATAATTAATTCTTTTCATAGCAGCTTTAGATTGGACCCGGAAGGCCAGCTTATTACTGAAGTTAATGAAAAAAAATTGTTATTTTGTACTCCTGTTTAAAGTCAAAAGGCTAAAAGTTGTGGACTAATTAGACCAGATTTTTCTTCTTGCTTACACTTCATAAGAACTGTTCCAGTGGATTAGAGTAAAAGTCAAACTAGCAAAGCCTCACCTCCAATAGTGACCAGTACTTCACGTTGAAAAAGAACATAGGAAACAGACTGTGCAAAGAAAACTTGTTTCTTTTGCATGTTTGTACTGCTCTTAGTTGAAGCTTAGGCCCAAGTTTACATTTTGCCAAAGCTGCATTAGGAAGCACAGTTTAAATCCACCTGCCGAACTGCCATTAGCATCTCAATAACCCGATGGACTTCTCCTGATTCACTCCCGCTCATGGAGAGCCTTGGTGGCACATAATTATGGTCATATTGGTTTGCTGTTGGGATAGCAGACCTAGTTTTTCACTAGCTAATTCCCTGACTGGAGCTTGGAGCATCCTTTGCCATTGATTATGTGCGAGAGTGTGAGTATAATGCCTGTAGGGGATTAAAGAGCCAAACCAGTGTTTTTAAAAGAAGACTTTGACACATGTGGCTACCTTCATACTTAGGTACTTGGTCATTTTTTTTAGGCTCTTATATCAGTGGGCATTGAGATCTGCACATACTTTTGGCTTTTGTGATCATGTAGAAAACTCTTACATCAGAGAATCCCAGGCTGGTGCTAGCAGTGACCTAAAATTACTCCAGTTTTGGATGTTTGTACCTGTCCTTCTTCTGTTTCATTTTATTTTGGGTTGGGGAGGAAACAGCTTGAGACATGTGATTAATAGAGCTGAAGTTCCAGGGAGTGACACAATGTATAACGACTTGTAGCTGGTGAGAAGCTTTTGAATTAAACTGTTTCTCTGTGGTCTATATTCCCAGGGTGTTGCATTTGGGTGAGCAAATATCCAAGACGGATGGTAGACCTCAGGTTTCACAACATCCTTTGACAAGAGAAGGTTGATCATTCATGGGCAGAGCTATGGCTTTTTGTTAGATGTAATATCTTGTGTGATTCATGGCTGAGCTGGAGAAGTGAAAATTGCATTTAGAATCATAGAATGGTTTGTATTGGAAAAGACCTTTAAGATCATCAAGTTCCAGCCATCGATTCACCCTGCTAAGTTGGCCACTAGACCGTGTCATGAGGTATGAGGTCTACTCGTCTTTCAAATGCCTCCATGGATGGTGACTCATTCACCTCCCTGGGCAGCCTGTTCCAATACTTGATAACCCTTTGTGTAAAGAAAATCCTCTTAATACCCAACCTAAATCTCCCTTGGTGCATCATGAAACCATTTCCCCTAGTGTTTTAAGTAGCTACCAGGGAGAAGAAACCAACCCCACCATGGTACAACTTCCTTTCAGGCAGTTGTAGACAGAGACGAAGTCTCCCCTCAGTCTCCTTTTCTCTACACTAAACAATCCCAGCTCCCTCATCTGCTCCTCATAAGGCTTGTGCTTTAAACCCTTCACCAGCTTTGTTGCCCTTCTCTGGAAACACTCCAGCATCTCGTCCTTCTTGTAGTGAGGGACCCAAAACTGAGCACAGTATTCAAAGTGTGTCCTCACCAGCTCTGAGTACAGGGGAAGGACCACTTCGGTAGTCCTGCTGGCCACTCTATTTCTGATACAAACCAGGATGCTGTTGGCCTTCTTGGCCACCTGTGCACATACTAAACCACTCTTCTCCAAGCTTGTAGCTTTGCATTGGACTGTTGTGACCAAAGTGCAGGACCTGGCACTAGGCCTTGTTGAACGTCATGCAAATGGCCTCAGCCTATTTATCCAGCCTCTCCAGATCTCTTTGTAGAATCTGTCTGCCCTCAATCAGACAAACACTTGCACTCAACTTAGTATCATAAGACTTATTGCGGGTGCACTCAATTACCTCCTCTGTGACATCTTAAACAGAACTGGCCTGAGTACTGAGCCCTGGGGAACATTGCTTGTGACTGGACACCAGCTGGATTTAATTCTGTTCACAAAAACTTGTTGTGCTTGGCCATCCAACCAATGTTTTACCTAGTGAAGCACATACCCATTCAAGCCATGAGCTGCCAGCTTCTTTAGGACAATGTTCTGGGAGACAGTGTCAAAGGCTTACTGAAGTCCAGTCCATCCTCTTCCTTTGAGGACAACATTCCTGTAGCTATAAGCTGGCTCCATCTTTTGCTGCTGTTTGCTGTTCTCATTTATTTTTACTTGTACATTGTAATCCAATTCACTTCTGGATACTTTTTATCAATTTTATTTGTACAAGATAACTTTTCATTCCAATGAGTCGTCAGTGATAGGTTGGACCATGTACACTGGCAATATTTTGCACATTGAATAGGACAAATCAAGCATGTGCGATTTACCACACAAGTAACTATACAAAGAAGAAAATGTGTTCTTCCTGTGGGAGAAGGACTAACAGTGAATTTATATTGCAGAGACATTACCAACAGTATTGTAAGAATGTACTTCTTTTTATCTGTTGTTCCACATTAGTGGAGAGCTACATAAGAAGCATTTATGCTAATATATGCAGAAAACAGCAAGTACTCACTTATTACAGTAAATTTTTCAAATAACTATAGCACGTTACAAATATCCTTGTCCTGTGAATTTATCTAAAATAGTAAATAAGAACTGTCTTGCTTATTTTAGAACTAATGTCAGCTTTTTTTTTTAAAGCATTGTGTTTTCATTTTAGAACTAGACAGTAAATCACATGGGCATTTGGAAAAGGTTATTAAAAGGAAGCAACTGGTCAGTATCAAAAGGTTATTAAAAGGAAGCAACTGGTCAGTATCAAACATGCTTATCATGGTTACATTCTCTAAAAACAAAATATGATTCTTGTTCTTAGCAGAAAATATGAAGAAAGTGCTAAGACATGAAGTTAGTGATTTCATAAACCCAATATTAAACTTAAATAATGAGAAGCACAAGGGGAACACGGAAAAAAAGAAAGTATAATGAGCAGGAGGACACAGGAACAGTGCTAGTTGGCACTGCAGCCACTAAGAAAAGTGAGCCAACAAATAACAGAGAGGAAAAAAATGACATTGGGAAAATACGAATCCTAGTAGAGTAAAATCAAGGACATGTGGCCTGAAGCAGTTGTCAGAATCTAAAGTCAGATGAGTAGGAAGATATATGACAGAACAGAGAAAAAAAAAAGAAATTGAAAGGATACTATATATGTCTGTGAAAACGAGTCTCATGATGGAAGATTGAACTACTAAGAAGAGAACACTTAAAATGTGGTATGGTCCTGTTGCAACGGGAAAAATTAAATTATTAATTAATAGTCCTCATCTTTTGTCTTTATTATTTTTAAATCTCATTTACACACCTAATAAAACAGGTTTTATTTTTTAAATGAAACAAGTTTTCTAAAGCAAAAAATTAGTAATAATGTTGGACTATAGCAATGTTTTGTAGTAGACTTTACACTTCAAGTGTTCATTTGTGCCTTATTTGAGACATTCTTTGTTAATCTTTCACCTTCTGCATTTGTCAGTGCCATTGGGGGAATCCAGAGTAGTTTGGAGAAAAGCTTCAGATTTTTTCTCTTCCCCTCCCCTTTTCCCTGAATTTGTAGCCTAATGAATCACAGATGCAGTCTGTTTTATAACATTTATGTTTCTAACATTAAATCGAAGACTAAATATGGAAAATATCTAGTATGTGACAAAATTATGAAATTGTGCGACCATCACTTTCAGAAAATATTGCTTTTGAGAAGCATTCACCTGTGATTGCCTCTGATCTGGCCACACTTGTAAGTACCTGCGAAGGAGAAATGGTCTGAGTATAATTCTGAGTTAGTAGCTAGTCATAGTTCAGCTCCTAGAGAGGAGGCTTTCTCAAGACATCTTTTGATTCCTTTCTTCACCTGGATGTGGTCATGGACTACAGCATTACTACAGATCACTGGAAAAAGAAGAACCAAATTCTTACATTTGCATAAAAGTTTTAGTCTAGAGGGTTAAATATTCAGAAAGGTTTGAGTTAAACAGGTTATAGCAGAAAGGCCTGTTCCTGCTGTATCCAGAAATGGTTATAGTACAACTCCTTCAATTCTAAAGAAGCTACAAGGAATTAGGGAGGTCATTCCCTGAGGAAATGCCTAAAAACCAGATACCTAACTCCCATATGTAGCTTTGAAACTCCTAAATACCATATGCCTAATCAAACGTGTATTCCAGTTACATACATCAACAGTACACTGACGCATATATGCCAGGTTGAATCCTGAAACTCTAAATGAAGGAAAACTTGGCAATAACAGCCATCTGGATTAGGAGAAACCCCAAGATTTGGACAGCAGGATCCTGCCAATAGCTCAACAAAGAAAAACTGCAGCAGAAGCAGCAACATTTCGTAGCAAATTGAGAAGGCACCAAAGCTGCCCAGTAACTAACATTGAAGGCAACGTCTTTAAATGGAACCACAGTAGCTAAAAGCTGAAATAATGCCCATTTATGTATCCACAGTATTTACAGTAGATAGCAAGCAATGCAGCACCTGTAACACAAACTCTGTTTCAGCCTTGCTGATGTCTTTTGATTGCTTATTGACATGAACCGCAAGAAAAGTAGATATATTTGGAGTTTCATATATAGCCTGTTACATGTGTAGTACAACTGTGCACACCCACGTCTTTCCTCAGCCCCTGAGGAATGACACCTATGATGTGTATAACCTGGGGTACAATACATGTGTGTAGGAATACAATCTGAGTTTTAGTCCTTGGAGTCAAAATTAAGCTATTTAAGAGAAAATGGTTAATTAAACTCCCCCTCCCATGCCATATTTGAATACCATAATTACTTCCATTACAAATAAACCTAATGCATTCAACATATTCCATGATCCATGGTTATGAAGAATAGTTCACTCATTTAATTACTTGTTCTTGGTTGCTACAGTAGAAACTGCATCTGTTCAAATGATTTCAAACAGAACTGTATCAAGATCATGTTTTGAGTTGCATAAAATCACACAGCAAGGTCAAAACATCTTATCAATATGCCCTCATTATGAGTTTTTAAGATTCAGTATTGACTAACCTAGTTAACAACTATCAATAACTCAAATATAAACACAGTTAGAAACAAGTTTATTTATCTTCAGCCATCTTGGTGTCCTTGTCTCTTTTTCGGGCTGACATGCACATGTATGTGCCTGCCTACTAAAGAACTGAAAATTGAATATTTATGATATTAAAATATTGCAAGTGGTAAGTCATTTTTAGGTGAAAAGAAGTCTTTCTGCAGGAATACATCTGAATTCAGCTACACAAAAAGTTATATAAAATGCTGAAATCTAGGGAGCATTAATTTCTATTAAGAGCCACTGGGAAGAGAAGAACACTTTGCCTGGAATGGCCAGAGGAAAAGAGTAGAAGACTAAAAGAAGGAGCTGGGAAAAAATTTCTGATGGATACTTCCCTCACTGAAAAACAGAGATACAGCTTCAGTCAGAACTCCTTGAGGATTCATCCAAAGGTTAAAGAATACTTTTTGTTGCTAATTTGTTGACTTTTTTTTTCTGTAAAAGCTACACATTTCATTTTAAAGGTCTCCAGATGCAGTGTTTCACTGTATCTCTTTGGAAAGAGGTGGTGTTTTGAAATTTGCATGTAAAATTCTAAAGCTAGGAGGACGGAGTAAGTTTCACTCATGACTTTCTCAGACGGAGTTTGCTTGGAGGAAAATAAAATTCTTCTATTTTTAGCTTCTTCAGATTTAGTTTGAATCATTTTGTCCTGTTTGACCAGGGAAATGAAAAGCTAGCCTGTCACACAGCTAAGCCTCTGAGAGGTTAGGAGCAGGTGTTGTAGTTGTTATGGAATACCATTGGAAGGAATACAATAAGAAAAAGACAGCAGCAGAAATACACCAGTAATTTTTGTCTCATGATGGGTGACTTAAGTCTATTTCTTTGACTAGAAGCTTTTTTTTTGTCCTGGTTTACTCTGTGACTGAACATGTACTTTTCTTACATAAAACTGCTATGTCACGTGAAACGTGCATGGTGCAATAAATATCTTATGATGAAATCTGCCAAGATGGATTGAAAAAATAACACATCAAACTGAGGCTGAGAAAGTAATTCTGACCATGATGTCCTGTTTTGCTGGTTTGAAAGCTGGTTTTGCTGATTGAAACCGTCTGTGAAGCAGCAGCCTTCGCGTGATAGGCCCAGACACAAATTAATAAGATGACAGTGTGTTGACCTGCTAAGGAAAAAGCACAACAGCCCAATAACTACAAACAGACGCAGTTATTTTACTGCTTCATTAAAAACTCTCTTTTCCTGCCCGAGTTGTTGTGCGGTAGCTTCTTTTGCCTGTATATAAAGTCCTCTGTCAAAATGTACACCTCCCCAGATGATCCCACCTGTGTATGATTGCATCCATCAACACTAAGGTTACATTTTCTCCTAGTAGTTTATCAAAATGAGTGTGGTCTTTTCTGTTTTGTTTTTAAACAGCTCGGTGGTTATATTATATAAACCAAACTCAAAGCAAAGAAGCTTGATCCCAAGGGCCAGAACTTTAGAGGTTATATGCCAGTTCTTTTCCGTTGAACTTTGAGTGCTATTATTTTCTGCATCAGAATTATGTCAGGCAGAGAGAATTAATACATTGGTCCTGTAATTTCAATAAAATTCCGAAGATATTACAAGGACCCAGTACCCTCAGGGAGTAACTAAAATATGCTTTTTGTTTGACTAACACAAAATCTTTTATAGCATCAGAGTAGCTGTTAATCTGTTTCTAGTACACTATGACAGAAGAACCTAATACTGCCTTTGTCTCTGCATGAGAAGTTACAAGCCTGCTGCCAGCGATATGGACACTCCAACACTCTGGATGTCACGTGCTTCGCAGTTTATTCCACTGAACTTGAACAATGTTTTTTTCATTATCCCTGTGTTTTACTAACATTTTGTATCACATTGTCTAATCTGTCTCCTAATGATATTTACGGCAGGGAAAGTATATCTCAACTGCCTTTTTCCCAGATAGCTGAACACCTGAATAGTATCAATCTTCTAATAGAACATCAGTTTTTTAATTCTTTTGTTACTAGCTTTTATTTGAACGAACTAGTTGTCAATATGAGGAGAATTAGACTAAACACATAAGCAGTCGTAAGAGTTTCCAAGAACTGTTTCCATAAGTTATATGCTCACAGTAGGGGATTGTTACTACACTGCTGTCATTGCAGCAGTAGCCCATGAGACAGAGCTACTAGTTTAGCTCTATCTAACTCATTTATCACACTCATCCATGATATTGTTGATATGCATTCAAATCCTTTCTCTGGTTTGGAAAACAGATTTTGATCATGGACCTCCCATATTTTGAGAAACGGTCTGCGTCTCTGAATGGAAAAACAACATTTAGGCCCCCCCCATGTTTTACTTCTCTGATGTTACCTAAGAATCAGCAGGGTCAGAAAGAGTGTTGTGGTGGCTGCATTTGTGGTGGTCATGCAGAAACCTGACACTGAAGTATCTTCCCAAGTGGAGACATGGGAGGGTTTGGAGCAGAGTCTCCCGCATCTCAGAGGCCCTTGTGTCTAAGTGGAGAACTAGCTGTGTTTTAAGGTGCAGCCTGATCTGCTTCAAACTGCCTAACACTAAGAAACCGTTTACTTCTGAGAACAGGTAGGCAGGCTGAGAGGTTGAATGCATCCTCTTGAAGAAGATGAAGCCTAGAAATACATTTCTTTGCATTTCTTAACTCATCTTGTTCAGTGCAGGAATTTCAGTGTTCAACTCTTACCATTCCTACTTTAACTAGCCGATGCTGGGATGCAAATCTTAAGCTTGACAACTGAATCTCACTTATAGCTTTTGAAATGCCTTTCATTTCTAAGAAATTAAATTTTTCACAAGCACAACAGCGCTCTAGCAGGTTCTTGTGATTGAAAACTTTCACAGGCAACGAGTACAGTGAAATGCCAGTGTTTTTCATTTATAGCTGATAAGCCTTACCTCCAGCTTCAGTGGGATTTCAGGACAGGATCATAGGATGACAGGATAATTCAAGTTGGAAAGCTTAAAGTTAACTGCACCTTAAATTCTTTGCTGACTGTAAGTCTTTAGCATATATATGTTGGGATCTAAACAGCCTTCTGCAGTACCAAGTGGCTCACAAAAACATATTAAAAATCTCAGCTTCCCACATGACCATCACATTACAGAGGAGAAAGGCAAGATCTGGAGAATTTATGAGAGTGGCTCAGATAACACAGGAAACTATAACTAGAATGTAGCTCCTGACTGTTAATGATACTCACTCCTGACTCTACTTTTGTCATGGTAATATCCACCACTGTGGGAATAAGAACATGGATTTACTGATCACCAAATACACCAAACACGTAGCTCTGTTAAGAATATATGTTTCTGGTTTAGATTAAACAATAACAAATAAATGGGTATTTTAAGGATCACTTGCTTTTAATTTCTTGGGACAAATATGCATTTTTATTGGGTTAAAGATAATTTTAATAAAGAAATCTAAAATAAATTCAAACAAACAAGGAGATTCTAGGCCATGGAAGTATGGGGAGATCTTTAGCTAGGCTAAAAGCAATTTATCTCAGCAGAGAGTCTGACCAACATAGCAGGACGAATGTATATTCTAAGTTAGAATAGTGATGTGACATTCTTCATAACGCAAATAAATATTACATACGCAGTATAAAAAAGATGACATACAATGCTTCTATCAATTTTGTATTTTTACTTCTGGCAATTGGTTGACATTAACCAAGGAAAGAAAATACATCTTCCTGTAACTCCCAGGCTTTCTTATCTAAATTTCAATTTGGCCTGACTCCAGGACTTAGTTTATGACCTCTGATGAACTCACACTACAAAGTAGAAAAGACACAAATTTCATACACGTAGTCTTGCCCATTTCCCTTCAATTACGTTGTATCTCACTGTTTCTGTAACTTTCCATGCTTGCATTAACATCGCACAATTTACTGGCAATGTAATTGAACTACTTGTTTTTTTTTACTAGCAATTAATTAATATTGGAAACCCCTGCTCTGGGGACACTTATAAGTGGAAATTTTAGTTTTAATAACTGGGAAAAAATAGCAAAGTGTAAGTAGAACTCTTTTTATGTGGGATATTTTGTAGGGAGTTTTCCTTTCACATCTCATCCACTGCTAGTCAAAAAGAATTTATAACATTAATAAAATGTAAGTGGAGAATACCTGATGACAGGAATATTTTTCTAAACCAAAAGCTAAACTCAGTGTTTTAATATCATCACCTATAGCGGGTGCCTTAAGATACCTTATGCCTTTTTTAATTTGCATGCCAAACTTTATTTTTTTCTGTTCTCTCTTGCTATTAAAATAAGATTCTTGTTTAATTTAATCCAAAGCAGTATGTTTTTTTAAATTACCTGAGGGAACTATTAATCCACCATGGTAGAGTTTGTCTGAGTTAGCTGAGAGTCCTACTCTAAATCAGCATTTTTCAGCAATGAGGTGGTGACTTCTCTGGGGAGAATTAAGTCTTGTAATAGAGGCTCAGGAAGGACCTAGGAAAATAAAAGAAAAAAAACCCCAAGTTTTTTTTTCTTATTAGATCTTTTTCTTCTGGGACCTAGTAAATGCTGAACTATTTATTGAATATCCTGTAAGCATTTTTGTTTCAGCGTCCCAAGTGCAAGAGAACAGTTGGGTAGCTGCTGTGTGTTTCCTAGGTGAGTGAATAACAGATTTGGTCAGTGGGGCAATTGCACTACCAGTCCTTGACTGGGATGGCCATCTCCTCCATTACTCATAGCAGAGGGAGACCTGGAGATGAGAGCAAAACTGTACAAAAGCCCTGTGATATGATCAGCAGTGCTTGACATAGGCACAGCCATGGTGCTTGAGTCTCATTCATTGCACTGAAGACAGGAATCGTTTTCCTTCTCCATCTTCTCCATCTGCTTGCATATATAAAAGCTTTAGAGATAGCTCAAAGTATTGGCAGATGTCTCTTCAATATCTTCCCAGTTCCTACCTGCCTCCTCCCTGTCATACAGTCTAGCATTTGGTAGGGTATTTTGTCTCACTGCTGTGCAAGTAGAAAATTCTTTGGACATAGCCAAATCATACCATTTCCATGTCAATTTACCAATACTCCTAAGATCCATTTGTTTGTAAATTTACGTTATTTTTTCCAATGGAGATATTGTGCAAATGTCCTTTTGAGTATATATATATTGTGCTGAAAATATCCTTGGCTTTGGTGCATTCCTCACAGAGTTCCCTAAATAAACAGAGCCTGGTTTTTGGTTGGAAACTTGGATGATTTGCAAGAAACTTTTCTGACTCATAAGGACAGGATTATTTGTGATCTATAGATACCAAGTTCATATCTATCTTGCAGGCTCCTCTGCATCTTTCACATCACTGTCTATGAGACAAAGGAAATCTCTGGGTGAATGTATTTCCCTGTATGTTTGTTTAGATAAATTAGATAAATTATTTTTCCAATTTATGCAATATGAGTAATTTTTATAGCCTATTTATCAGTTGATACTACAGCCAGGACTCACCTGCCCATTGTGAAGTCTGAGAAATAAATGTATTTTATGATGAAAATCTTTCTTTTTTGAATGACTTCTGGGTTATTCACTTGGTAATACAGTGGAGGTCAGAGGCTGTTTTACACAATGGACATACAGGGAATGTAAAGGGTCCTTGCCTTTGACATTCCCAAGCTAGAGGCAAACAAGGACAGAAATACTCATTTAAACACTGGTAGTGGTATGCCTAACAATGGAAGAGGAAAAGTGGATGAATTAATGTAATTAAAATAGATTAAACAGACATGGAATGTATTAGTCATGGAAAAATCCCAGCTTCCAGCTCTTGAGGAGACAGTTTCTGGAAGGCTATTTTTGTGATATTATTGACTTTAAAATGGAATCCCCAATGCTCTGAGAATTATCTGGAAGCAAGATCATTGAAAGAATTCAAACTATCATAGATCAGTTTTGGGAACAGGGACAATTCATAAATAGCCCTTCCAACAGTCTCTGAAATGTCCTGCTACTTTGGAGCTCCCGTTGTTGCCTTCCCTCCTGCAGGCTAAGAAAAAAATTGCCCTTCCTTCTCTTGTGTCTGGCACAGGAATAGCAGGGAGATGCTGAGAGGTTGGGTAAGGTGTAGAAGGAGAAAATGGAATAGGCCAGGTGAAAAAAGTAGAAAGAAATCTAAAATTGCAAGTACATTTTCAAGACCTACCCTTGACACCTGCCTCTCTCCCTGCCATGTATTTGGAATTGCGTCTTCTCCTATCTAAGCTTTTAAGTCAAGGTGCTTTCTCTGAGCCAGCTCCTCCATCTGTCATAGCACGTGTTCGCTTGGGACTTTGGGGAGCAGTGGAAGATTTGATCTTAATGGATTTTTCCACTGGAAAATAGTTTCCTTTTTTAATGCTACAAGTGTATTCAAGTAGTAATAATAAATAATGCTTGTGCCTAAAGAGCTTGATTTTATTTCTGATTAGAGTGTGTCATGCTCATCAGAGCTTTGAGAAATTTTACAACCTGTTGTTTGTGCAGTGCTTCATAAATAGAGTTTATGTTCATTGATTGCATGATGCAAAGAAACAGATGTGTTTTAAAAACAGTTTTCACACTTTTGAAGGAAGGGAAATACTTTGAACAACACAATGAAAATATCAGCCATTACAAGTCTAAGCCAATGCACTAAATTAATATCACATTGTTCTCTGTATGAAAAATAAGAGGCCTGATCCTGAAGTGACTTATTTAAATATATATTCACTTAAGTATTTCACTAGTGTGACTCTCTTGACCTTAAGAGAATTGCATGAGATGCATATATAAACAAAATGTGTTCAAATTTGAGTGATATTATTACTTGTGTGATGAGAAAGACCAGGAGAGACAAAAGTCTTTATGAAGCTCATACATTTTCCAGGCATTTTAGGACAAGCAGCAACATTTAAAAGAAGAGATGTTTATTTTAATGTTTCCAATATTAAGTTGCATGGTCCTACCAAAAGGCTTTGAAACTGCCATTATGGCCCCTTATAAATTTATTAGGTTTTGCCTATGAATTGGCATGTGTTTTAGATTTGTTAGAGGAAGTTTTCTAAAGTATAATTTCAGTGTTTCTCTACTGTAAACAACTCTTAAATACAGAAAATTTTACTGAGTGCCAAACTGGACTTTTACTGGTCACCAGGTCAACTGCAGAACCAAGTCTGACCTCCAATCTCTAACTCTAATTAGTCACTGAACTAATTTATTTTTCATTTTTCAGGTCATTTGTCTTCTTGGAAACCACAGTGATTTATTTGGTTCCAAGAGTTGCACTTGGAAAAAAATAATTGTGATGTGTTTGTCTGCATTTAGTTTTAACACATGTTCATACTAGTGATTTATACATTACAAAAGGTGCTAGTTAATTTGAATTAGAAGACTTGATGGCTCTGTTAGTGTTTGTGTCTGCAATATGTTCTTTTCAGGATGAATGTGATTTGATTTTGATCTTTTTATTGTTTCCTAAGCATAGGTAAGGAGATAAACTGGAGTATGTTATGTTAACATGTCAGGTTGTTGTGTTTTAGCTACTTGTCAACTTTTCTACTGCTGTATATTGTGAATAGCACTGTGGTAATCTTTTAAGAATGCAGTTTCTGTGAATTTGCACTAGAGTTAAATGTAACTGGCTGTTCTATGAGAAAAGTTTACTTTGTGCCTATTGGCGTTGCAATAGCCATATGATTTCCAGAATTTAGTAAATCATAGGCTGTGGTATAACAGCACTATTTTTTCACCACTGAAGAATTATGTTCCTTTTGTGGTGCAATACTGTGTACACACAATTACTATGAAAAATAACTAGAATTATGCACATTGCTCATCTTGAAGAAGAGTAAATAATAATTTCTAATTCTCTTAATTCCTTGTATTTCAGGTGATACAAGTAATACACAGATACATGAAAAGCAAAAGTCAAAGTTAGCAGTGGAAGTTTATGCAATCATAACTAAGAAGAATAAAATCTTCAGAAAGCGATAGTTGCTCACATATGCTCAGTAGTATTTCAAGTTTCAAGATGTCCCAGGGACTGACATTTTTCCTCCATACTGTTTTTTCTAGGTAGCTCACACTCAGCCCAAGGCCCAAGCAGGTGTTTTTCTCTCCTGTCCTGGACAGCACAGAATGAAAACCGAGACAAACACATCAGGAGGAACCACAACATATTCCTGTAGTCTAGACATAGCCTCATTGTTCTTCTGCTTGAACAGCTGTGCCACTACAGCCTAGTCTTAGGTTAAGATACTGACTATCTTGTAGCAAGAAAGGACTATTTTGGGAATCGTGCCTCTCACTGAAAGCAATCTATCCTTGAGTCCTTCCTAAAGCTATGATGTCCTGACCTTCTTGAAGTTCAAATTTGCTGGTGTAAAATTTCACTATTCCTAATTACAAATCCAACGTTCTGATGTGAAAGTACATGTACTACGGAACACTGTGTTTTTCCCAAATCTATAAAAAAAATATTAACCCCCCCCCCCCCCTTCTTGAATGGTAGAAATTTATATATTACTTCTATTTGTGTCAAACTATTTAAGGTTTTGGGTTTTTTTTGTTTTCTAGTGCTAATCTTGGAACACAATGTCCAGGGAGGCAGACAACGGAAGAATTTTGAGGTTGATTTCTAAAAGCCTCCCAATTTCCCTGTTGGTAGCAGCTGTGGGATTTTTTGGAAGCCATATGGTATGCTCTTTTTACAGTTTTCCAGTAAAATGTCCAGCACGGGCATTCTCCAAGCCCTTACATTCTGTCTAGGTTAGCAGCCAAACCTTCTCCCACTCTGATATTTTAAGCTCGCTAGGGAAATCCAAGTGCCTGGTAGACTTGTCTTGAGAAACAAGTAAAAGGTGATTTCTCAGAGATATTGAGTCATCAGAGTAAGTCTGGAGGAGTTTACTTATCTCACTTCCATCCTTGTAAGCTTTGCTGTAGGTCTACTTGTGTAATGTATGTGCATATGATATGTATCCATCTTCATCCATTGAGAATACATCTCAGTTTGCCAGACTTAGGAAATACAGCATCAACCTTGAAGGTAGTATGTAAAGTCTACTGTATTTCTAAATAAGCATGAAAGCATGTGAGTGGATGTTATAGAAAATAAAAAAATCATAGATCATTTTCAGAGATTATAATAAGAAAAAATAATGAGATGTTGTCTCATTGACTCCAAGAGACAATTTGGAAAGAAAAAGCTCATGAATGGCTAACGATGTCTAAAATTCCAGTTTTGTTGTACTGGAAAATCAGTAGTTTATGCAAAAAATAGTGTGAGAAAATCAAATACCATATGGGTTTCCTTTTCAAAATAGAGTCACAGCAGAGCATTGCATTCAGGGCTAAAGAATTCAGATGAAGGGTTTGGAGGTTTTTTTCTTCTGTAACACTGCATAGAAATTTCTGAAAAAGAACTTTTGGGCAATGAGAATAAGATCATTGTCTATTTTTTTTCCTGGAATATATTCTTAAAGATCTAATTAATAGCTCTTTCTGTTTCCACCTTTAAATCAGTATTTGTGGAAGAGGTAATCAAAGCATCACATTCTTTATTTATAATGCCTTTGACATATGTTCCTTTCCTCCAAAAATGGATCTTCAATTCCAAGGTGTGGAACCCGCTTTTGTTGCTTCATGTTTCTCCCAGAATTGCTTAGTTGTTTGCCTTTTCCACTCTTACTATTATTATTAGCACACTTTGTGAGGTCAGTGAAGTCCAGGATATAGAGAGGAGAAAACTCTGACTGACGCCTAAAAATGCTGATCATCCATTTTGCTACAAATATAAAAGGAAATGCAGGGATTCTTCATGTTTCAGATAACATAGACTCACTCATTTTCTGCCATTTGCTAGATTGCTGAATATTTTCAGTTAATTCCCATGCGACTATGGCCATTCAATCAATGTAGAAGAAGACTAAGATGCTAAAGAGAAAAAAGAAAAGTGTAAACCAAAGCGCAGAGCAGAGGGAACACCCCCAAAGGAAACAACAGAGGAAAAATAAAAAAAAAAAAATCCAAGACAGAAGAAGAAAAGAAGGAAAAAATCCGAAGCTGCATTTGGGAGTGCTGGGGAGGTTTTAGATCAAGAAAGAGAGGGAATCATTATGTACAGAATTTGGAAATGCGTACTAGGCAGAAGTACAGATTTGGCTAACAGCAAGAAAGCCTGAGGCCTGACTCAGTGTTGGATTCATATACCTCCCATACTGCTCACAGCTCAGATCCGGAATTTACTAGTTCAATCTGTATTTAATATTTAAGTGCAACAATGAATCCTCTTATTCTCAAACCAGGCATGGGTCTGTGGTACAGCTCTGTTACCACTTAGCAAGACAGTGCACTCATGGACCTAGTTTCAATTCACACTGGGATGAGAATAAGTCACTAAGCTTGGAATGATATTTTAGCTCATCTTTTTCTCAGTCCTGGATCATTTATATCCAGGGTTTTTGTTTGTGTTTTATCATCTTTTTTTATGTCCACTGCCGCTCTGACTATTGATATTAAATCTGGGGACTAGGCTGAGTTTCGTTTGGTTTGGTTATATCCATAGTCACTTTCATGGTTGGCAAATCTTTAATCATTTTCTCCCAAAACAGATGGAAACATTTGTTTACTACAGTCTTATGACAGGAATCTTGCAGAAAATAAATTAATTTTGCTCGAGAGTGAAAGCATGACCAAAGCTTGTTCCAATAGGAAGAAGAGTAGACATCAAAAAATGAAAAATTTTCATGTTACTTCATAATAATGTTGCTGTATTGAAACTCCACAGGGTAGTGGACTACTTGAAATAATGAGGTTGTTCCACCTTGAAAAAATATACCTTTTCCCATAATTTCCAGTTGTATCATCATTTTTTCATCTCTCATGGTTGAATTTCCCATTCCTGTGTACCAAAAAGAGGATTTTGAGCTGAAGGAGGTTTCAAAACTCACTTTTAAACCTATTTTGTAATAGTTTCCTGGATGGATCACCAGGAGCAGAAGAAGGGCATCAGCAGCTAGGCCTTATGGCTTATGCTATGGTGCAGGAAGGGCTGTGATTAAAGCTGTTCTTGTTATAAAACAGTACACTTACACTTGAAGGAAACAATTTTGCTCAGGCTCAGTAGACCCGCTAACAGAGTCTTTTTTCTGTAGTGTACAATTCTTTCTCTAAGCTGCTGGAGCAGTTCTGAACGACAAACTTAAGGTAGTATCCCTTAGATAGTAACCACACCAGGGAGAAATATGTAGCAGAAAGATTCCTCTGAGACGTGTATGTGGACTGTTGGTAAACTGTATTTGTTACTTGGAGGGTAAGATACCAGTTATTCTGTTTTCTGTTAACTCAAACTGCTGTTTTCTAGGCAAAGAAGCCTTTATTTGCATTTGCCATTGGTCTCTGAAACAAAATAATTCCAGTTACTCACTACTTGTTGCTGCTGCTGGCAACAAAACAATTTTACAAGCCATATAAGTAAGTATAACAGTAATGTCTTCCTGAGGCTTCCTGTTCAATACACCTTTGCCTTATTTAAAACTGGTGTAATGCCAACCAGGACCACCCATTCTCGGAAACATGAAGGACCAGCACAAATGGGAAAAATGTTGACTGTTGTTGAATCATCATGTGGAATACCTAGTTCCAGTTTCTCGGGTCAACACTTACAGCAACACACACAAGATGCTGGGTCACAGAGGAAAGTTCTGAGTCTGCCTGCAGCCCTGATTCAGAAAAACACTTTTATTCAGGAATGATACTAAAGTGTATTCTAATAGTTAGCATGCGTTTTAAAGCCTTTTGACTATAGTGGCTTTTAGACATACTCACAACATCTTGTGGGCTAAGGTCTAAGACAGCAGATGCCATCTTTCCCTGAAGAACTTTATGGAGTCTCTGTGACCCTCTGCCAGCCTTTCACAGCTGCTTTTTTTAAGTTACTTTGTGTTACTGACACTTCTGCAGTGACATAAATGTTCCTACTGCATGTTCAATTATGTGAATGTAAGTGTTACCAATGATTTATGCCCTGCTGGAAGGCAAATAAGTTTACTAAACTAAAATGTTCTCTGTTGGAGGGGTAACAACACAGCTTTTGCTTAAAATAACCCCATTCACCTGAATAGCTATCTCAGGATGTATTTTGTCCTGAGACAGCAAGGCCTTAGTTTCAATCAGAAATTATGATTCATAGACTTTTCACTCCTGCTGGGAATTTAATAGAAAGCGACCTTCTCTGGTTTAGCTTCCTGGTATTTTTAATAGGTTCCAGGTCTAGAATAATTAGCAACTCTTGTATTACTTAATATGTTATCGGAATATGAAGCTACTGACAATTCTCATTAGTGAATGTACCATGCAGGTATTTAAATTGGCCTGTGAGATGTAATATACAGATAAAACAAAATATTGGGCAGGAAGAAATCAGTGGATTAGCATGCTTGTGTCACATTTGATAACTAAGGACATTTACATGAAGTTTAAAAACTTTGGATTTATACCTACTAGAGCTACCACAATTTGAAAGGACTTGGTGTCATGTTTTCATGCATAAACCACTATGAAAGGTGAAAAATAACATGACAGATTATTATCCAACATCTGCCTATGGTGAAATTCTTACACCTTTCTTTGGTATTTATATCTGGTATTTACAGCTGTTACAGATAAGGTATCTACTTCTAAGTCTGAATAACAGAAAGACTGGATGGCAGAGGTTGTTTTGAATTTTTGATGATTACACTTTTCAAAACTGTTTCCTGTGCTTGGAGGTGTAGGTGTATGTGAATGTACAGGCAGAGAAAAGAATGTTTTACTTGGCTATTCTTATGATTTTTGAAATTGCCCTAAAATCCATTATTACAGGTATTCATTATGCATACTGGGTCTTTGCATTCGACTAACACAGATAATGCCATAATATTAATAATATTCAGCATGGAATCATGCCACAAAGCTTAGCTTTGATTATAAGGAGTTTTGTAAGTTACTGAGATTTCCTTCTGTTTTTGCTTCTTGGCATAACCGTACGATTTTATGTGTCTATGTGACTGAAATACATGTAGACTTGTCTTTTTGAAAAACAATTAGAAGCAGCGAAAAGAGAGTGAAACATATATAGAAAAAACACAAAGCCACCTATGCCACTAAATCATAATGAATTCCACACTGTGACTTTTAAAGATGGAGGTGTTTAATGTATAACCTTCTTCCTGAATGGGAAATGGTGTTCACACATGTGTTAACACTGCTAGGATGACTCCAAGAGGAAAGGAAGCCCACATTCTTGCTGGTATTTTTAGTGCTTCTCTGACTAAAGCAATCACAGAGTGGGGCAGAAATACTATATAGCTAGAGTGTTTGAGGTAACGGTGAAGAGATACTAATGCTATGGCTGGATGGAAACCTTGGGTAATGGATTTGCATTTCTATAATTTTATAAGTCAGTTTATGTTGGTGGCAAAGACTCAAGAACATATATGCTTTGTGTATCATGTTTAAAAGACAAATTGCAGATTTTGCTTATCTCTATATCAGTCCTGCAAATCTTATTTGTCCACGAATAAAATGGTCTTTTGTCTAAGAATAAAAAGCAGCAGGAGACAATGAGGTATTTTATTATTCTTTCAGCACCTTAGTTATTTCCCTATACTTCCAAGAGAACAATTCATGTGGAAGAAACATGTGCAAAGAACACAAGATCCACATAAAAGGGCACCAAGCATCCTGTTTGTGAATAGTTGTCATGTAGCTGCAGCCAGCCGCCAGCATATAATGATGATTTATGCTTTGGCTACCATTTGCTTGGCTTACTTGTGATTGGCTCTTAATCCTGCCTAGATGGAATGACTGGGCTGCTTTCAAAAGTCATGGCACTTGAAATGGAGCAGTTGTTAATGCTTTTCCTAATTCATCCATCAGTTGAAGAGATCTAATCAGTCTGATTCTAACATTGGTGGGCAAAATGTGCAGGTAGTATATGTGAGCAGGAGGGGGTAGCTACAAGGTGCATCTTTGGGTTCAGGGAGGAGCAAACATGCCAGGTAGACACAGTAGTCTCCCTGTTCTGCTTATAGAAGCTTTGTTTAAGAGAAAATTTGAGAGACAGTTTATCTTGCCAAAGAGTATAACAGAAAGTACAGAGAAGAACGAAAATTCCGGTGACAAGGATGTGTCGTTGGTAATCATCTAGGCTGAGGAACAATGAAATTCTGACTGTTTGCGTGCGGCCTCCGCTTACATAGCCAAAAATAGTTGCATGTAATTACCAAGTTTTCAGCTGAATAATTTGGCAGAGTTATGAAACATATGCAGAGGCTTTCCATCGCCTCATGTGGTCTTTGTGCTTGTGAAGGATGAAAAACTCTTAAACTGAAACAGTCCTGGTGTACGGGTTCTCTGCTTGACCAGCATTTTTAACTTAGATTCCAAAGGTCAATTGGAAAGTTTAGCTAATTAATTCCTAGCCAACATGTCTTCTCAGCTTACAAAAGCAAACAAACCAAACAGGGACAACAAAAACCTTCGTAAGGAGAGTGTTGCAAATTAAAAGTAAACAAACAAACCAACAAACCCTTAAAATGTCTTTTAAAGTTCAAGTGTTTTCCTGTGAGTAAAAGGCCTTGGGAAAGACATGTTCTATCCATGCAGCAGAGCAACAGCCTATGTCTGTTACTGAACTCTGTGTCGCATACATGAAATTCCTAGAATACAGTACCATGCAATCTGACCTAAAAATAACATCTACAATACATATAATACTTTTTAACTGTTGTCTGAAAGTGTATAGAGTAAAAGGGCCTATGCACTTTTTTATTTATTTTATTTATTTATTTTTTTATAATGGACAATATAAAAATTCCCCAGAGTCGAAAATCCCAGTTTTAAAGGCTTCAAGATATCTTCCTAGAATTTTCCTCCTGGACATAAGCTGAACGACATGAGTGATTCAGTTCTCAAAGTGTATATAAAATCCATTTCCCTAGGCTTTTTAATTCCCTGATTATGTAATTTTTTTTTTTAAATAAAAGGTGCAAAATTTTCCTCTCCCTTCCATCCCCAAAATAATTGTAAAATAATCAGTTCCAAATATCCCAGCTCAACTTCTTATTAAATTTAAATGGGTAGTTAAAAAAAATCAATATAGTATCATTATTTTCAGACAAGACTCTAGGTTGAATACAGCAAATTTGCAAAATTTCACAGGCATGTGTGTGTCTTTGGTGAATAGTTTTAGTGGGTAGAAGTGTTTGCTGTATGGAACTGAGAAAACTTGAATAATTTGCAGTAATTTTGAAGTTAGCTTCCTTTTCCAGGATCTACTTATCTACAGGGAAAGAGAAAAGCAGAACTAAATATGCAACCACTGATGTACTTTGGAAATGACTTAAATGATGAAGCTTAGATTTGCCACTTAAGATTCTCTCCTGGGTGTAACTTTGCAATATATGAGAAATCATGAAGCATTGTGAGAAGTCAAGGTAGACACCACATATAATATTTACTTCCTAGACTAGTTCAGTATAGCCATAATTCTTTTATATTTTAATAACTGGAAAAGAAATAAGATATCTGTGTTAATAAGCTTATAGTTAAATGCATAAACAATACTGCTCAGTGAAAAGGTAAAAGAATAACAGCTAGAAATGGCAGAGTGAAAACTCAATATTGCAAGCTAAGCAAAATTAGTGTATATACAGGAGTGGCATGACAGACTAGCAGAGAGGTATGTCTGATTTACTTTAAAAAAAAAAATCATGAAAAGTTGGTTAAAGATAGTTTTTGGAAATATGCTCACTTGTTGCAGCTCTGAAGATCACTATGAAAAACAAAATATGGAGATACAGGACTTATTTATTTTTTCCAGATGAAATAAACTTTTCCTTTATTTTCTTTTATTTTCTTTTTTTTTTTTAAATCTTCCTTCTATTCACAAAAGAATTCTTAAAAAAACTATGAAAATACATCCTGTCTCAGTTTTCTACAAGTTTAATTAGAAAGGTATAGAATAATTTTAACATAATATCATAGTTTTCTGTTCAATTTCTAGACTTACTGTATGAGTTAACATAATCTGAAAATTTAAAACGAAGTCTCTTGTTGGAAATAATATAAGAAAAATCAGATAAACAAGTATTTTATATACACTGTAAAAACAATTAAAATGTTAAACAACACTGTCATCTTCTTTCAAAGTTGCACTTTGTTAAGATTTAGAAGTAAAACTAGAAGAAAATAGAGAAGAAAATGTTTTATTGAATTAAGTGTCAGAACTCACGATGAATTCAGTTGTACTGGAGCAACTGCATCACTTGGTTTTTAGACAGCTAAAGAGAAAAAAATCTTTTGAGATTATACAAAATAAACTACTGTTTTCAGTAACACAAAGATATACGGATGTATTTTATTCCATTTTTTAAAGCCAATGAATCATTAATTGAAATTTGTCACTTATTTTAAATTTTTTTGATGGAGTGTGGAGATTAAACAAAGTTCTCAAGACAATCAGCATACAGTTAATAGAGGTTTGATTTCCTTTTATTTTTCGTTTAATAACAGATATTTCAAGACTCTTCTTTCTTATAACTCCGTACTTAAAATACTTCCCCCTCCTTGTGTTTTTAATTGTTTCTTTGATTTCTGGACAGAGAGCTGTTTGAGTTTCCTTATGGCTTGGTGGTAGGATGTTCCAGGGGATTATAAGGTAGGTTTATTTTCCTGTGACATAACAAGCCCTTTTAAGGCTTGCAATCATGAACAGTTTGAAAGGCCAAAAGGCAATAAATTACCTCAAGATGAGAAGTTCTTTTCACTAGCACTTAAAATATTAGCAAATAGAGATAATTATCTTTCATCTTATTGTCAATCCACTTGAACCTAGACACTAATTTGGGTTCTTAAACTAAGCAATTTTTCTTGTTGATTGCTTCTGACTAGACACACAAAAGGAGTAAATTTGTCCTGGGAGTAGTTACTCTTAGGTTCACTAGATTCAGCGTTATTCACTTGCATTCACTAGGTACTTATTTTTGCTAAAGTCCTGGGAAATTAGGGTCTACTATGGCTGACATTGCTCAAAGTGAGCAAGTGTGATAGAATATGTGGCAGGATGATCTAAGGTGTGGAGCTCATGTGACTTGGAGTAAGTTCCCCAAGTGGATATCCTTTGCTTTGGGTGAATCTTTTATAACATATTGGCTGAGAGGATTAGTAGCAAATACCTGTACGGAAGATAATTAACAGCAGATCTAACAGTACGAGAAGTGACTTTTACAAAAAAGCCGTCTTCCTTGAAAAGAAAGTTTATGTCCTACCAATATTTATTCACCTGAATTAGAGCGTGAAATTAGGGGAAGATAAATATACTTTGATGTGAAAAAATTTCGTACCAAAGTTATCCAAGTTGAGAAATGAGACTGCTCAAAGTTGGTATTTTTTTTTTGGTTTAAAGTAAATATATTCATCATTACTTTGCTGAGATAGTAAGGTTCTTCTTCATTTCCTTTCCATGTGTTACACTTCCTGTAATATGCCCAAAATAGGGACCTGGAGATTACCCTGCTGCAAAGTAGTGATTGCCATATATGGGATGTGGGGAGAAAGAAGAGTCCCAACTTTCCTATGAAGCCTGGATTCTGATCTGTTAAACATCCTTGGGTAAAGTCCTTTAGGCTGTCAAACCATTATATCTTTCTCCATATTCCACACTTAACTAATGTGTTCAGCTCCTTTTTAGGTGTTTAAACTGCTAGTATGTTAATGAGCTACATGAGGCACAGTGCCTTACACAGGTCAAGCACAAACATATGGAATCTTGCAACAGCAGCAACAATATTAGGGAATATAATGAACTCTATTTGTTACATTTGGTAGTAGATGTAACAAACTGAGCAACCCAGTCCTTCCGATAGTTCTGTTCAGTCTAGTGGGAATACTTACACGTGTGATTTTGCAGGAGCATAGTTCAAGCCTGTAGAGCCAGTAAGTCTGATTGCAAAATACAAAACAAGTACATGGCCAGAATTCCCTATCCGCATTGCCTATGTGTGCTAAGTTACAGATTCAAAACAATTATTTGTGCTAGAGATGACTTTTAAAATGCATTGCTCTCCTTTTAGTGTTTAAGTGCTTCAGATATCCCTTGGTCAAGAGCAGATGACTAACTAAAGAAATGTCCCAGAGACTCATGAAAGCACACTTGTCAGGCAACCTTTACTATTATTTTAATCTCCATTGTTTCACAGATTATGTTAATGCTTTTTTTACTGTTTCAGACAGAATTGAAAGTGGAGGAGGCTGAGACAGACAGCATGAGGCATGACAATCACTTGAGATCTCCTAGCCTGTGTATGGTTTTATGTGCTTCTAATTATCAATGTGTGGGAGTTTTGTCAAAAAAGAAAGGCGCGTTTTGTTCTTCTGTGTCTGTTGTGGTTTATATTTCAAATGGGACACAAATGTGATTTATAGTGCGTGGCATGATGCAGTTAGGGAAAATTAGTCTTTTCCAGGCAACACAAACATGAGCAGGAGAGAGTGCACGTGAACAACATGTTCCTTGTGGTAGAGAAGAAACACTCCACTAAAGCTCACAGACATGGAGAAGAGTAAACAACATGTGCGAAGTCAAAAAAAGAAAAATCTTCAAAAAAAGAAAAATCTCAGTGGCTTACTTCCACTGCCTCTAAAAATACTTACCATTGAAAGGCAGAGCTGTGAAAGATCAAAGATAACAGTCTTTTAGCTGAATCACACTGAAGTGTGAAAAGCACCATGACAGCATGGAAAGTTCTGTGTATTCACCAGCAAAGCATGCACTGTAACACCAGTGGCTGCCTTCTGGCCAGCCCAAGGTTAGGTAGCACAGTTTAAAGCAATCATGCAAGAAGATTCACAGGAGGTCCTGTTAAGCCTCCCAAGAATGTGGAAAAATTGTTTCCAGGCTTGCAGTCACTTATCAGACTAAAGAAAGAAGGTGGCAGTACTGTGGCAGGGATGAAAATATCAGGGATAGATTGTGTAAACCTGGAAGAGCAAAGCATAGATGAAACATGCCAGTCACTTCTACACAAAAATCACCTTATAAACCAACTGAGATTCTTATGGTTTGTTTCTCCTCATGACAGCCTACTGATGAAGTACACCTCACACAATTTAAAGAAATTAAAATATGCAGTAATATATTGAAGGGCATGTTCTTGATTCAACTGCTGTTTCCTGATAAATAGTCTTGGAACAACTGAGAATGATTATGAGGAAAACTAACTGAACACACTTTTTTTTTGCTTCTCTAATTAAAAGGGAGATTATTTTGGACTAAAGCACAGCATCTAAAATGCAAGCTTTTAGTGTAAAGATGAGATCATCGCCAACAATATTTAGGAAAGGGCCAGTCTTCTTCTGCTTCTAAGGATGCTATAATGCATCGTGACATTAAACTTTCTTAAAAAGTCACAACTCAGGCGGCTTATCTTACTACTAGTAATTGGAGTAATAGACCAGGCATGAACCTGGAATGAAACACAGAGATGATTCGTGAAAAGAATGAATACATGGATATGTAATCCAAAAGACAAAGACAGGAAGTTAAGATTTAATGAAAAGCAATTCTTCTGAAGTTAGTACTTTGTAGAAACTGCTTGAACTCTGTCAGTGGGTGGCAGAGTCTTTACAGAAGCAATTTTTTTCTCTGTTTAAAGAAGCCAGATCTTGCAATGGGTTAAAAAAAATTCTCAGGGTTTTTGGAACCTCACTGTACTACCTGTTTCAGAAGGACAAGACAGTGTCTATGGGGAAGTCCCAGCCCTGGAAAACTACATTCCCCAGTTGTTAAATTCTATATCTCAGAGGCAAGGGAAAAAGAGAGTTAAAAAAAATGTAGTTCCAAAAGAAAATGTATTTTTGAGTGTGGCAGCAAAAAATAAACAAGCAATGCTAGAAGTATAGATTGTCTTCAATCTGCATTATACTTGCATACAGGGAAAGGCAGGGAAATAGTTTGTAGGTTAGAACGGAGAGGAAAGTGGAAACCTATGTCAGGGAAAGTCGAACTTTTTGAAGGCACTTTGACTCTAAACAGAGACTTCCTCTTTAACACCAGAAATATGTGCAAAGGCCTTACAGAATTTTGCTCAGCTTCTTGGTTCAAATGTCCCCTACCTCATTCCCCAAACACACAACAAAATGCTGTGCTATGACAAGAAAACTAAAACCACTTATGCCTCAGGGTATGCATGCTTTACTTTACTGGATTATATTGCTTCATTCCTGACGTTTCATTCACTTACCTAAAATGCTCACAAAACATCTAATTTGTGTACATTAATGCAAAACACACTCTACTGGAAGTTTCATGCTTGCTTACTCTCTGCATTTCAGGTATTTACTGTTCACAGCTGTGGAAATTCTGTATTTTGGCACCTTTGAATTCTTGGAACTAACGATATTTAGATTTTAAACTGACTGTTTTAAATGAACACCCCTGCTGTACGTATGAATTTTTGGAGTATCTTTGTCTTGAAACCTACAGTCTCCTCTGTTTAAGGTGGCAGCCAATGTACATGGAAGATAACAACTTCTTAGCTGAAAATCTAAGAAAACACTACAATGGCAGAAGGAATATTGTACTAGTTTGCCTTTTCTTTTAAAAATCCAATAACTGTACAAATCTGAATCATAAAATCATAGAATAGCTTGTGTTGTAATTGGCCTTAAAGCCCATCCAGTTCCAGCCCCCCCTGCCATGGGCAGGGACACCTCCCACCAGACCAGCCTGACCTTGAACACTTCCAGGGAGGGGGCATCCATAGCTTCCCTGGGCAACATGTGCCAGTGCCTCACCACCTTCATCATGAAGAATTTCTTCCTAAAGTCTAATATAAATATTTCTCCTTCCAATCTGAAGCTGTTCCCCCTCATCCTATCACTACTTACCTTTGTAAAATGTCCCTCCCCGGCTTTCCTGTAGCCCCTTCAGGTACTGGAAGGCCACTATGAGGTCTTCCCAGAGCCTTTCCTTCTCCAGGCTGACCAACCCCAACTCTCTCACCTTGTTAGAAGTGCTCCAGCCCTTGATCATCTTCATGCCCCTTCTCTGGAGGCATTCCAACAGTTCCATATGTTATGCTGGGGATTCCAGAACTGGATACAATACTCCAGGTGCGGTCTCATGAGAGCAGAGTAGAGGGGGAGAATGATCTCCTTCAACCTCTGTGAAATATGCAATGGCCTCTGTCATTTTTGGCCTTGTCTTGGTATTCCATTCAGTTGCATATTAGATTTTCAAAGGAGCACAGGGAATAGGGATCTGCAGTAGTGTGTTTAATTCAGAGTATTTAAGTATTGTCAATTCAGTCCTTTTGTAGGATAAAAAACTCCCCCAGCTCTGCATTCTCTTCCTCAATGAAATCCCAGCCAAACAGAGATCTGACGTAGCTCGCATGATGTTTCCCTGAAAGTGAGTGAAAACCAGTGGAGCCCTTTAAACAATAGAGCTGTGTTTTAAACTAAAAGCACACAATTTAAAGAATGCAGAACAGAAAACTTTCAATATGCTTACTTGTTCTGGGGGGATACAGGATAACATTTCTTCACAGATGCTGTGGCTGCATGGCAGGAAGAAGAAGGAAGGATGACTTGCTGCCATTTTATTCCCATTCATATATTTCCAATGACTTCCTAGGTGACAGCAACTGCCACCCAGCTTCCTCCTGGCCACTGGAGAAGGCCCTTCTCTGCTGAGGGTTGGCTTTGTGCCACGTCCCAAATCCTCCTCGGCTTTCTCACACCACACCCTGTTCTTCCAGGGCACCTACAGTTGTTGCCTGGTCAAGTCAGCCAACGGTTCTGACATGCAATCATAGAATCGCTTTGTTGGAAAAGACCTTTGAGATCATCAAGTCCAACCATACCAGTCCACTACCAAACCATATGCCTGAGCACCTTGTCTACCTGACTTTTAAACACCTCCAGTGATGGTGACTTAACCACCACCCTGGGGAGCTATGCCAGTCCCTGATAACCTCTCCTGGCACAACTTGAGGTCATTTCCTCTCATCCTATCGCTAGTTACTTGGGAGATGAGACCAAAACCTGCCTCGCTACAACTTCCTTTCAGGTAGCTGTACACAGTGATAAAGTCTCCCCTCAGCCTAATTTTCTGCAGGCTAAATAACCTCAGTTCCATCTGCTCTTTGTAAGACTTGTTCTCCAGCCCCTTTGCCTTCAGCTGGAACTTCATTGCCCTTCTCTGGACGTGCTCCAGCACCTCAATGTCTTTCTTGTAGTGAGGGACCCAAAACTGAATACAGGATTCAAGGTGTGGCCTTACCAATGACAAGTACAGGGACTTGGCTCCTTCTTCTGGAAATTTCCAGGGAGCGTGGAGCCATGGTTGTCAGAGCAGGACCACCAGGGAATGGCCAGCAGGGCATTTTCTGCTTCATCTTTTCAGCTGTGTGCTGGGCTACACACTACCACTGGATCCTGACCCTGTCCGCGTCCCCAGCAACCTGGTTCTAAAGCTCCTTCATCCTGCTGTTCTTCACCTCCATTTCTGGCTTGTTCCATCTGCTAGGCAGCTGCCTCACTTTGTGTTTCACTGCATTCCTGTGGAAACCATGACTATCTGGCCTCTCTACATTTGTCTAAGGCTCTGTCCATCCTTGTATTACTTGGAGTCTGCAAACTAGTGAGAGTCTCACAGAGATGCTGGCTGAGGCTGCCTATACAGAGAGTGCTGAATTTTGTTGCCCTGAGAATGCTGAGTTGAAGCTTGCAGTGGCATCCCCATAGCTTTCTTCGAAGGCTGTATTCAGGAAGCTCTGAGAAAGGGCCAAGAACAGGATTTTTGCCTCTCCCTTCATCGTCACTGCTCCTCTGACCTCCCATACCCTCTGATTCCCCTGGGATCTGCAACTGGCTCTGGCAAGGTAGCCAGCTCCCTGGCACAGCACAGAGGACCAACACGAGCTATGTGCTGCTGCTGTGAGCTGTGCCTGCCATATCGTAATCTGGCATAGGACTCCCATCCCCCGAGTGGCTGATGGAGGAAGGTTAATGCTGCATGCCCCTGGAGGAAAAATATTCTCTGCCATTATAGGAGCCTGTGCATCCTGGAAACAGAGCCTCACTGCCCCCATCATTCTTAGAGTTGCTCATTTTGATCTTCAAGGTATCTTGACAATATACAGTGAGATCCTCGGAGTGTGCAGAGGTACTGAAATCTGTTTTAGTAAGTCATGATGATATCACATGATGCTTTGATTATTAACTCTGTATTAGGGGCTAAAATATCTTTCTGAAGCAGATAGAATAGATGACTGATCCAGATGAGGGTCTGCAGGACAGTACTTATTAGAACTGGGTCTCAAGAGCAGGTTGGGTCTTGCAGGCTCCACAGTTTCAAGTTGAGAAGGAACAGCCTGTCTGCCTGAGCTCTTGCACTTCAAAGTTTTTTGAATTCATCGACTTATGCCTGTATGGTGCCCAGCAATTTGTGGCTGAGCTAAAGCATAACATCATTTGCTTCACTGATGTGTATTAATAAGCAAGATGCAAAAATTTTAACTGAATTCAACGTAAGAAACAGCTTTAATTCAGTGTATGACCCTCTACTGTGTTGTGATAAGTCAGATTGCAGACACACTAGCTATACCTTCCTGGTTTTACTGTTTTCCTTTCATACCAATCTTTTTCTCTTCTTTTAGTGTCCTCCCCTTCCTTTTTCATTTTTTTTTCTTTTTTTTTTTTTTTGTTGGCACACACTGCGGGTGTTTATTTTGTCCTCAGTCAGCCATCTGGTGCCTATCCATTATCACCTTTTGGGAAAGTGCCTAATTTCTATTGGGCTAGAGTCTGTTTAGTTTGAGCTCTTTGTAGGTTAATTCCTGGAGCATGAACTAGTTCAGGAGGTTTGATTGTGAGGCATTAAGGAGTTGTTTTGGGACCACTACTGCAATATGAAAGCAATGTAATTACATAGAAACAGGAAAGATAGTGCACTTAAATCGATCTTTGAAACATTTAACCTCTGCTGGAGTAAATACATGGTGTTTCTTAACAGATATATAAAATACAGATGAAAACTAATATGCAAGGGAAAGAAAATCAACAACTCAATGAGCTCAGGATGATTGCATAACAAATATGAAGCTAACATGCTTCTTTTGGGAAACACTTGTCATGCTTTGATCCACCATTATGTTTGTCTTCAAAACATATTGTTTGTGTAGCAGATTGTGCTGTTGGCTTCTGAGGTCATTGTCATATGGTGAAAAGCCCAGTTTGCTGTGATCAGAAACATTAGGAAAAACCTTGTAGATCAGCCAGTATAAAGTGGAGAGTCAAACTATTGCACACTTTCCCTGGAATAAATGACTAGTTACAGGTCAACACATGCCTCAGGATTCCTGGCAGTTAGAGAAGGTCACCATCTGTTAAAGGATAAAAAAATTCCAAAATTAAGTAAATTAGGTTAGTCACGTTTTCTCAGAGGAGCCCAGTTTTCCCTCAGAACATTAGTGATTAGATTTAAGATTGCAGAATACTGCACAATAGGGAGAATCTTGCCCTTGCATGAAGTAAAGAGTTGTATGAAATCCAGGTTTTAAGAGACCCAGTTTAAATAAAATTGAACATAATATATAAATATATCTAACAGCCTTTTAAGTATTAATGGGATTTAGGTAATTGAGGGTGGATTAATTTGTTCGAAGCTTCCTTTTGTACTCAGTGAAGTACCATGGCTTTTTGCAGGAAAAGCGATTTTTTGGACACCCTCTCTCATTTACTCTCAAGCAATGAGTGAAGCTCAAGCTCACATCTCCCTTAATGCACATTTATCTGCATGTAGGTAAATTTGTGATGGAAACTGATGGCAAAACAGCTCCTGAAAACCTTTGAGGATACAGACAGCACTGACTGTCCAAAAACTGTTATGTGATTTGAAGGTTGCTCTTAAATGTAAACCAGTCATGTAGCCTTTTTGGAAAAAATTAAAATGAAAGGCGATACCTGAAGAGGACTCCATGTCATATTAGTATAACAAAAACTCCACTTCATAACTTATGTTTGCCTCTTTAAGAAATAAACACCTTTAGCATAGAAACTACAGTATTAAATTAATTAAACTCCACAGAATTCCCATATTGGTCGATGAATGCTGTTCAGAACTTCAGACTGTGAGTTCAGTACCTTCCTGACCAAGCCATTTGTCCTGGTTGCCACTGTTGATGATTTTTCCATAAGTGACGAAGGATGGCTTAGTGTGTGACTAGCCTCCAGAGTAATCCTCTGACTGTGTGTGATTCTCTGTCCATTAGTACATTGCCTGAGGAAAAGTTGAAAAGGGTGAGAGGAGTCAGAATCGCTACCAAACTAGCATGTGGTAGAGAAGAACATGTTACTGCAAACAAAGTGGTCTGTGAAAGTCAAGTGATCAGCAACCAGTGACCTGGCTGACTATGGGTAATACACACGTTATCTGCAAACTAAGTTTTGAGTGGAAACTGCTAGTGTTCCTATGCAGTTCATCACTCAGGATTACTAATGAGATATTCATCACTTAATATTAGAAAGGAATATTTTATAGTTTGCTTAGATTTAGTTTGAAATCTCCTTGAATGTATTATGTTCTTTTACTCTATTTTTTAAAAAAATTTCTTGTTAGAGCTGTTGTGTCATCTGGTGAATGGCAATGACTGTACTATTTGAACTGTATTTTTCAGTAGGAGCACTGAAATATTTATCTGAATGATAATGAATTATTGTCTACTTTCGATGATTCATAATCATGAACCGTGTTTTCAACATCAGTTGTAGATCCATTAATATGGTCTTCTTTAGGTGAATCCCTATCCACTCATCATCTGACTGTGGATTCCATGGGCCAGCTCTTATGGGTATTACAGTGGCATAAGCCATTTGATTAGTTGGTACGTTTGTTCACGATTGTTGCATTTTTCTCCTCATAGTATTTTTGCCTTCTTCCTTCTAGCAGTGCCTCCCAGTGTTCGTATCTTATTTTCCTGTGACTTGTAATTCCTAAACAATAGAAATAGTTCTTTGGGAATTAGTTTTCGTTCAGGTTCAGTCTTTCATTCCACAGTTCTATTGTATTGCAAAAACTGGAGTAAAGGTCATGTTCACTTATTGTATTATTTTCTCAGCTAGCCTCTGGACTGCAAGCAATAAGGACTTTAGTTACAGGTATGAAATAGCAATAATTTACAAATCTGCACAATACCTCAGAGACCAGTTTTGCTCTGTTATCTCAAATTAGTTCTTTCTAACTGATAGGCTGTGAGAAAAGAAAGCCTGAAGCTGCAGAATTTCTAACAGCTATTTTCTTGCCTTGGTTTTAGTGATGAATACTACACATACTGTGAATCACTGTCCAGGCCTTCACAAACTCTGACCCATGCAGTCCTAATTTCTGTGTCCTGACATCTGTATCCTGGTGCCCATAACCCCCTGCTCCCTTTAAATGAACTTATATCACTTCCAGTGCTGTCAGGGAGATTTCACAGTGTTAGAAGCAAGATTTGTTCCAGTAAATGTATTATGAGATTGTTGAAACGGTTTATTATTTTAACCTGTGAATGTAAACGAAGACCTCTGAAGCATTGTAAATGCTGCTATAACTATGAACATAACATTAAAAGTAATAGAAAAAAATTAACAATGCAGCTCCCTTGTGTTGTTTTTGGTATTTGAGTCACAACATCTGAATTCCTGTAGGGGAATAGAGATGATTTTTCATCTGGGTGTAGAAAGAAGCCTCAGAATTAATAAAAAAATGTTCATCCTCATATATCACATCGATTTCAAATTCTTAGTTGTAACACATGTTCCTGGAACATTTTGTCTAGGAGTCAGTTGCTGTAAAGCCAAGAAGTTTAACTGTGGAAATACACCCCCTCACCCCTGAATACCTTTTTCATATTACTAAAGTCTATTGTTTGATGACTAAAAGAACCATGCAATTGTTTTGAGGCACACCCTGTTCTTTAGGAACCAACAGATCCTCTGCAAGCTTTGGCAGGATTTCAAGTAATTTTGTGTCTCCCCATCACTTCCTGCACTGCAAGACTGAAATGTGGTCAGATATTTGTTTTTTTTTGTAATTTACAGCCTCCAATTCTTTCATAGTATTGGAGTCATTTTTATTAGAGTGAAGTTAGGCTCCGATCCAGGAAATGATAGCTATTTTGCCCACAAGAAACTTTCAGATGACGTGTTTATTTAGAAGCTTTGTCTATATTTCAGAATGCTTGATTCTCTTCAACAACCAAACAGTAAATAGAAACATAAATGTTCTTCTCTTTTTATGTCTGTTTATTAAAATTTTTGAAATTTGAGGGAGACATCTTCTAGTCACAGGCACTCAGTGAACCAACTAGGAAAGATGGCCTCCTAGACTTGCTATTTTTAAATAGAGAAGGATTCATAGGGGATGTGATGGTAGGTGGCTGTCTTAAATTTTTCAGTGTAGTGAGAACAAAAAAAAAGCGGTATTGCTGGTTTGGGCATCAGGAGAGCCCTGACAATGTGCTTTTGAGGGCCGATCAGTCTTTAGGAACTACGTTTTAGAAGCACAGTAGCAGGCAATTTCGCTGTATTGTAAGTTAAATGTGTGGGGCAGAAGACCAGCTTGGCTGAACAGTGAATTCCCTGTTCAGCTTAAGAGGGAAAAGAAATTGTGTAATCTTGGGAAGTACTGTCTGGCTATGTAGTTGATATATGCAGGGAGTAGACACAAAAGGCCAAAGCTCAGCTGGAGTTGAAACTTGCAAGTGCCATTTCAAATAACAAGAAGGGCTTTGTTGAGTATGTTAATAACAACAAGAGGTCTAAAGAGAATGTTGAACCGATACTTGTCGAAGGTGGACACCTGACTAATAGGGATGAAGAAAAGCGGAGGTATGCAGTTTTTTTTTTTCTTCAGACTTTAGTAATACTTATAGACTTTGGGCTGTTTGGGCTTCAAGCTAAGCCAGAGGAACACAAATATGGCAACAATGACTTTCCACTTGTGGACACTGAAATTGTAAGGGACCAGTTGTATCAGCTGAATATTCCCAAATCCACAGGGCCTCATGGAATCCGTTCCACAGTACTGAGGGGAGGGGGCTAGTGAATGTTGTGGGAGGACCCTTCTTGATCTTGTACCAAAGATCTTGGGAGTTTGGGCAGGTTTCTGCTGAGTTGATGTCAGTTGATGTTATTCCAGCCTACACAAATGGCGTAAGAGAGGATCCAGAAAACGACTGAAACAGGATTTCTAGAGAGGTATGCCACATCCCAAGCTGCCATTTGGACAATGCCCTTTAACTTTTTCTCAGCCTTGAACTGGCCAGGCACTTGGACTACAGGATTGTGGTTGGTCCGTTCCATTTGAAATTGTGCATGCTATTGTAGTCTCTTCTAATTTACTTTGAGATTTGGCTTAGAGAATATGGAAGTTGCAGTATTTCAGACACTTCTCCAGCAGTCATTAGGCTGTTTTTCATGAGGAAGTAGTTAATCTTTGTGAATCAGGAGTAATTCCACTGGAGACAATGATTTTATCGTGGTTCTATGGATTTCTAGAAAAGGAGAAATACATCAGTCTTGAATATTGACCAGAGAACATTTTAAAAAAATGTAAGACATTCTGACAAGCCCATCTCGGTTAGACACAGGACCTGCAGTAAACAGACAAATGGCAATGCAGATTCCAGGTGTGGTTTCTGCAACACCAGTAGTCTGGTCCTATTTTGTATCCCTCTACTAAGAAACAAATTAGACAGGAAAAGTAACAGGAAGTTTCATAAAAGCAACAGGAATTTGAGATGGATCCCTGGTACAGGTGGCATGCTACTATCCCTTCCCAGTGTGAAAATTGTCCTATGTCTTCAGTCATTCCCACCATCATAAGAGAAATTGTCTGTTATTCAGACCATATCAAACTTTTTCCACAGAGGGATCTTTGTTACCTGTTGCCTGAGGCTGTTTTTTGGCAGTCTGATAGATTCATACATGGTTACAGATTTAGTGCAATGGTCAGGACATAACTCATTTAGTTATAATATCTACCATGATTAACTGTTTATGGGAAATTTTGCACAATAGTCAAGAATATTGAACTGTTAGTGAAGAGATTAGGGCTGCAGATCAAGGTGATTTTATTTCCTTGGCCACAGGTTGTGCCGTTGTCCTGCACTCAAAGCACAGAAAAAAATCTAGCATAGCTAGTTCCAAGTTCTAATTCAGCTCATATTTGCAATCACAGTTATGAGGCAGTGCTCTGAAGAAATATCTAAGATTTCTTGATCAAGAAACTTTGCCAATATACCTGACAGGCCATGTAACTAGTGGAACTAGCATTACAGAAGTATCAGTTTGCTGGCTTAAATGGAAGACATCTACTTGATGCATCTCCAGGTGAATTAAATTTGGGTCTTCAGATCTTCAATGTGGAATTAATCTTGCAAATCAAAGCACCTACACTTAGATGGTTATACATAGGTGTCCACATGTAAATTGTGTACTTACACTTGTGCCATAGCCAATGGGGCTCTAGTTAACCTAGCACACACCCTAGCTTACCCTCAGCAATTCAAGATGCAGTATAGTTCAGACTCTCTAAATACCTTCTTAATAGATTCCTCAGTTCCTTTGCTATTTCAGTTCATGTTCAAAATATTTTCCTAAGGCTCTTCTCAGGTTAAGAATCTGGATAGCGTATATGCTATGGAAATGAAGTACCACATAGAGCTTTTTATTTAGTAATGATTAGTGGCTCTCTTTCAGGCTTACTTTGTCATTCCTTGCTTGCTCAAACAATTTTTTAAACAGAATTCTATTTTCAAGCATAAAAATTTTAAACAACTACATAAATAACTGAAGCCACAACCATTTTAGAGTAAATGTTATTTTTCATGTATATTGTTCATAATATTTACCAGAGGCTGAATCTTCTCTTATGTAATGGAAAAGATTTGCATTACCACTGAGAATGATAAGGAGTAGCAGGTTGGTAAGCAGCTAGAATTTTTACAGAAATTGCTGTCGTATCCCGTCTTACTTGATTGAATATAAAGTGAAATATGATTGAATAGAGCATATATGCTTTGACCATGGCGCTTGAATCAGATCACAATGGCAGAATTGAAAACATATGTTAATGGAATGTGGGTATTGATAACAATAAGGATGTTCTCATAAACAAAGCATTGGAGGCCATATCCCCCTCCTCCTTTTGCTTATTTAATTCTGCTGGCCAAGTGCATTGCATGACTTGGTTTGTTTCAGTTACCGGAAAGAAGTACAGTACACCACAAGCATAGCAGCAGCAGCAAGAGCAGTGGTTGTGAAATCATTAGCAAAAATATGAACTTGAACAAAATGAGTCTCCTCCATGTGTGAGTGACTTTCTATTGGTGAGGTAAAAACTCAGCGACAATAGACATATTTTTCTGCTGTGACCTTCAGAAACTGTCAACAAACATACAAAAACATTCAGTGTCAAGCAGTTATTGTGTCTTTATGTAGGTGGAGAGATAGCTGTATACTGTGTATTTGATAGATCCAAGACAAGTCTCACCTGTAACTAAGAAAATGGTTGCTGTACAATGGACTCCGAGAAAGAAGTTGTTGTCCTGACAGTGCAAACAGACGTTGTTGCAAAAGATGCTCGTCTCCTCATGATTTGAAACTGCCATTTATTTTGTTGCAACTCTGTCATTACAAGTTGCATCAAATCTCTTATTCATTAAAGGACTCTTTAAGACTCTTAAAGGACTCTTAAAGAGTCCTGGTAATAAATACATTAAAAATTATAGAAGACTCTACCATTTTAGAAAACTTCCATGAAAGATATTTAGTCTCTACTGCCCATAACTGTCAGCACTTTAGACTCTTGTGCAAGAAGCCTTTTGAGAAGCTTTAGTATATAGTAATAATATGAAATATAATTTTTCATGTTAAAGCAGAAGCAATCAATGAAATTTTCTCATAACAGCTGGAGAAGCCTTATCTTCAATTTGTTAGTGGGTGGGTCCTGGCTTTGGAGATACATAATGGCTGGGCAATGATGTGAGTTAGTGTGTATAGTTTATTTTGCTTACAAAACCTTTTAAAAGTAAGTTATTGAGTCAATGATGGGACTGGGGGCTGTAGGGAAAAAAAAAAATCATTATACAGCTTAAGGACTGGGATGTTGTCCTGGAAAACCACCATGGCTTGTGCCACAGAGTTGGCTTTGTATACGCAAATGTGAAATCTGAGCATTAGCCAGGCTTTCTACACATGCCTGGTGTGCTTGGATTCCTCAAGTCTCTGTGTATCCAGCTTAGCACCAGTCGGACTTGGCACTTTTATATGTAGTTAAAGTCAAAGAGCAATATATGGCGAGTTATTCTACGAAATAGGCATAAGTCTTAGATTCATTTGTTTCAAGTCGGTAGATGTGTTCACCTGCACAGCTGGTATAGTCTATTTATTCATCTCTTGGGAAAGGGATGCCATAAAAATAGAAGTAGAATACAAACAATTCTCCAAAAAAGATGTTTGAAGAGTGACTTTAAATATTTAAAGGACACATTTATAAAAATGTTCTGGCTAATGCATAAGCATTGTGCCTTTCAGAATCAATCAGAAAAATTTACCTCTGGGATATTTATATTTGATTATGATTTTGTTTTAATGTATGTGTATTCTGCTTTTCTCCAGAACACTTGAGCAAAAAAAAAAAAAGAAAAAGGCTAGATGAACTCTTTTGTATTTAATGAGGAAAGATCTTTGTGGAAAAGACTGATAAAGTAGTCAGATATCGCAAGATGTGGAAAAGGTTTTAAGTAACTCTTTAGAGGGAAGAGAAAGAGTAATTTTTCCAAGAAATACAGTACATCAAATAAATAATGCTGATAATGAGCTGGATTTATCTAGAACTTTTCAGATTCCTTCTTTGCATCATGTTCATTTTGCCTGCTTCCCAATGTTGCCTGTTCTGTGTTCAGTAAATTCAAGAAATTCCTAATAGCAGAATTTTTACTCTCTTCTGTGAAAGTAAGCAAAGGTAAGCGGTTATGTTGACTCACAGCCTTAACATTTGCCCATGTATCTGGAAATACTGCCCAGAAGTAGGTGTCTCATTAAGACAAAAAAGGTGATTATATACACATCTTTCTTTCTATGAATAAACATAACTGCTCAGTGCTACCATGTCAAGCAAAAAATACATGAAATATCTCAAGCATTTCCTTCACTGAAAATAGCTGAAATTCCTACCTGGGTGCTTTATGCAGAAGGGATCAGAGGATGTGTAGTCTGTGTCCCTCTGCTTGACACTCTCTCCCTTCCCCCACCACAAAAAAAAAAAGCTAACAAAAACAGATTCTGAAAAGCCCATGTAACTCAACAGTAGAAAGACAGCTGGCAAACAACAAATTGTTGGAGTTTGCTTGCATGTGGGAACTTAAATCTACTTAGATTGCAGAGCTGAACAGTAGGTACTTCTCTAAAATCTTCAGTTCATTCCCAAAAGTACAAACAAGACTTCTGCCGGTTTGTAAACATGAAGGCAGAAGATCCAGCTGTGGGAGGAAATGACTAATAAGGAATGCATGACAACCTGACTTGCTATTGACTGCTTGAGTGACCAGTTCAAATAGCCAGAGCATGTGTTAACTAAACCAACAACCAGATTCCAGTGGGTGGAGGTTATGACAACATTTGTCTTTCCAATCCCATGCCTACAGACACAGGACAGATTTCTGCTGTTTCTGAAGACTGTCTGACACATGGAGCAGCCGTGCATATCTCATTTTATCTTTGTAAGAATTATGACTGTAGGAAGATACAGAGTAAGATCAAGGTGAAAAATGTGACCTAAACAAGGGAATAGTAGATAGTGCTAAAACCTTTCTGCTTTTACCTATTTAATTTTGTTGTAGAATACGAGGTGCATTTTGGTTGACACTTGCCTAGTAGGTGGAAAGACAAGGCTTTATTTGTACTAATTCATTAAGTCAAGATATTCTGGACAAGTTGATGCAAAGCATTGAAAGGAATTATTATGATCCTTCTCGGAGCTTACCAACAAGACTAGCTCTTTCTTACTGGAGTACTGTAAAGGGACCTAATCTGCAGGCTCCGAGAAGATTCTGGCTCTAAGGGACTTGTGCTATGCTCTAACAAGGTCATACTCGTTATGGAAATTTTTTAGGGCAGAAGGTGTAAGAATCACTTTGGAGACTACTCTTTTAGTCACTTCTCTCTTGTTTCAGAAGACTGATAAAAAAAGGTCTGTAATCATGACATGCCAGCATGTTGTTGATATATAGCCACTGTTTCAGCTCCCCTCAAAAAAAAAGACCTTTGAATCCTTTCACCATAAAAGCTAACAAGGTACCTAGCTTTCAGTTATATAGTGTCAGAATGTTTCCTGTGAATGAATTTTATTGTCAGAAAGCTTTGGTAAAATTTGGAGGTATTTATTTTTTGCGATTTTCTTTTTGTCTTATAAGAGAATTACCCTCGGTTATGTAGAAAAGTCTAAGTTTGAAATTGTACTCGAGTCACTCAAGTGTCAGAATGTATTTTCCAGCACAAATCATCACAGCAGCATTTGCTGGTCCTGTTGTCCCATGATGAAGATTATGGATATTTCTTTTGATAGTTTTAGTGTAAACTTAGTTGTTACTCGTAAAATGTGTGCGTCTTCTTCACCTTAAAACTTGTTTGTGTGTCTGAGGTGCCCTTATTTGCAAATTAGTTAGCAGATAAGTGAGCTCATGACAGTCCACAATTTTTAGAACTAGAATTTAAACTACATACGCTTAATTTCAATCCCTTCATTTTAAATCCTTTTTGACTTCATGTTTCTGAATTAAAGTAGATGGACAAACTCTGGAAACATGTTTTGACAATTATTTCTTTTTGCTACTTCATTGTGTAGTTTAAAATTTTCATTTTTAAAAATCTTTTACATGTGAAGTGTGCTTCTCTTAGCTTGCTACATGACCTCCAATGGATACTTAGCCTGAAATATTTCTGTCAGCAAAAATTGCTTTTCCATACACACTTGAATATAGTATAACTTCCTTAACAAAACGTCAAAAATTTACCTAGTTATAGTCCATAATCACTGAACTGGTTTTCTGCTGTTAGAAGTCCAGATAATAGATGTACACCCGATCTGTTCTGGGGCAGTCAAAAAAGGATTTACTTCCTTTTCCACTGTTTTTATGCACAACCACAGTGAAAAATATTATAGTTAATTCTCTGAGGTGGCTATTAATTGCCTTATTTCAGAAAGGAAAAACGACAAAGGGTTAGGCCTGTCCCATAAATTGTCACTGTCTGTTAAAGCCCTTTCTTCTTTTCTTTCTGGTACACTGTTGATTCTTAATTGGATTGATACTGGTTCCTACTCGGGCCCCACAGGAAAACTCCCTTTTCAGATTCCCAGCTAAATAAGAAAACTATCCATCAGTATAGAGAACACAGGAAAGAAGAAATTTAAGCTAGAATCTGACCCACTACCTAATTTACATGAGGCATGAATCTCTTAGACAAAATTAGGAGCAGCTGGCAAATAGAGAAAAGCACCTAACTATAGGACTTTGCTGTATCTTTTAAGAATCTGCGTAAATGATAGCGGTTTTGTTAATGATAGTAATTGTGTTTGGGAAACCAGAAATTAATGTAAAGTTAATTTATGGACTATAACACTGATATAAAACAGGTTGGTTTGCATATAGAGTGCATTTTACAAGCATTTAGTATAGATTGTGGCCAGTGTAAATCAGTGAAATGAGGTCTTAGAGGTATGTTGATTTATTCTAGGTGAAGACAATGGTCATTAAAATGTAAATCCCATAACTTTAGTTCTGAACCACTACTTTTTACTATCTGAGCTAAAACTGACACATCAATGGCTTTCTAGATGGATATGTACTGTATATACAAAGAGATATCACATATATACACACATGTAGATACTCTCTGAGGGTAAGTTATTACAAGCATGATCATGGCATTGAGCTGAGAGTTAGGACATCTTTAAGTATTGACCACACTTATGATGGAATGAGACCAAAAGCCAGAATATTGCAGATAGTTATTGTAGGGCTCTCCTGACAGAGAACAGAAGCACTTGCGTTTTACCTCACCTCTTATGAAGTGTATCCACTTCTGTCTGCCTTTTTCCTGGGAAAGGGCAAATGACAGACAATCTTGTGTTTAGAATATCCAAGGGATTTATTTAGTATTAAAAGAACACCCAGGGAATATATTCAGTGTTAAAAGAACCCGTGACACCATAGTGATTAGCATAGAATGAGTACTTGAAATAAAAAAAGGGCCTGTGCATTCTGCAATATTAGTATTTTCTGATATAATCGAAAATGCAACTGGAAAATATTAAAATCAGATGCACTAATAAATCACAAGGAAAGAAATTATTTTTGTCTGTTTGTCTAGAATCAAAGACATGCAAAACCTCTGGAGAATGCATGTCTTAATGTGATTTTTAGAATGAGACCTAAGAAGGAAATGAATTTTAGAAATATAAACCAACAAAAAAGTATTAGCCAGTCTGTCTTCTTAAGGTTTGAAGAAGTTCATATTTTAGGTAGCAGTTTGGATTTATTGCTCTTTTGTCTGACCTGAGCTGCTGAAATAGCAGAGGAGTGAGTGCATCCATCTGCCTATCTGTCTGTCTGTCTATCTATCTATCTATCTATCTATCTATCTATCTATCTATCTATCTATCTATCTATCTATCTATCTATCTACCTATCTATCTATCTATCTATCTATCTACCTATCTCTTTTTTCTGTTCTGTAATTTTTTGCAGAGCTACGCAACAAGAATTGGAAAGGAATTAAGTCTTTTAGGTGTGTAAACCGGGAAAAGAAGTACCCTCTGTTTGTTTTTTTTGAATGAAAGTCCAAAGTCATGTTACCACCCATGACAATGAGTTTGTATTCCTTCTCTTTCTACTTTATCTCTGCTCTCTTTTTTATACCACCACGTCAAAGTCTTTCCTATAATGAGGGGCCTAAAACTGAACATAGCATTTGAGGTGTAGCCTCACCAGTGCTGAGTACAGGGACACAATCCCTTCTCTGATCCTGCTGGCCACAGTGTTTCTGCCACCTGGGCACACTGCTGGCTCATGTGCAGCTGGCTGTGAAGCAACACTCTCAGATCCTTTTCTGCTGGGCAGCTTTCCAGCCACTTTCCCCAAGCCTGTGGCATTGCACGAGGCTGTTGTGACCAAGTGCTAGACCCAACACCTCGCCTTTAAACACATACATTTGGCCTCAGCCCATTGGTTCAGCCTGTGCAGGTCCTCCTGTAGAGCCTTTCTTCCCTCAAGCACTCCCACCTAACTTGGTGTTGTCTGTAGACTTACTGAAGGTGCACTCGATATCTTCATCCAGATTTTTGATAAAGATATGAAAGAGAACTGGTCCTAATACTGAGCGACCAACTGGACTTAACTCCATTCACCACAAGACTTTGGGCCCAGTAGTCTAGATATTTTTTTTACCCATTGAATAATACAGCAGCCCAAGTCATGAGCAGTCACTTTCTCCGGGAGAATGCTATGGGAAATAACTGTCAAGGACTTTGCTGAAGTCCAGGCAGGCAATATCTGCAGTCTTTCCCTCATCGTCTAGGTGGATCGCCTTGTCACAGAAAGAGATCAGGTTGGTCAAGCAGGACTTGCCTTTCCTAAAGCCGTGCTGACTGTGCCTGATCCTCTGGTTATCCTATATGTGCTGTACTATGGCATTCAGGATGATCTGGTCCTTAAGCTTCCCCAACCTTGAGGTCAGGCTGGCAGGACTGCAGTTCCCTGGATCCTCTCTCTGGCCCTTCTTGTAGATGGGATCACATATGCTAACCTCCAGTCTACTGGGACCTCCACAGTTATCCAAGACTGCTGATAAATGATTGAAAGGGGCTTGATGAGCACTTCAGCCAGCTCCCTTCGATACTCCTCAGTGGACCACAGCTGGCCCATAGATGTATGTGTTTCCAAGTGGTGTAACACGCCTCTGGCCATTTCCCCTTGGATTATGGGGGCTTCATTGTGCTCCCTGTCTCTGTCTTCCAGCTCAGGGGATTGGGCACCCAGAGAACAACTGGTCTTACTATTAAAGACTGAGACGAAAAAGGTGCTAAGTACCTCAGTCTTTTTCCTCATACTTTGTTACTATATTTCCTTCTGCATCCACTAAAGGCTGGAGATTCTCCTTAGCCCTCCTTTTGTTGCTAATGAATTAATAGAAACCTTTTTTATTGTCCTTTAACATAGTAGGCAGATTAAGTTCTAGTTGGGCTTTGGCCTTTCCTATTTTCTCCCTGCATAACCTCACAATATCCTTTTATTCCTTCTAAGCTGCCTAGCCCATCTTCCAAAGGCCATAAATTCTCCTTTTTTTCCTGAGTTCCAGACAGAGCTCTCTATTCATCCAGGCTGATCTTCTTCCCCGACAGCTTGTCTTTTGGCACATGGAGGGGATGGCCTGCTCCCGTGTCTCGAAAATTTCCTTCTTGAAGAGCGTCCAGCCTTTCTAGACTAGGTGTAATATAGCATAACACATAAACAATGCCAGACCCAAGCAATCCACTGTGTCTGCAGCTCAGCTAGGAGAAGACTGAAGAACAGACATGAGACTGGCAGTTATGCTTCTTAATGCACAGCTAAAAAATGCTCACATATAGCACTGATAGGTTTGAGCAGACCAGCGTCTGGTGTTTATTAGGTGTATTATAATTTAAGTTATGCTTCTTTCTACTTGTGAGGTATCCAGTGTCAGTTATTACTTTGCAACCATGGCAGTAAGACAGCTTATTTAAAAATAAGCAATTTGCTTTGGAAATATTTTTTATTATTATATTGTCTGTATTAGCAGAGCCATAATTATGACATTATTTTGGAATTTGGTGTAGATCTGCACTGTAACTCTGAAATCACACTTTCCCTTTTTACAAAAATCCTAACACTGGGAAGCAAGTGGCTTAGGCACAGCCTTACATCAGTCTCTGTACTTTCAGCTCCTTAATCACATAACAAAACAAAAAAATATTTTCAAATCAAGCTGCAAAATTACTTAATTTGTATGAACCCACAGTTCAAATGAATAAAATGTGGCAAATGAAAGGAAAAGATATACTTGTATTGATTGTATCTTACAGCAGTTGAGATGGCAAGCACTGAAAATTACGCACTTCAGCAAGAGCATCATAAACTTATTGATAAAAATATGAGTGAGTTTTTAACTAAAGTAAAAATAATCCTCGGCTTGTTATAAGCTGTGAGGAAAACCCAAGGGACAAATGCAAAAGCAGATGGTTCCTCCTTTTGTTTTTCTTCCACCTGTTTGGATTCTATTTAAATTTTTTTTGTTCTTTCTTCACTCTGTGTCATTTTTGTACTTGTTTTCTTGTTCTGTCTATTTTCTGAGTAATTTTAAATTCATAGCAGAACTGTCTTCTTCTTTCACCCACTTAGAAAGAAAACAGTCTCTCTAACAGTCACTGAACTGAGTCTGTCGCCTCTGCACTTATATCATCCTAAAATGTAACTTTGTACACTGAAGAGGGGTCCCCGTTGTCATTATATGGCTAAAGATAAGTCAGATGAGCTTATATCTGTAAATCTATTTACTAGCAGGTTTAAAAATTTACTTCAAGAGTTTTCTATCTAGCAGTCTTTTTATTTAGTTAATATGTAGGAAAACCAAAGATATATTGTCTCTGCAAAGGAAGTGGAAACTGCAAATGTATCTCCTTAATTAGATAGACCCACGTTAAAAGATCAAAGTAAATTTTAACTATTTACATCTTTGTGGTTTGACAGACTGTCCATTGTAATTAAAGCAAGATAAAGCCACAACATTACAGTATTATTCCTACAAAGGAGGACACCATTCTTCCGAATGTCATAAGCAAATGCTAGAAGGCTAATCTCAGTTCATATGGTAAGGATCAAAATTTTTATCCTGCTTTTCCAGTAGTGTGAGCTTACTTTGACTGGTTATATTACAATGGTCCTCCTACATGGCTGAAGAAAATTATGTATATGTTCTCAAATAGTAATTCATTTTTAGTGGAGTGAAAACAAAATGAAGAATCAATTTTAGTGTGCCATCATCTACTAAACTAATGCCTGGAAAACAAGGATTCATCTTCGATGCTGCTAGCCTAATTACAAAATTTTCTCAAAATACCTGGCTCACCATGTGCTATTTACTTTATGAGGGCAAGGGATGTCCAGTGGCATATTGTTGGTGGTTTTATTTTTTTTCTTTTAGTATGAAGGAGGCTGAGAATTTAAGAGAGTGAGTTTTCCTTGAGCCATCTAATTCTGTGAATGCAAGTATTCACCAGGACTTTCCTAGGAGGTTGATACAGGGCAGAACTCCTTTCTTTTCCTCCAAGGTTTTAGTGTGAGCTTATCACAAAGAACTTTTCATTACTTTCTCTGGATGAGAAATCTAAATATTTAAAAAGTTGTTTGGCCTATGCAACTTTAAATCCATGCTGTCTTCATTTTCTATGAATTGCATTTTGATCTTTGAAAAGCACCTTGCTGTGGGCAAAGACAACAACCGTTTTTTTTTATGAGTGAGGCTAGAAGACAGCACATGGTGATTAGTTTCTTACATGGTGATGTCTTTTTCATTACACTCATTTTGTAGCTTTCATGGTAAGAGAAAGCTCAACACAGATTCATATTCTGCCTTAGAGTTAACACAGACACACTGATACAGACCCCAAGTATGTACATCAAGTACAGTATAAATCAGTAAAGACACCACTAAAGCAAATGGAACAGCATCTCATGTCAGAGAAGGGTCTAGTCAAAGGTTTGTCTATTGTTTCTTTTAGAAATGCAACCAAATGTAAATTTATTATAAAACATCAAAACAGAAAACAAATCCCAACAATTTTCATTCCACTAGGCAGGATGGATTCCACAGAAGGGACTGTATACCCGTGAACATGACCTTGTGTTATGCACACTCCACATCTCCTGATGGCTGGAGAAAATGGGCTTCTGCACTACCAACAGCAGTTTCCTGGCTATATGCAGTCCTGGAGTCATGAGAGTATTAAAAAGAAAATGGTAGGAATGGCAGGTCTTGTGTAGTTTTTGCAATGAGACAAATGTCAGTATTTTTAAATCAATCTGCCAAAACTTAAGTGGTATCAATAAAATCAAACTATGGAGTTGGTAAGAAAAAATGTTGGCCTCTTTCTCCACATATCACTCAAAAGTTAGTGGTATTGAGTCTAACAATAACTCAATAGCACGCTTCTCCCAGAGCAGCAACAAAAAGAGTTGTTTATTAAAACAGTGTTTGAGTTGTAATTTTGTCTGTAGCACTCAGTGAAAGTAAAGATGGTGTTTGTTAGGACGCATTCATATTATTAAAAGTATAACATTATCAAGTCTTGCAGAATGCATGTGACTTTATTGTGTCATGGATTTGCTTTCCTAATAAAATTCAATCATAAATCTAAGAAAATTATCAGCATACAATCTACAAAAAAGTACTTAAATTCCTCTAGTTTTTTTTGTGGGTAGGGTATGTTATATTTTACTGATATCTCTTTTTACCATTTTCACCTTTAGCTGAAAATTTCTGACCAAATATTTTCCAGGATTTCCTTTGAATCAGACCCTGAACTAGTCTTTTTAAGCAGTGTGGGAAAACACTGTACACTTGCATGCCACAGTGCTGGTATTAGTTATGTTTTTTAGATGTTTACTGTCCCAAATATTTTTCTTTATGTTGATATATAAAATTATTCTTGTACAAGCTACCAAAGCTGAAAATTATTGTCATGTGGTAAATTTCTGCTCTCATTGAGTTTAGATGAACATATATCTGTGCTAAGCTAGTTTCATTTCTTGTTAGAATATTTTATCAGGGTGTGAAATAAAGGGTGTGTTTTCTACATACAAATTAGAAAATATTAGCTAGATTGGGGTAAATCATTGGAATTTGAGTGCACTGCTAAGTAGGAAATAGGAAGGTTTGACCATCAGACCATTTCTACATTGCTTTTTCAGCCAAGTATTTTCAGCAGGTTTCTGTTATGGTGCAGCTTTTCAATGGGCCGCAAACTTAAATGTCCTAATCTTAGTTTCGCTGTACTCTGCCCTTCATTTTAAAGAGTTCTTTCCATCGGTGATCCTATTTCCAGATCTAGGTACTATACAGTGGAGCAGAAAATCCTGTGTCTTTGGTGTTGTTTGAAACTTACAAACTAGGGAATTGGGATCAGCCTGGACTTATTTCTCAAATGTAACCACTTCTAATACAATCATTCATTGGAACTTATTTAAAAGTAAATAAAGAATACAAACAAGGAAGAATAATTGCTTTAGCAGAATTAGAACATCCTGGATCTGTGTTGTAGGATGCAAAGACTCAACGTCTGAAAAGTCATTCCTAAAAGTAACTATAGTAAATAATTACCTTGTGCCTTTGTGTTCTTTGTGATATGTTGTAAGGTTCCACAGGTGCCATAATTAAGTGCCATTTGCCAATCTTTTGCAGCACTGTATAAAGTTAACTGCACATATAAAACATTGTCTCCTGCTGCTGACTTTTATTGTCCTGTGTCTCTATTAAATGCTGGACTGGTATGCTTAAGGATGTAACTTTGTGCAGGAAACCACAATAAGGTCTGGGAGTAATTGCAAAACAAGATCAAGATTAAATGACAGAATTTTGCAGAAATCATTTCACATTTTTATCAAAAGTGTTTCTTCAAATATGGTAATTCTAATGATCAATTCATGTATCAAAGATAAGTGATAGTGGGAGTAGCTGACATTTAATGTTGTCACGCACAGCAACAGTTACATAAGACTTGATCAAACCATGACATTACTCTGTTTCCTGCATCAAATTCAAAGAAACAGTTTGACTTTGAAGAGTATGGGTTTGATACAGAGTTTGACTCAGTCTTCCACTGATAAATGGTAAAGCTGTTCTGAGGACAACAGCCAGCCCTGGAGATCTATATATGACATAGTTGAATATGGTCTGTCTTCCATTATAGTTTGTTCCAATGCAGACTTTTCTTTCTGTGAGATTATGAGAAAAAAGCTGTTCTATTCAGACAGCTCCCTCTTCTTTTTTTTTATTCGGAAGGCCTCCTCTCCTTGATACAAAATGGAAGGTTACCCTACCTTCCCTGACTCCTGCCATTTTGCAAAAAAATTATCTTTGAAATATTTTTTCTTTGAGAGCAGAAGAATTGATTTATGGTTCCAGTGTTTCACAGACAATTCAAACCAAGTCCACAGCAACAGAACAAGCAACACTGTAATCCATACAGCATGTGCTATCTGCAGAAGCTGTAGTTGCAATAGTGTTATAATCTCTTCTCTGTGGGCCAAACATGTGGAACATTCTCTGTGTGTTATGTTCGCCTGAAAATGTTTAATGTCATGGTATTTTGAATTGGGATGAACATCCAGTAACAATGTACTGTTCCCAAGCGTAAAACAACTGTATCAAACACAACATTTGAAGAACGGCTTGTAAAACACAAGAGCTTATAAACCCCATACAGACCTGCTTAGGGTCAGAATAGAGGACAAGTACTTCTGAGCTTTGGTATGAGATTCATGAATTATGCTTGTACGTGTTTAGTTAAACTAATCTTATCTTCATCTGTGGACTTAGTTCATACCAGTAGGTCCATCTGAACCAAAGGAATCAAAAATGAGCAGCTATTTCTTTCTGAAGTAAGTAAAGAGGAGAAAATGCCCATTAGGTCTTTCTGTTATTAAAACATATTGCTTAAATAATGCAAAACTTAGAGAAGTTATAGTTTTTAATAACAATACCTTAATTGCTATTGTCAGAGAAGCTCCTATCAAGATTACAGACATTAGGTGGAACAAGGTGGCACATAATAAAGACACTACTTTTTCTGAAGAGGTTAAAGTCTTCAGATTGTCCAGTCTGCCTTTAGCCTTATGAAAGTGAATATCTAGTCTAAGCCGGGTACCTAGGCTTCTCTTGTAGCTAATGGGGAGACAGTCAACTTCTCAGGATGCATATTTCAGTCTGAGAGAATTTTCTGCAGAGTTTAGTGTTAACCCACACAAGGATAAACTCCTCCTGGGTGTTTACTCTTGGGACACCTGAAAAAAATCCTTGCTGCACGACTCTGTCTCTGGCAAGAGGAAAAGGTTGCAATATGAGAATAACAAGCTAATAGGAAAGACTTCAACTTCTTAGACAGAGCAGTGCCCAAGTCTGCAGTTTCAAGAGAAATCTTCAAAATTCAACGTTTGATTCTATAAGGACAATAAAACAGGACAGACTTAAGCATAGATTTACTACACTCTTGGCAGATATCTAACCTGTAATTTAGTGTAAGCAGTAAGCTAATAACCAAATGGGCTATAGGTGAGTCAAAGGCATTGCAGAATTTTTGTACTATCCAGGAACAGTTAACAATGAAGTGCCAGAAGAAAAAATTTACAAGTAGTTGCTACTCGTCTAATTTAACCAGCCAAATTATAAGTATTTGGATGTTTTAATTGCAACTGAAATTGTGATAGACAAACAGAGAGGGTTTGTCCCACAAGGATACATGAAACCCTGAAAATCTTATGCTTACTAAAGTTGTGAGAATGCTATTCTGAGACAGATAAGGAAAACAGCTCTGCTAGTCACTGTGTTGTGGTAGACAGCAGCCATTTTTTTTGTTGATTTGGTTTTCTGATGTAAGATCAGTTACCTGCATCCTCAGCTCCCATGAGTACCTCACACAGAAGAAAAACATGCTTAGGAGAGAGCTTGAAACCTAGATGGTGAATCACAATAAGAGGTATGACATACACAGTGTAGGGAATCTTGACCAAAAAGACAAAAAGTACCTGTGGAATTTGAGGAGCAACCAAATGAAGGTTGTTAAATTAAAAATTTTGATGCAGACACCTATCATCTGACCCAGATGTACTTTTGAATCTTTATTTCAGGCATTTTTATTTGTTTCTGGTTCTGCATGTCTTGCCGAAGTCATACATAACCACTCTGGCAGCTGAGATTTGAGGTCAGAATTCCAATCCAGTCCAGTGCCCTGCTCACTAGATTGTGTATATGTTTAGATATTAGAGACATCTTTTGAAAAGTTTGTTCTGTGGTTAAGATTGCAAATTGACTTTCTATCATCTACAATAAATGTTTCAAAGAGGGATAGTTTTTGGGTTGATGTGATACGAGGTTCTAGCACTCAACAGTTGCTGTTTAGAAGTGGAGCATAAGGTTGTAATAATATATTTAATATAAGTTTTCACCTGCTCTCCCCAGTTTAGGCTGGAAAGAGAATTTCATTTTGTTAAAGCCAAATAAAAATATAAGTCCCTAAGTCCAGCATTAAATAATTTCAAAACTAACCAGTCATTCTGTAATTAAAGACACACATTTAGATCACATCAGGCACCAGCCTCACCAACTTAGTTTCAGTATCAAGCGCCTTTCAGCAAGACGTCGTTTATGTTAAGCAACCTGGTCTTAGCATGCACCATAGTATGAGAGCCTCTGTAGGTTTCCACTCTCAAAGGCAAGCTTACCTTCATACTACTGATTTATCGTGCAAGCATAATCCACTATGTTTTAAAGATCTGTCTCATTTCTAAACCTTGCTGAATCCCTGTATCATCATGAGTATCTTAAACGTTTGTTTTACTGGAACAGTGGCATAGAAAACATCCCAGATGATGCATAGTGGAAATGTTAGTAAATGTATTTACAATGTTTTCTAAAACGCATCTTGTAAAAAGGACACTACATTGTTTTTATTCATAAATTTCACGAAAGTTAAAAAGCTTGCAGCTGACAACTTGTTTTTATTAAATAGATTAACTGAATCTGTAAGTATCTTTTTAGAGAAAAAAGAGTATGGTATCACTAAACAACAGAAAAAGAAGGAAAAACATAGTTCTCTTTTTTTTTTTTTTCTCCATGATTAATGTGAACAAATGATTCTCTGACTCTGCATATAGGAGAATGACTCTGCAGGGTGCAGATGTAGAAGTATATTGGATCGAAGCCAAAAGAAAAGAAAGCTGAGAAATACATAGCTTACGAAACAACCTAATAACAACTTAGTGTCTAGATCTGAAGAATGGGTAAACAGGGCAGTTTCTCGGTATTTGGCTTTGCAAATAGAGTTCAAAACTTGAATGAAAGATACAAGTTTCCTAAAAAATAAGAATAATAATTTGGGTTGCACTGGGATTCTTGATGGCTGGCACATCAGTGCCGCGGAACCCAAGTAGACTCAAGGATGAGCTGTCCAAGATCTCGTTGGTCTCCTGGTCATACATACATCTCCTATGTTTTCAATGTATGTGTAAGAGTAGGGTTCACAGTCCCACCAGTTAACTTTTATATAATAACCTGAGGGTATTTAGAACCCTCTGGCTCTTAAGAAAATGACATAACCATCAGTTTAAAAAGTGTGCAGGCCATTGTCCCATCTCTCACCATAAGGATTACTGATGTAGTGTCAAGGGGCCAGATTAACGCGGCTAGAGATGAAGGAAGGGAAAACTCAAAGAATGGTTTGGGTTGGAAGGGATCTTAAAGATGATCCAGCTCCATGCCCCCCACCATAGACAGGGACACTTTCCTCTAGACCATGTTACTTAAAGCCTCATCCAACTTAGACTTGATCACCTCCAGGGATGGGGCATACAGAGCTTCTTTGGGCAACCTGTCCCAGTGCCTCACCACCCAACAGTAAAAAATTTCTTCATAATATCTAATGTAAGCTACTTGCTTTCAGTTTTAAACCATTGCGTCTCATCCTATACTGCATGCCCTGATAAAAAGCCCCTCCCCATCTTTCCTGTAGGCCTTTTTTGAGTACTGGAAAGCTCTTATAATGACCCCCTGGAGACTTCTACTCTCTGTTCTAAACAAGCCCAGCTCTCTCAGCCCGTCCTTATATGGGAGGTGCTCCAGCCCTCTGACCACCTTCATGGTCCTCCTCTTGACTCGATCTGACAGATCCACGTTCTTCCTGTGCTGACAAGTCCAGAACTGAGCACATTACTCCAAATGACGTCTCATGAGTAGAGGGAGTGAATCACCTCACTCACCCTCCTGGTTACATTTTTTGAGGTAGGCCAAGGATATGGTTCACTTTTGGCTCACATTGAACTTCTCATCCACTAGCACTCACTAGTCATTTTCTTCAGGGGTAGTCTCAGTCTATTCTCTACCCAATCTGTATTTATGCTTGGAATTGCCCTGACATATGTGCATGACCTTGTATCCCTTTCAAGGATAAGGATGTGTTCAGGGATAGAAAGAGTCCTAGGTTCTGCTCCTTGATTCCACTATTCTTTGAAATATAGTGGTGTTAGAGTTGCTCAAAGCAAGCTGCTGAAATTTATTTTAAATACAGCATGATTTTACTGATGAGTGTTTTTTGAACAATGTAATTTTTTACTTCTGACATTTTGCATCTTGATTGCTGAGTCTAATGAATAATAATTTACATTTTGATAAAAAAAAAATCAGAAAATTTGTTCCCAAACAAATTTTGGGTGACGTGCAATGATAAAAATTTTTTGCATTTGTCTCCTCTGTTGAGTTCTAGATAAGTATCCTCAAACATGGCACTAATTTTCTATAAAAATCTTTCAGAATCCCAGATCATTTAGGTTGGAAAAGACTTTTAAGATTATCAACTTCATCTATAAACCTCATACTGCCAGAGACATCATTAAGCTATGTCCCTAAGTGCCACATCTACACATCTTTTAAACGCCTCCAAGGACTGTAACTCAACTAACTCCCTGGGTAGCCTGTTCCAATACTTGACAACCCTTTCAGTGAAGTAATTTTTCCTAATATCCAATCTAAACCTACCTTGGAGCAACTTGAAGCCATTTTCTCTCGTCTTATACCTTATTACCTGGGAAGGAAGGCTGACACCTGTCACTCTATAGCCTCCTTCCAGGTATGTGTAGAGGGAGATGAGGTCTCCCCTCAGACTCCTTTTCTCCAGACTAAACAATCCCAGTTCCCTCAGCTGCTCCTCATAAGACTAGTGCTCCAGACCCTTCACCAGCTTCATTACTCTTCTTCACACACACACTAGCATCTCAAAGACTTTCTTGCAACGACAGGCCCAAAACCAAACACAGCATTCGAGGTGCAGCTCCACAAGTGCTGAGCACATGGGGACACTAACTTCTGTAGCCCTGCAGGCCACATCATTTCTGATTCAAGCCAGGATGGCACTGGCCATCTGGGAACATTTTCAGCTCATATGCGCCTGGTGCTCTACTAGGTCCTTTTCTGCCAGGCAGATTTTTAGCCAATCTTCCCCAAGTTTGTAGCATCGCATGGAATTGTTTTGACCCAAACACAGGACCCGACACTTAACCTTGCTGAACTCCATACATATGGCCTCAGCCCATCAGTCCAACCTGTCCAGATCCCTTCCTTTGAGTGGATCTATACTCCCACCTAACTTGGTGCTGCCTGTAAACTTACTGAGGGTGCACTTGATCCTCTTATCCAGACCATTGACAAAGGTACCAAACAGACCCAGCTTCAGTACCCAGCCCTGAGGTACATCACTTGTGACCAGCCACCAACTGGATTTAGTTCTATTCACCACAACTCTTTGGGCCCAATGTTTTACCCAGTGAAGAGTACACTAAGCCATATGCTCAAGCCATGAGTACCAGTTTCTTCAGGGTGTCAAAATCTAGGTAGACAACATCCTCAGGCTTTCCGTCATCTACTAAGGGGGTCTCCTTGTCACCAAAGGAGATCAGGTTAGTAAAGCAGGACCTGCTTTTCCAAAACTTAGGCTGAGTCTGAACACCTGGTTGTCCTGTATTTGATGTGTGAAAGAAGAACCATGCAAGGCAAACTGACACAATTATACTGGCAAGTAGGACTAGTAAATAAAAAGAAAATACAGTAAGAGTGGAGGAGAGCAACATGGATACTGTAGAGGGAAATTTGTGCCTTTATTAATAACCTATTAACAATGCAGTTTAACTGATGCACAGTACCTGTGTGGTATGATGTACTTGTGTTTCTAAAACGAAGAACTTGTGCAATCTAACCATGTATAACTACTTCTTTTCTCTTGTGTTGTTTTATTTAATCTCATCTTGGCATTTCTGTTTCTTTCATCAGAGCAGCATGGAATTATTGCTAGAGTCTTCTGATTTTTCTTTTCTTATTGAACATAAGAACAAACACATATTTGTGAGCTGTATAGGGTGCATTTCATAGATGTACTGCATCCTGATCAGTCCTTTCCTAAGGCAGAGAAGCAAAAACCTGTATGGTTTTCTAGAGATGACCTCAGCTGCTCATAACCATGACAGATATACCTGCTTTTTTCTGTATTATATAATATTGAGGGTAATATTCAGAAAACGGCCTGTTACAACAGTTATTTCCAGATATTCAAAACAAAATAACTGATGTGTAGGGTAAATTTGGATTGTTACAGATACAGTAAGCTTCCTGTTAGATACTCAGGCTTGGCAAATGTTAAAGTAAACATGTTGCACGTTTTACATGTTAGAGTAAACTAACTCGAGTAAACACTTGCCTATATGATGTTCATGTAAAAACTCAGCCAATTTATTTTGCCTTACTTTCTGGATCTCAAGAAGCAAAATTGTTAACTAAATTGTTAGAGCAGGAGTAGATAGGGAGTAGATAGAAGTCTGTAGAGAGTAAAGTTGCAGGGCAGAGAGAGAGAAGATTCTTTAATATGAATTATGAGACCCTGGGTTAATACTTGTCTTGCTCTGATTGGACACTTTCCATGAAGACTTTCGATTCTATGATCAGCAAGCAAGAGACATATAGCTTCAGTGAAATTATTATAACATCAGATGAGGTCACAGATGGTCAAAAACCACCTTACTTATTGTTCTTTGACTAAATGAATACATATAGGAAATGGACAAAGACTGGCTTGGCAATGCAGGGAACAAGTTGCTAAGGGAATAAGATGTAAGTGAACATTTATAAATGAGACAAAGGTCACTCCAGAAAGTTATTAAAAGCTTATCATTTGCTAGATTCAGGAAGTGGATTTTTTCATGCTACCTGGTATTGGCGAACATTTTTGGAGGAGATCTTTTTACCAGAAATTAGAGATAACTTATCATAAATAATACAGATGATAAGAAGTTTAGAAACTATGACTTCCAAAGCAAGCCTGAAGAAATTTAATGTGTTGAGTCTGGAAAACAGAAGAATTAAAAAGAGATGATAACACGCTTCAAATGCAGAAAAGGTTATTGCAAAGAAGATAGTAATCAAATGTTTTCATCCCTGCAAAAGACAGAACATGAATTAGCTAGATTAACTTGTAGAAAGGACCATTTATATTAGATATTAAGAAAACCTTTCAAACCAAAATGCTAGTTCAACACCTAACGAAGCTACATAAAGAAGCAACAAACTTTTCATAAACAGTTACGTTGAAACTATTGAATGATTTTCTGTCAGGGATGGTTTATTTAGGTAATTGGATTATACCTTAGACAAAAGGTCTGGAATAGAAAATTCTTTTTATATAGAAATGTTGAAAGCAACTTCCTCCACAGAAAGTAGAACATTTAGTACCAATTCCTTTTTTCTCCATTGGAAAAAACTTAGAATTGAAACTAAGATTTTCATTGAGCCAGCCAAACACAGATTTTAAATTAAGTATGTAGATGGGACAAAAATGGACTTGTTCTGTCTCAGATGCTCTTGTTAAGGTAAGATCATTTTCAAGAGGACATGCTTTAGTCAAAAGCAAATTAGCCGATAGTCAGTTACCAAATTGTTGAGATGAATATAGCTACAATAGAGAAATTTATGAAATGATTTTCCCTTGTAGCTTCATGCCCTTCATATACATGAGAGAAAGATGAAAAATAGAACTGTCTTGTTTACAAGAACAATTACTGAAAAATTCTATAGCTAAATATGCAGATGAAACCATTGGTAAAATAATTACTCATGATTGAAGGCACAACAGTCATGGAAGTGTCAAAGCAGTGGTTCCTTAAACAGCGTCAAGTGTGAATGATTAGATGGAGTTCTCTTAGTAACTGTAAACAGTATGTTGCGGTACAGATAATTGCACCAACTCAGGCCTGCCAGCCCACTGTGCAGTCAGCCTCCTGCTTTTTCTGCTTTAGCCTGTTTTTTCTTGTGTTTTGACTTAGTTATCTTTTTCTGATCTTTCTCTCTTCTTGCTTGTGTTGGTCTCTGTAGGAAGCAATACCTAGAGCAGAATGGAGTCCTTATCTGAACATGTCATACAAAACACTGTCTACATCAGCTCTATTTTTCCTTTTCCCACTGCATAAACTACTTCCATTCTTGCTTTCTGTTACTTTTCTTCCAAAGAGTGAAGACTCATGTTGTATGGAAACTGAGAACAGGTGCCAAAGCAAAGAACTTCTTCCCTAGCGGATTTTCTGAAGCATGTTCAATGATCTGGTTTACTGTGCGTGCTAACCGTCTCAATGTCAGTACCCGGCCTGGCACAGGCTCCAACAATGGCTCTGTCATTTGCCTGGATAAACACAGGCTGCTACACATTCCCATAGTCAATGCTATGGTTCTGTACAGTACTGGCTATATGCATTTGCAGGGAAGAGAATAAAACCAAGAGTGCATCTTGTTCAGTTCCACCTAGGTAGCAATAAATCTGTTGTGGATTTTATGCTCAATAAAAAAAAAAGACAAGAAACAGAAAGATTTCTATGTATTGCAATAGTACTGCCAGCTGTCCTCTGTTTAATTAGGGCTGCCCTTGTTACATGGTGCTTGTTTTAAACGTGACCTGGCTCAAGTTAAGAAAATACTGGTAATATATTTACATAAACCACAATAATGTTACCAGTAAAATGTTTACAACACAGACGATCTGGGAGGAACTGAAACAAACAAAATCACATTTAATTTAATAATTACAGCCAAATAGAAACTTGCTTCTAGGACTGGATTTGAAGAAAATTTGGACTTCTCCCTCAGATTTAGGCACTGTCCAAAACTGAATTAAACCTTTTCTGTGAGGTTCTGCAAAATTAGTTTAACTCATTCTTGCCAATACTCCTTATTTCCACTGCTGTGCTTCCTGGTCTAACCACATTTAAATTCTTCTACTACTTTTGTGATATGACACCTGTCCTTGACCAGTAGTTTCTTGCAGTGATCCCCTATGCATAAAACTCTTAATATCACCTTACTGCACTTAGGGCATACCTTCTGAGTAAAGATTCCGTCTCTAATTTTGGTCTATGATGCTGATATGGTCCCTTTTATTATCAGGCAATACAGCCCTGAGCTAACTTTTTGTTTAAAGAAGTACCTAGGAAAAACCCTTTCAATAGAGATTTCATGCGTGCGTCCAGATCTCTCCACTCCCCTCTTCCTGCAGCTTTTGGTTGACATGCTATTTCTGAACAACACTGGGCATTTATATCAGTCATTACAGTTCAAGGTTCATCTTACGCTCCTCTGAAATGTCTAGTATATTATTCTAAAGCAGAAATGTATTTGCATAATTACCATGCTTTTCTCAATAACTTTGTTTTCTAAATCACAACAATGAAGACCTGTTTAGACTGTATTTCAGACAGGTTAATATCAATTTACTTCTAAGTTCTTCCTGAACCTATTAAGTGAGAAAGATATGCCTTGTTCTGAGAAGATCATTATGATCACATACTTTAAAGATTATGTTCTATTGGCATTTGGCTCTGATGCCAGATGGGCTGAGTCCCTTCATTATGAATATTAAAGACACAGCTGCGAAAATAATTCTTTGATCACGGGGCTTGGCACCCTTTGATTGTCTTTCTGTCTTTGACCACACTTGAGGAAGAGGTCCCCATTGAGACTTCTCTTGATATGCCCTGTATCATTTATTGGTCTCAGGATAATAAGTATTGTTTGCCTCTGCTTTCAATATATCTGTAGGGTTTTTGTTACTTCTATTGAACTGATGAAAAAGGAATCCGCCAAATGAAAATCTGTATATCTTTTACTTTATTTTTTCATAAATCACTCGTTGAATTCCACATTATTAGAAAGGACCATAACCCCATCCTCCCTCTAAAGGGTTAGATGTGTGCATAATGACTCTTTAATGGTAACACTCTCATCTATTTATTGTTCTCTGTCATATTCCACTATATCACACAAGACAGTTGTAATCACACTGGAGCAGTAACATGTCTCCTCTTACCTTTTGTTGTTAGCTACATAAAACAGCATTGTTTTGATAACAGCAGTAGCTGTAGCTAACAATTCTACTTTTGCTATAAATAATAAACTGATAGCTGTTAAATATACTGAGAAGTGAGAACACTTGCTTTAACGATTTTGAGGTACAAGGCTTTGTCATATGCATTTGTAAGAGTTGTAAACTTTAGAGATGAGTGTAATCTTTGAAGGATGCTGGTTACAAGATAACTTCCTACCTAAGTTATAGAAGCAACAGCCAGGGATACCAGTGGTGGTGCTATGGGGTGAAAAAAATGAAAACAACATTTTGAGTTTGGCAGGAAACTGCCAGGGTTATAAGTCTGTGTACATGTGTATGGTATTTATGACTACTGGGTATAAACATAGTTACGTGTTACATACATCAATATAGAATTAATGTAAGTAAATGCAGTCTAGGATGTGTAGCATACATCCGTATCTTGTAAGTGCTAAAGTTATAACAGCTGAAGCAATAATTTTACCGTATTCTCCCTGTATTTTAGTTATGCTGAATCCTTGACATGCTTGGAGACTCTAAGCAACAGCAGAAGAGTCATTAAGATGGTTACATTTTCCCTCTTCCCTAGAACAACACTTCTTTTCAGGTCTTATATAAAAGGGTGATACAGAGTGTAAGAAGAAATTGTGAGTGGCTGAGTTTTTCCCAGTATAAATAAATGGCTCTATAAAATTCAGGGTTAATCTGTCATTTGATCAAAAGAAAATAAACATAAAATGAGCAATACAAATTATTAAGTTGCCACCAGATCAAAAACTTGCAATACATAGAACAAATTGATTTGCTGGTTAATTTATGGTGCTATTAGTGATAACTGAAATAAGAAAAGATTCTTGGACAGTATCCATAAGCCAACTAATATTAGGACATAGCACATTTTGAGGAGAAGTGTGTTAATGGAGAGTTTTATTTACTGTGGCATTATTCTTACAATGACCACTGAAAAATATAGCAATTATCTATGAAAATTATCTGTTGCTTTTTGCGCAGTTTAGTAAATGTCAAAAGGAGGTGGATACTGACCTTTGGATGTTGTATAATAACTGCCTGGGTCATCCTAATTTCCTGCAATCAGTGTGCAATGGAATCTTGAGTCAGACCCAGATTGCATCTCTCTGTAATGGTTAGTAAAAAGGGACCAAACAGCATCTTGCTGATGTTTCCTGGAGGAGTTTGTGCTCTGCTGAAAAAACTTACACTTGGGCTGCTTTTAGTCATTCTGATTTATTTGTTAGAAAGATTTTAGTGACTGACGCTTCCTTCCTGTTCAGAGCTGCAACGCACCTGTGTGAAGTAGTTGGGGATAAGGGAGGGGGCAGGAACTGGATGGTTCTGGATAATTTTTATAGGATTTCTACATGTTACTGGCTTGAATTTAAGCTTGTTGGTAATAACTGAAAGTTATGAATGCATCTGTCTGCCTAGTGTTTTATATAGATTCAGCTGATGGTTCATAGAATCGTAGAAAATATTGCTGTACGGGCCCTTGGAAGAGAGCTAGTCCATCCCTCTCTCTGTGGCAGAATCAACAAAGTAAACCTTTCCTGATAGCTCTTATTTGCTTAAAACTCAGTGAGAAATTTGTACAATTATCCTAATCAAATTAATCCAGAGCCTTTAATGTTGAGGTTTTCCCAAATATCCAAATTTAAATTTCCCTTACTTCAGTTTGATAACTTTGTTCTTGAACTATCTGTGGTGCAAATAGGGATATTTATCAACATAACAGAGTAGCACAACTGGACATGTATAAAAAAATCCACACAACCAGTTTTGTCTGGTCTTGACATATTTGAAGAACTAATCTAAACTGGTCATTCTGGAAACAGAACAGCTTCCTCAGTAGCAGTAGTTCTAACTCAAAGTCATATAAGTCTAGATGTACAGGGTGATACAGAAATGCCATCATATGGTGGTCACAAGCATTGTAGCTTTTGATAAGAGCTCAGTCTCTAGGATTATCAGTCTGGGTTTACTTCGCAGAATTTCTTATTGGATGTACCTCTTTCATTGCTGCTTGATTTAGCAATCTAATACAAACATTTTGGGTAGAAATGTTTAAATATTTCTTACATAATACGATAGTAGCTTAATTTTCTTGGACACGGATATTACATGTACTGTAGTTCTGAGGGTCTGGCTTTTTAGGATAAGTTATAGGTACTGTGTTGTTGTTTCAAAAATGACTTGGGTACTGCAGCTACTGCAGTAATTCTTACGTGTAGATCTGCATAAGACCAGTGACCAGGTAGGATTTTTTTGGAAGTGTAGAAGATTAAATGGATTTATTGACATAACAAATAAAAGCATGAGAACTGCCATATTTTGCCAGACTAAAAAAATCTGGTATACGTAAGGCTTAAGCCCAAGTAGGATACTTGTTACATAAATGCTGTGAAGCAGTCTGCTCTTACATCCAGTCCCATGTGTCACAGGCAGTTTGCAGTATTGGTTTTGTTTACAAGGTGCCACCTGAAAGTTTTCATCTAATTTTTTTCCACAACTGAATTTTCATTCTTAGGACTTGGTCTGCATAGGACGCAGTGTAAAAACCTCGTGATGTATTACAATGAGGAAAAACAGTATCTGTGTCATGACTCAGATGAAAAGTCGATGGAAAACATTATAAGAGCAAAGGGGAAGAAACACACAATTGTCCCAGCTAACTTAAACTTGGTCACTGCCACTTTCTGACTCTGAATATTGTTTGCCTCACCATCTGCACATGCAGTTGGTGTTGGGTTTATTGTGACTTTAATGTGGAGAATAGTTCAGACCCTAGAGCAGTCAGGGGAGCAAAGGGCCTACCATTGCTTCCTGAATCTGGCCACCTAGGCATTCAAATACAAGTCAGTGGTGGCTTTCAGTATGAGTATAGGCTGAACCTTGCTGCAGGATTTTGTTTCCAGATACTACTGTCCTGACATTTTACCTTCCCATTGTATCTCCCAGCTACCATAGAAATGTAATAATTGAGGCTATCAGCAATAGTTCATGTTACAGCATTTAAGAAGCCATCAGTTAAATAGATTAATCAATTAAATCAAAGGATACAGTTCTCATTTAATAGGATAAGCAGAGCCATAATTCTTCTCCCCAAGCTGGAATCTTTTAACTTAATCTACATTTAAGCGAGCATAAACGTATATCAGTAGCAGTCAGTAAGTCAATTGGCTGACCATAAGGAAGAAAAAGAGGCTGACCTTTCTCCTACAAGATTACTGATATCTCTAGTTCATTTCATCACTGAAATCAGATCCAGTCAAAGACCAGCACAGGTCATGCATTGGCTACCAATAAACAACAGCAATCAAGGCTGTAAATAAAAATAATAATAATATGATATTCTTTCCTTCTGTTTTCCATTCCTTGAATGAGGGGATCACGAAAAGGGAAAGAAGGAGGAAAACACATTTTCATTTGCAATGTATCTTGTGCATGGTTGTTGTTATAATAGCCAAGCTATCTTCACAATTCAGATTTAACTTTTGAACCTAATCTGCATGTTTCCTAGTAAGCATATGGGTAATTTTAGGGGGGGATAATATATATCAGAACACTATAGTATTGCTGGACCTCTGTGTCATGTTCTACATGGAACCAAAAACGAAAGTCTTTTACATTTGTGGCATGTACAAGAAAGAAATCATAGGAAATTACCATAACTGAACAAGAAACATACTGCACATAGTTAGAAGAATAAAAGTAAACTGAAAACTATATTTTTAAAAAAGTCTAAGAAGAATGTGTTTTTGAGCTCACATTTCAGTGCAAATTTTAAAATACAAAGTACCTTGTGAATATTCGTGCACCCAATACTCTCATTTCTATTTACACCCAATACTCTCATTTTTTATATTGATTGTTCCAAATATTGCTTGAAAGGTGCCAGCGTGTAGATCCTAATATCTAGAAGGTTTTCTAGATATCTAGAGTATTTTTCCCCAAGATTTTGCTGTTCCTGGACTAGTCTTTCTATAATTGAGTATAAAAAGGTTCTTTTTTCTGGTACTTAATTGTATCTGAAGCCTAGTGATATGGTTACTAGACTTCTAGCAAATTGACATTCAAACAGACTTTGACAGGCTAGAGATGTAGGCTTGTGCTAACTTCATAAAGTTCAACAAAGCCAAGTGCAAGGTCCTCGCACCTAGGCTGCAACAAGCTCAAGCATAGATAAATGGGAGGAGGAAGGATTTAGAGTAGCCCTGAAGAAAAGGACTTGGAGGTGCTGCTGGGTGAGAAGCTCAACACGATGTGTGTTTGCAGTCCAGAAGGCCAGCCGTGCCCTGGGCTGCATCAGAAGTGTGACCAGCAGGTTGAAGGAGGTAATTCTGCCTGTCTGCTCCACTCTGGTGAGACCCCACCTGGAGTACTGCATTCAGGTCTGGGGTCCCCAATATTAGAAGGGTATCAGTCCGTTGGTGTGAATCCAGAGGATGAGAGGGCTGGAACACCTCCCATACAGGAACAGGCTGAGAGAGCTGGTCTTGTTTAGCCTAGAGAAGAGAATGCTCAGAGGAGACCTTAGAGCAATCTTCCAGTACTTAAATGGGGCCTACAGGAAAGCTAGGGAGGGGCTCTTTATCAGGAGGAGCCATAAATTTTAAGCTGAAAGACAGTAGATGTAGATTAGATAGTAGAAATAAATTTTTTACTGTGAGGGAGATGAGGCACTGAAACAGGTTTCCCACAGAAGTTGTGGATGCCTCATTCCTGGAATTGTTCAGAACCAGGCTGGATGAGGCTTTGAGCAACCTCATCTACCGGAAAATGACCCTGCCCATGGCAGAGGGGTTGGAACTGGATGATCTTTAAGGTCCCTCCCAACCCAACCCATTCTATGATTCTATAAAAGGGTTAAAAGTTCATTGAACAATTAATAAAAAATTTATAATGAAAAACTCATATAACATAATTCAAACCAATCCACAGAACAGCTTGGATGGTGACATAGTACATCTGGAGCTTGGATGAATTGATGCAACAAAGGTTTGCATACTTTACATTACAGTAGTAATTAAGAACCTGTAATATCTCAATTCTGAATTTACTACATTATTGCAAGATACATATGGTGTCCAAGCTTTGAAGTAAATGAAGCCTGCTTTTTTTTTTTTTTCATCTGTGGTACATTATCTATGTATCACAGTATCACAGTATCATAAGGTTGGAAAGGACCTCTGAGATAATCAAGTCCAACACTAACACCAACACCAACACTAACACATCATCTAAACCATGGCACTCAGTGCCTCATCCAGTCTCCCCTTAAACACCTCCAGGGTCGGCGACTCCACCACCTCCCTGGGCAGCCCATTCCAATGGCCAATCACCCTTTCAGTGAAGAACTTTTTCCTAACATCAAGCCTAAACTTTCCCCGGTGAAGCCAGAGTCCATGCCCTCTAGTTCTGCCACTGGTCACCCGAGAGAAGAGACCAACCCCTGCCCGACTACAACCTCCTTTTAGGTAGTTGTAGAGAGCAATGAGGTCTCCCCTGAGCCTCCTCTTCTTTAGACTAAACAGCCCCAATTCCCTCAGTTGCTCCTCATAGGGCTTATGCTCCAGCCCCTTCACCATCTTCGTTGCCCTCCTCTGAACATATTCCAGTATCCTAACACCTTTCCCAAACTGGGGGGCCCAGAACTGTACACAATATTCAAGATGAGGCCTGACCAGCGCTGAGTACAGGGGGACAATAACTTCTCTGGTCCTGCTCACTACACTATTCCTGATGCAGGCCAGAATGCCATTGGCCTTTTTGGCCACCTGGGCACACTGCTGGCTCATGTTGAGCTGCCTATCAACCAGCATTCCCAGGTTCTTTTCTGCCTGACTACTCTCCAGCCACTCTGTCCGGAGTCTGTAGCTCTGCATGGGATTGTTGTGTCCAAAATGAAGTGCCTGACATTTGGACTTATTAAACATCATCCCATTAGAATCAGCCCATCTCTCCAATCTGTCCAGGTCCCTCTGTAGGGCCATCCTACCCTCTAGCAGATCAACTCTTCCTCCCAGCTTGGTATCATCTGCAAACTTGCTGATGATGGACTCAATCCCCTCATCCAGATCATCAATAAAGATATTAAACAGAACGGGACCCAACACCGATCCCTGGGGGACACCACTGGTGACCGGCCGCCAACTGGATGAGACACCATTCACCACCACTCTTTGGGCTCGGCCATCCAGCCAATTCCTAACCCAGCACAGAGTGCTCCCATCTAAGCCACAGGCTGCCAGCTTCCCTAGGAGTCTACTGTGGGAGGCAGTGTCAAAGGCCTTGCTAAAGTCCAGGTATACCATATCCACAGCCTTCCTCTCATCCACCAGGCGAGTCACATGGTTGTAAAAGGAGATCAGGTTGGTCAGGCAGGACCTACCCCTCCTAAACCCATGCTGGCTGGGCCTGATCTCTTGGCCATTCTGCAGGTGCCACATGATTTCACCCAGTATTATCTGTTCCATGATTTTACCTGGGACCAAGGTCAGGCTGACAGGCCTGTAATTACCTGGATCATCCTTACGGCCCTTCTTGTGGATGGGCGTCACATTGGCCAAATTCCAGTCTTCCGGGACCTCTCCAGTGAGCCAGGACTGCTGAAAGATGATGGAGAGCGGCTTAGCAAGCTCATCCGCCAGCTCTCTCATCACCCTAGGATGGATCCCATCTGGCCCCATAGACTTATGAGGGTCTAAGCGGCTCAGCAGGTCTCTAACTTCCTCCTCATGGATTGCAGGAGGGCCATATTTCACCCTGCCCCCATTAACCAGTTCAGAGGGCCAACTGTCAAGCGAGCTGACATCCTTGCTGTTGAAAACTGAGGCAAAGAAGGCATTAAGTACCTCAGCCTTCTCTGCATCTTTGGTTACTATATTTCCCTCCACATCCAACAAAGAGAGTGGAGGTTGCTGCCGCCCTTCTTTCTACCATTGATATATTTATAAAAACTCTTCATATTATCCATAATAGAAGTGGCTAATTTGAGCTCCAGCTGGGCTTTTGCTTCCCTGATTTTCCTCCTACACGACTTAACAACATCTTTGAAAATGACCTGGCTTACGTCCCCTTCTTTCCAACGACGATACATCCTCTTTTTCTTACTTAGTTCCTTCAGAAGCTCCCTACTCATCCAGGCCGGCCGTCTGCCCCTACAACACTCTTTACAACACATGGGGACAGCCCGCTCCTGCGCCTTCAAGATTTCATTCTTGAAGTGCATTTAGACTTCCTGGACCCTTTTGCCACTAAGAACTATTTCCCAGGGTACTTTCCTGACCAGTTCCTTAAATAATCCAAAATCTGCCCGCCGAAAGTCCAGCATCAATGTTCTGTTCCTACCAGAGCCTTAAATATTTTGCATGGAACTGTACAGTTGGGTACTTTCTGTGGGTTTTTTATAGATACTGCTAATCTCATAGCCTCATGTTTGGACAACGGTGTGACAGGACATGCATTTGTGGTGTTACTACCAGCTTATTTATTTATTTAATTGCCTGAGTTAATATTTTGCATTAATGAAATAGTATGCAGTGCCATAAATAAAGGTCCTGGTGCAAATTCTCTAAAGTGCATTAACTTAGAGATCAGGGCTTTCGTATCACTTACTTGAGGCTTAGTCATGGTTCCTTTATTTTGCCTTTCACAGGAGAGTATTTTCTTTACATTGTTGGAGCGGCCAAAGGACATACTGCTTTTTTTTCTGGGATTAGTGAGTGGCAAGACACCAATCAGGTATCTGAGATTCACCGTGCTTCATTAGAAAATTCCCAAACTTATGAGAAAGATTTCATATGTTAAACATGAGGCTCAAATATTTAGGTGAAACTATAAATCATGATCTGATTTGTCCAAACCAATTAATTTTTAATATTCTGATACTTTCTCTTAATATGATGGAAATCAATATTTTTTGCACATTTGTTATCTTGATTCATGCTGAAATTGTTCCAGTCCATGAACTTTTTCTGAAAGATACCATCAGTGATCACATGTGGACTAGCTACAGAAGAAAATGTGTTTGTGTTGTGTTGCAAATTTCTTTCTCCCATTCAACAGGAAATCAAGAGGATGAATTCTGCCTCACAATCTATCTTAACAGAGTAAATAATAATATTTGTTACTTCAAAAGAGGGGCTGTTTTAATGCACTAGTTTCAAGATCCTTGAAATTGTTATAACTGTGTGAATAGAGACAATCGGTTTCAGCATGGGCATGAATTTCAAAGTTGTGCTCATATACTTGTATTACTAAAGCTTAGTAATTTTAGTGAAATTTATGACATGAAATATCTTGAATGAAATCTTATATAAAATAAAACTTTATGTAATTAAAGTTTACTCTAAAAATGGGAGTATACGTTCTTCCTAAATCCTTTCATTCTTTCACCAAATGTACTTGAAATTCATCGCTATTTCCACTGTATAAACTAGATGGATTTGAATACTTTCAGGAAGAATCTAAAGCATTTGGTTGGTGTTTGTGGGGAGATAGCTGACTCACACATGCAAAAGATTAAAGAAACTTACAAATGTTCAAGTGATTTTTGTTTTGTTTTGTGGCTATACAGCACCAAGCCACATCCTGTATTACAACAGATCTTTTCCCTTTTTATTTTTATTGTGTAGCATCATTTCAAGTTAATAAAACAAAGACAATATTCTTATTCTCTAATCCCCATGTTTTATTATTTTTATTTAAATATAACATACTATACATTGTTGCTCAGTGATATTTGTTTCCTTTTTCCTTTTAAAATCCCCTTCTTTGTTTTCCTTTTGCTCAGGATTCTGTTATGCTGAAGGTGACAGAACACAGAGCTTATGCTTGAGGATGTGCGATACTCTAGATAGAGTGTCTGCAGTTTTCTCCCACTATAGTGGGTATTACAGTATACCGAACACACAGGAATCATTGATTCCTTCAAGGTTTTTTTTTTTCTTTTGGTTAATTTTCAAAACCACTATCCATGACACAAATTGCTCCTGACTCACTTTGGAAAAGTGATATTTCCCGATCTTGGCCTCTGAGCAGCATGGTGTTTTCAGTACTATGATAGTATTTACACATAATCCCCTGACCAAGTCATCTAGGTAATCCTGCCAAAAGAGAATTTCATTTGTACCCTAAATTCTTTAAGAGGTCATCTAATACTGCATTTGCCCAAGCTCACATTGAATGTTTACTGTGGTTGGTCAGTCTTGTCAGTTTTAATTATCAATTACAAGTTTTTAACAGCTGAAACCTGCTTTTATCAGAGTAATTGTTTTACTATAACCTGCAATTGCATTTAAAATCTGAAATCCTTATGTGTCTTTCTCGAAAAAACTCATTTGTGAAGAATAAAGGTGGACATAATGAACCATGAAAGGCAATGTCAGCTATCAGCTAAGACGTTGTCTATCAATGAATTCCTGGTTTTAAAACAGTTTACCTTCTTTAAAGACAGGAAATGCAATCTGACCATTTTGTATTTTATAGGAAAGCTATTATTTCTAGCTTTTAAAAAAACAGCTAATATTTAAATAACAGATTAAGATTGAAGTGCTGGTTAAACATTGATTTAAATAAGTTATAGAAGACTCCAACAACACCAGCTTTTATAGAGGTTAAACATTCTCAAAAAGACACATAAAGCAAGGCTCTCCCTTGTACCAAAATACAGTTTCCAAACAATAAAAATAAAACCAACTTTTTTCACAACAAGAAATATTGAAGATAAAACTGCAGCATCAATATAATCTCATAGTTATCACTTAAAGTATTTAAAACAAAATAATATTATACTACTTTTATTTCTTACTAAAGACACTGCAAAGGCTTACTTATTTAAGTGGAATACAATGTGAACACAGTGGTACAAATTGACTGATGTACTGATTTCTATTTATCTGCTCTAACAAAATGAATCTCAATATCGTTACACCGGTGAGCTATCCAGAGCTCTCTAAAATTACTGAGTAAAGCAAAACATAAAACAAATCTTATGTACCTTTAACTGAACAGACTTCCTATTATGCTTAACTTTGTTATACTGCAGTTGCTCCAGTTAAGCCACGGGACTAGTAACACTTCATAAAAATGTGCTGGATATTATGTATTTTGAGCCTTCAGTTACTAAGATGATATGAAAGGCATGCTAAAGCTGGATACCAGCACAGCTTTTTGATTGGCTCTCATATATGATATACATGTGAGTAATAATTTCTGATAAATGAATGAGCATGATTTTGGATCTCCTGTCCCTTAGTCCTCACTTATATATCACTCCCACTAAATGCGTATGATTCTACAAGCCGGTAACAAGGACAAATGTGCGGAATGGGCATATTAACTGAATAAGGAGTGCAGGACTGTTTTGCCTTCTTATTTACCTTTCAGAGGACAAATTTTATACTTGGGAATTACGCACTGTTTTATTTTAACGTTTGCAATCTCAGTGACTTTAACAGGGCTGTCCAAATCCAGGTTCCAGCCCAATGCTTGCTGCAGAATACTGCACTGCTTGCAATGCATTAAATCTTAGCTCCAAATCAAAGTCAGTTGAATATACACACAGATGCACTAAAACCCAAGCAGAGAGGTGGCCTCTTCTCTCAATCTCACAATAGCAGAAAGACCCTCTGAACAAATTTCTTCTTGAAGTTTGTTCTTGAGTGCTTAAAATTAAAAAAAAAATCCCCAACATAAAGACAACCAATACTATAAATCCAAGCACTGCTTGTTTGGTCTTTTTGCTTAAGTGCAAGACAATTTAGGAAAAAAATGGATTATACACATTAAGTTCTGCATTTAAAGCCTTGTTTAATACCTATTCTCAAAGTATGTTGAAGGTTTGACATTTTAGCCTATCAACCTCTGTGTGAAGTTCTGAGAAAAAGGGAAAATAACGAAGAAGCAAATGAGGAAAATATTCAAATCAAAAAGATATTTAACATCCTATTAAATAAATAACTTAGAGAGAAATAAAAAGAAATGAAGTTAGAACTTACAAGCAAACCATACTATTTGTTTTGTTAGAACAGTTTTACACTACTTTGCTTATATTCTTTTATCCTATCCACAAGGCTTCACCAGAAATGTTATTATTTGTGCATATGACCCAAGTGCTTCCAGTAAATGCTTGCGTGCCTAACTGTTCATTGGATCATTAGGCTTGAATGAGCAATTAAGGTCTTTGATATGAGTTAGTATTCCATAAATAACTTTCCCCATGAAGATCATTCAACAGATTGTCTCACATCCTTTAGGTTCCGTTGCAGAGATAAAAAAATTTGTTCACACTGGCAATAACTTCCATTCCATTTGATCCAGCTTATATCTTGATTATAGGATATGACACTGAACTAAATAATAATATTTCATGTGCCAGCAATGAGTACAGTACTTTCAAAGGTTTCCCTAGCTCTCTTTTCAAATAAGCAGATGTCTGTGCTATTTCTTTCCATTTACTCTTCAAAAGGATTGACATAAGAGCCTTTGGTTCAATTGTAAAATAGGTCCTTCATCTATGACATTACAACCATTGGAAGAAAGTGAGCTGATGTGTTTTTCCTTCTTGTTTTCTGACCTCTCTTTGTGGCTCCCCTTCCATTCAGAGCCACAAACATTTGCCTTCCATTATGCTTCCAATTTAAGGATGCATATGTGTTATATCCATTTTCTTCTATTCTTTCCTTCAGTTTGCAATCACTGTTAAATTCTTTCTGTTAAAAGAAGAAAATAAATATACAAGTTATACAATATACGTAATATTTTAGAGCTGCAGCATACTGAAGGTAAATTGTTTCTAAAAATGCTTTGGAAGATTTCAATGTTCTATTGTAACTCTCTTACGATTCTGCAGTGTATTTAAAGAAAAGTTTCACTACATCCACAGCATTTGAAGCAATATCAGTTAGACGGCAAAAATTCAAATCAACAAGACACATAATCAATTACTCAGTGCATAATTATAGCAATGACATGATATTATTCACTCACACCAGAAATTATACATCTCTGTTGGAATATAGCAACGATATTAAATCGAATTCTCAAAGTATGAGGTAGCAATCTTGGACTTGTTAACTTTATTTCAGTTCTAACAAATAAAAATCTTCAAGATCTTGAACCTGATTATTGATACCATATGTTAAACAAGTATGCATGGCATAGACCTACTTCTTATTTAAATTAAGATAATTTACACCACCCTGGCCATGAAAAAGGGCTTTTTTGGATAGCTGCTGTTACAATGGATGTGGCCTGTTTACTTAGCTGACCTGAAGAGGGTCTTAGTCTAAAAAAGAATCCTGTATGATCCTGTATCCTATTGACTAAATAATTGATTAAGAACCAGTTGTCAGTTTGTTAGAAAGAATGAAAACTATAAGGCTGTGGAAGCATGTAGGGTGACACTAATTTTTTTTCTATAATGTTAAATGCACTTTTACACAGATTTGTTGCTCTATATTGAAGAGAAGAATGCTTTGTTATTTACAAACAAATAATTCCAAGACATAAAACCCCCCCAGTTTTACGAAGTTACTTGTATGCCATTTAGAGGGCTTTTGAAGGTGGGACATATAAAACACACTGAAATTTCAACCAAAAGTTAGCAATTTTTTTCCCATGTTTCAGAAAATAAGATGTTATTTCACATCTCAGACATAAGCAGGTCAGCATCTCGGAGTATGACATAGTAACTACATGTTGCATTTTTAACATTTCTACAAATGAGGCAAGAACTATGTTTGAATAATAAACACTTTCCATGGTACAGATAGGAATTCCAAGAATGTTTTATCTTTTACTACATTAAAAGACTTTATATATTCATCTAGTAAAGAAAAAATCACATTAGTAAAGAAGGATATAAGAATACAAACAAATATATTTTCCATTCCTATTAAATTAAAACTTTAAAACTCATTAACGTTCAATATTGTGGTACAGTAAGGATTTTTGGATTGACAGTTAATGTTTTACTTAGTTGCTGCTAAGATCACAGACTACATACCTACTCTTTCCTAACAGAATTGCATATACTCAAACTAAATTTGGCTCCCCAAATGCTCTTTGACTTTGGATTTAGTTGAGCAATGACTGCTGGGGAAGACACTATCAAGAGAAGACTCTGCTGGCCCTTGATACAGCCAGCATTCACAAAGCTACATGTAGATAATTTAATATTTATTTTCTGCAATACGCCAATTCTGGGGTCAAGGTATTAAGAAGCCAGGTGACCATCAACCAGAGTTCTAAACTGCAGTAACTTCTCCTATCTGCCAGTAGCGTATTTTGTAAAAGAAACCAAATAGCGAGTATTCTTTTGCTCCCTTCCTCTAGCTGAAGTCAGTCAAACGGAAACACATTTGATAAACATAGAAACAGTCTTACTTGACTTGTTTTCCCCAACAGAAAATTCTACTCAAATCCAAGCTTCTATCTATTCTTAGGTAATACAGAGAGAATCGATGATGTGATGTGGTTAAGAAGTGTTACTGGCGGGTTCTGAGTGTTATTCCAAGACTGTTTCACTCATTTCAAACAAATTTCAGCATAACGCTACACCAATGACTATTGCGCACATGCTTAAGAGTGTTTTTACAATTTTTATTGGTTCTGTTTTTCATATCCATCTGCAGGCTGCCACACTATAGTAATATGTCTAACTGCAAGACTTGGGAGTATAGGAAAAATAATAACAGAAGCATTCTTGAAATCTCTGAAGTATTATGGAATAGGTTTTGATAAGTCATTATGCTGTGATTTTATGATGTGAATATTGAAAAATTATCTCAGCTAGAATTTAAAAAACGGCTTTCCACGTTTGTATCCTCCTGTCAACACTATTTCCAATACACTATAAATTACTGAATCTTATGGCAGCCATTTCCACCTATGGTACATGAAAGCTGCTTTAACTTCTTTTTTTGTGTGCATAGGTTTGGGATGGACTCTCACCACACCAGCTGTGGTTAACAGTTTGGGTAGGAAAACAGACTGTGGGATGGCCAACAGAAACGACTAAATTAAATCCTGTAAACTGACATACGTGAATTGAAGATGGTGATTTATGCTAACACCTTTACATTGTACAGAATGTAAAGAACACACACCAGTGATCAATGAGAGCAGCATAACTGACAAATGCTAACTTTGCCAGCAACTCAGTATACCCTTACACTGCTCAATAGTGCAGGACCGAGCACTGCTTATGCTCTATTTCTGACTAATGTAATCCTAGAAATTAAAAGAAGTTTTAAAAATATTTCTTTGTTCTTGTCTTTCCTTAATGTGGTTCTTTGACACTGCCTAGGAGTTTAGAAACTCAGAAGTAATCTTTCAAACCAGGAGTGATGAGCCACCGTGCAGGTGAGAGAGGACAGTTTATATAGTTTTCGTGAACTAAATCCTCTCCATAGAAATGCTTCCTTAAATAGACAGCTAAATGACTTCAAGACCCTTGACTCTCAGTTGAGACTGATGTTACTTCATTATTTGCAGCAGAGGAAGGATGCTTAGCTACATTGCCCAAGGATAAAGCCAGCTCCAGTCTCTATCTGTGACCTGCTCTCTTTAAAGCCTATGGATGTTCTGAATACTGAGCAATCTGAATATTGGCTAATAGCCTTTGCAGATGACTTGAATAAGTTTATATTTATGTGAGCTCAAACTCATTGGTACTGGCAAAAAGCTGCAAAATTACAAATCAAACCAGATGCAACACCAGAACAATCTGCCATTTTTGTAATCATGTGGACATGTGAGGGTACCACTTAATTTTAGTAGTCAGATTTATAGATCATATTGTTTCCTATTAAAAATATTCGGATAGTTAGTGGGCTTTGTTGGGCTAGTTTTTGTTGTTGTTGCTATTGCTTTTGTTGTGTTTGTTTTTTTTCCCTCTAAAAGTATCATTAATCCCAAACTTTGACAAACGCAAGTAGAGTATATATGGATAATTTTCAAATGATACTCAAATTCTGCTCAGTCAAAGTTTATCTATCTGCTGATATATATCTATATGTCTCTGTACCACCCATAATCTTGAGTATTAATGAATACAATCAATTTAACGTTGGCTATTCTAGAAATCGTCTTCTTGGAAGTCATAGTTTGATAATTTGGTGTTTCTGCTTCAAATTTCCAAATCTTGGAAGTTTCCAAGATTTCAGATACACTTTATCCTACCCTGAATTACTTCTAAATGTGACTGCACTGCAGAAAACCATGGAAAAACAGCCTAAAAGATTACATTCTGCAGGGCCCTTTCCCTTGGTGACTACTGAATAAGAAACCTGACTGAAGCAGTAAGCACGATAAATCCCAGCAGCTGCTTTGGTATGATATAAGTCTAACAAAGAACAGGCAGCTTGTGGAGAAGGGGGTTACTGGCTTACCAGAAGATGAAATTTTGATATCAGCTCTAATTAGCAGTAATACATAGACAACTCGGGTTTCCAGTATTTAAGAGAGGGAACTGGGCTGACTACAGCAACTCATTTAGAAGGTAAAAAAGATACTTACAGAGCCGTAGACTTTTCCTTTCTTGTTCATGGCTAAATAGTAGTTACTCTTAATGGACTTCACTGCCACAACTCCAATTTCTACAGATGTTATCTCCAATATGCCTAAAAAATAATGAAAAAAGGTATTGAATCACTTCCAATAAACTAGACCAATACTAAATTTCTAATATTCAGAATCAACTGTCCAACAAACTTTAGCCAAATTCTTTAAATCATTGCAAGAATATATGCAAACATAGTTTCCATTAACATACTTCCTTTGCTAACACTGCATTTTAAACCTCTTAAATACTGAAACAGCTCAATTATTCTTAGGATAGATTTTACTAAAAATTATCAGAAGAGACAATGGAACCAAAGCATTAAATTAAATCTATAGCAACTGTCAACAAGCATGTTAGATTTACCCCAGTCTTCAAAACCAGTGGTAAACTATGTATTCCTTGTAGGTCACTCAGAAAACTAAATCTGTTGTCTGCATTGAGCTGATAAATTCACTTTTGGCTAGTATGTTGACATTTTGGGATATAGTAAGACTACCTCTAACAGTCAAGTTATCTGTGTCTTTCAGATATTAGGAACACTTTTCTGCATTTATAATAAACATGATTAATGTTTTTTTCTTTAGAACAAACTCTTTCTGTGATACTGGGTGGCTCAAATGGTCAATAATGGGAGCTTTTCACCCCTATGTTTTCTGTCCAGAGCATACTGATTTGGGAATAGTAGAAGCACTACTACTCAACTTACATAGTGACTTTAGAGATAATTTTTCAGCTATTACCAGAGTAACTGGATGGCATTGTGACTTAATTCAGGATAAATACAGCTCCAACCAATTAACTTCTAAATGGTTTATCCAAGTAGTATGCCTGGCTCCAACATTTCTCTTGATACTGAAGCAGGTATTAAAGAAGTCTGAACAACAGCCCATCTAACTCAGTCGTCACTAATGTGGAAATTACTGGAGGGGCTAAAGTTTTGAGAAAATGGAAGGAACATTCTAGGCTCAGCCAACAACCAATGTGACAAACAGATCAGCTGGAAAAACATTGATGAGTTGCTACCTAGTTAAAAAAAAAACTGCAATAATTTCCTCTTAAATACATTCAACGCTTTTTGCTGGAGCGGGGTAGTAGTGGAAAACCCATATGTCTTTTGATTTACTGAAGAATTCCTTACGGTAACCACATACCATCTGAAGCCAAGAGTTTAACTTGGTATTTGGTGCTTTGCCTGGAAATGCTGATTTTCTGTCTCTGAAAACTTAATGCAGTCTGTTCAGACTGTGGAATCATGGGGACTTCAGTATGTATAGAAGATGAGGAGGAAGTCCTTTCACTGTAAATTTTTTTAAAAAGTCTGCTTTATATATGATGCAAACCCCATTATATATGGCCACTGAACTGGTCTATGCAAGTCAGGAGTGAGGGTGCTAGTAGTTCTGTGACTAGAAGGAGAGGCTTGGATGTTAGCTGGGCAGTGGCTGTGAATCAGAAATGAAAAAGAGATTTTTATTGGGAAGTAAAACTGATGACATAGTTTATGCCTGTGAAGAAAAGAGAGAGAACATTAAACCTGGCAATTTAAAATGAAAGACCTCCTTTTACTGTCAAGAAAGGAGAGGTGGCATTTCCAGGATGAATTTTTAAATATATGTACAATTTTGTACATATTTAAACTACATAAATTTTGATATGTATATACATTCCACTGTGATTACTAGAGGTTTTGTGTTTACTTAGAAAGAAGTATTAGGTTGGTCACAGCTAGTATTCTTGCATATGAGATGCTTCAGTGAGAACCGCAAGATAAACAACAGTAGGTCTAGGATGTAGTAAAACCCTTTCAGATAATGGACGATATTAAAATAGAAATAATAATAAAAGAAAAAGCTTCCTGTTTAAACCAATGAAGACTTGAAAGTGGAGGTTTATTTTATTTAGTTGATAGCAAAATGCAAACATAAATGTTGATGACATACACAAATGATCGTGTATTATTTAAAAAAATGATAAAACTTGCTGCATGATTTTTACGGTAATATTCTTAATTGTACCCTGAAATCAGCATGGAGTTGCACATACAAACTAAGAAAATTTAACTGATGCTTTGAAAGACCTGAATATCCATGGAGCATCTGCATACCCACAGAATTCTGCACTAAGTGCACCTCAGGCTTGAAACCTAGATTTAAACAATCAAAGTGAATGCACAATTACACACAGCACTACAAGTCTGTAAGTCAGCTTACTCCATGATCAGTAGTATCCAACTCAGTAGCAGCAAAGGCCCCTCTGATATCTGGAGCTGCCTAACTGCTTCCAAGCAGAAAAGATATGGCCAGTTATTTAAATGAAAACTCTAAACATGACTTCCATGAGTTAATTACTTGTAACATTATCTTGAGAATTAGAACAAGGTGCTTAGGTAGAAATAAGAGGAGCTATAACATAGGGAAAATTGGTAATCTAGACAGACCCAGAAAATGTAAGGGAAGAGACAGTTAAGACACGTGATAAACATTTAAGGCTGTCTATTGTTGCAAAGGAGCCATATATCATTTTCAAAATGTACGATGAAGGGAATTACACTCTCTAATCTCACCAAAAGTTGTGAGGACTTCTGAATCAGGTGTTGATAGTCAACTCATATATACCAGTGTCATGTCATCGATACATGCAGATCAGTATGGCTGTACCAGCACTGGCCTATTATGCTTGAATAAATCTTAAAATGTTGATCGTTTTCAAGGCAAAGAAAAGTCAAAGCTGCTTTCTTGATTTTCTGTGAGAGCATTAATATAGAGCAGTGGTCTTCAATACTTCCTTCTCATGGAACACGTCTAAAGCATTTGTGTTCAAAATCAAACAGACTTAAATGGAGTGTCTTAAGTTAAGTGGAAGACAAGCTACTAGAGGGTAAGAATGTGGTGCGAACACAGATACAACATCCATTTTTTACATAAGTGGCAATATTTTTGTATTTTCCATGCCAAAACAGTGATAAGAAGAATTTAGCTCATTCTTTCTACAGAGGTTAATGACTCTAACTTAAACTGCATCAAGTAAAATTAGGCTAGCTCTATTTCTAACAGCAGCAGTAACAAAAGGAAAAAAAAAAGATACTGGTGTAACACGTGTATTATTAATTTGTATGTTGATATGGATCAAACCGAGTTATACTTTGTCATATTTTCCTTGTAACAATAACAACGTATCAGACCATTTCAACTGATTATTATACTCGCAGCTGGAGGAGAAAAGTGTTTAAAGAAGAAACTTGCACTGAACTGATGATAAGTGTTCCGCACTTGAATGATGGAGACACATTGTTCGCCGTATGGTATCTAAGTTAAAGTAACATAGTATTTATATAATTAATGAAAGTATAGCATTTTTTTCTGGTCAAGTTTGTTTGCAATCTCACACTGCATTATATCCCCACTGGGGCAGCTGGAATGAGGTCATGATGAGAAATGTTACTACGTTTGCATTATAACCACAGCAACTAGCCTAATTACACCTAATTACATGTAGTTATGCTATTTATCTGGAGACAAGCGTAGCTGAAATTTTTGGAACTATTATCAGTTTGATCTCATCACCAGTGATCCTGGATTTAGTCTCACTGAATGTGTGTTTTATGTATTTGGAAGCTGAAAAATGTGTAATTTTCAGTGATAATTTTGCATATTCTAACTTCTGCAGCATTTTGGGGATAAAGTGGGTATTTCAGTGGCTGCTTTTTCTTTCAAGTGAATTTAATATTCCTGATCTATTTGGTAATATTACCTATCTATTACTGATCTACTGGGTAACAGACCTAATTTGGTACTTATCTTCCCTGTTTTTCTCTGTACAGCTCATAGACTTCATTGGAGTTATATTCTAGTCACAGTGAACTAACTTTTGTTCAGACTGAAAATTATTCAGTATTATTTACAGATTTTCTCTGTAATCTGTAGATTTCAGGAGATTCTTTCAAGAGTTTGACAAAAATCTATTGAAGGCAAAAGGAATCTTTGCATAGGTGTCAGTAATACAAATTTCAAAGGTCACCATGAGAGCAGCAACTCATCTGTCATGGTTCTACAAGCAGAAGTTCTAAGGACTTTTCTGAACTTTGAAAAAAAGCTTGATTTAGATTAAATGTCTTTGATGCAAGGATGAAAATATGTACTTGATTATTCTTGAGTCATTATTAAATTCAGCAGGAATATATAAAAAAAAGAAATTGAGACATATGCCATGAAGCATAAAACTGTAGCGTTTTCACCATCTCATGAACCTGACTTCTTGAGATCACAAAAAATTCTGTATTTTCCTCAAGGTTTATGTAGTACTCACAGGCCGCAATTGGACATCTATGCTGCTGCTCTAAAAATATAGTTTTCATGGGCTATCAAGATTAAGTCTGTAGCATTTCATATTCTTGGAGTGCTGAAGGCTTGGAGGTAAGAGCCTCTGTGTTGTCATAGACGATATGGCTGAAAGGATGCCTGACCACTATGAGTACTCTGCTGGACTTAGTTAGAAAAGGAATTCTTGACAGATGATGGTTCTTGGACACCTTCAAAAAATGAGCTTCTATGACTCCAGGGTAATGTACTCCACTATCTACCTTAGAAAGCTTTTCAATTTATATGGCCTTGTTATAATTTGAGCCCATTAATTCTTGTTTAAAATGTAAACTAATGCAAAAAAGAGATTATTTAATTTCTTTGCAGAAACCTTTTATATATTCAGTAATATCTACCTCCCTCCTTTTTCCTTTTAAATAAGACCATTTTTTCAATGCCTTGCTTAAACTTTTCAGTTACACAATCATTCCTCATTCTAAGTTATGAATTTGATTACTCACAATTAAATGTTGTACTTTATACATGTCCCCAGTTAAGTGGACTTGTTTATTTTATAATTTCTCTAATTTGTCATTGTTGTTCTGAGTTCTTATTCAGTCCTCTGAAATACTTGCAACTAATCAAAGTTTCACATTACCTGCAATGTTTATAAAAATATTTTCAATTCCTTCATTGTTATTAATGAATTTTTGATCAATTTTTGATTTTGAAGAGAATCTTGTAGAACTTCATTCCTCTGTTCAGACTCCCAGAGAAAAACTGCTCATTCCTGAGTACAGCTTTACATACTGTAAGATTTTCATTTAGAATTTGCTCACTGACCTTGGTCAAGAGAGTATCATTAGAGGTATTTTTGAAAATATCCTCCAAATTTATGGCATCTACTGCTTCTCTCCCAAATACGAAAATTTAATCTCATCACAGTTGAAAATTAGGTTGGTTTGGTTGCTTCTTTTTGAGTAATAGATTAGGTATTAGGAAGAAACCTTTTCCGGTGTGGGCCATAAGGCACTGAAATAGGTTGTCCAGAGAGGTCGAGGATGCCCCATTCCCGGATGAGGCTTTGAGCAACCTGATGTAGTCAAAGTTGTCCCTGCCCATGCCAACAAGTTGGAACTAGATGATCTTTAAGGTGCCTTCCGACCCAAACCATTCTATGATAATTTCTTAGGTGTTTACAAACATATATTTAAAAATTACTTTCCCTATATTTTTTTCTCAGGATATGCTGACAGGTCTCTAGGTCTTTGATTTTCCCTTTTTAAAAATATGTATGAAATTTACTACTTCCTCAGTTGTCTGAGGAGTCATTATTCACCTCAAGTTTGCAGAATGTATCTCTAGAGGCTTGGGAAATGTACTCAGCAGAGTGAATAAATTTTATGAATTTTGTTCTTTTTCTATTCAAAACAATGTTAGCTTCTCATTGGAGCTCATGTTTCTTTTCTTTAAAGACTGAAACAAAAAAAGGCATTTCAGAATATTTTCTTGTATGTTTCTTGTATTTTGGAAGCATACTTTGCTTGAGCTCAGGGATTTCCGTGCTTTAAATCTTTTCATTCCAAGAAATGTGTAAAGTAAATAATGTCCATGATAATGTGACTTGTAACTAGTCTTGACAATAAGCACTACCAAAAACTTAATATTCTCGAGGGAAAAATTCTCATTAGTAGTTACCCATTTCTGGTTCCATGTTTTCTAGGAAGCTGGCAAGGAACATAATTCAAAAAAAATGCTGTGGCCTCCATTATCACAGTATCACAATATCACAGTATCACAAGGTCGGAAAGGACCTCTGAGATCATCAAGTCCAACCTATAACCTAACACTAACACCAACCATCATCTAAACCATGGCACTCAGTGCCTCATCCAGTCTCCCCTTAAACACCTCCAGGGTCGGTGACTCTACCACCTCCCTGGGCAGCGCATTCCAATGGCCAATCACCCTTTCAGTGAAGAACTTTTTCCTCATATCAAGCCTAAACTAAAATTATGGTTTTAAAACAGATAGAACTTTATTATTTTACAGCCATAATTCTCTAAACTTCAACAATTAAAACTAATCCTCTTTGACCACATCCACTGTAAAAGCGTGGTTTTCAATACCCAAACTGTTTCCAGCTCATTATAGATCAAAACATTTTAAATATCAGCTTGAGATGTGCCTCTTAGTTATGCATGTGCTCTCTCTACAGGTCCCAACGACTAGAAACATTCCCAATAGAATCCAAATATATCTAACTTTTATAAACTGTATTTTTACAGTTTATAAAAGTGATCATCACATAAATGACAAGGCAACAGAAGGCTGACTGTCTGTCTTGGTCTGCACAAAGGGACTGTTAAAAATACAAGTGAAAAATTGCACTTACATAATTCTGGATGCCAATTCCAAATATCCCATGTTTTATATAAAAATGCTGGTCATATTAGCTAAGAAATTTACAGAATATCCTAGAACTTGAGTGCAATTATTTCAAGCAAGTAGTTAGGAAAGACAACTGGACAGTGTGTCAGATGTATTGTCAAGGCAATACTGAAATGGATCCAAACAAACCCTGCAATGAGAACTGCTTGATTCTGGGATAAAACTTAACCTATTTGCAGTATGAGGCAGTGACCACTTTTTTTTTGTAGCTGCGTCATTTGTATAATTAGTTCTTAAAACACTTTAAATGTCTGTAATCCTAGTTGCAGTCCTCTTAATGTGGAGGAACAGGACCACCTTGCATCTTCCTCCCCCTTTTAGAGATTATCCCATACATGTGGCAACCCACACGCAGTCCCTCCCTCCCTTGCCTTTTCTTCTGTTTGCAGAAATATCACAGATGAAGAGTGAATTCATCTGTATGGAATGTGACGATGACGGAGAGCTTCTGAAACTTTCCAGTTTGGTGACAAGAAGTTGCTGGGCCTTTTGAAGGCAGCTGCTGCTCTCAGGGGGTAAGCAGAGAGGGCAGAACTTGGTAACGCTAACCTAAATTGACTTTTCATAACTTCCATTTGTGCACCCTCCAGGGATGTTCTCTGAAAGCGTAACTTTGACCGTCACCGGCTTGGGTCAAACAAAGTTGGTAAGATATAACATTAAAGATTTGATAGTTCTAAAAGCTGCTCTTAGTAGATGGCTTGAAACCAGATGATTTGAAGAAATGGGAAGACTGGTTGGATGTGGACAGGAAATGGTGAAGTGCAAAGGAATATGAGGCCCCTGACTCTCTTTCCACTCTGTTTCAATATTTACACCTGTGTAAAGCAAGTTGAAAACATTCCCAAATGAGAAGTTATACTACTACCCATATATTTTATTTGTTTTGCCTAAGAATTATTGACAACAGAAAGCAGAAGATGGTGGAATGATGGTGAAGATGGTGCAAGATAGTGAAGATAAAATAAACCAAGGAAACTGAAGATCAGCTAGGCAAGACTTACTTTTAGAAGCTATTTCAATGAAGCAATGTAGTTCCACTAAAATGTAATCACATAGACTTTGCAGTTGTCTTTGGAAGGCAGCTTAAGATACAAATCTTGCAACCCATGACATAGCAGTGATAGCCATATATCTCAAATAACTGTTCTGAACCATAACCTGAGATTTCACTTAGAACTCAAACGTTATTTGAAGCTAAAATCAGTTCATTGTTTTTATTATTTAATATTTCCTGAGAACTCCACCCTTCCTGCTCTAAATCAGCAACAAAAGTAGTGAAAGACCACAAGGCAAGCTGCTGATGTGTCTGTCATATTTAGACCAACTATAGCCAAAATGTGAGTGTCTCATGAGCTTTCCAGTCCAATTCCCAAATTGATACTTTTGGATAAGCCTGAGATATTTACCCAAACTTCTGGAACGCTGTGGGAACAGGACCTCTGAGCCTTCCTGCATTAGCACAACAGCAGCAACAAGATTTGAAATCTCCCTTGTGTATAAATACCTTGTAAAAAATACTAATTATTAGAGCCATTTCTCAGATCCATAACGGGATTACAGGAAAATAATCAACTTCTCCTTTCTTTATCTACTGCTTTTATGGCTGCAGTTTCCGAGCAGAGCAAGGACTATTCATCTAACAATCCTCTGCAGACCAAATAAATAGAAAGGTGGCAGCATTGGGGTGCATGGGAAGAGAGAGCCTCAGTGATGCAATAGTGAGAGTTGTTGGTTGGCAAAGGATTAGCTTAAATTCAGCTACAAGAATGGCAGGAATCAATTGAAGTAGTATACATCCTGACATGTAACAGAAACAATTGGTTCAGGAGCACAGTTAGCCTAAATTTTACCCTCTCGTCAGCAAAGGGAGGCAACTCCAAAGAACAGTTCTAACCAACACGCCCTCCTTCTGTTAAACGTCCAAAGTTAGATGGGTTAAACTTAAGCAGAAGAAATTCAGGAAGTGACTTTGAGGACACATCTACATAACCAGTTAAGATATACTCATATCTGTCTTGTCCATAACTTTTACGCAAGTTGAATGGTACCTTGTCCACTATCATGCAAGCATGTAACTGGATTTAGCCAAAGTACTGCAAGTATTTTGCAGGTGGGAAGATAAACGCATTTTCTTCCTTTACACAGATTTAATGCATGCTGTGGAGATGGGATGGCTACAGGTAGTACCAACTGTATCTAGCTCTGTTAACCGGAACTCAGATTTCCTGAGCACCATGTTTTGAGCTGAGATAGGAAGATGTACAGATAGCTACATGAATGTTAATTAAAAATATAAGGGTCTGAACATCTTGGCAGGTGTGACTCCAGTATTGGAAGATTAGATAAATTGTAGATTAGATACAGATAGCATCAGAACTCATTATTTGATCTGTTTCTGGGATGGAGGAGTTACAACTGATGACACATTCTGACCAAGGAATGGTAGCAATTTGCATGTCCAAATTAAAAAAAGGAAACACCCTCCCACACTCCCCACCTAACATATATGGTTAGATGGCATGGTTGTAGTTACCTAATTTGTTAGATCTCTTAACAAAGAGGGCTTAAAGAGCTTCAGCCCTCCCTTCCCTCAGATACTTTTTTTCTGCCTCTGTGCTGAATTTGACCAACTCTTCAAATACAACTCTTCATGGAGCAATACTATAAACAAAATCATTGTAACGATCTGGCTTGGAAATAAATCTAAATAGAAAACAAATCAACCTAAACCCCTAAGGACTAAACAATCCAAGTTTTTACAGCCATTCCTAGCAGTATATGTTTTCTAGACCTCCTATTGATCTCCTTCTGGTCTTTTTCCAATTAGCTATTTTTTTTTTGAAGTGAGGTGCCCAATACCTGACTGATGTTCTAACCAAGGCCTGATGGGTACTGAATTGAGCAGAAAGATTACTTCATGTGTTTATAAGGAAACTTGGACCCCAATCTAAATCTTAATCGAAACTTGGCAGTCCATTTAGTAGACAGGACCAGGCACTCAGGATTTTTGCTAAATCTTAAATTTCTTCATCTCCACAGAAACACACAGGAGAATAGAAAGCTTATAAGAGACTAGTACAGCTCAGTAAATTTCCTGAGAAATGTGCAGAGCTGTGTATTTTAACCTGGGTGGAATCCTGAGTTATTTTCCACATTCATGATCATTACATTCTTTTTCCGCATTTTGCCTTTTGTGTAAATTTCAATGTGAATAGTTGCAAATTGGAAGAAAATGGTTGATGTTAAGGCTGTTCTATTTATTGTTCACCCTAACACACAAAGAAAGGATAATATATAGCCAGTGGCACTGCAGAAAAACCAGACAAAATGCATATTGATGCCAGAAGAAGAAGTTGCTCACCTGCAGTTTCAGGAAAGGCAGGTCTTCACTGCTCAGGCAGTCAGTTGCTGCTCATTCAGGAGTTTCTAGCAGATACAGTAGATATATTTGCAAATGGGGCATGAATTGTACCTAAATGGAGCCAATTGTTACTTAGGCACTGACAGGTAGGAGCAGATGGAGGTGATCCTGGGTGTTAAAGTGGTCAAAGTATGTACAAACAGATAAAAATTATATCACTATGAGAAGCTGTATGGAAGCTGTGAGATTCATGAAAAACTGTGCTGCAGATTGCCTCTGTTACTTTTCTGTCAACAATCCTTATCCAAATGACAGGTTTGTTGCCTCCTACTGAGACCGTCTGGCACATACTGTAGCTGTTGTTGTAGCTAAGGCTGCTCAGCTGCACATCAAAATGAAACAATTTCAACAGTTATGTTTGATTTGGGGCCTCACTTGTTCTTATGATGGATCTCCACTCCCCATTGTGCAAGACAACAGGACAGGAAAAATATGGTCTCTCATTTGCCAGTCTCAAACACTTATCTTCCTGCGGAAGATAGGATAAAGAGAAAACATTGCATAACTGTACTATGAAGCTTAGCAATGCACATTGCACAGCCTTTGGTAGATAGGATCCCCTCTTAAATCTGTATGGGCATAATGACCTAGTACTGGGGTAAAAGAGAAAAATCACAAAGTTCTGCGTGCTCCTTTTAAAGGCACCATGACTAGGTACAGTTCCTGGCAGTATCCTACTGCTGCTTTGTTTCTCTGAAAGAAACGGATGTTTTAGTGTTTTCCCTGCGAAACAAAAAGTTGCCAAACACAGCGATCCACCAGATCAATTAGTTGTTGGTTCTAATGGTTTATGTCTGTCTTTGCCTCACACAGCAAAAAGGAATCTATGGTATTTTAAAGCATGGGATCCACATGTTTACAATGCAAGCCTACCCCTGGACAGCTATAATGATCCCTCTTCTTCAGATCATTATCTTTGTTTGCAGTTACTTATCAACACTTTCAGCAATTTGCTTCTACAATGCCACAAATATTCCTAATATTGCTTGGTCACAATAATATTTTTTTTAAGGAAGCTTTGTAATGACTGTGGGAACAGAATGAATATCTGAGAAGGGTAGGTTAGTGCAGCTATACGGTATTGGTGATCTGCATTAAGAAAATCACTGAAAACAGTATTGCAATAAATCTTAAAATTTCTAACTGTTGTTTGATACTGGTGTCTTTTTATTCTCCTCAAATTGTTCTCTTAACTGACCTGGATGTGAAAGAAAAGGCAGTTCTCTGACCCTAACACTTATGTTTACTTAGTTTGGGTCAATGTTATATATGATTTGAGATGACAGTCATAGATTGTGAATAGCTCATAACTCTGCTGGGCAATTTGCAAACAAACTACTGTATGAATTTATTATACAAAATATTTATTGAAAGACACAATTATGATAAAAATTGTTATTGGACAGTCTTGGAGAAACTAAAGAGAAATTAATTGCAAGTTCTTACTATACAAAAAGATGTTAAGGCCGACAGTTTAGTAGCTGAAAAGAACTCAGTGGCCTCGAATCACCAGTTGATGGCTTTCCCCATTCATTTTTTTGTTCTCTCTGACATAAATAATTCTGTTCCCTTAATTAATGGTAAATTACATCCAATCAAAAAGACACCGTTCAGTAACTGTATTATTCTTGTTATAACATTATGTGATCAGCTGCTCATTTTTAATGATAGATTTGTACTTTGTCTTATGTGTTCTGTACACTTCTTTTCATCATCAAAGGTATGTTGAAACACTAAAGCAAGAAACAAGGTCTGTAATCTTGCACACAGATGTAAACTATTGCCTGCTATAGTGCAAGCACCTGATATATGTCTTTCACAGTGCCTTCATCTTTTATACTTGACTGTCTCCTAACCTGGCTGGAACTGGTATCTTCAGTCTTCTAGTACAAACAGTTTTTTCTAAGCTCTGATGAGCAGTGATAAGTGCTGTCTTCTTAAACATTCATTCAACACCTCATCAAAAAGCAGGATGACAAAATCATTAATCTGCAGTAGAAACATGAAAGGCTGATCTGCAGAGCACAATCACTTCACACCCTTCTGCATTCATTATCTTCAAGTCGCCTTCTATATTGTTTCCCTTCTCGCTGACATTTTCAGATAGAAGCTAACAAGCATGTTCCACACACAAGATTATGTGAAATAATTGCATGTGCTTCCGCACCATTTCTTGTCCTTTTACACAAACTCCAATTCTCTAGTCTGGGTTGCTGAAATATTTTTGTTATTTCCTCTCCTTGAACTATGTAAGCCTCATGCACAAATACTGTCAAAACTGTGCTTGGGACAGTAAACAGACAATACGATTCAGAAGATTTGATACATTCTTTCCAGCCTTTTAACTCAAAATTCTGTTCCTGTAACATTCATGTTTCTGCTTACTGGAGTCTAACGCACAAAATCTCAATCAGTCAACCAATGGCAATCAACAACAGTCAACTGTGATTGCAGCAGAATCCTAGCTAAGAGATGTGTAGAGGGAAGACAAAGAATCTCCCCTCTTCTCTTCGCACTTTTTTTTCAGGCTTAGAGATACCTTTGTTTACACTACTGTCTAACATCACAAAGAGCACCTGGCCCTTCGTTGATTTGGTGAAAACTGGCTGACAATCATATTCGCACCTTCTAGGGTGGTCTGGTCAATACCTAAGAGTGGTTGGTTCAATTTTCCTCAGACTATTAACTCTAGAGACTTTGCTCGTAGCCCTCAAACATGTCTGCATTGTTTTGAGTGTCTGACATATTGTGAAGGCTGTGGCAGCCCATCGGTTTGCAGTTTGCATTGACTGATGCCAAGGCCAGATAGACAGCCTCTTGAAGAGCTTGGCATGAAGTGTATAAAAAACAAAGGGACTGGCTTGGTCTTGTCCATACTTCCTCTTAGGAGTGCTCCCTGCTGTGAACGATCCTCACAAATTTGTGGAGGTTTATCTCTGGAGAGAATAGTTTATGCCAAAAAAACCCCTAAGCATGAACAAACATGTGCAATGAGAAGGGTCAGGAGTGCTGGATCAAAAAGCTGCAGTGGGAAAGTGGGAACTAAGTTATTCGACAGTGTATCTAATCATAGACAGCTATGGAGATAGGCAGCTGAAGAACAGTGCTGCCATGTTTCTGTCTCGAACTTTGCACATGTAGACAGATACTTCTGAGCAATGTCAGAGCAACAGTGAACGTGCTGCTTGTACAGCCTACACACAATAAATATAAAACGGTCTATGCACAATGTCTTGTTGCTTGTGCGTGAACCAACTCCATAATTATATTGCAGGAAGCATCAACTTTTCTATTCACATGTTGGAAAATTGATGCATCTCTATATCTATTGATGTATAGATAACAATAAATAAATAGATAAGTAATGGGCTCAAAATACAAAAGTAAAATTTTTCTCAGGAAAGTAATCAGTGAAGTCCTGGTGTTGTCTGTGTTAATCATATTCAGTGATGATTCACAGCAATGTTGTGACAAGCCCTGCTGATTTTCCGAAACTATTTAGGACAGTACGTCTGAAGGAACTGGAAATCACTGCAGACACATCTCAGGATCCAAGCTGACAAGGCAATAAAATACTGGATATAATTCAATGTAGGTGAATATTGCAAAAAGTGGTGCACAGAGGGAAAGTAACGTTAGGTTTCTTAAAACAGTATGTGCTACAGAATGGCTTATGGCTCAGCTATTGCCTCTTAGCCTTATAATAGAGAGTAAACCAAAAATTAAGAATGTACAGGACAGGGATAAAGAATGTTTAGGAAATGGAAAATTCAGTAAAAAAAGTTTAAATCCATCTGTACTTACATTTTGAATACACACGTAAGCTAGTCACTCACCTCATCAAAGATGGAGTAGAACTGGAAAAGCTACAGGAAAGAACAACGTGCATGACCAGAAATGATGATTAACTATTGTTTGAGGAATAATCAAAACCTAGGGCTTTGCAGGGTACAACAGAAATTGCTTGAGGAGGAGACTCTATAAAATTGTAGGCAACCTCGAGAAAACAAAGAAGGAACAACTATGTATTGATTTCAAATGAAATTACTGTCCAATTGCTTACTAAAGAAAAGGTATTTTTTCCCACTTGTTAGATTACAGCAGTCATTGGTGGGATGTCAATTTACATGAACAGAAAAGCAATCAGAACAATTAATTAAAAAGATGTGTTCCTAAGACAAATAAATAGCTACCATCAATGGTCCCTAAATTCCATACTGATGGGATACTAGGAAAGTATGCAGTTTGCACTATACGCTGCTTCTCCTCTTCACGATTCTGCTACTACTACTACTGTCAGAGACAGGAAAAACCGGACTGACCTTTTGTCTGAAGTTGTGAAGTTGCCCTTTAATTCTTACGTACATATTCCCTCATACAGAGAAATAGAAAAGAGCAGACAAGCAGCCAACAAAGATTTGTCAAGAGCAAATTCTGTTAAATTTAATTTTACTTTATAACAACGTAACAGGTAATATGAAAAGTGCCACATAGTTAAGCTTTTGACACTATCTCATTACTTTATCATTAACACACTAGTCCCACATAAAATTGTATTTTAAATAGGATGAAAAATGGGCTGAAAACCCATATTTAGAGAATCATTCTCAATGAATCACTGCCAGAATGGAATGATGTATTGAGGAAATGCCAATACAGAACAAAGAAAAACGCAATACCCACTTTGCAGAAAATGCCTCAATGACTTGTAGTCCACAACCCGGGCTTGAGTGAACAACATGAAAAGCAAACATCTTCCTGACACATCTTTCCATATCATCCAGCACTTGGAAGGTCTGGACTCTCTACTCATTTCAAGATATGTCTAAGGAGAGCAATCAGCACAGGTCTAGAAAATATGATTAAATTAAATTAAATAAATCTATATTGTTTATCTCAAGAAGTGGAGATTTGGGAAAAGAAAGTATATTAGTAACTTTCATATGCTTAAAAAATATCTGGAAAGAGGAGGAGAATATTCCATGCAAGAGGCAACAGAGATAATGGGCTCAACAGGAGAGAAGAATAAGAGAAGATATTAAGAATAATAAGATTTTAATAAGGGCTGTAAAAACTCTCCGTATTCATCAAAGATCCTTTGCAGAGTGTGCAGTCTTTAAAAGTAGGTGATAATTGCATCCAGCAGAACTCTTAATAAGTATTATACATATGTACACATTGTGGGACAAGGGGAAGCATCACATGATCCCTTGAGACTTTTTTTCTAAGCCTATAAAACTGTGTTTCTATGTACAAGAATTTAATGAAACATTTCTGAAAATGTTAGACATAAAATGCTACAGAGCACTATTCTGTACAGTATTTGCATAGGAAGTCAAACACTTCTGGAAACGTATAAACTTACAGTGTGCATGACATGTATGTAGCTCAGGTCCTGAAATGTTCAGGATTTTTGGTTACACAGAAATCAGTGAGAAATAACATGATATTTTTGATCAATGTCTTAGAATCCCAGAAAGAATGCAAAGAACCATTAAAACGCCCAGGCAGAAGAAGAGGTCAGTTCAAATAATGTGGTAGTTCTACGCTACAGTAGTGGTGTGATTGTTTAGATTTTGGTCACAATAATTTCAAGACCATAACTTGTTTCACAGTGCACCACCGTTACAGACTATGTATAAAGAACGTAGATCTTGCCTTTAAAATGTGAACTTTATGTCCCTCATCCTTATGTTTTTCCTTTGCAGGTTTGAGCTAATTGATACTAATTGGTATCTGATCAAATGCAATACTAACCACAATTCTTTTTTGTTTTATTAGAAACCATTCAAACATTGTTGTCTGTGGAACTTAGAAATGAGACACCTGTTTATTTCTCTAACGAAAAGCATAATTATGACAACATATTAGGCTTATTGCACCGAAATTTGAAGGGACTTCTAATTAAAACCAAAACCAAAAAATAAGCTTGCATATTGGTAAATCCCACAGAATCTGCGATTCAATATCTGAAAGCTGTACTCCCAATTGTAGTTCCTAAAAGGCTTAAAAAATTGTGGGAATCCTTTCACAAATTAGGCTCACGTACAGCAAGTGCTCTACAAAGCAAAGCATAAAGATAACAGAACCACTTCTGAGAATTCGATTCTTAAAGTCCATGTTCCTCTGCCCACCCCTAGTGAATTATTTTCTTTTTATTAATGATTTTCCTGGTGCTTCTTTTTCCCCTCAAGCCCACACTGTAAACTCCTCCTCTATGCTTGTGGTAAACACTAACAGAACAATTTGATAGAAAAAGAGTATACAACCAAGAATCACAGTGGCTGCCTTTAATTTGCCATTCCATTTATGTTCTTTATTTCACTGTTTCAAAACCTGTGTGTGCCAAGACCACTCTTTGGGAGGTCCTTGCTGTGTATAAACTAACACAATAATGAACAAGACACTGCTAAATATTTTGCATGCATCTGCACAATCATAATTAACTTCCACCCAACTACAAAGCAATTGGACTCCCTGACCCCATTCAGTCCCACCAGTTGCCTTGTCAGCTGCCTATGAAAAAAAATGAAAGTTTTAAGAGAAGCAGAAGATAATAAATCAGTCTCTGGTGGGAAAGCTGGAAGAAAATTTTGTATCAGGATAGAAACTATGCTGCAAATATTTCCTTTATTATGACAATAGAGTAACATCGCTATATCACTGACACTATTTGCCGATGATTTTTAATTTCCGTGTCCTATATGCTTCATGTACATACCGAGCAATCGCTACTGTTCTGTAAAATCTTTGGTAAGATAGTGATGCCAAAATACCTTCTAAATTTTCTAGTACCAAAGTGGAACAGTTCTGATACAAGGAGTTCTATCATGTTGCCTGAAGGATCCCAAAGCCGTCAGTGACACTGCTGCAAATATCTGCTGGCAAGATGTAGTGCCCACTGACCTCAGCAATCAAGCAGACCTTTCTTATTGATCTTAACTCTTTAAATATTAGTCTCTGATTTCCAATACAACAATTTCAATGCTGTGGGGTACATAAAAGGGAGACCGGTGGCCACATTCCCAAACTGAGGCAAACTGCCCATAGGCTGGAAGAGTGGACTACGAATTTTCCAGTTTATGCCAGATTAATCTTTCCTCAAATCCTGTTTCGACATAAGATGCCAGACAAATTAATAAGTGACCAGACTGGCACAGTTCTTAGCTAGTTCACCACTGTTTGCTCAAAAACATCTTAATTCTAGTGCTCAGAAACAGAAAGATTCTAATAGACAGTATGATCCAAATTATGAAACCTTATCTCTTCTTCTCAGTTATTGCATAACACATCAGTACCATACCAAAATATACTGTAATCATAAGCTGATACTACAGTAATTCCTTATTTCTGTGCTGCTTCTGACAAAATATATGTAGGTCTGAAAACTAACAAAAAAATTCCTGCACATCTGTAGCCTGTCATTGATTAAATCTGCAATTTTTCTTAAAGTAGAACTAATAATTTTTCATTTCTCTGATTTCTCTCCTATTATCTCATAAAAGCTATATCTTATTTACAATAAAACATCAAGCTATTTCTTAACAAACCTGAATGAAAATTTCTAGCAGATGTAAAAGTTATTAGAAGACAACTAACATGAAAATTTACACCTGACTTCAGGAAACCTGACTTACCTCTTAGTAACAACTGAATTAAAGCAAATCACTGACTGTTTAGCTACAGAACTGCTCTAGAGTGTCTTTCAACTCTACTGTCATAAAATAACATTCACATTAAAAACAGCCTCTTACCTGTCTACTGTTAACAAACACGTCCCTGAATGCCATTTCTCCTTTACGTACATACTAGTATACGTATTAAAATACCCAGAAAGAGTGTGATCCTAATTCCAGGACCATTAGCTATCACAGCCAGCAAGATCACTTTGAGAAGCCAGTAAACACCACTGACTGCTTTGCAGCAGTGATCTAGCAGAATAATAGCAAAGCTTGAACAAGGACTCTACTATCTGAGTTCTATTTCAGTATTTTATCCAGTGAAGCTACAATACTTAATAAAAGCAAATCTTCCTAATGAGTATCAATTTCAATATCAATCTCTGATTCCCAGCTTAACAATTCCAACGTTGTGGAAAAGATTTCTAGATGACTTTTCAATTCATAAAATAATTTAGGTTGGAAAAGGCCTTTGAAGGTTATCTGGCCCAAATTCAAAGTTTTGTTAAGTTTTTCTATGTCTTGTTTTTGGTATCTATGTTATCTCTGATGTAGCTGTCCTGGAAAAGAGATAAGTGACTTCCATGACTGAGGAAGTCAACCATCACTATCAACCATCACTTCCAAACCAGGCTCTACAATACGTGAACTGAAACCTCAGTGGAAGTCACTGGAGAACTGCCATCAGATTCAGAACCTGGTCCTGATTGCACTATGAACGAATTAGAAGCATTTAGCTTGGAGATCACGGAGTTCTGACAAGAAGGTGGCTAATGGGGCACTGTAAAACATATGCAAGAAGACGGTGACAGCTGATACTGATTTTTCTTCCAACATGTGGATTATGTTATATCCACCCAAGTGCTAAGCTTTCATCTCAAGCAGTTGTGAAGGTGAAGGCTTCTGCGAGTCTCATTCTCTAATTATAGCTGACTTAGAATTCACTTAACTTAGACTAACACAGATAGGAAGTCAAGTTCTGTTAGCTGTTCCACCTTTCACCTTACCACACATCTGGGAAATATTCAGAACAAGATCATAACCTCGCATTTTGGCATTAGCTATCTAAAAATGAAGATATCACCAACAATTTGCCTTTGACTGGGAAAATTAGAAGCATATTTGAGATGTAAACACTGTTGTGGCACTAATATTTCTGGTAATGATTAAAGGCTGCTACTTGAACTATAATTGAATAAACCAAAACTGACAGTCCTGGACCATGCCCATTTTCATTTTGAACAAGATACGGAATTCCCAATAGTATATCATATTCCTAATGAGAGGGAAAGCTGGGAATATTTAGAGATGAGTATTTCAATGCGGTCAACAAGTGGAAAGCAGTACGTGTAAAGTACTGTAACAAATTTGTGGTTACAAAGCAGAATTGGGGATAGGACCCACCTCCTCCTGCTATAACAGGCCTATCTATCACTTGAATGCAGGAGAACTGTCTTTAATTGTAATCAGGCTAGGCCTATGCATATCCTAGAGTTAATCCTAGAGCAGCATTCATAAGGCAATTTATTTCATATTAATTAGCCAATTTATTAGATCATCATCACCACAATTATTGTTTTACTTCCAGAAACAAAATCAGACATCAGAAGTGGGTAATATAGGAGTTTAACAGGAGAAGCAGCTGGGGACACCCACATGCGGGAATACGGAGATCCAAACTCCATTCCCCTTCCGTTTCCAACTCACAATTCAAAACTCAAATCTGAAGTTGGGCCTATGTTGGAAAAGATTTGCTGTTACAACCATATTGGTAAACCTTGCTCACTTCTAGGATTATTTTTATGCTGAGGTTGTTTCTGCTTATTTATAAAAAGTACCAACAAAGACCGCCTAATGTAAAATACTCAGAAGAGCAGCTGAGATAAAATTGTAGAAGATGTAGCCAGGAAAATTCATTAAGAATGAAAGCACCACATTTTAATGAAAAAAACATTTGATCAGGCTTTGGTACCAACTATCAAAGAAAAGATGAAGTTTATATATACTGATGTGTGTAAACCAAGATTAATGCATGTCTAGGATAAATGATTAGCCAAATATTAGTGACGGTCAAAGTGGATGTTACTATTATCTTTGCAATGTTAACTGTAGAAAATGCAATAGGCTGTGATACATAATCAGTCAGACTAGATGCTATGAATTTTTCACTATAATTAAGAACTCTAAGAACTGTGGTACATTAGCAATTTATTATCTATTTTTAAATTTTTTCTCTTTCTTCAAAGTTGCATTTTTTTGGTTAGAATTGTAAAAAATGAGATTTCCCTCCAGAAACACGTTTCCTACTGTATCAAATTTTCACATTAATAAGCAGGGAAATAGTAATTCTCTCAAATCATGAAGCTGTATATGCTGCTAAAGATGGTGAAATGAGATACTGCACATGTTAACAAAAGCATCTGTCTTGCATGTTTAATTTCTTAAGCCTTTGATGTCTTTCAAATATCAGCAGAGCCTTTTCCTCATCTTCCCCACTGCAGTGCAAGTGAGGGAAAGGCTGTATTGTAAGAACAGCTTCCCAGCAGCTTTGAACTGCTACATACGCTTTTAGCATTTATAAGAAATGCCATAATATCTGACCTAAATTTTTTGTTAGTTGGTAACCATTTATCTACCACAGGAAAAATAAATGAGGGTGGCAGAAATAACCTCTAGGTGCTTGGGGACATCATGATTATACAGCCTGTAAACTGGTTATAGAATTATTGCAAAATAATCAGTTCTATAAATCAAATGTAACAGTTTTACAGAAGAAACAGAAGAAAGCAGAAGACCCCAAGCATGTAAAAACTTGGTTCAAGATAAAAATAACTACTTTACCTACAACCGAATTTAAATATCATTGCTCCTCATAAAAGTAATATAGATAACACTCCAGCACAGGCAGAACTAGATAAAAAAAAAATGAAGCTGCTGCCAAATATCTCACCAAAAAAGGAGGTGGAGGGTGACAGAGAGAACATGAATTGCAAAATCCAAGAGGCAAGGCATTTTCCGTCTCCTTCCCCAAATATATATATATTTCAAGTCAATCAATAAATTGATTTATCTAGTCTATGCTTTAATTTTAATATCAAAATTTAATATGTTTGCTCCTTTGACATAAATCTGTCTCTAAATCTGCCATTTTACTTCTTTGCCTAAAACCACAGGATAAATCAGTACTGTAAACAAAGCTGGACATCTACAATTACTTCTAGGTACGCAAGGCTAAAATAGTGAGTACTGACTTAGGCTTAAACTAAAGTAACTTTGGCATTCATTTCCATCAAACAAGCACTGGTTTCAACCACAGTTTTTTAACTTTTGTGACAATAAAGTTTTAAGTAATGCATATGTATGATGAGTAGAAGCAACATGTATAATTGCATATGCAGGTGCTGGAGGCAGGATTTTGTCTGCTAGAGAGAAATGAAAATATAATACCAGACTGTAAACTGAAAAGTGCTCTGCTGAAATCCTTGGAATTCATTAGTGTTTGTTTCTCTAGACAGGGGTAACAGCAATACCAGAACAACTAAAACAAAACTACAGAGGTTTTGCAATGGTTAAGACAATATAGAGTTTTTTCAAAGGGAACATGACTTGCCTGCTTGTCTCAGCATGTGACAGAGTAGCCCTGCCTGTGCGGCAAACTCTCACTCGGGCTGGGAGCCTGCACAGATTTATTTTAATATTTTGATTTGAATTTAACAGCTTTAGAGGTGTTACACTGTAATCTGATAAAAAACAAGCAAAGAATACTTTAATGCCACCACATTTTTCAGAGGAACTGTTTCCTACTTTGTATATGTTCTGTATTTAACATAACAGTATTAACACAATGGATTTTTAGGTGCTCAGCACACGATATCTTAGCTCTGCAGAGTGATTCAGCCTAGCAGCTTGACAGCTACTGGTAGTCAGGCTTGCTAGTTAAAGCTAGGTTGAACAGCTCTGCAATATTGCGGTGAGGAAATAAATGTCTCTTCACCAGAATAAACCTCATAACTTCTCTTTGACTCATTTTGATTCTCTGTGCTTAGCCATTCTCCTACAGTATATGTTATCTTTTTGTAAGTCACTGGTCCAGTTGACCAGGGATGTTTCCACTTCTGTCACTATTTTATTATGACTTCAGACAGTATTTATAAGCTGGCATCTAGTTGTAAAGGCTAAGCTGCCATGAACAGTTTTACACGTCCCTTTACTTATAAAGACACCAGAAGAACAAATGATTTCTAAGTGCAGCAACAAAACCAACGTGATAGAAGTCGTATTTTTATATACACATCTGCAAGCACCTACATTCATCATTTGCAATATTAAACTCCATGTACGAAAAGATTTTTTTTCACATGTATGTTTTTACGTATATATTAAACATACATATCACTGTTTATACAGGTATCTCATTATGAGTCTGATATAAAAATACAGAGGCAGCCATATGAGTATCTGTTAGCTACTGAAATACTGTTGAAAATTTCAAATATAATCTAGAAATGTGCTCCTAAACGCTGAAGTGCATCTAACTGGATGTGAAATCCCTGGTATATTTCCCATCAGACAACAAATTGCTGTATAGCTATCAAATTGCTCACAGAGTCAAGTCACACTGAACATGTATAAAGTGCATTAGTTGGTAATAAATATTTCTGACACAGAAAACTGAGTAGAAAAAAAAAAAGACACAGTATTCTACATGCAGGTAAAATGAGAGTGACCGCTTGTAAATACTTCATGTAATCCAAAGGCAGAGGGTGAATTTGCTTCTCTTAAAATTTGGTATATTTCAGTGCAGGCATGCAATGCCATTCATCTTCCCTTCTCATATTTCTACCCAAAAGACAGATGTCAATGTTGTCTAATGGATAGATCTTGTCTAATCTATTTTCCATGTGGAGGCAGGGCAAACAAAAGAAGTAACATCTAGAAGAACATCTTCCAGAAAGTATTCCAAGTTTTTCCCTAATTATGGTTATATTTTCAGCTCATCTGTGTTTAGCCAGCTTTTAGCAAAAATCTATGAAAAACATGATTTATTTTTGGTGTCATCATATAACACATATGTTTATATTAAAATACACCTACAGATAATAATATCTACTACTACTAATATAGTTGATGGATATTAAGGTTATTAATGCAAGTGTTTGCACTTCTCTCCATGCCACAGTAATTGTCTCCCAGATGTCCCAATATATGATTTTCCAGTAAGCAGAAACATCATCAAGTGACATAAAAGAGAATAAATAATGAAAACTGAAATTGATTGACTGCATTGCAGTGTGCACTTCAGCACAGGGAACGTGTATGTTCACATAGCATGCTCACAGACTAATCACAAATACATCACAAATGCATCATCAAAAAATTTTTCTGTACAGGGACATTTCATTAGTAAACAAGAGACTGCAAGGAAATATTTGGCTGGCTTTGCTGAAAATGAATTGTGAAATGTAATTATAAAATGCAGTGTCTGAAAACGGGTGCACAAAATGGCTGAGGTTTATAGTTTTTCTTCCTGTAAGCCATGAGCAGGTCTGTCAAATACAGTGGTCAAAGCTGGTTTAGTAAAGGTATGTCAACTGTAGTTAAATCTCAAGGTCGCTCTCTGATTTCTTCACATAAAATACCTTCACTTTATGTCGTGGAAATCTTGCCAACACTGGAAAAATCCTACTGCTTGAAAAAAGGCTCAGATCCCTGGAAACATCGTGAATAATGAAAATTAGAGTTTAAGGATTTTTCAAAATTACTTAGTAGACATTATAGTACACAAGAATATTTACAATTCATCATACAGCTTTCATGGCAACACTATTTTCTTTGCTTATTGCAGTAATATTTAATTTTTGCTAATAGAGTGAGCAAGTAAGATAAATTCACAATGACATGTAAGATTGCCCTAAATTTGAACAGTGCATTCCCATGCTAAATCTGCTTCCACTAAAATCAGTGTTGAATTTCTTGCAACCCTGCACCACTCTATCACTTTATGATATTATGCCTCCTCAGTATCTACTGATTGAACATTTGGTTTTTCGATACATAAACAGATATTACTTTGATTGTAGTGTGGTGTACAGAAGTCTGAATACACTGTGTTTTTTACTGGTTTTGGCTGGCATAGAGTTAAATTCTTTGTAGTAGCTGGTATAGTGCTGTGTTTTGGACACGTGATGAAAACAGTTTTGATAACAGAGGATGTTTTAGTTACTGCTGAGCAGCGCTTACACAATTTCAAGGTGTCAAGGCCTTTTCTGCTCCTCAAACCACCCGGGCAGTGAGCGGGCTGGGGGTGCACAAGAAGCTGGGAGGGGAGACAGCCAGGAGAGCTAACCCCAACTGACCAAAGGGATATTCCATGCCACATGATGTCATGCTCCACCATAAAACTGGGTTGGAGCGGGTATTGATTGGTGACTGGCTGGGCATCGGTTGTTGGTGAGCAACTGTTTTATTTTCTTTTCTTTTGTTTTATGCCCCCATCCCTGTTTTTTCTTGGTTTTGATTATTTTTCTTTTTTTTGTTTCCTTTTTTTCCCCTTTTATGAATAAAGGTTATTGAACAGTCTTCATCCAAACTCATGAGTCTTACCACTTTTACCCTTCTAATTCTCTCCTCCATCCCATTAGGTAGGGAGGGAGCAAGTGGCTTTGCTGAGTGCAGCTGCCTACTAAGGTTTTGAAACAAGGAAGTTTCTTAATTACAGGCAATGTTACAGCAGTCCACAAGATCAAAGTTTCCACCATGTTTCTCGTTTGTATAACTGGAAAACCAGAAATCTTTAGTATTAGATTTGTTTTCATTAAAAAAGGATTGCTGTTAACACATTTACTTTTAACATTATATTAGTTATCTGGTTTGCTTTTCATTTAATAAATTATTTAATAAGAAAGTTCAGCTGTATGACAACACATTAAGACCAACACTAAAATCATAATAGTTTAAGTAGTGCACTTCCTAATGAAAGTGTCAAACAAAGCAGCAAAGGACATGTATGAAATGCTGCATCAGCATTTTATCACAGAAAATACTATCTTCATTACAGTTTATTCAACTTATTCATGTCAGTAAATTACCCATTCAAAGTTAATAAGTTATTATGATTTTGATGGCGAAATATTTATTGAGATAGCAAAATTTGTAACAGGAAACAAATCAATGATTAAAAAGAAAGCATCAGAAGACGAGTTCTACTACTTCTAAAAACCCAAGGAAACAGTAACCAGAAACAGTCAGTTTAGTACACTAGCTGCATACAGTTCTTTCCTTAATAAACTAGTTCATACTAAATGTAAAGCATGTTTTGACAAATTACTCTTTATGTTTCCAACATAATGTCATTTAATGTAATTTAACTAACAAAACAATGTTAAATTGTTGGTTTTGAATTTTTAGTTACATGCTAATTTCTTTCCAAATGTGGCTTTACAAAAGCCATATGTAAATGATTACCTTGGAAGTAATTAACTTATCATCCAACATTTTCTAGCAAAACCAAAAAGAAAAATTACAAATGTGAATAGCTGTTCATTAAGCCATATAGCAATGCATGTACAAATCTGCAGAGACTTTGTGGTTAACAAAGAGGAGTGTTCAACAGTATCAAGCAGTAAGAACCAACAAAATGACTAAAACCAACAAATTCAAAATGATTATTTTTAAATTATATATTGATGTTGGATGCTTTAAATCATAGTAATATAAAGTGGGGTAGCAGAGCGGAGTTAAGTTACTTGTTACATCAATCAACTGCATCACACAGTCATTTCATAAACTGGTTTATGAAATGGTTTCATAAATTGGTTTTATTCCTGTTTAGGTTTGTTCTGAAGGTAGATTTCAAAGATCTTCTGTATTGTATAGCAAAAAACTATCGGTTCAATCAATTTTTTTAAAAGATTGATTTTTACGCATTTCCTCTGTATTGTTTCTTCTAGTGTAAGCAGTCATCTTGTCTCTTTTCATATATATAAGGTTTCTCCTTTTTATCTTCCCGCTTAGATAAATCAACAGAGAGAAGACCTAGATTCACTTTCAGCCTTTCTTTTGCTTGATTAAGCAAGTATGGTTTTTTCAGACTGACTAGCTTCTTCACTGCAGTTATCCACAGATACGCCATTTTATATTTTTTCTTGACAAGAATCCTACATTTTTTTTTCAGATGAGCTCTCAACAGTGCCAGAATGGAACCACACTTACTCCACCTCTACAGGAACTCTCTAATACAGACACTAGAGGCCTGTGTAGATATTTTTCATGGCTGCATCCCATTAGAAAATCTTCTTAATTCAGTGATGAAGCTGATTGCTAAAATCTTGTTTTCAGACCAATCAATAACTGCTAATATGTCTTGCCCTTTGAATTATAAAATCCTCCCACCTTTGCACTCATCAAAGTCATCAAATGCTTCCTATGTACTATTACTGCTTTATATTTTGGAGATTTCTCAATGTCACACCACCAAATTTTCTGTGTTTTGTTTTCCACATTACTGTTGAAAGCAATGAAATTGTATCAGCTCTCCTGAACTTTGACAGATGAGATATCATTTATTTTCTTTGTCTAGAAAAAACAATCATCAAAGAAAGAGATCAGATTACCCTGACATTATACCTTTTTGGAAAACCTATGTTAAATGTTATCCCATTTTCTATTTGCTTGCATGAATTTAAAGTCAGTGTTGAAAAAGAGAATTATATCCTACGATTTTTAGATTATCTGGTTTTCAGTTGCGTGGATGAGATGAAAAGAAAAAATTTGAATGGTAAGAGCAGAAGAATCTAAGAGCACTGAGAATCATTATGAGCACTCAGAACTGCTAAAAGCAGTCAACTAGTAGATCCCAACACTACTGACTTTTTTTTGCCTGATAATAGCCAGTGGAAAAGCATCCCATTTCTCTTTTTGATGCCACTCAGTAAAGAATATCTGATGGACTGGTGGCCAGCTACCACAAGGCAGAAGTCTCAAGATACCACTTTTTTTTACTAAAAATTGCCTTTAAGACCCTATATCCTTTGAAAAACAGCCCACAAAGTGGTGTCTTTATGAAAAAATCTCAAATCTATCTCATGGGAAAAAAAAGTTTATGTAATATGCAAGCACCAGGGCACTGTAAAGAATGACAGTCTGTTATTGTTAATCAATAGATGGAAGTGAAATTACAACCTTGCTATCTTCATACATTGAAAGAATGAATGCACATACAAGTAGGGGATGAATATGCTAACAGAAAAATAAGATAAAATAATGATTCCTCTTGTAAATACGCTGAAGATGAACTTAATATACACACGGCTTTGTGCATAGGAGTGAATTACACCAGGTCTTTGACCATGACATGGTCTTGCATAACCCATCTGAAATGCATGCCTTGCTTCTTTACAATGACAAGAGGAGTTTTACTACAATAGAAAGTTTGTGCTAGGTGTGTATATGCATGCGTAAAAAACATTTCTGTTTAGTTGCAATGGTGCCTGGAGACCTCATGTAGCATCCACCACCCTGTTTCGCAAACTTCTGTATTCACACTCATTCTTCAAATGACCCTGGTCCCTAGAGCAACAGTTTTCTGGGCTTGTTGTGATATACGAATTCGAGCAGAGACTGAAAAGGATGGTGTAGTATTTTTTACAGACTTTTCTGAAAATGTGAGAAAGGTGAGAAGGAACAGATAACAAATAGCAACATCATTTGCAAAAGCTGGATTAAATGGTCAATGAAGACTAAGAAGGCTAGCGGAAGCAAAGCAGAGCTTACTGAATGTAACAGTTTTCAGAATTCATACTGAAGACTTTGTTCAGTGCCTTATACCTTTGTACTGTTTCCATCTCTTTGTGCAGATAAAAATACTCCAAAGATGAATTCTGGGCATAATAATTGCTGCATTAGAAAAATGAGCTGGAAATTGTTTGAGGGAAGATTCGTGGGAGATGAGAGAGGCAGCAATCAGAGTGAGATCACCTCCAGAGACCTCAGTCTTTGAGGCAATCATGTGCCCAGTACGGCCTTTTGAAATAAAACTGTGTTGAGAATAAGATCCTATCAAGGATGAGTTCCAAGTCATGTTGAAATTGCTATCCAGGATCGTTTTTCAGGAGGATGCATACCTGTCTATAAGGCAAAGCAAGAAAACTGATACTTAGTCATCCATCCCAAGCATACAATAATTTTTATGGATCATTAAAGCTTGAAAACATAGAATGAGAATCTTCTGAGAAACAATGACATAACAATCTCTCGGTTTAAAACCTTTTTATCTAAGCTAAACCACATTTTAATTCTTTGCTTTACTTAAATTAATATTCTGCCAAGACAGCCATGCTAGAAGTTGATTTATCTGGAACTGCTAAACCTTATCTAAAAACTCCCATCTAAAAGTTAAGGTAAAGAGTAGCTCTTGAAGAGAAGAGGCTTAAAAATAAAACAAAATTAAATTAATTGTATTTTTGAAAGATTTTTTTCTCCTCAACTCACAAAGAAGTACCTGTTCTTTAACATATTTTAACAATGTAGGGACCAATCCCTTGTATAAGATGATGATTTACAAAGGAGAACAGAAATTCTTGTGTTGAAACTAATTGTTGCTATCCTCCAGTTGTGAAAAAAAGTGCAAGGCACTATGTTTGAGTAATCTAAGAAATGAAGGTATCTCTAATTTTACATTCACGAGGGGTCAGATTTGAAGTTCAATGGAGTCAGTGGAAACACTTCCATGAACTTCAGTCTGGACCCTTTAGCAGCACATATCTCAGTAAGTCCATTTCCTCACAACTCAAACTCTGCTCTCAATTGGAATAAATAATAGTTTATCACAATCTGAAAATACACACATAAAACAGAAGATGTCTGTAAAATAAAACATAACAAAGTTACTAATGTATGTTGATGATCTGCAATACATGTGCCAGATACAGTCAACCATTGTTTTTTTATTAATCTGCAATGAAGGACATATTTTCCTTCAAAAGAATAATTATAATCACTTTATCAACAAATCTCAGCAAACACATGCAAGGGGGATTTTCCTCCCTGACTTCTTGAAGGGAAATATTTGTATACTAAAAACAAATTAACAAAAATGCTATCAAGACTCTTCCACTCACAAAGACAAACAAAAACTTGTGTAACTTACTAAAATAAGATCTACTCAGTATCAAAGCTGCTTTCTTGGAACCAACAGGGTAATCTCTTTTACACCTCAGAAGTCTTACTCTGTTTCTGAATATTTTTGTGTAGTATATAAAACTTCTAATTAGTTTCTTGGATATGAGGTTGCTTGTACTTTGTGAGTGGGACGATTTGTAAATGGTGGTAAACTGGTGGTACTAATAGCCTAATGAAGCTGGTGAGGAGGCTTGGAGAATGAGTCCTACGAGGAGCGGCTGAAGGAACTGGAGTTCTTTAACTTGGAGAAGGGGAGACTGAGGGGAGACCTCATCACTGTCTATAACTGCCTGAAATGAGGTTGTGGTGAGCTGAGTGTTGGTCCCTCCTCGCAAATGACAGGTCACAGGACAAGAGGAAGTGGCCATCAGTTGCGCCAGGGGAGGTTCAGACTAGAAATCAGGAAAAATTTCCTCACAGAAAGAAGGTGGTCAGGCACTGGCACAGCTGCCCAGGGAGGTGGTTGAGACACCATCCCTGGAGGCGTTTAAAAGACGGGTAGATGAGTAAGGGGACAGGTATGGTTGGACTCGATGATCTCAGAGGTCTTTTCCAAAAAGATGATTCCATAATCCTTTTTTACAAGTAGTCACATGGAAAAGACAAGGCGTAGTGGGTACAAGATGCTCCTGGGGAGATTCTGATTGGATTCAAGTAGAAAATTTTGCACCATAAGAACACTTAAACATTGGAATAATCTCCCCGGGGAAGAGGCAAATTCCTCCACAGTGGACACAAGGCTCAGCTTAACAGGGTGGTGGGGCATCTCATTTAAATTATATATCATCTAAAAAGGTTGGACCAGACGATCCTTGAGGTCCCTTCCAATGTGTCATTCTATGACTCTATGACAAAATTCACTGAGGATGTGTTATTGACTTTGTCTCTGCCAGAAAACTTTTTTCCCAACTTAGGATAGAAAAGTAAAGCAGTGTATTTTTGATACTCTGCTTTACATCATAAAGAAAACGCTTTCCTAGGATTTAAGTCAGAGCTCTCTAGTGCTTTCCACCAAAGAAACAAGAGGGTAAATCAGAACTATGCAAATATCTTGAACTGAAGAAAAAGTAATTCTCTTTTAAAGTTTATTCTGAGAGTTTTCCTTCTAAAGGAGAGGCACTAATATGCGTTAATTGCTGATCTTTCTGTTTCCCTTCTAGTCAAAGTTGCCATTTCTAAGTTGCCACAAAATTACCCAAGAAAACCGAAGGGCAAAGGACCTTTCCAGTGCCTTTTAGGGTTCAGTTCCCTTAATTCAGTCTCATTTTTCGAGTTTGCACCAAGAACCAGACTCTTCTTGTCCCTTTCCCCCAACCCAGTAAATATGCCTGGGCCACAGTTTACTGCATGCTGCAGTAGTTCTACTCAATTTTATCTTACATTAAGCTTATAACTAGAGAAGAAAAACTTTTGTTGTTCCTAAACCAGGAGCCAATGCCTCATTTTCTAATGTTAAGAGCCTACAATTATTACAACAAACCCTAAATCTCCAGTCTGATGACAGTTCCTGACATGTCCTCTTGCTCCTCTTTCCTTGCTGCTTTCAGAGACTCAAATGAAACTCTTCACTTGTGCTGAGACTATGTTTTCTTAAGTGCTCAAACAGTACCTCACAAAGAGGCCCCTGTGGTCCCAGAATCTAACTTCTCCATACAAAGAAAATCCCTCCCCACACCACCAAACAACTAGAAACCATGAAAGAACAACCTGACGTCTTTTAAGTGTACTCTCAAAAATATTCAGTACTTCTTTTTATTAGAGAACTAAATAAGGAAAGTATTACTATAGAGGAGAATAATGTCTCTATATTGCAAACAACATACACCATTTAGGGCAATCTTTCTTTCAATTACAGCAGCAGAATACCAAATTCTTCAACTGGCTGTTTTATTAGCAAAAGGGAAGCTGCATTCACTAGGTGCTTACATATACACTTCCTCTTAGTTTTAAGTCATGACTGCGGTTTTCTAATGGTTGAAATACAGAGACAACTTACTGACGTGAACCAAAATGAAATGCATTTTGAATCACAACTGAGTGGTGTACTTTGCTTTGGTGTAATTTATTAACTGGGTCTATTCACTTCCTCGTTTTTTTGCCTAAACACAATCCATTAGAGACGGCCACATGGCAACATATGAATGGCAGCACTTAGCACCTCCATATAGAGTTTAGACTCAAACAGTCTTTCTTTTTGTTTTGTAAGTACTTTTATTATGCTAGGCAGTAGCACTTATGAAATAACAAAAAACATGGTGAGATCACGTAATTTTAAGCACTTAAAGGAGAACACTTTGAAGGCAATCTTAAAATTAAAACCAAAAGTTCAGGCTTGAACCAGATGATACACATTAGAATCATAGAATTTTCCAGTTGGAAAAGACCTTTGAGATCATCAGATCCAACCATATCCATCCTCTGCTAAACCACATCCTTCAAAAACTCATCTACCCATTTTTTAAACACCTCTAGGGATGCTGACTCAACCACCTCCCTGGGCAGCTGTGCCAGTGCCTGACCACCCTTTCGGTAAAGAAATTCTTCCTAATATCCAGTTTGAACCTCCCCTGGTGCAACTGATGGCCATTTCCTCTTGTCCTATCACCTGTCACTTGTGAGAAGAGATCAACACTCGCTCTGCTACAGCCTCCTTTTAGGCAGCCGTGGACAGCCATGAGGTCTTCCCTCAGCCTCCTCTTCTATAAGCTAAGCAACCCCAGTTCCCTCAGCCGCTCCTCATAGGTTTTGTACTCCAGCCCTGTGTCCCACACATTGATGTGCCACTTTGAGGTTTCTACATGGACACTCATACTTTGAACACCTTTCACATTTTATACGATATCATCATCTAATGCAGTTAAAAACTGGTATTTTAAAAGGAATTCTGGCTTGTGGGTGTGAAAACCCCAACGAGCTCTGTGAAATGAAGAAAAAATTTTAACACGGTTATGCCTACAGCATACTCGGGCACCATGAGTATGATGGAAGTGGTGGTACTCCATGTACCTTACAAGAGAAGGAGAAGTAGCTGCCTGCTGTCTCAAGCACAATGTTTGCCATTGGACCGGGCTGCAATAGAAACCCACAGTGTGCATTAAATGCCTCTTGCACTCTAGGTCTCAAGTGAGGACAGGATATATGAACCATACTTTATTCTCCCCCTTTCCCCCACAATATAATAACAAAATTTCCTCAAAGTAGGGGAATAAGCAATATTTGCCAGAAAGATTATCTTCTAACTGAGATAAGATCTGTTTCTACTGGACTGGAACCAAAAGACTTCTCAGCCCCTTAGAGCATATTAATAACAAAAGACGGTACACATCTCAGATTCCTTGATTTAGGTCGCAAGTTAACAGGGCAAGATGCGTGACACTCAGCCTGGTTTCGGCCAATCTTTATATAATTGAAGATGTTTTTAAACTGGTATTTATCAATTTTAGTGTGACCCTGTTGCTCTCATAATTTCCTACACTTAATTTCTGAGGAGTGCTGACTTCACATCTGACAAAGGTGCCAAAAATTGACTGCTGTCTGCCCCCTGCTATGTACACAAAGCACTGCAGTGCTCTCATCTATAGGAGTCAGCCAAAGGACTCTGCTTTTCTTGGTTCTTTGCTTTTTGCATGGCTGAGGTTTTCAATCCTCGGAGTCACCAATTTGCCTCCAGGCCGGAGTTTGTAATGAAAGTCTTGATGCCAGGATTTTATGCATTCTATTCTGCCTCTAGTCAGGATGAGGAAACATTCAGAGTAATTATCCAAATTTAAAGACACAAAGTAACAAATGGGTATCCAAGGAGCTGTAAGGTTCAATATAGGCTATTTCCTCATACAGTTAAAATTGGTCCACAAACACCAGGCCTCAGTTTAGCATTGATTAAGACTGAAAAGTCTGCAGAGCAAAAGAGAAATAAATCTGCATTGAGGAAAACTGCTGTGGTGGGAAAGCTGCCCTCTACACATTACCACCCACAAAGCCATATGGGGATTCCACGGATAAATATGTGACTGCTAGCAAGAGCTGGGTGGGAAACCATCTTTCCAGCCCAGGAAACATATCAAGATATCAAAGTGCTCCCATTCTGCACCAAGGAATCTGACCAAGCCACTGGAATCAGATAGGTGGGTATTTGTATCCAAAGTAAAATATGTTACAAAGCAAAATAGATCGTGACAAGATAGGTTTCAAAATCTACAGAGCCGGGGAAAAAACAGATCTTTCTCACCACTAGATTCTGAGAGCAAAATTAGAATAGGAAAACTCTAATCTGAGTCTTTTTAGCTGGCAAGTGATGCATGGGAGAATGGACAAAGCTGGAAGAGCTACAGCACACTTCCCCTTTCTCTTTTCAAATGTAAATTCTTTAGTATGATAGCATCTGGTCATTGGATAGTTTAAGGCTGTGGTGAGAAAATCCTGAACATCACAGGGCAGATTCAAAACACTATACTAAAGCTGGTGGCCTGTGCTTTGCTACCTTCTGTCTTGATGGTTTTGTAACAGGGGCCACAACAAAAAGTGACTGTTCCTCTTGATCAAATCATAAATGCAATTCCATTCCCAGATCAAAGGGATGCTCCTTCAGCGTGTTTCTACTTTCACTAACTCTAGAGTTTTCATCAGGAGTTGATAACTACATTAGCAGACTGTCCATGAAGTATTTTATACCAAATCCTACAAATACCCTTAATAGACAAATTTTTGTTAGAAAGAATTAAAATATTTTTCTACCATAAAGATAACATTCAGAATTACATGAGAAATAAAAATTTTCCATAAGAGCTTCACAAGGCTCATAGCTGTGAGAGGCAATACTCATTGACATCCATCATAATCCTATACTTTTTCATTGATACCAGCTAATGAAGTCTGGGAGCAGAACCAGACATAAACCAAGAATGATGAAAACAACAGTGATGCAAACATGAATTTCCTGCATTTTAAGCAAACTCGCTCAGGCAAAAGCCTGAAATTTGAAAGGCTTCATAGATAAAAGTGATGGCTTCACATACTATTACTTCAGTTAGTATTCAAGACTATTACTCATAGAGACAGGTAAGCTGATTATGTTATACTGCTACATCACATTCAAAGCACTACAAGACTTTTATCGCTTCCTGTGCTTCCAGAACATTAATTAGCTCATGTCACTACAGCTTTGAAAATTTTAAGTACAAATGCTATTATTCTGTTCAACAGGTTGAATAGCATTACACTTAATTTCACAGCTTTGATAATTTGAATAACAAAAATGTAAAATTCAGGATGAGGAGAGGTTTTCAGGCTGGTGAAGTATGCTTGCTCTATATTTCTTTGGCACACCTTGTACAGAAACGAAAATTTCTCCAAAGCCTCCTGATCTGTAAAAATGAAGAACAGACTGAAGACAGTTTTCTCTAAGGAGAGAAGATGCTTTGGAATTATGTGTTTGAAGGCGACTCTACTACATCTACTTCATTTCAACTAAATGCTCCTTCTGTATATAAGGGAAAGAAACCTCAAAGCACATTGATGAACTTGAGTGTCTGATGTATACAATGCAAATTATTAGTAGCAGTGAAACATTGTCCAGCTGCCTCTTCTAAGCTTTCAATCCAGTTTAGCAGGAAGCCAAATGGTCCTCAGCTGTTACATAAATTTGGCGACACCTGAAAGAACTGGTGTTCTCAGCTGGACAGACAGGTTTTGCATGGGAATATGTTGTATTAGGGGAGTTATAAAGCAGCTGGAGGTTTAATACAGAATCTGTGATGGATAAAATCCAGGGCTACTGGCTGTGCTACTGCTTGCTCTTAGTCACACCATCTCTACTCAACCAACACATGCATCATATTAACAATGCAATAATTAGTACACATTCCTGTCTGCTACTTAAAACTTCTCTCCCAGATGCTGCTTTGGTCTGATCTCAATTTTATTACCTCTGATGATTCCCTGCACTTTGTAATACCAGGCTCTAATGCTATTCATTAGACACAAGAACTGTTAGGCAGACACTAGCTGAAGCCAGATTTCTAAAAGAAATGCTTTTGCTTTTAATTCATGTGGTTAACTTTTCTAAGTTACTGTAAATCCTTCCTCCAAATACCTTGCATTGTATGTTCATGCACATGTGTATCTAGGCAAAACAACTGCAGTCATGAGAACAAAACCAGGCAGCTAGATAACAGACCAAATGATTCATTAATTAAAAAAAAGCTATTTTGCAGTAAATCACCTTGAGTAAGATAACATTTGTTATTTAATCAATTCTTTGTACATACACACTCACACATACCTACTCTTTTCTGTCATCATACTTTCTCTACACCCATAACACTGCAAGACAACTAATACTCTCCTACAGCTGGTCAGTCAGACCTGTCATCTTATATAAATATTTCTGATAAAGAAATACCCATTAGATGTATGTCAGTGATGGCATCTTTTGTTTACAATTTTAAATAACGAGATCGCTCATCTTTTATCTTATTGTTCTGGCTTTTGTCGCCTTTTTTATCTACTAACTATTTTGTTTCAATATATTTGAGAAGAGTGAAATTATTTGGCATACCTTTCTGGACAGCAGCTATAAATGCTTGCATGTACAAAAAAGTATGCACATTTGGACACTATCAGTGGATACCCAAAGGCTTATCTTCAAGCATCAAAGATTTTAAAGTTCTTTTAAATTAAAATAAATGTGAAGGGAAAGATGTCATACTAATACAAGCTGTCAAGGTTTGGCTTGAATTTATCCAAACAAAATAATACTTCAAAACATCTTTACCTGACTCTTTGCTTATTGCTACACGGAAAAATAACCCAATTGCCTAGTTTTTAATGACTAGAAATATTCACAATAAAGCCAGAAGTTGTGAAGCTTAGCAGACGTTTACTTTAATGAACATTTTGGTATTGAGTTGTTGCAAGTGTTTATACAAATCTTTCACAAAGGAACAGGGTTGGTGTTTTTGTTTGTGTGGAAATCTTTCCAGAACTGAAACTTTCTTTTAACATTTTTATTCAGTGAAACCCAAACTAGAAAACTAATGCTCAGAAGAAAGAGTAGTGTCAGTCTACACTGTCACTACAACTGCCATTGTTGATTTTCAAACAGCTTTATTTCAAACTGTCTTAAATATGTTGTATTTTCAAATTTTGACATTTTTTTTTCCTAGAAAATTCAGAGATACTCCTAACTACAATTTCAGTCTGTCCCTTTCTTTTTCTGACATGTAATTTAGAAGAGTGTCATCTCTCATTGCATAATCAACATGAATTTAAGAATGGTGCAATGGTTTAACTTTTGTTACCCATAACGACCAATTTTTCAACATGGACATTTCACATCATGTTTTGTTTCGAGATATGTCTTACACTACTCTATTTACTTATGGGAAGGAATAAACAAAGAAAACCAACAAGCTACTCAAATTCCTCAGATTGGACAATGACTAATTAAGTGTTAGCATCCAGGAAGAGTGTCAAACCAAACAAGGGACAAATAAAGCTTGTTTGCCACACTCTTAATCAAAAAGCTACTTATGAAACATAGAACTGGTCATCTTGATAATGGAACAATACATAACAAACATAACTCATAAAAGCTAGAGTGTGCGGTATTTGTACAACTGGAAAGGCCGGCGCAACTTACAAGGAAACCAAAGCTGATCCTGCAAAATCCTCCATGCAAGTGATATTTAACCTCAAGAAAATGATCCTGGTGACTATAATAGGGTTTTGATATAAAGAATGAGATCCTTTTAATTGTACATTTACTGTAATTGACAAAAAATGGAAAAGGCTGCACTCATTTTGAGAACCAAAATCTCATTGGACAGAAGATAATAAAGTGTGCCAATTTCCATGGGCAAGCTTCTACCACTGAATATTTAATTCTCATTTTTTCACTTGCACCATTAGTTAAAATGTCTTTTCCCCAGTACATGTTTCTCCTGGGACCAGCAACACCTCACCTGTCCAGAAGGAAAGCTGACTACACAGACTCTTGCTTACAGGGAATAAAAGCTCCACTTCAGACTGTTACCTTCTAAAGCAAACTCTTCCCAACTTGTCTTCTTAGAAATACCTACCATCGCATAGCAGTTAATTGCTATTTACAGACCTTACTATGTCAACAGCTTGGCCTGTTTGAATTAATATGAAGTAGAACTCAACTCTCCTTCCACTCACTCTCCTTCTCAAACAATATGAAATATAAACTCAATTTAACATCACTCTGCCAAAATTTAATAATTTCATTAACCAGACTATCTAACACTCTTTTATTACACAATATACTAAACTATATAAACATAAATTTTGGCATATGTGTATTCTAATTCTAAACCCGAGTTGGACAGCACAATGCAACATTTGGCAAATCACATTCTTATCTTGACTTTTGTAGTAATAATGTCTAAACAAAAGTAGACATTTACTGGCAACAGCAAACAGCAGAACTCGTGTCTTTTCCTTTTCACAATTCACAGTATCATGCTGGCATTTGTTATACATTTCTAAGCAGATTTTGACAGCTAAAAATGTCCCACATCATATCTCAATGTAATGGCTGTTTTACGTTATATTGTTGTATCTAATCCACTTTAAAAAATGATGATCCAATTATTTTTGGTGCAAAAGAATTCCTTAGAAATTCTGGTAATTAAATCTAGTAACCTAGAGAATTCCTTGAGTGTCCCATGATTCTTTTTTTGTGCTCTGATCTCATATAGGTAAATTCAAGACAGCTCCTATGCAAGCAGTGTCTAAGTTACCTCAAGCATATGAGACATATCAAACAGATTTTAAAGATTATTATGCTGCTGCTCTGAAGAAGCAGGAATGAGGTGAGACAGAAGTGAATTGCCATGCTTTGAGCTTGCTGGCTGACCTTCCAACCCTTACTCAACTTGTTCCTGCACACTCCAAAGCATAAAGCCGCCTCTGCTTGTGAAAAAAAGTAAAGAAAATGGTGTTGGAATGTAGAAAAACATCATAACAAGAGATAGAGGGAAGCAGGTACTTGCACTTACATTTCTTTATTTTGCATAGGGGATAACCAGTTTCATGGGAGTTCATCTTGAAATAATCTTAAAAGAGACGTGAACGTCCTAAGGAGTGCTTTTGTTTTAAAATCTGATGCTTTCTGGTTTTAACCCAACACCTACAAGGATTCTATTAAAAAGAGGACAGTGATTTATCCCTCTGTTTACACTGCACTCTTGACAACATCTCTGTTTAATCAGTTTTACTATTCTCCCAATGAAAGTTAGCTTCCAGCTCAGAACTGAATTTCCACAGGACAACAGAGAAAAGGTATTTTTTTAAACTACCAAAATCTGATCACAGAACCTCAAAAGTTCTTGACAAGTAAGTACAACATATGCAGATGTTCTACCAAAATTACTTCGAGCTTTTATTAAAAAAAGAAAAATTGTGTACCTTACATAAAAAGAAAGCTTTAGTAATATACTATCCAGGTGTTAAATTTCTGCAGCATGGGTAGGAATCTTTTTGCTCGTATATATGAAAGAAATACCACACACAGGATGTTCAGCTGACCTATAAACTTATTTGAATTCATAAATGACTCATGCAAAATGTAAAACCACGTGTGAAGGCTTGAAATTCAAGCAGATAATGCAGGGGATGAAGAACTGCAGCTCTCCTGCTTTGCTAATGATAGCTTCTTCCAGATTGTTTATGTAATGTGCTGGAGTGTCAACTGATGTCCATAGTACTGGAAACTTTCAGGCACAATTAACCTCTGTAGCCTCTTAATGCATTTTCACCTAAAATCCACAGGTCCACAGCAGAGAAAAGCAAAGAGTTTTTTCAGGCCCGATTGCAACATTTCACAGAGAAGTCAGTGATTAAAGCCAGGCATACAGATAGTAAAAGAAAAGGAAAACAGAGAGAAAAAAATTGTCATGTGGTGCCCATTATCTCCATATATCAGCTGCAACAGTACACACTTCTATGACATCTTGAAGCATCAGGGGAACGCTAAGAATAGGTTTGGTTGATATATCTTAGAATGGCAGGAACATGTGAAATTATACCTAAAGGCTTCAGGAAATATACTGAAAAGACCTCTCACAATATGAAAAAAAGAAAAATCTCAACATATTCTTTTCACCCCCTCAACACAGAAGCAAGAAACCTGTATGGATTATATTAGATGCAAGTACACAGCTACTGAAAACAGCTACCAAAGTTTTCTAAATACAAATGTATGTTTAGTACAAAAAAGATACCACTTCATGGGCCTGAACTTGGACAAGTGCTGTTTAATATTTTCATCAATTATAGAGACAGTAAGATCAAGAGCATCCTCAGCAAGTTTGCAGATGACACCAAGTGGTGTAGTTGTCACACTTGGAAGAACAGGACGCCATCCAGAGGGAAGTGGACAAGCTGGAGAAGTGGGCCTGTGTGAACCTCATGAATTTCAACAAGGCCAAGTGTAAGGTCCTACACCTGGGTAGGGCAAATCTGTGGTTTCAATACAGGCTGGAGGATGATGTGATTGACTTGTGAAGGATTTATAGGTGTTGATAAGAAGCTCAACATGAGCCCAGAAGGTGCACTTGCAGCCCAGAAGGCCAATCGTGCCCTGGGCTGCACCAAAAGAAGTGTGGCCAGCAGGTTGAGGGAGGCAATTCTCCTTCTCTACTCCTCTCTCCTGAGACTTCACCTGGGAGTGTTGTGTCCAGTTCTGGAATCCCAAACATATGAAGGATATGGAACTGTTGGAATGGGTCCAGAGTAGGCTATGAAGATGATCCAAAGGCTGGACTACCTCTGCTATGAGGACAGGCTGAGAGAGTTGGAGTTGTTCAACCTGGAGAAGAGAAGGCTCCAGGGAGACCTCATAGCGGCCTTGCAGTGCCTGAAGGGGCTACAGGAGAGCTGGGGAGGGACTTTTTACAAGGGCAAGTAGTGACAGGACGAAAGGCAATGGCTTTAAATTGGAAGGGATAAGATTTAAATTACACATTGGGAAGAAATTCTTCATGATGAGGGTGGTGAGGCACTGCCACAGGTTGCCCAGGGAAGCTGTGGATGTCCTCTCCCTGGTAGTGCTCAAGGCCAGGTTGGCTGGGTCCTAGAACAAGCTGGTCTCGTGGCAGGTGTCCCTAATGGGATGATGTTTAATAAGTCCAAATGTCGGGTACTTCATTTTGGACACAACAATCCCATGCAGAGATACAGACTGGGGACAGAGTGGCTAGAGAGTAGTCAGGTAGAAAAGGACCTGGGAGTGCTGGTGGACAGGAAGCTCAACATGAGCCAGCAGTGTGCCCAGGTGGCCAAGAAGGCTAATGGAATCCTGGCCTGCATCAGGAATAGTGTAGTAAGCAGGACCAGAGAAGTTATTGTCCCCCTGTACTCGGCACTGGTCAGGCCTCACCTTGAATATTGTGTCCAGTTCTGGGCCCCTCAGTATGGGAAAGATGTTAGGATACTGGAATGTGTTCAGAGGAGGGCAACGAAGATGGTGAGGGGGCTGGAGCACAAGCCCTATGAGGAGCGACTGAGGGAATTGGGGCTGTTTAGCCTGGAGAAGAGGAGGCTCAGGGGAGACCTCATTGCTCTCTACAACTACCTAAAAGGAGGTTGTAGTCGGGCAGGGGTTGGTCTCTTCTCTCAGGTGACCAGTGGCAGAACCAGAGGGCATGGACTTAAGCTTCGTCAGGGAAAGTTTAGACTTGATGTGAGGAAAAAATTCTTCACTGAAAGGGTGATTGGCCATTGGAATGGGCTGCCCAGGAAGGTGGTGGAGTCACCTACCCTGGAGGTGTTTAAAGGGAGACTGGATGAGGCACTGAGTGCCATGGTCTAGATGATGGTTGGTGTTAGTGTTAGGTTATAGGTTGGACTTGATGATCTCAGAGGTCCTTTCCAACCTTATGATACTGTGATACTGTGATACTGTGATACTCATGGCAAGGGGGTTGGAACTAGATGATCTTAAGGTGCCTTCCACCTAAACCATTATATGATTCTATGAAAAAAAAAGTCCTGGTTGTTCGGTTTGCTCTGTATCCAGAACAAATGGCAGTTGTCTTGCTAGACCTGAAAAAGGTCAGGGGATGCAGTGTTTTGCTTGGGGAGCAGAAAACAAGCATATTGCTTCACATTTCCCTAAATATACTGATAACACTGGGAAATAAAACCAAGGAAAGAAAGGTAAAGAACTGCCTGTTCCCTTCTACATGTGAGGCAGAGAGATAATGACCCATGGTTTCTGCATGGAAAGCCACAGTTCTATGTACAGTGTTACACTGCTAATAGGCATGAGCCTTAATTCTCTAGTATTTTTAATTCAGTAATTCAATAACTTTCAGGGACTGAAGCTATGCAAGGACTAGCTGGAAATATATTCCTTCAGTCATACAGACGTTAGTGCCTTGAGTCTTAAGTATTAACTTAGACCTTTTGCAGATGGTCAAACTGCTTGCCTGGGCCAAGAACTTGGACACAGGCCTGCACAAAACACAACACAGTCCTTCTCTGTCTCAAGGATCATGCCAGTGAAGGCCTCATTATTTTGATAAAGGCCACTACAACTGTTTTCTGAACATTTATTTGCTCACTTTCCAATTCTATTCCTATTTTGAAATTAGTAAGCTATATGTGGAACTTTTATGACTAAACAAGATTTAATTTAAAATATCACTAAATTAACTTAATTTTCGTATTTCATAGAAATATTGAGGTCCAACCAAATTTTCAATTGAGCTTTCTAAAAATGTGGAAAAAAACACTTTTTTTTTTCTTTTAAAAGAAAAAGACAAACATCCTGTTAAGCTTACTATAGTAAAAAAAAAAATCAATTTGGACAGTTTTCATGATATATTTCTAATTTCCACAGAATGTTATGCTTCATCTAAACTGACATTATATCGGACTTTGATTTTGTAGGAAAGTCTGTTTCAATATTTCATATTCAGTTTAATTGGGAAATGCTTTGCAATTTCAACATCTTTAAGAAAACAGAGAAGATAAGTTCCTTCCCTCAAACACTGTTAAGTTAATAATCTTCCAGATTTCAAGAGAAGTCTTATATGCAAATCAATGAGATTAAAACGTTATGTGATAAATTGTCTCAAGTCACCCTTGTCTACTCTTAAGAGAGCATTTCAACATTTCCAGCACTCTGCACTGTGAAACACACTGTAAAACAGGCTTATTTCTATTACTAATTGGGCAGAGGGCAGCCTCCACCAAGTGGCAGGTGAGGTCCATTTGCAGGGTATGTTAGTTTGCCAGTCTTGGAATTATTCTTCAGGTCTGGGATGTGCTGCACAGTTCTGGTTTAAGACCAGGCACCTAGAAGCTGTTCTAGAAAGGCAGGAGAATGAAAGCATTATCTTAGAAGAAAATGGCATGCTTACACAGAACCAACCAGAAGAAGCACAAGAAACCAACTTAAACCACAAAAGCTATTAAACTTGAGTTTGGAAAGCAAGACAGCTATGTTTCCAGGGTGCCACACAGGAATTAATGTGCTACACCAAGACACATAGCTTATTAGCCTGCTTGGCTGTAGCTGTGTGGCTTTGTGCCAGAACTATCAGAGAGGTGATGGACTCTGTCTCAGAACACTCTTCTCTGCTTAACAATGAACTTGGCATATTTAGTTTAGTAGAGAGAGAAAAAAACCCCAACAAAACAGAATTAAATAGAACTGTGTACATTGTGGTGGCACCCTCTAAAGAAGAAAAGCTGTGGGGCAGTGAAGGACACTGCTGTGGGAAAAGAGTGAGAAGAGTAGCAGTGATCATGAAGGTATTTTGATTGAAAATAAGAATTATTTGTAGCCCTTGGAGGACTGAGACTGTGGAACAGCCTGCAGCTAAGGAGTACAGAGAGTAAACCTACCTGGCATAAATTGAACTTGATAAACTTCTGAACAAATTTATATGACAAGTACTGGTAGTAAGAGGGGCTGTATTAGGGTTTTCCTTGGTCCTACTTTCCTGTGATTTGACGTATTTTTAATTAACGGACACGTACTGACCAAGTGTAACAAATTTCTTTGATGAGGTTGTGCATGCAGCAGAGCTCCTCAGTCATTGTTAACCACACAGCCAGGCTGGCTGTCCCCTGATACCGGGATGCAAAGTCTGTCTGACCACTGTGAAGCGATCCATCAAAAGTTGATGTTAAAAGATGCCAGAGAGATGAGTAGAGATTTTTCAGCACCATAAGTTCTCTGGCTACATATTACATGACTTTGCAGAAATTCCCTGTTGTAGGCCAAGAGCCACAAACCACTCCTGACCTACCTACAGTTCTCAAACTGCCAAAGACAGGATGTTTTTAGGTGGGAGAGGTCATCTTGAAGTGTCCATCTCGTGCATGAGGGAGCATTCTGGAATAACACAACATTGATACCATGTAGAGATTCCACAGAATGAGTCTGTTAAGCTATCCAATAGCAATAGTTCCAATATTAGTGTTTTACCTTTGAAATTTATGCAGAAAAGGAAAAAATAAGAGTTTCTAAGGTAGCTGTATGGCACAAAGGATGAGGATCTTGTGTGAATTCAGAGTGCTCCTGCCTCCTCACTGCAGCTTGAAGCACAAAGAACTCTTTTTTTAATTTCCTTTTCCTTTTTATCCCACAACTGATCTTTTCCTTTGGCTAATTTCAGCCTCTGTGAAGCTGACATCTGCAACTTTTTTCCCAGGACTGGTACAATGTATAAAATCAATTGGTATTTTCTCCTGGACTAGATTCTAAGGTGGTGTTATTACTTTTATAAGGTGCTGAAATGATACTCTTGATAGAAATTGAAATCGCAATGCGAGTAAATCGACTCCTTTAAAAATTGCCATTTTTGGATAAACACAAGGAATGCATAACTGAGATGCCAGGCTATAACACTTAGGTCAAAACTCCATTTTCTCTGTTCAAAGTATAATCGGTTTTACTGATTTTATATCAAATGTCACTCATTTTAACACTCCTTTTAATTTTTACCTTCTAAAACATCCTGAATCCCTGGCACAAAGCATGACTAAATGGAAAAAAAAAAAATCATTATCAGCTACTCTTCATGTTATTTATCCAGATGGAGCATAGTTGCTCTCCAAATACTCCACTGTACACTTGCTCTAGACAATATCAGCCAAGATGGCTGAAATCTAAAGCTGTGTGATTTTGCATGGGGGAAAATTATGGAATGCTAGCATGAGTTTGTGAGGTTTAGCAACCTCCTGCAGAGGAGCTAGAACAAGTTGATGGAGAGCTTCTCCTCTACTCTCTCACTTCTGGTAGTGATGCCATGATTGCAATAATCTCTTCATTGTATCAATGTCAGGCCTGTTTCTCCTGCCTTCTGTCGGCAATTTTCTTCCTGGGGGAATACCTTTTCTTCACTCAAATCTCTCTTAAAACACTAAGTCATCCATAAAAGCTTAACAATACAAGAAGGAAGCAATTAAAATTAAGGATTTAGAGTCCATATGCGAAATCTGCTATTTTTCAGACTGTGCACTTACAAAAGGACAGACTCTCTCCAGCTGTTATCTGTAGTGAATATGTTAATAGCACTTGAAACATTTATCTTTCATGACGAAACAAACTCAGCTCCCAAATTCTTCCAAAGGATAGCTTATGGATTACCAGCAGCTCTCAGATTTGCTCCTTAAGAACAACTTGTTTTCAAACATTGCCAATTTTCTTTACTCCAATGGCCAACAAGCATTCTTACCAAGACACCTTCCAATATCCATGGCTTTAGACAGAATTTACTATTGTTTGTTTTAAATAATTTCTGTAGACATTTTTTCTATTTTCTGTATCTTTACTTTAAAGTTATAACTGAATTTAATTTGTCATACATGTACACCTATGTTGAAGACATACCCCGCTATACAAACCACACAGTATGGCATTTTACCTTTCAATTGTCATTTCTATTAAGAAACTGAGTATTATCCTTTCTACTATGAACACAATTTACAGTGAAATAACCTTCAATAATGATAAAAGAGAGAAAATCCTGATCTTTTAACTCTCTGTCTCAGTCTCTGTCTCTGAAGAAGGGGAAATCAACAGAGCCATATTTCAAGATCTGGTTAGCTAATGTCTATAGAGATTAAAAAGTCTACCACTGAATAGCAAACCTAAGACCTGCAGCATAATACTTCTAGATTAACACATGAGAATTTTAACTACTTGTTACTTTATGTTTTTTGCTGCAACTCAACAAGTTTCTGCCACTACTTACCAAAAGTAAACATGGAGTTGCCATCCTGACTATAGTTGTATCACCACAGTAAAACAGTCTGTTAGCCTAACGCAAGGCTCTATAATATTGACATTTTCTAAAGAGCTCTTACCCAGTTGAAAAGTTCACCTTAACATATCAGTTATTTTTGTTTAGATATTTTAACTTTTTTTTCCAAATGGAAGCCAATTAGAAAAATGAGGGCAAGGGGTTAAACATAAATCTGGTCTCCCTATTTAACACAGAGGTTTATCTTTTGCATGTTGCTGATGATAATTTAGAAGGGAAGGCAAAAAGGAAAATTGAAACCTCCTTGCCCTAAGAATTGTATAGTTTTCTGTTATGAAAATGGCAACCTCAAACTCTCATTCGACATATGAAATAGTTCTGCCATAAAACTCTGTATTTTGCAGCTTTGTGTTTAATTACTGGAGCCAAGAAAAGGAGATGAAGAAATAAGACAGATCTTGCTTAGGCTGACACTGTTTAAAAAGTAGGCCATGGGAAGCATGGCTCTCATTACACTTAAGTGAATTAGTCTGTTTCATTAAAAAAAGGGAGGGGGGAAGGGAAGGAGAGATTAACACGCCAGCAAGCCCTGCTGTACGATTTTGACACTTTTAGTGGCTTGTGACATATGACTTGTGAGTATCAGCTCTCCTCCAAAATCAGGAAACAAATCTACTATTTGGATAAGGAATGCAAAAAAAGAAAAAACCTGAAAGCAAAAAACTCTCTTGTCTATGTTAACAAGGATTCATTAGCAATGTATTTTTTGGAACACAAGAATAAGATATGATTTTTAGCTGACTAAACTCTGAAAACATTATTAGATAACTAGAAGTCTCTAACATTTGTCATCCTTTGCTAGGTAAAGCAAATGCCATGTTCCTCCTGAAGACATTAATCTAATGTCTTCAGTATTGCAATAATGACAAAGATTTCTACTTATTCTCAAGATGTCAGCTTTTATATCAGAAACTTGATAGAGCGAGCTCTCAGAGGTGCTCCAGCAACAGCTGCACAAGGATTACACTGGAAAATGTAAGCGTGCTCTTCAGTTGGGGCTCTCACAGATTCTTTGGAAACTCTACCTCACATAGTACATTAGCTGCATCATCATGCAATCTACTCTTGCATTATCAGTAAGTCTGTGAGAGTGCCACAGCAGTTTTGCATATAGAACTTCCACAGTTCGGCACACAAAACACATCTGTAAGCGAAGAGCTTAACTATATATTTATGCCTGGCTACTCTGAAAAGCAGACAGACTCGGATACTACCACAAAAAAATATTTAGTTTAAGCCCCAGCAACTTGAATGTTAGAAAATACCAGACTGAAGTTTACTCAACACCAACGGGATGTTCCTACCCTCATTATGGACTTAATGAGAAGTGTCTGGTGATCTCAGCTGTAACTTCTTGCATTCAGCAAAAGGTAGCAGAAAGTAGCCAGATGTTTCTACATTCTGGATTTCTTACTCATCATTACAGACACTTCTTGAATCTGCATTGGTATGTGGTATTACAATGGGATGAAGTTTAACAAATCCAAGTGTTGGGTTCTACACTTTGGACACAACAATCCCATGCAGAGCTATAGGCTGGGGACAGAATGGCTGGAGAGTAGTCAAGCGGAAAGAGATTTGGGAGTGATGGTGGACAGGAAACTCAACATGAGCCAGCAGTGTGCCCAAGTGGCCAAGAGGACCAATGGCATCCTGTCCTACATCAGGAATGGTGTGGTCAGCAGGACTAGAGAAGTTATCGTGCCCTTATACTTTGCACTGGTCAGGCCGCACCTTCAGTCCTGTGTCCAGTTCTGGGCCCCTCAGTTTAACAGAGATGTCGAGACGCTGGGGTGTGTCCAGAGGAGAGCAACAAAGATGGTGAAGGGGCTGGAGCATGAGCCCTATGAAGAGTGACTGAGGGAGCTGGGGTTGTTTAGCCTGGAGAAGAGGAGGCTCAGGGGAGACCTTATTGCTCTCTATAACTATCTAAAAGGAGGTTGTAGGCAGGCAGGGGTTGGTCTCTTCTCTCAGGTGATTAGTGACAGAACAAGAGGACATGGTCTCAAGCTTCATCAGGGAAGGTTTAGGCTTGATATTAGGAAAAAATTTTTCACTGAAAGGGTGATTGGCCATTGGAATGCACTGCCCAGGGAGGTGGTGGAGTCATTGTCCCTGGAGGTGTTTAAAAACAGATTGGATGAAGCGCTTAGTGCCATGATTTAAATGATGAGTGGGTGCTAGTGTTGAGTCATAGGTTAGACTAGATGATCTCAGAGGTCTTTTCCAACCTCGTGATACTGTGATGTGAGCACAGGTACTTGTACTCCTCACATCTGTGGCTCCCAGTTTAAGGATTTTAAACTGCAATTAAGGTTTGGAGGTCCCTGGATAAGAGAGCTGGCTAACACTTCCTCCTCTTGCACAGTGGCAATTTCTTTTTGTAGCATTATTGACTTAAAGAATTCAGATAGCACTGAAGGCCTTCCTGAATTTAAGCACTATGATTTGCTTTTCTAAATTTCATTTTGGTCAAACGAATTACCATAACTCAGTCTGTACTGAAAAGCTACAACAGTCTTTGTTATGCCATGAATACAATTGTAAACAAAAAGGTTACATCTTGCAGACCTTTATGATCTACTGTGTACATTCATAAAAATCAGTAAAACTAAAAGTGAAAAGCTCCACAGGAAAAAAAGAGAGATATTTTACAATGGCGTTTGTCTCCAAATCCTCATCTTTGCAAAATGTTTCCTGTTTCATAAGCAGAATCAGCTGCAAGCAGAGTCCACAAATGCATGTGTGGCAGAACTGAAGGAATAAAGCAAGCATGGTCAATTTTGAGCAAATCTGGATAATGCTTTGAGGAATTATTTGGTGTGTGGTCTGAGGCAAGAAGCCACAGAGAGGCGGAAGTTAATCTCATGTACTCCCCAGCTGCAGATATGTCTTTTTAAGAGCAGACGGCAGCAAGAGACACAGAAGAAATGACCAAGAGACCAGATTAATACCACATGAGCCAAGTGTCAGGCTCATTATATGGGTTTTCACTAAAGTTGAAAAGGCTTTAGCTTGGATGGCTGTCATTTCAAACAGAAGTTGTGACATGTAAAAGTAACTGTAATAAATTAAATTGAAAGAACAATGTCTGTGACACTAAAGGGGAAGTATCAATAATAAAAAAAATGGTAGGAAAAGCAATAAAAACAAATTAAATAATTCCAGGAGCTTAACTCCAACACACAGACAGCATTTCAGTGTAATTAAGGCAGTCCCAAAAATATACAGTAGGGCCAACTGCAATAAATATTAGGTGAAGATCATGATCAATTTCTTTGACTGGCAGGCCTGACAGTAAAGAGAGGAGAATGAAATCACAGCTATCTTTTAACTGCTTAATCATGGAAATTATATAGATCCTTGAACTGAAACATCCTAATAAATTTTTGCTTCTCTCCTAACTATAATGTTCACGCAACTCAACCAGATTCAGAGCTCAGCTTGACAGAAGGACAGATTCAATTTGCTCATACACTCATGCTGTTTGGCTAGGAGCTATTTTGCCATTAACTTTTGTATTATGCTATGCAAGAAATTTCTTGAGTAATCTTGACAGAGAGCTTGCTAGACAGGCTGCAGAACTCTTTTTTTTCTGGGAAATCTTTTTTTCTAGTCAAAAGACAATAATTACGTCTGCTAGACCTAAGAAGTAGCCTACTCTTTCCTGTTCTAAAAGCGGACAAAACCTACCCTTGCTGTTCCTTATACTCAAACCTTTGTGTAAAAAGACAATGATCATTCTCCAAGCATATTTTTTTTTTCCTGGCACTCATCACAGCGTTACTGGTGTGTTTCACAAATAATTTTCATAACACCCTTGCTCATGTAGGAAGTATTACTATCCTCATTTCATAAGCAGCAAAGAGCCAAAGAGAGATCGGAGTCAAATACATTTATAATTTTGGGATACAATGAATAGGACCTGATATTTCACAATACATAACACCTTATGGCACTCCCTATTTTCAAACTTTAGTTCTTGCAGACTATCCAAATGGTTCTGTCTACTTCCCTCTCCCTTTAAGCAGATTTCTCCTCTGAATGGCTTGACCATCAGCAGGAGAAGCACAGGAACTTAGAGGAGTCCCTCAGCTCCCTTTATGCCCAGAGCATCTTCACAGCACACACTGAAGGACATGAGCCTTTAGTGTCACACAATCCTAAATTCCATTATTCCAGCCCTTATTCGTTTCAGACTTTTTTTGATGAAAAAAAATAACCCATCATGGTCATTAAGAATTCTTCCAAAGTTCCCTCCTTTTATGGGGGGAGGTTATCTTTTAAGCGTCCATGCATTTAAAAGCAGAAGCCACTGCTTCTTTTCATGTTACCATTAGTTTTACAGTTATAGATCCTCAGCAAGCACAAAATTTCTGTATTGCAGTCATTAGGACTACCATTTTGACAAAGGAGAGGTGTATTGTCATCAGCACATGGGCCACGTGCACTGCCCTGCCTGTGCCTGAGACAGGGGAAAGGTCAGCTAAGGTTACAGTTTAGGGGAAGGTTTTCATCAGCTGCCATGCCTCCAGGCGACAGGTGCCACAGGTACTAAGATAGTTCATGTGGATGAGAGAGGTACTTCCAGGCTGACATGGTTTACACTTTTAGTGTTTACCTTCAGGAAAACCATAGGAGAAAAAAAAGTATCTGGGAAATACACAGAGATCAAACTTTGTTCTGTTTACGTCAGAAGACTGTTTCAGTGATTATTAGGAGTTTTAGCATTTCTTAAAATGTCATAAAAATGTATGAAAAGAAGGCACTAAAACTGCAGTCTTATAAAATCCACTTCATATTAAATAGATTCATCCCATATCCTATTCTAGAGCACACACTCCTTTGCTCACTGTTGTTAAAGTTACTGAGTATATGAACTTGTAACTACATAACTACTACAGATCATAAAGATAAGCTTACAAAATATGATGTACTTGATAACACTAAAGACATCAGCCATAAAAACACACCATGCCTACCTCAACAGATTAAAACATTTAGAAGTTTAGGATATCTTGATGTCCTTCAGTTGTATGTTTTTCCTAAAAAATATTGTGCATAGTACTAGCACAATGAAAAATGGAAGAAAACTCAAACACACCCACCCCCAACTTTTTCCTTTTTTAACATAAGTTGCTCGCGGCTACTTTAAATATCTTACTAGTTCCAAGGACAAGTTTATGCATCTGTCTGCTTACAAGTAGTCCATAATGACATTGCCACCACAAACAAAGCAGGTTATTAATCCTCCTGAAGTAGGCAATGTGAAGAATAGAATTTCGGAGCATCTAGCAAATAGTATGTACAGAATAGGGTCAGAGAAGACACAATGAGATTGGGAACGGGAAGAGTTTATATCCCCATGCTGATTATGCACTTCAAGACACCTTAGTGTCTTAAACCAACAGGCACCTTAGTGGCTTCACAGGCTCAGGCTGTGTACAAACTGATGATGCAGTGAGATGAGACAGAACACTTCAACGTCACTGACGGTTCACAGCTGCAAAAAAGGCTAAGATGCTCCCCTGCTTCTCTCCCACTCATCACACACATTGCCCCTACATCTTTCTTGTCTTCCTGTCTAGGATTGCTCTGGCACTTGTCACACTTCCCATCCCCTTCCTCTAGTGCAGGCAAAACATCATTGATTTATACTCAGACTCTACTTAGCACCATGCCTTAATTCCAATTAACAACATCCTGAATACTTCCACAATGTTTCAGCATTCCCTCTCCAACTCCCACACACGCTGACTACAGCTACACAGATGTGCACCAGGAACGTGAAAGAAAACTTATAACTTCCTTTATTTCTACACAATGTTTGAACCTCTTAATAGCAGCAGCAGAAGAAGGAAGGCCAACTAGACTCCTCAGGCCTCCCATTCACACTGCCGCTCCCCATGTAGGGAGAAGAGTCTGAAACTGCAAGAAACAGTTAAATTTATTGCCCTTAGCATGTGTTTTCCACTGTGAAAGGAGTAGACATCATATTGCTTTACGAAATCAACTTTTATGAAAGATCTGGTCTTTGTTTTTATATAAAATTAATGAGCATTCATTTTTCTAATATATGTAGCCTTTTCCTCTCTTGCACAACACCAGAAATTATGGAAGAGGGGAGAGGGAAAAGAAACTAAACTTTTTGGTGTAGTTTCAACATTTCCTTTTTCTTGAAAGTCAGCTTCGATGTGTGTGGAAATTCCTTTTTAACTGTAGAAGATATACACTACTGACAGATTATTTAGAGGTAAATGTGAAAGGGGACAGGCTAATAATTCTTTAGTCTAACTATAAAATAGAGGAATGCTTTACAGCTGACACTGTGAGTATATCAACCCAGTAATTGGATGCACGTGTTAGTAGCAGTAAAAAGGCACTGTCCAGTTGTCCACCTTACATGGGAATCTACTTTGAGTGTATTCTTTGATTTACTGTTGCAATTAGAACTGAATGTTCAAAGAAAGAACACCAAGTGACCTAATTTAAAAGCAAAGAGTGCCTTAAAAGCCATTATTTAGCGTGTGACCTGGCTCACTTGTAATCACTTATTTCCTCTGCAATTTCCATTTGTTGCACTGTACTCATAAAGTAGCATATTCAGTTGCAATAACTCAGCTAATTAATTCAGTTTTAATATCCATTCAGTGATGAAAGATTAAGCCACTTCCTCCTCCTTCTCACCCTTGAAGATTTTAATTTTCTTCATAAACACAGAGAGTTTTCCTAGTGTGACTTTTCAAAACTTCATATAACAGTGTTTCCTGTTTCCTTTTTCACTTTGTTGTAACTAACAGTGATGTTTTACAACAAACTGACACAAGAAACAGAAGCAATTAATACCGCTAGGAAAAGATCTGTCTAGTTATCAGAATTAATGGTTGCAAGTACGGTTGACTATTTTTATGTGTTCAAGCATCTAAGCAATGAAAGGTTGCAAGATTAAAATATTGCACCAAAAAAAGTTGTCAAAGCAAAAGAAGGAGAATTTGCTCATTAAATACATAGTTAAGACTAGTGGTACTAGTATATCTACTGACTGAGAAACATATGTATGCTAATGTTTACTAAATGCATCCTCTGTTCTGATCTGATAATTTGCTTTTCATAGCCCAAAGCAAGTAAAGGTTCCTTTTCCATGCAGTCTCATTAAGCTGACATTGGTTATTAAGGCCGACAAACATTCAAACTATTTGTGCTGTTCAAAGTGGCAGAGGTCATTAGATGATAAATCCCAGAATATTACGATAAGGTACTTCAGTGTCTTAAGGCAACTGCAAGTAATGGTAGCAAGTGTTCAAAAGGTGCAAACGGAAATTTCAACCTTGTGCTGTTTGTGGGAAGAAGAGACTGTAAAAGCTTGATTCTGAAAGCTCTTCAGAAATTAGAAAATAAACAAGGAAAAACTGGTCATGAAGAGAGCATTATAACAAATCCCAATAATTTCTCTGCTTTGCTGACACTATTTCTATCATCCTAAATATTAAGCTTAAGAATAGGAATACAACCGTGTTTACAAAGATTTTTTTTTTCCTAATTGGAGCCTTCCTTGTGCAATTATTTTACTTGTTTAGAGGAGAAGCCAGGAATCCCTGACAGGAGGCGTTGCCCTACATTCATACAGGTATTCGCTATTTTTAACTTAAGACACACAGGTTAACAAGATGTGCTTAGAAAAGGGTTCTCCCTTTTCCAAAATGAAAGGCTCTGTGGAATAAATGCAAACTCCTCTATTGCAGGATCTGATCTGACTCACATCTGGAGTGAAAAGGCCCGTATTCGCATACATAGCTCAAAGACATCTGAAAGTCATCTTAAAAGACCTTATTTCAAAACAGAGGATTGTATCCTACGAGTCAATGCATCCAAGATGTTTCAGAAGTGTAAGCACATTCTACAGCACTCACTCAGCTAACGCCATCTTCAAGAGAAGCTTTGACTGAGCCACTACCTGAAAACCCTGCATGCCCCTTGTTTTCTTTCTTCTGAGATTTTAAGCACAGGATTTCAGCTTCCCTAACTTTTTTGTGTGTGTGTGCAAGTGGCTTTAAGGTACACTTATGAAGACAAAAAGACTTCTTACAACTGTATATTTTGGATAGATTTAGGACAGGGCTACAGTATCAGCATGGAGGGTCCACAAGGAAGGAATGCAGTAAGGGTAACAGGAGGGTGTCATGTAGATGTTAAATAGTACAATTCTTTCCACATTCATAAATCCTAAGTGCCTAAGGTTATATATTGCTGGTTATAAATTACGTAACTGAGTTCTGCAGAGGATAAAAAAAAAAGACAAAGTGAGAAATCACCTCCATAAGAAGGTACAAGTTTCATATTAAGGAAACTAAGTTTCAATTTACTTCACTAAAACAGTACTATTTACATGTTAAGTCTTTTGGATGGGTACAAAAAACAAACCACATATATGTGGAGAAACAACAAAGCACATGTGCCTAGTAATCAGCCTTCAGAAAAGCAGAGAAAAGTTCTCACATTAATTTACCAACCACACCAGCTTATAAGGAGTCATTAGCACCAAACAGCTAGCTTAAAAAACTTTCAGTAGCAAAAGAACATATTTTATCAAGTATTCTAATCTAGTTTGAGGTTTACAGCTGAGTTTAAGGTAACTATCAAGCTTTATGATTTCATTACACCTGGGGTATAGTAAAAAAAATGAGTATCAAATTGAGTATACACATTTAATGCTATTTTTCTGTATATAAACCAATATATGGTATAAACCTGTATTTATGTGTCACGTATACACAGGCACACACTTAAAACCCTTAGTAGTCATGTTCAGCATTTCTAGTAATTAAGAGTGGCTGTTTACAATCTTTTGGGCTACCTAACTTTCTTGCTGCTAGTCACTATGTTGCTAATCTGATACCACATTAACTAAAGCAAAAAAAAAAAGACTGAGAGACTTCAGCAGATCCTAAAGCTATGAATCAAAGGTAATTGCATGCTCAGGGGAAAGCCCTGGAACAGGTTAGCTCGTGATGAGCAGCTAATTATTTCATGCTAGTTCCCCCAACAAACGCTCCTCTTCTGCAATTGCAATGCCTTTGTACTGTTTGGATTCATCCACTTTGGATGCTCAACAGCCTCTCGGCTGGTGCAAGTCCATTTAGCTTTGCTTGAGTAAATTAGTTCATACAGCTGAGGATCCAGCCCCTTGTCCACCTACTCCGAGCAGAGGTGACACCAGACAGTGGCTGTGCCGCCATCTACCGTAGGTTTTGCACAGTGCTATTTGTTCCAAAGCCCACAGGGACCACTCCAGCAATACTTCCAGCTAATATCCAGGCTCAATGACACGGGCTCGACTCCCTAAACACGTACCTAAATAATGGCCTGATCCTGCAATCCCTGCTCAGGTTTAACTCCCTCCACAGACTTCAGGTTAGCTGCTGCTAATTAAGCATTGCATATTGTGTTATTGTCCTTCAGCTACAAAGTTCTGTCCTATGAATGTGAGGACTATGCGTTTCATAGCTCTATTAACAGTTGCCTTAAAGGGCAATGAAAATAGTGTAACACTTGCAAACATATCAAGTTTTCCTGAACCAGCTTATCACATATCACGTAGCCCAATGCATGACATCTACTAAAACCAAACAGCTTCACTACTTAAAAGAAAGTCTGGATCTGTACTCATGCAGTTCTCTCTCCATATTCATAAACAGCTTAAGCTTCTTCTGGCCATCCCACACCTTAAGTTGTAATGAAAGCTTCCGTAATTTTTCTTTGGAGGCTTTTCGGTTTTGCTTTTCCCCAACAACAATTTAAATCAACAGAACAGTACAGCCCTCCTTATTCATGCATGCAAACGGCTCTATCCAGAACAGGAGCAAGGGACTTCACAGCTGTAGTGTTTGAGGACAAGCTAGTAGCTGCATTTTGAAGACATGCTTCCAGATGTAAGTAACAACAAAACAAAACCTAAAAAAGTGTTGTACTTCTGTGTAGTGATAGACACCCTCTAGCTATGGCAAATATTGTAAGTTCTCCAGCCTCCTGACAGAGCAGTCAGAAGCCATTTTCCTCCCATTACGTTACAGGTAGAGAAAAGCTGATGGAACAGTTCCATGCAATCGAGTTGGAAAACATCTGCCAGAGTAAACTTTAATTTAATGTGCTCTACACTATATTTATAGAACAAATCTATGAACGCTAATTGAGCTGTTCAAAGCTTGGAGACTAAACTCTGTCTTCTGAATTTTTATTCTGACTTTCTCTGACTGTTCTTCTTACTTGACAGTGCTTAACTGGCAGCCAGTATAAATGGATTTCAAATATTAGCATATTAAAAAAAGAAAATTAGACTCCAAATTAAAATACTTCGAAGTCTCGCATGTCAAAATTCACTATTATTTGTTTAGGAAAGCATGGTTTCAAAAGAGGAACTCTGAGAACAAATAGCCTTTAATATTAAACAGGCTACAGTTTAGTGGACTTGCTGGCTAACCCTTCAGGCATAGCAGAAATCTATTCACATACAGTTAATATATTTTAGACTATCTTAAAGGTACCATATATATAAATGGAATCAGGCCAGCTGGGAACTACAGCAGCATTATGGTGGCACAGCTACACATGAGGTTACGAAAAGCACAAATTTTCTGAAACACTTGCAATATTTTGCTGCAGACACCCTTGAAATAAAGGCATAGTAAAAATATTCTTAAATGGTCTCACAGCCTACATACTTTTACAGAAAACACAATTTTACACTGCAAATTATAATGACTATTAAAGAAGAACATACAACTGACCTATCTTCCGCTAGGAAGACTGTAATTGTTTTGTATTTAAAAATTTTGTACTAGGTCTGACTTTGTGATGTAAGTGCAGTTAGCAAGTTCTAAGTTTCTTCACTGCACATAAACCTGAGGGACAGGATACAACTATGTATAAAATAAAGGCATTGTTTTGCTTTCATATGAAACAAATCACACTTTCCTCTCTTTCAGCAGATATTCTGCAGGTAGGACAGTAAAAATGACAATTGTCTTTCTGATGCACTGACTGAAAAACAAGGTAAACCCACCCATAGTTGCAGAGGGTTCTTGCATGCAGACTGAAAAAGAGTAGAAAGATGTGTATGTGTAATTCAATGTATTCTACCTCTTCTTGGCAAGATCTTGCAGAAGCTCATGAATGCGTTCAACTTTATCCACTGAACAGTTCTCTGGCTTAAGTGTGACTGCCTGAGATGAGTAGTTACTTCTCTGAGTATGCTGTTGTTACTTTGGACCTCTCACGGCCTTTCGGCATCAATGTTCTATACAGAATGGCTGGTGTTATCAGAAATGCAGACAAAGCTTTGAGAATCCCATTTTAGAGGAATGCTGCTGTCCTTCACAAACAAAAGGAACTTAACAAATACAGCACTATCACCCAATTCCACACAAATTAAAATGAAGCCTCCATCCTCTATTTTTCAAGAATTTGCCTTTCTATGAAATGCAGAAAGGGAGGTGATAAGATTCAGCTGCTTTGACATCTAGAGATTTTATAAACATTAAGTGAACGATAAAGTATGAAGCTGCAAGGTGGAGCAAGTGAAGTAGTGACATATGATAGAGTGGCCCTCTCCTCCCTGTTTTTCAGCTTATGAGTATTTAACAGAAACGCTGCTGAATTAACAGTAATGTCTAAGATACAGCACGGCAACCTGATGAAGTACTCCATACTTTACACATTAGCTAGCAAGGGATCTACTTAAGTCACTCTAAGTTGTTTTAATTTAACGGAAGATTTATTTGGGTTTATCTGGGTTTATGTAAAACAACCCAAGAACCAAAACGTGGTTCTCCACCAGCGAAGCAAGTCAGAGAGATTCCTCCAGAACTTGCACTACAGAGCTCAGTTTCTCAGCACGCTACTAGAGCGGGACACAGTCACTTAAGAGTTACAATGCAATATACTGTGATTTACTACAGTTACTTCCATTTGAGATTGCACAGGCAAGAAAACCGAATAGAGGTTACATTTCTAGCAGTGACAGCTGAAAATACATTACCAGAAGCACGACGTTACTAAAAGCCTAATTAGGCTTACGGAAGAGCTGGAAACCACAGCCATGGAAACAGGCGCAGGACTTTTACTTTGAAATAATTTCTTTTTTAACAAAATGACAATGAAACGCGTGTGAGGTCCGTGGGAGCCCAGCCCCAGATGTTCGCAATAGAGCGCGTAGCGGCTGCAGCCCGGGACGCGGCACGAGCCCCACCGCTCCCCGGGCATCCCCGGGCACCCTGGGGCGGGAAGCCCGCCCCAGCCAAGCCTCAGCGCCGGCACCCGGGAGCAGGGAGCCAGAAGCAGGCAGCTCTTGTGCGGCACCGGGAAAGAAGTGTGTGTCTGCGCGCGCGCAGGGGAAATCGATGCATTGTTTCAATATAGCGTTCTCATCAAGGCACTTTAATGACAGAGGATAATGGTTCTCAGATTCGGGAGACAATGTGTGTGTGTGTGTGTCCCCTCCCTATTCCGCGCCACATCCTTACAAATCTTTCTAAATTTGCTCTTCTGCCAGGCAAAGAAACAAACTGCGCTCGGCAAAGCCATTTGCCAAGCAAATGTAACTGGCGAGATTTGCGTCCCGGAGGAGCCCACCCCACCTCTGCCCCGCGCCCCCTCCCCGCCAAGGCAGCACCTTCCTCATCCCCATCCCCTTTACTCCGCAGCCCGAGGGCGCCGGGGCCGCTGTGGCGCCGGGAGGGCGGCAGCCGCTGCCCGGCAGCGCGGTACTTACTGAAAGGGCAGTTCTCCTTCTTGGTGCCGCTGACCTTGCCATTCTTCTCGATCTTGAGAAAGTACTTGTTGTAAGAGTAGAGCTTCCTCTTACGCACATCTCCTTGGAGGTGATTGTAGCTCCGCACGTGTCTCCCCGCACTGGAAGGAGAGGAGAAGGACGAGGGGAAGGAGGAGGATGATGAAGAAGAAGAGTTGGTGGCCTCCGGGGACAGCATGTCCTGGCCGAGGTCATGGCAGGTGACAGGCACAGAAGACACCAAGAAGAGCAGGAGCAAGCAGCAACAAGGCAGGTGGGAAGAGGCTGAGGCACCATTTGTCAGTATCCATTTGCACATTGTACTGAAACTCTGGGCGCTGAAAAATGTCTTATCAAATGAAACATACTGGAAGGGTAAAAGCTGGTAAAAGGCAAGTGGAGAGCCGGTGATTGCTGCTTCTGGTTAGATCGCTCTGAGCTCTGATCTGGCCTGAAGTAAGTGCACCAACATCCATAACTCGGGACAAATCGCCTCAGAAGTTGCTGCCTTTTAATCCTTCGAGTCCTCCCTCAGAAAAAAAGAGCTGTTGGTTTTTTTGGGGGGGTTGCTGTGGTTAATCCTCTTTCCTTTTTCTCTTCCCCACCCACCCCCCCCCATACACACACACTCCCCAACCTGGTTTCAGACTTCCCAGTAGTTATTTTGTTCTCTTCCTCACTCCTTTCTTCAACATCTTAGATGCAGAAAGGTCTGAAAAATAGATGACAGCAAAGTGAACAACAACAGCAATAACAAGAAATAATAACCAGCGGAAAGGGGTGCTGGAAGGGGTTTTTCACACATACCCCTTTACACACACACATACACTTTGCGGCTTTGCACCTTCTTCTGATCCCCACCCCCTTGCCTTTTTGCAAGTCCCAAAACAGTTGCACAACTCGTCCTTTCTCACTGACAACCCCAGAGGAGACAGTTTCTTTGTTTTGCTTTGAATTCTTCAGAACAGTATTAAAAAAAAAAAATCAGAGAGAGAAAAGGGGGGAGGAAATCCCAACTTGTTTTCCCCCTTTCCTTTCCCTCCCTTCTGGTTGTAAACAGGTTGGAAGCTGTAGCATAAATGTCAGCGATTACAAGTCAGAGGTGGGATGTGCCTCTGGTGGTCAACCCTTATTTGCAGGGGGTCAAACAGCGTTGGGACATTTGAAACCCTTTCGCAGCTGGAGAGAGCGGTGCCTGCTGCGGAGGGAGCCTGGGGAGTTGCCCTCGCTTCCTCCCGGGCTGCAGCAGCGGCAGCAGCCGCCACCGCCCTCGGCTCGCTGCTAATTGGTCCTACAGCGTTACTCTCCTCGGAGCGCCGGCCACCAGCATGGCTTGGAGACTCATGCTTTACTGATTTCCCAGTCTTCCAGGCTGAACCAATCTCCTCTAGGGCGGCTGCCCTCCCCCTTCACCCCTTGAAAAGAAACTTGTTTTCTAGCGGAGGATTTTATTCTATTTTTTTGGCAGTGAAGTGCTTGAGAAAGCCACCTGGAGCTTGTTGCCTGTTAGGTCCCCCTCCCCCCTCGTGCTGTAGGAGGGGTCGGGTGGAGAGGTTGGAAAGAAGTATATGCTACAGGCAGACCCTGGAAAAGCAGATTATATACCGGCCAGAGAGAAAAAAAAAAAAGGGTAGAGACATAATTAGCTCCTTTTCCTTCTTTGCCAGCTTACATGGAGGTCTTTCTCCCTCCTTTAATGAATCACTGATTTCTCGCTTCCGTTGCTGAAATAAAAACTTCGCACTTTAGCCTGCTCTTCCTTTTAAGCCTCACAAGATTTATTGTGTTTCTTTCCCCACCCTCACCCTCCTTGTCTCAAAAGAAATCAGGACCCTAAATGACCATTTTCTAATTGCTAACATGAGTCATTTACTGAATCACGCATCTGACTTCAAAGCGAAAGAGACTTTATTGGGATTGCAAAGGTTTCCTCATAAAATCTGTCTGAATATCTTGATGTCTTTTTTTTAAAAAAAAAAAAAAAACAACTAGTGCAGTTTCCTTTGCCAGAAAGAAACATTTTTTTTCCATTCTCAAGGCTATTTTATAGCGGTTTTTTCAAGCTGTTATTTTCCTGGAGGGACATATGTTGTTGGTTTTTCCTTTGAATCCATCTCTCCTGATGGATTTGTCATTTCACATTCTGAATGTTATGACAGATTCGTATTTCTAGCCTGTCACTGAATTGTCAACTTTCCCAGTAATTAACAGGCGTCTTCCATATGAGGTACTGTCTTTTAACACCAGAACATGGGATCAGGAACTGACAGGATATATGCAGCATGCAGGACATTGAATTTTGTTCGGTGTTTAGTATTGTAAAATAACTGGTTTGGTATGCAAGTAGGTGGAACATTTACTAAGAGAATGGAGTAGTGGAGAAATGAAGTGGTACAGAAACACAGTGAGCAGCTTGATAGGTAAACCCAGAACTTTTTTGAAATAGAGGCAGTTTAATAACGCAGATCAATGGAATGCAAAAGAAAACTGCCCATGCAATTGCATTTGGCATTTGAAGTAAATCTTAATTTAAACAATGGAAAAAAACCAGAAAAGAACAAATAGTTCTAAAATTAGACTGATTCATTAGATTAGGATGTTAAATATATTGTTAACTTCACAACAGAATTTAGATATAATTTTCTCCAATTATGGTGTTTATCCTGGAGAGAGTCAGCTCCTAAATTTATGTGTTCAGCTTCTGGGGGTGACATTTAAACAGCCTTAAAAATGAAACCGTTTAATAATAGAATCAGTATGTTTTATGATGTTGTTTATGGTACTTCAGACTATTTATTCTACTTGTATATGCAGTAAGTGCAAAGCATTTCAGACTTTTTTTTTTGTGAATCTGATTTAAGCTTTCCATTTGTGGTGACTAATAAAAAAGGGGGAAAAAATGGAAAGTAAAAGCCTACTCTTTGGTGAATGTCTGACAACTTACATGAATGTCTACAAAGCTGATGTCAGTATTTGCTGCTTCTAGGTCATGAAGGGTACAACACATTATTTAAAAAATTGAAATTCTTTTGATTTCAGCACTTTGAATCATAAATAACTACTATAGTGCCTTAAAATTATACATTTGATGGAACCTTTAATTTTTTTCTTTTTCTGTCAAATGCAGGAAAATACAACGTATAGGCCTTTTAGGATCCCTGGTGGCAGGAGAAAATAGTAGTTTGGGGGTGAAACAGACATAGTTAACCTCTACTAATTAAAAAAATAGGTATTTTCTTGAATTTACTAAAGAATGGTTCTGCTTAGAGCTGTTTCCAGCTTGTGATTGGTTGTATGTTGGCTGTAAGATCTTGTTAAAAACAAACCCTACATATCCGGAATTTCATATTAAATCTGCTTCTGGCAGGTGCAATATTCACTGCAGTACTTAGAACTACTACAATGCATAGTCCTTTTCTATCTCTTGTGATGACAGGGAGGGCATTTACAAAACGGAGTCCAAATGAAAAGCTGACATAGCTTTTTAGATTATATCTCATTCTTTTTTCTACTTTCTGTATAGTCTTTCTTTTATAGCACAGTTGAATCCCTAAATACCCTACTACTTTGTATTGTCAGGTCACCTCTTAGGTTAGCCTGAGAAAGCCTGAGAAAAGTTCCACAGGAAAGATGCACTATTTAACGGAATTCAATCTGTCCCAATAGATTTGAATCACTAACATAAATGTATGAATGTAGATTATATCTCTGTAATGAGGCCTGAATCATTCTCAGTTACTTCAAAGGACTGAAATTCAACCTTCCTTTTTAGAAGCAACAATCAGACCTTAATGGGTTCCTTTATTAATTGTTCCATTGCTAATGCTTGAAAAGCAGCTACCTTCAGTACAGATCGTACACTAGAAATGGTACCTGCTGCTTCTAAAACAGTGTTTCTGTTTTGCCTTTTAGTGCTCTAAGATTCTCTGACAAATTTCCTGTGCTGCAGTTCTATAAATGCTGAATTACATTGACTTCATCCACCCAGAATGAAATAAAACTCTTTCTAAAAATGTGCAAAAAATAGAAAATATATTTTAAGAATTTTCTTTTCAAGTTGCTTTGTTTCCAAAGAATGTTCAGGCAAATAAATTGCACAGGTGAATTTCAATGAAAAATAGTCTAAAGAAAGTATTTTTTTTTTTGTAGCAATAGCTTATGTAATGTTTTTGATCAGCAAGGAGGGATGGTTTTTGTCACTTTTTTTTTTCTGTGCATCTTCTGCTCATGAGACCCAATTCTGTTTTTATTCAAGGTGTTGGGAAATTCGCCAGTGATTCCATTGAGAGAGATTTGGGCTAGGAATATCACCATCAGAGAGACAGCTCTACCAAAAATGAGACAAGGAATGCCCAATGCCAGCGACAGCTCAAATGCCTCTGTCTATATGTCAGTTCTGAACTGCAGAACTTGGCAGTGTTGTAAAAAGCTAATCTTGATTATAAAGAAAAGGCAATGGCCCATAGTTTCCACAGTGACCAACCAGCAATGAGACAAGCTGTTTGATCTGAAATGCAGTGCTACTTGCTGAAATCTTTACAGTGTGATTTTCATAACCACCAAGCACCAAAGACCGTTGCATTTTATCTGAATAAAGTATGTCTTAAAGCTTGAGAAAGAAATCATCATTAAAGTTGTTTTCTTCTGATAAATCTGTAAAATAACCATCATTGTATTTATCCCTATTTTTCACCATCTCATGTACCTCCATATCATTTAAAAAGTATCAAAATACTAATATTGTTATAGTTTCATGCGTAGAATGAAGTATATAATAAATCTTTAAGACATCAAATATCAAGACTGAAGTTCAATATGATGCTTGATTCAGCATTTCTTTATTTCAAAATTACTTGCATTTCTAGATCAGACAATGGAACAGACATGTGCAAAATGAGTCTGAGATAATCAAAATGTAGCCAGAGCGCTTTTCACCCAGCCTACAGAGTACCTAGTGAGAATGACCAACTTCCCTGCCAAGGCTAAGGCTAGTCCTCAGGAGAAGTAAGAAGATGGTCCTTACTCTGTGAGATATGGTGAAGGAAGAAAGAGTTGCCTGAAATTGTACTACCACTGGAGATAAAGTAAGAATGAACTGGAATGTACCCTGATTTATGTTTTATCTTTTCATAAACGGAATCAAGTTATGGCAGTTCTTAGGACCACACAAGTCGTCTTCTTGTGAACAGACATATAAATGGTAGGACCAGGCAGGATTTACTCCATTACTTAAATTAGTAGTATGTGTTTCTCTCTCATGGATGCATTGGCAAAACTGTCTAAATGCCATGCTTCAAGTAGACAATTAAGAAAACTGTTTATTCTTCCTGAAGTGCTAATTATTGCTATTCTCTTAGAATATGTTTATAGTTATGCTATGTTTGACAAATTACAAAGAGATGTATGACATTTGAAAATATCTGGGTGATTTTTGTTTGATAAATATGGCTATTAAAAAGAAGAAGAAATAAGTAAAAAATGCATTCTATGGAGGTCAGCTAGAGGAGACTACAGACCCCCAGACACTGAGCTGCAGTGCCATAAATAGCTATGTGTGTGGGTTGGACACTGACTGTGTTTAGTAATGGTCTGCTGGCACCCGGTTTTGCATACTCTGCAGCACAAACATAATTAAAAAAGCAATATTTTCAAGGAGTTACTTTAATCTTAGAGGATATGTTTTTCTTTCTCATTTCATACGGAACTGCTGTGAATGCAAGCCCCTTATATACTGCTATAGATACGCGTGACTGAGAACAAAACTGCTACGAAGAGGCAAATGTCAGTCATGTCTTTGCAGATTATTTATTTGTTTTCCCACTCAGTCTCAAATAAGCCTACATTTTCCGTTGGGAAACCTACCAGGACTCTGAGGAGATGCTTCCTGCATTCTGATATATCCTTCCTCCACATAAACCTACATACCTGTGAGTTTTAATTTTAATGGATAATGCTAATGGTAATTAATATTTTTTTGTTATACTTATTATTTGAAATGTTTACAACTTCTTCTGAAGATTATGGATATTTTCATTAATTCCCAGGTTCCAAACCTTCAGCTGAAGCAAGGTGTAGACTTACTCTTGATATTGAAGCTCCTGTTACCCAGAGGAAACTTCCCAGAAAAAGAGATAATTTGATTCTTAAATGTCATCTTTGTATCTTTGAATTGTGTCTATTAATTTACTAGAAAAGGTCTTTATATGGAGACTAACAAAATCAAAACAGTTACACAAGTTTTCTTATCAACAGGAATGTGTACCCTGAAAGGTACTAACTATCCAGTACTTGCCCTGGATCCAACCAAGATCCCTTTCAGAAGGGCAAGAAAGCCAAACCAAAACTCCACAGCTCTGCTAGGCTTCATCCTTCTTGAGTGCTACTGGAAGGCAGCAAAGAAGTCACTTCTAGGCATTGCTTGTGGAGCTATTTGAAACAGAGCTGACAGCTAGAAACATGAGCCCAACAGCTGAATATGCTTGCCTCACCACAGGCAACCAGGGTAGCCAGCTGGGCTCCCTCTGAGCTAGTTAATAGCTCACACATTGTAGGGAGAGCTCACACATTGCTTCTTCTTTGTCAGTTAATTTGTAGCAGTCACTGGAATTACTTCTGTGAGCAAGCACCTCTCAGCGTGAGGAAGGGTGATGGAAGCGAGCCCTTAGCTGGCAGCGAATTGTGGGTCAGGGCTGGGAAGCAAGGGACAGCTCCCCATGCAACCCGCGAAGCAGACAGTGCCGGAATTGCTGAAGCCGGGCTGGGCACCTCTCAGCCTTCCTAAGTACGGCTTCATCTGGGAGATAAGTAGCACGGTATCTCTGACAGGGCACATTCCACTTGTGTTTCGTGGAAGTGCTGTGTTGGACACCACTTTTCCTAAGACCATATCTTTTTACGTATATGTGACAAACATGTTTCATTGAAGCTACCATGAAGATATAAACCAAATGTGGAGCCAGCTTAGGTATATGGGGCTTTTCCTAAGCACTTCATAGTCTAGGGCATACTAGGACCCTGAATGTTATTAGGTTATTAGTTAGAACACTGTGACTCAGATACAGCTGCTCAGCTAGATACACACTTATTATTTAGATCTGGATTTCAGAAAAAATATCCAGGCTTTACTGCTGTAGCCTCTGTATCAAAGAATGAATCCCTCAAAGTCATCTCATTGTTGACTTGTGGTCTTTTTAAAGAAGATTTTCTTCTGTTTTACAGTACTCTCCAGCTGCTAGTTATGGTTTTGGAAATGCAGCTTAATTAGTTCTATATTTATTAGAAGATAGTTTAGCTTTTTATTAAGATCAAAACACAGAGACAAAAGATAACAATATGGTATCTTCTTTCCAGCATTATTTAAAATGTTTACAGCATGTTAAAGATTTAAGCAACTCTCTGAAGAGCAGTCATCCATTCTCTGAGGCTTAAATACATTATTTTTCTTTACAGCATATGGGTAACAACTGGCCACACAAATCCAAATTGTTGCAGATTTCAACCATGTTGCCAGTCATTGATGATAATGATTAGCTCCTAAATGACGGATTCATTAACATGAATCCCAGTGTAGTTAAAAGCAAGGGACTTCGAAAATTACACATATTGGGTTTTTTGCATTCCCGTAATTGGTAAATAGCTTCCTTGGATATTTCTAAATGCTAAAAAAACATGCTGGAGTTTTTTTTCAGTGCAGCTCAGGGACGTGTACCCTCCTGAACTGTGTTGGAACTTGCCAAACCAAGAGACATTACTGATCAGAGCAAGCAGTGAAGCCTGTATGTATGGTATAAGCTCAGTCTGAGCAGTTTTCAAAAGCGTATCAGAGCTTCTTGCACCCAAAGAAAGCAGGGAGGAACCCAAACAAGGAGGGACACCTCCATTTCTTTCTCTTCTACTCTGCTCGTGATGCTGCATTGCCTCTAGTATTCCTTCCTGCCCTGAATCATCAAGCTGTCCTATTCACATGGTTACTGGGAGAAGAATATAATCTTGGAGCCGTTTTTATGTGTATGGATTATAGAAACATAAACATCAGAGCAAGTTGCTTAGTTGTGGCAAATGTTGATGGTTGTGTGTGGAAAAGCGCTACTTGATACAAAATAGTGTCTAAGGATAGGAGAGCACATGGAAGGGCTGAATAGGTAGACCAACCTATTACAGATGCAGGGGTAAGAATATTTGCTTAATTTCCAAGACATGCAATAGTAAAGCTTTTAATATCTTCTGAACTTCTTTGAGTCTGCTGTACAAGTGATCTAATGAAACAGTGGTGACCCTTGCTTCAGCCTACCCCAGGCCAGCTTTGCTTGTTGGTGCTTGTGTCGAGCATACACCAAAAGGCAGAAAACTTTATTTATTTGTGTATTTATTTATTTATTTATTTATTTATTGAGCTATATGCTTATTAAAGTGGCATGTAAATGCTCCCTACAAAAAAAGTCTGGGCATGAGATAGCTAGTTAGATTCATGGTTACTGCATGATGATTAGTCAGAAAAAAAATTTAAAAGTATTTACAAATAATGTATTAACTCAGACCATACAATTTAGTTACCAAACAATCTCTCTGCTCCTGGTTCCCTGTGGATGTGCATTCAAATTTGTCAACAGATCGCATCATCACATAAGCTACCACAAGTCAGCTTTTTTCTCTACAGTTTGCAGAAAACATGCTCCTCCAGAAGTCTAAGAATGGGGAATTTATGCACAGCTGCAGTGGAGAAGTTGTTCCTTGGTGGCCTTCAGAAGAAATATCCTTTAATTCTCTTACAGTTGCTTAGCATCCTCAAACGAGAGCTAGTGAGGAGCCTTACATTCTCCAAAACAGAAACCTGTCCTTGAACGTTTGTTCAGAAATACCTAGTATTGTGGATCCTGAAAACAGCCTATCCTATTCCCAACATGGAGTATCTGCAGAGAAGTGTCATCTCCCTAGTTGTTTTGACTGAGAGCTTGCACATGTCAGATATCTCTTCTAAACTCTGAATAGAATTGAGAGTAGGTAGATAATTTCTTATACATGTGCTTAAGCATGTATGTTCCAGTGAATTTCAATATGACAGCACGTATGTTCAAAGCTATGTGTGTGTTTAAGTACTCGTAGGGCAGGTTTATTCAGCTTTTCCTACTCCGACTTTCAGCTGGCTTATAAAGTGTTCCTCAGGTGTGGAATTCTTCCTATAGAAATCTGAATAACAGAAATGAAATATCCAAGATTATTAAGGAATTAAGAACTATCCAAAATGTGAGAAGAAGAACTATATTTGCATGGCACTTTTTCAAGTCTGAAGGATACCGACATTTTTATAACTAGAAAGAATGGCACCAAAACAGCCATTATGTATCCTCTCAGGAGAAGGTCATTATTACAGACAAAGTGTTTGGTGCTTTTGATAAGCATTACAAGGAACCAGTGGGCTGTATGATGCTTTTCATAAGATATTTCCAAAGAAAGTTAGAAAGAAATTCTTTGGGTTGTTCTAGGTGGCCCTGATCTGATGCAGGGATCAATTTAGATGGTGGCTGGATTATTTTCCTATAGTTTTCATGATTTTGAAGAAACCAGATACATCTCGATTGAATGCTTAACAAAATGCTTGCATTACTAAGTGACATCTCCTCCAAACTGAAGTGTAAGCAAGAACAGAGTAAGCCCTGTCCCCCTTTCACAATAATTTATTTTCCATTTCTCTTTATGGGGATCATCTCTCTCTAAAAATCTAATTCTGCAAAACTTAGAGAATAAACAGGACTCAAATTTCAGTTAGTTCTGGGCAGCTGACTTCAACAGAATCTATGTGGTTTTCCTGTGCTCACCAGATTGCATAAAATTACATCAGGGTGTGGCAATTCTAGAAATACTCTGGAAATTCCCACTGTAGAATAAGGAAGACAGTAATTAATGCTCATCCAGTGTGTGATGATTTCTTTCATTCCTCCTATTGTTTTTTCCAGTGTAGTTTATTTGTGTCATGTGTGCACATCCACTAGGAGTTTGATTTAGTAGCGTGTCGAATACCTGTCATTCTGACTGTTTGATCACATCTGAATGAAAAAAAAAAAACAAATAGCAGAGCAGCAAAAGACTTCTACTTTTTTTTTTTTATTTTATTTTTAGCAGCTATGCTATGTGTTCATATAGAGGATTTGCTCTCTGGTAAAAAAAAAAAAGGGGAAAAAGGAAAGAATGTTAACAATCCATTAAATTCTGGGTTACAAATTTCCCATAGATTAAAAATGACATTTGCTTTAAGTACTGTGTTTTTTTTCCATAATAATTGCTGTGTGATTTTGATTTAAAAAGACAAGTGAACAACATTTAAAGTCTTCAAGACTCACTATTACATTACTGTAGCATATGAATAACTTTTCTTGTTAAGTGAACATTTGTAACCGATTAGTCTGAAGAATGCATCCTTACAGCTGAGAAAAAGGACCTCTTCAGTTACCCATGTTTCATTGGCTTGGACGTTGGTTTGCTGTGACAATGGTAGGTAGGTGCCCATGTGCTTGGTGTACCAAGGTACTTGTCTAGGGTTGATGGTAGCAGAGAAGAGGTAAATGAAGATCCTTTTATTACTCTGGTGCTGAGTTAAAGGAAGGAAAAAAAAAATCAACCTTCATAGAAAGGGAGAAGGCTATATTAACAGTCCAGATTGTGTGAATGGTCCTAGGGCAGTTCTGCAGCCTGTTTACTTGTAGAGCTCCTGCCCGTTTATAATAGTGTCAAGAATTTAACCATGTTAATTGTGTCACAAATTTAACTCCATCCATTTGCACTAGTATTGACTTTGTCTTTTCCTGATTTTGCGGTATTTTCTATATAGATAAAAGATGTTAAAAACAGGGAACTATACCAAGAACATCTCAGATAATCAACTCTCAAACTAAGCATTCAATAATAGAAACTCAGGAAGCTGTAATTCATACTGCAACAATTTCTGACTGAATCAATTTCTTCAAAAAAGTATGCACGTTCACATATCCTCACTTCCCGCCCCTTCTACTGACAGGTTTTCATAACATTCTTGAAATTAGCTGTAATAAATATGACAGTAGGATAAGGTAGCAAGAACTTGAACTAGACATACGCAGTGTTTGACTCATATCAGATTACTTACTGATTATGCCTTTACATGACTGTCAGAATGTCATTTCTTAATGGTAGCTGCAAGATAACTAGAACATTTCTCCTACATGTTTCATATGTGTTACGAAATTGGAATCTGAATGAAACCACTGTAAGAACCATCAAAAATTGCTGGGTGTCTGGAGCCATCATCATGTCTACAAGTGCGCTCCTGTTTCTGTGCAATATAACTACCATTAGAATCTATTTGTAATAAAACATTTTGGCACTGTGATGTTCATCAACTTCTTCTTACTCAGGTCATTCCATTTTGTGTGCACTTGTGTCCAGAAAAACACCATGACATAGGGTTAAAGCTTTTGTCTTAAAACACAGATCTAGGTTCCAGTCATTGCTCTGTGGTATGTTTATGTATTTTATGACTGCCTAAGGCAAAATAAATAAGCAGCAGTTCAAGTGGGCACTGAAATTCAAGTCTATCTTCTTACCGGTACATGATTGCTAACACCTACTGGATTGAATCCCTCATGGAAATAAGTGGATTTAGTTTCAGGATTCCAGCAGGACATGTGCTTACACCACAATACAAAGTATGCACTAGTGCACTAGTGTGAATTTGCTCGGTCCTGTCCAGTTTTAGGTGTTTAGGTGCTTTTTAACACACTAGAAATTGATCTGTAGGTGCCAATGCACCTTTGTTGAAGCCTGAGGCTTCTATGAACTTCAGACAATCTCTGAGCAATGATTTTCAGAAGTTCAGTTGATTAAATGCATAGGTCTGTCTTAAATACAATTTTGGGTACTGCAAATAGCCCTAGGTTAACATTATTTGCCCAAGGGCAGTGCTGTGACATAAATTATATTTCATGTGCCCAAACTATATATTGCCTTCAAAAAAGGACAAGATTACAGTAAGATGGAAAACAATACAATTTAACTAAGAAAGTATTTCCAAGAGATCTCAAAATGATTTTGAGAGGAAATCCATGTTACACACCACAAAACTGAGGCAAAACCTATGGAAATTTCTTAATGAAAGCCCCCAAGAAAACCAGTAGCAGAAGTAAGAGCCAAATCTCGAGAATCTGAGATCTGCTGCTCTACCTATGCAAAAAATTCTTTCTTCCCATGTAGTGTCCACTTACTTAGGATTGTAAAATAGCTGAGAAAATAAGAATTTGCTCATCTGCTTATTTGTTCATTTGCTATTTCACTCATGTGATGTAGTTTAAAATTTTAAGAAATAAGTCATTGAATATGCTTCTCTATTTCCCAGCTACATCTTGCCTTTCTTTCTAAATTACTGCCAGCTTTATAGCTCTGTAGTTTGTACGTGGTAGACTTTCTTTATAATGTAGAGTAAAATTTACATCCATTATTGATAAATATTCAAGAACCAGGAGTAACTATTATGGCTATCAGGTCCATCTTGCACTCTAATCTATGCTAAAACACCTCCTCTTTACCGTATCTATCTTAGTCACAATTCCTGTGGCTAGTACAATAGCTTGTGGTTAAAAGTAACTTTCCAGAAGCCTCCAATAGTAGCTTCTCGTCAATGCTGTGAGAAGGAACAAACTTAGAGTATGATATCTACTTGTTTATGGACTAGAAATTAACGAATCTGTACAATAGTCTACCCTCAAAATATCAAAATTGAAACAATGGGCACATAGTCCAGTACTATAAAAGTGAAGCAATTACTGTCTGGCCCTTTATTTTTGGATGAAATGATGAAACTTCTATATTTTATTTTCTGCTATTACTGCATTTTTGAGATTTTAAATTTTACCATCAGTAAAAAAAGAACAAAACTGAATTTATTCAGAAATATATTTTCTCCCTCCGGTTCATGCCATGGCACATTAGCTTTTACTTGTGATGAAAGAAAAATGAGTTTTGTGATTTTTGTAGAATGCTGTAGATTTTCTTCATTAAAGCTAAAAGTAGCAAAACTGATTCTGTTGTAATTTTCATCCTAAAATATCAAAGCTTTGGAAAATATTAATGTTATATCAAATGACTTCTCTACACCACTAGTCGTTGTGCTAGTCAGTTAGTCAGAATGGAATTGAAGTAGAAGACATTGCAGTGGATCAGATCTTACAGTGTCAAATTTTTCATACGCCGTTTCCTTTAGAAAAACTTATTTGCTTCATTTTCATGGGAAAAGAAGAAAGGAAGGAAATAGATATGTCTAGGCTTATGGGTTGTTCTGGAATTTTGAGATGTTAGTCTTGGTTTTTATTTTCTTTCCATGAAAATCTTAGAGAGGAAATTTCTAAATAGTGAAGACAAGATCAAACAACCAGTCTGTCTTTAAATAAAGTTTCATGTTGATGTAAGATTAGATGTCAGCAAACATTAGAAAATAAATATTTCAAGGAAACAAGCACCCTGTATTAACTGCTTTCTAATGCTTTTGATTGCCATATCCCAACATATCCCTGCCATCCAGGTAGGTGCTGCTGTCATAGCCTTCATAGTTTAAGTTCACACACTGAAAGAAACTCTGCTCACACAAGCAACTCTCTTCACAATTCTTGAGTCACTTCAGCCAGAAAAAATGTCTGCATTAATATAGCATTTTCCTGTTTTCCTAAGAGTATGTTAATTTGAGGTTGTATACAAGCCCTTGCAAGAGTAGCGACCAGAATGCAGTATCCCAGCCTGTTGTTAGTTGTTCAGCCGTGTAACTCTGTTGGAAGTTTTGACATCTTTTTGAGCCTATCTCAAGATTTCAGAGAGTTTCCACTGTATGTCTGGCCTGACATCCTGTTGGCCAAGGTCCCCTGTAGCTGCAAGACAAGTAGCCGCAGAAAAGGCATTGACAGGGAATCTGAAAGATTTGGAAAGGAATTTGTAGTGAAGAATGGTTATTTTTACCCTCTTTCTCTCTTGTGGGTAGCTGATGACAGATCAACTACCAAGCACTTTAGTAGAACAGAAGAATCAATTTCTTGCTTGAAGACTGTCTGGCATTACGATATGCTAAAAGTAACATATCCATGTAAAAAAATGATGTTATGTCCTGCAAAGTGATCTATATTTCCTGGGTAGGTGACATAGGTGATTGTCCTGTGAGTACTATATTCCACCTTCATTAAAAAAGGAAAAAGTGACAAGCTCTTACAGCCAGAATTATCTTTGAATGAATATCATGGCCAAAGAGTCTACTTTGCACATCTTCCTTGTAGGACTGTTTTAAAGAAACCTGAGACTACACTAATGGGCAGCGCCTAGTAACACATTGGAGAGATTCAAGATACCAGAGGTTGGGAACACCACAGTGTATTTTATTTCTCTCACTATTGATCTGTGCTGCCAGACTGAGAAACATTTTTTTATTGCTTGTTTGAAATACTGACCAACTTTCTTTGCCATGCTGGCACAGTTTGAGTCAGAAGAGACATGCAAGTTGGCTATTTCATTCTAGGAATGGCACATAGGTATTTGTGCAACTTTGGCTCTTACATTGGTGTCACTGTTGCCCAGAAAATTGGTGGCTGTATGTTTTCTTTTGTACGTTTCTATAGCTAACAAGTAGAATTGTTCCAGGCTCCGAAGCCTGTCACTGGTTTAAAATATAATAAAACGATGTTTTTACTGTTTGTTTGTAACAATATACCCTAAGTAACAAAGTATTCAAGAAAAGCAATTTCATCTAGAAAAGGCTGGCTGTATCTTTTTTAAAAATATGCCCTTAACTGAATGACTGCTGCTAACTATTCAGGCACAAATTCTCTTTCAGGTTTCCCTTTCCTTTAAAATTCACCTGTAATGTGAAGGTGTGATTTGCCTTGTTGTAACCCAAGTGGTATTTCTTACTTAAAGAGACTTTTGTTCTTTCCAAACAAATAACTAGACAGTACCAACACAAAAGCTAGTTGAAAAACATCACACGCATGGAGCTTACTGAGTGACTGTAAGTCTTTTTTTGATCTTTCAGCATGGACCTCTGAACTCAACAAAATAAACAACCCATATTATGTCCTAATTGCTCCTAGTGAGCAGAGCTGCAACACCTGGGTGTGTGGTTTCCCTTTATAAATTACAAGGTCAAACTAGCCCCTCCTCCCTTTAGGAAAACATCCTGTGCTTATGCTCTCAGTGGCCTTAGGTGGCTAATCAGTTTTGTACTAGTGGGTTAGTTGTGTGTTGAGGTGACCAGTTTGAATGTATTTTCCCTCCCTGTATTTTATTCTCTGTTGCTGGTTTTCCTTTTGGAAACATTCTTATTGTTTAAACACTAAAGGGAAGATGCCTAACAAATGGAGATGCTCTCATGTCAAGCCCTGAGCTCTGCAGGGATATTATGTCTTCTGAATAAACTGATGTAATCTGCATAAATAGCTATACTGGTTAACATAAGGTACCTTGTCTCCCTAGGTCTATAAGCAGAGACTCACCTGGTAAGGATGAATTCCCAGTCTCTCAGTCACATCAGCCCATCATAACAGAAATGAAATAAGAAGGGAAACTAAAAGTTTCAATCAAAACACAGCTAAAAGGTAAGATACTCGCATTTAAACAGAAAGTTTAAAAGAATACGAGAAGAAAACATTCTCTGTGTTACCATCTTATACTATTTACTTTCCAGCAAGCTTGAAAAAAGCAATTGAGAGCAGAAGCGAGCTCTGCAAAACATCGTCTGTGCCTCCACTCCCACATTTCATTTAAACTCTCTTTCAAAGTCCGTGTTGTTCCTTTATGTTGGTATGTCTGAAGTTAGGGTGATTGTACTGGAAATCACATGGCATAATGCAACCATTTGTATATTTTTTTACAAAGATAAAAACATTTTATCAGACTGTAGTGTTTGCTGACAGTTTGCTTTTCCACTTTTCTAGGTAAAAACTGCTGGCCTTTTTGGAAGTACTGCAGATATTGTATTTTAAAAATAACTATTCATAGAGAGTAGTGTTTCTCTCTAGGAAAAAAAAGCATTTTGTAAAAATAAACAATCAAACAGTCCAAGTCCTGGCATGAAAAATGAGAATGCTGTGGATATATATTTAGTGTTTGTATCTAGCTCATCTGAGTGTTGTGCCATAGTTGAAGCTCACAAAATCTTATGTAATATTAGTTGTAATAAGTAGATTATAAAAAAGTGAGGCTTTTGACTTGTTCCCTGAAAGAAAATCACCTAAATAACTATCTAGAAGTAACACTTTTCCACTGGGCTTCCTAGTAGAACAATAATTTTGAGATAGTTACAAGTGACTTTAAAGTGAATGCTAGTTACATTGACATAACTTAGTTTATTTTACACACGTAAGCCAGATGCAGACTGTTATATTAAACTGTCTCTTAATTGCTTTGCTTTGTATGTATATAAGTGGAATCAAAGTTGGCTCATAATGTGTCATATATTGGACACATTGGTTATCTGATGTGGATGACTGGGCATCTAGACTCGGTGGGGTTAGTTTTGCTCCAGAGGTGTTTGTTTAAATCTTTTTAAATCTCTTTGAATCTTTATTTATGTTTCTATCCCAAGAAAAATTAGCTGGATTGGGGGAATGATTTTGTCTCATGAACAGCATAGTCTAAGGTATTGCAAGATGTATCTTAGATTTACAGTTCTAGGTCAATGAAATTTTCTCAGGGAACATCTGCTCACAAATGCACAAGAACAGAGGAAAACAGTGGCAGATGAAATCTTTTGGAAAGTCACTAAGGTGTTAATAATTTTTCACAATGTAACAGTTCCTTAGGGGCTTTCAACTGAAAGATTCTTCTGTTTTATGCAATGTAAAATTGATTCTTAGCTATGGGACAAATATGTTTGCCTGAATCTATATCTACATATTGTTGTGCCAAGGGGCTTGTAGTGGCTGAGATTGTAGTAATGACTCATCTAATTTCTCTTTCTCTGAGCTTCTTATGCTAGAGTGTCTTCCCAGCCTTGTTTGCACTCAAGTTCTTTTTAAAGGCTTGATCCTAACAATGACAATAATTAGTGACTGTGTTTCAAGGCTTCCCAGTACATCCTGTCATTTCAGAGCCTGTCTTCTATACTGTAGGCTGAGAGGCAGTATTTGGTTTCATGTTTTGTCTTATGCAATGCCAAGCAATTCATTCAGTTCAATAAACAATAAAAGTGAGTGAAATTTTGTTCACTGTTATACATTTGCAAATCTTAAGCCTTTTAACTCCATATAGATAGGAGCAAATGTTTGTTTCATATACATTGTTACATGTCAATATATACCCGTGCAAAGCAGAAGTCTACTAGATTTCAGAATGGGAGATTAATTTATTAAGCCATGAAAAATAGCTGTTTCCCTTTGCTGACATAAGCAAGTATTTTCTTTGGTCATCTAAAGCATTCTATGTTTGTTTTATTGCTTAAAGAAGAAAACCTCTTGTTGTTCCTTCTTCCCATCTTTATCATAACTTCACACTATTCATGTATTATAGCCCAACATTACATGAGTAAATGCAGCCCTCTTCCCCTCAGTCTCAGTTCAGGTCTTTTAAAGTCTAAAGAGATTTGTCTGACATTTTTATTGTCCAGATGGTTTGTGACGTGTACAGATGTTATATTTGGTAATACATTGATTATCAAAACATGTCCTGTTGCTCACTTGACGGTTATGACTTGATGCATAGATCCATTACAAAGATTAATAGTCTTAAGAAAGGCTAACCTACCAATTCTGTAAGTGCACAGGGATTTTGTTGTTTTTGAGGATTTTTTTTTAAAGATGCTAGATGGCACTGCTAGTCCAGGCTTTATTTTGAACAGCTGGGTTTCATAAAGCTAATTCTGCAAGTTGCAAAAAGGGCATGTAAGGTATTACTTAAACTTGACAGCCGAAGCATTCTGAGAAATATACATCATGATGCATACAATAATGTTTCCACTGTAGGAGTATTCAAGTTTAGGCCTATAACCTCTAGTTAACTGCACTTAAAACTGTTGGACAAATATCTTTGTGTTTGCATTTTGTCCTCTGTGTTTCTTCTTCACGTGCCACCTCATTTCATAGTTGCGGAATTATGATGGCATGGAACTTGTTACATATCTTATTTTTTTTATTCAAGATATTTTAATGCTTTTAAAAGCATTAAAATGCTTATTAAAATTTAAGGTAGAGATCCAACAATGGCAAATATATACTTTTTTTTTTACTGGAACCATTTATTTCATAAACTCTATGCTGCCCATGTTGAAAGTAATAAAATAATCATTTTGCAGTTCTGCAGAATATATAAGTATCTTTCTAAACATAGTGCTCTCAATTTTCTTCACTGACTTTAATTTCTATTTAATCTATGGTTTAACTTTCTTTCATAGAATTTAGGTATTTGATGCCATTATCTGTCAACAGGTGAGGGTTACATTCTAGAAAAATACATTTTACACCTGAAAAATGAGGGGAGATAACAAAAAAGCAATCTTTGCAGTACATTACTCCAGTAACATGCAAAGTTGCTGCTGCTGCATAAAGTTTTGTGACTTGAAAAACTTTATACAATGTTATTGACTATTCATTCTCTGTTTAGTTAGTATCAAATTGCCTCCTTTTGTTTATTGTGCAGTAAGCTGACAAAGAAACTGCAAATTCTCAGCCTTTTGGGCAGACAGTTGGATAACGTGTCTAAGCGTTTGGAGCAACCAAACGGAACCTGCACCGTTCTGACCACTGGCTGGGTCACTGGCTGGGGCGTAAAGACTCACCTGAGTAACTCGAGAAATCCCTTCAATCTCCCCTTTTGATTTGCCTTTCACAGGCCAGTACTTTTTATTTCTTCTCATCTGTCTGCTATCATGTTAACAAGCAAAGGAAAATCTCAGCAGTTCATTGACAGCATAATAAAATGGGATTTAGATTTCAGTATTTGAAGAATGGCTTGCTTTTAGGGTTTTAAGATTTTGTCTCATACTTGTATTGCCCCAGTGATCAAAAAAACCCAAGCTCCACAATGTACGTTGTTGGCCCTATGAATTGTTCACCTAAGCTATCCGGTCGTAACTGGCAGAACATACAGTGTATAATGAACTTTATGCAAAATTTTGCATATCTCTCTGTGATACTGTAATATTAAACAAGAAATATTCTGTGGGGCTTTTCTCAGGTAATTACTTCCATCTAAATTAAGCTGAAGATGCAAAGTCTAATTCAGGATGGTTGAATAGAGAATAGCACAAATTCATTCCAAACATGAATTAAGTGAACTGTTGAAGTGAATTTGGCCATGTGTATCTGCATAGGCAAACTCATACTTCCTCTTGGAAACCCACGGCAAATGTAACCTAAGATTATTGCTTTGAAAATCTGTGCTAAGTGATGCTCTCAGGTGAATATTGTGCTAAATACTTCATGACTGTTGAAAGATGTTGCTTGACAATGTTGTTTAGTCCCTAGGTGAAAATAAGCCCTCCTTTGTAAAAACCAGGCAGGAGTGAACATTGGTAGAAGGTTATTTAGTTGATGGTGCAACTATAGTGCAATGCAGTACTGAAACATTTGCAGATTAACATACTCTAAAATAATAGTTTTTTGTTTATAAAACTCCATTATTGCTTTCAAATTTATGTTTCTGTATATATTTAAGCTAATTCTAATATATTTTATCTAAGCAAAAGAGGTAATGAAAATGGTATGGATCTGAATGCCAAATGTAGCATCTATGGAAAAAATCCATCCATATTTAAAACTGCAATTTTTACACAAAACTGCAGTTCACTAAGTATGCTGGTGACATATAAAGTGATATATACTGGGATAAACAGTTTTATGTATTAGTTTGTGAGCTGTTCCTAATTCTACATAATTTAGATGCTGTGAACTGGAGAGGTGTGCATTATTTATCAATAATGTATGTGTGGATTAGTTTCATGTGAGAGAAAGCTGAGTAAATAAAACCACTCTAATGTGCTCTATTATTAATCATCAGTGCAACAGAATAACTTTTAAAAATATCCCAGTACACAACAGGCATCAATAACAATTTTAAGGACTTGTATCCTATTCTGTACTAAGTTTTTGAGGTCCTTGTTTAAAATGTTGTAATGATATTTCTAAAAGTACTCCAATGTAGGATTTCATGTGGTATATGTTTTCTTTTAAAATAGAAATATTTATTAATTTTGCCTATTATAATTTTAATCCATATCAGCAAGGGAGAATTTCAGATTAGACCTCCCATTCTTCAGAAACTCTCATAACATATTAAGGCACTTGCTAAGAATTAAATTTGACTTCCCATATAGATATAGGCTCTAGCTTGGAAGCTTTCAGTGCAAGATCAGGACTGAAACTGGTACAGGCTTGAGCACACCTTTAGGAAGCTGCTTTACACTTATCAAACTGGTGTCTGGAAAATAATTCAGAATTAGCATCAATTCCATACTGGGGAAAAACCTTAAGATGGAATCCAAACCAGCTGATTAATCACCCAGGCTGGTCTGGGTGACGTGAGATGAACAAAGGTGGGTTTTTCTTTGCTTTTGGGTGTTTTATATATTTGATTCAGTATTTCAGAAACGGATCTCGATTTGGAAGCCTCATGGAGTGTCAAGTGTGTAGGTGCTTTGAGTATAGTTACCTCATGAGAAATGGGAGTGTGGGCTTGGGCTGAGAGGTAGGTTTCCTGCAGAAGAGAAATGATGCATTTGCTTGTTTCTGGACCCTGTTCAGGAGACTAGGGTTTTTCACACCATGTTGCAAAAAGCCTTTCTCCTTCTTGGTGTCTTTTTCCGCCTCAGTAAATTTGGTTTTGTTTATTTGTTTAGTGGAACGTCTTTGTTAAAAGGATCTGAAACCATCAATTCCTTATCCGACATAGTCACCAGATGAACCAATACCTGGAAGACACATCTGGGGACGCAATTTCAGGTGTCCCAAGATAGAAAATTTTTCTTTCATAATCTGCATGTGTACTCTGATCTCTTGTAAAAGGGAAGGCATTTCTTCCAGGCATCTTCTAAACTAAAGAAATGGCCACTGCAGTTTGTGCAGATCCTACTTCAGCTGGAGTTCAGTAGATGTGCTTAGAGAATGAGTGCCTGAGAAGAGAAAAGTAAGGGTGACCCCAAATGCAGAGCATTTCTATCCTACTTCTGACTATCAATGTCTGAGGTACTTGTCCTGTTAATGATAGAGTGACGGGAATCTATAGCGTAATTCTTCTGAGCAAATATTGGGAGAAGATGAGTTGTGTCCCAAACTTGATTAACTACAGTGACTTGGTCTCGTTTGAACAGAGAGATTCTTGCAGTCAATGTCAGAATGAAGCACCAACATTGTAGATCCCTGCAGTTCGATAGAAGGGTCTTGACCGCAAAGCGTTGCGCCTATATTTGCCTGTAGTAAATGACAATTTAAATAAGGAGCAGTATAACACTTAATAAAGAAGCTGTTTAGTCTGTGCCAAACTGTAAATAGGTATTACTGCAAAGTGCAGGAAGTTGTTCAAGAAGGATTTTCAAGGCTACTATTTTGGAATTATGTGCCTAAATTGCTCTTAAACTTGCATCAGGCACCTAAAGCCTATTTCTTCTAAAGCTTGAGCCACTACATAACAATCCTACTTATTTCAAGATTTAAGTCTACTGCCAAAGGCCTGATCTGCCGCACTGGAGACAGACATTTATTGTTACCTTCAACAGAAGCAGAATTGGCTATCGTTTGTGTGCACGTGTAGCAAATCTGAGGTATCAACAAGCCCTTCCTGACACTACAGTACTTCTTAAAAAAATGTTTCATTTTTAACCAAGTTGATTAATTACCAAGTGATTAGGATGCTTTTATACCTTCTTAATATTCCCTTTGCAATGTGTTGCTTGCCTGGGGTTGAAGTGGTTTTGATTAACTGTATGCGATAATGAGAACCATGAGAACAACCTTATGCAGAAGTTCTCTCTTTCTGATGTTGCATGTAAAACAGCGGAAGTGTTTCAATAGTTAACACACAGCTTTTTCTCGCCTCCTGCTCCTTCCCCAACCCCCTCCAAGCCAGAGCTCTAATTGTGGAAGTGTTGGAAGTGGTTGTATACCAACACTTACTTGTTTTGTAAGGTGTGCCGGAGTGGAGAATTTGACAGTTTTCACTAGGAAGAAGGGACTGCCACGGTCTTATAAGGACAGAAAGCAACTGCAGTGAGAGCTGCTTTGTTTACAATGATGTGCTACGATGTGATTGAGTGTGACACTTGACTGAGTGCATGTAAGCTGAAGGTACTTGTTAATGTACCAATTGGGATGCCCTGCTCCACTTGCACATTAGTGATTTTTTTCAGCTAAATGTTGTTGACTGTTGGATCTTTCCTACATCCTGAGGCCTATGAAATTGTTTATAAATAGCCTGTTGGGACTAAATAAGACAGCCAAATACTAGGGGCTGAGAGAAGCCTACTGACTCTGCTCTGGATTCTGTGTTACAGGCTTCATTTTTCATATGAATTCCCATTGCAAAAAAAGTTTGGGATATGGATGATTCTCATATAAAAACATACATAGCAGGGTGTAGTCCCTAGTAAAGATATGAAAGAATCTGATTCTTCTCCCAGTGAAATGGGCAGGAGTTTTGCAATTTCCTTTAATTAGGGAAGGACTGAAATGCTTCAGAGAAGGACATGACCTTAATAGGCAGGAATATTTTGAGGTCTCACATGGATTTAAATATGTAGTAAACAAGTGAATTACAATGGCATTAGAAGTCACCTGTACACATATTTTAAGGCTATTAAGTTTTATCAAACTGAAAATCTTAGCGTACTTCTGTGTGTCACCAATGGGAGGAATTCCATAGGCTGTTGGGGGCTGATGGCAATCTCTTAGTCTGCTCTCTAGCGATTTCTGGGCTCTTGACATATTATTCCAGCTTAGTTTGGGGAGACAGTGGGCAGATGTGATAGCCAATGTTCCTTACAATAACACAGAAAGGCTTAGAAAATTATATGTCTAAAAATAATTGTGGCTGTGATGTTGAAATATATTATGTAGTGTGTTAATCTTGCTGGATATTGTTGTATAAAGAGGATACATCACAATGTGGTTTTGTACCATGGGAATTTTACTGCGTACTGTCACTGAAGCAGGAACATATATTACTATTTGGCGTATGCTACAGAAAAAGTTTTGGACATATGTTGTATTTTCTTGTCATTTAATTTTTTTCAGGAGCAGCACTCTGCCCACAATGGAAAAGAGTAATCAAGTATGACTGAGAATTCATTGGTTCTATTATATGCTAAAAAAATCAACTCCAAACTGAAGTCAGTTTAGATAAAAAAAACCCTGTTGTACATCAAAGGTTTGAGCATTGCAAAATAAAACTGAAAGTACTCTGAGCATAAATTGTTTCGAAGTGAAAATAATTCTACAGCAATTGAAACTGGTATGTATAATTTTGCTAGGGCCATGCTACTAGGACTTTGTAAACTATTACTGTATCTGGATAAGAACTTTCTATAGCTAATTGACATGTTATAATTAGAGGAAAAACTTTTGTTAGTGGAGATTTGTTAAGTAATTTCACATCATTCGGCAAAATAGGCAAATCTTTAAGTGCAGGACTCTTTGTAATCACCCTTTCTGTAACAAAAATCAAGAAGGCATTAAATAAAGCTGCAACAGCCTTTGCCAACACCAACAGAAGAATGCAGGGTACCACAATGATTAGATACAACTGGTGCGATCCCTTTTTTTTTAAAAAAAAAAGGCATCTCCCTGTCTCATTAAAATCCTTTCTCTGAAACTACTTAGTTATCTGTTCCTTTACAAATGCTCTACTACAAGGGATCAGGTTATCTCTCCATACATTCAGATTAGTGGGTTTTTATAACCTAACTACCACCTAGAGGTTCAAAGTATGAAGAGTAGTTTTGAAAAGGTGGTTTGGATAACCATAATATTAGTTTTTACCACAGCAGTAACCTGATGGCAAACAAACGTATCACAGCATGTCACCTTTTGGCATATAGCTGCCATGCTGTAACTTGCATCCCTGCTGGCTCTGCTTGGGATTCCAGAGGATAAATCTGGGTAAAATTTTTCTAGTTGTGTCCAAAGAATATTGCTGTAAAAGTTAATGGGAAATTCAGCAATAATTTTTATTGTTGGGAGGAAAAATAGGAGATCATGCCAAATATGACTTGAAGCCAATTCCCACTTAAATGTTAGTAGCCTGATACATTTTAAAACCTGTTTTTCTTTAAAAATCAAAAGTAACACTTTGTCAGATGTGAGAAGTATGAGTCAATTTTCTACCGGCTAATTGTAAATAGCATGAACCAATACTTTAAGAACATTTGTGGCTAATTTAATGTTACTTGTTTAATTTGATGGCCTTTAATACAAGCCAAAGTTATTTTATAAGTATTAGGCTTTCCAATAAACATATATCCAGATATCAGTCTTTTCATAGGAACCATCTGCAACATGTGAACTTTATACCTGTTCAAATTCTTATTTATTCTTTTGCTTTCATTCTGAAAAGAAATGTGGGTTTTTTGTTTTGTTTTGTGTGTGGTTTTTTTGGTTGTTGTTTTTTTCCAGTGTTAGCAATATGGTACCTAAATGAGATCTCAGTTCTATGGTGTAACACAGGTACAGAACTCAGATTATTACAGTCAAGGCCAAGCATGGATAGAAACTTTGAATCAGACAACTGTTAAAATTCGTTGTGGGTTATGCACATTTTTGAAGTGCAAGTACTACAGAAGGGAGTAAAAAAGTCACAGAAAATATGTTGATTTAGAGATGATTCCTTCTCAACATAAGTTGTGTATAGAAAAACCTGTGTATTCCATAAAGGTTATTTTGAAACCAAATAATTAGTGATGTTTATAAGGATAGGGAACCAACCCATGACTATAAAGCTTCTAGTGATAATTATTTTTCACCTGTCAATAACGAAAGAAACATTTTACTGGAAGCAATCTGTCTAAAGCAGTAACAAAGTTATCTTTAAGCCTCTTATGACTTCATTAATTTTATGGTTTGTGCCTTCTGTTGAAATTCCCTTTATTATAGCAATATAATCTGAATTTAAAAGTTAATCTATTAACCGAACTGTTTCTTAGTGTTTCACCTGTTCATGTTAGATAATAACAAAAAAAAATTCTATTACATGAGATGAAAATTGTATATTTCCTGACAATATTGTGTTTTCTCTGATGTAGCTTGTGTGTGTTGCTGTTAAATTTTATGATAAACATCTGTTGTCTGTGTGGATTTTCCTTAATGGTTTGATGTCAGGTGTACAGATTAGTACTTAATCCTGCTAACCTCTGCTCAAAGAAATACCACCAGTGATCAGTGGCTACCCATGAGCCATGATTTTCGGAATAGGGCCCTCTCTGTTTTCTGAATAGAGAATGTAAATTGTTTAGTCTGAATAGCATTTGGCAGGCAATGGCTTCGTATATAACTTCTGTGTAAATGATACTTAACACTAAGCAAAATGTTTCCCATAATGTAATTGCTCAAATTAGAAAATGAAGATTTTTTTTTAAAAGCCAAAAGTAGAGGTACATTGCTTTTTCTCTCTTACATACTTTTGTTACATTTTTCATCTGTGATTCTTGTGTTATATAAAAAATGCAAAGGCATCTCATTAAATGTGGTGATATCTGTGTCTATTCATGAAAAACACACTTCTAGTGTAACACATGATGTAGACATAGAAATCACTTTTATAAAGTATGTTTGGAGCTTAATGCATCCTCAGCCTGTTTTGCTGTGGTTTGTATTTCCCGAATCTTGACTTTATCAAAGAAAATCCTGTGTCAGCCTCCTTATGCATGTGTTTACCTTCTCCTGGTTTTGCCATTTGTAAAAAGCTTCTATTTCTCTGGTCTTAATGAGCGTATCTGTTTAAAAAGTTGGTAAGGCTGGAGCACCCTTTCAGCAGTCTCTCAAAGCTTTATCTGCTCAAAATCTTACTAATGCAGAATTAGGGCACTAATTTCTCCTGGTTTTGCCCTCACTCTAGGCACTTAAGGAGGAGAGAGAACATTATAAAGGGGATGAAAAGCTTTAGTATACTCACCCTGCAGGGCAGAGGATAAGGAAGATCACAGCTGTCTCTATCTCTTGGATCTGGATCCTATTAATGTCATCAAGCAGTGAATCTTCTGTAGCTGTAGGCTGGACTTGTCCTGCTGTTAACATGCCTCAGAATGAACTGAAGTTCACGAAACTTTCTGCAGCTAAGTAAGTTCAGTGTTACTCAGAAGTTTTCTCCAGAGTCTAAGATGACAACAAATGGGATAGTGTTAGTACAACAACCCCATGGAGCTGTTTGATGTCAGTAAATTGACGGGAGTGCGAAAGTCTATCTCTTGGGGGCTGCCCCTCCTCCTGGCCATAACCTGCTCCTCTCAAGGGGAGGCAAAGTCGTGCAGACTGCAGCACTATGGAGGGGAGGCCGTTCATTCTTCTGCTGCCTTAACCGTAGCAAGCTCTGCTTTTGCTAGCTGGCCTGTTCTTGTTATCTTTCATGCGAGATGGAGAATTTGAACCAGTGAAGAGGAATGAAAAATGCCCTCCCACAGGACAGAATAGGTAAGAAAACAACAAAACTAGAAAGAAAAGAACAACACAGAACTCACTCTGCCCCTCCTAGATTTTGAGCTATTTATTTATTTCATTTGTTTTTTTATAAAAAAAGGAGCTCCTTTCCATGAAATGTGTTCATGATAAATCTGATACCTTTCTATTGTAGTGTATTATACCATTTATAAAGACAGTTTGAACCTGGGAATGCAGCTTCAACAGATATCCTGTTATAACAAGCTGAACCTCAAATGTTTGGAAAAATATACCTTTAATGTCTACAGAGTTCCGTGCCTTTCCTGTCATGAAAACCAATGTTATTAGAGGCTTTTTTCAATAATGTGCAGTTATTTAAGAACATCATTGTTAATTAACCCAATCACATTGCTTGCCTAATGCCAAATATTTTCAGAATGTCATCAAATTGCCAGTAAGAATGGATGGCAAGAAATAAATGTAAAATAGTTTCTCTTTTATTAGATGTCCCCAGCACTGCTATTTTTAAAAATCTTGGATTATAGTAAGAAATTTAGCTAAATACAAGAGACTGGTAAACCCAAGAGTATTCTGGGGAGACAAGTGACTACTGATGGAAGTGTCATCTGAAAGTGATACTGCATTAAGCAGTTACAACACCAAGACGCAAAAGAAATTTTGGAAGAACATGTGATAGGGAAGTGGGTTTAATATCCCCCTCATAGCTGCTTTTCATTATTTGGAAAGCACATCTGCTTACCAATATATAATCTGTTTACCTATGAAATATGGAAGGAATGATAGTAGGCTCTTAGATACCACAGTTTATTTATTTCAAGACATATCATAAGCACGGAAAAATATTGCCATATATTTCCTTCTGGGTGAGACTGAGACACACAGATTAAAACTGTCACAGGATGCAATGGTACATTTGGTACTGCAATGCAAGTTTCTGGCTTTCAGTCCCTTTATTAAAGACGCATGTCAGTGTATCAGTGAATTCTTGTTCTTGGATCTTTGTGCAGCAGTGATGCTCACAAAGTAAGAGGAAGAAGGATCAGGTGAAGGGTACACTGCAAAGAAAGGGTTGTCCATATATTTTTACGGCAGTCAGCAGGTCAGGGAGTAAGGCAGCATGAGTATGAGCTAACTACAGCACAGGCAAAGATTTTAAATTATGTCTCATTAAATAATTATTGATACAGATCTGGAACCTTTCTTCTGAAGGATCTTGTAGAGCTCTTACAAATGAATACTCTATTTAATATTTTTGAAGTTTTCCTTAATTTTAGTGGGACCCTACTTAGAACGTAAAAGTATCTTTAAAATATACATGAAGAGATATATACTCTCTAATAGCAGCAGTAGATGAAGTTTGACCTATGAACTGAACCAAAACAGGCGGATTGAAATGGCGCTGGGTTTAAGGTAGCCAAAGAATGGGTTAGAGCCACACTTTTGTCAAACAGTACAGTGCTATTAAGAGATGAAGAGTTAGATTTTATTTGCAAAAGAATTTTTTCACAGAATAGTGCCAGCTAGCATCGTATTAGGAAAACAATTTGCATGGCCGGAGCCCAGAATGTGACCTATCCATGAGCTCTATGTGCCACAGAATCCTGGGCTGGAAATCTTCCACCCAAGAGATGTCTAGACTTAGCCCTAACATCCTTATGAAATGTCAAAGTCAATCTAAAATGGGAGTAGTTTGTGTTTTTTAATTCCTCTCAGCAAACCTCTCTATTTGAAGTCTAACATAGCAAAAAGATGGTCAAGGGTAAAAAAATAATTTGACCCTTGTAATACAAAAACAGTCGTTGGTTTTGTGGGATGTAGTATTTTGGTACAGACTGTTTTTTTTTAGTGAGAATATCTATAAAAAAATTCGAGTTTAGAAGTCGGAGTTAAGTTCTGATTTGATATCCCTGAAATCAACCTCAGATACTTTAGTATTTGAGTTTTGCTTAGCTAATTTATGATGTTGTTGAATTTTAAGTGTTCTTGGCCTCTTCTGGATCATGATCTTGGAAGTCTTTTATTCACTAGTAAAAATTCTACCCTGGAACTGAAAGATGCTTTCCTAGGGGGGGCTTACTGGAACTGCTAGTCTGTTTACTACAATTTTCCAGACATCCCAGCTGTAAGAAAAAGTGAGTTAGAGAAAAGGAAATGTTGTTAAGTACATTTTTAAAGGAACTCTATTACACATCTTTTTATTGTAGAAGTCTAGTTTTTGGCTTATTGAGAAATATATTGCTTGTTTTCCATGATGTTTTGTGTATTTCTTGATTTCTATTTCCTGATACCTGTTGAAGTGAAAAGGGCAAGAAAAAGTTTATCTGCCACCTACCAGGAGATAAATCTAAGATGTTTATTCAGCAGCACTTTAAAAGTCCTCATAGAAGAATCTAATTCTGACATCATTGCAACCAGAAGAAGTAATGTAGATGTAACAAAATCACGTGATGCTGTTTGAGTATATTCTTTGAAATATGTATGAATGAATTGTGAGAGCTGAACATTTGTCTTCTAGAATGTGTTGGAAAACACTGAATGGCATATACTACTAATTAAATATAAAAATCCCAAATCAGAAGCTTGGAGATGGATAAGTCAAGATGGACAAAACATTTAATGAATTTAGATTTTTAGTTTCACTTGCTTTTAGAAAGTTCCCAATGAATCCTCAGCTTCCATTTGTGTTTTTTTGTAACTGCTCCTTAATAATCTAGCTAGATGACCAAAGAGTCGTTTCAGCGCACCTCACATTGGTATTGTCTGCTTTGAGTTTACTTCAGTGTTTTTAGCTTGCCTTGTAGCTTTGGTCTGGAGTTTGGGTAGTATGGGACCCACACAGCTGTCATTTGAACAGATCAGAGAATGGTGGAAGGCAGAACTAAACTTGTGGAGGAGAAGGTTGTGGGGAATAAATTTTCTTTCGCATTTTCTGTGTGAGAAGAGAACAAGTACTGCTGCAGATTATTTCTTCAGCTCTTCTGTGGCCCTGGGGTGTTATCCTTGTGATTTCTTTCAGGGAAGTTTCTTTGGTGACAGTACAGTTTGGAAGAGTGCAAATGAGATGAACAAAGAGCAGAACAAAAGTTGTATTATGAAATACCAGCAAAACCAGAAGGCTTACATTGAATATTGAATTGTTATACACCAGTCTCCCCCCTATATTCAAAATGAGGAAATTTTCCCCAGAAATTATATTTTTGTTTCTTTTTTAAAATTTTTCCATGGAAAGCTTTCTGCTTTTTCTTATTACCCTCATGACAGGAAAAGTAAATAGGAAAAGCAGCCAGTCAGTGGATGTTGGTGTTACATTTACTCAACATCCTCATCAAGCAGTGAGAAGGCAAAGTGAGAATTTTTAGCCTTTCTTGACTACATTCCTATTATCTAGCTGCTGAATCTCATGATCCAGGCAGCCTTTTTTTTTTCTTTCCCCCAATTGTTATCTGTTTTGTGCTTATACATGCTAATTAAAGATGTTGCCACTAACTTCAAGTATAACGTAAAAGTTTGGATTTATATCCTGAATGGGGCCCCTGGGTGAATATAGTTCTCAAATAAGCCAATAAAATTTTCTTATGCTTACTAATTCTGGAAGCCAAAGTCTAAATATGTCAATATGAATGGCTAACAAGTACAAGTAAAAATGCTGGTCCCATTTATCACTGCCTTCTATAAATTTGCCTTCAGAAAGACCCTTGACATCTTTGAAGGTAAAACATTACACAGGCCAAGTGTTAATAGCCACACTAAGACAAATTCAGCTTGTAGTTCTATCAGAATAAATATGAAGTTACAGAGTTGCCTTTCAGTAGGCCCTGGGGGGAACAATGCACATCCACTGAGACTTCAAAATAATTCAAATAGCTGTTGTTGTTCTTGAAACATTAAAGTGAATCATGAAAATGAGGAAATGAATGCTGGCAAGAGGTTAGCAAGAGGCAAACAGTATGCAGCCAGGTCTATGCAGCTATCCTGCTTTGCCTCCTTCACTTATGACCTGCAACGCCCTGAAAAACTCTGGTCCTGGATCTCTGTGGAAAAGCAGTTACAAGCTGTGCCAAACTGTGTGATGCTTTTGTGCTCTGAATACATGTCCTCCAGGGGCTAGGATGAAACCACCACATTCATTTGCACTTGAGTAAAAACTACATTGTTTTTGCAGTCATTTGGCATCCTGTTCAAAAAATATAAGGTCAAATTCAGCTCTACTCTTGCAACACAAATGATTTCAATGGCATTTTGCCCACCTACATCAGAGCTGGATTTGGCCCATCATCTGGATCTACTTAGTGAATACTGCGCTAAGTGTTCAATGCCTTGCACAGGGTTTTAGTTATGTACTTACCATTGAATTAAATGGGAATTGTATTCTTAGGATCTTATCCAAATTATGAAACTGTAGGCCTGTGAAGGGAAGTTCATTTTTTGTTAAAGTTTGTGCAGCACCAAGCACACTATGACTTAAACTGCAGTAGTTGTGCTGGATGCACCTATAATACAGCTATTAAGCATGATAAAATACCTTGCTAGTGCCTCAATGAAGAGAACGTAACAATAGCAAATAATGGAGAGATTAAACTTTTTGATGTGGGATTACTTTGCTTCTGTTTCTGAAAAAGTTATGACTTCATACATTAAATAGACTGAGTGTATATTTTTCTTAAATTTGATCCTTTTAATTTCTTCATATATAGAATATATGAGGTTTTCTTCTTGCAGGGTAGAAGAGATCCAGGAAAAAATCTTGCTTTCTTCATACTTGAGAATTCAATATCGGTCCGTTCGTGTTTCTACATATTTTAACTTTTTTAAAAAGAAATGCATATTTTAATATTGTCTAGATTTCCTAGTTAATGGATATCTCCAAAATTTTGGTGATCAGGGCAGCAAAAAAGTAAGTCATAAGCCTTCAGAACTTATGAACAATACATGTAACCATGTGTCCACCCAAGAGTGATCAAATAGTTTTGGTCATATTTGCTTTTCATAGAAAATTAAGTTTTCAAATATACAATGTTTTTGCAAAAACATTTCATTTTCTAGGAAAAAAAACCCTTGGCTTCCTGTGAATCTCTTAGGACTCTGGAAATACTTTCATTTTTGATGGTCATAATATCTTCCTTTGACACAAAACAGTTTCATTTGCTCTAGCCCACTTAAACCAAGTGCTTGACACACATCTCCAAGACCTTTTTGGGATCTTGGAAAAAAGATTTTTCTCTGCAATTCTAACAATCTGGTCTGTCTAAGCACAAAAGATTTCTAGAATAGAAAACAGAAAAAAATTTAAATTTTAAGAAATCTAAATTTGTTTTGGTCCTCCCACTTGGGAATCTGGTACGGTTTCAGATTTGATTAAACCAAATAAAAGCAATGAGGTGAAATTACCTAGGTAAGGCGCTTTTAGTTTTAGATTTATCTGCTGGTTGTTTTCATGTAGTTACAATTTGTCTGTCCTGTCTAGTTCTAAATTAATCAATGATGACCATAAATCTTATCATTTGAGATGCTATTTCATGATGTTGTAACCTTTTTTAATCTCTAAGTATATGTAAAATATGTGTACTGACTCTTTTCTCCCCCAGCTGGCAGCTTAGTAGCTTATAGGGCATGTGAGGAATAAGAGAAAACATGGGGTGGGAGAGGAAGGATGTGGTGAGACTGTCAAGGGTGAATTCTGCAGCAACTCTGTGTACAGAATACCGCTTAATCATGGCAAAATGATTCTCTAAGGTCAGTGGGAGAACACGCGGAAAAGGCCAACTCTATCTCCAAACAAAGTAAATGAAGTAGAAATTCAAAAACTAGCCTTGGATTGAAGCAGTGAGTTCTCTGGCATTTGAAATGAAAAACTTTTTCTGTAGAGGAGAGCTGTTCTCCTGAGAGATACGTGGTTCAGAATACTGAATCTGACCAAGAATTAGTCAGGCAGACACCAGATTAAGGATACTGGGTTCATTGCAGCTTATGTAGCAAAGTTAATTGCTGGAGAACAAGTGCTGTGAAGCTTCTGTGAGTCAGAGATTTACAGGATGCTTTGGAAGCAGCAATTGTGACTGCAGTTCTCAACCTACACTACCATATTTTCCAAAATTACAGAAAATGTGAGAGATTTGATCTGGTGCATTACTAGAACAAGCTTAAACAAGAATATGTTATTGACAGAAAGTCACTCTATAGGGTTTTATGGTGTGTGATCTAAAGATAAAAGAAACTAAATACAAGCTGATTAGACATAGTTTACAGTAATAATTTTAAAAGTATGACAGAAACTGGAGGACATGTACTGACCTAATGCAGAGGTAGTTCAAGATAGTTAACACCTCTCTCCTGTAGCAGACAACATAAAGCTTAGGAAGCAAAGTATGTAAAATTTTAAGTGAGGAAAAACTCAGTATGGAATGCTCTTCAGATTTACTGGTGAGCGGTAAGTGATCTTTGACACACTGGAGGGAAGGGATGCTGTCCAGAGGGCTTTTGACAGGCTTGAGAGGTGGGCCCGTGTGAACCTCATGAAGTTCAACAAGTACTAATTCTGCACCTGGGCTGTGGCAATCCCAAGCACGAATATAGGCTGCGTGGAGAATGGACTGACAGCAGCCCTGAGGAGAAGAACTTGGGGTGCTGATGAGAAATTCAGCGTGAGCTGGGAACGTGTACTTGCAGCCCAGAAACCCAACCATATTCTGGGCTGCATCAAAAGAAGTGAAACCAGCAGGTCGAGGGAGGTGATTCTCCCTCTCTGCTCTCATGAGACTCCACCTAGAATACTGCAGTCCGTCCTGGGGCCCCTAACATAAGAAGGGGATGGACCAGTTACAGCGAGTCCAAAGGAGGGCCATGAAGGTCATCAGAGGCTAGGACAATTGGAGTTGTTGAGTCTGGAGAAGCGAAGGCTTGGGGGAGACCTTATAGCAGCCTTCTAGTACCTAGTGGGGGCCTATAGAAAAGATGGGGAGTTACTTTTTACAAGGGCAAGTAGTGATAGGACAAGGGGAAATGGCTTTAAACTGTAAGATGATAGATTTAAGTTAGATATAAGAAAAAAAATCTTCACTCTAAGGATGGTGTGGCACTGGATCGAGTTGCCCAGAAAAGTCATGGATGCCCTATTCCCAAAAGTGTTGAAGGCCAGGTTGGATGAAGCTTTGAGCAACTCGATCTGGAGGAAAATTTCCCTGACCCTGATTCCCCTGGGATCTTTATGGTCCCTTCCAACCTGACAATTCTATGATTCTGTCTGAAGTTTTTGAGAATGGAAGATGTTCTCAAGTACTTAGTTTATTTCAATTGTTTATACAGAATAGAGGAGAGCTGTTTCTTAGGAACTGAAAGGATCCTAAACCTATCCAAATGTGTGCTCCTAATTTGGATTTCACACCTTTACACACACGAAAAGAAAATAAATTAAAGTCATCTGGACTTCTTCACCTCCAAGTACTGAAATGACCATTAGAAAGGGCTAGGAAATTTCTTCAAGATTGGAAGTAATTTGCCACTCTTGAAAGCACAGAAGACTTGTTGCAATGTGTATGAGTGGGCAATGCCATTGTAGTACCAAACAATTAAGTGACTTTTGACAGAGGACTAGCAAAGAGTATTTGAATTGGTGAGGAAAGGATTTTTATGAACTAGATTGTATTTAAATTTCCAAATTGATTCTAGTCACTTGTGGCTTCTGTATGGGAAATTGGTTTTATGCAATGCTAAAAGTTGCTGTGGGATTTGCACTTGAATAAATTGAGCTTGATTGGTGAAGAGTTTGGAGGCTGAAAAGTAAATGCTCAAAGTTGTGGTGAAGATTATAAATGTTAGAATATAAGAATAACACTTATCTTTGCTAGTGTTCTATTATCCATTACTTTCCCAGAGCTTACTTTTGCGCTTTTGAGTTCCTGTGCCGTAACAAATTGGTGTGATGATTATCAGAGTCCTCTAGGTACTTGTTGAGACAGTGTTGTTATATCTACCTTCAGCACAGTATTCCTGACTATAAGGTAGTTCTGAGTTGCAATAAAGACAGTAGAAACCCAAAAGAAATGAAAATAATTACGTGCCCATTCAGGGAGCAGATACTTGGCTTTTGATTAGAAAAAGCAGCCAGGAAAAGAATTTCAAACTTAGTCTCTTTTAGACTGAGCCTGGCCCAGTAATTAAGAAATGAAACAGTTTATTCTTGTTTAAGAAACATCCCAGAGGAGAGGAGAGGGAATTTGGAACTATCCCAGCAAGAAATTGCTCTGGACTTGAGTGATCTCTTTGCAGCTGATAGATCTGTCTGAAAGTTGCTGATAATCTTAAAGAAAAAGCAATGCTTTCTGGCAGAAATTTAGCAGAAAACTAAAAAAGCCTAGTCAGCAGACATGCTATTTGGATTTCAGGAGTTTGGAAAAAAATTCTGTAGTTATTTTTTTAAATGAAATGGAAGGGTGGTAGAAAACATACTAGGAGATAACTTCTGAGATTATATGTACATATATATATATATATATACTGCTACCTATCTCTATCATCACCAATCTATTCTCAACAGCTGTTTAAATTGAACAAAAATAATATTTTGAGCACAGGGTTAGTGAAGTCCTATGCATATATTTTCAGATATCTTAAGAATTCAAAAAGCATGACCAACTTGTTTATATTGCCCCCTAAAAATACACTCATGAAGGATCAAAAGCAGAATGAACAATACCAGTGATAACTGGAAGAGAGTACAAACCTACAGGAACTTTTCCACTAAGTAGCTGGAACAATACACATGAGGGCCCATACAGCTCTCAGATATAATTTTAACCTCTGGGCAAAACTTCTAACTTAATTTTTCAGATACTTAATTCACTATACAATTAGCTGCACTTATACAGCTTGAAATGACAAATTTAGGAAAAATAATTCTTTGCAAATTTTGTGGAGATAAGATTACATTTTTTCTAGGGCTTAACCTTTCAGCAATTCACCCAGATGACCATCACACTATAGGACTGGCTCATGACTTCTTTTGAAGAAATGGCATTTTACATGTACCACCGAATGGTCCTTCTATTTTTTTCTTTTACCAGACGGCTTTATAAAAATCTGTTTGTTCCCATTTTATCCAAATTATGTGTGTTAAATGGAAACCTAAAATATCTCTCCCCTTCTTACCATCTTTTTACTACAAACTTCTAAATCCAGGACTCCACCACAAAGGTCCTGCTTTTTCATAGTGCATTCCCATTCAGACTCAACTGCCTTGCACAAGTTGTTGTGCCTTGAAGCCTATATACAGCATCTTGACTCCTTTCTCCAAACAAGCTGCCTTGGCTTGGCCTGGCTCCCATTGTGCTGAGCCTGAAGAGCAGGTTCCAGTTCTTGTTGTATTCTTGCAGCAAAAGTTGAAAATCACACAGAGTGCCAAGAGATGATCTCTGCAGCACACAGGAGGGACACAGCAGGGATCAGCTGGAACTGCTTGTGTAGAAGTGCTTTAACTCGGGTAACCCATCATCATTGTTTGGAGAACTCTTCATCTCTGCTCCACACACCAGTTTAGAAACCTCTGCTGCAAATTCTTTCTTCGTGGTAAGGTTTTAGCAGTTAACAGCCCATACAGATGAATACCTTTCAGGTCTATCTAGAGGGAAATTGTTGGGTGACTTACTGTACGAAAGCTATGTTAAAAGCAAGAATAGCTTGTATTATTAACACTCATGTGTATCAGTAAGTTTTCTTGAATAATTATTCAATTACTTAGTTTTATTAAGATAGTTTATTAGGAAGTTCCAAAAATCACATTAGTGTCTAACTAACAGTACAAGCTTGTAAGTGATTGTTTTAGGTAAAGGAGTAGTTAAAGAAAACATTCTAAAAAGTTACTACAGTAATTGATGTATAAGTTTAAAAATTTGGAGTGTACTGGTAGTACTTAGGCTAACACCTAAGTTTTGTGGTCGTAAGCAAAAATTCCTCTTTTCTTAAGTATCTCTTCTACTTACTGGTGTGTATTACAATGTAAGCACATAGTTATTTCTTTTTTTTTTCCACTTAAAATTGAATTAGTTTTTTTGCTTCCTATTGTGGCACAATCATAGGGAAAGTCCTTTTCCTCCCCATGGAGAGTGAGTTCAAAGCTAGATATATCACTTGACATTTCTTAAAATTGCTTTCTGTGTTCCAAAGCAACTACATTTACAGCTTTCTATGTTTACAGTGTTTCATAAAAGGAAACTGTGTTTAGCTTTGTTGAATAAAAGCTGAACAGCTTGAAGTGAGGTATCTTCAAAGTAATAAGAATATTGTGAAAATAGTTCAGAAAATTAAATAAAATAATCATAATCAAATGTTACTCAACTGTGTTTGGATCTCACAAGTTGAACTCTGACCTGACTACAAGCAAAATGCTGCAAAAGCTAGCATCAGTTTACTAGTGTTCTCTCTTCTGGGCCAAAAGCTTAGAGATTTGTATTCCAGAAACAATCATTCCAAAAGCTTTTTGAACAAATTTAATCAAGTCTGCTTTTGATGCTACATTAGTTTGTGCTTGTTTTTTTTTATTGTTGCATTTGGTTTTGGTTTTTTGCTTTTTTTTTTTTTCAATAAGGCTCTTGCATCTTCGCCTTGGAAAGATTGAACATGCTTGTGACTGCTTAGCTTTGTGCTGCTACTTTATTTTAGAGTAACGTCTCCAACTAATTTTTCATAATGTACTGCTTCTTATCTCTAAGAAACTTTGATTCTAGAGAAAAATGTAGGGGAAAAAGAAGACTGCTATCCCTACTGAAAACTTAGAGGTCTCAGAATATTTTAGTATTGGTATTTCTGTTGCAAAATCTATATTGTCAGAAACTCACTTATGACACGTTTCACAGAGAAAACTGCACATTTGCCACTTCTGCATTCCTTTTCTGATGTGGGTGTGTTATCATCAAAGATTAGTTTTTTTCACCTTTGCTTTGTCATTGGACTAGAACAGTTTTGTATGTCAAGGACACATGATACAGAGGATTTTTTTTTCACTTCAGTGTTCTTTTTCTTCTATTTTTTTCTGCTTAGGCCATCATGGAGGATTCTCTGTGTGCTTAAATCGTCACCAAAAGAGAACAGGGTGTAGTATTTTTGTGAGCATCCTGGGCTAGACTAAGGGATGATACAGTCCCATATCTCTGCTTGTTATCTGTTCTTTTTAAAGAGGGGCTTTCAAGTATGTATGTATGGCAGGGGTGGTGAGAGACCTGCAGCCAATGAGCAGTGCTGCAAGAGTGACCTTACTGCTTCACTAACACTTCAAAATCTGTAGGACTGAAACATGGACTCTGAGGATAACCACTTGCACCCTGCACCCACTCTCTGACTACCTCCCTCCTGCCCCTAGTGCCCCAGGGCTTTCTTCTCTTTGAAGAGCACATCAGGTTGTATTAATGGATATAACATAAGGAGAGAGCAGCAGGGTATTTGGATAGCTCTTGTCCTAGTCATTATTCTGTAAAGGAGTTTCAACATGTTATTCTGTTTTGGAGGCATTCTATATTTTTGGTGTTTACAAGCACTTGTGTCTTGTATATTTAATATTATAAATTTTAATAAGGATATAATTTCACTAATTAATTTGACTGTGATAAGGCTAGGGTAAAGATGCTAATTTCTTTTAATTGATCTTGCTAGACTCAGGATTTATACTAATTCTTAATCTTACAAATGTTTCTTTGAGACGCTAGCTGGAAAAGCCATATAGTTACAGGATGTACTTAAAGTTGCATGTTGTATCTGGAGGAAAGGAGAACTTGCAAAATGATAGTTCAAAAAAATTGTCCTCAAGATGCTACTAGTTAGAATTCTGTATATAAAACAATTTTATGGGAATGGAATATAAAGTATCCTTAATTTCTACATTTTTTTTTTCAAATGTCATAGTTTAATATCAAAGTTGAAATTCATGTCTGAACCTTACAATGGCTTCCTCTCCAGTGAGTCGGAGAAGCCTTGGGCAGATACCTCACATGAAGTAAAGTTTAGACACAGTTAAAGCCAGTGAAGACCTGATGTTCTCCTGGATGTAACGATACCCGTAAGCCAGGAACACATTGAGTCTTTTTCAGTTCTGACTTGGCATGTAGTGCCAAGAGTGCAGAGCTGCAGAAAACTAGAAGGATTTTATGACAATGTGGTGATATTGCCTTTGGGACTTGTCTTTGCATGAACTTCTCTGCTTTGGATGTGTAGAATCTCCTAGCATGAAGCTGCCTTAGTTTCCTAATCTTACACTTCTGTTTTGGATGACTGATGGTCCTTTCCATTCAATTCTCACCATTCTTGTCCCGTGCTACTGTAGATCAGTCAGTTCAAGAAAAAGGCAGGTAACGATGGGATTCTAAATAATTGCTGTTGGAAGCATAGCTTTCATGTCTGTGCTAAGAAGAAAGAGCATGGAATATGTAGATAGGAGATGTTTCTTTTCTCTGTAAGCCTTGCATAAATAAAATTACTCCTCTCTTGGATCACTGACTCCTATGGGGCTACTCATTTGAGTTAGGAAAATTAAGTTTGCCCAGAATAATTACAGTCCATCTGAGTGTATTTACAGTTCCAATTAATTATTTGCAGGTTCTTTAAAATATGTTATGTAATTTGTGTTTTTAATTTTATTGCTGTTCCTGAAGCTTTAATGTTCCTGTTAATGCTGTTCTGAAAATAAAACATGTATGTAATGAGACTATCATATTTTACATTTTTTGGGGGACAGTTTCGAATGTAGAAAGCATGTCAAGGTGAACTGTGTAACGGAGTAAGGGATGCAGACCTTCCTCATTTTCCTCATGGGAAAAAGTCAACATGATACCTAATCCAAAACCAACAGAAGTGACTTTGGAAAGGGAAGGGGAAGCCTTTCTACTGGCTACAGATCTATTGTGTTCTATACCTGAACAGTTTGAAAGCTGTTCACTGTCATCTACATCACTTTGCATTTGGTTATTGAAATCTTGAGATCATCTGTATTATAAATTTATGTGGAGGATGTAAAGTTTCTTTTGGTATTCCACTGGAGTAATTTCTGAGGAAACAAATACTGGTTTTGGAACAATGTGCCCTGTATTTTTCTAGGGGGGTGGTTGAGTCAATTTGACATAAGACCCCAGGAAATGCATCAATAATGACATACAGTCAAACTTCAGGAACCAAGTGAATTGTACATAAGATTATTGTGAACTGCCAAAATGAATCAGGGCAAAGGCCATCCAGTCTTCTGTATTTATCTTTGTTATTGGCTATTGCTTCATAGAAAAGAAAAATAAAATGGCTCTTTGTGTTTGGTTTTCAGGGGTCAGTGCTGAGGGTACCACAGAAAAAGAAAGCAAGAAGGAAAAGAACAAGCCAACACCACCTTGCAGGCATACTCACAAGCTTTCTCCATGGTCGGGATTTCCTAGTTAATTTGTTGGACCCTGCAGGAAGATAGAATATGTTTTGGTATTTGAAGAAATAGACAACTTCTATTAAAACCATTGTCTAAGACCATCCTTTTTTTAGCTGACAAAGTGATCATTAGATCATTTCTACAGACAATTTAAAATTCCCGTTCTCAGTGATAAATCTGTCCATGTATAACTAAGACAAAGATATTTCAACACGGATTTTATTCAAAACTGTCTAGGGAGTATTTTGTGTAGGTTTGTCCCTCTACCTGTACACAGAGAATGAACTTTTGCACAAAATTTTGAGATTCCACATCCAGCTGCTGCAGTCTGTAATTCAGGATCTCAAGGTCATCTCTTGTTGTTAGTTTCTTAATGTCTTTTTTTTTATTTAGAGGCTATAGCTAAACATAGTAGAGAATGATTAAATATTATAGCTTATGTGCAGATCGAGAACTATTATGTGACTGAGTTTTTGCAAGTGCAAAGAAAATCTGTCACTAAAATGTGGATTCTCGGGTTTCACTGGGTTGCTTGTCATGGTGCCAATCAAATCCAGAGTCCTCTGTAATCATTAAACAGTGTCTCTCAGTGCCTACCTAGGTCCTACTGATTATTGAAGACCTAGGAAGAATTTTTTTCCATCCAAAGTGGAAATCCTACATGCATTCTTCTCTCAAAAATCATCTATCTCTACCAGTTTTTTTTTAATGTCTACTTCCACTTTCTTCCCTGACACCTACCAATGTGGAGTGACAGGCCCAAAGGAATATCCATAGGAATTTAGAGCCTAGGAATTAAATTTAGGGTCTCCTTGAATTCTATCTTATTTCCAGCCCCAGCAGGAAAACTGATCATTCTATTTTTCCAAAATCTCTGTACCTGTTTACTGTTCATATTTTCTTACTTAGGCTTATTCTTTCTGCACATATTGTATTCTCGTGTTCTGTATACGTGGTTGACAAAGTGAAGGTAAGACAATAGAATATACTTGAGTGTCTGACTTAACGTTAGTAATTCTAGTTTTAATAATACTAGCTGGACCCAGTGACAGTGAAAACATGGATATGAAGAAACAGTTAATGTACAGACTGACAAGGGAATCTGAGTACATGCTTTGGTTAGCATATATTGAAGTTTACACCATTGTTTCTGTTGTTTGAATATACATAAAACTCATATCCCAAATTCTATTAAAATTCTTGAAGCCATTTCACTTTATCAGCATGAACATTTGGATTGCCCTTTTTATTGCTTACAGCAAAAATACTAATCGACTTAAAGCCAATTAAAACATACAGCAGGGGTTTCTTTTTTATAAGTGAAAACATACTGTAATGTCACAACGGCCAACTCCTGCCTTCCTGCTCCAGGTAAAAGACTTAACAACTTTAGCAGTGCTTTCTCTGAGTAAAGGTTAAGCAAAGTTTTGAAAGCACTGCCAAGTAGATTATGTACATTTTTTTTTTCTTGTATGTAGTATAGTTTCTGTGTAGCTTTCTCCTACATACCTTTTTAAAAAAAGGTTCTAAGAAGAAAGATATCTTGCACAGAAAATTCTCAAATTACATAAAAACTTTGAATAAAAGTCAGTCTTAATATAGGAAAGGAGTCTTTACAGCAGGGAGTTCCTATTTATCTCTGGGTGTGGAGGTGTGTGTCTGGATATACCTGCTTGAGAAGCCTGCACAAGAAGGCCACAAACAACTGAACAAATTGGAGATGCCTCATGCAATACATGCTAGTGCCTTTTGTTGTAAAACTAAAGGAAATCTGAGTCATTGCAATCCTAGAATGTAATGCTAGACAAATGAGAACCAGACCACAAACAATGAAGCCGAGCGCATCATTATAGGTTGAGTATTGTGAATGACTTACATAAACTATGGCTGAAACTCAGAGTTTAGCAAAAGACTATCACCCTTAATTGCATTAAAGACAATTAAAGATCATTGGTCTACAAGCTGTCCATCAGGAATAAGAATCTCATGAATCTAAGCTATAAATATTTAAGGAGAGTAATTATTCATTTTGATCTAACCGTTTTCCTTTATCTTACCTTTCTTTCTATGTTATGAATTGCCTTTCATTTATCCACTCCCTTGCCCAAAATGAGGAAATAATTGCACATTTGTCTTCACCTAGTCTCCATTTTCATCAAGATTTTTCAGCCCAGGATCTTTAATGAAATCCTCTGCCTTCCTGAAGACCTTTCCTGTTTTACTAACAATGCTCTTTCATGAGCTCAGTGTCAGGTTCCTCCTTTCCTAATCTATTGATTCCACGTAAAAATAATCCAGGTAATCCTAATGTTCTCTTGAAAAAAAATGTGTTATTTGTGGTTATAAGGTCCATAGGACTTCTAACAACTTTGTTTCTGCTCTTCATTTGAAAATGATAAAAACCTATTATCAACCGGCTCCTGTTAATGCCAGCTAACATCACCATTAGGCGTTTGCTGTCTGCACTGGTTGAAGTCATCCCCTAATAAGCACTATTTATAGATTTTATGCCCACATGATGAAATAAACCACAGATTATCAAAAGCTTTAAGAGTTTAAAAAGGCTCTAGATGAGACTGTGAAGGGAGAAGGCATCAAACTGAGAACAAAACTTCAGTCCTGAACAGCAATGTTGTAACATCTCTAGTGTGTTCTCACACAGCCACATTAAGAAACTCTCACTTCTCCTAAGTTGTCTCAAAGACCATGGAAATTCTCTGGTGGCTGGAGGTAGGAGACACTGAAGTCCTGCTAGAACAAATGCACTAGGCATTTCTCTAATGTGCATTTGAAGTGGTTGACCATGGGATTTAAATGTGTTGAGGCAGACTATCCCATGAGACTTTAAGTGTGGTAAGAACTCCAATGGGAGTCAGCTTACGGGTTATAAAGATTTTCTAGAGATAATCCTAAAAATGTGAAAAGTCCACTGATTTATGAGCTCTTGATACTCCTAACAACAACAACAACAAAAAATGGCAGAAGATGATTCAAGGGTTTAAGTACATTTGAAACAACTACTATCCAGCTAGCTGAAGAAAAGAGAGGGCCTCCCCTTTATTTTTTTTAAGAAAGAAATACACTAAATTAAGTCTGACAATTGTGTGGTCAAAACATTTCTTGGATTTCATAATCATAGGGCAACTCATCATCAGAATTAATGTCGAGAGGAATTTGCTGCCTTTGTGGATAATAAGCAGAACAGAACAAACAGTCTCTAATCAGTAGCCAGTTCAACATTTTACAGCTCAGGTTTTCCAGTTGCCATTTTAAATACCTTAAGAGCAATGAATCTTTTCTCACTTCTGGATTTATCCTCCTAGCAGAGTTTCTTAGAACGGGCAGTACATCAGTTTAGTGTGAAAAAAGAGACAGGGTTTTGTTGGCACCCACTGAGGAGATGTTTGGTGAAAGTGACACATTTTACAGACTCATTGCAGCAGTTATTTTTCCCTAATGCCCTTGACACTTGCTTTATTGTAGACTACGTTCTTGATTTCAGGTATGAGAAGAATGTTCAGAACGTTGCTTATTTATTAATGTAAAGGAGAAACATATACTTTAGGGAGACCCAAGTTCAACTGGAAGAGAAAGCTGGGGGCTTAAAACCTCTCTACTCTAATTGACAAACAGTCTGACAATGAGCTTAGAAGCTAAAATCATTTATATGTGTATGATTTTCACTGAGAGATATGTGAAGCCATTTTATCTGATGGTAGCAGTGCTTCCACATTAAATCATGAGAAAGATGTTAATACTAAATTGGCTGAAGACTAGTAGAAAGAACAACTTGTTCTACTCGTATGTATCTCTTGCTAGTGCGTTTGTTCTACTTCTGCAGCTGGTTTATAACAGCTGGTACAGTATGTTCTCACTCGGTTCCCACAGACAGAAGTTTTTATACCATAGACTCATTTCACCAGGTTCTGGACATAACACAAACTGAAATACTAGAAAGTAGAAAACTAAGCATATCAATTTTTGTAAATTGACGTAACATAGCATTTAATTTTGTACAATCCTTGAACTCCTTGAGGAGCCAGATGTTCTTTTAAATCTGACAAAAATAATGTTTGAATTTAAATTAAAATTCCTACAAAGATTTCATGATTTCAATTCTGATTTCACTCATTTTCCAAAAATTACAGACGTATAACATTTTCTGGTTTAAATGCCATTTAATTAATTTATATGCAACACTGGAAACTAATAATGATAGCAATGTTGTTATCCAATGTCATAAATTTGTCTAGATATTCAGTGACTTGAATTGAACTGCACTTCTTTTCTCTTCAGATGTTCCTTGGCAGTGCAGTGCTGCAAAGAGCTAATGAGAATAAAAAATGCCTACTGGGATACTTCTGTATCCTGAATAAACTACAAAGGCTTCTGAATTAAATATAATGAAAAAGTAAGGCTCGGTTGTACTGTTTTAGAGTTGGCAATCATATACATGGATTTGTCCCCAGTTTTGTTTTGTTTTCATTTCTTTTTTTTTTTTTTTTTAATATTGATTTACATCGTAACTTTTTCTGAATATTGTGTTTGTGTCTTTTTGGCATACTAGGTCTTTACAGTCCAATTCCTAGAAATGCATATAGGTTCTACATCAGGCATGGGGACAGAATCTTGCCGTCAAATCAGCCAAAGCACTGAGCCAGAATGTATGCTGGGCTTGTGTTTTTATGCTAATTGTGGAAGGCCAGAGTATTTGGCATAAAACCTATAGGTAAAAAGCTAATTAAGCAATATTTTTGGAATGTATCTGAAGTAATGGGTTATTTTATAAGGCAACAACACTTTGTGACTCAAGGCTGCAGGATCTTTGATCTAGAACCAGGAGCCTTCAAATTGAATTTGATTGTATTATTCAACAGCAATCAAAACTGTGCCTTCAAATGCCCATTTCTATGTAAGGAGTACATATTTACAGTTTACAAGTATATTTTGTGTACAACTCAACCTAAAGGAATGACAGACATTTCCAATATTAATCCCAATTTTATAAGTACAACATAAATGTCAAAACATAGTCACAGCTACATAGACATTGTTAAGTGACAGTGGAAAGAATTTGGGACTATGCTTTTTAACACTTACCACCACTTATTGTTCAAAATATTTGCCACTCAACAAATTCCTCTAAGTATCCCAAAATGAGAATTAAATTTATTCCAAAGCCACTTACTGACTCTGAAGGAGGAAATTAGGGACTGGGACTATCCTTTATCACCAAACCAAAATTCCTCATAACTTAGTGATCAGGGACGCCTCTCAGTACCCTCCCTCTCCCCATGAGAAGTCTTATAATAAACTTCAAATTTGCTCATACAAAGTAGGCACATAAATCAAAGTATTGCATATTTTGGAAAGAGCTTCTATGCCTGGAGGACTGGGTGTACATCCTGCCTCAGCAGTTTTTGGAATCTAAATGTTTGTTTTATGTCTCTTCTAGAATTCTGTGAGGTGGATTACTTTGTCCCCACAAAGTGAGATTTTAAACTCAATGAATTTTTTACTCTATCTGGGTTGGGATCTTTTTCATTCTCAATCCCCCATTCTGGTTGTGTATTTTTTCTGGTATTCGACATCAAAACTTTTACTCGAAATGAAGGAAAATATCTGGTTGGGGTTGGACCTCTCACATAGACTTTTATTTTAATTTATTTTAATTTAATTAATTTTATTTTATTTCTATCTTGTGTCATAGCAGTTCTACCCCTCTGTTTTTATTTCCTTTTCATTTATCTGGCTAGAGAACTTTCTATGATTTTTATTAATCTCCTGTAAAGCAGCTTATAGACTTTTAATATTTCTTGCCTTATTCCTATAATTTCTGAATTTGAACTTACTCTTTCCCATAAGAAGGTATACTTTCCCAGTTTTTTATGCACTGGATTACATCTGAACACCTCCATCTAAGTTTTTTCCTGACTATCTGTATTGCAAACAATATTCATGTTTAAAAAACATTTCAGATCCTCTGTACAGTTCCTTATCTTTTTAGCCTATTTGGCTTCATTAACTAGCTTCTACAGATTTTAGGTCACCCATTTGAAACAGAGAGCCTGCATTTCAGATCTGCTTTTTTTTGTCTTTCTATTTAAAGTAAAGCCACTCCTAATCACTTGCTCTTTCTTCATAGCCAACTGTTTTATGGTGGCTTTTACTATTTGCACAAAGAAAGTCTAAAAGACCCTCTCCTCTCACGGGCTCAGGTGAGAGCTATGGCATTCAAGGTTAATTAGCCCTATCTTATTCATAGATTGGATATCCAGTGCTACAGTCTCATATAATGACATAAATTTGCAGCAGTATTTGTCTCAAATAAAATTACCAAGATCTTTGTTTATATCAAAACCTAATCGAAAGTATTCATAGAGATTTTCAACATTAATACCAATAAGCTTATATTTTTTTGCTCATCAATCATAGCATGAAAGCAAATAATGTTCTAGGAGTATAGACAGGCCTGTGACAGTGATTGCAGTAGGAATAATATTCAAATGTCACTCAACATTTCATTGTAATATGACAGGATTATTCCTTCTAGCTAATTAAAATTAAATCTCTGAAATTATCTTTTTTTTTTTTATAAAGTTAAATATAAATGCTGGCCTGTATTTTCTGTCTTAGTGCCCTACAGCAGAATGAGGCATCCTGCCATTGTCAGCTCAGTGGCAGAAGACAAGACCAGGAAGCTCTGCCATAAAGGGCGTGAGCATGAGACCTTGATCAAGACTCACAGTACTTAGTTCCTGGCTCTTTCCATATCCTCCCCAAAACAATCTGCAAAGTCAGAATTGACTGTTCTCATCTTAAGAACAGTGATTTTTAAAAATAAATATAAAATTTTCTACTTGAAAAAAATACAATTCTGTAAGAAAATTCCAAAACAACCCTAATAAAAATGCCCTTCAGAAATGTCACTCTTCTGTTGGAAAAAATAAACCAACATTACATTTGGCAGCAGTTCAAACCCAGAACTTTGGCTTCTGGTTCAGAAATAAGGAGTATTTAACTTGCATCAGTTGAAGGTATTAATTCTAAGGGCTGAAAGCATTTCCTCTTCCTGGAACATCTTTTTCTGAGCCATTAACTTCCAGGGGTAATTGCATGCTGTTGGTGAAAATTCAGGTTGCCTAGCTCATCTAACAAATACTTAACTGATTATCACAGTACATTTAAACTTAATATAATGATTTTGAAGGAGTAATATCTGAAGCAGACTTTTAGATCCACAGAAAAAGGAACAGATTGAATGTTTAACAGGGGTTTCAATGAAAGAAGGAGTTAATTCTAATTTTGTTGCTGGTATAACACGAAATTCTAGCTCCAAACCATGGTGCAGTGCTCAAAGGAATAGCCCTACAACCTGAATCAGCATTATGCAGCTGTGCAAGAAATTGTTAGATAGTTAGCAAAGTGATTGTGAAATCCTGACTACTGGCAATACCAGCCTGAAAGATTTAAAGTTTTAATAGCTGCAGTTTCATTATTAAAATCATAACAATAATTTACAAATATCTTTGTAATGAAAGCAATTACAATAGTTTAAAATGTTACCATGATATTTTCCTAGATAATATGTTACCATCCACTTCTTAGTTGCCAAATATTAGTGTGATAAAAACCAATTCACAGAATATTTTCAATATTTTCAAAAAACTTAGGCAGATTTTTGGTAGAATACATGAAAAACCACCTCTGCTCAACATTAGAATAAAGATAATTAACTCATATTTTAATGTATGTGTATATTTAACGTGTTATTTTATTATATTTAAAACCACATATTTTAACATACATGGTTTTCTTGACACCGAATAAATGTGATAACGAATAAAAAAATTAAACTATACCTAGCACAAACTCTTCCATGAATACATAAGTAACAATTCCTAGTGATGTTGAAAGGACGTCTTGTAAGTATCTACCTATGAAATAGCACACATTTGTTCACTGAAATTAATAATTTTACATTAGATGTAATTTTCTTAATGATAACTTTAGAATTTATGGTATTTTAAAAATGCATATAACATTCTGTTCTATAACACAAATCAGTAAGGTATTTATAAGCATGACTATTTTTCAGAATTATATTTTAAATATAATGTTATGGAACAGTGTAATTAAAATATATTAGTTTTCCATAATTCTGTTAATATGCGGTTCTTGTAGACATACACAGAAAAGACACAAAATGTATCAAACAACAGACCAGATGCAAAAGATCTGCCTAGACCACTATATATTAACTTTCAGTTCCTCAAAACTGTCTCACAGCTAACCTAAAATTGGTAGAGCTTTCCACTTCTAGCAGTCAGCAAGTAAGAGCAGCCTTCTTATGAGAAACACCATACTGCGACTTGCATCTACTTTCATTTGTCTTTGAGACCAGGCAGACAGCTTCAGCTTTACCCATCACACCAAACGTGAATCACAGGTTTGGCAAGACATATTAGAGAAGAAGGGCTGCAGCTGCTCACCTAATGCTTGGTTATGGAAGAAACAGGCAGAGGGGCTTTTCTTCAGCAGAGTGACCTTTTAAGTTGATGACTGACAATAATCTGTAGCTCAGAAAGCAAGCTGAGGAGATGGCATTGATGTCCTTTTCCCCACTTCCTAAGGGTGATGGGGTGAGCTGAAGCCTTCTTTAAGGAACAGTTTATGTTGCAAGACAACTCATTCACCATGGGCTCTGTTCAGGCCCTGAGGAGCTGTAGCTCATAATTACAGGAAAGAGCCTTTCCAGAAATGAATGTGTGTTCATGCAACAACATTTAAAATTACTTTCTTAAAATCTACTCTGTAAAAGGTAAATGATACCCTTTGTATTTGTTGTTGGTTCTGCTTCTGCTCTTTAAGGACTCCTGATCTAACTTCATATTGTTCATCTACTAAGGCCTTCCCGCACAGAAATGTATCAAACAACAGACCAGATGCAAAAGATCTGCCTAGACCATTATATATTAACTTTCAGTTTTCAATTTGTCTTTGAAGTCAAGCATAATATGAGAATCTGGACTGAAACCCCAACTTTATAAATGGTTGGACAAATGAGAGATCATTTTGCTGACAGCCACTCTGGGTCGCCAGCCAGGAATGGTGAACTTTGTGGTGAATCTGATATTTATTTGGGCAGCTTTATTTGCCTTCATAGTCATAACAGGTTAGGACAATGTATTAAGCAAGAATTAAAAAGGACTAATTGGTTTCTCAACAAGCATTCCTATATGTTTATTTAGATTCAGATTCAGGACTTAGGAACGAATGAAAGAAAAAGTGAGCACAGAAAAATTCAGGTTAACGACCAAGTTCTCTTGGGTAATCATCCAGTGGTTACAAGATATGCCAGGTTTAGCAATAGGCCATAATTCTGAAAACATGATACTTTCCTATAAGTTTTGTTAAATCAGTTATTCCTGTTTACTAAGGTTCTGGTCTTCAGATAAGTCAAATAATTGTACTTGAGACAATTGCTTGTGATGAGCCAACTCTGTTGAAGTAAAGAGCTTTTGAAATTTCCTCTTGCTTCTCTAGGGATTTCTGCTGCAAAAATGTGTTATGATATGACTCTAAGAGAACTTGCTATATGAAGAGCTCTAAAGAAAAACATTTTTTTTTTCCCAAAGTAACAATTTGGGAAGGAATTCTGGCACAGTCAGTTATATTATGAATATTCACAGTATGTCCAGGATATCCAATGGCATTATTTTATGTTATACATTTTGCTCAGTCATAATAATTATGTTTTTTTGGGATACAAACTTTCAACCACCCTAATTTTTTGGCTTCATATGTTCATTCATTCATAACATCCCATATTAGCATCTCAGCCAAAGGAAACCTAAAGGAGATTTATCATTTTTCCATTCAGATATAAAAGCAAGGGGACAAATCCTCCCATTAAAAAACAGTACTTTTAGTGGAACTGCCAACCCTTGCCAGATAAACTAAAATACTATTATATAAACCTGTTTGAGTAATTGATCCCAGATTCTTTGTGATTACAGGAATGAAAAGTTTCCATCTCATCACACTCTGCCTGACACTGCTTGGTACCTCTGAAATTTCTGGACTGCTATAACAGAGCGATTGAAATAAAGCTGAGAAATTATCCTGAATGTCATGGGCATCCAAGACAGGTAAAAGTTGACAATGAAAAAAACTATTGCCTCTAGCCACAGTAAAGGGCTATTACTAACCCACCTTTTCCTAACTGTGAAATCTATCTATGACAGTGACAGTGAGGACTTGCTGGACTGAACCTAGAAAAGTGTCTTTGTGATATTCTAGTCCTTCTGTTTCCCTGCTTCCTGAAATTCAGAGCCTTACTCTAAGGTTGTGGCTGGAACAATTTAACACTGTGCTAAATCTTACGTATATGGAACAACTCCAAAATCATGGAGTCTCTACCTGTAGCACAGATTAACTTACTGCAGGAAGCATGATTTTAATTTCCTGACTTAACATTTTCCTGTATTTCATGTTTGGTATTACAGTTATGGTCTGTTATTTGTGCCCTATCTAGAGCCCACCAAAAACTGGTCATTAGAATTGACAGCTACTCTGCAAGACCCTTTTCAGGTAATGTTTTTCTTTTTCTATAGTTATTTTTATTTCTAGGGTTGATGAAAAAATCCACTGATGGAAAATTGAGTGTGAAACTCAGGCCTTAAGTACCCCTGTGTCTGTGAAATAAAAAAAAGACAGATGCATCTTTATTAATAGATGTTTTAACTTTTTATTACATAGAATGTTCTAACAAGGGCATATATTTCAAAAAAACAGATCAGAGTTTTGGATTCTCACCAATTTTTATTGGAGAGAGAGACTAATGCAGAATATGTTTCCAAAATATGGGCTCTAGGGAGCTCTGAAGCAATTGTATATTTAAAATACTCCCTTTCCTTTTACTTTCCACTTTCTGTTTTGCTGAGCAAGCAATTAGATTTTCAAGACTTTTCAGAAAATATTATGAAGAATGTAACCTCATTAGTATAGTACAGAAAGCCATGATAAGTAGGTGTTAATCACTCCCAATCAGCTTCCAAAGGGGAATAAAATACAGCTTCTTCCTAGATGTTTGTTCTGAATAGACCTAACACACTGGAGGAGCAAGGTAAATCAGACTATGCCGAGTAGCTAGACAATGAGATCTACGACATCTTACTAGTTTAAAGAATGGAGTTTGGCATGTCTATTTTACGCTGATTACTCCCTTTGCTGTGGTAATATTGCACAGAACATTGTAGGTATATATTAATAGGAAAAGACCTCGTAAAAATAGAATTTGGAGTGCAGTGATTAAACTGGCAAATAAGATTAAGTAGCAATAGGCCTGCTGGGTGCCTTTTGTAGTGACTCCCTTCCTGCCAGAGAGAGCAGTGCTGACAGAAGTGGAGAGACTTCAGCTCACCACCCAAGCCAGATGTATGTCCTTCCTAAAGGTGTCTGTCCCATCTGTTCTTGTAAGCTGCTGTTGGAGGCTCCAGGAAATACCTTCTGTTAATGTCCATACTCTGAGAAAGTGCTTACTAACATATAATCTGAAATTTCTTGATGTAGTTGTAGTCTGTTACTCATTTTGGCTACCAGAAATTTTTTTCCTTCTCCGTCATAGTTTATGTGAAGCTTACATTACTACACACTAGCATACTCATTGCTTTTTAATTGCAACGAAAACTGTTATTTACTGTCAGCAAGTAAAACCTGCAATAGAGCTCAGAGGTTACTTGAATATTACCCACTTAACTAAATGATTGGTTTGAAATGGATCATAACAAAGCTGGCAGTTATTTTTTCTGTACGGAGGAGGGAAGCTGCAGTGAACTTCAAGGACTTCAGGCAGCTGCCCCATGTATCACAGTATCACAGTATCACAAGGTTGGAAAGGACCTCTGAGATCATCAAGTCCAACCTATAACCTAACACTAACACCAACACTAACACCAACCATCATCTAAACCATGGCACTCAGTGCCTCATCCAGTCTCCCTTTAAACACCTCCAGGGTCGGTGTGCAACTACATAGAAATCCTTGTGGTTCCTGGCGCAGTCTCACCTCTGGACTCCTCTGCCAGTGTTTCCCAGCCCCATCTTCTGGGCACCTCCCTGCAGGGCACTTGCCCAAGTGCTGTGCCCTGGCAGGTTTGAGAACAAATAATTTTCATAGAGGTAAAAGGAGGAGCATATATCCAGGTAGGGTGGGAAAATCCCCACTCAGTCCACCTAACCTGCTCCACACACCACTAGTTTCAACAAGCTCTTCTAAAAACCTCTTCAAGGTGTAAAGGCCTGCATGGTCTGCATCTCTTCAGTGATGATTCTCCTCTTTCTTTCTATCATAGTCACACAGTTTCAGCTATATATAGCGGGAAACTCTAAGTGGAAGTTACCCTATGCTTTCATTTTGACTGTGACACTTTGAAAAAGGAATGAAAAAGAAATATTTACACATTTAGAAGTATATTAGTTTTCCTTGCCAGTTTATTTGATATTTTGGAAACCTTGCCAGAACATATAAAAAATAAAAATATGTGCCAGAAGCATACAGCATAGTAAATCCACGAGACAAATATATTCTTCACCAAAACACTATGAAATCTTGTTTAAAATCTCAGCATTTTGGATCTGCTAAAGCCATGCTTAGGAATCTTCCCTATGTGCAACCAGTGCTTTTCCATTGAATTACAAGGACTGTGGCAGGCATGACCACAAATGTATTTTGTATGGCTCAATAATTTAGGAATAGATCCACCTGAAAATATCTGCAGAGAGAACATACATGAAATGATAATGAAGTTCTGATTTGTATCAGAATGATGTGTTGGTTTGAAAAATGCAAAAAGACAACAAGCTGGTAGGTTGCCCAAGGGCCTTTCAATTTTTATGGTCATCAGAGAAGGAAGTAGTTCCTGTGAACTACTACAAAATGTTCCTGATTTTTACATAAAATGTAGCAATTCCTCAGAGGTCTTCGGGGTCCTTTTTCAGGAACAGGGCAGCGTTTGTGTGTTTTTGTGTGCATATTTTTGCAGGCAGATTTTTGCAGTGTTTTTTGTTTATGGCAGCTGGACCGCTGTACATCAATGCTGAGCACTGTGCTGTGCATGGCTCTTGTTTTCAGCAGACAACATCCTCAGAGCACATTTAGAGGCAAAGGAGATACCCTGGTATTTGTGGACTTGTATGTGGACTTTTGGCCTAGAGAGGCTGTGTGCATCTTCCAGAAAAGCACCTCTGGGCATATCTCACCCTTATTCTAGTCATTTCCTAGGTTCTCTGAGCTCTGACAGACTGAGAAGTGATCAAATATGACAAAGAAACAATTAATTTTACTGGAACTTTTGCAACTCTCCCCCCTCCACACACACACATGCACACTAATTAAAGTTCCAGGAAAACTTTAGTAGTGAACATGTCATAGCTGTGTACAATCTCTGATAATCATAGCTGCCTCAAACAAATTCCTTTTAGAAAGTTAAGTAGTTGGAACTTTAATTCAAGAATTTCAGAGGGAGAAGTATTAACATATCCAAACTCCCAGTTCACCAGACAACTGGAACTGCCTAGTGCTCTTCAGTTCTGGATCAGTAGGTGTAAAGTAGGTTTTAAATGTGGGCTGTGTATATTTGGAAACACCCTTGGGCCTTCGGACAAAATATCTGAGCAAACATCTGACTAAGTGAATGTCAGAGCAAATGGCTACAATTAAAGACATATACTGTGGAACTGAGGAGTCCTCAGGCTGTTGTTAATCAAATCCCATGTTCTAATGGAGAAGACCTGCAGGTGCTCTGAAAGATACTTCTTATTTACCTGATGTCTTAGAAGAAAAATAGTTAATAATTCTAGTAGCCAAAATGGCTGAAGCTACGTACTTGGTTCTTTACATGATGTACTGGATTTTGTGGTATAAGTGAAGCTGGTGTAACTTTAAGCATCTGTAAGACCTAATGGAGGCCATCTGGAGTCCAGGTGGGAAAGGATTAGAAACATGAAAGATAAGTTTCCTTCTAATCCTCTTCAGTCCCACTCTCTGAGGAAAGTACAGTATGCCAATGCGGGTTTGATAAGATGTCTGAGACCACCACCATAACCATGCCTACCCTGAGTGTCTCACAGCTCAAAACTGAGTCTGGCCCTTTTTCAGGGATTCTGTAGTTGTTGGAGACTGTGACCTGCACAGGACACTTTGCAGTGTACTTACGAAACACCAGATATAGCTTGATTTGTCTCATGTTACCACGGGTCTCAAAAATAAGCTGCTATTACTTATGCTCATGTGTACCTACGCTGCCGTCTAAACCAAGGAGGAAGTGCTCATTCCAGAGACTACAGGTGAGTCCTAGAAAAAATAATGTTATTTTATACAAATAAAGAGAGAACTGGAGTTCATCTTGGGCGCTTTCTGCTACCAGTACCATGAAGGCAGAACAAATATTCTTGTCAAAAATGTAGGCTCCTGGAATGTATGGGCTTATATTTAAATGTAACCAAAGGTTTTAATTGCACTTGTGCTTGTGTAAATCAGGAACAATTCACTTGCAACTGATGTAGTGGTTCTGGTGTAATTATCAGCTGCAATTAACTGCACACTTGCTTTTTTAAATGTATCTCAGAAAGCTCAACTTCTCTCAGTACAGGATGTTTTTTCTTAACCATCTTGCTCCTTTTCCAGTGTATTGCAACTTTTTCAACTAAATTACTTCAATGGTAAAATTTATAATTTTTCCTTTCTATCTAAATATAATAAAATTTGACATCCCCTTCCCAAATATTGGAGCTGAGTTATATTAGTATAAGAATATATCTCATGCCATAGTTTCATATCTGAGAAGGCCTAAAGTCACATCATTTGATCCAGATGTGAGTCTAAAACATCCTCCATCCAGACTCAGGAAACACTAAAATTTAAGACTGTTTCCACAGTGTTTACTTGGCCAAGTTGTACACGTGTTATTTTGTGTTCCTGGTTTCCTTATTAAATGGAAACCTTAATGTATCATTTTGTTATTTATGGTCTACCATAAAAACTACAGGATATACAATGTTAAGAGTTAAAACTGAGGAAGTTAAAGCTTAGCATTAGGTTTTCTTGACTTTTGAGTGCATGTTGCTTATGTTAGCTAGCAAGTATTTTCTTACATAAACTCATTTGGTTTATGGAAATTGTTAAGACCTGCAAGGCCAGTTTTGGCTCTCCCAAAGTTCTGTTACCTACTTGTTCTTTAGAAGTGATTTCACATGTGTTCAAGGGACATCCCAGATTTGAATTCTCACCAAATGGTTAAATAAACCGTGACTGTTCTAATTGACAAGTATGAAACCTGCTATAAGGACAAGGGTCTTACCCCTTCAAGCCAATGCTTGTTTAAATTTCAGTTTTGATGTTGTAATAGATGAGAAAGGACTTTTACATACAATCCTGATCTTGTTACCCGTTTTTCTCCATCACTGAAGGGAGAGGGAAGTTTAAGATCCAGCTCCTCGGGAAGCAGTGCTGTGCGCTCCCTCTGCTGGCAGCCGCGCTCCTCCAGTCGTCCTCCACCTGGGGAGAAGCCAGGTCGGGACTCTCGTGCTGCCTCACGCTTCGCTTCCACTTCTCCGGCACCGCCGCTGGCTATCACCCCAGCACCGCCGAGGTCACAGGGTAGAAGAAAGAAAAGGAGAGCGAAAGAGGAAGAGGAAAGAAGGAGCAAAGGAAGTAAAGAAGAAAAACGAAAAGAGAGGAAGGGGAGGAGAAGAAGGGAGGGATGGAGGAAGAGAGAGAAAGAAAATAGAAAAAAAAGGAAGGAAAAGAGAAAAAGAAGCAAATAAAATATCGTTCTCTCCTGTGCAAAGGAGGATGGAAGGAGTGAGATTAAACAGCTGGTGAGGGGAAAGAGAAAGCAAGATTGCTTCTTCTGACAGCAGTTTAAGGTTATATTAGTTTGGTTTTAACATCAAGCTGCATCCTTAGATAAAAACAGGACTAAACTGTTAAACTTCTGAAAATGGCGAAAAGTTACTTGTCAGAAGGAAACTAACTGTGTAGGAAAATGCTATTTTCCAGTTACTAAAACAATGACCAGCAGTAATTCATATATAGATATAAGGTATACCTTGCAGAGTGTTAGAAAACATATTAGTGTTCATGATTGGATGTGACTTCTGTGTGACCAAGCTGCAAATGAAATGTCTACTTTCGATATTTAGTAGTTCAATTCATTCATGCCTCTTCTCCTCACCCCCACCCCCCCCGCCCCTCCCAGCCCAAGATATAGCCTGAAACAAAAATTTAGCAGACAGTATCTTCAATTTTGTGATTCTATTGCATTCCTCTCTCTGAGCACTAATACAAGGTGTATGAAACAGAAAACCCAAATGCAAGGGAGCTGGAAACATCAAGAAAAATCATCCCCCAAAAATATATTACAGATTTTAAAATAGATGGGATTTTGATGGGATTTCTGTTTATGCTCCATTCTCTTGATAGATCAAGCTTAACATTCTTGAACTTAGGGTGCAGTTTTAACATGAAGACTTCACAAAATGAGTATATTCTGTCCTCTTCGTGACTCTGTTCCTCTATCTTTTCTCATCAGTTTCCTTGTTTTCTCACCTTCACCTGGGAAGGAACAAGAGAGACCTTTCCTATCTGTGTACATGAGCATTAGTTCTTTTCTCTTCTAGTTCACTTTGTTGTTGTTGCCATTCCTTAGCTCCTCTCTTATTCATCTAGTTGCCATTTCTCTCTCTAGGGTTAATTGCTAAAATTATATTAAAATTAGCAAGGTGTTTCCAAAGCTGAATGTGGATGCTAGCAAAGAGAAAATGAAGGCTAGCAGGAAAGAAATCAAACACTACAAAAAAAAGGACATAAAATACAGCACCATTACAATGCTTTTTATGTTATATAGTGATTTATGTTTTTTTTCTCATTTTATGTTCTGTCCAATGTAACACAAAACGTATTGCTGACAGGTATATATTTTGCTGTTATTTTAGGCAGGCATAAGATTTCTATCCTCTTTCAGTTCACTTACTTAGTCATGTTTTATAGCAGTGCTGCAGGAATGGAAAAAGAGATCTTGTGGAGGACAGCTCTATAGTGAGCTTTCCTAGAAAATTTTCTTTTTGCTTGGACTCTTCTAATTTATACACCTTACAGGTATGCCTGGAAATTATCATAGGGATCAGATACCTGAATAATGAACCTGATTAGGGTGCCAAAAATTATGCTCAATCTAGTGTATACAGAAAAAAAAAAAGTTATGAGGTATAAACCAAAACTAACTCACAAAATATAAATGGGTTTACCCTTTAGTTGTGACCTCTTAGAGACGTAACGGAGCTTTAAGTCTTTATATACATTAGCTTAAACTGAAACAAAACAGTGTGCCCTTGAATGAGACAGTCTAAAGGAACGGAAGCTAAATACACTTGCACATTAAATCAATACTTCAATTGATTTACCCTATATTACTTAAGAGTCCTGTTTACACAGGACCTCTATGATGTTTAGTGCAAATATAACTCATACAAACTACCCTCAAGATCTGTGTAGCTTCTAAATTATTAATTAAACTAAAACTAGTGTTTCACTGGATTGTGATGTTTTGATTCCTTGCTGTACCAGCTTGTGAAACTATGGGAAAAAGAGGAAAGCAGTCAAAATTTTATATTGAGAGATTCTTCTGGCACTTGTCTTTTGCCAAAGCTGATTTGCATCAAGTTGACAATTGTTATTAGTATCCAACAGTTATTGCTCAGCATTCATCTTCCTAAACAAACTTGCCTACAGGCCTGGGTTACAAAGGCTGCAAATAGTGTTCTCTTCCTATTTTGGAGATGCTGTCCTTACTCAGGTTTATGCAGTAGTGTGTCCTAAACTATAGACTATTTCCAAATCTAGTATATTTAGAGGGCTAAATCTATGTCTGATCTGAAATATTTTTGTGGATATGTACGAGGATTGGATTAGACTCAGGAGCTAATAATTCCCTTTAAATCTGTATAAATATGTGTGCATGCGTGTGTGTATATATACGCATTAAAAGTGCTACAGGATTTGTTAGCTAAATAATTGTTGATTGCTTTTGCCAAAGCTATGTGAATAAGAACAGCATTTGACTTTGTATTAAAAATTCTTCCGATTGAGAAAAAAAAATCTGTGAAGAGTCTCAGAAAAAGAAACCATCTGTCCCACAGAGCTCCTACATTGCTTATGGCAAAATTAGAAGTAATGGGGAACCTGCAGAGAAGTCTCCTTCTCTGCTACCTAGCCTTTGTTCAATCAGGTTTCAAAACTTGCCTAGTCTTAATTGTTTCCTATACTCAAAGCTTACAACACATTGAGAGGTTACCTTCTCCCTAGACGATGATCAATTGTATACTGTATGCTCAAACTCAAATAAATAAAAGTTTATTAGAGATTGCTTTCTATGAAAGCTTGTACTAATTGTCTCCCTACTTTCAAATCTGTGCAAATCCAAGCCTCTACGAATGACTTGGCTTAAGAAAGGCTTATAGCAGTTTTTTTGTTTGTTTGTTCCAAATCAGTGTGGATTAAACTAAAAGAAAAGAAATCCACAGGGCTTTTTATAGTGACATAGTAGTATTATATATTCAGTAATACAGAAAGCTTAATGAGGATCTAAGTTCCTTGATACTGGATTTTTTTTTTGGCTTGTATGAGATACAGAAATGATATGACCATAGATCTTGTGTATAAACTTAATAACTAATTTATAGTTTTAAAACAATTATTTAGGTAGTGTCTCTAAAGTATGTCTTGCCTAACTGAAGGCAATAATAATATCTCCAACAGTAATTTGAGACCTCTTCAAGCAAAATCTGACTTTCTGTAAAAAGGTACACTCTGCAGCCTTCTTTGCAGAAAATTGTACCTTCATCTGTTTATACCAAACATAGGCAATCACTCTGGAAACATACAGAATTTTAAAGTAAGACAGGAGAGGAAGCCAAGGTCCTAGAAGCCTCAGTTTCACAAAGGAAGTAATGAAAAATAAAATAAATCTAAACAGAAGGGTATTGAAATAATTTTAAAAGTATGTTTAACTGTTCCCTATAATTCTTGGTTGGATGACAAGGAATTGGTCTTTCTCAGGAAATAATAGTTTGACTGTTGACCTATTCCATTTGATTCCATTTCACATTCCAGAAGGAAATGATAAATGTAATTGGAAAATAATTAGAAATTCTAGATTGGCCTTGTGGGCTATCTGATCTGCTGTTTAAAATCTGAGTATCGTTTACTCTTTCACATGCTAAGGAGCTGATGAAGTATCTGTAAAAATGGTCAGCTGTCTAGACATGGCAAAGGTAATTTCATATATGTGTGCAGCACTTCTGATGGAAGAACATTTTCCAGTTTCTGTTGGAAGATGTAAGAAATATGCATTAACTACTTTGTTCCATACTGGACAATGTAAACTACAGTCATATTCTCTCCTATTTCAAATCTTAGCCTTCACATGGATGTACAGTCTTACTAGTCTATAAACTTTGCTTTCTGAATGTGTTTGACTCAGATATATACAAGGAAGAAGTGGTCAGAATGACATCTCATGTAAGATAGTTCTAATGTATAGGGAACCAAACTGCACCAACTTCCCTGCCATGACCAGCTGCTAACCCATCAAAATGTCAATATTCTACCCTTAACTAGACCCCACCTATCATTCAGAAACATGAAGCAAGCCTTTATACACCTGTGACTCATATTATGCCAAAACCTCTGTGAAATACAGATATGGCTATACCCAAACCTTCCTCACATCTGAGTGATAAATGCTCTCCTCAGTGTTACTAGTACTCTGCCTAATATTGTCCAGACACTAGCACACTGGGCGAAATCAGCAAAGTGTGAATTTAGCCATCCACTCTACACCTATCTCATCACACCAGATTTAATGAAATTTTAATTATTGAAAGCACAGCTAAATATCACTGATAAGCCTTCTAATATAGGTAAGATCTTTTTTTTCCAGGGTTTATTAATTCTTACTACCAGACAGAGCGCGGAGTTATGCTAGCTTGTATAGAAAAAAAAATCTTAGAAATATTCAGACAAGTGGCATAAAAACTAGTTGTATCACCATGAGATGAAAGTTCTGGCTTAGGCTGAATGATAAAAAAAGATTTTATTTTTGTAGGACTCTATTTTTGCCTTCAGAAAGACTTTAAATATGAATTGGACTTCTGGAAACCATTTCAACCAACAGTTCAAGTGAATGTTATTGGGGCAGTCAAAAAGCACATAATTTCCCAGAATAATAGTTATTTTTTTCTGAATTGTAGATATTCATGGTGTGTCTGTGAATCATTGAAAAATGGACCTTTGCAGTGGCAAATAAGTTTTGTCAAAATAACCATAGCATATGGTAGAGTTTCAGAATTTCTAGATTAATTTCCTTTTTATATTTGAGTTACAAGAAAAAAATAGCTGTGATAAAATGCTGAGAAATAATTTTTGAAGGAAAATTGACAGCAACCTTGCACTGGATATCAGTTGGGTCTAACATGTGAATGAAATAATAATATTTGTATTGGGTCATAGTTTGTCTTTGGAACAATCCTATCTATTCCTTCTTTGAATTCTACAAAGTCTTTTAGTTTGTCTAGTTACAGAATATGAATTTTGTATATGCCTCTAGCAACATATAAGCAACTAATCATGAGTGCTCTCAACATGCACAGGGAAATTGGTCAGATACTGCGTCATGATATTTTTCATTTCTTGACTTTGAAGTTGCAAGCTTTTTGCATGAAATGCTCCTATTTGTTGGACATTGCCTGCAGTCAGTGTTTGGGGTTTTTTTTTTTCCCTTTTTTTTTTTTTGTTTCCTTTTTAAGTTCTGGGATGTTTGTTCTAAAATTAATTGCCTCCTTGAGGCTTTTTGACTTGCATCCCCAGAGCAAACTAGAAGTACTGTACTTCCCATTTTTAGTGTATTGGTACTGAGTTACCACTGACCTGATCAAGTGTAGTAGCACCAGATGCTAAGGAAGTTAACTGGTTGCCAACATGACATCAACAGGAGTTTCAGCAGTACCATAAACTTTTACAGTCAGATTTCTTGTGTGAGGTTCCTAAAATCTTTCTGTTTACAATTGTACTGCGTCAATAGAGACTTTTCTGTTTGATGAATAGGGTGTAAAAATGCTTTCCACATGAGGGTATGCTCTTTTACAATAGGCAGTCAAAAGATGCCTTTCTTATGCCATTATTTCAACACTGAAATACTTAGCTAGACTCCACCCATGGTACATGGTACGAGACTTCATAGTCTCAAGATTTGTAGTAATTAATTCTGTGCAGACAATGCACCCTTCTGGTCATGGAGAGGATTTTTAAGCCAAGAACATTTCCTATTAACAACATTTGGATAAGCCCATGAACTAAACCTGAGTATCTCTTTGAGAAAGTAAAAGTAATTTTGATTCAGCTGTATAAGTGTTTGTTATAATACTGAATGATTACCTAAACAAGCTGAACCGTATGGGGCTGTCTCCTGACTGTGTCTCAGAGGTCAATGCTTAGAGGCCTGGATCTTACGAGATTCTTTTTTCCTGTTATTGCCTTCCTCCAGTGTAAGATGTCCATGCAGTTTGGATGAGATTATGTTCATCTCAGTGTACTCTGCAGGAACAGTTTTGTTAAGTGTGCATTGGTCTAAAGGTGTCAAGGAATCAAGGAATGCAGCAGTAATGCTAAGTGGACTCATTGCTGTAAAAGTGAACACAAGCAAGATTTTGGACTCTGTTCATTCATACGTTCGTTTAGTGGTAGGTCAGCTCTCTGTGGGAGTGAATGCAACAATTGCATCTTGTGTTGAAAGTCCTAACGTATTGATGAGTACTGTGAGATAGAGGAAAGACATAAAAGAAGTGTAGTTTTCCTTCCTGTGTACTAGATGGACAAAATGGAACTTAGCTTATGGGATATTTCTTCCAAGCCAAAGAAGAAATTAAAAAATATTGCAATGTGAGAAGCGAGAACTAGAACCAACAGAGTCGTTTAACAAAAATTTAGTCCTACAGGCTTCAGAAATAACACTGCTGAAAGCTATAGAATACTTTATTTATGGGAGATTTTTTTTGTGTTCCTTTATGAAGATAACATTGACTTAAGCATGTGAGTTGAAGTTATGAATAGCATTATAACTGTTACTACTTGTGTGAATAGGCTTAGATGATAATTAGTTACATATTCCCAATGTAAATTAGAAGTGCTTGCAAACTAACTGTGAGCTCAAGTCAAGTGCTGGATGTCATGTTCACATAGACAAAACCTAAATGATATGGACATGCAAAGATGTAAATGATAAAGACGCATAGATCAAACAACAGACTTGACATGAATGATGTTTGGTGTGCCCTTTTCCTCCATACTGTAGCAGCTCTTACATCCTGCTTTGCTTCCTATTGAGAGCTGACGAGAAACAGACGTTCTCTGTCTTCAAATGACAGATGAACCAAGGCACTAAATATCTTATGCCATGACTTTGCTCTGTTTGTTTGAAATAGGCCATTTCTTTATTTTCACTGCATACTTCACAGTGCCCTGCAGAATGTGAGATTTTCTATTGACAAAAGTAAATGTTTATAGAAAACATCACCAATTATGAGTGTATAGCTTCCAAACTAAGAACATTAAAGCTGTTAACTAGAAGTCTAATTATGTACAGCTAACATTTTTGAAGAATCTTTTTAATTGTAGTAAATAAAAATCCACATGCTGGAAAAAAATACTTGCAGCCAAATCCAACTGGTATAAAACAGCATTATATCTCTGCAACAGAAACCATCTTTTCGTGTGAAAGCCTGTATATCCAGAGGAACACACCTGTCTATGCTCAAACATAGGATGCAAGATCCCATACAAGCTAAAGCACTTTGACTAGCCATGTGACCTATTTTTTACCTTGTGTTTTGCCTCTTTTGGAAATCAAGCCAACTAATTTTCCAGTCAGGGAAACTCTATTATGAGGAGAAGAGGACAAACAGACCAAATTGTATTCAAGATTTTTTTTCCTAAAGACAGGCTAGGTCTTGATGGCTTGGAAAATAAACGCATAGTACAACAGGCTGTGTTGACACGGTATTAAAGCCTAGTTATGGCGGAAACACTGAGTTTAGCTGAATGGCAACAATTATAATTGTCTGTAGCTTTGCACTTGCCTAAGCAGTGGCTAAATTTTTCATTAAAGCAAAATTTTAAAAACCAGGCAATACTTTAAGTTGAATTAACAGAAGTAAGGGAATCTAAAATTTTCAAGTTACGTTCCATGTTTTTCTAGAGAAAAAGCATCCAAATAAAGAAAACAAATCAGAGGTTGCATCTTTGCCCCAAGTTTTTATACTCACTCTATTTAGAACTGAGATTAATATAATGACAAAAGTGAGCAAAAATCACCTCATTTTATCCTGTTTTTATTACTCTGTGTTGATGTAGCATGTTCAAATCCCAGTCACTAGTGAGGTCCTTGGACTGATTGTTGATCAGAAGGAAAATAGATATTTAGTATACAATTTCAGCTGTCAAAAAAAGACTGAGATACTGAAAGTCAGAAAGCAACTAGCAGTTTAAAGGCAACAATATCAACTAAAGGATATAGTCATCAGTTCCATAGTTGCTTCTTCTGTTATTATTTCCCATTCACAGAAATTTTGTTTATTTTTTTGGAAAACAAAATTATTTTCTATTTAGTGACCAGGTGCATTTGTTATGAATTAAGAGACAGAGAAACTGCTGCATTTAAAACCAGTCTCAAATGCATGCTCGTGATTCATTTGTAGATTCTTGCACATGCATTTCTAACTGTTTGGTGGCTCATAAATCCCTTTTATTACCCTGCTTGGTAGGGCTACCAATGGGAAGATGGGTTTTGCCTTAAGTAGAGTCTGATGAAAAGTGGAGTGACTTTTTACATTCATAACACTGCTTTTCAGTGTGAAAGTTACAGATGATTGTGAATCAAGAGGTGATAGGGGGAGCACAGGTCAAAATCAAAACAATAACACATTTCGACATCTGCATAATAAAAAGCAACATACACTCTGCTTGTCTGTGTATACTTAAATAAGTGTTTCTATTGAAATACGAACTATGTGTATTTGGCCCACTATACATTGCGACAATATAAGTTGTGAATTAGCCAGAAAGAGCCACTTTGTAGGGATGAAATCATGCAAGGTACTGAGAGGGACTAAGCAGACGAGGTTCATTCAGAAAAACAATGAAGCAATGCTTTAAAATTATACATCATTTACTACAATTTATACAATATACTTTCTTTGTTCTCCATTGCAACAGTGATTGGCTTGTCTATGATGTTTCTTGTATAGCTGGCTCTTCAATCTAGAGCAAGCCTGTGAAAGCCTGGGTATTATGCTCTCTTCTTGCTGTTAGCTTGATCTGTTGGAAGTACCTTAACCTGAAAATGAACACATTTGAACACATACTAAGCACATGAATAAAATCTATAGGGACTGTAATGAAAAACAAGTCACACTGCTGCCAGATTTTCTTCAAGCCACTCAGGAATGAAATCATTGAGATGCCTTATTTGGGAATATATGCTGCCATGATTAAATTAGGGATCTCCTGGTTCCATGGGAAACATGGAGCTCTCCTATAGAATTTTAAAGTTAACTTCTGCCACTGGAGGCATTCTCCATTTTATTTTCAACAAGCAAATGAAGAACAAAATCTTGAAGGAGTAGGAAGTCAGCTACAGCTTTCCTACAGTGTAAAATTTTGCATGGCTCTAGTCCTCTTGGAAGCATCTTCATATTGCCATGTAACATTTTAAAGTCAATGAAAAGAATTCCATGTCCTGCTTATCACCTTGTCTTCATATTTATCAGGACTTTTCTAGCTGAATGCTTAAGATAGGCTTCCTTATCTTAGTTTTTCACTTACATTTAATGTTATATTACAAAACACACAAATTATGAACTATGTGCAAGAATGAATTAAAAAAACCCTGCGTATATATTTGGCATTATCTTTAGCTTGTTTCAAGCATCAGAAACTAAGTGAAGCTGAGGGGATGCCAACATAAGTCAAGGAGCCTTATGTTGAAACATGTTGAGTTGGGGTGTCCCTGGGGTCTCACGCAGAAATATTAGCTTGTGTCCAGCAGTCGTATAGCTATGTAGTGCTCCAACTTGAGCTAATCATCCCAGGAGGAATGCCATAATGATGTGACAAAAATATTTATGATTCTGGAGTTAGCTCAGGCATCTCTCCATCACGCTGCATTGTAAAATGTAGACATAACCTTTGTGGCTTATGATATGCAGGAAGTCAGATTAGATAGGTGACCTGGAGGCCAGCTTGGGCCCTCAGTTATATTAATCTATCTACATATCAGAACAAACCATAAACATATTAAAGGAAGCAGTAAAATAGCCCCATTAAACACTACATTAAGGGAACAAATTTCCACATGAGCCTAGGGGAAAAAAAAAAAGACAAGGCATTTAAAATTTTCTATTTAGATAAGGTCAGAAAAAGAGGAAAAAGATCTTGTGATAACACATTCATTTCTTCTAAGGTTAATCGTGAGACTGAGATCATTAAGCTGGGAAAAACTTCGCTAGGAGGAAAGGGGAAAAAGACCCAGAAATCTTGCAGTACAATTGCACTTTCATAGGTTTTGTTGCTGCTTGTGTTCTGTCCTCTTCTACTGTATTCCATATGATAACTTATCACCACAATAACTGACTTCCAACAATCCATTCAGAAACACAAGCAATATCTGCCACATGTTCATTCTCACATATCCCCCCCAGTGGCAGATGTGCAAAACATGTTGTGGTTTGGGTTCGTTTCAGGGATAGGTTCAGGTTGCCGCGTGTTTATGGCAAAAGAAAAAATAAATGCTGAGGAAATGACTGTAGAGCAGAAAGTACCAAGTTCGTTCTTCATTCCTGGGGAACACATTGCGTGGTGTTAGACCAGGCCCTGAAAATGGCTATCCCTTGCACAGGAAATCATTAAGCTTTTCCTAGTGATCATCATTGCCTCAAGATCTGGAATTTATTGAAGGAAGCATGGAGCTTTAGGTGATAATGCTAATATACTGTTTCTGGTGTATGGAATTTTTCCAAATTTGATAGGTGGTTATCTTTTATTGTAGAGAATGGGATATAGGTTTGAGTTGTTTACAGTAGCCTGTATTACTAAAAGGACAACTGTAATATTTCATACTAGCTAGTATTTCCTAGGCACTTAATGCTTCATGTCCCACTGAAAGGTGATGAGAGTTTGAATAATTTAGGCTAAATCATCATCTGCCAGTATATGACAGAATTATTTGGACGGTGACACTCCAGAAAGCACACACTGGTGATAATACATTGCCTAAGAGCTTTGCTTTAATAAGGAATACAGGAATAGTCCCAAACCCTGGACCGAAATGATAAGTTTTCAGTACATATACCTTCAGCCAAATAAGACTCTGAATTTTATAAAAATTTTCCTTTGCCACAGCATCGTCCAAGAGCAGAAATCATTCATTTTGCAGTTGATTTAAGCCAATATGCTACCAAGGATCGGTCACGATAAATATTCCTCTATCTGTTTTATGTCCTTTTCTGATATTGAATGTCACTAATTTTGTTTTCCTTTTAGAATTATCTTATGTATGTAGGGCAAGCATATGTATGCAGCCATAATACGTTAGTTTTCAAAGCTTACTGTATTTTTGTCTGAAAAAAAATTCACTTTATGTGCAGACAGAAGTACCTGTGCTAATAATAATTTCTGTATATTAGTATCTGAGCTGCTTGCCTGGGATAAGCAGATCTTTGAAATCACCTAATACACAGATAGACAGTCTTGTAAATCTGGCTGTACGAAACCGTATGCTTCGCTACCAGCAATGCTTTTCTCTTTCCTTTCAAAAATAACGAGTTCTTTATATAGCTGTATTGTTCTCTTTTTTTTTTTCCCCCCAGCTGAGTCTTCTTTTTCTTCCCAATTTATGATAATCCTACCTCTATGATTTCTTTTTTCCTTCCATCAAGGTGATCTGTGGAAGAATCTAGTGTGGGTCTAAAATAGATGGGGCTTGTGACTATTTAGCTCCATAGTAAAACAACGAGAAGATAGCCATAAAGGATTGTGAATTGAGTAATGCCTAACATATTGTGTAACAAACAAAAAGTGCCTCGAGCAAAATAAATGCATTGCATGCATAAATTAGAAAAGTTCCATGATACATGCATGGAATACAAATGCATTTAGAAACAACCAATTTTTACACAGGAGTCCCCCAAAGAATTGAAGGAAAACCGTATTCAGGTCAAGAGTGCTGTGGTGCAGTAAGCAAAGTTCTAGTAAATGTAAATCGAGCCCATTCTAACACAGTGCATGTAAACTCAGGAAACAAGTCACGTAGGGACTATTTTTGATGTCTTTTAACAGCATACCCTTAGTATTCAAGATGAAGAACACTTGTTAAAACAGAAATGATTCTCAGATACTTACTTCTAACTGGCTGTTCAAAAGCCTCAGTCTATCTGTAGCAGAAGCCAACAGAGTAGAGAAGGCTGGATGGTCAGTTGCATCAGTGTTTCCACAGCCAAATAATGAATGCTTAAGTATCTTTTAGCTCTGATTCTACCTCCTGGTATTCTGCAAAATAATAAGCATAAAAGAAATAAAAGCACTGCTTTCCTCAATAATCAAAAGTACTGAGATAAAGGCTGATATCTCAGATTTATTTGATATTTTTTGAACAATATATTTATCTTTTCTCTTTGTATTTCCTTTCTTCATAATTTTTTACTCTTTGCAGAGCATTTATATTCCTTTTCTAAGGACTAATGAACTTTGGAATTTAGCATTGTGATCTGAACAGCAGGTGAAAACACTTAAATAGGTGATCACACTTTCAAAAATGTCAGCTTTTATAGAAGATGCTAGAATATCAGGTCTTTGGAAAATAAGGTTTACGGAAAATCAAGTCTACAGCAGCTTTACTGTAGACTCAGAAGCCCAAATTTAGATACTTAACTCTCAATAGCTTCACTAAATTTTCTTTCATGTTTTTGTTTTTGTAAGTTTATTGTAGTATGTTTCTTGGTTTTCCAGTTCTTTTGGAAGTATTGTAAAAAAATATGATATGAGTCCAATACTAATTGTTTTCATCTTGGAATATTACTCATCTTTTCAAAGAAAAGCATGATTTCTAGGCAACATTGTGTTCCTTATTTGCAAAGTTGTTTGTTGGCTGCATCTCACTCCATATATGTATGCCAAGGATGAGTAGCTGTATGCATCCAAATCTATTATTTGTTTATAACATGTGTGCAAATTGTGCAGAATTAATATACTGAATCAATGCATTTAACTTCTCATCTTCTGTTTTCCTTAAAACATGCATATTCTTTCCTCAGTCTTCTTCTAATCAAGATATTGAGAGTTCATAGCTAAGTACATAAGTAGAAAAATATTCTTAGGTTCTTGATTTGCCATCTACGAATTTCTGTAAGAAATCTTTTTTTTTTTATCTTCACTCTTATCTTTATCCTGAATAGCAGAGAGAATTTCAGAGATTTCAAATAAAGTAAAACCTAAGTTTTGTGTGCCTCACATGAAAGTATAACTGCTTGATTTGGGATTTCGTCCTAGGTTTCCATGTGATTTGATTAAATAGAGAAAATCCACAAAATTGCTTTCTTATATAAGGAGTTGAATTATTTGCTAGTAATTTTATTTAGGCCAGCCTTTTTAAAAAGCGAAAGATATCCAAGATCAGAATGTATTATGTCTGTGTACCCAATAAAGCTGTTGATCATCTTACTCCACTCTTCTGAGAAGAATCCATAGCTGGAAATGAAAGAGCAGAAGGAAAACAGAGGCCAAGAATAGCAGACCTCCCACTGGGATCACAGTCTTTGTCTCGTTCTTTCCATTACAATGACTTGGAATGGCAACAGAGCCTGTGATGTATCATTACATGTGGCTGGAGTGTCCCTAGAAAGATGGTCAAAGACACTTTTACTATTAGAACTAATCATTTATTTTGTAGGTGAAGAATGTAATTATACTAAAAGGTTCTCATGCTTTTAATAGGTATTTTTAACTGAAAGAATTCTTTATAGATACATACTCATGAAAAACAGAATTTCAATTTCAAACCAATATTTTATAAATTGGCTGTTCAGTGTATAATTTTTTAGGCAGCTCTAGGGTCATATAATGGCTAATAACTTGCAGTACAGAAATTGGCAACAAGAGTAATTTTTCTTACATAAATTGTGATCCACTATCTAGTGGTAGCAATTAGAAGAGATGTGTCTGTAAATATTGAGTATTCCAAAGGATGTTCATATATGTAACCAGTTCAAGTCCATACTAAAACAGGCTCTTTGTCTTTAATGAAAACCAATCCTTTATAATATTAGAGTAAAATAAAAAGTACATAAGAATAAAAACCAGTTTATAATGTCTTTTCCAGAGTTACCATCTGAAAAGGTAACAACTGGCAGGTAATAGGGCCTGTCACTTTAGCAGATGGTCCAGACTCTATAAGAACATGGAGTACATCCTCCCATTAGTGATACCAACTGTCAAATGAAGTTATAGATGAGTTGAGTGAAGAAGAGATTTTCTTTCTTTTCCCTTCTTACTGCATAATCAAGCATTTACGGAGTCCTCAGACTGGGTGACCTGAAGTAATAATGTTGTTGCTCAGCTGGATTCCTCTGTGGTAGGAAGATTTTCCTTTACTTTACAGGTGATATTTTGCTTATCTCATGTTATTCCTCTGATGTAACTTCATCATAAGACATGCTGTTCAAGTATAATAACTCATGTTTTCTATCAATGCAATCTGTAGTGCAATCTAAACCGATATTTCTTTGCAAAATGTCTTTAGAAAATTAACTGTACTGTTATTTTATAAAATCTGCTGGATTGCACTCCACACAAAATGTTCTTTTACAGGTGATTTATAAATTTTATGATAAGTCATATTCCTTGTCTATGCAATACCCATTAATGTGCTTTGTACTAAAACCAGGATTACTCGATCATTGTAGAGTGTGATATTTCAACCTTCTGTGTGTCCCCTAATATTAAGTATGAAGATGCATTATTACGTGTCTCTCTTCTGTGTCCTTCACCATTTTGGATTTAAATACATGGAGTCAGTACTTCAACCTGAATTATAAAAACATCATATGGGAAAAAGCTCTAATTAAGGACAAGTTGTCATTTTTTCTTATTTCATGAAAGTGAGGCCTGTAGGTGAGCCGGCTAATATGTCTAATGGAAAAAGTGACTGCCAGATATTAATGTAGAAGGTGACACAGGATCTGGACCCAGTTTCCATATGGACTTAGCAGCAGGATTAGTAAGACATTCCATATGAATGTTTCCAACTGTTTTTAGCCAAGTCCCCCTGATTTTGCCTTTCCTTCGTCTGTGCCACTGGGTAATTACATCCTAATTTCTGCTACTGACTCTTTTCTCCAGCTGAAGCACAGCTCATTAGTTTGGGCTCTGTTTTACACTGGCTTTCTGTCTGAGTGTCAGTGCCATAGATTATAAATCATTTAAGGTCATGACTGGTACTTTTGTATGTTTTCTATCAGGCAAACAAGCGTGACCACTAAACATTGGTATTAGATCATATTAATTACTTTCATAAGCCTTTAGATGAATTAGTCATCATGGTGTGAGTATTTAATCTGGGTATATATTAAAAGGAATATCTGAGTTATTACATCCTTTATTTGACAGGCACACTACATAAAGAAAGTATATTTTAAGTCTTGTATGTACAGGAGTCAGAAAAGTGTAAGTGTCATTGACAACTCATTGCACAGCTTTTATGAAAGATGCAATCCAGAAACAGAAGCTGCCTCTGGAAATCAACAAAGTGACCCACCGAAGGGTTCAAACCAGTTCAGTCACAGAGTAGGGGGCAGATCCTAGCAATTTTGCCCAATAATAAGACTTTCCACATCAAAATTGACAAACAAAATACACTTAGTGTTAAATGCCAACATGGAAACTCCAATTAGATACAGCTAATTGGAAACTTTTAGCAAGCCTTTCAGCAAGAGCTGAGTAAAAGGTAGGGATGTTTATTTGCTGGTCAGTTTTGCTTTTCTTCTTTGATAAAATCTCTCTTCTTTAAATCAGTATTAGGAGCTTTGTATTATTGTCAACATCAGCCACTTTTCTGTTTGAATTATACATGCTATCAAGTGTCATCAAAATGCTAAGAAATTCTGTGAGAGAGAAAAAATATTTTTTAAAAAGTCAAATGAATCTAGCTTCAGTCTTAAGTTCTTTTCACCCATTTTGACAACTAAAATGTCATCTCTGTGCCTGCAAAATGTAAGGCACCTTCAGATGCAATATACTCACAGCATCAGCAATAAATTAAGACCAGTGAAATGTGTTCTTCACAACTGGCATTGTTCTGTGGAATTATATTTTAAAGATTAATTAATACGAATGCTAGGGTGAAATACAAAAAAATGCCTTTGACAGAGGATACTGGAACATTTCAAAAGCAAAGGAAAATATGCCTTGACAGATTAAAGAGCCCAGTGCCATGCTTTGCCTTCCTTAAAACTGCTGTTTTTCAGATGGATTGATGTGTTAAAACCATTTGAGAAGACAGACCAGACCATGTGACAGAAAATATCTGAGTGAATCTGGTTTGACTTTAATGGAGAAGGGAAGGGAAGTGTTTATTTCCCCTGTCAGTAGGCTGACCAATTAGACAACTATTGGCATATGGCTTATATGAGCTTCATTAACACAAAATCAGGTGGGAAAATTGTGAAACAGATATCACAGCAAAATGCAGTTCAAGAGGGTGGCCTCTGTATCAGTTCAATCTTCCTCTCTCCCTGTTCCCCACAAGCAACTGACTTATATGGCGATGTTCCTTTCATAAAACTCACTGTGAATTAGAATGAAGTTAGTCACTCATTCCATTCGCCTTTTTTGACTGCATTACCATTGCTGGTTTTGTTGTGTGCAATAAAATGTTGATCAGATTAAAAGTCACACAGCCTGAAATGATCTGTTCAGAATTTTCCTGCATCTGAAAAATTATACAGCTAAATACTGGCTCTTTTAGCCTACAGCCCTACTGCTACACGCAGATGTGTGCAGAAGAAAGATTTCATTTTAATAATGAAGCTATCTGTTTCAGTTAGGGCCTTCATTAATAACAAAAATACAAATGAAGGCCACTGATAGATGACTTCTTGCTCTCTTCTTCTTTCTGGACTAGCAAATAATAAGTTCCTATCACAAATAATAACCATCAAATACTATTTCCAAATCCATTTCAAGTCTCATGTACAGATACCTCTGTGTTTCCTACTAATTAAAATTTACCAGGTCATTTCCAAAATAATTTGTAGTGAGGGTTAAGTTTTAGAAAAACTGTCTAAGTTTACTTTAAAAAAGAACTCTCCCTGCACATGGCCTGTAAATGTACAAAACAATGTCAATGTGTTTGTCAGCATTGTGTAACAGATGAACAATTGCCATAGAAATCTTAGTTATGGAACATCAAATTCAGGGCAGATGAAGTTCTTGCAGCACAAGATCATTTAGAACAGATAACTTAAACTGGAAAACCCATCCTCAGTCTATTTACCACCTGATTATTGAGCAATACTTTTCATCGACTCATTTGTTTTATCACATTTTGCGGAGTTAGACCAGTCTAGTTTGGTGGCTATCTCATGACTGTGACAAAATTCTGGTTTGTTCTAAAAGTAAAAAAAATACAGTATTTATTTAATTACAGATAAGGAAAACATGCCATTTATAGAAACAAAATGCAGGTAACAGAAGATCAAGACAGTGATTTGAATTTACGGTAAAATCAAAGTAATAAAATTTGGAAATTTTTATTAAAAAAAGGCAGATATTCCACTCTCTTCCTTTCAAACACTGAATTATTTATGACAGTACATATTGTATTGGCTGATACAGAATTTTACGTAGTTCTCCATCTATAAACAAGAAAATTGTATCGTCTTCTCTTAGCAGAAGCATATGAAATATTTGCTGGTTTCTTTTTGGTTGACCACTCAACAGTAATTTGTTCAGGTGACAATATCTTGAACTCACATTGAAACATGCATGAATTTGCCATGGAATATACTTCATTCAAAGATAATCTTACTAAAGAAACAATCAGGAAAGCTTTTCTCCTTTATAAAAATGGTGAGTGAACAGTCTAAATATAATGTGTGTATTTGAAAATCATGTTTAGCTGAAATGTTCCCTTAAGTCTTGAACAGTTAAGCATATGCAGCAAATCCTGTTCTGTACAGCATAGACCTACTTAAAACTTATCCAAAGCAGAAGGGTATGTAGCACTTGAAAGGGATTTTGAGTAAACACAGTGTCTCTCTTTGCCTCCAGGATAGGAGACTGGATTCCTATATAAAAACATTCCTATGAAATCCTGAATTCCCAATACATGTTAAAAAGTTCATACGTATACATTCTACTGGACTCTGTTGAACACCCAGTACAAAAGGAAAAATGGGCTTAGATTGTCTTTACGCCAATGTCAGGGTTTGTTCCCTTTGCTTTTCCCTTAACATAACCAAAGATGTTAGTGGTGAGATCAGAGAGGAACAGAGGCTGCTGCAAACAATCTGGCCACTTAAAGAAAAAAAGCCAAGTCATCTTCTGAAAGATAACCCACCAAAAACTATGAAATAGTCTGCAGGCTGAAAGGGAAAAAGAAACATCCTCTGACTCCCAGGTTCTGATTCTGTGATTCTGTTCTATATGCTTTTAAACTGACATACTTAATATAATGAACTTTATTTGTAAATAAAAATTAGGATCCCGGGTTTTCCAGCCATTTCCAAAGATACTGTCAAGAACATCAGCATCATAGAAGCTGCTAGAAAGTTGTAAAGGGTGAAAAGTGGCAGAAGGGGAAAAAAATATTCAGCCACGTTATACAGCCGCAAAGAGACCTCAGGCTTCTTTACTAACAATCTATAAGTTTACTTGCTGAGTGAGGCCAAAAGTCATTTACAAAAACTTAACTTTCTTTATAAATCCCACAAGATGTGTGAACAAAAGTATCTATGCAAATGTTATTTGTGGATGTTCCCTTATGCAAGAAGCTTCACGCAAGAAGTGTTACTCTTTTTCCACAGAAAAGCCTTAAAGAAAGTCTGTGGGACAGAGAAACAGTGGTGAGATTATAAGCCAAATGCAGATCGCTGTCTCCAGCATAACTGAGGAGCACTATGAAAACAACTCTGAAGGGATATAGAGAAAAAGACTGGCCAGAGCATGAGGAAGACCTGGCTTAGGGGATGGATTAAATGGAAGTCTTCAGTGACCCCTGAGAAAATTAACTGTAAAGTTTGCTGTAGAACACTTTAGATGCTTAATTTCTGTTATCAGGGTTATACTTAGAGACTAGGGAAATTGTCACTAAAAGAGTTACAGAGAGATTCTGGTTCAAACAGAATGTCAGGAGTAATTTGCAACAGATTGACAGAAAGAGTCAATAGATATTGTTCCATCTAACTCTCCATACTACAGCAGAGTCTTTCCCTAGAGAAATATCATTGTAGGTTTCCTTCTCCCATAAAGTAAGTTTTTATTACTCATCCAATTTAAGGAACATTAAAAAATAAGAACAAGCACAAAACTTATCATCCTCCTATATGCTATGAGTATCACATAAATATGCATTGCTTCTATGATATTATATATGGAAAATATGAATTCAAGAAAAAACTTTTTTTCCTGGAAAATTTAAAGTAATTTTCCCAATGTTTTAATGTTGCTCATGTGTACATAGTTCTGAAGAAAATCTCTTACTTTCAAGATAAAACTTGCTAGGTTATCTGAAGATATTTCACTCTGCCTTGTGAAGGAGATTGTTTTTCATATGTATCATACTGTATCAGAACTTGTGATACAACTTTTAATTTATTGTACTCTTTGCCTTCTGTTTGATGCTTAGTGACCTCTGAATTTTGTTAAATGTGCAGAATTTTCAACTGTCCCATTAAGTCATTATGAGGTTTACAACAAGAGAGACATTTGGCCTGGATGTGGTATATATGAAAGATAGTCACCTCACAAATCAGCAGTCTGTGGGGCTTGAGAGAGATTAGTCAGGAGGGTTACTTTAAGGTCTTCTTGGATATAGAGAGATCAGGCACTCCTCTCAGACGTAAAATGGCTATGTCTCTTCCGGAGAATATATCAAAAGATGACTACAAGGGAGGATTGTGTGGCCAGGAGGTGTGGTAGCATACTGTGAAGCAATTCACCTCTAAGCCATTTGTTGGAATCTACTAATGGCCTGCTAGATTTTAGGCAAATCCAATTAAATAATTGTTAAAAACACTCTTGAGTGCTATTGCATTTATGGAGGCTTTACCATAGCTGTTAACCTTAGTAGTCAGGAATCAGGTACATTAGAAATCAAAATGTATAATGTACAAAGCCTGTTACAAACCTTCAGGGTCAGATCCTGATAGCTTTTTGCACAACTGCTTCCTGTGACAATTTGTCGTAAAACTGAGAATAAATAAAAAAGAGAAGAAGCTTCCATGTATGGCATCCTCTACACCACCCAATATTTAGTAGAACAGAGATTTCCTTCATGGAGTTAAGCAAACAGCATAGAGGCAACAGTCACTTCTTGTTCAAAACACAAGGAGAGAGGCAGCTGTCCAGCTCTATTTATGGCATTTCTTCAGAAAGTGTGAGGGCTCACCTTAGACTGGAGGGGTCAAATGGTTACATTGCCAGAGGAGTGCAACAGTCCTGGACCCACAAACTAGTTTAGCTGAGCACAGGCTACTAAAGCTACATAATTACAAAAGACTTGGTGCTTTGAGTCGTTTATTGCAAGCTGAGGAGCTGCTGCAGGGTTGTTTCTGTATTTCACGCTAATCAGCCAAAACTATGTTTAAATGAAACCTAAATATAAGAATTAAGTAGTACCAGGATCTAGAACTGATAATTCCTCCTTGTTCTCTTTCTTTTGCTCACGAAAGGAACCTTATATTTATGTATTTATTCGTTGGTACAGAGCACCTAGCCCACTTAAATAGCTGGTGAGAGAGCCATTCTCATGCTGCCTTCATAGCATTACACTTACAGCATTTTTCCAGGATGTGGGTTTGAATGCATTCATTGAAGCTACTGCCACACTGACCCAAGCATCCTATATTTCAGATCAGTGTGCTGAACAACCTTTTATATGACTATGTAAAGATAATGGCCACGATAACTGTTTTTTTAAAAAAATTAATCCTGCTTATAGAGGTACCTAGATTGGGTAGTAACTTGACAGCAGTGGAGGCATCTAACGTGCTGCTACGATTTATAGTTTTAGGCTTAAGTTAGTGTGGGAGCTGCCTTCCACAAACATACTCCTACACTCAGTGTTTCCTGCTGCTTGACTTTAAATAATTTCCTACTCTGTGTGAGGTTTCTCAGGAACACTTTTCAGAGCTACTTATGTCTACATGCTGTGTATATAGGGTGCCATGTGTTTTCTTACCTTCTGCAAAGTTGGCTGGAGTCTTCTGAGAATGTGTCTTTAGTTTTGGAAAAGCACAGATCACTATGGTGCTGGATCACAGAAGATGTGGAACCTGTAGGATACTGTAAGGTAGAGACCTTCATCTTATTCTTAAAGAAGAATTGCTAAATAACACACAATTTCAAGAATTCAGAATTGTTCCAAATGTTAAGGCTAAACTTGCACAATCCCTAAAAGAGGTGATATTTATAGAGCTGATTTTATTTGGCCTGTGCTATGGATAGCCTTATAAAACAGAGCCAGCCATTCTAGTATGTTTTATAAACAATTTTTTATTTGCAGCATACTTATTAAGACTTTATTGCCGGACTTAATTCACTTTTAAAAGGCATAGATATCAAATGAGTTAGATATTCAATCAGCTGTAGAGGACGTAAGTTTATTGGGAATAAAGTAATAACCGCAAAGACTGGAAGAAAATGGAGTGAGCCAGAACAAATAGGCCATTTCCATTAATTTTCTCGTGTTGATGAAACTGAAACTGATGCACAGGGCAAAGGACACTCCAGCCATCGTGGACTTTTCTGGTCTTCTCTCTCTCCCTGTCAAATTGGAGCCAGAGATCTTCAGGGAACGGAATTATTACACATTTGGTGGTTTTGCCTCAATGTCCAAGTACTCTGGAAATGAGCACACGTTTCTATCTCACAAATAACTGAAGAGCCTCTATTAATGCCTCTCTAGCATTCATTAATTCACTGTTTTCTCAAAGGTCATTTATCTTCTTAAAATGAAATCAAATGAACTGTTGCTGTTGGCAATAATGCTGCTGGAATAATGCAATTCTAAGACAAATGAAAAGGTTTCTCCCATGGATGATAAACGTGATTAGAAAAAGCAAAATAGAAGTCTGAAGACCCTTTCCATAGAAGAAATGTCACAGTAGTTTAAGGTCAGTTTGGGTAGCTGTATAATACTACTATTTATGTCCCTTTTAATCCTACCAAGTTTTTGTAGTGAGGTAATCTCAGTAATTCGAATTGACTCTAAATTTCTGCAAGTTGGGTGGTATGTTTATGCTTTATGAGCCATGGAACAACGGTTTTTGAGATAGATGTATTTAATGATATTCTGTTTCGGGGACTCAGTCTCTGGGCTGGCCAGATTTGGTTTTGTTTCTCAGAGGATTATTGAGCCTAGTAGTGGGTACCTTCAGTCTACTATGTAAGGGGAGTTGGCTGCCAGTACCATTGTACTTGAAGCTTGTCCAAGATGAATTCTGACTATAAGGAATGAAAAAGTACTTATGAAGAGTTTTACATGAGGAAAACAATTTTACTGATTTGAGTTTTGGTGGTTTTTACTTGACTTACTTGAACACAGTAATAAAGAATCGGCCCACTCTTGGCTATTCCTGCTTCTCGAGGATGATAGAATTATAACAAACTATGGCTTTTGACTGCATACCTTAGTCACTCAAAAGAACAGATTAAAAAAGTACAGAGAATTCAGGGGAAAAAAAAAGGTATTACAGGACGTAAAAATTGGAGGGAATAAAGAAATATTTCAGAGACCAGAGGGAAGGACCTGAATTGACCAAAACTGTCCAGATGGTTTCTCTTTTAAGAAATCACGTTTTTCCTTTTCAGTTCTGTTAATTTCTTTGCATTTATTTTTGTGGTTTATGACTCCAAAATGTGCCTGGAATGATCAATTGCTCTGTATGGTTTAGCTGTCTTTGGAAAAAATTAGAATCAAGATGCCATGATTTTTCTGCTAATAATGGTGCTTTTTCTAGCTGGCCCGTTATTGGTGTAGTCTTCTGCCAGGCTACATTCTTTCAGACTGCAGACACCCAGCTTATATGAGTTGTTATACAAGTTGAGCTTATGCCAGCAGTGACAATTGGCCTACAGGTTGCTTAAAGTGTATGGTTAAATATTTGGCATTACAACATCAAACCTGAGATCCTACATGCCAACAATTTATGACAAAAGACCTGCATGAATGGAGGTGAAAGAAACTGAACATGCTGAATTATTGCACGAGTTACTAAACTCAAGCAGCTTCACTTGGCCACACAAGAAAGTTGAGAGGCTAAAAATATAATCATTTCCAGTCATTGTGATTCATGGAAAATAGGTCCTATTGAAAGACCTCCTGTGTGGTTTTGTTTTTGTTTTTAAACAAGGTCATAAGTCTGTCTGATAAAGAATAACATTTTGATATTCTATTCCTAAACCTCTCCAAGTAAAATAACTGTATTTCACATGACATTTCGATTAAAATAGTTGTATTAGATAAACATGATGGGACACACATTCATACCCTTGCCCAGGTGCTACTGTTCCACATCTCTCACTGTCACTTTCCACCACCTTATAACCACAAAACTACATGTCAGGCAAAGCTCATTGAGCAAAACTGTAGTTTACTGATTAGATGCTGCCAGGATCCCTGTTCTGTGCACTGGGAATATAGCCAGACGTGATGTGGAGTAAAGAAGCCTGCACTGATGTGCCAGTATCCCCTACTCTTGAGACTGAAAGTGGATTGTTTAGAGAAAAGAGAGCTGAAAGGAGATGTGATAGCAATATTCAAATACATAAAAGACTACTGCAAAGAATGGTGAAATAAAATGTCCTCTGCAACACGGGAACTGTGACAAAAAGTAAATTGTAGAGTTCATTTAGTCTTTGGGAGAACACTTTAGGTCTGTGAATAATGATCTCAGAGATGGTATAAGGATACCTACCCATAGATGACAGCAGGGTGTCATCTCAATGACTCAAGCCCTGTTTTTCAGAATCCTTTACTGGCAGTCCTCAAAATACAATGGCCAATTAAGAGAGGTGAATGTAGGTAGCTATTTCTGTGCACACTATCATATAATATTGTCTCTCGGTGAGTTAGGCAGTATCTTGTTCATCAAGTAAGTAGATGATACAAAATTGGTAGAAAAACAAATACTGAGGAGGGAAGTTTAGTATTGTCAAAAAAATAAGCTAACTCACTAAATGAACCAGAGCGGTCACTTACAGCGGAAGAGAAAAACGGAAGAGATCTCTGTCACTCTAGGGCTGAAATTCTGTCTTGGGTCTGAAAATTTCTTATGAAAGTTTCAAAAAAATTCTTTTGGAAGAGAAATCAGCATTTTCAAACAACAAGCAGTTTTATCCAGCTATACTTAGAATAAGTTCTTTCTGCCTCTATTCCCTTGTACAGAGCAGTGTTTTTAGGAAACAGAACCCTAGGCTGCTGGCCCAAAGGAATATTGTCAAAGAAATGCTAAGCTGTGAACTCACAGTTCACACATTGAACAATTTTATCATGTCGAGCTCTTCAACCATTGGAACTGGGATTCAGTTTTCTTTTCCCTCTGTAAACAAAGCTTTCAAACTTTAATTTGGCACATATTTTACAGAGGTTTAAGTAAAATGTGAGAGTCAGTTGTTTATGACTTTCATAGATTACTTAATGTATAAGTGCCTGAGGCTTAGTGATGATGTCATTTGTTCTCTTCAGCATTTTTAGTTAAGTTCTGTGTTAGTACAGTATCAATCCAGAAGAAAGAAAAAGATTCACATAAGACATGGAAAGGCTGCAATCCCCTGATATCTGAAACAGAAACATCTATTCAGAAGATTCTGCACTACATGAGTCCTTTGAGACCTGAAATTCAAAGTTGCATGAAACAGACAAACCTCGTTGAGTCATCTGTAAGACATTGCTGAGTAGTAGAATTACGCATTTCCCCATGCAACATGAGGTAAATCTCATGTAAAGAAAGGAGAGATGGTAATAATCACTTAAGTAAATAACTACCTCATATTTTTTATCACCATTTTGCTTCAGGTTGTCATTCACACAGAACTTTCTGTATTAGTAATTTCGGTTTGCCATTATGCATTACATCTGCCCATAGAAGTAAAATAAGCACTGCCTGGAGAACCAAATAAGCAATTTTCCTCGTCTGCTCTGGAACAACAGTGTGCCACTATACAGATGAAAAACTTTAATTTTCATCATCCTTTCTCATCGTCCCAGCAAAACTGGACTAGCAGACAGGAAGCCTGGCAATGCTCACTAAGAACCATGCGACTGTTGGGCATATGCCAAAAATTATGTACCAAACGTGGACGTTGAAAGAGAAGGAATCACTATTGCACCTAACAAATAGGGAGTTGCTGGGAGAAAGGAGCAGCTCTCCTAAACCTTTTTTTTTGATCTGTGAATAAAAGGCAGGAGCAGTTCTCAGAATACTAGAGTACTTTGAAGTGCAGGAACTAGGCTCTTTCTGTGCCAAAAAAGAAAAGGAAGTTTTAACTGTCTCTTGGTACAAGAAACAGTATTTTTAAGCAGCGCTCCAATGAGAAGAGCAGTGTCTGACAGATAGGCTCTAAAACCCAAATAGTGTATTTAAACCTGTATGTACATAAAGCATATACATGCACACATATTCATATAAACACATATTTCCACCTAAACTCCAACAAAGTCTCAGTGATGTTTTATTGAAGACAAGTCATGTTTTCTTTACGTTGGTCTGTATTTAAAGAAGTTCTACGTGTGCAAACAATGCACTGCAAATTTTGTATGTATGTATATACGTATGTACGTATGTATGCACTTGCATCTTCATGGAAGTATGGATGAAGGGAGATTACATAGGAACTATTTTGAATTTCTGAATCTGAATGTAGTAATTTGTCTGAATATCAGCAGAGCTAACCCAAGAACACTGAAGGAAAAACAGATCTCTACCTGATGTAATGAACTTCTGAACACTACAAAGAAACATTCCTACCTTTGCTGTTAAACAGTCAACTCAACCTTGGGACGCAGAACAGCAACATGTAATTCCTCTCTCCAGGAGCCAGCAGATCACTCTCTTTTGCCTCCTCACTGTTAGCACTGGGGCATACTACCCTACACTATAAGATGTGATTAAGTGCAACAATTTCTTCCTTGAGGCCTGACACTGCTTTCTTATTGTCGAAACAATATTGTTTTGGGGATATGTCTCTGGAATTCATTCTGCTGTTGTCTTTGGAGTTGACTCAGACCTATGGAATCTTTACTTTCATTTGCTTTCTTGGTTCGTATTGTTCAGTCTTTTTCAGTTCCCCACTGGAAGCTTAATTAATGAACTCTCAGTTGACTCCATTGTTTTCTCCATTTTAGACTAAATATTATCAACTGTTCAATTTCAGCCACTTAATAGATTTGCCTGTTTTGAAATCCCCTAGTCTCCAGGAAACTAAATTATTTCATGCCAGGGAGACAAAGAAGACATAGTCCAAATTCCATCAGTGCCTGCGATCTGATTAGGTGAGAAACAGATAAGCCAACAAGCAATCCAGGCTGAGACTTCTTTACCTTATAGTTACCAGAAGGAACATCTCCATGAAGGACAGGTTGAAGTGTGGGATTTAGTGAATCCAAGCTCACATATGACTGTGTAGACCAACCACCTACACTTATGAGCTGCCAAACTTCACACAAAACATTTATACAAGAACTTTTAAGAAAGAATTATATGATAATAAAAACTCCAAGAACGAGCGATTTGATCTCTTCTCTTTCTACTGAAATTTAAGTTATGCTAACTGTATTTTATGTTCTGGTTGAATTAAAATCTTATTCAGCATCCTACTATTAGATTATAGAATCATTGGATTTTCCAGTTAGAAAAGCCCTTTGAGATCATTGAGCCAAACCGCACCCATCCTCTGCTAAACCATGTCCTTCAAAAACTCATCTACCTGTTTTTTAAACACCTCCAGGCATGGTGAATCAACCACCTCCCTGGGCAGCTGTGCCAGTGCCTGACCACATTTTGGTAAAGAAATTTTTTCTAATATCCAGTCTGAACCTCCCCTGGCGCAACTTATGGCCATTTCCCCTTGTCCTACCACCTGTCACTTGAGAGAAGAGATTAACACTCGCTCTCCCGCAGCCTCCTTTCAAGCAGTTGTAGACAGCGATGAGGTTTCCCCTCAGCCTCCTCTTCTCCAAGCTAAACAACACCAGTACCCTCAGCCGCTCCTCATAATTCTTGTTCTCCAGTCCCTCCACCAGCCTTGTTGCCCTTCTCTGGACATGCTCCAGCACCTCAGTGTCCTTCTTGTAGTGAGGGGCCCAAAACTGAACACAGTACTCAAGGTGCGGCCTCACCAGTGCTGAGTACAGGGGCACAACTGATTTGGCGCGATCGGCGGCAGGAACGGTAAGTACTGCAGCCGGGTGCTCAATCTGGGCCGGTGGAGAGTTCCTTGTGAAAGGCGAAAGCTCAGGAGAGGACCCCGGCAGGGCGACTCTCTCTGAACCCCAGAAGTGGCAGCTGTCGCATGGGCCGACAGCGTGGTAGGGGGGCGGTCCCGGGAGAAGCCGCGGGGCATTTAAACATCTCCCTGGGAGCGCCAGCTACTGGAGTGGGCAAACAGGGTGGCAGCACAGGCAGTTTGCGCAGGCAGGGCAAGCAGGCACTCTCTGGCAGGTGGTTGGCTTTTCCCACTCCCCTACAGCAATGGTGACCAGGCGTGGCAAAACCTCTGCCACCAGGAGTGTTGCTATCCAAACCATGCCTCTACTAAGGGATGCGGCTGCCCAGACTCAGGACTGCAAGGAATGTCTCAGCCTGCTTGTGGTTCCTAAGGACCATACAAAAAACGCCTGTGTGAGGTGTGAACAGGTCCAAGATCTGCTCCTTATGGTTGCAGATCTTAAGGATCAGGTAGAGAGGCTGCGGAGTATTCATCAGAGTGAAAGGGAGATAGATTGGTGGAGTAGAACCCTCTCTCCTCCCAGCAATCCTCCCCAGGAGGCAGAGGAATGTGATATTCCTCGTCAACAGGATAGGGGGAGTGACCTGGTTGGTGAGGAGGACTGGGAACAGGTCTGCTCTCGTGAGGGTTATAAGACCTCCCTTTCAAATGCCACCTTTCCAGCTGCCCATACAGAACAGGTTTGGGGTACTGGAATTTGATGCTCAGGTGGAGCACAGTATCACGGAGAACTCACCTGAGGAGGTTAATGACTTTGCATTGCCTGTTACACAGGTCAGGACTTCAAGTAAGAAAAAGAAAAGGAGGGTAGTTGTAGTGGGTGACTCCCTTCTGAAAGGGACTGAGGGACCTATATGTAGACCGGATCCAACTCATAGGGAAGTCTGCTGCCTTCCCCAGGCCCGGGTAGGGCACATCGCTAAGAGACTCCCAGACCTAATTAAACCATCAGATTATTACCCGCTTCTGATGGTCCAGGTTGGCAGTGATGAGCTAGCTAAAAGAGGGTCAAGGGTTGTTAAAAAGGAATTCCAGGAGCTGGGTCAGTCAATGGATAGGGCAGGAGAACAGGTGGTGTTCTATTCTGTTCCTCCGGTGGCAGGGATTTATACCGAAAGGAACAAGAGAATCCACGCTCTTAATAAATGGCTTAGGGGCTGGTGCCGGCAAAGGAAATTTGGGTTCTACGATCATGGAGAAACCTTTATGGCACCTGGCCTGCTTGACCCAGATGGATCTCGTCTAACTATAAAGGGTAAGAGGATTCTAGCCCAGAAGCTGGCAGGGCTTGTTGAGAGGGCTTTAAACTAGGCATGAAGGGGGAGGGGGGAGTAACTAGGCTCACCAAAGATGTTCCTGTGAAGGATGAGCCATCTCAAAGGGTGTCATCAGTAACCCAACTGAAGTGCATGTACACAAACGCACGTAGTATGGGAAACAAACAGGAGGAGCTGGAAGTCCTGGTTCAGCGGGAGAGCTATGACATATTTGCTATCACGGAAACGTGGTGGAACGACTCTTATAACTGGAGTGCTGCTGTGGAAGGCTACAGGCTCTTCAGGAAAGACAGGCGTGAGAGGAGGGGTGGAGGGGTAGCCCTCTATACTAAGGAAACCCTGGATGCTGTTGAAGTCGAGATCGGTGATGACCAGATTGAGTGCCTATGGGTAAGGGTCAGAGGGGCAGTGAAGTCTGACCTCCTGGTTGGAGTGTGTTACAGACCGCCTGACCAGGAGGAAGACTTGGATCTTCTATTGTTTAAGCAGCTGGAGGCTGCCTCTAGATCAGCTGCCCTTGTTCTTTTAGGAGACTTTAATCTTCCAGATATCTGCTGGGAACTTAACACTGCCGAGAGGAGGCAGTCCAGGAGGTTCTTAAAGTGTATTGAGGACTGCTTTCTGTCACAGCTGGTGAGTGACCCCACCAGGGGTGAGGCTCTCCTTGACCTGCTGTTTACAAACAAAGAAGGGCTGGTGGGTGATGTTGTGGTCAGAGGCTGTTTGGGGTGTAGTGATCATGAGATAATTGAGTTTTCTGTAAACAATGTAACAAGAAAAGCCAGGAACAGGACATCGATGCTGGACTTTTGGCAGGCAGATTTTGGATTATTTAAGGAACTGGTCAGGAAAGTACCCTGGGAAATAGCTCTTAGTGGCAAGGGGGTCCAGGAAGGCTGGATGCACTTCAAGAATGAAATCTTGAAGGCGCAGGAGCGGGCTGTCCCCATGTGTTGTAAGAAGAGTTGTAGGGGAAGACGGCCGGCCTGGATGAGTAGGGAGCTACTGAAGGAACTAAGTAAGAAAAAGAGGATGTATCGCCGTTGGAAAGAAGGGGACGTAAGCCACATCATGTTCAAAGATGTTGTTAAGTTGTGTAGGAAAAAAATCAGAGAAGCAAAAGCCCAGCTGGAGCTCAAATTGGCCACTTCTGTTAAGGATAACAAGAATAGTTTTTATAAATATATCAATGGTAGAAAAAGGGCGGCAGCGACCTCCACTCTTTGTTGGATGTGGAGGGAAATATAGTAACCAAAGATGCAGAGAAGGCTGAGGTACTTAATGCCTTCTTTGCCTCAGTTTTCAACAGTAAGGAAGTCTGTTCGCTTGACAGTTGGTCCTCTGAAGTGGTTAATGGGGGCAGGGTGAAATATGGCCCTCCTGCAATCCATGAGGAGGAAGTTAGAGACCTGCTGAGCCACCTGGACCCTGATAAGTCTATGGGGCCGGATGGGATCCATCCTAGGGTGCTGAGAGAGCTGGCGGATGAGCTTGCTAAGCCGCTCTCCATCATCTTTCAACAGTCCTGGCTCACCGGAGAGGTCTCGGAATGTGACGCCCATCCACAAGAAGGGCCGTAAGGATGATCCAGGTAATTACAGACCCTGTTTAAGGGGACACTGGATGAGGCACTGAGTGCCATGGTTTAGATGATGGGATGGTGTTAGCGTTGGTGTTAGCGTTGGGTTATAGGTTGGATTTGATAATCTTGGAGGTCCTTTCCAACCTTATGATACTGTGATACTGTGATACAATCACTTCCCTGGTCCTGCTGGCCACGCTGTTTCCGATACAGGTCAAGTTGCCACTGGCCTTCTTGGCCACCTGGGCCACTGCTGGCTCATATTCAGCCAGTTGTAAATCAACGCCCCCAGGTCCTTCTCCTCCAGGCAGCTCTCCAGCCATTCTTCCCCAAGCCTGTAACGCTGCATGGGGTTGCTATGTCCCAGATGCAGGACTTGCTACTTGGTCTTGTGGATCCTCATCCCGTTGGTCTCAGCCCATCGATCCAGCCTGTCCAGAACCCTCTGCAGAGCCTCCCTTCCTGCAAGCAGATTAACACTGCCACCCAGCTTAGTGTCATCTGCAAGCTTGCTGAGGCTGTACTCGATGCCTTCGTTCAGATCATTAATAAAGATATTGAACAGGACTGGACCCAGCACTGAACCCTGGGGAACACTACTCATGACCAGCCTCCAGCTACATTTAACTCCATCTACCACCACCCTCTGGGCCTGGCCATCCAGCCAGTTTTTCACCCAGCAGAGGGTGTGCCTGTCCAGGCCAATAGCAGCCAGTTTCTCAAGCAGAATACTGTGAGAAACGGTGTCAAAGGCTTTTCAAAAGTCCATGTACACCACATCCACAGCCCTCCCCTCATCTATTAACTGGGTAACCTTGTCAGAGAAGGATATCAGGTTGGTCTGGCAGGACCTGCCTTTCATAAACCCATGATGACTGGGTCTGATCACCTGGCTGTCCTGCATGTGTTGTGTGATATCACTCAATATGATCTGCTCTATTACTTTCCCCGGCACCAAGGTCAGACTGACAGGCCTGTAGTTCCCTGGATCCTCCCACCAAACCTTCTTGTAAAAGAGCATAACATTTGCAGTCTCCAGTCAAGTGGCAAGTCTCCAGTCATCCAAGACTGTTGATAGATGAGGTAAAGGGGTTTGGCAAGGACATCTGTCAGTTCCCTTAATACTCTTGAGTGGATCCTATCCAGCCCCATGGACTTGTGGATGTCCAATTTGCCAAGTAAGTCTCTAACCAAGTCTTCTTGGAACACTGAGGGTTCACCTTCAGAATCTTCTGGCGCAGGAGGCTTGAAGCCCAGAGAACACCTTATCTTCCTATTGAAAACTGAGGCAAAGAAAGCATTAAGTTCCTCTGCCTTGTCCTCATACTTTGTTACTACAATTCCCCTTGCATACAGCAAAGAAGGGAGGCTCTCCTTAGTCCACCTGTTGTTGTTTATGTATTTGAAGAAGCTTTTTTTATCATCTTTTATTGAACTGGCTAATTGAAGTTCTAGTTGGGCTTTAGCCCTCCTAATATTTTGCCTAAATGATCTCACCTGCTCTTTGTAGTCCTCCTGGACTGCCTGTCCCCTCTTCCAAAGCTCATATATTTTCCTCTTTTTCCTTAGACCAACACAGAGCTCTCTGTTAAGCCAAGCTGGCCTTCTTCCCCGCCAACTCATTTTAAGGCACATGGGGATGGCCTGCTCTTGCACTGCCAGAATTTCCTTCTTGAGGAGCATCCAGCCCTCTTGGGCTCTTTTGCCATTTAGAACTGTCTCCCATTGGACTTTACCAAGCAGCCTTCTAAACAGTTTGAATTCTCCCCTCTGGAAGTCCAAGGTGGGAGTTCTGCTGACTACCCTCAGATTCGACTATCCTTTCTATTTTCAACTAGAATGAACACCCAGCAGATGTGCAAGGACCTATAAGCAGGGTTTGGATTATCTCTATGATCGATATATATTGAATACCATAATGAGTGTTTTCTAGTTTATTTATCACTTTTGTGGGGTTTTTTTGGTTGTTTCCTTTTTTTTTGTGTTTTTTTTTTTTTAAACCAGCTCTTCATTGTTTCCATATTCTACCTTAAGTTTGAGTACCAGAACTAGAAATGACACAATATCCTATTTTTGATCGAATCAATTTGTGTCAAGGATTTTCTGTTTCAATTGCACATTTTTCTCTTTAAATAACCAACAGTTGATTAGTCCTTTATATTACCACATCAGGACGGCAATTTTATCAGTGACAGTATCAGGCCTTCTTGAAATCTGTTGTTTCTAAATAAGATTTTTCTTCTATGTGGATATAAACAGTGGACTTGAAGCATGTTGTCTTGCACTGATACTGATCAAATATACCTTAACAAACTGCTTCTTTCTAGAGCTATTCCACCTTCTGGAGGTGACAAAGGCAATTGGAAGGAGATTCTTTACCCTTTTTTCATGAAAAGATTAATTTGGTTTAATCCTGATAGAGAAAGCAACAGCCAGAAAATCTTATTTCTTTTGAAAACAGTTTTGCAATTAATTTAAATCAGATTCACTCAGTTCTTCTACCCAAAACTGAAGTATCCCAAAGCACTAAGTATTTCTGAAAATTTTTTACAATGACTATGCCTTTCATCTGAGGCTGTGCACCGAAGTACTTAGGTCAGGTGGAAAAAAAAGATTATATATAAAACCATGTAGAATATCTGAAGGAAGGTCAGAACCCAGACCGAAAGTTCAATGGCCCTTTTTTGTCCCATTAGACTCTCATGGCTCTCACTTTGTTTTGAGTGGTCAAATCACCAAATGGTAGGCCTCTTCATCCGCCAGATTCTCACCTCTAGTGACTCATCTTTCCTAACACCTGCTCACGGAAGAATGTTCTCAAGGGGGGACAGAGTGAGGGAAAGAACAAGTCCCAACTTTGCTCTCTCTAAAATCTTGAGTTCACATCATTATTGTGTTTGCCCATTTCAACCTGCATTCTCCAGTCTTTGGAGAAGCAGCTGCTGCTTTTAAAAACTGGTGGTAATTGAACTTGATTTTTTTTGGTTTACATCCTTCCTCTTTTGTTGCCAGTACCTCTTTGGACCACCCAATATAACTCTGCTGTCTTCCTTTGGTGTTTATATACTCAGGATCCTTGCAAACATTGTCCCTATTAGTCATTGTTTGGCCCAGCTACAACTGGCATTTGAGTTTTTTGGGGTATTTTTTAACTTGCAGTCAGTTTCTTTAGACTTTCGGGCAAGAGACCAAAGGCAGGATGATTTCAGACCACTAAAGCAGGATAATAATTAGTGTGACATATACTCCTTAATTAGGAAAATTGTAATAGACAAGAAAACTTACGTTATCATGACACTGAGGTTAATGATATATATAAATTACAGTGAATTTATCCCATTATTTGGGCTCCCAAAGGCATCACTGTGGAGGGCATACGTAGCAGAGCTATAATTCTTCCTATAGTCTAACTCCAAGGAAGAGTTCTAGTATCTTAATAAACTGCAAGAACCTGGGTTACAAAAAATAACCATCTAGGTGGCCTGCTCAGAAGAAATCTGCTGTCTGGGTAGTCATGGTGGTTTTTTACTGGCAATGTAAATGAACAGAAAAGTCCAAAAGCCCCTAGGTGAAAGCGAGGCACAGATGATTGGGATAGGATGCAATTGAAGGCACATCACTCCTCCAGGATTTACAAATTTCCAATTTAGCACATTGTCTAATTCTAATCCTGAATGCAGATGGCATCAGAAATAGTTGTGCTAAAATTAGAACTAAGACAAGAAGTACAAGCAGAGTTAAGGCTCCTGCACTCATCCTCCATTCAGACAGACAGAACTAAATGAATATGGTTCTATTTCTGCCTCTTTCCTTTGCTAGCTGAAACCCACATTTGAATCACAGTGTGCTTGGGATGTTCCGCTAATAATATACCAATGTTCCCATTGCCATTTCTGCACTTATTTCATTTAAATTTCTGTGCTCCTTAAGGATTATGTTAACAATCAAGTTTTTTTAATAGTTTGTTTAAAAGTTGAAAGAAATAAGGTCCTCCTGAATCTGATCTGTTCTGGAGTACCTCTGCTATGAGGACAGGCTGAGAGAGTTGGGGTTGCTCAGCCTGGAGACAAAAAAGCTCCAGCAAGACCTAATAGAGGCCTTGCAGTACCTGAACAGGGCCTACAGGAAAGCTGGGGAAGGGCTTTTTATAAGGGCAAGTAGTGACAAGATGAGGGAGAATGGCTTTAAATTGGAAGGGGGAAGATTTAGATTAGACATTAAGAAGAAATTCTTCATGATGAGGGTGGTGAGGGACTCGGAACCAGGGAAGCTGTGGATATCCTCTCCCAGGAGGTGTTTGAGATCAGGTTGGATGGGGCTTTGAGCAGTCTGGTCTGGTGGCAGGTTTTGGAACTGGATGAACTTTAAGTTCCCTTCCAAGCCAAACCACTCTATGATTCTATGCTTCTATGTATTTCCAGGAGGTCTAGTAGATATGGTAAGCATTTTGTTAAGAAATAAAATCTAACATAAGGCTTCGGGACGCTAAGTGGCTCATTTGCAAGTTATCAGTGCAATTTGGATCAGATCCTTAATGAGAGGGGAATGTGGTGTGGTTCCTAATAGTACCAAAAGACATAGATATGCTCCTGGTAGGATCAAGCAATGAGGTATCAGAGCTGCTGTTTCGTACAGAATTTAAATAAGACAACAAGAGACTACACAGATAGCAAGAAGATTGTTTTGCCCAAATAAATGATATCATCTCAATAGATATGGAAATATCTGACTAAACCTGATCTTGAAAGGCACACAACTTGCCGATATTCTAAAAGGGTAAAATAACTCTGGCTTTTAAAAGTAATTATTTTTAATTGCTGTTGAAAGTAGGAGTACATTGCTATAAAAATGTTCAGTTCCTTCCTTCATCTTCCCACATATTTTGCATTTTCCAGGAAAAGTAGTTTCCCTTAATTTATGAAAGTCAAGGCTCCACAGACATCCTCTTTGCTTGAAGAGGACCACTTAGCTGTCTTTGTATAACATGTATCTCCCTAGGACAAAAAAAATCAGTGAAAGATTTAAACTAACAAGCGTCATTCATCTATTAAGAACCACTTGCCTTTGAGCTTACTTCAGAGCAAGCCAAGTAGTATGATAGATTTTTTTTTTTATTGTACTGTTTTTAAAAAGCTGCGAATTTGCAGAATAATGGTATGTGGTGCAGTTCTCATTGCAGCAAACCAAAAGATCTGTTAAAAAAAACCAACACCCAATTTACTTAAAATTAGGTTCCTACAGCTGTGTGGGGTCTTTGAAGCGATTTTAAAATGGCAACATGACTGTTTTTCTATGACTGTATATAGGCATTGGCTCCAATTCCCACATTCTTAATTCCACCCAATTCTCTGTGCCTGGTGTTTTCTATTGGCAGGGCATCTCCAGCAGCCCAGAGCCAGTTAACAGGAAATACTAGGGAGAAGGGCTTGGGTGGATTTTAGATGCCTGAATTTGGAATCCACTTTCGTTGAAATTCTTGGCCCAGATCACCTGCCTTTCAGTTTCAGGTCTTAACCAGAAAACCATTAAATACTTCCCCTCCCACTCCTGCTTCCTATCCCCTCTCCCTCTTTAAGCGTACAATGTTCTTGTTTCAGTGGAAGAGCAGCAAGCTGGACGGCAGTGATTAATGTAACAACACATATTAATGGTGGTCGAAAACATAACAATAGTTCTGCTGTTGCTACCATGAGGCGGAGCCAATTAAATGCCATATTTTAGTATAAACCTTTTCCAAGGTTTGCTTTATTAAAGTTTTCAACAAGCCTTCAGTGTTGTTCGAACAAGGTATTACTTTTTCTTCGGATTAAATGTAAATGTTGTGCTAAAAAGGAGTAAAAACATGCTGTAAGGTTATGTGTTAAACAATTTCTGCATACTTCCAGGCACTATAATTTAATCTTATCTTAGCATAGTGGGGGCACAGGTTTGCTATGAAGTAGGATGTGAAGTGTTTATATAAACCACATCTAAAAGAATTTCTAGGCTCAGTTCAAGAGTTTACATTTTCAAAGTCATTCCACCAGTGCATTCATCATGATCCACACAATTGCTTTGTCTGAGTCCTTCAATTCTTCCACCCCTCAGAAACTGTGCATTTAAAAGCCTATCATAGGATTCCTAAACAGACAAGGTCAACTAGGTGTTGCATTGCATCTCTTCAGTTCGAAAGCAATCCGTAATCAGCTGAGCTTTAGATCCAAAATGTTGTAAACTGCAGACTCATATGAGTATTAATGGGAAAAGAACAAGTGAAGCTGTCTGTATGTCTATTATCAGTGAAATAAACAGAGATAATCTGGGGGTTAACTTGATCCAAACAGGAGTAACAAAGATGGCATCCTGATTCAAAGACATCTTTGGCAATAACCTCACACAAGGTGTGCCCTTCCAAAGTCTAGCATTAGCACTTAAGCTGATAAACACTGATGCTTTTATTGTGCCTAAACAATTTTTTTCTAATGGTCTTCAGGACCGGCAGTCTGGCTGCTGCTCAAAGAACGTGGACATGATGCCTGGAAGGGGAGGCTGGGGGAGCTGGAGCAGCACCTGCTCTCTTGCAGCTCTTGTGTCAATGCACTGGGCTAGCATTGGCAAGGCGTTGGTGGCAGAGGGGCTGCAGGGTGGCTGCTGTGAGAAGATGCCAGAAGTTGTCCCTGTGTCCGACCAGCTCCAAGACGGACACGCCGCTGGCCAGACCGCGCCAACCAGCGGTGCTGGCAGCGCCTCTGGGTAACGTATTTCGGGAAGGTTAAGACCTGCTGCGCAAGGGCCAGCTGAAGAGAGGAGTGAGCGCATGTGAGACGCACAGCCCTGCGGCAGCGAGCTCCCCGAAGGAGGAGGGGGAGAAGCTCCTCCAAGCGCCGCACGGGGCTCCCCGGAGGCCGCAGTGCAGCTCTAAAGGCGGGAGAGCGGAACGCGCTGCGACCTAAACCCGCGCCCGTGCCCGCGGCGCCGGTAACGGCGGAGCACGCCTGGGGGCGCCCCAGCGCTCGCCCCGGCCGTCCCGCACGGCCGGGGGAGCCTGCGGGAGGAAGGCGGTGCGGGCCGGGACTCGCGCGAGAGCGGCAGGGAGGTGGGGAGCGCAGCCGTGGCAGGCCGGGAGCGCCCCGGCAGCCCCGGCGTCCCGGCGGGAAGGGGTCCGTCAGGAACGGTGGCGCCTGCCCGGCCGAGCCTGTGTCCCCTCTAAACTCCGCGACCGCCGGGCCCGAGGCAGCTCCCCGGGCGCAGCCGCGATGGGAACGCCCGGTGTGGCTGCAGGGCCCGCCCTGGGGAGCTGCCCTGGCGGAGCGCTGCCGGGGGAGCTGCTCGCTCAGAGCCCGGCGGGGTCGTGGGTTGCGGAGCATCGGGGTATGTGTGGGTGTGTGGGTGTGTGTTCTGGGAAGGAGGCACTGCTGGCACTGCGCCCTGACACAGAGTCATGGTTTGAGTTGGAAGGGACCTTAAAGCCCATCCAGTTTCAACCCCCCTGGCATGGGGGGGACACCTCCCACCAAACCAGACTGCTCAAAGCCCCATCCAGTGTGGCCTTGAACACCTCCAGGGAGAGGACATCCACATTGTCCCTGGTTCCAATTCCTCACCACCCTCATCATGAAGAATTTCTTCCTAATGTCTAATCTAAATCTCCCTTCCAATTAAAAGCCGTTCCCTCTCGTTCTGTCACTGCTTGCCTTTGTAAAAAGTCCCTCCCCAGCTTTCTTGTAGCCCTTTCGGGTACTGCAAGGCCTCTATAAGTTCTTCTCGAAGCCCTTTCTTCTCCGGGCTGAACAGCCCCAACTCTCTCAGCCTGCCCCCATAGCAGAGGTGCTCCAGCCCTTAGATCATCTTCATATCCCTCCTCTGGACCTGCTCCAACAGTTCCATATTCTTTTAGGATACGAGAACTGGACACCATACTCCACGTGGGGTTTCACTACAGAATAGTGGGAGAATCACCTCCCTCAACCTGCTGGCCGTGCTTCTTTTGATGCAGCCGAGGGCACAGTTGACTTTCTGGGCTGTGAGCATGCATTGCCAGTTCATGTTGAGCTTCTCATCAATCAGCATCTCCAAGTCATTCTCTGTAGGGCTCTCAATTGTGTCATCCTCTAGCATGTGTTGAAACTGCAGATTGCCCCATCCCAGGTACAGGACCTTGCACTTGGCCTTGTTGATCCTCATGAGATTCACACAGGCCCACTTCTCCAGCTTGTCCAGGTCCATCTGGATGACAACCCATCCTTCTGGTGTGACCACTGCCCCACTTATCTTGGTGTCATCTGCAAGCTTGCTGAGGGTGCACTCGACCTTGCTGTCTATATCATCAATGAAAATCTTAGACCCCAGAGGGACACCACTTGTCATGGATCTCCATCTAGACATCAAGCCATCGATCACTGTTCTCTAAATGTGACCATCCAACCAATTCCTTATCCACCAAACAGTCCACCCATCAAATCTGTACCTCTAATTTAGAGAGAAGGATGTTGTGGGGGACTGGGTCAAAGGCTTTACAGAAGTTCAGATAGATGACATCCATTGCTTTTCCTGTGTATACTGATGCAGTCGCCCCATCATAAAAAGCCACTAGATCGGTGGGTAGGACTTGCCCTTGGTGAAGCCGTGTTGGCTGTCTCGAATCACCTCCCTGTCCTCCATGTGCTTTAGCATAGCTTCTAGGAGGATCTGTTCCATGATCTTCCCAGGCAAAGAGGTGAGGCTGACAGGACAGTAGTTCCTAGGGTTTTCCTTTCTACCTTATTTAAAAATCGGGTCTTCCCCTGGCTACCGTGACTTTTCAAATATGGAGAGTGGCTTAGCACTCACATCAGCCAATTCCTTCAGAACTCTGGGATGCCTCTCCTCAGGTGTCATAGACAGGTTCCTCAGGTTCCTCAGGTGATTATGAATCTGATCTCCTTATAGTGGGAGGGCCCATCCCCCCATCCCCATCTTGTTCCTTGGCCCTGGAGGGGTGAGGAGAGAGGCTTTCAGTGAAGACTGAGGTAAAAACGTTGTTGAGTACTTAGCCTTCTCGTCATCTGTTGGTATGAGTTCACCATTTTCATTCATCACAGAAGTACACTTTCTTTAACCTTCCTTTTCTGTTTGACGTACCTGTAGAAGCCCTTCTTGTTATTCTTTGCTTCTCTTGCCAAGTTCAGCTCCAACTGCGTCTTGGCCTCCCTGACCCCATCCCTACACAAGCAAGCAGCATCCCTGTACTCTTCCCGGGTTTCCTGTCCCTGCTTGCACTGCCTGTGCAGTTCCTTGCTATTCAGTTTAACCAGCAGGTCTTGACTCAGCCACACTGGTCTCTTTCCCTTCCCTGCCCAATTTCCTACATCTGGGACTGAGTGCTCTATAGAAAGCATCTTTAAATATTTGTTACTCTGTTCTGCTCCTTTGTCCCCGAGGACCGTTTCCCAGGGGGTCCTACTGACTCACTCCTTGAAGAGCTGGAAATTTGCTTGCCTAAAATTTAGGGCCCTGACTATACTCCTCACCTGTCCCTTATCCCTCAGGACCTTAAACTCCACCAATGCGTGATCACTTCAGCCCAGGCTGCCTCTGATCTTGATGTTGCTGATGAGCTCACTTGTATTGGTGATCATCAGGACCAGTATTGCATCTCCTTGGGTAGGGGTGTCTATTACGTGGGTTAAGAAGTTATCTTCTATGCACTCTAGGAGTCTCTTGGATTGCCTAAAGCTTTCTGTGCTACTTTTCCAGCAGTTCAAGAGCTTGTGAGCGTGAAGCCTTCTGTAGCTGGGGAAGAAGGCTTCATCAGTAGGCTCCCCTTGATCAGGTGGCCTGTAGTAGACACCAGCCACAAGGTTCCTTTTGTTACCTTGGTATTTTCTTCTCACCCATAAGTTTTTGACTTGTTCGTGGCTATTTTTCAGGGACAGCTCTTCAGACTCTATCCATTTCCTTATATAGAGGGCAACGAGTCCACCCCTCCTTCCTGGTCCGTCCTTCTGAACAGCCTGTAGCCATGGATAGCTATCAGGAACCGGTGCTGCACGCTGCAATCTCCTGCTCTTCTGTGGCATACGCCTGTGCTTCCACCGATTGCCTCTGGGACTGACTACGATGGGAGGTTCTCCAGTCCCTTAATCATCTTGCAGCCCTTTGCTCCATCACTGTCTTGTACTGGGGAGCCCAGCACTGGCTCCAGCACTCTGGAGGGCACCACACTAGTGCTGAGTAGAGAGGAACGTTCACCTCTCTTGACCTGACCGCAGTACTGATGCAGCCCTGGATACCACTGGGCTTCTTTACTACACGGGCATAGTGCTGATTCACAATGGCCACTTTCTAACTGAGTGTTCAAAGGACATAAGTCATAGAAGACCCGAATCCACTGAGTGTCAAACTGCTTTAATCCCCCAAAAACATATTTGTTGTTCTTCAGCTCACCCCACTGTAAGAAGAGATCGCTTTTAAGACTGCCTGAAATATCCAGGGTTCTGGAGACTAAGAAAGACACTGAGGGATGTTTTCAGTATACATGCACACTTTTTACCCAGGTACTGTTCGATTTGCATTATCTCTAGTAACAGGAGATTTTCCCTAGCATATAAACCAGCAAGATGCAATTCCTAAAATAAATCTTCTTAAATTAAAACGGAGCAGGAGTGTGTTTTGGATTTTTAGACTTCTTGTTTAGTCACAGTGTTCACAAATACCAACTCTGTTTTCCTGTCTAGTGCAAAATAAAAGCTTGGGGACCATAAATATCTGAAGTGGCGCTTGACTGAAGGTTTACTAAAGTTAGAAATATGTGTAAACAATTTAGGAGTCTAAAATAGTCTCAGAAGGGCTTGAGGCACCAAGAACTCGTATTTCCAAGGGCAGTTCAAGTTTAGGCACAGAAGTATTGATAAGCTAATAGCAGTGTTAGGTTACTAATTGTAATTAAAATCCATGCTTGCTGTAACCCAAGTCTTTGTGGCTTTCAGTATGCCTTGGGTCTGCTTGGCATGCTCTAACAAACTCCACCTTTTGCACAAAGGGGTATCTCCATGCTTCTCTGTTCAAACTTATTGGTTGCTATGAGGAAAGAGGAGATTTGTACAATGAATTTTCACTTAGCCTGATAGTTTAGGTGGGGTTTTTTTACAACTGCAAGAGTCTGTGAATTGTGGCAGTGGGACATAGGTAAACACTTACTTCTGACTCTGCTGCAGAGGGATTATTCTGAAATACAGTAGTGTAGCAGGGAGTGTGATGGTAGAGGTGGTCCTACTGGCCTTTGTTTTAGTGCCTTCCAGTTCCTGAAACAGTTCAGGGCAGCTAGATTAACTATGAGAGTGAGGTGTGTACACAGGAGATGGTGATTAACACATCTGAAAAAATCACTTAGATATAACCTGGCAAATTTTATCCATAAACTTTTCTGTATCTCCTAGCATAGGCTCAGCTGCATCTCTGCCAGTATTTTCCTCAGTGGCAGCCATCTCTTTGGGAAAAAAAAGACCATACAAAGATAAAAATGGAAGAAAACTAAAGTGGAATATTAAAATAAAACTATAGTGAGCTAGTGATTTCAACATAGTGGGTCCACCTGCACAAAGATGTTTGCAGGACAGAAGCCAAAGTGCTAAAAGTGCAGACCAGAGTTTTCTTTGCTTTCGAGTCTGCAATTGATTATGAAAACAAAAGTGGTACACCCAGAAAGCTGGAGGAAAATTTTAAGGACCATAATCAAAACCAATGAACTGAGAAATATTTTAATCGGCCAGAATTTGTGTGCAGAGGTTCTGTTTCCTCTGCAAGATGTGATAATATTTTCCTGCTGAGCAGACAATATTGCAAATATTGCTGTGAGTGCAGTCAGAACTTTAAGGAAAAGGCAGGGTTGGACACAAGAACCTGGTCAGTCAGGGAATGAAGTAAGTGTTTTTAATATTTTATTTTTGTAGGTAACCTCATAATTACAAACAGCTTTGCTTTCAAGGTTCTTAGTTCACATTTGACTTACTGACTTGCAAAGGTTTTTCTTTTCTTTTTTTTTTTTACTTTTCCTCCAAATTGTAAACTAAATTTTCCTCTTACTTGCATGTTTTTAGAATCCTGTAATTAAGCAAGAATTTTGTGACTTGCTATTAAGAGTTATTTAAAGACTGGCAGAGGCAGAAATCTTTAATAAAAATCAGGTGAGCTTGCATTGGTTTAAAGGAGACATAGTATCTAATTTTGAAAACCCTACCAGGTGCATATTTATATTTTCAGATAGAATTTTTAACATATTAAACCTTAATTTGCAAATTTAGTTCCTGATCTCAGGTGAACAGAACCTGCCTTTTGAAATTCTAATGATTTTTCCATTAAGGAAAAGCCCACCTGATAAAATTTATCCTTTTTTATTACCTCCCTGTGTTGAAACACAACATAAACATGTTGTGGAATAACTGAAAGTCTTTGATTAACATATTTTTGAAATTCTGGATAGAATAAAATCTTATCATCAAGTTTTCTATATTCTAAGATTAAAAATATCTGAGAGTCTATAATAATAAAAGTTACTTCTGTAGAAGTCGTATTTGTTTTGACCGGTCTGGTGTTCTACAGTTTACTTATTTAGTCATCCTAAATAATTTATTTTTTAATTGCATTAGACATTAGACTCAGAAGGTAGTAGGATTACAAATTTTAGTGTAATGTAATGATAGGCACTAGAGCAATGAGTCCAGAAAATGACTGTATGTACCATTTCTTAGTTATCATAACTTGTCAGATTACTTTTTAGTGATTTTAGATAATCAGTGAATTAAATTAAATGGATTTAATATAGTTTTACAGCAAAATATTGCTTTTCTGGGTGCACTTTAAGTATTGAAAAGGGTTTTAGTATGACCTTGTTATATTCATTAAGTTCAGTTTTCCGCTTTCTACTCTCTAATTGAGTTGTGATATTTTTTCCTTTCAGTATTTTCAAATTAAAGAGTTCGGTTCTGATCTCATCTTTGAATGCCCTGCTCTATGAAACTCACTGAGGTTAAGTCTTTGTAAGTTAAAGCATTTATTTGGGCTACGTGAATATCTGAAATTAAATACAGTAAGACAAGTTCTGTGTTAGTTTATAGCCTGCATAATGAAGTCACTTTCCTCGACGATTTCTCAGGTTGTAAATCAGCATGCAACCTGGCCTGATTTCTTTTAATAAGAGACACAGGATAAATGTTGCAGTATCACAGCCATAATTCAAAATTCTTAGTTAACCTGAAGAGGAAGATTTGCTCACACAAGCAATTTATTGCCAAATATCTATAGTCTTAAAATATGCCTTTACTTCAATGAATATGCTGAAATATGAACATTTAATAGGTTCCATGTGTTTACTGTGTAGAATAATTTTAAATGGCTTGTTATTTTTTCCTGATATGGAGGTTCTAACGGGCATTCCATTCAACCTAAGGAGATGATCTAATCCCATAAATATCTTATACATTTTTTTGAAAATATTTGGATGCAATTTATGCCGTTTTCAAGGGGTTTTTTAATTCCGTGTAGTGGTAAACTGAAACATCTCTTAAATTTAGTATTTGTTTTTTCAGTATAGGTGTGAAAAGCACTTGCACTGTAACTGAATATACTGTATCTATGTCTGAAAATATATTCTATTACTATATTGTCCAATTTTCACATCATTCTTTTATTACCAACTCCCACTTTTCTTCCATGTTTCCTCTGATTGAATGACTTTAGCTGTTTTTCTTGTAAATTTGCATCTTCTTGGCAGCATACAAGTATCGTCATATTCCAACCAATTTACAGTTTTTCTAGAGTGATGGCTAAAGGTCAGCAACTGGATTTAATGTGTATTACATATATTGCATAATCCACACTAGGGCTGATTTTTTAAAAAACTCCTATTATACTGCAATGTTTGTTACCCCATCTAGTATTAAATGTACTAATTTTGATCTAGTGATGGCTTTGTACTTCATTTCACTGAAATTAGTGGAAGTCAGTTAATGCAATATTCTGTATCTTTTAGCACAGCTAAACTGGACATCTCCATGTACTTTGTATGTTATTTTCAGTAATGCAGCCATCTACAAATTAGGTACATATCTCTTAAAATAAAGCATTCTTAGAATAGATCTTTCTGAAACAATTTTTCAATAATCATGTGAATCTCTTCAACTGGAGATTTTCAGGAACATCCCAACTACAAGAATTTGAGGTAAAACAAGGTCATGTGATCATTTGTCTTGTTTCAGATAATAGAAAAATATTCCTTATTTTCATTTATCCCCTCCTATTATAGGAGCTAATTGGGAACAGGAAAAGAACAACTCACTCTTTGGAGACTGGAAAATGAGTGGTAGACTGGTATTTCTGATAAGGCTATGGGAAGTGATCCCTCAAGCCCTACTCTCTTGGTTGTGAAGACTGGCAGGCAGGGAGCTGTTTGTACCAAACGTGTTACACAGTTCTCAGTGCCTTTTGATCCTATGCCTGTTGGTTCCTGCCTCTGTGCCTCTTCCTGGCTTTTCCTGCCCAAGCAGTATGTGCCTTAGTGCCTATGTCTAGCTAACAGACCCCAAAGCACAGGCCATCTAGCATCCAATCAAATGTGTGGTTACAGCATTCTTGAGACACTCTCTTTATGGCCCATGTTTACACTTGTCAGATGACCATGGTGGATCTGTAAATCCTGTCCTATGTACTGTATTCTTTCCATATGCCTGTGACAAAGGGCACACTAGTTTTCCAGATTCACAGTATTACCACACAATCAGTATTATAACAGCATCACAGAATGGTTTAGGTTGGAAGGAACCTTTTAAAATCATATATTCCATGCTCCGGACATCTTTCACTAGGACAGGTTGCCAAAGTCCCATCAACCTTACTTTGAACGCTTCCAATGATGGGAGCATACACAGCTTCTCTGGACTACCTGTTCACACAACCGTTGATGTCTCTGAAATAATAAGTTCTTTCGCACTATTGGCTGAGGAAGTGGAGCATCCTACTTTTGAGAGCATGGCTGACTCTTAGTTTTGACAATTGTCTGATGGCAACTCCCATCAATCTGCTTAGCTAAGTGATCCTGTGTGGGAAGTTGCCCAAGTGATAGTCGCTTGCTGGGGGCTTTTGTGGAATTTTAAAACTGCATTTTTTCAAGTGAAGTCCACAGTTCTGCAAAACAGAAGTGAATCTTGAGATCTGCTTTGGGCTACTGGACGGCTCAGGTAAAGGAGCGCTAATACATGTTGCTGGTGATGGAGCTGTGGTGGATGTTGCTTTGTGCATCTTGCCTCTCTTCTGCTATGGACTCTTGCAGAGGGGTCTCAGGCTCATGCCTATCTGAGTCTATGGGCAAGAGGGCTCTAGTAAACTTCTATTATCTCCAATAACTAAAGAAGAAATTTCAAAATACTACCTTTTCCTCTTTTATACACTGTCTCACATTGGTGCTGTAGAAATACAAGGACATTATTGTTTGCTACCCTAGTTCTCTTGGCCAGGCAGTCCTCTAGGGGAACTTCATCCTCCCTTCAGATTATGCAGTTTACTCTTTCCCAGCACCTGTGAGGAGCTGAATAGCCCAAAACATTGCAGGAGAGCAAATTTCAAAGATATAAGTCTTTTAGGGAGCAGAAATCAAAATGTAAGTATCAGCTTGCGTTTAGATGTCAGATAGGGAGACCTGTTGCTGAATGTGTGGTGTTCAGGTAATAATATTTTCTAAATTTTAATTTCAATTCAACAGAAAATCATAAGGGAAATCTTATGAATTCTGAAATGGACAAATCTATTTCTCATAAATAGTTGTGTTAGTTTTTATTCACTGTAGTACTATTACTACTGTAGTATCAGTATTAGTACTGATAGGCACTAATGCAGAAATAAGAACATTAACACTTGTCTAAATTTTGTAAAATCGTAACTTCAAATAATTAATTATACCCTTTGTAGCAGTTTTATGTTTGACATAAAGTTAACAAAAAGATATGTTTTTGAATATAGAAAAGTGGAGCAATGAAATTCCATTTATTTTCAGTCTATCTGAGCACTTAACTGCCTGTGTGTGCGTTTGAAAATCTCCACCTGGTTAGGGAGTAACAGGGGAATAGTAGAAGTAAATTCTATCTGGCAATCTGTATAGCTGAATTCACAGCTTTCTGTGTTCTGCAGCCAAAGCAACCTGTGGATGTGTTTCTTCCTCATACAGAAAACACCCATGAAGATCATAAGACTTGACTTTGAACTTACAAACTCATCTTCTGTTCTCTCTGATTCCTTGAAATGATCTTATTCCATCACAGAGAACCTTCAGCATCAGAAATTGCTAATTCTTCTACAGGTTGACATTAGTTAGGGAAGCTAAGTACATAATTTGTATGACTAAAAGCCATGTATTGAAAAGAAATCTTTGCTACAAAGCAATTGAAATCCCACAGACATAACTCAGTTCCCCACATAAATGGTGAAAAATTTAAGTAGCGAACAAGGAAAGAGAAAAGCCAAGTCTCTTTATTTGCTCTCATGAATTATTTGACAAGGCTGCATTCAATAAAGCACTCATAAATTGGCTCTGGAGCTTGTATTACTTACATAGATTATTAAGCCTTTAATTGATCTGGAATAAATGTGAGGATCTCCATACTCATGGACAAATAGATAAATGAAATAGGTGGATGAAGGAGTGCAGATGTCAAAGGTGCCAGCATCTCCCCTAATGACTGTCTACAAGTGTTAAAGAAGACAAACGGAATTGGCTTCTAAAGGAGTATTACTAGGGATTGGTTGTGCAAATCTTGGCTAGAGTGGATTCTTAGACAGCTTTCAGTCATTCGATGAATTATTCATTATGCGTGGAATGTTTGTACTTTTACCTAACCCTGCTACTTGACCAGAGCAAAGCTTTTCTTGATTTGACAGGACAGGCAATGAAGGGCCAGAGATGAGGCAAAAGGTATTGCTTGTAGAACTGCACTCAGTGTGATTGTTTTAAGACATTTAAACAGAAAATAAAGCTCTGTGTTCAGGCTTTCAGTCCTTGATCAGAATAAGCATGCAACTTGCATTTCTTCTGAAGCAGAAATATAGCAGAATTATGTTTTCTCCAGCTGCGTTAGTGGCATCACACTTCTTTAAACTGCTGTAACAAAGTGTGTTTAAAGTCTCATTAGATCTGTGAGTTTTGTTGCCTTACCTTCATGGGCATAGTTTGCTACTTATTCCATGTTTTACGAAACTTAGAAGTATACAAAATTTCCCATATTTGTCAAACAGCTGGTGAATTTAGAGAGATTAAATCTGATGAAGTGAAGACTGACCATGAAGTTTGACTCAGCGGAAGTTATCTTGCAAGATCAGACCAAGTTAGTTCATACAAAACAAAGAAGGACATGTTTGCTTTCCAGTAAAGTAGCAGCTGTAAGAGAATTACATGTCTAGCTGACTGCTTTTTATTTTCATTTCACGTTCTACACTAATGAATTGCCCTTTGGATAATCCTCTCACAGCCATAGACTAGAACAGGAGTATATATACCTTAAGGCTTTAACTTCATACTCCGTTTTTACACAATCAATATCAGGTGAGAAGAATACTGTCCTGAATAGGGAAATCATAAAATACACAAATTGGGTGAAAAATGATTTAGAAGAAGAAATCAAACATTTTGTTCTATGACCCAATAATCAGAAAATATAAACCCACAGAAAGAGAAGTTATGCTTGTTTATCTGCCTGTTCATCTAATGTAGTCAGTGAGTCATCAAATTGCTTACATGACACACAAAATATGAGAGAGGAAAGAAGCCTGTGAGCTATTTGAGAGGTGAGTGGTTTTATTGAGATTTGTTAAAGAAGTTAGCTCCCAAAATGCAGGATTTTAGATTTTAGAAACAGGAAGGACATTCAATTTTTTTTTTTTTTTTAAACCTGGATAAATTAAGAAGTGTCTGACAGACTTCTTTCCAGACTCTCCAGAAAAATGTGCTGTCAGCTTAATGTAAATAATTATAATATTTTGTCCAATTTTTAGTAGTGGGAAGAACCAAGGTTTGCCTCATAATGAGAAACAAACCTAATTTGTTCATGATATGATTGTTTAGCTGCAGTTTACCTTTAGGATAGTCAGGGTTTCCTTTATTTAGTACTTAATATTTGTAAGAAGTTATTGAAATATGCTTACAAAATTATTATTGATGAAGTATTTCAATTGTGCATTCTTTTCAAAATGATACTAATTTGAAAAGACCCTGTTTTTTCCTTATCCCACTGTGAAATGAAACCAAATGTCAGAACCTTAAAATATTTCACTATATTAAGTTTTCATATATTATACTTTCAAATGTACTTCATGCAAAATGTGGAATTGCACCAACAGAGTGCTTTAAAGGCTTAGACACAGAAAGTTCCTATGCTTCGCACTGTGTTATTATCACGGTAGGGAGGTGCTCTCTGAGTGTGGAGCAGCCAAGGAGCAGAATATGCACTAATGATTAATCTGTGTTACAACTCCTCAATACTGAAATATTTTCAGCTTTTTTTAATTATTTTCTAGTAGGTTGGTTTTTGGGGTTTTTAGGTTTTGGTTTTTTTTTAAATGTAATGGGCTTGTACTTACAACATTATTTTTCAGAAATGAATTGGTCATCCACTACAATAATAAATATTTCCATGCAGGTTTTTGGTTTTGTTTTTTTTTTCCCCTGCAAATATGGTTTCTCAGCTCTATGATCTTATTTACAGGAGAAACTGCACCAGTAAAGCCTGTTTTCTTTGGGGAAGAGTAACTATGAGTTGATTTGACTGAAGTGTACAAAATTCAGAAGGAAAGAAGAGGGCAGATGGTAAACTTCCGTTGACATTGTGCCAAGTGTGCCACATCTCAGTGGCGTTGTTTAAAGTAAAGAGATGGTCAATCCTTCAAGAAATGCAAGGAGAATTTCTTTGGCTATTATAGAAATAGAACAGACAACCAGAGTCGGCAACAGAAGCAATTACAACAGGGAAAGCTCAAGACCTTACAAGATACAGAGAAAATGCAGGACAATAATTGTATGTTCAAAATGTGTGACTCCTCATGAGTAGCTGACCCCATCTGCCGCCTGCATGCTGTAGACCTGAGAGGTAGCTGACCTCCTTATGTTCTTTTGTCTTTATGCAAACTTACAAGAAATAGCTGATCTTTCTGAAATAAGTCCTATTTAACGAATCACATTTATTAACTCCACAGTGAATCTGCCAGATTAAAAAGCCCAAAGGGTTTTGTTTAAAGCCCTGCAAAGCCTGTATGAATTTTTCAATGGAATTTGATAAGGTAAGTGCATGTGACAGTGGCAGACAATATACAGAAATGCTTGAAAATTCCTTTGAACCATATCACTTTTTTTTTTCCTCTCTTATTTCTGAGATATGTGGTAAATCTAAGCACATTTATTTGTGTGAATATTTATATTTTATAATATTATTATGTGGAATATTATATTAATATGTGTTTGTTTCTATCAGCTTGCATCCAGTCTTAAGAGTTATTTGTTATTTTTAAGTCATCTACAACTTACAAAACATTTTGCAATGTAAAAAGTATCCCCTTTCAGGGAGACTGCACAAGGAGATTGTTACCTAGGAAGACAACATAAATAAATTGTGGGAAGGAGAAAAAAGTATGATAGAGCACAACAAAGAAGCACATATCTTTATATGGGGGAAAATATTATTAGCACATTTGATCAGAAGAGTGTAGGTAAGGGAAGGTGGAAGCTTATTAACTCAGACAAGTTTGCTCCTTGGTAACGTCTCTTGGGTAGCAGCATTAGTTCATTGTTTTAGAATACTTTATTTTAACTTTGAAAAAAGGGACGATTAAAACAGTCTTTCTGACTTGTAGCTCACAGCACAGTTCATACATTTTCAAAAAAGATTTTCCTTTCCTTGATGCTTATAATAGAAACTGAACCTTATAAAAAAAAGAAAAATCATGCCATGGAAGTTAACTGGATAGAGATGATAGTGAAGCGGTGGAAGGAATGTTGTCGATAAGTTCCTGAAATGGCAGTTAATAGTCCTAATAAGAGCAATGCTTTGTGCTCATCGCATGAGTATGTTCTGGCAGAGGAGAAAAAAAATTGGATTCAGAGACAATGGCAAGAGAACAGAAGAGGAAAGGAATAGCGTGGGTCTAAATCAGCATGGGATGAATCAAAACACAGCTCATTTAAGCGTCTGACTCTCCAAACTCTGCCAGTGACTGACAGAAAGAAAGAGCTTCAACTTTATTTACAATGCCAAAAGGATAGTTGCAGTAATTTATGGGAAAAAATGAATGGGTCCCTTTTCTCCAGCTTCAGACCTTCAAAATTAGAAAGCTGGAGGAATTCATGCCATCTGATTTGTGGCACATGATTTAGGCAGCAACATAAAGCAGTCCCCTTTAGCTCCCTAGCTTGTCATAGGAGACAGGTAGTTTTCTGTGAAGGCAAGGCAAAGTGTTTAAATTTGGTGCCCAGTTAACAGGAATCTTGAGAACTAGCTGTCTAACTTGGCCACAGCTGCTGAGGAAATATTCCTACTAGGAATTGAAATACAACAGATTCTATATTACCTGATATACCACCACACATTTTTGAAGCTGAGATAAAGAGTCAAACTCATGAGCTTGATATTTTGGCAAACTGATCTACTACACAGCTGTGGCATTGAAAAGGGACTTTGTTAGACATAATGACAAAAGACAACAATACCTCGGGAATTAACAAAAGGCAAAGGGTTTAGAACTCTAAGGCACTTGAAGCTGTAGAAACTGTTGACGGTGCTAAGACATACATAGGAAGACTGAAATGGATGCACAGATGTGAAGTACAATCATGCACTAAAAATGCACTAACTTCACTACAGTTATGCCACTAGAGCTTTCCCTGAGGGAGACAAGCTCTACAAGTTACTCCAGGACCAGAAAGCCAGGAGATGTGTAAGCATCTTCCTGCAGAATTATCAAAATGCAGTGTAGACTCCTAATGCATGAAGACTATAATTCTATCTTGTAATAGGTGCCTGCCTTTAACTTCAGGGAATTAAATTAATAAAGCCCTAACTTCCAATCTTAGCCCACTTCCCAGTGAACTAAATTAATCTCAGCCTGCAACTCTGTTTCCAAGGGATAGATTTGGCCTTTAATTTGTGCCATATTTGCAAAATCTGTAATAGAATATAATAAAATAGACCAGGAGAAGCTCAGAACTGATGTATTGAAAACTGTCGAGTCTGAATTCTTGTTTTGCTTTTAGTGGAGCTTTCATGGAGTGAGACCCATGCCAGCAAAATGTAATGATGACAATGCATGTGCCACATATAGCTACTTTTAATCTGCTTTGAAAGGAGAGTGGATGATGTATTTCCATTCTGTTTTCAAGTGATCAAAACATTGTGGCTGTTTCTTTGACCCATTTTGGATCTGTATGTCCTGCAACTGCACAGGAGACAGTATTTATCTCCCTAATAATAACAGGGTAATGAATATACTCTCAGGAAAAAAAATGAGCTGAAAAGAAGTACAAAAATCCTTTAACTTTTATGATTTGAGTTACAAAGAAGTATTTCATAACCGTGGACACAACTGTTTAATTAATAACATAATTTCTTGCGCTGTATACCTGCACATGGTGAAAGAAGGGCACAAATTGATGCTGCCTCTCTTACATGGAGTAACCACAGTGTACATCACTGTATGCAGTCAGGGGACATCTTGTTCTTTTCTTTCCTGGCATGCCCCTTGCAGGAGGGAACCTCTCTCATGGAGTACAGGATTCAAGAATATCTGTGTATAATCTGCCCTAGTAACCTACATATGCCCAGCAGCAATAGGCCAGGCATAGACTGGCGAGGACTACAACGGCACACAGTATCTGTTCACATTTCAGCAATATATTAAATGTCAGAGTTCACTTTTTTTTTTATAAGCAATGTTCATTTTTCCATATGTATTTGTGACCCATGAGTGTGGTCTTTACAGTTGCCGTTCATTTGCACTGCTCAGAATGCTATACAAGTACATCTTAGGCATTTGTGGCAGATGCTTGTCTGCCCCGTTTTCAAGGGCTGGCAGAAAGTCCACAATCTCCCCAGGCAATCTATTTCTGCATTGCTTAAAAAGATGTTAATGGATTGTGGTTACAAACAGTACAGTAAGCTGAAGAATTCTGAAGGGTTATGTGAGATGTCTTACAAGTTATACCTGTACTTATTTAACAGCATGGTATTTGCCTTTCTCATAACAGTCTGATACTGTTGACTGATCCTCTGTAAATCTGTCTCTCCTCCAATCTTTTTCTGCTCCTAGTTTCTTCTTACCTATCATCTGTTCAAGCAATGAATTATACCAGTTTATATGCAGAGCTTCAGACTTCTCTCTATTGAACAGCACCCTTTTGCATATATGATCATCGAGGTCACTGCTGATTCTAAATAGACTAAGATGAAATTTATGTGTATGACATATCCTTTCTTTTGTGTGACCTTCAAGATTTTTTTGTTCATGATAAATCCATATATATTATTAGTATTTTCTCTGTTTTCTTATCAATGACAATGAATATTTTCATTATTTGCTTCAATATTTTTCTGGAAATTTAATTTTAACAGAAAATCTGTAATTTTATACATTGTTTTCTCATCCTTTGAAGACCAGTACCAAGTTTCCCTCTATTCAATTAATTAGCATAGAGTTATTTATAGATAACTGCTAATGGATTGTAAATTGTATTTGTCAGCTCTTTAAGAATGACAAATGAAATTTGAAAATATTTACCATGGTTTATACCCATTTAAAGTTGAAAATTTTTCTCTGTTGATATCATTAATTGTCATAACGTGCAAAAGGTATTAAATGCTTTAGTTCTTCCTTATCAAGCTCTCCGTGATAATTCTGGCACTCGGCTGAGCAGCAGAACTGTCTTTTCTTTCCCTGGTATTCCTGCTAGTATCAATACCTTTATGGGTTCTTATTTTAAATGATGGACCTTGCTTACTGTTTATTATTTGTTTCTGGACATTTTCCTTTTTACTTATATTACATATTTATTCTTGTCCTCATAATCTACAGAGGGACTCACCAGATATCATGACTTCTGTTCATCCCTGCAAATTGCAGCTCTGAATCTCAAAGTCCTGAGCTGCATGGATATTTTTGTCTGTCACCAAGGTTAGAGGTTTGCCTGACACCATCACAGCATATTAAGCTTGATCTTAATAACTTTCCTCCTGATGCTCATTTTAATATATGCCTTTTTTTGACAATCTCTAATCTTTGGCAGCAATGCTGTAGTTACTATGCTGTGGAATGGAAACTCTTACTTCATTCTGGTTTCAGAGAGATCACCAATTTTATATTTTAGACCATTGGAAGTATAGGAAATACCACTGAAATCTGCAGCATATCTAGGATGATTTCATCATAAAAAACTTTTAAAATGACTCTGTTACACTTTAACATGATTCAAAACACAGACATCCCTATATAGTAAGACAAACCCTATCTTAAAGTGATAGTGACAGTGACATTTAGGCACCTAAATAATTCTGGTGATCTGGATCCTAAATATATTTTTCAAATTAGTGGACACAGGACACAAAAATGTTGATACGAGTTCCCTTTACTTTTTGCAGTAGCAAATGCACCAAATCTCACACTACTAACAATGTTTTTGGCAAACTGTGCTATTAATGCAAATTAAATTAGGCTGCATGACATTAAGACACTTGGGATTTTTCCAGGGCATCAATTTAGCAACATATGCTTTCAATCATTATATGTTCTGTTCCCTTAGAAACTAAAAAAAAAAAATACAATAAATTAAATATAATCTGCAGCTTTTTTGTGTGTGTGCACAGAAATCAGAGTTCATTTTCTTTTTGACAATCAAGGGCTTGCCTGTAATTTCAAACATTATTATTGTATTTTTCTGAATGACAACAAGCAGCATCAGGAGTCTGCAAACCATTCCCTGTCTGCCATTGTGGCCTTTCTTCACAGATTGCCACTCTTTGCTCATCTGTCTCTTATTCTTTCTGTCCTGTATGGCCTTCTCTTACCCCTCTAAGCTGAAAACTCTCATCTACTTTTCTTTCTTCCAAAACTTATGGGTATTTCTCCTTGGGAGAAAAATGTGTTTAGAGTTCAATCTCAAGTAAAACTAAGTTTCATCTAGCAGAGATCTGAGGTCTGTGGCCACACAGCTGTGGCAAGCCTAGACTTATGTGAAAATAGGCAGTTGGATCCAGATGGAGTCCAGCTGTGCTAGAGTGGTGAGGCATCCGAGGTAGTAAACCCTTGGCCAAGCACATTAGTTCAGGTGCAGCATTGGACTGACACTGCCAGATTGCATTTGGACACAGGCCACTGTAGGGGTTTGTCCACATTTGTCAGTGTAGACCTACTCCAGCTTGTGAATCATGCAGAACTGGGTCATGCAAACCCAGAACTGTGATCCTCAACCTGTCTATTCAGATAGTAGGTAAACTTTGTTGGTGCCTCGGCTCTTGAATTTTTCTGGTCGTCCCCTGATTTTTCTGATCGTGTCCATAGTTTTCTTGAACAGCCTTCTTATCACAGAGCAGCGTGGCAATACCCCTAGCCTACTGCTATGTAGGAATAAAAAACCCTAGGAAATATGACAGTTTTGGTAGGGGCTCAACTGATTAGTTGTTATTAGAATGTACAAAGAAAATAAAAATGAAATACTAAAAGGCTTTTTTTTTCCCGTAAAAGTTGAGGAGAACTGGAATCACTAGAAGAAAGGAGAAAATAGGCTGTTATCGGCAAACTGTGAAAGTTCATGTCTGGGGCTGGGACAAGGGGCTGGCAACAACAAAGAGAGTTATGGCATGGCAAGCCTGATGTGGTTCTGTGCATCTCTGAGGTAAATACAAGGAAAAACATCCTAATCAAAAAACGAAAATATCCTGGAGCAAGGGAAGAGATTAAGGAGAAATAATTGTGAAAGCCTGTGATTTTCTAATTATTCTTGTTATTTTTATGCCTATTTCTATTGTCTTTCAGTAATTCAAGCCTTCTGCAAGTCTTCAGTGAAATGCAAGATTTGAATATTTGCAAATAAATGGAACTCTGTTCCCATTCTCCCTGCAGAAAAACTCAAAATCTACAAGACCATATAAACAAAACCCTAACTTGGAGGATTTCGAAATGTGATGCTTTTTAAACTAATTTTATTACAGAGAGGGAGATGGTAGGCTGGCACGCAAACTCTGACTCCTTTATTCATAAAAACTAGAGCCTTGCAATTAGCAGCGCTCATGATAATGGAAGCTCGCAGACACATGCGTACACACACACATCTGGAAGGTACTGAGAGTGTGAAGCTGGGATAACAAAAGGGTCTGAGAGGATTTTCTCTTAACAGGCTTTTACAGAAAGCTTATTTAATCTCATGCTGACTTCTTAATTAGGGGTGATTTGATTGTGTCATGCAGTGCAACCTCCAAAAATGTCTCCATAATGTAGATGGCAAAGGTAAAACACACTCAGCATCTCTCTCCCTTTGTTTGGGGCCAGCTTTTTTATTTTGAGAAGTTTGTTAGGTAATCTGTAACCTTAAGTGTGTATTATCTTAGAAGATGTCTTTGTTTCACATTTCGTTTTAGCAGTTAAGAACACTGTAGAACTTTCAAGACTCTCTGTAAATTTCATTTTAGGAACATATTCTTATTAATCAAAATCATCTGCTGGGCTTTCAGACTGTTTTCTTTGCAGAATTGTTTTTGGAAGCTTAACAGTGTAATTCCAGGGAGGCTTTTGGCCCCAGTGCTTTAGAATCTGAGCCTGTGGAGGGACTTTATATAGCTTTTTGGGAGGAAGAACTTATACTGCCAATTCATAGTCCTCTGCCAGGAGTAGTCCCTGATTCTGTAAACTACTTCTATTATTTAAGCTTCTGCATAAATTTAAGCATGTGCACACTGACATGAAAGTTAAATCCTTGAATCCTGTATGCATTAAGGTCCCCAGAAGACCACATTTGCTTCAGACACGAAGGGCCAGAAAGACTCTGAATGCATGGACCAAGTATGGCAGGCGATGATGTGGGAGTAGATTGCTGCTCAGAGAGCACACACCAGTGTCCGTAGAATTCCACCCTGTATGGCTTCCTGCATCCCCAGACAGAGAACAGGCAATGAAAAGAGCAGACAGACAAAGGATGGAGTCAGCTAGACAGGCACGAGAGTCCTGTTAAGATGTGGTAGGCAAGGAACGGGCGAGTATTTGTTGCAAAGGTAACATGCACTTTCAGGGAGAAGGAGCCTTTGATGCTACAAATCTTAGTGTACATGTTCTACCTTTCCTTTGCCTTCTGTGCTGTAAGAAGGGAGTCCAGGTACTGGGATTGGTGGTGTTTTACACTATCAGTTGACTTTGTGCTGAGAAGCATTTAATGCTGTTAAAATATCTCTGTCGAAGGATAAGTCCAGACATGCTCATGGTAGCAAGGAAGAGCAGGCTTACAGCCCGCCCTAAGTATGGCTATACCTACTGTCTTCCCTCTGCCTGAATGGGAAAATGATGAGCTTAGACACTGGGAAAGGAAAGCTGAGGGAAGTTGAGCTTTTCAAAATCATTTGTGCGACTGAATTTTTAAAGTTTTTCTGAAATCTCAGAAGCTACCTACATCTTGGAGGAGACACTTTAGATTCTAGCAAAACTAGAATAGAACTAAAGTAACCACACAAATATATATATTTTAAATATAAGTGTTTTAAAGCCCTAAACCAAACTGTTAATTTGGAATGGAGATAACATGAGCAATATAACAGCAATAAATTCTATAAATTCACTCTGTACACCATGATGTCAAATAAAACCAGAAAAATGAAGGACATTGTCTTGTTCCAACTTATTTTGGAACTGAACAAAAATATAATTTGTTGATATATAACAGACCATGTGTGATAGCAGCAGGATTTCAAAAGCAATTTTTTTTTCTGAAAGTAATTAAAAAACCACACCAGGTTTGATACTTTATTTAACATTTAAGAAGAATAAAATGAGAAAATTGAAGGAGGAACAGTGCAAATTGTTGGACACAAAGGAAAGTACAGTGTAGGCATAAGGAAGCACATCAGAGATCACAACATTTCAGACGTCACTGTAACAAAGCCTCTAAAAATAAGGGGAAAAAAAGTCATATTGTCCAACAGGAAATTCTGATATGTTGAAACTTATTCCCATTCTGGATTAACATGAAAAGATGATTTTTTTTTTTTGTGGAAAACCATGTTCTTTACAGGAAGTTTCTGTCCCTTGTAGTTATGAAGATCTATTAAAAAAAATGTATTGTTAGTGACTCTAATGTCTCAAAATCCAGACAGAGAAAAAAACCTGATTTTTTAGTTCACTCTGCAGTTTTGGTAGCTGAAACATGTTTTATCTAGGCACTTACTATTAGTTAACTGAATAATGAAACCAGCCTTTTCAGATAGTTCAATGATGCATAAATCTAATTCAGAGTCTTCTGAATGAAAATGCCAACTTTTCACTGCTCTCCTTAGGTTTGGGCTGTACCCCAGCACTACAAAGGCAATTGTCCAGAAAAGCACACTTGCAGAAACTGCACAATGACCCCTCTTCTTGCTTTCCATAAACTACAGCCCCAAAGCAAGCTAGCTGCTGCTGGGTGACTGAGATAGGGACAGGGGCATGCAGAGGAGGTTTCTAGAGCGGGTCAGGGTATCAGGGTATTCTCTCCAGAAAGCAATAGCTGCGTCACTCCCTTGGCCTCATTCATATCACAGTAAAGTTCAAGTTTGCCTACACTCCTGGAACACCTTTAGCTAGCTTTGTCCAACCCTAATGTGTTAGTTGAAGAAAAGGTACTACTGTGTAAGTGATCAGGGATGGATTAAACTTTGGTGTCTACCATGTGTGTATCTGCTATGGGAATGGATACATAACTTCCCATTACGAATAGCTGAAGAGATTACTCAAATGACTAAAAGCAGATGTCTACTCAAAAGAGAGAAAAATTGCCTTCCACACTCCACTGAGTCAGTTTACTAGATCCACTGATTGTATGAAAAGATTGGATGACTTTCTTAACCTAAACACCTGCTCAGGTGCAGATACCAATAAATTGATAAGATTGATTTTACTTTAAACGTCCTTTAAATGACTACATAAAATACATTGTATGTAAACTTTAGAAATGCATGAAGTAAAACAGCAAATGTTTCTTTGGTTAATCCCAGGGCTGCCCATTGAACATCTTAGACCAGAGTTTTAGAAACTCATTTAAAAGCTTATTATTTCTTGAAAAAAATAATGAAATGTCAATTTTTATCCTTCTTCCTCATGTAAAACCTCATACACCTATGTTCATTAACTGATCTTATCTGGAAGCTTAAGAGCAGAGTTCTGAATCTGAGCAGAATGTAATGTCTGTTTGTTAATATATTTATCTTTGAACCTTGTCTTATTTACTATCTTTTTGTTTTTCTTTATATTATTCTGAATATAAGCGTACCTGTTCACATTTTGTCTTTGTGCAAAAATCTTCTTTAGGAAAGGGTGTTCCTTTATGTTCTAATCTACAACAGATATAAATATATTCTTTTTCTTTAGAAATATATTTCTTTAGATTTCTTTTTCTATAGAATTCTATGTATTTTGGATAAACAAGTTTATTCACTTTTGCTTCTTTAGCAATGAATTTTCTACCTCTATAATATACTTCCTACACGGTTGTCATGTTAAAATAATACTAAGAATGGAAGAACTGCTGTATCTACAGAGCTTTTGGTGGAAATGCGGTTGTAATTTTTGATTGTTTCATTCAATGAACAAGTAGCAAAATCTAGTCACCTAGATTCAGTTAATGACTTTAAATGCCTTCATTTTTCTGAAACCACAAAGCTATACATTTTTGCCTGATGACATGGTCATTTGCAGTATTTCTACTAATCCTGCCATGGCTACTAGCATAATACGATACAACACTGTTGAAATGAATTATCATAAATTAAGTGCATGGAAAACCAAGTGCACAGAAATTGCCTTCTTCCCAATCCAGCTTAAACATAGCAGCTTTCTGTGAGGGAAGCTCCAGACTGTTTTATTTTTAACAAATTGCTCTGAAATAGGAGTTGAAAGCCATTTAAATCTGTGTTGTGCACTACACATGACAATGTTGTGTAAAGAATAAAAGCTTATTGTTGTGACATAATGACTATCTCATTAGAAATGGTTGTAGTGCTGAGTATATGACAGCTTTCACTGGACATAACAGGTCAAATTCATTCCAGGAGTAATTCTGTGGTTGACCAATGTCTGTCAAACACTTTGTCACAGAAGACTATAGAGTTCCTGTATTTTGAAAGTATTTGTTTTTATGGTTATATGAATACATTTCAAATTTAATATTTGAATATAAGAAAGGTTTCTTTTGGTAATTTCAGAATATGTAGCACTAAAATTGTGTGTTTGCAGGAAAATTCTACATCATGGGTTAGGAGTTCATTTACATGGTGCCTATTTTAAACTAAATTCTATGAGCTCTTATGCAGGTTTATTGCTGTTTCTCCTGCTGTCTGTGCATTGTCTTCCATTCTGTGCATCACTCCAATCTGAGCAGCCTCCAGGGAATAGCGCACACTACTACTTTTTGTTGTCATCTAGTGTGCTGACAGAGAAGAAAAATATTTGGCACAGCCTTTCATTGGTAACATATACTGATAGACATGAATGTGTCTCAGCCAAGCTGTTCAACAGATAAATGTGTAATTAAATATAATCACTATCCTTATTACAGCTGAGGTTTTATGTTCTTTTTATAAAAAGTATTTATCAACCTTTGTGCTTTTCCTCATCAGTCACTTTCTGTTTTCTAGTAATTCATCCTGCAGTGGTAATAGGACAGGGCAGTTGGCTCAAAAAGTTGTTTTTCTTCTTGAAATATAAAATACAGTATTCTCATCAGCACACGAAAGGCGTTTTCATGTTTGGGTTTTACCTGCTCATATCTGGTAACATGTGATCTGAACTTGAGGAGAGGATCACTGCAGGAGTAAGGGGAGACTGCCAGTGGGAAAATGAGTGCTTATTAGATCCATGTTAAGTATACTTGGTTGGGTCTGCATTTGGAGTATACAGTCTTGTATGTATACAAGACCATACAGCTATGGTCTTTTCTGTTGTAGATATTGTGCAGTTATTTTTCGCATTTTTCTCTTTGGGGAACAAAAGCATCGAATGAAATAAGATAGGAGAAAATTCAAACAGAGGGAACGCTGCGTTTTCTCCATTGTCTTATTCAACATGAGAAAAGATATTTCCCTGTAAATTGCAAATGATAAGCTGTATCCATGAAAAAAAACCCAGGAAATTCCATCCTGGATCAGAACAGATAAATATGGGTGGCCTATCCAGGAGATGAATTGATTTAGGCTTCTATCTGTATCAGATAGGATAGTACAGACTTGAACCTGAACACAAGGTGTGCCACTCTGTGGAATAAAATGAGAGAGAGCAGAAACTGATGACTTCAGATGCTCAGTACCAAGTGTATCCACTAAGTCTTCTAACCCCAGCCCTGGGTCTAGGAAGATTAATAAGTAAGGTGGTAATGAGTAAGAATAGGGAGTGAGTCCAGGAAGCCAGCGTCAACAGCATCAGAAAAGATAAATTGTTTGCCAGTCGCATACAGTATATTAGTAAGATAGATGAGAATAGGATCTTGACTTTATACTCTTCACCAATATGCTTTCTGCTGGACTGACCTGCATCAGCATTATTTGATGACCTTAACCAAAATATTTCTTATATTTCTCAATCCAGGCTAGCATCAAACTCTAAATTGGGTTATCACCTGAGAATTTGCATTTTTAAACTATCTAAAACCACTGCCACCAGAAAGAAATGACACCACACAGATTATGATTGGATTAAAAAGCAACAGAACAAAATACAACCTAAAGGTACATCGCAGTATAGTGTTGGTGGAACCAGAGGTACTTGTAAATCAAACTCAGGAAACGCCAGCTGGTTACTGATGAATTTTTGTTGGGAGGATAGTGACATCTAGTGGTATTACTTTTCGTGCAGCCCTTCACATTATGTCTCAGAGCACGTTGTGTCAGTATTGTGGTAACAAGATATTTCACATATTTAATTAATTAGTTTTTTGTAAGTTTTACGCAATATCAGGTTTTCACCAAGCACAGTGGTGTCTGATTTTTTTAAACATAATTGCACCATTTGTTGTTATACTGAAAAACAAGAGTTGTCATAAAGGAGTGATTCAGTAGTCTGAAAATGAAGCTGTATCATAAAACACTTTGCCAATATTGTGATAACAACAGAGTTTTCTATCTAACTTCATTAATTAAATTCTAGAGTTACTTGTATCAGAACGGCATGATGAACTCTGTTTCAGTAGGGACTTAACTTCAGGGACTAATTTATCCCTCCTGAAAAATAATGTCAAGAAAGGTCAGAACAGATTACCCTCTAGTGCCTTTCTCTCTTTGGCTTCGTAATTAGTATAGTCTAGATTCCCAACCACGACAGCTGAAATTAAGTAAGTCGAGTCATACTCAAATGGCTCTGGTGCTTCTCAAATTCACAGTCAATGGTGTCTAATCTGTTCAGTAATTGAAAGAATTGCTAGAAACATGTCTTAAAGTGAAGTTTGAATGATGAAACATAAAAGATAGGATTGCTGGAAATGTGTCTCAAGGAGAGGTTTGGACAATGAAAGATAAAAAACAGTGTATGCAGAGAAACCAAACTAATATCTGTAACACAAAACTGAATGGCACCAGGCCTTGGTTTTTATTGCTGAATTATTAACATGTTGGGAAAGCCCATGATCTGGGCCAGCTGGTATTCCCAGGTAGTCACTGGGCATGGGCAGGGGACACTCTCAGAAAGCCTCTTGGTTTGGGAGCTAAGAAAGGTTCATTGTATGGAGGTATGTTGTTGTGTGCCAGCTGCTTTACTGGTACAGATATTGTCTATTATTCTAATCTGAGATGTATCAGTAAGATGCTCTCCCAATGCAATAGTGGTAAATGCTTATAATGTTTGAAAATGCAAATGAAGAGAATTTCTAAAAATTTTCAGCTTACACTGACTCCCTCCTCCATTGTTTTCACCTTTAGTTAGCCTGGTATCTGGTTCCCAAGCAGGAACCTGGTGTGCTATGTAGTATGGGCCATTTTGTCGTCCATACATTTTTATGGCTATGACAGTCCTGAGGCTATTGCAATCTAGAGGCTGGAGACGTTGGCTAACAGGAACCTCTTGAAGCTGAACAAAGACAAATGCAAAGACTTGGGACAGAATAACCCCAGCTTTGCAGAAAATGTGCAGACGGTCTTGAAGGGCAATAAATTCAGCATGAGCCAGGAGTGTGACCTAGCCACCAGCAGAAGGCCACAAGTATCCTAGATTGTACAAACAGGAAGGCAGGCAGTAGGCTGAGAGAAGTAGTTCTTTCCCTTTGTCAGGCACTTGTGAGACTGAATCTGGAGTAGTGTGTCCAGTTTTGGACTCCCTAGTAAAAGCGGGACATTGACAAACTGAAGTGAATTTAGTGGAAGACAACTGTGGAAGGATATTCAGAGGCTGGTGCACTTGCCATGTGAGGAGAGGCTGGAGGGACCGGAAGAAGGGAAGGCTCAGGCAAGACCTAACTGCTGTTTTCAAGGACCTAATGGCAGAGCCTAGAGAAGACAGCCAGACTTTTTTTGGAGGAAAAGAACACTGCTAGAGGCTGAGAGGCCATGGGCACAAGATAGAACTTTGGAAATTTTGGCTTGATATGTGAAAAAGTGTTTTTACCATGAGGATTGAAAACTGCTGGAACAGAGACCACAGGAGAACTGGAATCTACTGCCTTGAAGGTATTTAAACCTTGGTTGGACACAGTGTTGAGCAACATGACATAACTGGCCCTGCTTTGAATAGGAAGTTGGACTGGTGGTCTCTGGAGGTACCCTCCAGTCTACATGCATCTATGCTGTTAAAAGGAAGCCATTGCAGAAATCAATAAATCAGCACTTTAAGGATAAGTAGAAAGAAAGAAACCCAACTGTAACTATATGTGCTTATTTTTCTTTGTAGAAAACACTCTTAGAAATCATTTGATTATAAGTCAGTTGTGAGTCATTAGCCAGATCATCTATTTATCTTACAGTCTTCCTCTAGACTTAATCACTAAGAATAAATATCAGCTGACCTTCATATTTACCAAAAGTTTTGTGCAGTTAGGGAAAATAGTCTAAGTACTTTTTGTGGTTAGCACTCAAGCATCTAAGCAATAAAGGTTTCTCTGCTGTTTAGAAGAATCATAGAATCACAGAACCATTTAGGTTAGAAAATATCTTTAAGATCATTTAACCTAACACTGCCAAGTCTACCATTAAAATATGTCCCTAAGTGCCACATCTAAACATCTTTTAAATACCTCCAGGGATCGTGTTTCCACTGCTTGACAAGCCTTTTGGTAAAGAAATTGTTCCTAATAGTCAATCTCCCTTGACGCAATCTGTGGTAATTTCCTATTGTTACAATCACTTGTTACTTGGGAGAAAAGACCTACACCCATCTCTCTGCCACCTGCTTTCAGGTAGGCATAGAGGGTGATTATGCAATTTTTTAAAAAATACCAAATATGATGCTCTCAACCCTCTAGCCGTTCAAATTAAATGGTGTTTCAAGTGTGGAACACCGTGGTTGAGAATAATGTGCATTTGTGCATACTTCCATCACAGAAAAACACAGTATCACAGTATTACAAGGTTGGAAAGGACCTCTGAGATCATCAAGTCCAACCTATAACCCTACACTAACACCAACCCATCATCTAAACCATGGCACTCAGTGCCTCATCCAGTCTCCCCTTACACACCTCCAGGGTAGGTGACTCCACCACCTCCCTGGGTAGCCCATTCCAATGGCCGATCACCCTTTCAGTGAAGAATTTTTTCCTCATATCAAGTCTAAACTTTCCCTGACGAAGCTTAAGTCCATGCACTCTAGTTCTGCCAATGGTCACCTGAGAGAAGAGACCAATCCCTGCCTGACTACACCCTCCTTTTAGGTAGTTGTAGAGAGCAATGAGGTCTCCCCTGAGCCTCCTCTTCTCCAGACTAAACAGCCCCAACTCCCTCAGTCGCTCCTCACAGGGCTTGTGCTCCAGCCCCTTCACCATCTTCGTTGCCCTCCTCTGAACACATTCCAGTATCCTAACATCTTTCCCAAACTGGGGGGCCCAGTTTTGAACACAACGTGGCTTACGTCCCCTTCTTTCCATCGATGATACATCCTCTTTTTCTTACTTAGTTCCTTCAGTAGCTCCCTACTCATCCAGGCTGGCCGTCTGCCCCTGCGACTCTTCTTACAACACATGGGGACAGCCCGCTCCTGCGCCTTCAAGATTTCATTCTTGAAGTGCATCCAGCCTTCCTGGCCCCCCTTGCCACTAAGAGCTATTTCCCAGGGCACTTTCCTGACCAGTTTCTTAAATAATCCAAAATCTGCCCGCCGAAAGTCCAGCATCGATGTTCTGTTCCTGGCTTTTCTTATTACATTGTTTAGAGAGAACTCAATTATCTCATGATCACTACACCCCAGACACGCATATCAGTTTCAGATAGAAACTGGATCTGGTGCCGCATTTTAAAATCTATACAGTCACCAGGACTTCTTTCTATGTTCCTTTGGTTCTTTTGTGTGTTTTGCATTGGTAAGTGATCCTATTGACTTTCAGGTACTGAATTTATTAAATCTTTGAATATCACAGCTACACAGATAATGAAGGTTCGATTCAATGACTCAGTCTCCAAGCTGGCTGGACACAGATCACACTTGGTCCAGAAAATCTCCCTTTGCGCAGTTTGGGTTTGAACTAAAAATCTCAGTGTGTAGATGTACCATGTCAAGAATGGCAACACACTTTGCAGTGCCACACCAGCTAAATGTCTGCAAAGAGCAGACCAATGCTTTCCTTCACCTCTGTGCTATCTTCCATATGTATGTCTCAGGATGGCAGAAATGACGTGCAATGCAGATGGCAGGATACTCTTAATTTAGCACACTATCCTTTAGATCCATAACATCCTTAGGCTTATAGTAGCCTAAAATGAAGTCTCGTGATATGAGTGCTGGTGAGATGCAGCTCAACTGTGAAGGTGGACAAATATAGAGTGTATACTAGAGATATAGCCTGTGGAGGCTGGAGTCTTTGGGGTTTGATGGGTATTGGAAAGTCTGCTTTTTTCCTAACTGCATTTTTCACTTTCTGAGAGTTAGAATTATCTTTTTGCTGTCTAAAATAAGTGTCTGAGTTGGCAAAACAGAGTTCACATTACACAGACTTAGGAAATGAATACTTTGTTTTTTTTTGTTTTGGTTTCTTTTTTTGAAGTGGCAGAGAAATACTTGATCATCAGCTCTCATTTGCCAAAAGAAGTCTACAGCTTGATAATGGGACTTGAAGTTAAGTTTCCAATTTTCCATTTAAACTGCATGAAAAAAGTTTGATGTGCTTGATACTAGAGGAAAGAGAAAATAGGCAGGATGCCTGCTGTTCTTCAGATTCTACATTCATGACATGTTTTAAGAACAAACATAAACACTTGCCATCTCCGTAATAGCATATTATAATAATATTTAAATGCATTAGCTTGCTTCTGCAACACTTGTGTTCTTCATCCAGTCCTTCACCTTCATACTGAGTCTACTCATCAGTCTTCCTTAGCATGATGTTTGGAACACTATAGCTTACTCTACAATTTTTTTCATAGAAGTGTACCTCTTTCACCAGATAAATATTGTAATTGTGCAAAGGACAAAGTGTCTTACTGCAAATGTTTGTATTGTCATGTAACTATCACACTGGAATCCAAATAGTTATACCTGCCTTTCAAAATTGCTCTATCAACTTCTGTTTCTTTCGGCTTACTCACTAATTTCACCATAAAGATATATTTTTTTTTGTTTAGCACTACACTTTCTGAAAGAGCAGGCATTAAAAGTAGCTCACATTCCTGGATTTTCTGCACATACAAAACAGACCATGGGAAAATTGCATGCAATGGCCTGAAATGGCGCACATGGGATGCGACTAGTGAGATGTTCCCCCAAATGCATGGGAAATATGTGAGGTATTATTTTTTTGAAATTGCTACAACACTAAAATAGTTTATGTACTGACTAAGAAATCTAGATTTGTTGAAGGATTTTTGGTTTTTTTTTAGGTAATGGTCATTGATGCAAGGAAACTAAGCTTCGTCAGAGCATGTCCACAAGATAAGCTTTTAACTTCACAGCACTGTGAAGCCAGTGTGGTCTTATATATCATCACAATTCTCAGCTGCCCTACTGTTATGGCATTGAAAGCCACAGAATGTAGAATATACATCTGCATCTATTTGAATTCCCAGTTAGAAGGTTCCTTATTTTGAAACAGTGTGAGGGGCTTTCACTAAAGTCATCTGGACTCTCGGCTCCCACATGAGAACTAGAAAGTAGTCCAAAGTAGTTAATTCTTATAACATTTTTTCCTAGTTAAAGGGAAGCTTTGGTCAGAAAAGGATCTTCCCTCCCCCCATTTCACTGTAATTAAAGTGCTTTGATTTGGCTTAAAATGGGGGGAGAGGGGTGTGTGTGTGATCTTTGGTCTATGGATGAACATAGGAAATTTCAGCCCAAAAAGAATTCATCTGAGAAACTACATTAAAATAGCAGCTGAAACATAATGCAATCTTAGAACTAACTGGTACTCTTTGGAGTGCTATGTAAGGTCTAAAAGCAGTTTAATTTTGAAGGATGTGTAATGGAAGCCTTCAGCCTGTCACATGCATTTTATATTCCTATATATATATATATATATATAAGAAACATGTTTTTGTCCATAGATTTCAATTAGTTAAGATGATAATGGCTTCTCCCTACTACGAGTTGCTCTAAATTACCATCTGGCATATAACATATATAACATAAAATCTCTTTTAAAGTAAGCTAAAGACATAAAATAATGAAGACCTTTTCAACAGTTATGATTGTGCCTATTGCAGTGTATGGATTTTTATACAGAGTATACAGTCCCACTGATGTAACCTAAGCTGGCAAATGCTGTAGACTGTACATAAACCAGAAAATCTGTAAACATAGATATCTCATCTGAAACAGGCAGGAAGAAGCTGACACCCTCTCTCTAGCAATTACATATGTCAGAGAGAGACACTATAACCATAAATATGAGACTCTATTTTTCTCTAATGAATATCCAGTATCATGCTTGCTCTGAAGAATAATGAACTTCAAGCTTTTAAAATGTCTTCTAACCAGACCTGTGCCAAAAGGAGGACAAACAGTGCCCTAGCAGCCAAGAGGGACAACTATGTGCTGTGTTGCATCCAGCACGGCATTGCCAGCAGAGCGAGGGAGGAGATTGTCCTGCTCTGCTCTGCTCTGCTCTGCTGAGGCCCCACCTCGAGTACTGGGTGCAGTTTTCAGCGCCACAGTATAAAAAGGACACCAAACTACTTGAGAGTGTTCAGAGGAGGCCACAAGGCTGGTGAAGGGTCTGGAGGGGAAGTCGTATGAGGAACAGCTGAAGTCACTTGGTTTGTTCAGCCTAGAGAAGAGGAGACTGAGAGGGGATCTCATAGCTGTTTACTGCCTTCTCACAAGGGAAGGAGGTGAAACAGGTGCTAAACTCTTCTCTCTTGCAACCTATGATATGACTCGAGAAACTGGCAGGAAGATGTGCCAGGGGAGGTTTAGATTGGATATCAGGAAGAAGTTCTTCTCCCAGTGGGTGGTGGAGCACTGGAACAGCTCCCCAGCGAAGTAGTCATAGCACTGAGTCTGCCAGCATTCAAGAAGCATTTAGACAATGCCCTCAGTCACATGGTATGAATGTTGGGAGAGTTCTGTGTAGGGGTAGGAGTAGGACTTGATGATCCTTTTGGGTCCCTTCCAACTCTGGTAATTCTATGATTCTATGGTTCCTACCAGTTCTGAAATACCCTGTACATTTTGAGTTAATCTACTAACTTTGGCAATACAAAAGCAGGTTCCAGTACTAGTCAGAGCTTTAGGTAGTCATGAGAGGGCAAGGTGGATTTGCCACTGGTTCTTTTATAGATCTAGCCCAGAGTCACAAAGAAAACATGGAATTAAATCTTAACAGGTTAAAAAGAGATACTGCTGTTTGGTTGAAGTCTGATCCCTATCCTCCAACATGAGCACCAAGAGTAAGATATATGCATTGTCCAAAATCTGTCCCCAGATTAAGAGAGAAATTGGCTGACTCTGCAGCTTCTGCAGAAATTTTAAAATAAAACTGCATTGGTTAGAAGAATAATTTGAAATGCATGTTGTCTGCCTTCTACCAGTACAGTGTCTGTCTTGTCTACAACCTAGCATACTGAGTACATTACAAAACCTGGAACTACTTTTTTTATTGTGCAGATGTAGTAAGTGATGTTTAGTACAATGGGTCTTCAGTCTTCCTCCGAGGTTTTGAGATACTATTACAGGAAGAATACCTGACATAGATTAGTAACTTTGTTTTTCACACCTCTAGACATCCTTTTCACTATAAACATTTCAAAACTGACTTCTAACCTGTCTTCTGGTGTACCTTTGGACTAACATTCTAACTGAACTGGAATGGGACATCATCAGTTTTCAGTATCTCCTCAGATGTGCCGAGGGTATGCCATCACCGTTCCAGAATCAACCTACAGAATCTTTTGATACTTAGCCTTCAACAAAACCCATGTCTAGCTTGTGGCTTCCTTTTCAGATTTCCTAACTTGAAGTGTTTCAATATCACTTCAGTCTTCTGAATTAAGCTGCAGGTTTCTGAGAAAGTGCATGGTGCCAACAACATGGCACAGGCATGAAAGAAATGGCTTAGTGGATGTGTGGGCCAGATGCTTTCTCAGAGGCTGCAACTCTCATGGGACACAGAGCAACTTCAACCACAATCAGGTGAAGCAGACTCAGACCTCAAACCTCTTGATGGGCCTTGGATACGATACGCCCCCATTATGTGATCCCTGTGATCCCATTTGGGCTGTGCCTGCTGCTGTGGAGAAGGTTACTGAAGAATTGTGTGCACTTCAGTAGCCTCTACACTGCTATATAGGAGATGCTAAGCCTGACCAGTAATTAATGGCTATGCAATCTCATCTGAGTGAGGACATTTACATACTTGGTTTCATTTCTGAGTTTCAGAAACAGAATAATTTCTATGTCATTCCCCCATTTAGAGTATGTTCAATAAGGTGGACTGCACTAGTTTGTGAACAGTTTTGGGGCTTCTAACTAACCCTCTCCACTGACCCTCATGTTGGAACTGAATTGTTTTCTAGTTTCAGTTGATAAGATTTATTTTGAGGCTACGGCATTCACTTTAGCATTTGTATTGAACATTTTAGGCAGAGTATGAGTTTTCTAATACAGGCTCCTTTTAAGCATTTATTTAACCTACACAAAGGGGTTCTGGGTTTATATATTTAGAATAACTTGGATATTGCAGAGGGATTATCTCAGTAAAGAGGGAAAACCGATTCTTTTTGAACTCTCAGTTTGCTTTTTTGGAGATCTATATCTAGATAATATTTTTTTTATTAAAAGCTTATTATGGAGCTGTAAGCAAAGCATGCCGGTACCTTTAACCAGATTGCGTATTGGGCCCTTTTAATCAAGCCCTTTCACCTCCTACATCAAGATGAATAATGCTACAATGTAAGCCAAGTACATAAAATTGAGCTGTGACCAGAACATCAGTATATAATTCAGGGATTTTAAGTTTACATTAAAGCATAACACTGGTTCCTGGCACCTCTTATCTAATGTTATAGTTACCATCAGTGTGCAGGAAACATTTAAAGCCTTTGAATAAAGTAGGGAAAATAAAAATGATCCTTTAAACATTCACTTACTTCATCACATTTTTTTTTCTTAATTGAACTTCCTGAGGGTTTAAAATGCCCTATGTAAAAGTTGTTCACAGTGTTGTAATGGCTCCAAAGCAGGCAATTCTGATTTGACAATATGATGAAAAAGGTTTTTAACAATGGTAAAATGCTAGTAATCCTGGTGTAGGTAATACAGTCCCTTGCTTAAAATAAAGGGTACAGCCTTGCCACATATCCCTGAGACAAATGCAGAACTGGAAGAAAGGCAAGAAAGGGCTGTTAAGATGATCAGGGAAATTGAGACCTGTCTGTGTGAGAAGAGCTTGTTTAGTCTCTGTCAATGAGGACTGAATGGTGATATGACTGGTCTCGATTAATATTTGATAACATTGGAGAGGAAAAAAGCTAATTAAATTAAAGGACAATGTTGGCACAGCAATAAGCAGGTATAAATTACCATGAATAAATTTAAGCATGAAAAGAGACTATTTCTAACCAGCAAAAGAAAAAAAGTTTTGAAACAAGAGATGCAGCAGCAAAATGCCTAAGAACAGTAATGGTGATTTTCTGTAACAGTTTGTGTAACGTTTATGATGTGGCTGGTTGGGATCACAAGGAAAGAGATTCAATTTCTTTATCTTGGCCCCATTTGGCCATCATCGCTAATCAATCAAGGGAAAAACAGGCTTCCAGATGCACTTGGAGACTGCAGTACATGGGATGAGGAAAAGCAGGGAGGTTGCTCCCTAAATGGTCAGTCATATGCTCCAAGGCCTTGTCCCATTAATCTTCTGGTGAAGAGAGTGGCTGGATTCAGCATTAAACAACCAAAGTTCAAATACTTTATACAACCATGTCAAGTTAAATCTTTTATAAAATAACTTGTGAATCTTTTAACTAAATGACAGTTATTTACCTATGCAATAACAATGTTTTAATTTCTATTTTATTCCTCTTAAAGAAGACAATGGTTTTATATTCTATATTCTTTGAGAAATATCAGCCTAAACAATGTAAGTCAAGTGTTTCAAAGCTTCTTCCAAATACCATTGCAGCTCTGAACAGCGATTCAGCAGAAAGCTAATATGAAATTAATGAAAATGAGCAGATTATATGGGATGTATGTAAAATGTCTCCTGTCCCAATTCCACTGATAACTTTTCTCCCACTTCTGATCAATATGAATGTTTCAGACAGTTAAGAAATACAGAAACGTCATGAAAATACAGAAAAAATCCCAACAACTCATCTCCTAAGAATACAAGTAATCAAGTTAAAAAAAAAGAAAGAAAACTTGTGAGAACAATAAATAGTAAGCTATCCATGAAAAAGAAATATCCTCAACTGTTACAAGTATCTCAAAGCTAAAAATGCAGTAACTATCACACTTCCTGCAGTGCCAGTATGTCAATTTTAGCTCATTTCCATAAACAAATGCCATAATAAATAATATTTTAGCATTTATTCCTTTATTAAAGCCAGCTTCCTAGGTTTTGCAGTTTCTGGCAAGATGTTATTTCTGTTTACACTTGGTGCTGTAGGCACCCGCTATTCTGCATAAATGTCTTTCCTGTAATGAAAAGGGTCAAATCTATTTTTGATTTTAAGTATTTTTAATTTTATTCCTATCTGAGTGGTTGGTGTCTCACAACAGTGGGTGTGCATGTGTGTGAATATCTCCTGAAAACAAGCACATAGAAGATTGGTTGAAAAGTGTTGTATTTTCAAACGACACTGTTTACCACAGCATACTCATGGAGAAACTGGCTGCTCATGGCTTGGACAGGAATACTCTGCACTGTGTGAAAAACTGGCTGGATGGCCGGGCCCAAAGAGCTGTGATGAGTGGAGTTAAATCCAGTCGGTGGCCAGTAACAAGCAGTGTTCCCCAAGGCTCAGTGTTAGGACCAATTTTGCCTAATATCTTTATCAATTATCTGTGTGGGGGATGGAGTGTGCCCTGAGGAAATTTGCAGATGACAAAAACTTGGGCGGAGTGTTGATCTGCATGATGGTAGAAAGGCTCTACAGAAGGATCTCAACAGGCTGGGTCAATGGGCTGAGGCCAGCAGTGTGAGGTTCAACAAGGCCAAGTGCTGGGTCCTGTGCTTGTGTCACAACAACAGCATGCAGCGCTATAGGCTTGGGGAAGAGTGGCTGGAAAGCTGCCCAGTGGAAAAGGGCGTGGGGTATTGGTCGACAGCTGGCTGGAAACGAACCAGCAGTGTGCCCAGGTGGCCAGGAAGGCGAAGAGCAGCCTGACTTGTATCAGAAATGGTGCGGTCAGCAGGAGAGGGGAAGTGATCATCACCCTGTACACTGGTGAGGCTGCACCTCAATTGCTGTGTTCAGTTTTGGGGCCCTCACTCCAAGCAGGGCATTCAGGGGCTGGAGTGTGGTGCAGAGAATAACAACAAAGCGAGTGTAGGGACTGGAAAACAAGTGTTATGGGGAGCAGCTGAGGGAACAGGGAATATTCAGTCTGGAGAAAAGGAGGCTGAGGGGAGACATTATCACTCTCTGCAACTGCCTAAAAGGAGGATATATCAAGGTGAGCACTTGTCTCTTTTCTTAAGTAACAAGTGATAGCATGAGAGAAACCGCCTCAAGTTGCAGCAGAGGAGGTTTAGACCGATTACCGGTCATTGGAACCGGCTGCTCGAGGATGTGGTGGAGTCATCACCCCTCGACGTGTTCAACACACAGATTTGGTGCTTAGCAACATGGTTCAGCGGTGGCCTTGTCAGTGTTAGGTTTATGCTTGGACTCAATGATCCTGAAGTTCTTTTCCAACCTAAACCATCCGGTCGTTCTGCAAAGGCTCCCTGTCTGTACAACACAGCCGCTCCGTTTGAAATGTGGGCTTCCCTCCGAAACGCAGCCCCGCACCACGCCAGCAACCGGGCAAGCTCCGCATCATTCTCCCGGCGCCGCGATGACATACGCCAGCAGCGCGCCCGGCACTCCCGGCCGCTTCCCGCAGCGCATCCTGGGAGCTGCAGTTCCTATCCCTGGAAAGGAGCTTGCTGGCAAACGGCGCATGCGCACAAGCTGCACCGCCTGCCCGGGCCACCCGACTGCGATAGGCCCCGCCCCTTTCCGGCCCGGCAGCGCGCCCTCTCCCGGTACGGCTTGCCGATTGGACGATCGTCTCGTTCACGTGGTTCCCAGAGGCCAATCAGGCTCCCCGCTCGCGGCACGCTGCCCTTCCGCTGTCTCGCAGCCTTGCGAAATGGCGGCGCCCGGGCGTCGGTGGCTGCTGTGGCACGGCCAGCGCTGGTTCTCGCAGGCAGAGTCCGCCGTGGCCCCGCGGCCCCCGGACTCGCTCTACCCGCCCATCGTGGCCTCCGCCACGGCAAAGAGCAAAGCGGCCAAGCGGCGGCGTCTGGAGTATTTCCACCAGCGGGTGCACGCGGCGCCCTCAGTCGAGGAGAAGTTGCGGCTGTACGCGCAGCAGCAGCGCCCCAAGTACATGGTCTACCCACAGACCTTCGCCCTCAACGCCGACCGCTGGTACCGCAGCTTCACCAAAACCGTCTTCGTGCCGGGGCTGCCCCCGAGAGCTGCGGCGTTGGCAGCCGGGGCGGCCCCGGAGGCAGCGCAGAACGTGGCGGCAGCGGCACCTGAGGCCGACGGGGCCGCGGGGCTGGGAGCGGCGGCTCCAGCGGCCGCGAAACCCCCGGCGGGAGCGGCGCCGTTCCTGGATCTGGGCGAGCTGCGCTCTCTCGCCTGCGACGCCCTCTTGCAGGAGAGCTTCTACCAGAACAAGGATCGGCCGTTCCTCTACCGCCATCAGGATCACACGCCCGGGCCGTTTCTCACGCAGCTGGTCTCCGCGCTCACCGCCGTCCTGTGCGGTCGCAATCCGCTGCTGGCTGCCTCCACTCTTGGTGTGGAACGGGGGTGAGAGGGAGGAGGGAGCCCTTGTGTCGGGGGGCCGGCCTAGAATCCGGAAGAGGGGTCGCTTTGTTGTTTAAGGCCATCACTTGTAATTCATCACGCCTCTATCATTCCACAAGAATTTGATTTTTCTGTGTTTCTGCAGCTACAGAACAAGAATTGGGAGGATTTTACATATAAAGTGTCAATCCATATTTCTCTCTCTCCTTCTGTTCTGTTTCAGATCTAAAACCTGAAGTAAACTATTACTGGCATCATGGTGAGGAAGTTGTTGTTCACGGACATCGCAAGGGTAGAGTTGATCCTGTGCGGTTTCAGATAGATGATAAGCCACACCTCCAGATCCGTGTACCGAAGCAGCTTCCAGAGGTGTGCATATTTCGAATAGCGAGTTAATCACATGCGTTTTCACTTATGTTTCCTACAGTGGCTGAATGTGGTAGTGTGCATGTAGCACATTTCTGCATTTTTCAGGTCTTACTACTATTGTTTTGTTGTTTCACAACAATTACTTTGTTGTGAAAGCTCTGTAGATACTGAGACAGTCTTCTGAAATTTGTTTGTCATCTTTGTGCTTTAGAAAAAATGCGTGTTGTTGCACTTAATTAAGTGATGTTTTTAACTTTTATTCCTGGAAGTGGAGCAAGAATAAGGAATGTGGTGTGGAACATTCTTGGTGGATGATAATAAGATGACAGAAATGGAAATGAAAATGGGAGTAAGAGAGAGCATGTATAATTGGAATGTGAGCTCTGTTACCTCTTAGTACTGCTTAGCAGTTGTTTTCTTGAATGCTTAGTTTTCTGGAAGCTGATTCCATATTCTAATCTTTTTCTTTTAGATATATGCAGTGGTAATTGTGTAGCCTGTTGCTCAGTTGCCACCACAGATAGAAAAATACTCCGCTTCCTGTAAATGCTGAACAGTTCTTGGTAACTTAATTGTACAGTTTGCTTAGGTGGTACTGTCAGATGTTGCAAACCTTGACATTTTGGAAGAACCTTCTAGGCAATTAAAAATTTAATTTAGTGGAAAACACTGAATACCTGTAAATTCACTGTTAGTTCAGTTTAGTTTATTGAAGTGGATTTTGGTTTTGAAGATAGTACCAAGAGGCAGCTTTATTAGCACCATTTCACACTTTCACATGTTGAATAAAAGTCAGACATCAATATAAAATATGTATACTAGAGTTTATCACAAGACTAGAAGTTCTGTTGCAAAGATCAGATTCAGTTACTTATATATATGGTGTATGTAACCAAGACTTCTACTTTTTACTGTCTGATAAGAAAGTGACATATCATGTGAGGCCTGATGGTAGAAACGTGAGTTATCTCATGGCTTATGTTATGTCAATCTTCCTTCAAGATTGTACCGCTGGAGTCAGATCTTGGAGAAGTTCCTGTTATTGATCACAAACCATCCAAGCTGCCATTGTTCAAAAAGCAGTATGAAAACAAGGTATTTATAGGTAAGAGTTTCTAGTAATGAAACGTTCAGTACTTTGTGTAAAAAAATAAAACCCACCAGAACACCCTCAATCCTCCTAAAAGGGTCACCCTCTTATCTTTCTCCTCCTATCAACATAAAAAAAAAATTAAACATTTTTATATATAGCTATATTATATAAATATATGTGGTATATAAATCCCTGTTGAGATTCCATGTCAGTTAGGCAGTGGGGAGTAGCATCATCCTGTGCATATGGTGCTCTGTCCAGATTTGCTTGAAGGATTTGATTTGAACAGAAACTTGGCAGCAAACTGCTTTTGAATTTTGATACATGTCAAGACATTTCAGTGTGTGATCTCTTGGCTTTTGGAGTTGGCCAGACTCTCTGGTCTCACTCAAATGGAGGAATCTCAACATTTATACAAATGTCAGTAGGCATTCTAACCTTCTGTTGTTTGGAGTCTATAATAAAGACATGTTTGTATGCATGATAAAGGGTATTCTCTGACTTTATGTTTTGATTTTTGTGGGACATAGGATCAAAGGTAGCAGATCCATGCTGTTATGGACACACCCAGTTTCATCTTATTCCTGATAAACTAAACCGGCAGAGGTTTATAAAAGCAAATCTTGAGGATCAGATTGAAGTTCTTTATCGAGCTAATGGTATTGCAAGTCTGTTTGCCTGGACAGCAGCACAGGCAATGTATCAAGGTAAGACAGTCAACTTGCTAAATTCTTCCTAGGGATAAATGCGTATTTTAACGTTCTCTAACGTATTCTTCCCACCACCTTTTTCTGATGCTTTTTGTTCTTCTAAGTCCTTGTAGTAGATTTTTGAAAATTATGGAGCCAATGAAAGAAGCAAATGTTATACAAAAGAGTTAGTTAAGACTTAGTCATTGAGTACTTTGACTCAGGGAAAATTAATTATTCACAAAGTGTTTTTCCATATATAACATCTTCTGTGCAAAAAACTCATTCCTGCATTTGCTTATTCACTCCATATTTGTTATAGGCAAAGGTGGTAGATACCAAGCAGGGTTTTTTTTTTAATTTTCTTTTTTTTCTGAAACAACTGTATCGCTTGGCCCCATGTTTTAGAAATGACATTTTTATGGAACCTACAGTCAATGAAAGAAAAATGTCAGCAGCCTTACTTAAGGATTTTGTGTCTATGTTTGTCTAAAAATCCCAGAAGACCTTCAGCCAGTTGCATATTCAATAAATGTAATTGTTGTCTGGTGTTACTAGAAGATACCTGCTGGTTTATAGTTTCACATGTGAAACAACACATGGAAGAAAATCCTTTGACTATGGTATATGTTGCTGACTCTGCATGATTTTTTTTATCTAATGGTGTGTTAGAAAGTTTGACTTTATTTGTGGACATACAACATTAAAGCAAAATATGGGTTATGAGGACAGCATAATTCAACTCTATGAAGTTTTTATTCTGTAACAGTTTCTAGCAGCAGTGATTTCTTTCAAGAATATTGCTGTGTGTACTAGCACACATGGATAAATATGTAAAGAAAACATCTTTAGAAGTCTATTATTGCTCAGTAGGGGCTGTTGGAAGCATTAATAAATATTGATACAGCATTCTTAGTGTTGTTTACTGGTTACTGTAATCAATTTTGCTGATGCATGCCTCTGGTAACAAATGTTCACTGCCCTGTGAGAAGCATGGAATAATAAACATTTCCCTTCATATCATTTGCAGGACTTGCAAGCTTTAATAACTTAGCCCAATGACTTTTTTAAATTACCTGATCAGTGTTTGTGGGTTATCACTCGGTGACAGTGAGCTGTGTACAGAATGCAGATACACCACTGTGTCCCTGATCTATGAAATGTCTTTGATTGGTGGTTTTAGTTGGTCTGTATGAAAAATGCGTATTGCTGAAGCAAACAGGACTCTTCTCCCTAAGTGGCTGCTGCAAGTACCAGTATTTTTCTGTAATTGAGGATTGGGGTTTAAATGCGTGTTATGATAGGAGTTTTGAGTCCTATGTAACTAATGTTGTTTTTTATTTTGTAGGGTTCTGGAATGAAGCAGATGTGACCCATCCTTTTGTATCGCAGGCAGTAGTGACTGATGGAAAATACTTTGCTTTCTTTTGTTACCAGCTAAATACTTTAGCACTAACTGTAGAAACTATTCGAAATAACTCTCGGAAGAATATCTGTTGGGGTACAGAGAGTAAACCATTGTATGATATTGTGGAAGATGGTAGTGTGAAGGGGTTTAATGATGAAGTTCTGCTTCATTTGGTTCGTTTTCTGTTAAACAGACCAAAAGAGTTGTAAATCATTAAATAATATTCCTGCTTATGGGCGTACACTTCATTGTAACTCCATGAAGTATGGACTAGAATGTGCTTTGTTCTTAGTCAAATATTTGTCTAGCAAACTATAAATATTTTGTCATGTTTTGGCCTTTTTTTCTTTATTTTAAGTGTATGGTACTTTACACTGAAAAAGTCTAGAATAAAAGTCTAGAATACCTTCATGTCCTTTGTATATTTACTCTTAGAAGTGTAATGCACTAATTCGAAGTCGTGAACAATTTCTTTTAGCAGATCTATACCTCCACGTTAAATTTTCACAGCAAAATATGAATTCATATGACATTCTGATTATGTTGCTAGGTAACTACTGTCTTGATACTCAGGGTCAGAGAAAAATTTCTGATTTTGTGCCTGGAAAGAAATCTGTTGTCTTAAATGCTTATTCAGATGCTTAAATGCTTTTTTTTTTTTTTTAAATGAGTAAAATGGTTTCCTTAAAAGTGAATTTTTGGTAGTTTAGTTACATGGCAAGGACAATTTTTAGATATTTGTTGGGCAGTAGTGTAAACACAAAAACTTGCTTCCAAAGATTCTGTTATGAATCTGCATACACACTTTTAAGCTGTCATCTCATGAACCATAGAGAGAACTCACATATGCATTTGCAGTCTACAGTTTTCCTTTTACCCTGGGACCTGTGTTTCAACTGTAGACATCGTCATGTTTTCATTGCTGATATTTGGATGTCTTAAGGCTGTTGTTAGTAGACCACAGCTGAGCCCAAATCATCACTAGAATCTTTGATGAACATACAGGTTTTAAGGAGTAGTTAGGAATATTTACTTACCAACAAAGTATGCCTGTTTTTGAGGTTGATAAACATGCCTTGAATTTTATGTAGTTCTGTGTGCTGCAACTGATAATTTTGGAATTTTCCAGAGTTCTTCTGAAGAGTGAAGTAGACTCCATGTGAACATGGAGCCGTTGACCATTTTGCCAATGAAAGATGAGATAATTGCAGAGTTTTATTTGATTGGTACTTTGCTAATGTTGCAACGAACTATAGTTGCTACTTTTTCAACCAGCAGAGGATAATCTAGGTAAGAAAGATGTATGTGAGTACTCCCTTCTTTTTAACAGAAGAAAAGAAGTCCTTCACCACTCTTTTTGTCTTAATGCTTGAGTATTACTGCTTTTGATCACTGCTGATCATTGGATTAAATGAACCTTCTGTGTTTGAACAGAAGATAAACTGCTGGGTATACATGTTAGATGTAAAGAATGACCTGTGTCCTGGCTTAAAAGTGAATGATTGATAGTTGTTTTTTTAGTATATAAAGGGATGATGCAAAATGAATGGAATAATGAAAAAAACCCCAACCTAACCAAAAGACCAAAACAACCAGCTGGGTATTCTGAGCCTGCAGACAATCTTTACAGTTTGTATGATATGGTATTATCTTCAGCTTGAAAATCCATGAGTTGCATACAAGTAGTAGCTATGGAAAGCTGACATGCAAAGTCAAAGAAACTCCTGCTCCCAGAGTAAAAAACCATTAATTTTTCTGTGGTTCAATTTTTGTCTATACTGAGGTTTCAGTAGAAGTAGAGCAAGTCTGAAGAAGAACGTTTTTTTCATGTGTGCAGCTTTACTAGTGATGAAATACTACTGTAGATGTGTAACCCTGTAGAAGAACCCGATGTTTGAGTGAAGGAAGAGTGAAGGACAGCTTAGCTAGAGCTTTTTTAGTTGCAGAGTAGGAACTTCAGCTTTCAGCAAGGTGATACCCTGGAAAAGCAGTGGGTGGCACTGTTTTACCTTCTACTGAGGAGAAAGTATAACAGGCTTTGTTTTGCTTTTTTTAGTTATTGGCTGGCAATCTTGTGTTCATCTGTTCAGGGTATTCAAATGCTGCCTTAGAACGATAAAAGTCAAGAGAAAGTGTGTTTTTTTCTTTAAAGATTATATAGCTATCAAATATTTAGAAGAAGAAAACTTAGAAGCTGCAGCATTTCTATACTTGAGTTTTTCTCAGCAGAATCCTCCCATGATTAAGTCTCATGGGAGTATTATTCTTTAGCATTCTATTTTGTTGAGTTTACTGTTTAAAAGAAACAAATATGGCTTTAAAGATCATAGGTTGTGTATCTCCAAGTTTGGGTCCTTTTTCCTGTATTAATTATTGCTTAGGACTGTTGGAGCATATCACATGAAAATATTAGGCAGAATCTAAGAATAACATTTGGTTTTACATAATGAAGGAAGTATTTTCTCTAACACTGAACTAATTTGCTTAAAACTTGTATCAAATACAAGTGAGTAAATTTTCTGTGACATTCTACCTGTACTTTTTTCAGATTATGAGACTGGAAATGATGGCTTGGAATAGAAATGCCTAAACAAATTTCCCAAAATTAAAATACAAGGGAGGAGAATTGAAGACTCTGAAACTTACACCTATATAAGGCATGTGGCGTGAAGTTGTTGGGGTTAATAGTTCTGTTTCCTTTCATGCAGGAGAAACACCTTCAACAGTTATAGTGTCTGCTTGGTCATGCAGACGTCTCTCCTGATCTCTTCTGTATTCAGGTTTTCTGTCATTGGAGAAGACACCTACTCCTTTTATCTCAGAAGCAGCTGAGCTGCACTGAGGGTTCTAGAGATCCACTGAAGTTTTTTTCCTGAGATAAGTGCAGGTCTTGAAGCTGACTGTTAAGTATTGATAACGTGGCTTACTGGCTCTGTAGAGACTGTGCATACTGGCAGCATTCTTAGATGGAAACAACTAAAGTCACTTTCCAGTGCATCCTGTGTTTAAATGAGCTATCCTCAGCCAAAATGCACAAGAATAGGAGACCTATGAACTTTCCATTGAGTTAGCACAAAATCTTGTTTGGTGAAAAAGAATACTGTCCTGTGGTTCAAAACTGAGTCTGATAAACAGCCCCAAGAAAGCCTGCAGAAGAGATCACACAAGAACTGCTTTTTCATGGAGGAAGAAACATCAAGTGGGTGAAGTGTCAAAGTAAATGAACTTATCAAATGGGTAGAAGTGTCAAAATAAACAAAATGTTAACAAGCTGACGATGAAGACCTTGAAGTAAGTTAGCAATGAAAAAACATGAGATAGCATCAAAACCAGACTGCTTGCAAACTGTATATGACTCCGCATGCATTATATTCTGTGATAGTAGTGTACTCGAACCACATTAGGATCTTCAAGAAATACAAGTTGAGGTTTCTAAAAAAACCATGAATTAGAAATGTACATAATAACCAATAGAGAGTCCTCTGTATTTGGGACTAGGGAACAGCAGATGTGAGATAGAATAACAGAAAGGTTTGGGTTAGGGGAAGGGACTATAAAGCCTATCCACTTCCAACCCTCTGCCATGGGCATGGACACTTCCCACCAGACCAGGCTGTTCAAGGCCCCATCCAACCTAGCCTTGAACACTTCCAGGGAGGGGGTATCCACGGCTTCTCTGAGCAACCTGTGCCAAGGTCCCACCACCCTAATCGTGAATAATTTCTTCTTAATGTCTAATTTCAAACTCCTCCTTTCAATTTAAAGCCCTCCCTGGCTTTCCTGTAGCCTTTTCAGGTACTGCAAGGCTGCTGTAAGGTATAACCGAAGCCGTCTCCAGGCTGAACAGCCCCAACTCTCTCAACCTGTACCCATAGCAGAGGTGCTCCAGCCCTCTGATCATCTTCATAGCCCTTCTCTGGACCCATCCCAACAGTTCCATACCCATGTGATGTAGGGGATTCCAGAACTGGACACAGTACTCCAGGTGGGGGCTCATGACAGGAGTAGAGGGTGAGAATCACCTCCCTCCACGTGCTGGCTGCGCTTCTTTTGATGCAGCCCAGGGCATTGCTGGCCTTCTAGGCTGTGAGCACTCATTGCAAGCTCAAGTTGAGCTTCTCATCAGTCAGCACTCCCAAGACCTTCTCTGCAGGGCTGATCTCAATCACATTATCCTCCAGCATGTGTTGAAACTGCAGGTTGCCCCAACCCAGGTGCAGGATCTTGCCCTTGGCCTTGTTGATCCTCATGAGGTTCACATAGGCCCACTTCTCCAGCTTGTCCCGGTCCCTGTGGATGGCAACCAATCCTTCTGGTGTGACCTCTGCCCCACTCAGCTTGGTGTCATCTGCAAGCTTGCTGAGGTTGCACTTGATCTTGCTGTCAATGAAAATCTTAAAACAGCAGTGGTGCCGATATAGACCCCTGAGGGACACCGCTTCTCAAGGATCTCCATCTAGACATTGAGCCATTGGCCACTGCTCTCTAAATGTGACCATCCAACCAATTCCTTATCTACTGAACAGTCCACCCATCAAATCTGTATCCCTCCAATTTAGAGAGAAGGATGTTGTGGGGGACTGGGTTAAAAGGCTTTACAGAAGTCCAGATAGATTACATCCATCGCTTTTCCCATTTCCACTGATGCAGTCACCCCATCCACATGCCCTAGTTGAAACCAAGTCCTATTTTGTCACATTCTCTGTCTTCCAACATTGTCATTCCCAGCAAAACCAAAAAAAAAAGTCAGCATAAAGCAAAAAGTAAAAAATCTGTGGCAAAGAAAGGGCAGGCAATTACTATGAGAGTATTGTTCCTGTGTTTCTGTTACTGCAACTTACTTTGGTATTCCTGAGTAATACTGAATAGTAGTAGATTGGAGTCCTGCAATGGATCTGAGCCTGGCAGGGGAAGCAGGCAATTGCTTTCTCTCTTTTGCTGTTGTGAAAGAATGGCAAGTGTGGGTAACACTGTATTTGACAGTCTAATACATGCTGAGGTTATATCAAGAGCATGACAGAAATGGGAAGTTATTGAACCAGTTCTAGGTGGATTTGGTTTGAGACATTTGTTAGGTGGATCCTTGGGCAGAGTTCCTGGCAGGGCTGATCGTCTTGTGGCTTGTTAGTCACAGGAGAAGTTCCAGATAGTATTAAAGAAGCCTGTCCTGTTCTCCTTTTGTAAAACCTAGATCATGAACTGTTGGAGGATTTTAGTAAATGAAGATCAGTAATGGTTAGAGAGATTGTGCTTGTCTAGTATACTGACAAGTTATGTGATGCTTATTGGGAAAAAACATGGTAAAATAAATTTTCACAACTCAGTTTCTTGGAAAACTTGGCTGTCCTATGTCTAGAAATATACAAAGAAGAATTATAATCTACAAGGTGTTAACATATCAGCAGTTCTAATACATTTATTAATGCATGTTGTGAGGTGAAGGGAGGAATTTGTAAACCTCACTACGTCCTCTTACATGAGCAGGAGTTTAGAATTAAAGGTAACTAAACCAATGGTCTTGAAGCTGGAGTTTGAAAACGTGAGATTAATAATTGTTTCTGTAGATTTTAAGATTATCTGGATGGGCTACTTACCACCAGTAACAGATGCTCTTTGAGTAGTTTATTTACAAATTCTTGAAAAATCCTTGAGGAAGACGAGGAGATAGGAGGACACTTGTCAAGGTTTTTATGTCTCTGCAGGACTCAGTGCTATCTAGCTTATGCTATTGGAAAAATAAATAATTCTTCCAGACAGGACAGACAGCTTTATGGTGTCTGCTCAGCTGTATTGACCTGTAACTATATGCAATGATTTTGCATCTATTCTATCTTATTCTCTCTCTCTCTCCTTTATTTGTTTTTTTTTTTTTTTTTTCTATTGTGTCTGGTTTCTGCATAATTTGAAGAGTCTGTCTTTAGCTGAGTGAACATTCTTCTTGGTCTTTTAATAGTTGTTTGAGGTTCAATTTATTGAACTACATCGCCCGCTGCAGAATCTTCTCATTTCTGTTAAGTCATGCTTGATTTCCCTCTATAGCAAGAAAAATTGATATTAATGTATCTCCTTTAAAAGGAAACTTCCTTCCATTTCTTACTGGTTTTTTGCTTTCAATGTTTCTTTAACCTGTAATCAACTCATCACTTCTCTCAAGGGACAGTATATAGGATTGTTTTCACAGTTGGAAGGTGTAGCTTCTAACAAAAGAGTTTGAATGTGCATGCTTTTGTCAGTCAAATATCCTAGAGCAGGTTTAAATTTCAACCTAGAATTTCAGGCTGCAAAGGCTTTATTTATTTGTTTATTTATTTATTTATCTTTTTTTTTTTTTGAATGCGGTTTCTGCACCAGATTCTCTCTCTGGGTAATTGAAGGTGATCAAGAGTAAGAATTTTAAAACTCAAGTTCTGAGATCATTTGTTCTGCAGAACAGGAGGTGTTATATCAATATAGATAGACACCTGATGGGAAAGAGTAAGGAAGATTTGGCTAGGCTTATTTCAGTGGTATGCAGTAAAAGCACAAGCGGAAATGGCTGTAAATGGAAAACCAGGAATTTCTACTTCAACATTTTTTTATTTTTTTTTTTACTATAATTGCAATTGGAACAGTGATCACAGGCTTCTCAGAGAGTGATGTGGATCTGCCATTGTTGGACATACTCAAACCCAGACTGGTCAGCCCTGGGCAACCTGCTGTAGGTGACTGTGCCCTGAACAGGGTGTGTGGACTAGACAGGAGATGCCTTCTATCCTTTAACTAGACTGTGAAAAAAAATTAGTGGTTTGTGTGTGTAGGTGAGACACTATAAATGTGTAGGAAGAAACCATGTGTGGAAATTTGGGTAAACAGTGGACGTTGCATCTGGACCTTCTCTCTTTTGACCTTAGTGTGGCCATCTGTGTTTGTGCATTAATTCAGCATGGACAAATTTTACCTGATATGCAGCTGCAAATGGCTTCAGTGGAAAAAGAAGGTCCTATATTACGTTTTAATTTCTTGGCAGTGTATTGAGAATGCAGTTAAGGCTATACACTGAATTTATGTATCTCCAGTTTTATATCAAGGCAGATTTGTCCTTGAACTTCCTATCAATACAGTAATTACTTACATATGACCTCAAACATGCCCAACTGGTCTCCTCACTTCTAGAAGCCAACAGCAGGTGTTGATGATCCAGTCTGTGTTGTCTGTGTGTGAATGGATGTGTTTAGTTCTGTATATAAGCATATATATAAAATTAAAATATCTTCTCACCCTTCTTATCATAATTGCTAGAGTAAGACACCACTCTTTTTGAAGGTATGTTGTGTGAATAACGTCCATCTCTAATCCAGTCACTGCTAAGAGGCTCTTGTCAAGTATTTATTTTTTTTGTTTTGTTTTAATAGGGAAGATGTGCACAAATAAACTCTTTGGGAAGTATTGTGTGGATATACGGACAGATCTTGCCATAAAAAGCTCCTCAAGTTGATACGGAAAGTGAAGAAGGATGAGGAGAAACTGGAGAACAGAGAGACCTACTTCTTAGAGATATTTTCCAAGAACATAGAGATAAAATTGAGGTGGACTTAAGAGTCAGACTATGTGGTAGGATAATAGGATTTAGAGTTATAACTGTGTTTACGCAACAGATTTGCACTATTAGATGACTTCATTTCATAGATTTGAAAGTATCAATATGCTGTAATTTGATATTGTTTCTCAGTAGCATGTTATTCTTGACGAGCATCATTTGGGACTGGTTTTGTTTTTTAAATGTTTGGTGTTGCAACCTGATAGTTTCCTATTAAGATTTTTTGAAGTATCTAAACAGATTAGATTCCTAAACCCTGATTATTTTTAATGGAATTTTAATTTAGGTTTCTAAGGCACTTGATTGATTTTTTAATGTACTTCTAAAGGCGCTAACCTACCTTTTGAAAATATTCAGCAAGATTTCATTACAGTCCGAATCTACTAAATAAAACATTCAACCTTGCTCAGACTGGACAGTACATAACTTCTGAAGTGTGCTGCTTTTAACTTGTCATAATAATGCTTATAGTATTGTGTTGACCATAAGCTAAATTAGTACATGACTGGCCTGACATTGAATAGATGCTAAACAAAATCAACATAATGACAGTGTGTTTGAACATTTTCTCTCTGGAGACATACCTACCGGGCTTTTCTGAAAATGTCATATGTACACAAAGAATTATGGCTTAAATAAATCAGCTTTATTTTTGTTGCAAACCACTGGATCCGACTATGGCATACCCTGAATCTGTGGATGCCTGAAAGAAACTGGAACTGAAGTTTAAATGTCAAGTGTGATGTTGCCATTTTACCTTCTGTGTTAAAAGATGTCTAGGAAAGGGTGGGGTGGACTGGGAACCACTTGAGCCAAATAAGGTAAAGAAACAATTGGGAAGACAGCAGTCAAGTCTATCTCCTAAGAAAAAACTTCTGAACCAAGTAGAGTGAAGTTTGAATCTTGACACTATATACAGAACTATCTCTTTATAGGAGAGGGTAAATTGTTTCTATGGTGTAAAAATAATGACTTCAAAAAATATTAGCTAAAGGGATTAAAATAATGCAAATTATATGGCTCCATTGGTTAAGTAGTAATATATTTAATTGATATTGACAATAAATAACCAGGTTGAGGCACCTCTGGGCTAGGCATGTCCTTTACTAAGAGTCTTGTATCCCAAAGCCCACTGACACACACCAAGATTGGCTAAAAGAGAGGTCTTTCTGTAGGGGTGTGTATGTGTTCAGAGACGCGCTCAGGCAACAGAACATTTGAGTTCTGTGAGTAGAGGGAAGGATACGAGTGGGTGCCTGTAGTCATCAGGTAAAGTACTGTGAGGAAAAAGAGGCAGTTTCCCCCCCTCTCACTCTTTTGGACCTTTCCAGCCTACTGGAGCCTCCCTTGCTCCTGCCAGTCTCCCCACTGAGACCACACACCCTTCTTCTCAAAATGCTCCTAGACAAGCCCCTTCGAGTGGCTCTGACCTATGCATTCTGCATTTCAGATCAGCAAGGCAACAGCCTCATCTGTGAATCCCACCACCAGAAATTGGATTAGCGCTGGCAGCTTGACTTGCAAATCCTATGGGGATTTTTCCTTCTTCCTCGTGTGCTTTTAACGTACTTTAAATTCTGAGTGTCTATATATGGTTACTAAAGCAGATTTAAGAAAGAGTTAATAGAGAAAGGAGACTTATCTTGCCTAATGGAAGCACTTTGACTAAGGTTGTCATATATATTATCTTCATCTCTTTTGGAGTCAGTGGAGGGAGAGATCCCTCTGAAGAATAATTCAGTTCCATAAAAAAATGTAAAAACCTCTGCCACTGCCAATTCAAAGACAGTAGTGATACTTTCTCTTTTCTTACAGTGACTGTAACTTTGATTCTTTCTTTCATATAGGTCTCAATTTGTTAGAAGTGTTCTGTGATGCTTGAAATGTTTTAGCATGGGGAATAAGTGCTTTATGGATCCTTCAGAACCGGGTATCCAAGTCACTGCTGTTTGAAAGAACAGTGGACTGAGTAGTGAAGGGGACTTCTCCCAGGCATTCATAAAGAAATCTCTGTATCCTTCAGAACATCAGGCCCTGTTGTATGCAGAAGATGTAACAATTATTTTTAAAAAGCAATTATATTACCTGATTAAATTTTTGTGTCTTGGTGTCAGCAACTAGGAGGATGAACTCTTAAGGGGTCTTTTTTTGTTGTTTCAGCTTTTTTATCTGACTTTGTTCTTTCTTTGACTTTTTTTCTTTTTTGTAGTCCTCAGCAATGTTTTGAGGATTGGGAATGTGGCATTATAGCATACTGAAAGCTTCCTCTCACGTTTGTGAAGGAAGTTTCTGCATTTCCTTAGAGAAATTCAAGGGAATATTCAACTACATTTAGTGCTTGACAATTTATGTACTTAGCTCCTGTCTACAGAAATGTATTTAATTATTATTATTAATACTTGTTTCTGGCTTCTAGAAAACAGAGAACCTCAATGCTTTGTGTTTACAAAAAATTCCCTGTAAAACTCACAAAATAAAAACTTAAGGAAAAGAATAATGAATTAGATATAGTCAGCATCAGATTGGAATTTGGCATTTCCCTTTGACTTTAATGATAATGTACTCTGTCATGAGGTACCTATAAGGAAAGGATAGGATGAGACTGGAATGGAATAAAGCTTTGAATTTATCCCTGCTTTGAGTAGGACGTTGGACTATATCCACTCCAGCGATCCTTTCCAATCTAAATACTTCTGTACTTCTGCAAAAGGAAGGAGAAAAAGTGATGCTAAATTACTGCTCTTATGAGTGAGACCTGTTTCATGTTACTTCTCAGAGAGTATAAAGAATGTAATTGTTTGATGTTTTCTACTCCTTAGTTTATATTGTAAAGTTGTATTGTATGCATATACTTCAGTTTCCTGGAGGATTTATCCGAAAGAATTTCTGCTGTAGGACTGAAAGTTATGCAAGTTATGTAGAAATACAAGATGATAACCGTATTATCAGAGGAAATATGCTTTATTAATCTTTGGGATTGAATATTTTGATAATTACTAATTTATATTACGTAATTTCTGAAGTTTTGTGACAGAGGATGACCTATTCAATATGGGCTTCGGGAAGCAGTTGTTCTTTCTTAAAAGAAAGAAGTTTAAGTCACCCCCTCAGGAAGGAAAACTAATCTAGTATGATTTAGACAGCCAGTCACGCAAGGGACATACAGACAACAAAACAAACCAAAATATACTTTCTGAAAAGATCCCCATGTACTGAAATCATTTGGAATCGGCTTCGGATGTTTCATAAGCAAAACCAAGGTTTAACTTCACCAAATAAGTGCTTCACAATGAATGATGCACCCAGCTGTAGCTGTAAATGCCATTTGCTCCACTGCTTAACTATTCATCCTTCTGACCAAGGTTTACGGTGGTGTGAAATGAAGCTTAACTTTGCAAATATGGAATGTATAGTAAAATTATCCCCTTTTGTGAAATTAGAAGGAATAAGCCTCTGATGGGTGTTTATGTACTTTACTAACAGATTATAAAAGATTAAAAGGAAATTTTAATGAAGTGAAAAGCAGCCCTTGCAGCTTCTAAACCTCATGATTAGAGGAGCAGAAGCTAGGGGATTTAGGAGGTTTTAGCAAGATGAAGTTGATGGAGTAGGGAGATTATGACCTGGAATTGGAACCAGTTGGTTGTCTAACTCGTGTTTCCTTGGATAGTGCATTCAGGGTTCCAGTTCTTTCAAGAACAGTGAGCTTGAGATGGGCAGAAGAAATGTAGTTGAAAGTTTGAGGCCTGTTTTTATTAATGAAGTAACAAAACATGATAATCAAATATAGAGTGAAAACATAGTTTCAAACAGCCAACCAGAGAAGAATACACCATTTCCATTTATGTGAAGGGGATGGTGCAAGTCATAGGCCAATGCAGTTGTTTTCTATACTTCCAGTAACAAAAATCACAGAAAAGAGGCTTAATTTATGATTTGAATTATAATTGGAACTGCTTGTTGTGTTTTAAGTGTGTTATTGTGATAGAAAAGAAACTTTTTCTGTAATACAGGCATAAGTGGTTGTATAAATTATTCAAATGAAAATATGTGTTTTAGACCATAAATTATGTAGAATATGTACCACAAAATACTGAAAGCATTTGAAGAATCTAAAAGAATATTGATGAGCAGCATTCATAATTACTAATGAAAGAAAGTAAAAAAAGCTTAAAAAGTTACTACCATGATGCGATTTCTATAAAACTGTTGAAGGAGCATGAAGGTTGACTACAGAGCTACAGAATTACTTTTTTCCTCTCTGTTATGTGGATTATGTCACTCATCATCCTTCTAAAGTAAATCCAAGTTCTGGGAAAATGTTAGTTTTGCAAATGGGCTTGTTTTCTATCCTTGCATAATACTTGAGACAGCAATGTTACAAAATACCTTGACTTCCTCTAGCATCAGCAGAGCTTCCCATTTTGCTGCAGACTCAAATAGTCCTGGGCTAGGAGTTCTGTGGAGAAATTTTTGACATAGTCCATTTTATTTTCTATTTAAATCTCCATACTTTCCTGGGGACGGGATGAATAAAATTATTTTTTACGACATCAGGCACTCACACTATAATACAATTCCTAACCACGTTCTTGCGCTTTCATTTTTGAATGATAACAGCTGGTGTTTTATAAACCTTCTTGTTTCATGCTCTGTCTCAGTAAAATATTTTCTTTACATTCTATTTAAGAAAAGACCTCTTTCAAACAGAGGTTAGGGAGCCCCTTTGGATTTTATGCTTGGAACAGTCATTAAAAACACTCTTGAAAAGCAAAGCATTGGACTTAATCAGATGATTTTTTTTTACGGTTGCACATGGAATGAGCAGTATGAATCGATTTGGACATCTTTATTAACTCTTCTAGACCTTCAAAGTATCACACAGTATCACAGTATCACAAGGTTGGAAAGGACCTCTGAGATAATCAAGTCCAACCTATAACCTAACACTAACACCAACACTAACACCAACCATCATCTAAACCATTGCACTCAGTGCCTCATCCAGTCTCCCCTTAAACACCTCCAGGGTCAGTGACTCCACCACCTCCCTGGGCAGCCCATTCCAATGGCAAATCACCCTTTCAGTGAAGAACTTTTTCCTCATATCAAGTCTAAACTTTCCCTGACGAAGCTTAAGTCCATGCCCTCTGGTTCTGCCACTGGTCACCTGAGAGAAGAGACCAATCCCTGCCCGACTATAACCTCCTTTTAGGTAGTTGTAGAGAGCAATGAGGTCTCCCCTGAGCCTCCTCTTCTCCAGACTAAACAGCCCCAACTCCCTCAGTCGCTCCTCATAGGGCTTGTGCTCCAGCCCCCTCACCATCTTCGTTGTCCTCCTCTGAACACATTCCAGTATCCTAACATCCTTCCCAAACTGGGGGGCCCAGAACTGTACACAGTATTCAAGGTGAGGCCTGACCAGTGCCGAGTACAGGGGGATGATAACTTCTCTGGTCCTGCTTACTACACTATTCCTGATGCAGGCCAGGATGCCATTGGCCTTTTTGGCCACCTGGGCACACTGCTGGCTCATGTTGAGCTTCCTGTCCACCAGCACTCCCAGGTCCTTTTCTGCCTGACTACTCTCCAGCCACTCTGTCCGCAGTCTGTAGCTCTGCATGGGATTGTTGTGTCCAAAATGAAGTACCTGACATTTGGATTTATTAAACATCATCCCATTAGAATCAGCCCAGCTCTCCAATCTGTCCAGGTCCCTCTGTAGGGCCATCCTACCCTCTAACTTATCAACTCTTCCTCCCAGCTTGGTATCATCTGCAAATTTGCTTATGATGGACTCAATCCCCTCATCCAGATCATCAATAAAGATATTAAACAGGACTGGACCCAATACCGATCCCTGAGGGACACCACTGGTGACCGGCTGCCAACTGGATGAAACACCATTCACCACCACTCTCTGGGCTCGGCCATCCAGCCAATTCCTAACCCAGCACAGAGTGCTCTCATCTAAGCCACGGGCTGCCAGCTTCTCTAGGAGTCTACTGTGGGAGACAGTGTCAAAGGTCTTGCTAAAGTCCAGGTATACCACATCCATAGCCTTCCTCTCATCCACCAGGCGAGTCACATGGTCGTAAAAGGAGATCAGGTTTGTCAGGCAGGACCTACCCCTCCTAAATCCATGCTGGCTGGGCCTGATTTCTTGACCGTTCTGCAGGTGGCGCATGATTTCACCCAGGATTATCTTCTCCATGATTTTACCTAGTAGTCAGGTACCTGTGGCTTGAGGCAGCTTTAGATACCCAAGTCATTTAGGCATGTGTCACTGGAATTCTTAACTCTTAGCTCAGTTGGTAATACGTGTATTTTGAATATCTGCCATTGAAGTAGTACAAAGCTATCTAAGAGCTGATGTTGTTCATGCAGTGCACTTGTGATTGTATCTAAACCCAAAGCCTCAGAGACAACCCTTAGTGATCTCAGGTGAGATGTTCTCCGATCTACCCATGCTTGCGAAGATAATCCTGGAGAGATACAGGAAAGCAGAAGTGACCTTCAGAAATGTAGTCAAAAGGTGAACTAGACTTTACATAACTTCAAGGAGGAGACTTCAAGGCTAAGGAGTTGTACTAAAATGCAGAAGATCATTGCTGAAATTCCATCTCATCTGGGTTTGCAGAAAGGATTTAAATCCCTGTAACCCAGAACATAGAGACCTTCTTTATTACTGGAATACAGATTTTTTTAATGCTTTTTAAAACTTTAAAAGAGGAACTTGAGTGAAGCACTTTTGAAAAATGAAGCATTGTTTCACTCCTGTCTATTTAAGATAGTTTCAAGTCATCTGGACTGGATTCCAGTTTTTGCTGAACTTAGACTGAAGCTGTAGATCTGAACACACTTTTTGAACCGGAAGCTTACTAACCAGCTAGCAAAATCTCAACTCTTCTAACTTCTACAAAAGCACTGAGAATCTCATTTTTAGAAAGTGAAACACTGTATTATGTTTCCTGGGACTAGTTGGAGTATAAATGTAAAGTAGACCTTATGATAGACCTGCAAACTGTGGGAAATACCATTTTCAAATCTGCTTTTGCAAGATTGGAAAATTGCCAGGAAATTGATCTATAGATTAGTGCTGGAAGAAGTTATATCTGAAGTTATAATTGCTGTTGATTGACACTCTAATCAGTAATTTACCTATTGACTCTTGAAAAATGGTCTGCCTATGGACTAGGGAAATATGTAATTTTCACTCATCACAGCTGAAACTTGGCAATCCAGAAAAAGTAAAAACAAACAAGTTCGCACTAATGGGAACTAGCTTTAGGACTAGGATTTGACCAAATAATTACTATAGCCAATGTGTCTTGAACTTTAAGCTTCAAAGGAAAATTCTATCTCCACATTTGCTTGAGGAAAATATAGTTCAGACAAAACTGCAGAACTGAAAAATGACCAGAAGCTTGTTTGATTTTATTCTGACTGTATCAATTCGTCCAAGCAGAGATATTATATCTCTACAAACTTTCCTGGCTTACATTTTTAGAAGCAACATTATTAATGTTAAGCTACATCCCTGTATGCAAAATGCCTTTCTCCAGGTGATGGAGATCACTTTAGTAATTACGATACGCTATACATTTCAGTCCTGGAAGAAACAACATAAATAATCTCACTTTGATTTTCATGAAGTCAGAGAATTTTTACAACTAGTATTGGACCTAAATAGTTCACGGTTTTGTTGGGGTCTGTGGATTATGTTACTTATATTTCACAGGTGTGTGTCAATTCTTTCTTTCTTTGCCTAGTGATGTCACAGTATTATACTTAATTACTAAAAGATACTAATAAAATTTGATTCAGTGGAGTTCCTTGTTTTTGTATTCAAGTAACAGATAATAGAATTTGGCACTTCTTTTAACTGAAAGTAAGAAACATAATCTGCTGTTAAAGGCAATAGCAAAAATAATTTGTAGTCCTGTCTGCTCAAGGCAAAAGACAAGGTTACATTTGTCAACTACTTTTCAACAAGACAGCTACAGTTATAGGATATAATGGTAAGAGCTGGCTTCTAGAAAAAAGTCGTTATAATATTCTGAACAAATTGTACTACAGAAGATTATTGAACTTCATGAAGGTTCACTGACAAGGGTTTCATTGTGTCCCTCTTTAATTTTCTGATTTCTCTGTGAGTTTAGCTTTGACTTTGTAAATTGGATAACAGTGGAATCTTGTTGAATATGTTGCATTAGTTTTCTTACTTAGACATCTCAATGCTTTTGATTTTGTTATAACCCCTGAACCCAGTGTTCCCAGCCTTCTCTGTTTTTGTTGTGAACTTTTCTACAATTCCTGAGATAAACATAAGCTGTTGGTATTCTTGGCTGCCTTGCTGCTAATCTGTGAAGCATGAAAGCAATGTTTTCTTAACAATGCACATCTCAGATCTTTATAGCTACGTTTTTGCCAGTCAAAGAAGCCATTCTTTACCAGCCTGAAGACTTTTGCCCACACTCAATGAAGACCAGTGAAATATGGGCCAACTGTGAGATATGGGCCAAAAGTAACCGTAATGCTATATTATGGATTAAAAACCACTTGAATGACTTTGATGATAGTTTCATTCACAGCTACGTGGATAGTATTCTGATATTCTGAAATATGTTTGCATATTGCTGCTGCTCTCCCCCGCATATTTTGCCTACTGTTCATTATTGACTTGTTCATTTTCCTGTTGTTTCCCCCGTAACATAACTTATTAGTACAGGAATCACAAAATACTTGTTTTAGTCACCCATGAAGCATATCACACTTTGAGGTTCACACTATGACCTCTGCTTTGAACAGCTTATGTGATAGTTTAAAAAGAAGTTACAGGCTGATGTTTAAGCCAGTGAAGTCATTACTTTTGGACACACTGCCATATTTCTTGTCTGGATTTATCACAGGAATTGAAAGATAACTTGCGAAACCTGTAGTGTAACTGACATTTTCCATCCCTGCTCCTGTCCTCACGGTACTTCAATCAAGGAGCAGTTGGGATGGTGTAGTTTTAATTATTATGTAATTAGTAGTAAAAGAAAGAATAAAATAAATTGAGAACCCCCCCTCTGAATATATTTCATTTAAAAAGATGTAAAGATATCATAGAACCATAGAGTGATTTGGATTGGAAGGGACATTAGATGTCATCCAGTTTCAGCTCCCCTGCCATGAGCAGAGACGTTTCCTCTAGGTTAAGTTGCTCAAAGTCTCGTCCTGCTGATCTTGAACATCTCTAGGGATGGCTTATCCACAGCTTGTCTGGGCAACCTGTGCCAGCGCCTCACCACCCTCACAGGAAAGAAATCTTCTAATATCTATGTAAATCTCCTCTCTTTCATCCTGAAACCACCATTACCACTCCTTCTATCACTGCACTCTCTGATAAACAGTGCTTCACAGGATTCTTGTAGGTTAAAAAAGCCCAGTCTCTCAACCTGTCCTCATATGGATTGTGTTCTAGCCCTCTGATCATCTTTGTGGCCCTCCTCTGGCTGCAGTCCGACAAATCTGTCTTTCCTGTGTTGAGGTCTCCCAAATTGAATGCAGTACTCCAGGTGGGATCTCAAAAAACAGAGTAGAGGTGCAGTATTACTTTCATAGACCTGCTAATCGCAATTCTTCTGATGCAGCCCGGGATACAGTTTCAGGGCAGCAAATGCACTTTGCCAGTTCACATTATGCTTCGTATTCACCGGTACCCTGAAGTCCTTGTTTGGAGGCTGCTCTCAATTCACTTTCTGCCCAGCCTGTAACTGTGCTTGGAATTTCCCTGACCTGAGGGTAGGACCTTGCACTTGGCCTTGTTGAACTTTATGAGGTTTGCATAGACCCACCTCTTGACCCTGTTGAGGTCCCTTTGGATGGCATCCCTTCCCTCCAGTGTCTCAGCCATGCCACACAATTTGGTGTCACTGTGAATTAGCTATGTCACAATAATTTCTCAGTTATTATAAGAGGAGTGAGTATTTATTTTCATTGTAATGAGCTGTTTGGACCTTATATTCATGCTGAGATCTGCATTAATAAGTTGGTGGAGTTAGACTCCATTAGATCACTATGGCTTAGTCTTAGAGCTTGGTGGAGCTGAGAACTTTAAATAAAAAAAAAGTAGCTTGTGAGGCTGGAGTGCTCAGCATTTAGGAGAATGTGAGCTGTGTCTTGCAGAAATTCTGACTCTCCAAGGATTTAGGCTCTTCAAACACTAAAACAATCCAGTTGATGTTCTTGCCTTCATGTGCAGTGGTGCTTTATGCTGATGTTACTGAAGAAAAGAATAAACCACTTTAACCATTTGGTATGTGTAAGAAGTCTGTTGATGAAAGGGTGTGTTCTGCTTTTTTTGTAAAAGAGTGAGGGTGCTGATTTCATCCTTTCTTGTGAAATCCAACTTCAGATTGAGAGAATCTTTCCCTTTACTCCCAGCACATTTCTCTTGATGATATGTGATTGCTGCTGTCTGGGAGAAATGAATGTACTAAAACTTCTAACCTGTCTAAAAATACTAACATGCCAATTTAACTTTCCATGATATTTATAATTTTTTTTGGTAAACTTTACCATCCAGTAAAGCTGCTTGGATAAGTTGAAGACAAGCTAATTCAGAAAACAAAACCTCTTGAATAGAATAGGTTTTACATCTTGGAAAGCAGGATTTTGTTATGAGTTAGCATATAGTATCCAAAACAATCTATAGGCAGATTTTGAGCTGTATAGAGTGGCTTGGATAATTTTGAGTACTTGAACGAGCACCAACAATGGAATACTACTTTTTTTCTTTTTCTTAAGGTGAAGGAGAGTGGAAAAATGTCATAAGCATTTATACTTTCCCACTTTAGCCCTGTCATTCAGAAGGGAGGGAGAAGCTGAAACAATGACTAGTAATTTGGACAAACTTCATTTTCTTTCATCTAACATGATGTCTACCATGGCTGCAATATACAGATAACTCCGTGCAGCATAAAAAGAAGATAAAGTAATTATTTGCTCAGCTCCAGTTATGCAATTCTTCATGATGCTGAGTTTTTTGAGGACACTAATATATTATTATTTCCAGAAGTTGTGTCCTGTAACAAAATTGCAGAAAGCCACTTTGCAAGTTGTTCTAAGGTGCACAGGATTACCCTTCAAAATCATCGTAAGAGCTTCTCCAGTGGGGATTTCGTGTTTCTGCTCAAATTAGAGAGGGAAGGTCAATGCTTAGTCTTTGCCACCAGAGGTCTTCAAAGAACATATTATAGATATTTTTTCCAGTGCCTGAAAATGAGAGGTAAATCTTACAGTCACAGCTGACAAAAGTAGTTGGGAGTAATTTACTCAAGTGCTTCAGGTCATTATTTGTCTGAGACATTGTGCCTGACGGTTGCTATTAGAAAAGAGGAACAGCTCTGCTTGCTTTGCATGTCTGTCTGGATGGGTGGGTTTCTGCTCCCGTGCTTGATGAAAGATTTTGATAGTGATGAGTTAACAAGAGTTCTTAATTATTTCTTGAACGTATGCAAACAGAAGGAATATTTTAGTGAGTAAAATTTTGTATTTCCTCAGGGGCCAGCCGAGAGGGATGCTGTGGGCAGGAGTGAGTGGAGAGGAAGGAGATGCTGAGGGTGACATAGGCACTCTCCTTTACAGAGCAGGCTTTTTTAGAATGGGCCCTCCTGCATCCATCACTGCTCACAGCCCTCCCAGTGCTGAACCTGGCTACCCTTCCTTGACAGTCAAGCTTTTCCTAGCCTTGAGCTGGAGCCTTCTTTCTGGACTCAGGTTCATATGATAGCATTTTGGATCTGCCTTCCTTCTGCTGTAGGATAATCATATTTCTTGACTCCTTCTCTACCTTTCTCCTGTGCCTGAGTAAGGAAACTATTTCTAGCAAAGTAATTAATTTTTAAAAACTAGATATTTCTGGTTTTATTGGCTCTATATTAGCATGCGGTGACCTTTTACACGATGACAATCCAAGTCATGGTTTCATAAATGGAGGCTATGATGGATTTATTTATGTGTTTTTTCATTGTAAATGAATGAAAAAGGAACAGGAAATGAAAAAGTGAATGTGATGTTTCTGTTCTACATTTACCATCTTTGTAGCTGAAAATGGTCATTATTTTGGCTGTGAATATGATAAGGTATGACTGAGACTTTATTAGAGTGAGAAGGGAGAAAAAAAAAGATAGAGCCTATATACTGTTGTGCTCAGTGATGTGGATATCGTGAAGGAAAGGAAAGCTGCATGTTAGGCTCCAGTTCTGTTACAGATAACAACTTCCTCCTTATCTCTTCCTCCTCCCAATGTATGCTTAAATTCTGCTAAAGCAGAGAAACGTCAAAGATGGCCGTGGGTCCACCACAAAGTGGAATTTTTGGCATCCACAACTTCTCTTGACAACTTCTTCCTGTGTCTTAGAACCCTTATGGTAATAGAATTTCTTCCTTATATCTAGTCTATACTCTTTGAGTTTAAATCTATGAACCCTTGTTCTATCACTACATGTCCTTGCAAAAAGTCCCTCTGCAGCTTTCTTATAATCTCCCTTTAAGTACTGGAAGTCTGCTGTAAGGTCTTCTCTTTTCTAGGCTCAACAACCCAATCTGTCTCAGCCTGTCTTCATAGAGAGGTGCTCCAGCACTCTGACTATTTCTCTGGCCCGCTTTGAACTCGCTCCAATGGGCCCATGTCCTTCTTATGTTGTGGGCCCCAGAGCTGAAGACAGTACTCCAATTGGGTCTCACGAGAGCTGGTCACATTTCTTTTGATGCAGCCCAGGATACAATCATATTCTTGGCTGCAAGCACACATTGCCTGCTCATGTTGAGCTCTTCATCCAGCAGCACCACCTAAGTCCTTCTAAGGGCTACTCTCAATCCATTCTCCATCCTGCCTGTATTTGTGCTTGGGATTGCCCCAGCCCCTTTCACTTGGCCTTGTTGAACTTCATGAGTTTTGCACGGGCCCACCTCTCAAGCATGTTGAGGTCCCTCTGGATGGCATCCCTCTGGACAGCATCCTTCCTTCCAGTATGTTGACAGCGCTACACAGTTTAGTATTGTTGGCAAACTTGCTGAGGGTGCACTCAATCTCTTTGTCCATGTCATTGGCAAAGCTGTTAAACAGTACTGGTCCCAATACTGACTCCTGAGGAACACTACATGGCTCCTCTCCACTTGGACATCAAGCCATTGACCACAGCTTTTGGAGTGTGACTATCCAACCAATTCATCATTCATCAAGTGAGGCATCTGTCAGATCCATGTCTCTCCAATTTAGAGACAAGGATTTCATGTGGGACAGTGTTAAATGTTTTGCACAAATCCAGGTAGGTGATGTCAGTTTCTGTTTCATTTTCCATGAATACTCTAATCCTGTTGTAGAAAGTTACTAAATTTGTCAGACACGAGCTGCCCTTAGTGAAACCATGTTAGCTGTCACCAGCCACTTCCTTATTTTCCATGTACTCAGCAGAGTTTCCAGGAGGATCTGCTCCATGACCTTGCTAGGCACAAAGGTGAGACTGACTGGCTTGTAGTTCCCTGGGTCTTCCTTTTATCCTTTTCTATTATCCATTGCTTTTTGAAAAAATGGAGGTTAAGTTTCCCCTTTTCCAAACAGTGGGAACTTCACCATACTGCCATCATTTCTCAAAGATGACGAATAGTGGTTTAGCAATTTTATCCACCAGTTCCCTCAGGACTTGCAAATGCATCTCACCAGGTCCCATGGACTTGTGCCCCTTCAGGTTCCATAAGTTGTCTTGCACCTGATCTTCTGCAGTGGTAGTTCTTTGTTCTCCCTGTCCCTGCTTTTGCCTTCTGCAACTTGGGCAGCCTGGCTTGACCTCTTACCAGTGAAGACTGAGGCAAAATTGTTGTTGAGTACCTTAGCCTTCTCCAAAACCCAGGTAACCGTGTGCCCCTTCTGGAAAATGCCCACATTCTCCCTGGTTCTTCCTTTTATTATCCAACGTACCTATAGAACATTTTCTTGTTGCCCTTGATATACCTGGCCAGGGTGAATTCTACCAGAACTTTAGCTTTAGTAACCTGATCGTTGGCTGCTCAGGCTATTTCTCTGTATTCCACCCAGGCTACCGACCCTTGCTTCCTCCACCTGGAGGCTTCCTTTTTGTGTTTGATTTGGTCCAGAAGCACATAGTTCATCCGTGCAGGCTTCCTGCTCTTTTTGCCTGACTTCCTCTTTGTTGTGATGGTTTGTTCCCTGGAGAAGATTGGAGGAGGTGATCCTTGAATATTAACCAGTTTTCTTGGGCCTCTCTTCCCTCAGGGGCTTTGTCCCATGGTACTCTAAAAAGCAGATCTCTGAAGAGGCCAAATTCTCCTTTCCTGAGCTCCAGGATAACAAGCTTGCTGTATGCTCTCCTCACTGCCCTGAGGATCCTGAACTCCACAATGCTCACTGCGGCCAAGGCTGTATCAAAAATATTAAATTTATTCCTGAAATGAGTTCAGGGGTTTTGCCCTCCTTCTGTTGAGAAACGGTTTCAGAACATATTTCTTTGGTAGATCAAGAAAGTTGTTTTCATTTTAAGACTTAATTTATGCACAGTTAGTTTATGCAGATTTATTACATTGCAGAATATGATTTGTAAAATGCTGAGTGCTGCCTGTGAGAAGTCAGACAGGTCCAACTTCCTTAACTGACGTATGTCCAAAGAGGAACCAAGTACAGAAAAGCAAAAAGAATCTGATTGGCAAAGTATATATCTTGGAAATCAGAAAGAGTAGGAATAAAATAAGACTTGTGAGAAGTTAAGCTAAGTTTAGCATTACAAAGGAAACTAAAGCAAACTGTGTTTTTTTTTCTTGGAAGAACAAAGAAAGAGCATGTGAGGATACTGGGAAGCAATGATGGGCCAAGACTGAAGACACTCCGGGCAGGAGAGTACTTGAATGCTTTTCTATGCAAAAAAGAATCTGATCAAATATTAAGATAAAAATGGACTAGGAAAGGACATGAAGAAAGGCATGAATTTTTATCAGTATATGAAGGGAAGAGGTGTTAAACTGCCTGAGGAGAAGGAGGGAAGCTGACTCTCTCCATTCCACAAAAGTGAGGGCTATTGGATTGTTCCCAGAATTTTTGTGGTTTAGCACCCAGGAATAAAAAATGGAGTATCCAGATAAATTAAGGGTGGAAACGTGGTTCGGGTGATTACAGGCTTGTTATATTATTTCAAAATTACTTTTTTAAGAAAAATATTGAAGAGATTGAAGACAATTTTATGTCAAAGACTACATTTTATGTTTACCAAAAGGTAAAATCACATTGTAGTAACTTAGTGCTTTTCGTGTTAAAATGATATACTGAAAACAAGAAGCCTACCTACATTTCACTGAACTGTTTATTATAGTAACAATTATGATATTATTAATTAAGCTAAGTAGAAGAAGGCTAGTGTAGGAATTGTAAGACTCAGAGTTAGGTTAGCATTGATAAAAATGAGCCTATTGTGCTCATGGGATCCCTGAAATGAAGATTTAGTCTGAAGAACTTTTTCAAAGCATGAATCTTACGGTCAGAGTCATTTAATATTTTCATTAATGATTAACATTGAAAGGCAGAAGAATTCTAACAAATCATTTGAGACAAAATGGGGAGGAATTATCAATATAAGAACCAGTACATGACACAGTATTTAAGTATTGAAATTCCAGAAATCAGATACGTTTTATTAATGTGCTTTGCTAGGTTGCATATGTAGGTGATGCCATAAACCAAGGACTCATTAACTAGAGAGAAAAAAGAATCTTATATATTGGTCAGTCGTATAATGACTATAAGACAAAAGTTTTTTATTTCTTTTGGGGAGGAAACAAACAAAAGAACAGACAATGACAAATGAACTTAAATATATATAGCAACACGTCTTTATGTACACATAAAGTGATTGAGATTATTAACAGTAATGCTCTAGCTGCTGATAGTCCTTTGGATGATGGTACTGTTCAGCTACCTGTGCTTGGAAAACATAGTTTCAACCTAGAGCAAGTGCAGAAAATGTCTCCTAAGGTAATTAGAAGAACAGAGAAGAAATGGGAGGATTTGTTTAAACTGTCAAAATAAAGGCAAAGTTTTATAGGACATCGCAGATATAACTGAAAGAGTCAGAAGCTTTTTCACTGGGAAAAGCATTCTGAAAGAGGAAACAATAAATACATGTTTGCCCTGGACTAGTCAAGAATTAAAAAAAGGTTTCTAAATTTCTTATAGACAATAGTCTTTTGTCTGCGTTTCAGTAGCCTTGCTTTTCTTATGAGTGTAGCAGTACTTCAAGTTGCTTTCCTGTAGAAACAGGTACAGCAAGAAATATCGATGGCTTCCAGACACACCTTGAGAATTAGGTTGTTACAGAATACTGTTGCTTTTAGCTGCCTGCGTCAATTAAGCACAGGAATACAGATGGTACATAAATTAACTGGACGTGACATAAAATATACAAGTAAAAGTTGTATCTTAAAATAGTCTAAATTTTAACAGGTTCACTTTGCTATATCATGCAGCTGGGCTTGATCATACTGTATCTTCCTTCTCAATTTGTTAGATGTCAGTATTATTTGCTTATGTGCATTTCACCACAAAATGTTTCCATGTTGTTGATCAGCGACTTTTCATCATTTTCTAAGGTCAAATTGTTGTGGTGCGGGACAGTTAGTTCTATAGGACAGCAGGAGTAAATTTTCCCCAAGCTGCATGTATTGGCCAGAAAGACAAAAACCAGGAAATGGAATTGGCAGCATCATAACTGAATGAGGGAACAGCCTGGATTTCTCACTGACTAATAGTGGCATAACAGCTGCTAATTTGTTAAAGTTATACCTGAAATGACCTTATTTATATAAGCAGGCTTTTTAAGAAAATTTTTTGAAAAGGAAATCTGGAAAATAGAAATGGTTAGTTGAACAATAGGCAAAACTCTTCAATGTCAGGGTATTATTATTTGAGAGGAAATATGGTATATTGTGGTCCTATAATGAAATGCCAAAAATGAATGCATATAGACACACTTGAGCTGTAGATATTTCTGAAAGACACCAAAGTAAATCCAAAGAGTTCAGTAATCCTTTCATCTGAAAGTGCAAGTCATCTCCTAAAATGGCTTTTCCAGGACTATCCATAATTATTTATCTTTCTAATATTCAGCTTAATATTCATAGCCAAAAAACTCCTCAGAAATAGAAATGAAAGTAAAAATTAAGTGGGCTTTTATTTACTTCTTATCCTGTTTAGTCAACCAACTTCTTTTGACACAGATAATCCTGTTATTTTCCTATATTGGTTCACTTTTTTTTTGACAAATCTGTATTCTCTTTGTTCTGTTGATTTCCTTTTATTCCTCTAGCTGCTGTTTAAGAATCTCCTTTAACATTGTATATTCTTCCTCATTAGAACTCTTTCACATGCATCCATGGGTCCTGCTTTCCCTCTCTTTTCCTCTCTCTTCTTGGTGTTTGAATGATATAAAACATTGTGAGAGCTTTTGCTCACTCCTCTTCGCAGGCAACTCCCAAACTTACCTCTTCACCCCATTCTGTCTCTCTCAATTTAGTTCCACATTTCAGCCTGTCTTTCTGGATGTCCTGTTTTCAGCTCAAACCCAATATTCCTAAAGTGAACTATCTTTGTGGGCTAGGGGTGGGGGTGGGTACGTGGGTTTGAATTATAGGCGTTGCTCAGTTCTTCATTCTAGCTGGTAATTTCATGATTTCTTTTGTGGATTAGACTGTGGCATGTGCCCTTTTCCAGCTGCATTTGTGCTGACTTTAAGGAATCACTGCCATCTGTCCCCAGCCCACCTCCTTGCTGAAAATTACTGTCTTCCCCACATCGGGTAACTGAGGACTATTAGAATACATAATATAGTCTCAGTCAGAATGAATGTTGCATTTCAAGTTTATGCTGAAGGAACTGTGTTGAGGGAAAATACACAAGCATTTTGTGTGGATATCAGATTGGTTCACAACTTCTTTCAGAGGTTAGTGCTGAGCACGGAGTTGTCTGGGAGTGATAGCTGCAGCTTGTACCAATGTCTATCCAGAACTATAGCAATAAGATCTTTAGATCATAATAGCACCTTATTGGAAAAACGGTTTTGTTGTCCTTCTTTTCTTCGCTGTTATGGTCAGAAATGTGTAACATCTTCTCTTTAACTTATTAATCTCCTGTCATGTAGACTAAATTTAAAAAAAAAAAAAAAGATGAAGAAAAAGGGAGAGAAAAGTGCGACCCACAGCCTGGAATAAGAAACTGAAGGAGAGGATTCAAAGCCTCTAGCACTTTGAAGATGCCAACCTTGACCTGAAGCTAGGCAGCTGGGCATTCTGCAGAAAGGGATAGTCCTAAGAGTACCACAAAGCTCTTTGTTTTTACTGTCCAGAATCACACTTCTCTCCATGTTATGTTTACAGTGCAGGAGCTTATTTTGGAGCTAAATATATAAGCTTTATCTATACAGAAAATTAAAAAGGAATCATTTTCTCTTTCAAAGTAATGAAAGAAGTTTTGGCACTGTTTCTTTCTGCTTTGTGCCTCAGTAGCTGAAAAACTCACTCGATACATGAGGGGCCCATGCTCAGTTCTCTGTCTAAAGAGGTTCAGACCCCCGTTTCTCACTTTTTCCTGATCAGCAGATCATACCTATTTCATTCTCAAGCTATCCCATGAAAAGAAAAATGTGTTTTCTTTGCTCAGGATAATGACAAACTGGGCACTCAGGCAAGAAGTACACTTCATGCTCCACCTAGTTGTTAGGTTTTAACCTTCGGTTAAGAAGGCCAAAAAGCAATATATCTTGTCTTCTCTCTCTTTGTGACTGCTCTTACCATTGGATTGCTTAATGACTAAAACAGCATGTAAGATGAGGCAGGTGAAATAGGGCAACTTCAGCTGCAAGTAGCAGTTGTCTCTAGGGTGTGCTCTAAGAGAGCACCAGCTGATAAAGGAGAGGGAAGTGAGTTGCGTGCTGTTGTCAAGATGCACATTTGTCTGTTCATATTCAGAAGATATTTTAATATGCAGGGGACCTCACAAAGACAATAGTTAGTTTTAAGCCGCAAAAGAATTAGACAGAGCGTGAGTAAGAGGCAAATCCCCACTACTCAGGGACTGGAAAACACGATGTTGTACCAGATCAAGGCAAAGGTGAATCTAAACAATATTTTACCTCTGGTATCATCATATTATACCTTTGGTATTGGATGCCTGGGGAAGAGAGTAAGAATATGCAATGATGCATGTTGTCATGAAGCCAGAGATGGATTTATTTATATTTCATGGTCTTTTCTGTGTTTTTCCTGATTTTTTCCTGCTGCTTTATAGATACTTTAAAATTCTGCATCCACCTCATCCCATGGCAAAAATTTTCACCCCTAGTTGCATACTGTGGAGAAACCACTTTCTCGTACTTGTTTTGAACTTGTCATCTGTTATTTCCATTTGGAGCCTACTGGAGCCTGAGAGAGGGTTAACTCCACTACCATAGCATCTACAATATTCTTCATAAATGCCTATGCCATTAAGTGAGTAAGATACCTAAATCTTTTTTTTTTCTCTCAAGCTGGGCTGTTATGCTTGAGAGCAAGCAGTCTGCAGTAAAAAAAAAGATCTTGGTGAAAATTAAGTCAAAAGTTGCAGTAAAATAAATAAGCCACTTATTTTTCTTCCAATATGCCCTTCTGTTTGTGCTCTCAGTATCTTTGCATCGTACATCTGTATCTATGTCTATAACAGCTAATTATTTCTAACGCAGGGAGACCAGAACGGCATGCATTTTTCCACGTGGAAACACATGATCATTTTATATAGAGTATAATTTATAACAGCAGAAATGCAACTGGTTTTCATATCTCATTTCATCTTACATTTTTTCCAGAGAATGGACAGCTTTTATAGCTTGCAGGTCTGAAAGAAAAGAGATTCACAGGGATAGAAGTAGTGGTCCATTAATGTTGCTTCACTAAAAGAAGATCATCACTAGAACCCTCAAGCCATTATGTGTGTCCTTTTATTTGAAGCTATCTGTTTTTCCACTTTTCTGCACAACTGGGTAGTTTAATGCTTAGGCTTGATTTCGATGGCCAAAGGTAGTTTGTACCATCTGTTATTCGCTTAGTTCTCCTGACTTTGGTGTTTGAGCAGCTGGCTTTTCTTTTTTGTTCCATGTTGACAATGACTTCTTTTTTTCTTTAGGATCATCATAGGACCATCAGGGGTTCTTTACTTACAACAACTCTTGCAAATAGAGCAAACAGCTCTACAGCTCTACTTTTATTGAAACTAATCAGGAACGTATACAAGAAAAGGAACAGGAATTCAATTGTTTTAATTCCAAGGAAGCAGATATCCTGTACATGTTATTTAAGGACTTGAAATCTTTACATAATTGTTTTGCCTTAGGTAAGATATTTGTAAAAATTACTAGTAAGAATTCATTAATAGATTTTTCACATTAAGAAATAATCAAGTACTATAAAAAGGATGTAATCTAATGCTGCAGATCTTGTTTGTCCAAATGGTATCTGAGGTTGGTAGGATTTTTTCATTTGTTGTACTTGCTTTATGACAGAAAGGAATCAAAAGAGATGGCAGGACACACCATTGGCTCCCAGAACCAATATTGTGCTGCACAGCGTGGAGCTTTTAAATATCTATAGCAGAATTAGAATTTGGTTCTTCATTAACAAAATCAAACTTTTTCAGGCTCTATTCCTTCCCTCCAAAATCAATAAACCCCATAACAAATAAACCTACCCACCCAGCCTCCCACAATAACCTTGTGAGAAATCAAACTGAGGACAAGTCAGTGTCATTAGTGTTTCTTATTATTTGAAGTTCAGGAATTTCCTGCTACCACCCCAGTCTTGGCTGTGCTTCCTGTTCTGGTAAGCCTGAATTTGCCCTGATGCTAGATAGGGAGTTTTGGTGACCGGTGCAATGTTCTGCATTGTTTTAGGTGATAATTAGCTAAAAAAATAATGTGTTGCAGACTTTAAATTTATGTGCCCAAGTTTTGTTCTGTATCTAGCATTTTCTGTCATTTCTGACTGTATGTTAAAGTCTTTGCAGCAGAGGATAATGCTCCATTTATGCCAGGCAGCTGACTACAGTGATTCAGGAACACAGAAAATATTGTTCTGAAGAGGGTATGAACAGACAGACATTTATGTTATTCGCATTCCCGTGTACAGGTCTGAACAGTTTCAATGTTAAACACTGGCTAGGATCATTGCATTTTATTACATATCCAAATAATAAACAGGTAGATCTGTGTACACCAGAACTAAAGAAACCTGGTTTCATATGGAGTGTCTTCGTTGATTGATTACTTAAGTGAATTATAGTAGCATTCTTTGTTTTACTTGTATTTATCTATTACTTTCCCTCTGAGAGCATTCCCCACTCAGCTATGTAAGTGTTTCTGGTTTTGACTGCAGCAGTAGACTTATAAAATCCAAAGTTATTGTTTTTGAATGTATATCCATGAATGTATGTCTCTTTGCAAATCCTGTAGGTGCTTAACTGAGCTTGATAATTTTTGCCTCAAGCAAGTTCTGGTGAAACTGGCCAAGGGCTTCAAATCTTATGTAGGGAGGAGGGGCAGCTGGAATAATATGCAGGATAGCTGCATAATGTAAATCTTGTTTCCATAGAGGAGTAAGCTGTTGGAAGGTAGATATGCCTAGGTATTATGGTCATTCTGGCATCATTAACACCAGAACTCAGTTCATTACTGAGGAAATACTCTAAGACTTTTGGATGAAAAGTCTATGGAGAAATACTGCAAAGCTTGACTGAATCAGGGTCTATGATGGATCAGAAAAGAAAAATAATAAAAAAATCCCAGCCAAACAACCAACATTTTATTGTCATTCATTAATACCAGTGATTTCATCATTAAATCCATGTCTATCAGTGGATGGTCCCAGATAACTTGTACCTAAATACCCATGTAGCAAATCTCTATTTGATCTAGACTGTTTTGTATGTTGCAGAGTCAGTAAAGTTAATAAATATTAGCTATTTAAATCTTCAATACCTCTATTTACTAACAGATAATTAGACTTGGCATAACATACCCTTAACAGGAAAAAGACCAATGTCTTGTTAGTCCTCCAAACAACCCATTTCTGCATGTCTTTTTAGACCTGAAAACTTATTCAAACTTTATTATATACTAAAGTTTTCTCACTCACTTTATTTCCTCTATATTGTTTGATTGCCATGTCTATATTTTCAAGTGGGTGTACATCTGACAACTAATGTTTGAAGTACAAGTAGAGAAATTCTTTTTTGTGCACTGTATTCTTTCAGATTCCTAGGTAAAGAACATAGAGTTCTGAAGCAGTAACTCATTGCAGAAAAGTACTTATTTTCTGCTGTCTGAAAGGAAACTGAATAGCAAGACTGCTTTTGAGGAAGACATCTATAATTATGGTGTGATGTTAATTTAGCTGCAAAATGAAATGGATAAACAACAACAGCAAAAATTACTAATATTTTTAAATGCATGCTTACCCAAAAGGAAATGATCTAGTGATCATGAAATAATTGAGTTCTCTCTGAACAATGTAATAGGAAAAGCCAGGAACAGAACATCAATGCTGGACTTCCGGCGGGCAGATTTTGGATTATTTAAGGAACTGGTCAGGAAAGTACCCTGGGAAATAGCTCTTAGTGGCAAGGGGGTCCAGGAAGCTTGGATATACTTCAAGAATGAAGTTTTGCAGGCGCAGGAGCGGGCTGTCCCTGTGTGTTGTAAGAAGAGTCGTAGGGGCAGACGACCGCCCTGGATGAGTAGGGAACTTCTGAAGGAACTAAGTAAGAAAAAGAGGATGTATCATCGTTGGAAGGAAGGGGAGGTATGTCAGGTCATGTTCAAGGATGTTGTTAAGTCGTGTAGGAGAAAAATCAGGGAAGCAAAAGCCCAGCTGGAGCTCAAATTGGCCACTTCTGTTAAGGACAATAAGAAGAGTTTTTATAAATATATCAATGGCAGAAAGAAGGGCGGAAGCGACCTCCACTCCTTGTTGGATGTGGAGGGAAATATAGTAACCAGAGATGCAGAGAAGGCTGAGGTACTTAATGCCTTCTTTGCTTCAGTTTTTAACAACAAGGATGTCAGCTCGCTTGACAGTTGGCCCTTTGAAGTGGTTGATGGGGGCAGGGTGAAATATGGCCCTCCTGCAATCCATGAGGAGGAGGTTAGAGACCTGCTGAGCCGCTTGGACCCTCATAAGTCTATGGGGCCGGATGGGATCCATCCTAGGGTGCTGAGAGAGCTGGCGGATGAGCTTGCTAAGCCGCTCTCCATCATCTTTCAGCAGTCCTGGCTCACTGGAGAGGTCCCGGAAGACTGGAAGTTGGCCAATGTGACGCCCATCCACAAGAAGGGCCGTAAGGATGATCCAGGTAATTACAGACCTGTCAGCCTGACCTCGGTCCCAGGTAAAATCATGGAGAAGATAATCCTGGGTGAAATCATGCACCACCTGCAGAACGGTCAAGAAATCAGGCCCAGCCAGCATGGGTTTAGGAGGGGTAGGTCCTGCCTGACCAACCTGATCTCCTTTTACGATCATGTGACTCGCCTGGTGGATGAGAGGAAGGCTGTGGATGTGGTATACTTGGATTTCAGTAAGGCCTTTGACACGGTCCCCCACAGTAGACTCCTAGGGAAGCTGGCAGCTCGTGGCCTAGATGGGAGCACTTTGTGCTGGGTTAGGAATTGGCTGGATGGCCGAGCCCAAAGAGTGATGGTCAATGGTGTTTCATCCAGTTGGCGGCCGGTCACCAGTGGTGTCCCCCAGGGATCGGTATTGGGTCCCGTCCTGTTTAATATCTTTATTGACGATTTGGATGAGGGGATTGAGTCCATCATCAGCAAATTTGCAGATGATACCAAGCTGGGAGGAAGGGTTGATCTGTTAGAGGGTAGGATGGCCCTGCAGAGGGACCTGGACAGATTGGAGAGCTGGGCCGATTCTAATGGGATGATGTTTAATAAGTCCAAATGTCGGGTACTTCATTTTGGACACAACAATCCCATGCAGAGATACAGACTGGGGACAGAGTGGCTAGAGAGTAGTCAGGTAGAAAAGGACCTGGGAGTGCTGGTGGACAGGAAGCTCAACATGAGCCAGCAGTGTGCCCAGGTGGCCAAGAAGGCTAATGGAATCCTGGCCTGCATCAGGAATAGTGTAGTAAGCAGGACCAGAGAAGTTATTGTCCCCCTGTACTCGGCACTGGTCAGGCCTCACCTTGAATATTGTGTCCAGTTCTGGGCCCCTCAGTATGGGAAAGATGTTAGGATACTGGAATGTGTTCAGAGGAGGGCAACGAAGATGGTGAGGGGGCTGGAGCACAAGCCCTATGAGGAGCGACTGAGGGAATTGGGGCTGTTTAGCCTGGAGAAGAGGAGGCTCAGGGGAGACCTCATTGCTCTCTACAACTACCTAAAAGGAGGTTGTAGTCGGGCAGGGATTGGTCTCTTCTCTCAGGTGACCAGTGGCAGAACCAGAGGGCATGGACTTAAGCTTCGTCAGGGAAAGTTTAGACTTGATGTGAGGAAAAAATTCTTCACTGAAAGGGTGATTGGCCATTGGAATGGGCTGCCCAGGAAGGTGGTGGAGTCACCTACCCTGGAGGTGTTTAAAGGGAGACTGGATGAGGCACTGAGTGCCATGGTCTAGATGATGGTTGGTGTTAGTGTTAGGTTATAGGTTGGACTTGATGATCTCAGAGGTCCTTTCCAACCTTATGATACTGTGATACTGTGAAAAGAGGCATGGCTAAGTCTAGCTTTCACAGCAGTTATCTGTTGGACTATTCTGCTCTTTAGCAAGTCATACTTGCAAATAAGTTGCTGGAAGGAATCATGTTAACAGATGCTGTTGTTACTTTGCATGCTTTTGGGCTACTTACAAATACACATCTGATTTTGTAAACTTGGTGTTTTTAGTAGAATTATTTTGAATACATTATTATTTTGTACTATTATATCTACTTAAGGCTCTCCCCATCTTTTAATTGGGGAATTCCTGGAGCTTCATAGGTTATTCTTGGAAAGGTTGTCTTTCTTGGTCTTTTATTTGTAGAGCAAAGAAATCTCACAAATTTATGGCCCACATCAGAAAGCAGTTGACTCTGTGTTTATATTTAAGATGTGTGGTGACAGGGCCATTATACATAGATAAATATTTTTTTAATATAATGAAATTAACTTTCATTTTTGCAAAATGAAAATCAGTGTTTGCAGAGGCTGAATTTCTTCTAAACCTGCTTAGATCTTGTGACTGACTCCATTACATTAGGGATCTAGAATTCCACGTTGAACTCTATGTTCACACCTGGGCCAAACGGAAACCACACACTGAGAGCAACAGGCTCATGGATGGTGCTCCCTCACAAGATGCAGAAGTGAATTTTCCGTAGGAAGGAATACTTGATCCGAATAATTGGGTATACTTTGAGAGAAAGTACTGGACCTCTAAGTTTCTACGTTTTTTTATTTTCTTTTTTTCTTTTTTTGGTAAAGGAATGTATATTAGACATTGTGAGAAGAAAAATTTTAGTCCTGGTGATAGGTTATTCTGCCAGCTTCAGAAACTTCAGCAGCAGTTTCAATTTTTCTGTCTCATGGACATAAATCTGCAAGTGGTTCTGTCAGGACTGTTCTGCTTCATAGGGACATTTCAGGATTTAATACCTGTAATTCTTTGTTATTTTTAGATTTCTTTGAGAAGTTGGCAATTTTTCTTTCCCTTGAGATTAATTAAAATTAATTAATTAATTTAAACTATAAATTATTCTGAAGAACTAAACTGATTAAATAGTAATGAAATTAGATGAAAATTATCCACCTTTGTGGCAAACCATGTTCTATTGTGTGTACTTGTTCTTATAGAAATCTTGCAGTCATTGGAAAGCCTGATTGCATATCTTCCTGCACTAAACCACAGTCTTCTTTTGTACATTATAGGCGCTATTTCTTTCACACGATATAATGTCAGATTAATATATTTTTGTAATTAAAAAAAAATGCAAGTATATACTGAAGGAGTTCAGCAAAGGGCCACTCATCACTCAAGGAACTCTAAAAAGATTAATTTTCTAGATACAAAAAACAACATATTTGATTCATAAGACTGCTACCATGTAAATTTAGTGAGAAACTTTTATTTTGCCTAAGTTTATTTAATTGGTCTCCATTTTCATAGTGTCTGACAATGTTGCAAAGTCAGTGAGGTCAGAATGTTGGTAGTTTTGCAGGTGGATGTGGAGGCACAGAGACATGAATTTCTTGGCCATGTTGGCCAGGAAATGTGCTTTTTTTTTTCAAAAAGGCAAGCATCCCATTTGTTGCTGCTATCTGTGACAAAGAAATTGAGCCAAGGTCATGAAAACAACTGGCAGGCCATAACCCCCAGCTTACTAATTGACAAGCTGTTCAGGTCCTACTTCCTGCCCAGTCCAGCTGGTGTGCCAAGTGCACCTTGAGTGGTGTTGCTTGTGAACTTATTGAGTCCCTACTTAGACTCTTAGCCATGCTGACTGATCTCAACTGCCCTTCCTGTTAGCCAGAACCTTAACTAAGGCAGTTCTTTTGAAGAACAAACTGAATTCAAGACCAGCTTTGATATGAATATTGTCTTATTTAGGTAACAGAGGAAGTTGCAGGCATAGTAAACAACATAGAGCAAAGCCAAAATCCAAAGAAGGCTGTTCCCAGCTTTATTGGCCCACCTTTAAACATTATCTTGGAGGTGTTATTGGGTGTTTTCTTACTGCTTATTTGTGGTCTGATAAATATCTATGATACTTGGACTTCTTTGTATATTTTGGCTGTGCTAAATCCTTTCAGTGAATCCTTTCATGGGTGACATAGCCTATTAGCTTAGTAGACTGTTTATCTATTTCTGTTAAATCATTCATATAATCATTTGAGATCAAATAATGATTTAAAGATCAACCAGTTTCAATCCGCCTGCCATGGGCAGGGATATTTTCCGCTGGATCAGATTGCTTAAATCCTCATCCAACCTGACCTCGAATACCTCCAGGGATGAGGCATCTCAATGGGCATCTGAAACCAGCCTGGGTTCAAGTGAGAGAATTCTGATTCTTGCAGAATCTCTTCGCACCCTGCAGTTTTCCACCAGGATGCTCACAAGTAATTCAGAGCTGACTCCGAGGGAATACAATAAATCTACAGTGATGTAGTACTTTTGCTTCCTTCTTTTTTGCTTCTTTTTTTTTTGTGACATATAAAATTGAAATTGGACATCTTTTTTTCCATGTATGACTGGCAGACTCAAGCAATTAGAATATGACTGTAGTCCCTCCACCTTAGCCTTGCTCTTTAAAGTTTCTTGAGAATAAGTATGATGGTCAAACCCTAATATTTTTATTCAGAAAATAATTTCCATTGACTTCAGTATTGTTTCTCCCACAATGGATTGAAATTATCAAAACCTGAGAGTTTAGCCAGTGTACAATTACGTAATTCATACAGTTATGTCATTCTGTTTTATAAATGCCTTATGTATGCGTAATGTATCCCTTGGTACATTGCATAAGGGGAGTCTATGACTATGAAAAGATAAAGAGTTGATCCTGTTGCCTGAGTGGTTGCAACTGAATTCCTGTAAATATCTGTGAATACATTTCTCCGCTGGCCTAAGATTTTTTGCTCTGAATTACACAGCAAGTTCTACACACTTCAGTGTGAATACAATTAAGTTCCCTAGTTGTCTGCAGTTACTGCCAAAAGTTTGTATTTCAGAGGAATGTTACCCATTATCTTCTACTTTCTTTTTTTTTTTTGAAAAAAGATCCTTTTGCTGCAGTTAGTTTTGACAAATTTATTTGTATTCACATTCAAAAATTCATGTATACTAAGGTGCAGTCATTTACAAAGGAGAGAACAGCAGCATCCTCAGCATGTCAGTGTTGAAAACAATGTTTAGTTTCCTGTTGCTGTCTATGAATCATGTGTAATCTTTCAGATTTTAATTCTCTCTGGTATGAGTAGTGTGAGGGTAGGTGGACAGTTTTGAAAAAAAGATGTATAAATAAGTGTCTCATTTGATACAATTTAATGTCTGTGTTTTGAAGCGCTTTCAGAAGAAGAATTGGAAATTATTTTAAGTCCATACTTTGCTCCTGTATTCTGTATATTTTGATATGAAGAATTATTAGATTGTCTCAGCCACTGTGAAGTATTCTAAATGAATCTACACCAGCTGCATTCTCTCAGGGCTGATTATTTTCTTTGGATAAAGGACATGTAGTTGCTTGGATATGACTTGTCATTCATATATGCCACATGCCTCTCACAAACAATTATGAAGAACTGTATCTTCTGTGGAACTATAATGCACCAAGGCCTAGGGAAATGAAAGATTTCATTTATTGAAATTCACAATGAATATGTGAGAGCTGCAAAGTACGCGTTATGGCTCCAGGCAGGTAACTTAAATGTCAAATGACAGCAAGTTAGAGGAAATCAGACTATTTTCTGTTGTATCTCTTCCTGCTCTGGAAGACCATTTGGGCAAAGAGAAGATAAGATGGGGATTATTTTAGACAAGCAAAATTATTCTAAATTTATTCCAAGACATGAATAATACTGTGTTCCATTCCAAACCAATTGTCCTCAAAATGGGAGTTTAAGTAGCCTGTTGACAGGTGCCAGTGCCTGCAATATACATAGATCTACCAGGATCTAATAAGTTGTATGCAGATGTGAGGGATCTTTGTATTGCTGTTTTATTCCTTTAGCAGTTGCTGGTCACCGTATGTGGACATCCTCATATTCTCATGGGTAACCCTGAGAAAACATCAGATGCGAATGTGTTACTTTTTCAAGATTGCTTACTCTTTGCAAACTCTTTGCATCCTTTCATTAAAGAGATTTCTGTTGATCCAACATAAATGTTAGACCAGCTCCTTTGCTATTACAAAAAGGTACTACATTGTCTTCCATGCACTGATACTCATTCACAGCATTTTTCCATTTAAAGACCCATAATGAACTGACTTTTGTACCATCACCCTGAGCTGCAACCACACACTTCTCACCCAATTATCTTGATGTATTAATTTCTCCCACATTCCACATTTATTTTGGTCACCTAGTGTCATGGTTTAACCTCAATCAGCAAGTAAACACCCCACTGCTGCTCCACACGCCTTTGCAGTAGAAAAAGTGAAAGGGAAGTGAAAAATCTCATAGGTTGAGATAAAAAGACTGTGAAAATAACAACAATTATAATACTGATACATTATTATTATTAGTAGTAATAAAAAGTAAAATAACAAAGACAGAGAAATAAAACCCAAGAAAAATAAATGATACAAATGGAAATGATTGCTCACCACCAGCTGATTGATGCTCAGCCAGTTCTAAGAAGCAGCTCCCCTGCCAGCCTCCTCCCTAGTTTATTGCTGAGCTTGATGGCATATGGTATGGAAGATCCCTTTGGTTACTTGGACTTCGCTTTCCCAGTTGTGTCCCCTCCCAACTATTTTTGCAACCCTAGACTGTTTGCTGGCTGGCTGGTGCCCAGCAATAACTAACACATCACTGTGTAATCAAGATTGCTCCCAGCACAAATCTTAAACATAACCCCATACGAGGTACTATTAAGAAAAATAACTCTATCCCAGTAAAACCAGCACATCCAGTGATGCCTAATATTATTGGTAGTTTGACAAATGATATCTGTAAGGGTATACCAGAAGAGTACAAGAATGTTGAATTATTAAGGTAGAAGGCTGGTTGGCTTCTGTGATTGAACGATATAAGAATTTTGATAGATAAATTTTGTCAGATTAATTTTTTTTGTACAGTGATATGGGCAATTATTAGACTTTCCTATGAACAAAAGTACTATTCCCGTCAGCAAAATGGGAGACCAGCAGGGATGCTTATAAGTTATGTTAACTCTGAGATGACAACGGGCCATGACCTGCCTCTGCTGATTTATTTTAAGAAAGAACATTTATGAGTTGGAGTTAGGTAGATTCTTTATTAAGATGAAAAGGCTGTGATACAGTATTAAATTCTCCTTACTGGTACTACGTCTAGGGCTAGTATTTAACTGAGAAGAGGGATCTGTTTCTTCGGGATTTCAGCACACAAAATAATTGAGAAGCAATTGGTGCTGACAATGTTTAGAAGAGAATACTTAATTTACGGGAAGTCATATCTTACAAGGAAGCTGAATACGTGCTTCAAGTTAACTTCAAAAAGAAGCTATTCTTAGAATGAGAGCTATATGGCACCAGTATGCCTATTTAGTCATATTTTCAAATAATCTTGACCTAAATAAATTCCACAACTATTTTATCAGTCAGTTACAGGTAGGAGGAAATTCATTGAAGGAAATTGAAGGAAATTCATTATTTCTGACAGTGAGAGTTGTAGCTTGTGAGTTGTAGCTTATAAGCAAGCTGCCAAACCAATTTCAAAACAATATTATTCAATGATGTCATGTCTTTACTTTGTTTTATTTCTCAAACCAAACAAAAAGACAATACATAGAAGCACAGATGAATGTGCAGCATCTTACTGTAATTCTGGGCAGCTGAAAGCACTGGAACTTATGATGTTGACATTATGCTGTGTGAAATATATTTAGGTTAGTAACTTTTTAAATTACTTTTCTAATACATCTATTAATACTTTTCTAGTACATCTATGAATTCTTCATTAAAGATTATATCTATGCCCTTGAAAATGTTTGTGGGAATAAGCAGTACTTTTTTAACACGTAAAAATAATAAGATGAAAATAAAGAGAAGTAATCCTTTCTTTTGGTGTAAAACAGAAGTTACGTTAATGTTATGATGAGTCCAAGTTTACTTTGATGTTAATCAGGTAATGCCAAACTGTTTTTGACACTAGTGAAATAAATACTCCCTTGGTTTGTAAGCAAACTTGTATTTGATTACGAATTTTAGTAACTATAGAAAAACAGTAGCTGTCAGTTTTCCTTGGATGTTGATAGCAGTGCTGTTTTGGGTAATGCTGTACATTAATTTCTGTTTGACCAGGGCTGACACTACTTCATTCGTTCAGCAATCCAGGGGAAGAGAAATAATCTGCCTCATAGTACATAGCCAAAAGAACAGAGTTAAATAAAATTATTGATTTTTTTATGTTTATGATTATCTCCTAGTCTGTGAATATAAGATGAATCTTAGATATGACTGTAAGGTAGAAGGTAATTTGTAGGTTTGTAAAGATGTTTTCAAATTTCCTCCTAGAAGTCTAGGATAGGATTCCCAAGTTGCAGGTTGATGTATCAGTCTGCAAAGAGAGAAGGAAGTAATTTGGCTTCATTTCAGGCTATTAAATATTTGGCTTCATGTCAAGTAGTTTCTTAATTGTGGATGGGCTAATGTATTTCATCTCCACTAAAAAAGTGGAAGAGAGAAAGTGAAAACGAGGGTAAGGTTATGGGCTTTTTTTCTTTCTCCAACAGAACTGGTTTTAGCCAATGTGGAATTAAAAATAAGAAAAGTGGGGATTTTAGACATCTCTAATAAAAAGTTGTTGATTAGCAAGTTGCCAGAGAAGTCTTGGCTACTGATTCCCCAGCTAACATGACCTGGCAAGCAATGAACTTTGTGCTGTTCTGAGACAAATATTAAACCCCCTGGTTTGTATTTCTGCCTTCTACCTTTTGACATGCAGAACAAAAGGCACAACCTGCACAGTGCATATCACACTGTAGCAGTCTTAAACAGATCAGTTTTGCTTTGGGATTCTGACAAAAATTCTTCCATTATGTTTGTAAGGGAGTGCGCGTTTGCATTGCTAAACTACATCCTTTAGGGTAAAATGCTGAGGATTGAATACATTAAAATTCTTTAAGTGCTACTTTTTCATGCATCCAAAACATGCAGAACTATGGGTTATGCACAATTAGGATGCAGCAATAGGAACTGTGACTCATTTGCTCCAGTTTTATGAGTCTTTGAAAATTATGGTTGTGAGGCTTTTGTTGGATATTACGTGCTTTATGTAGTTTCAGGCTGTGTTGCAAGCTGTCCATGTGATTGAAATATCCATGAAAAGGCATGATTTGAGATCAGTCTAACCTTTCTTAAAGACAAAGACCTGCATTAGTTCTAGCCACCTTTAAGCACACAGTGTGGAACCTACCGAATAATCATAGATCTAAGAAGGAGATCCCATTCAAGGGGACAGTATTTCCATGGAAGAACTTGTCTTTTTCCATTGACCAGGATCACGTGCTCTAAGTGCCAGTGGATGCTGGGGTGCTGCACACGGTTGCAGATTATTTTCAATCATCTCATTAGCAGGAAACATCATTTTCAATAACCATCAAATGCAGAGAACTGCTGCAGAGTAATTGCTGTCTTACAGTGGGTCTCACGCTGTGGGTCAGGGAAGTACTTGTGCACTTGGTGCCATCTGCTTTTGGCATAGGAAGAGTGGTTTGTTTATCATGATTTGTGATTCTTTACTGTAGATTTTCCTGTTACCTTACATTATTTCTGATTTCTGAAAACTAAATAGAAACCAGTGTTATTTCTGTTTGCATGTTGGATAAACTTTTGCAAGAGAAAAATAAACCTTGTAGCAAACATGGGAAACCTTTCGGAAGAGCTCTATGATTAAAACAAAAATATTACTAATTGGATGGGCTTTAAATTAAAATTCATCTGCATTTCACATTTGAACAGAAAACACAGCAAAAAGTGGGACCATACCCAGTGTTTTCTTCCCCAATTAATTATGTGGACAAAAGCACCCTTTCCATTTGCAGTTACAAAATTATATGATCTTACATATTGTTAAAACTCTGCCACAGTTTGTAAATGTCTCTTGCTGCTGAAAAATTTATTTAGTACTGGGAATGACAAGGGAAGAGTTCCTTGCAGAGATTAATTCCAGAAAGAGACTATGAAGTTGATGTTATTAAGTATTTTTATGATTGATAGAAATATACTTTGAAAAGCTTATCAACTTCAACCTTCTGATTTTGACTTAATCTGTAAAAGCAGATGGCCTGTTTGGACACTCAAAGAGAGCAATTGTTTGAGAATTGTGATTTTGCAATCTTGTTAAATGTGAGAATATTTTTTTCAAGTCTGACTATAGCTGCAGTGAGAAACTGCACAATTTTATGCCAGTCAAGATGGGGTGCTGATGGGAAGCTGACTTATTGCAGCTTCACAGTTCCAATTCAGAGCAACATGGACTACTTCCTTACCTTTCACTGAAGACACTGTCGCTACTATATGGTTTATTTTCAGTCAGAAACTGAAGATCTGGTTTAGGATTCACTGCTGTTAGGGGAGAGCTTTCTGCTGTCTTAGTGTGGGGAGCCTTAGCGCATGTCGTCAAGGACCATCATACTCTCAGTTAAGTCAAGAGAATTTGCTCTGTATAGGTCAAACAGAGGAGTGTCATAATTTAGGGATGAAGAACTGCTTGGCGAACCAGCACAAGACACACACTTGATAACATTTTGTAGTGAAGCACTTGTCTACCATGGTTATGAACTCAATATAAGAACTTGTAGCAGTAAACTTAGTATCAGAACTGTAGAATATGATAGAGAAATATAAGGACTGGCAGATGTGCTGTGCTTATGGGTTGCGTAATAGATCTAAGAAAAAACCATGTATGCGGCTTATATTTATGAGTTGGATACTATTTGTGGCAGTTTTAATTGTATACTACCTATTTCTGGCTATATTTAGCATACTGCTAAAATCCTTTATAATGTGTATAGTATTAGAGGGGAGGTTTTTTTAGGAAAAGTATAAATCTTTCAGAGCTTCTGAGTACTCTATTCATTATATAGTCAAGAAGACACATGAAGTGTCGATTCTTCTCTGATCCAGGATGTCACATTGTTCTCTCTCTTTCTTTGTTTTTTTCCATGTAGTTACCTCAAGGGTAGTAAAGGCAGTGGTAGACAGTTGGCAACCATTGATGAAATAAGGAAGTATTTCACTTAGAAGCTGTAGAGCTGTTCAGAATTATCACTTTAAAGCTAAGAATAGCAGAGAAAATTTAAATGACAGTGCAGTGTTGAATTTTTGTGCTACTTCTAAAGTGTGAAGCCTTTTTTCCCCTGGTTTAGGAAGATCCTATGATTATTTTGAATATATAGGCAGCTGGAAAGCAGTTACATATGAATTCAAGAACATGTTATTCAGGGACAAGGAAGAGTCAAGACCTCAGGAACCAGAAACAAAGTGTTTCTCTGTCATTACTTTGGGTCACTGAAGGTTGCACCTGAAAAGGATAATCTTAGATAGGTATTTCAAAGCTCACATATGGAGAAGTAGGGCAAGAGATTATTTAACAGATCAACACAAAATTTGTTGGTTAGGGAAGCCGGTGCCAAATAGTCAGTTTACTTGGCAATAAATTGCTTTTTATCTAGCTTAATCTCTGTGCTCAAAACTATCGTAAATAATCCACACTCAAAAGAAAAAAAGCAAAAAAAAGAAAAATGCTCCATTTTTTTGGCTTAAGGGATGAAATTGATTAAAAATTGCATCTCTTCACAGACTCTGGATTCCAGAGAGCAGCTAACCAGAGGAGAGTGCTATCTGCCAAATGCCAGTGCTTTTCCAATGTCAGAAAGTTCCCTAGGATCTTGTAAGGCATTGTTTTTTTCAGTCAGATGGATATTCAGCTAACTAACTGGCCAGTTTATTTCAGCAATAGTCCCATTCCTATAGACAAACAGCAGTGTTACTAAAGGTAATTTGAGAATTAATATGTTGTTTGCTCCATGAGAGGCATGTTAAGAAATGTAATTTCTCATCCCTAATGGCATTGATTTTGCCTCTGGAAAAGTTTGCAATGCAATTGTAGTTAGAGTAATTCCTATGTTTTTGCCAACATATTGTAACAGACAACAGTCTCAGAAATCTGCCTTTGAAATCTGACATAGGAGGCTTATGTGTTTTTATTATGTTTTATGCTAAAACTTCCTGTAGAATTACTCAAAATACTGCAAAACTCAGTGACTCAGTAACAGAAATAACATTCTTATTTTTATTTTGATAAGTGCATTGATAGTTATAAGATATGATGCTGTGCAAACCACACTTAAAGTGAAGAGCTCAGCAGGTTCATGAACAATCTCACTGCCAGCAGCTCCTGTACATTTAACTGAAAAGAATTTCAGAGGGATGTCATTAGTGTTTTTTTCCTGGCAAACAGAACAGTGAATTGCTTAGTTGCTTACCCTCCAGTTCGGTAACACCTGAACGAGGTGAGAGGTCATGTTTTGCCACCTTTACAGTCAATACTTAACCTGCATGTGTTTATTTGCTCTCTGAAGGTGATTAGGACCTGCACTCAGCACCAACACTGCTGTTTTTAAATAGTAAATTAAATAATTATTTTATTATGTATGAGTAAATAATCACTCATTATACAATCTGTCCAAGAAGGCAACACTTTAGGCATCTCAGAAGTTTCAAATAAAGATCAAAGTCATGTGAAAATTCCTACATCTGTGGTTTAAAAATCAAGTTTTTTAAGCAGTTTTAAGTCATCGTTATATGGAAGATTAAGACATAAGTTTTGTAATTTCCAAATTTTAAATGCCTGGAAAATGTATCTTGAACTTACAGGCATCTCCATGATGAACACTCAAGCTGAAAGGAGATTTTCATCTTCATGTGGCATGCATAGATACAACTGTGATTCTCACTGAATATTTGTTGAGCTGCTTTCATTTTATCCGGAAGGGTGTGTATGAGTAGCAAAAAAAATGTTCCAAAATTAAAAGCTCAGAAGACCTTAACTCGACCTTTTAAGTCCAGATAACAACAAAGCAATATTGAAGGCCTGCCCTCACAAACACAGAAAATGCAGTGCCAAATAATCTTCTACGGTGTAGGGAAGCCAAAATATTGAACCTTATTTTAGCTCTTCTCTGACAGATGCACTGAAGCCTTAGGCTCAGGAGCTGCATGTGTTTTTCCGCTCATGAGCAACATTTAGCTCAAGCTTGTACAAAAATATCCTGCATGTCCACAAGTGGATGTCCTCTTGCTGCAGGGCTGCTGGATGCTGAAGACTTGGGGAAGTGCAGACTCCCATGCAGCTGGGGCAGGAGGTTCACAGTGCTTTGCCCTTAAGGGTTTTTCTTTCCTTGTTTGGGAAATGATGGCAGGAATTACTTGCAATGGAGTAGTGATGGAGTAAAAGTGGCAGTCCAAGGAAGACCTGTGCTTTACTGGTGCAGGCAAACAAAAACCCATAGTCCTAATCTGGAATTCATTGTCTACAGCAAGCCTGGATGGAGTCCCATCACTTAAGGTGACTGGGTCTACATTGGCTGTGAATTTCGATGCAAGTTAATATGCAGTGAAGTAGAAAATAAAAGCCTGCATTAGACCTATGTAGAAAGATCTGTGAGGATTTAATTCCAGCTCCCTTAAGTCAAAAGTCCTTAACCCATCTCTGGGACCGGGCATCACGGTACAGAGCTATAAGGTTTAAGGCTACTTTTAGTACAACTGTAACAGCTAGAAATGTCTCTTCAAGACTGAGATGCTCTGGTGGATGCCTGTGGCCATTTTCTAAACTGTGGAGTATGTCTCGAGGAATGGCTCTGATATTGCCCGAATCCATGGTCTCATCTCTCAAATGGAGAGATTATTGAAATGCTGCTGGATCAGGTTTATCTGCAGAGAACCCAACCTGAGTGCCATCTCTTCACTGTTTTCCTTTGAGAGTGGTTGATGTAATAGACCTTATAGGAACATGTTAACTGCAAAACCATCTTTGTACTGACATAAACATGTGTGTTTAGGGTAATAATGCTCTTACTAAAAAAAGCTCTTATATTAAGAAGTTTGTGTTCTGACAAAGTGCCCGTTGTGTGAGGATAAAAGTACAATGGAAATACTTCGCTACTCCGTTAGAATTTAACCAGCATGCATAATGATTTTATTGTAAAGTATTACTTTTCTTCTTATAATAAAATGGCTTAAATAAAGTTAAGTCAGCAGATAAAATAGAAGTGCTGCAAATGAACTCTTCAGTCTTTTGTCAGTCCAAGTAGAATTTTTTGCTCTACACTTTGCAATTTGAATGCTGTTTATTTAGTTGTAGGGTTCTTTTCTGTTTGGAGTGAAGAGCAATAAGGTTTTGATCTTAGTTTGAAACAGAGAAAATAATATAAATACTCTGAACTTTCTAAGTAACAAAATTGGCATTCTTAAGTAAAAAATGCATTTTTTTTTTTAGTAACTAGAAGTTAGAAATTAATTTAGGGTTTCATGTTGCAATTAAAAATTGTCATAATGTGACAAATATAATATAGCAGGCTCCAGAATTTATTCTAAGAATTAAATTGAAATGCTGTAATTACTTCAGGATACTTCTGTCATGATCCCCTACTTTCCCTTATTTAGATCGTAACAACTGGAACTTTATCAAGAAACTTGTGGTACAGAGCAAGAGGAAGGTCTGCTTTCCTTTCAGAGAGAAGATGGATGTTAACGCTGGTGGAATTTTTATCCAGAGACACTTGCAGTCATCAGTCTTGTCAGGTTTTTTTTTTTTATCTGAGTAGCAGGAGCTGTGACTAACAGTGTGTACAGTTACTAACAACATTGTGATGGCAGAACTAGGTGCTGTCAGTATTATCTCTCATAATACAGATATTTCTTAAACTGTGGGTGTAAGTGCATGGTGTGAAGGATGAGAAGAACTGAAATGGATGTCGATTTTTTTTTCAGCTGAGGCAGAGCTGTCTCCTCATAGACCTTCCACACTGCCTCTGAGACTGTTTTCCCTAGCTTTTTGGCACAGCCTTCTTCATGCACCAGAACCATTTGCAACATGAAGAGCTGGAAGGGCTTGGCATTATCATAGCATTTTATGGAGGTAAAAATCACTGGACACTTTGTCTGGCTACAGCATAGAGCCTGTCAAACGTGGACACAGATAACATAAACAAATGAGAAGCAGAGAGCTCAGCTCTTCCAATCCCCACCACAAATTACAAGACTGTTATATCAGGATTACAAGCTTCAGATTCTGCTGCACCTTGCTTGAGAGGGCAGCATCTATAGGGAACGTTACAGAATTTGATAAGTATAGAAAAGAATAGATTGAGCACAGATGGTGTACAGTTTTATCTTTCTATGTTCTTGTGAAAGGATAACTTGCAATGCTGGGAGATTTCAGGCCTAGGGCATTATCTAAAATAGCTGACAACGAATGTTAATATTTGTCTTTTCTGCTCTGGTCAGTTGTCCTTAAAGTAACTCCTGAAGACTCCATCTGGTCATCCTTATGTGACATTGAAAAAGTCAACATTATAAACTTCATCTGACTGTTAATTTATTATGTTGTGGTGTTTGTTTTGTTTTGTTTTGATTTGATTTGTTTTTCATCTCCAGGCAGATGGAATAGTAAGAAACTTCCTTTGCTGCCAAGAAAGAAGAGACTTGATAATATCAAGTTCAGGTGCTTTCCTCTACTCTACTTATTCTGCGTTGCTATGGTGGTATGCAGAGAAATGTAAATGGGTACTTTTTCTGCTGAAGTTTGCCTGCATGTAGAAGAATGAGGGCTGCGTCAAAAGAAGTGTGACCACCAGATTGAGGGAGGTAATTCTGCTCTGGTGAGACTTCACCTCGAGTACTTTATTCAGTTCTGGAGTCTCAGCAAAAGAAGGACATGGATCTGTTGGATCAAGTCCAGAGGAGGGCATGAAGATGATCAGAGGATTGGAGAACTTCCCATATGAGGACTGGCTGAGAAAGTTTTTCCTCTTTAGTCTAGAGAAGAGAAGGGTCCGGGGAGGCCCTATAACAGCTTTTCAGCACTTAAACAGGGCCTACAGGAAAGATGGGGAGGGGTCTCTTTATCTGAGAATGCAGTGATAGGATGGAAGGCAATGGTTTAAAGCTGAAAGCAGATAGATTTAGATTAGGTATTAGGAAGAGTTTACTATGAGGGTGATGAGGCACTGAAACTGGTTGCTCAGAGAAGTCGTGGATGCCCAGTCCCTGGATGTGTTCAAGACCGGGCTCAAAGAGGATTTGAACAGCCTGATCTAGTGGAAGTTCATGGCAGAGGGGTTGGAATTGGATGATCTTTAAAGTTTCTTCTAACTCAAACCATTCTTTGATTCTATGATTCTACTTTCTTCTCTATGTTTTTTTCTTGACCCCATCAGAAATTTCTCTGTATCTCTCCTGAAATATGTGGCCTAGGGCTGAAAACTGAACTCATGCCTTATCTCTGTTAGAAAAGTTGCTTTATCTCTGGCATATAGCACTCCTGTTTATACACTTCATTGTGCTTTTCTTTTGCAAAAGGATGGCAAAACTAATTCACAGTTAACTTTGACCTATTAAAATATTTTTCATTTATTTTTATTTTTTTTCAGAACTACTATACTTTTATTTATTTCCATTGATGATGGCTATTTCTGCTAAAATACCTTTCATTTCAACAGAACAAATTGGATCTTTTTTTGTGGCCTGCTTCTATAGTTTGTCAGGATCTTTAAAAACTCTTAAAATTTTTGTCTCCAAGGCACTTGCAGTCTTTCCCTGCTTGTTCTGGTCTGACAGTTTAATAAAGATATTCTTTGATTCATCATTAGTGTCTTTGATGAAATTATCGAATTTATCACGGTCCAAGAAAACCCAAAACAGAGCATAAACTTTCAAAATCATTTATTTGTAGCTGATCTTTAAGGACACTTTTTAGCTAGTTTTACCAAAAGCTTGCATTAGTTTCATTAATACTGTACTCCTATAGTTTACTTTTAAGAATATCAGGTCCTATGAGTGCCAAACTCCAGACTCAGAAAATCTATTTCCCGATTATAAAAATAATATTAGAGTGAGTTAACATGAATTGGTTAGCTTTTACTGCAACTTTTTAATTAGAAATAATTGAAATTCTTTGTTATATGATCTTTTTCTTTATTTTTTCCTAGTAATTCAGATACAGATTACTGAATGCTAAATTCCTATTTTGTTGCTAAAATATAAGATTTTTTTTTCTCCTTCCCCCCCCCCCCCCCTCCTGATTATACTGGATTTAGTTATTTAATGCAGTTATTATCTTCTGGAATTTCCCAGTGTTCCTTAAGTAGACATTCAGAAGACTTGACTGAAATGGTCCTACTTGGCCTTGAAATATAATAATGTAAGATACATATTTTTGAAACTGTCCCTGTTCAGTCCAGACTGAAACATATTTTGGCTCCAGATAAGATTAAACAGACCTAGACTGTCTTCAATCATCGTTCACTTTATAAAGTCCTGAAAGCATTCAGTGAAGATTCTGCTATATTCCTGCTTGACCAGTCCCAGTACTGAACTGTTATTCTGGATGGGTATTTTTCATAATGTGCTATCCAGATCTCTATTATTTGAAAGTAAATATTTACTTGCTTGATCATTGGCTAGCATGGGAAAAATTCAACTATTTCTGCCCTTTCCTTCACGTTTGAACTCCGCTATGCTCCTGCTTTCTATTTTCTTGAGCAGGGAAACCTGAATCCCTCTTTTCATGTCCTGTATTTAAAGTGTCTTAATTTTTGCTGATCTTTTTCACATTCTTTTTGGCTTGTCTAGTAGATGGTGCCCAAAACTAAATGGAGCACTCCAGCTGAAATTAACCATTGCTGTTTGTAAATAGTACAAAATTAAAAAAAAAAAAAAGAAAAATCTGTACTTCTGTACTGTACACCATACATCTTTTATTACATTGTAGACTGGCGCTTAGTCCTTTGGAACCACACTGTAGACTTGCATAGACTTGAAAATGTGTTACAAACTTTTCCCTCAGGTCTGTTTTCTTCATCATTTGTTCAGAGTTCATTTCAGTGACAAAGTGTACTTCCACAAAAATTGTGACTCCAAGTAAGGCAAAAGCTCTTCATCAAACAAGCTCAATTCAAAAGGATGAAAAATGAAAAGCAAACAATAACTAAACCAAAACCTTAATAATCTCAGTAAAGACAACTTGGATAAATTTAATTTGTTCTTCCCCAGTGTACTCTTACAACGTCTAGCTGGCTTGTGGCTCTTCAGAATTTAATTTGCTGCACCTAATACGAAGGGAAATTCTCTCTGTGGGCGCGTTGACTTCCCCAGTTCTACAAGTAGAACCTTATTTCTGTACTAGAACTAAGTACAAGTGATTTACAGTTTACTGTCTGGAGTACAAGCTGTCTTTCCCCTCTGGATGACAAGTTTCACTATGGTTTCACAGGTAGCAGATAGATGTGAAATAGACCGAAGCTTCCCTGTGTTGGATAAAAATGATGAGTGTATAAGACGGAGGCAAACACAAAGGGATGTTGGATATACATGAAGCAGAGGTTAGCTGCTCATTCCAGGAATATTCCTACGGCCAAAAATAGTGTTTTGCAGGCAACATCTTGCTTTGTCCATGCCTAAAGCTAGACCTGTTTCAAATTAAGACAGTGGGAATTCCGCTCAGTCTTTCCCCAGAATATCTATGCTGAAGATCAGCAGTATGGGTAATGCTCCAAAACTGGCCATCCTGATCTGAGCCATGACTCTGTCTTGCTAACTCTTTTGACACAAGTGCAATTTTCAGGACTCTAGCTCTAGGTTAAAAGATCTAAGTTTATACAAAATTGTTTAATCAGTAGTTGGAAGTCTCCTAGCCCATGATTTCTGATCCTTTCCTCCTTCTCGTTCCTTTTGTGTGAAGAAAAGAGATTTGACAGGCCATTATAAGGTGTCTGGCAAAGTGTGTGCCAAGTTGCCAAAAGAATGTTAAGCAGGATTCTTTCTATTTTAACATATGAAACAGTTTATATCCTCAGCACCCTGGTCAGATGTACCAAGTGTAAAGTGTGAGGTCCCGTAAGTTAGAGAACTTAATTTCTACCTACAGCAGCACTAACAAATAAGAAACACAAGACACAGACCTGTAGGAAGAATTAATCACATTGACCCCTGAGTCTCATTAAGTCCAGATTTCAGGTAGCAGAAATGCAGTCCTTGGGGGCCGTGTTTCACAGACGGGTTGGAAGTATGGGACAAGGGAGTGCAGGAGGTCAAGGTTCAACAGCCTAGGCACCCATCTTACCCATAAAGAGGCCTTCAACAAATTGAAGCTGCAAATAATGAGGATTTTTTAACAGAGACGTGATAGAGGAAGTGGAAACCTCTACCACAGGCAACCTGGTCATATTGAAAGGTGGTCTGCTAATGGCAGTCCCTTACCAACAATCTGTGAACAGGAGAGACTGTACTTCCTTTTCTTCCTATTGTGTTGTGAAGAGTGGTCTTTCTCCCACTGCTACTGCCGATGCATGTGAGAGGCTTTGGATCTTATGCCCTGTGACAGGACTCAATTTGCCTCTGCAAAACTCTGATGCCTTATGACTGAAATCATCTGGGGTCAATATCAGACCCTTATAATATTTTGAGAATAGCATAAGATCTCAGCGTGCTCTTACAAAAAAACCAAACCTGCTCTGTGCCGTCAGAGACAAATGCCAAAGCTCTTGTAACACGGACTGCAAGTAGTCAATATTAAGTTGTTGGTTATGCTTAGTGCAACACACAAGTGATCAAATATTCCTGATGACTATAGTTTCACTGGATGTAGGAACAAAATTTTGTAAACAGGTACCTTTTCCTCTTATAACTGGTTTGTATTATATGCATCCTTCAAATGTAGGTAAACTAATCAGTAAAATTTTTATTTTATGTGAGAGTGCAATAGCTGAACAGAATGGCAGTCTACTTAGCTTGGTATCTCTCATCTTGAAGTGGTCAGTAGCAGATGGTTAGAGAAAACCAAAAAACTGAGCAAGTTGTGGATTATTCTTGCTCTTGTTATCTCAGGGTTTAGCAATCAATATTTTAAAAAAATCCTGGAGGTTACAATTATTCAGTTATGTTTGTGTACTCATTACCTCCTGAAGTCTAATAACAAATTTCTCTAATCTAGAATTTGTCTGCACCGTTATGTTCGTGAACTCTCATGACAATGAATTAATGATTATAGTAAATTAATGATAGACTACTTGAAAATTCTCCAAAAAATCTCTATTTGTTTTAAATTTACCACGATCTAATTTCATAGTGAGAAACTGCTTTTCACAGTTATCTGTCAATGACATTTTCTGTTTGACAACTAGACCATAATGATTCAGTCTCTCTTTCTCTATGAAGAGCCCCTACCTACTTAGCCTTTGTTTGGAAGTTATTCGTAAGCTGTTCTGTACACATCACTCATTACCCACTCAAAACCTTGCTTTTCTGCTGGAAAAAAAAAAAAGTACTTTTGGCCTCAGGGAAGATCATGAATATGATCTAACTAGAGATAAAATCACTGTGAAACACTGAAAAATCAGCATTTTAAGAAACTCATGAGGTTGAAAGCCTTCTAGGCTTTCAACAGGATACCTGTTGTTTCATGGTAAAAGCAATCAATAATGTGTATTGGTCAAAGGGAAAAGAGAAAAGATGTGCAACCTCATCAGCTAGTATCAGAAACCTTCAAATATAAGCACAAGCAGTATTTGTGCTGAATTTTGAAAATTTCATGTCCTCACTGATGACTGTTTCTTAAGTGTAATAATGAGATAATTTTTCACCACTCACCATGCAGCTGTGACTAACCAGGTGCAATATACGAGGATGTGGGCTGGAAGGAAGCAGCAGACTTGCCATTGTCATGCTGAATGAGGATGAAATCTTATGATTCTAATGAGTTTTTTACAATCATTAACTAAGCAAACTTCAAAGAATAAGTGTCTCCTATTTTTTTAGAACAGACACTAGAAGCATTATAACTGAGGAGATTAATGATCCAGCTTTTGGCTGGGTTAAAGTAAGTTTTTTTATAAAGAGTGAGTGTTTAGTTTCCTGATTGACTTTTTGAGCCATGAACCAGGATCTTTCTCTGGCTGGGAGCCTCATCACCTTTCCCATGGAAGAAGAGACCCAAGGAGGTGGAGAGCTCCAGGAATAGCAGGACATGATAACAGCTCTATCACTGCATTACATGTAAGTGAGTCACATAACAACATTGGCCTTAGCAGTTTTGCTACTTTACTTTATGCCATAACTGGAGATCTGGCCTACCAGGCAGCTCCTCCTCTGGTACAACTTCACTGGGACATTTGGCTCAAGTGACAAGTTGACCGTATACACTTAAGGAAGAGCTACTGTAGATAAGCTGTTATCAGAGAACTGACTGCACCTACATTACAGAGGTGAAATCTGTTACTACTGTGGAAGGAATAATCTGAATAACCTTTAAGTAGCAGTACAATGGTCAGGGCATTGGTACAGGCTAAGATGAATGCCTGCTAAATTCTACAGTAGTCAAACCCGTGGCTTTGAAAAATGTGCATGTGCATTTTTGAAATGGTAGTTGTAAACACCATTATTTTATCTCTTCCTATCTGAAGGCACAACTAACTGAAAAGTAACAGCTCATCTGTATTAAATATCAACATTTTTCTTAAAGTTATTTAAAGCTACATAGATTTCATATCCCCACATGCCTATAAAATATTTGTTATTGTGTTTGTGCATATGTAGGTGCAAGTGTATTTACATTTTCTAAATACACGAATGCATCTTCCACGCAATAGGAAAAAGCATTTTCTAAGGAATAGGATGCTATTTAGTGAATTTATTATTTTCTTGTAGAATTTATGTCTGGAGATCAGAAGCTAGAGACTGCAGGTCATTTTAATGGCTTTCTTCTGATAATGTGTAATACTGTCATTCTTTTTTGTAGCATTTTGGTATTGTCCAAATTTTAGTCAAATATGTTTCTACTGTTTGCTGGAGTCTAAAGTTCAGTTAGCTATTGAATTTCGTTACCATATTTTGCAAATTTCTGTTGCTGGTTATTTGAATTATAAATTGTTCAGGATATATAACTTACTATTCTGAAAAGGACCATTTCTGACATCTAATACCAGTTTATCAGTCAAACCAGTGAACTGATGGCCTTGGTCAGCACAGTAGGATGATAAAACCCAGCTTTGAAGTATACAATCCTCTTATTAGTTATATAAGACGGGCTAGCAGGAAATTTCCCAAATGAGGTCTTAAACTGTGTTGTTCTCCAGTTGTTCAAAACCATCCTAGAATCTCAGTAATAACATTTCAAGCCTACTTTTGGGTGGGAAGGAATTATTGTAAATGTTGGCATCTTTTATTAATAAGATATAATGCCATCTTTTCTACTACGTCTCATTTTCCAGTCAACTATATATTTTGTATTTGCCGTCAATTGTATTGATAACCACTTTTTAATAATTCATATTGGAGCCTTAAAGAGTTCGTTTCTTTTCTTCTAAACATTATTTTCAGTAGGAAGTGTGGCTGAGAAAGCATTCAGGATACACCTTTCAGCAGCTGTGTTTGTTCCTCAATTTTTGAATTTACTTCAAAAGAAGTAGCTCTACAGTAGGGTACAGAGTGTGCTCTTAGATAATAGAGAATCGTTGGGTTTAGAGGTTAGAAAGCTCCATTCTCCCATTTAATCTTCTAAATCGTGATATATTTTAATTCACAGAAGGCTCATGATGATTTAGCTGATAACGATTTCTATTAATTACGCATCCTGTAACACTTAAAATCTGTGCAGGCAAATTAAAATGCTTATTCTGGAGGAATGGGAGATAGGGGAGGTTATAAGACCCAAATGCTTCTTTGAAGCATGGCTCTATTTGAACAGAAAGAGCTTCTAAACATTACATTCTGGGTGTCTGTGTGTATTATGTCTCAATCAATTCTTATCAAATGGACCCAGGTTACAATAAACAAGGTTCTTACTTCCTTAGCTGCCAGCCTTGACAAGCTGATGCAGACTGTCAGAGTCAGACTGGGATCTTTCCATCACACATTACGTGACCAGTAAGAAAGGTTCTGCTTGCCAGAATCTGTCCTCAATTGCACTCCTGCAATCCTATTAACTCTGTATCATGTCCTCAGTGACACCAGAGTAAATCCCTCCTGTGCAAGGGAGCTCTTCAGTTCTGGGGGGAAAAGAGGAAAGAATGTTAGAGGTAGCAAAGAGATCTAAAGAAGAGACTGGTGCATTTTTCCCTTGCAAATCTTATTTATACTTTTGGCTTTGTAAAACATACATTTTTGTTGAAAAAGATAAAAACATACACCCTTCTTACGGCACATCATAACTGATTAACTTTTAGTGAACAATTTTGAAGAAGATGAACCAGAAGGTCCAGAACACAAGTTCATCCCTTAGTTTATCTCTTCTATAGTTTTTTTTTTGTTTTTCCATTGTCTTAGTAATTGAAAAATTACTTTTGGAAAAAAAAAAGAAAACATAATATTTATGCTCAGATTTGCAATAGCAGGTGTTTCTGGAACTTTTTCTCAAGTTGTCTCAATAAGATGTAACTCATGTTTTTAATAGCAGATTAGGTAGCAAAAAATGTAGTAATGAGTATTCCTTGTGATATTGCTGGAACTTTAACATTCTGTGAACATTTTTCACAACTACCAGTAGTCCAAAGATACAAGTATATAAACTGTGATTAGTATGAACCACGAGGGAAAACAACTGAAAATTTTCATTTGAAAAAAATCGAAATCATTTTACTTAGAAGCTGAAATAACTGAGATTATGAATATAAATTATGTGATTGGCCAAGTCAAAAAGAAGTGCTTTGAGTTTCACAGAACAGTGCTGCTCAATAGAACAAACTAAAAACATTTTAAATCTAAATAAACAAGTTTATTGTTCAGGCTTTAAGAACTAGAAATTTACTTTTCTCAAAATAATGTCGTATTAAAACCTAGGTAGTTTGTATTTTAACAAAGGGGTAAGTTATATGTAGCTTCTAAACCTTTCCAGTAAGGTTGTGTTATGCAATTTAATACTCCTAAATCAGATTGCTGTCTTTGGCATATTTCAGTTTTTGATTTGATTGAAATATTCTAGTGCCATCACACTTATAAAAACAGAGGGTTAAGTCATAATTTGGGGCATGGAGAGGGGGAGAAGAAAAAGAAAAAATAAAAGATGTTAGATGATTTCTAACAGAGCAATAATATTGGAAATACCTGGTAAAGGTAGTTATCAATGTGTAAGGAAAAAATATTAATAGCTTTAAGAAAATTTTATAATTGCATTTATATTGAGAGATGCCTTTGGATGTATTGCAATGTGAAAAACCTAAACATCTATGTTTTAACTTAAGAGACAGGCATAGACTTTGTTGATGGGTAAGTTCATAGAATTTAATTTTCAAAGGGGATGTGGATTTTATAAAATTTATTTTTTTGTTAGAACTGCAGCTGTAGGAGAGAAATAAATTGTCCTTTAAGTATATTAAATATTCTTTAAATCATGGAAAGTAAAGGGAAGATTGCTTTAAAGAAAATCTAATTAGCAAATCTCAGGTCATGGAACATTAGCAAATCCAGCAGATTTACAGCATATTCTACTGTTCATAGATAGAGTTTCAAAAAATAACAGCTGTCAATTCTACTTGACAGGTGACACTTCTAGGTTATGTCTTTAGTTTTCTTGTATGTCAAAAATTACCTGATTTTTATCACTATATCTATGCTGATAAGTACTACACGGCTGAAGTAAACCCTTGTGAGATCTCTGCATTCATAGTATGCTGACAGATTTTTTTATCTAATAATAATTTCAATGATTTTGGTTTACTGTATCTAAAGCTTGTTGGACAACTTTCAAAAAACATTCCATCATCTCAAAGGCCTGTGTTTCCAAATATTTTGGAACTTTGCGTTAATTACAGCTATACAGAAGAAAGCCTTTGAGCAGCAACAGTCTGACAGTTTGGTAAAACTTCAGAAAACTATTTGGCTTTGAAATATGATTTTGTATTGTTAAAGACAAAAATCCAGTGGAATAGCTACAAAATTAATTAATGAGGCTCTTATAACTCTGGAACTTGAAGTTAATTCAGTAATTCTTCTGACATATAGACCATGTAATATACTCAGTCTTTGCAAATCAAGTTTCGAAACTGTGAATCTAAAAAATTAATTCAGCTGTAGGAAATGGTAATTACTACAAGCACACTAAGCAGGTAAAGTGATAATTCTAGGTTGTAAGAAAAGCAGGATGATTTTATTAGGACAGAAAGGGACTAGTGAAGTTCCTCAGTAATTTATTCTAAGATTGACTGAATCTAGTGTCTTCCTTTTTGCACAAGTTGGCATCTGCTGATAAAATTTGTAGATGCTGCATTGTTAGTAAGCATTGTCAGTTCACGGAACTAAGCACGTACTCTTGAGAAGAAATTAAGAGATACTTTGCATTTAAGTGGCAATCAAAAATTTTGCTGTTAAGAGTGGAGATCATGGGTTGAAAATGATTGAAGATAGTATCTTTCTACAAGGCACTGGTAAAATCTCACATCCAACATGCAGTTCTGATCACCAGGGCATAAGGAAGATGAATTCAAAGTGCTATATGTGCAGAGAAGATCTTACAGGACAGTTAGGAGGAGGAAGATCTTATCTTCACATAGCTAGAAGCAGCAAACTGAAAGAGGCTAGTATTGTTATCAACAAACTTAACAGGTGGGTAAAAAACGGGAGGAATGGACTTTGAATGAAAACTCTGAAACAATAAGTAAACATTAATTGGTCATGAAAAACTTGCAAATTCAAAGATTTGTAATTGCTGTAATACCTTCTAGTGGATTTACAGACTGGATTTGAACTCCTTGCAACTGGAAGGATGTTTAAGTAGTTGCCTGAAAACTGAAGGGCTAGGTAAACCAGAAGCCCTTTCAGTAAAACATCCTTACAGTGCTGTTGGCCCCTTTACAACCTGAACAGTCCTACTACTGAATGTAAATATCAAACAAGGTTAGTGCATGCTGACTGCATTTCTGTGCAGTGATTCCTATTCAACCTCTTATCTATTCAGAGCTTAGGTGTTCCTTCTAGTTTCTTGGTATACTTTCAGTGGTTTCTCTTCAATAATTTTGGGATAATCTTGGATTCTAAAGGCCTACATAAGAATGGAGAAATCATTAGGAATATTTTGTTATTTATAGGTTTTAGAGTTTTTTTTCTCTTATCTGTCTAATTCCAATGTTAAATGTCTGTCTAAAAAGAGAATGGTTTTGGATTCAGCAGTATGCTTTTGTAAGAGCATTCAAGCCTAAAATTTATATATAAAATAATAAAGCATACTTCAAATTTCATTGTGTTTTATTTCCAGAAAATAGTACATGTCTGCTCCTTGGTTGAGGGGTTAGTTTTTATCATCAAGGTTGAGAATAACTGTGGTGATTTCCTTTGAGTTGATTTGGCACAAGTTCTTTTAAAGCAAATTGCCTTCTTGCATCTTGCCTTTTGGGTGCAGGCAGCATTCCTTCCTTGTGCTACTTTGCATTTTCAAATAGTTTAATCTGCATGAATAAACATGGCCTGATCTAAGGCAGCAGATAATACTTTGGAAGACAAAACACACACCCAGATACACAACACCTTGAATTAAATCTAAAGAAACCACCCCTTTATCTGTCTTTGTATTTGCACATAGTCACATCTACATGCGCCTTTATAATACTCAAGATACTTAAGGGCATCTGTCCATTTTAAAACTCAGGGCTTTGAACAACAACTGGATTTGCAGCACATCTTCCTTGCCTCTCTTTATTATTTGTGATTCAGAAGTAAAAACAGATATTTCTTTGGCAGAGTTAGGACTTCTGGAAATCATAAAGATTCATGATATTACTGTTAGTGACAGTTCTTCCTCCTGGCAGAAACTGTGTGAAAAAGAAAGAATTTCACATTGATGATAGTTAACAGTATTCAACATTTTCATGGAAAGAAGTTTTATATGATTTCTTCCTTTTATTTTTTTTTTAATAGACTATTAATGAAGGTAAAAATCTGTTACTGTCATGGTATTATTTGTGTACACTTCCATAAAATATAGCCCTCTACCACTCAAATCAAGGTGCCGATTACTTAAGTAATGGGATTCCTGCCAGATCTGTAATACAGATGCTAAAGAAGGAAGGCAAATTACAAAAGACCATAAGGATAAGCTAATTCTTTTTTTTAACTTTTTTTCTCTCTGTTTAGAAGCTTAGCAGGATAATTTTGATTAAACACTTGGAAGAAGAAAAACAGATGTGTCTGGATGCAAAATAGCCGTATGTTTGCCATGCATCACTCTAAAGGCCTTTTAAGTTGGGAACTCTTTTTTCCTCTCATACATGTGCAAACAATGGGCTGAAAGCTAGGTGTTCAGAGCCCTTAGCATAACTGACTTACCCTGAAAACAGCAAAAACTATGAACAAACCTCAAAAAGACATACGCACTTTGAAGAATAATTGAAATACATTACTTGTAATTACTAGAGATGCTGTGTAGTAATGAGAAGGCAGTAAAAGCAAGTATTTTCCAAAGTAGGTAGAACATTCAGGAATAAAGTTACCCTCCATTTTGTTCTCCTCTTTCAGAGGAGAACACCACAACACACCACAATTATATGTAGAGATGCTTTCAATTTTATTTACCAACAGTGTCATGCTGCTTGGTCCAGTTGTGAGATGCAGGCTCAGTCACCGACAGACCTCTCCAGCATGCCATCATTTCTCCTGCAGTCCATGGTGTAATTGCATTAGGATGTACTAGACTGCAGGGGGAGAAGCTGTGAGACCCAAAGATTACCTGGCTCACCTGGCACTATCAGCTTGTGCCTTTATCTCTCCACCATCCATCACAAATACCACTCCCCTGACTTGCTTTTCCTGTTTTGTCACCTTGGTTCCATACAGCTTCCATTGACCTCCTAAGGTGAGCTTGCCAGAGGTGCATAGAAGAAGAGCTAAATCCAGTAACTTGTATAAAAGTATAGCTTGGAATTTGGCTTAATTAGAAGGAAAATGAAGTGTTTAATTATGTAAGCAGAATAAAGCCTTTCTGCTGTCTGTGCAAGCTGCTTCTTCAGGGGCCCCAACAGACAGACCTCTGATGTGAAATGAATGCTGGCAGTCTGTTGGAGCACATCAGGATGCCTGAGCCTATCCGGCCTTCTCTCCCACTTAGAGGAGTACTCGCATTACAACCTGTGTTGCACATTATCTAATGTTGCTCTATATCAACAATTACAAATGTTAAATAAAATACTTTTTTTCTTTTCCTCCACAGATTTCTCCAACCTAATTCTCTTTCTGTCAGTAGTAGCATGTGATTAACTTTCAATAAACTCAGGATCCAGTCAAAATTTAAATATTATTATTTTAAAAGCTTCAGTGCTGATATGTAACTACTCCATTTGTGCCCTCCAGATTCATACTGAACTCCGATTTTCCAAACTCTCTCCTTCTTTGTTGTTTTCTCCAATTATCATTCTACAACATAAACCACTTTTCTGTAATAGCCACTTTAACACCGACACAGTACCTCACACTAGAAATGGTAAAGAACTAAAATCTCACTTGGATTAGGCTCTTGAATCAGAGTTAATAAAAAAAAAATCAAGAAGGAAAATAAAAACCCAAAGTGCCTTGTGTAGAAAGAAATACCACTTAGAGGCAGGTGTAGAAACTGGAATTTAAAATCAGGCAAGATATACATGGAGGAGCGTCACAAACAGTCAAGTAGCTGATTTAAAACTAAAAAAATGTGAACAACTGAAAAATCCTCACCTTTTTCTTTCCTTATTGACGTATCTAATAGTTAATTTTCTATTCAAAAGGATTATTTTTTAACTGCTGATTGTTGTTTCTTATTACTTTAATGTGCTCAGAATTGTGTTAAGCAGTTTTGAGAAAATATCTTTGAGAAAATGTCTCTGCCCTAATCCATCTTCAAATACATTTATCATAGTAGTATGGCAAGAGCATGGGACTGCTTTCCATTTACTTTCACCTCTCTACGTTCTTGGCTTGTAAAGGTACTGAAGTTAGTTCTTGGCATTGCAAATGGTACTGAATCCCTTGGTACTGTAAATATGTATGTAAATAGCAACGCTCTTGAGGCCTTATTAAACAAAAAGAATTCACTAATGATGTGTAGGAGGGAAAAAGAAGGAAAGAAAAGAGGATATTAAACAGAGTGTTGGTGTGGCACCAGAAGGATTTTAAATGGCAGTTATAAGTATCAGGCCTTGCAATACCTGTGTACTGTGTTACCTGAGCATAGTAGTCAAGAGCAAGGGATTGTAGATACGTACTGTGGTTTTTGAAAGTAACGCTCTTCTTAATCCTTCTTATATCATGTAGGGACATGATTTCTGGCTGCAACTATAGAGTCTCTGTTTTAGAAGAGATTGCTTGTGCTTGTGACTGTCCCCTGTTGCTGTCATTATTATCCAAGAAATTCTACTGTCTGTCAAAGCTGGTACTCTTTAACAACTTATCATAGACTAACATTAAGAGCCGAAGTTGTGCTTGTTGATTTAGATTGTTCTGTTTTTTTTCATGTTGTATAAGTGCATATGCATTATCCTTTAATGAGTCAGGTTATTTAAATTACAGATCAGTTTGGGGATATAGTGAGTGTGATGGTTCTATATTCCTCTACCATCTGTCACTGAGGAGCTCCTTAAAGCTGCAGCCTCGCTTAGAAAAACAGCTTGGTCCTGTAAACTCTGTCGCTTTTTCTAAGCAAAGACTGAGGACAGGCTTCTCATCTACTGATAACAAATTTTTGAATACAGCTTTAATGGTGACAGTGGAGATACTAAGGCTACATAGAATATTCAAAAACTATTGTGTTGGTATTACAAAATCGACATGTATTTCAGTGGTTCAGAGCAGGGAAGCTTCCTGCCCACATCATAAGGTAGTAATTTAATGCAGATTGCTGGTGCTGAAGCAAGGCGGATGACTTGTCTTAAGTTGTATCCCACAAGGAAGGGAAGCATCTGACCTTACTGTTTTTCTTCCTCTTTGCGCTTTTAGTTGGATCAGACAACCCTAACTGAAGCACAGGTGTCAATCATTTCAGAAGTGAAACAGGACTGACAAAACCAGACTCTGTTCTGAGATACTTCAGTCCTAGAGTCTCTACAGAATTTGAGTGGCAGCCTGGAAAGAGCTAGGAATTGTTTTCTCTGCAGTTTTTCCTGTGATGCTTTTTTTCTGAATATATGGTACTTTATCAAAGCTGGCTGGTTTTGATTTGGGCTGCGCTTAGTTTCAGGAAACAGTCTATTTGCAGGCATTGAGTTAAGTCAGTATTGCTAAAGTGGATTGTAGTGCATTGTAGGCAGCAGTTAGGAGAAAGCAGGGACAGGTTGGAGACTTGCAACAAAAGAGGAATATCCTTAGGGAGCCCCTGATGGAACCAGAATCAACAAGAGTGTGTGCTGACAGCAAACAAGTGCTTGACAGAAAGGAGTGGGAACTAGTCTGCAATTAGTTCTCCCCCACCCCTAAGAGTACAGCAGACCTTTTTATTCTTTCCCTGAAAACATCTGTGATATTTCCCCTCTTCTGCATGCTCATGTTATCTTGTTAAGTAGTGCTGGTTTTGCTTAGCAAGAGGCCCAGTGGCACAGTTGATAAGCTATAGGGCTCAGGAGACACAATATCAAAAAGAAAGTAATGATATCACTGTAGTTTTACTTAATTTATCCTGTTCAAACCTGGGTTGAAATATGTGAGAGTGGAAGGAGGAAAGCTCCATTCTATTCCCCCTTTTTAAAATAAAATACAGTAATAATAAATGGCTCAATTATCTTCAGAATTGATCTACAAAAGCAATTGGATTGGTTGTAGTTTGTGTTTAAGTAAAGGTTTTCCTGTTGATTTAGTGGTGCTGGCTGATGGGTAAATACATCTTTTATCAGTTTATTACATAATTTAAATGAATGTTGGTGTCGTCTTTAAAGGGCATTAAGATATCAATGAGGGCACCCATCTGCTGATACCTATATACTATGTATATGAGAAAAAGTAACATGCAGAAGTTAAATGTGATGTCTGCCAACAAAGAGACCTTTTCTACTACTTTGGAGTACTGATGTGAAGAGCTTCACTCGTATGTGAAATCAAAATCATAAGCAAAGTCATAATCATCCTCTCAACCTGTGAATTTATGACATGGATAAAATGGATGCTGCTTTCTATCCTCCAGCCTCACTTGTGTCTCAATAACTTTAGAGTAATTTTTGCCTTTACATTTCTAATTGGCTTCATGCTGCTTGTTGGAACTTGTTGGAACACAATCCTTGTCATGTGAATATTACTAACATTTTCCTTGCTACTTGTCCTGAATTGTTTAAAGAAAACTTTTTCTCCTATTCTTGAGTATTTTTCTTCTTTATTTCTTTAAAGTATTTTCTTCTATCCAAAATGAATTTGTTAAGAAATACTGACTTCCCATATAAAAGGTGTTTTATGCTGGACTAGTAGGATTTCAATGCTATAATTCAATGTATGTAACGAACTACGCAAACCACAGGTGTGATTTAGTACTGGTATTGAAAAATAATAAAATTTTAAATGACAATTTTTTTGCTTCTCTGATCAGTTTTGAAGTACAGTCTCTAGCATACAGATCTTTTCTGTTAGTGCACTTGGATTTCTTGAAATTACTAGATGAAATATACTTGGCTGGATTATAGGTTTGCACAGTGAACGTGACTTAAAACATGTATATCAGGTTTTTTTTTTGAAGTGTCAGACTGTGTATAAACAGTGACAAAATTAAATCACCAAAAAAGATTATTAGAATACTCTAAAGACAAGGCTTTCCTATTTCAAAATACTACTTACTAGTGAGATAAAAAAAATTCCATTATTTTTAACATAATCTTGTTGTTACCTAAACTTCTGTTCGTTCTCAGTTCTCTGAGTGCAGAATGTATTGTACACAATTGATAAAGTTATTTTTAAAATCTTTGTTCTCTTAAGTGCTTCAACCTGACACTGAACCCCAGTTGTGATTTAGACCTTGAAAAGCCTGGCTTAAAGGGTGGCATTGCTGTGTGCAGTAAAAGAGGGAAAACATGAATTCCTAGGAAAGATGATTTCAGAATTGTAAAGAATACGGCAAAAAATATAACAGCATATGAAGGGCACGCTAGGAATAAATTAAAACATTAGAGAGGGAAGGCGAAATATCTGAATGATTCATAGAAAACTAAGAAAGAATAAAGACGTATTACTGATTATCTCTCTGTAGGTTTGGGATGAATATTGCCTGTGCATTCCACTGGGCACTGTAAAAATTGCAGATTTTAAATGTCTCATAGAAGTGTCATTGTTCCCAGTTCTACCTGCTGTGGCAGACATCTGCACTTTGGGAATCCGCCTTCCTATTCCAAATGGCAGCCAAAAGCCCTGTAAAGATTCAGCTCACTTAAAAGCCTGCAGCTCACTGCTGCAGTCAAAATGCATTTAGGTCAATGTTACACAGGGGTTGTTTTTATAGTGTAAAGAACTTTAAAGAAACAGTACGGATGCTCACACAAATGACTATGAAGGTATATGCCCCGATCAGCCAGGTCTGCTCTGTATCCCTTGCCAGGGTAAAACCATGACATGTGCTCATAGAGCAACATAGCAGCTCTCCATGGCCTAAAGCAGCAACTCCCTCCTTGTCCACAGCACTAACATGTTGTCTCTGCCCAGAGGCAGCAAAACGTCTGCAGCTAGAAACAATCTCTCTGCATTTTAATAATGAAGGTACTGTGCCATGTTTTTCATCAAAATACATTCCAACTTTTTTTAAAATCTTCTAGCACCTCTGGAGGAAGGTGCACTAATGGACAAGGAGATGGAAGTACTTGGAGAATTAATTCAGTCCTACTGAGAGAAATGATTTGGAGCTGTGACAGTTTCTTTTTTGTTCAGCCAGATTTCCCTTCACCAACTATCTCACGTAGAGTACTGAATGCTGTTTAATTCTCTTAACTTTGGTGATCTGGAACAGCTATATGAAAAAAACTGTGGCCTCTGTTCCTACTGTATGGCATTATCAGAATTCTTCAGTGCAGTCACTTCCACCACAAGGCAGACATGGGAGCTGCCCTGCTGTCCTCCAGGGACAAGTTGCGTAGCAGATTATATTGTGCAGACACACAATGCTTAACAAGGGCAAAGCCCAGCTTGACTTTCAGATTCTAGCTGGAGCCTGTAGGATTAATTTTTAGGGGTAAAGTCAATGGCTTCCTGTTATTTTGTTCATAAATTGAGTGTAACTGTTGAACAAAAGATTGAGGGATGCATGCGGAAGATCGCAGTAGTAAACTATTACAATTTCCATTTTTTGGAGCAGGTTTACAACCACATAAATGTTTTTGTGATAGTCAGGCACGTGTTCAGGCTCTGCAATTTACTGCTGACAGCCAAATCCCTGGGTGATGCTGGCTTTGATCTTAACAACTGGATTCATGTGAAGCACACTTCAGTGGCTCTGTCCACCTATGGATACTCATCTTGCTGCATAGAGGTGTCTACAGTAGAGCTTATAACTCTAAACTCTTGTAAAATTATTAGGGAGAAGCAAGTACATTCGGGGCACAGTTCACTTCATCCTAAAGCAGATGTCTAAGGTAAATCATGACTTAAATTTTCCGTGTAAGCATTGACTAAAATTCTGGGTGATCAGTTCGGTAGTAAATGTCTAAAGTTGTGAGAATTAAAATTTGGTCTGTTTCATTTAGAAAAAATCAGATTGGAATGTTTGACTGCTCTGTAGGATTTTTTATCTTGCACTTGGAAAATGAATTAACTATTTTTCTTCCCCCCCCCCCCCCCCCCCCCCTCATTTCCTATTATATGGAGTAATATTAAAGAGGCTGGAATTAAAACCTGTTGTTTTGATTCTGGTGATAACTTTTTTCAGACTTTGTGGAATATCTTTTATTCCAGGTAGGCTTAGATTAAAACAGTCACAAAAATGTGTCATTTTCTCTAAACCTTTGTGAAAGATAATAAAAAATATTTCTACAAATGTATCAACAACAAAAGGAAGGCCAAGGAAAATCTCAATCTTTTACTGGATGCAGGGGGAAGGTTAGTGACAAATGATGAGGATAAGACTGAGATACTTAATACGTTCGTTGCCTCAGTCTTTAATAATAAGATAAGATGTTCTTTGGGTACTCAATCCTCCTGAGCCAGGAGACAGGGAGGGAGAGAAAAACAAAGCTCCAATGATTCAAGAGGAAATGGTCAGAGACCTGTTTGGGCAATTAGACATACACAAGTCTATGGGGACGGATGGGATCCACCCATTGAGAGGGAGCCGGCAGAGGTGCTCACCAAACTCTTTTCCCTCATCCACCGGCAATCCTGCCTGACTGGGGAAGTGCCACTTGACTGGAGGCTGGCAAATGTTAGGCCCATTTACAAGAAGGGTCAGAGGGAGGATCCAGAGAACTGCAGGCCTGTCAGTCTGACCTTGGTACAGGAGAAGGTCATGGAGCAAATCATCTTGAGTGCTATTACACAGCACACATGGGACAACTAGGTAATTAGGCCCAGTCAACACCAGTTTATGAAAGGCCTTATCACTGTCTACAGCTACCTGAAAAGAGGTCGTAGTGAGGTGGGTGTTGGTCTCCTCTCCCAAGTGACAGGCATGCAATAATACTAGAGGAAATGGCCTCAAGTTGCACCAGAGTGGGTTCAAATTAGACCTCAGGAAAAATTTCTTCACCAAAAGTTTTATCAGGCACTGGCACAGCTGCCCAGGGAGGTGACTGAGTCACCATCACTGCAGGTATTTAAAAGACAAGCAGATGAGGTGCTTAGGAATATGGTTTAGAAAGTGGACAGATGTGGTTGGACTTGATGTTCTCAAAGGTCTTTTCCAAACAAACAATTCTATGATTCTAAAAAATAAAAATTCTGAGGTTTGAATAGCTCTATAGATCTACTCAGTTCTCTGAGTAAAAACTTTGTCCTTAAGTAAAGAAATCATGCACATAGGCTGGCTAGGAAGTGTCCTCCTTTAGAAATCTAACAGAGAGAAGATTTTATTATTTATCTAATATCTTTGAATGTAAATTCCAGACTGATGACAACTTGAGATGGTCAGATGAACTGTACTACAGACGTAGTGAAGCTAACATCCATCTTGCACACATCTTCATGAGCAGACATCTTAAACAGAAACATGGTGACCCTTTCCTGTTCATTTAGCGAAAATGTAAGTGAAAATAGAGGGAATAAGTGCGCAGGTATGAAGGTGCGGGGAAAAGGGGGCAATAGACAAGGCTAGAGGTGCTGATTTCATCATCCGGTTCAGATGAGGTTGGAGTTAGAGATATTAAAGATAAGCTAAATCAGCTTGTTCTTGAGGAGCTCTTCAAACAGAGGTACAACTTATGGCGATGTTCCCATTGTATGGCGTCACTGTGGTAGTATGTGGGGTTAAAACCCTAACCTAGCCTGACACTTAAGCACTGATCATTTTGCTCCCTAGCAGCAGTCCTCTGCCAGCGTGACAGAACAGCCTTGTCCTTTGCTCTGTGTACAGGAGCCCTGAGGCTCCTCTTCATCACACCTGTTTGCAGTTATTCTGTTGCTTTCTATTTTTCCTGTCATTGTGTATTCATCATCCTACTCTTTGTTTCCTTCTTTAGGTAAAATTTAATTCTCAATGCTGGTAACGTTTATTTTATAATACTGCAGTGTCGTAAAAGTCTACTTAAAAATAAGCAAATAAGATTAAGAAAGAATTTTTAATTGAATGTTAACAGATTTTGATAATTAATGATAAGGTGACTAGTCCATACCTATACAGGGAATGATAAGAATTAACACTTATTTTAGGGACATCTCTGTTCCCCTGTCTCCTCATATTCGCTCTGTGATGGATCTGTTTGCTGGGTTCTCTCAGCCATCTACTCTTTAACTATGCAGTGGGGAGCAGTGTCTATTGCATGTTTTTGTAACTGTACTACTATTTCACACCACTTCTCTGTCTGTGGTCATGAAGCTGTCTTTGAGGATGCTCTTATATTTGCCCAAGCCCTCCCATGCTTTTCCTTCCCAGCTCCTTTCCCCTCTATTTGCCTTTTCCTTTGTTATTGTTGTGGGTATTTGTGGGGCATCACAGAACACACCATCAGAGAAATGAAAACACTGAAAAATAAAAAAAAAAGGATTCTCGTTTACTTTAGCAAAGTGGAGAGAGGACAACAAACAACGGAGCAGGAGAAACAGCAGAGGACAGGAAACTAAAACTGACCTGACTGTCAGAAAGGGGTTATCTTTAAATACATTCTTTATTTCTATTATTATTATGAGTTGGCTTTATGTGCTTGGACATGGAACACAGATTCACTGTAAATATTAACCTCTGCAATGGAGTTGTACATGGATGTGATTCCTGGCTTGGCTTTGCCAGCAATCAGTTTGCCTTCCTCTGGGGGTGAATGCAGTGTCTTCTCACAAAAATGCGCTGTCCCGCTGGCCTTGGGTGAGGAAAGGTTAAGCCTGTGCTTCCCTCCTATGCATCAGTTGCTCCTGGAGATGGAGCACTTGTTTATACCTTAGCTATTCATAAACTCTTACCAAGCTTCTCCTCAGATAAAGCCTATTCATGCTGTCCTCAAGAAAAGATGTCAGCTTAGTCAGGCTGCCGTTTTCAAAGGAGTATAAGTGATTTGGGCACCCAATTTATTTGAAATTAAAAGTACATATCCAAATATAGATGGCTTTGAAAAGTCCCAGCTGGAGTCTGCTTAGTGGTAGAAAAGGAACAGACTGATAAAGCAACCTTGGCCACAACACTGAAAAATGACTCAGTGCTATAATTCAGCTTAGAGCCTCCATTGCATTTAACAGTATTTATTCATTACTTGTCCTAAAATCTTTTTTTATCTTCCTTCCACTTTCTTATCGGGGACAGATTTGTTTCAGATCTAGAGAAGAGAACATTTCTTTCAAGGACATTTTGAGGAGTTGTTTGTACAAGGCTGATCAAAAATTGCAAAACTGAATGAAAAAAATGCTAAATTGTGTATTGAAATATGGAAAATAATAATGGCAAACTTCTCACAATAACAAACCAAGAGCAAAAAAGACATGCAAGTCTTTACTCAGAGAGTCCTTCCTTTAATGCACTGGGTGCTTTTCAACACTAGAGACAAACTTATTCTGAACCTGGGCTAGTCTCAAATGCGCAAGTCTTGCTATCAGAAGTAGGGCAGCTGGAGATTCATGCAAGTGCATTTGTTCTGTTTTTCAATTTTCAATCATCTGCAATGCAGACATCTTCATGAATCATGGAACAAAATATTCTTCCTCCTTGCTTCCAGCTTATATTATCAGAGAAAAACTTTACAAATATTCTGTGAACAGTGCTCACACAATTTGTTAACAAATATCCATTACTTTACTCCAGTGAAAAACTTTCTGTTGGAAAACCAAACCCTAGAAGATGAGTTTTACAAAACTAAAGCAATGCCAAACTGTATGTTAGATAAATATTGCATTATACCCTGCATGCCAATTAAAGCCATTGAGAATGCAAATGTACTAACATAAATAAACCTTCTCTTTCTTTAGTCCATTTTTTTTTTTTTAGGATATATTAAGATTTTAAAAGCATCTGAATAACCACTTCACAAAAATATTAAACAACATATCATTCTTCAACTTAAAATTTTCTTGTAGGCTGCACATTTTTGTTAGACTCAATTGTGTAGGAGGCTGTAAATTTCATATGGCTGCATTTGATTTAATTAATTGCCTTGATGTATGTTCTTGTGTCAGCTGTGAATGTCAGTCCAGAGCGTCAGCTGGTCTAAACCAGTGGTACTCCTTCCAAAAGAATTACTTGTATTTGCATCCTCTGAGGAAAAAGAGCTCTGCCTGCATTAGTGATATCAAATCCAAAACCAAAATTCAGATGATTGCTAAAAACTCAAGTGTGAAAAGAAATCATGGTTTATACTCCATGGTCTGAGTGTCTTCACTTGATCATGCACCTGGTGGCTTCATGGTTCTTGTAAACCATCCCAGATTAAAAAGGAAAGCCATTTTATGGCAGTTATAAACACAACTGTCAGTCCTTTAAGATCTACTTTTCTTATTTCTTTTTTTTATGATTTCTCGAGACCTGCCGAGAACTGTTGCTGTACCCACAGTCCTGATTTGTAATTTCCATGGTGCTCATAAAAATGGGCTGAATAATTCATGCATAGATTTAAAATGCAGAATGAGACCCTTTAAAACTGATAGTATTCTCCCTTATTGGTACCTGAAGAAAAATTGAAAGAATCTTATTTTTAAAATTTGACTGTCTTTGAACCTACCTTATGACAGGTGTTTGTGTTTGTGTATGCATTGCCATGATATCCACCAGAATCTCACTTTGAGTGTGCTTATCCATACTACAGAAATAATTAACACAGCATTAGCTTTATTGTGTATTAGAATATTCAACATGCCCAAGTTTACCCTACAGTATGCATAGAATAAATCAAACAAATCAGGGATATGTTGGATTTGCTCCACCTGCTCTGCACAGCAAACTGAAAACATCATCCGTTGCACAGATTCAGGCTAGCACGAAGGCAAATTGCCATGGTTCTGCCCTGCCTGGGTGTGCTGAGATGCAGATTTGGTTCTGGTTTTGCAATGAGGAGTGTGGAGCTTGTCTCCAAGATCCTTCATTTAAAGACTAAAAAAAAGAAAAGATTTCTGGATTCTTAAATTTATTTTCCCTTTGCTGCAACACCAGCCTAGTATGTTGTACTAGCATACAAGAAAAGCTTGGTTGAGGCTATCTTTGATTAGGGGAGGCACTAGTAAATTTTAGAGCTATTTTGTGTGTGGATTTTTATGAATTTTCTGTTTTAAACAGATATGACCAGTTAGAGAATATAATGTGATACACTTTCATGTCCATACTGCCTTCCTTCATTAGACAAACTCTTAGGATTCTCTCTTAAAAAAAAAAAAATGTAGCCTAGAAATGGTATGAAGCAAATTCATAGAGACCTTTAAAAATAATCTCTGCAATAAATAAATGCCCTTTCACCGGCTTTGCTGTTACTCATGTCCCAGCTATAAAGTTAATACTCTGAAGCATTACTTCTACCATAAGGTTTTTCATCAGGGGATTTGTTTTGGCTTTGTCTTTTCTCATCTTAAAATAACACTTCGTACTCTTTGCTGTTGTTGTCAGCAATGTATAATAGCCACTAATGGCATTTTCTGATAAGGTATTTCTTGATGATTATCTGCAAAAATTACAATTATGCATTCTCATCCTTCAGATTTCTATGTCATTAAAGATCAGCAGGTTGAACTGTTGAATGATCTGAGGGCTGGAGCACCTCTGCTATGAGGACAGGCAGAGAGAGTTGGGTTGTTCAGCCTGGAGATGAGAAGGCTTTGGGGAGACCTCGTAGCCTGAAGGGGCTACAAGAGAGCTGGGGGAGGACAATTTACAAGGGCAAGTAGAGATCGGAGGAGGGGAACAGCTTTAAACTGGAAGGAGAAATATTCAGATTATACATTAGGGAGAAATTCTTCACAATAATGGTGGTGAAATACTGGCACAGGTTGCCCAGGGAAGCTGTGGATACCTCCTCCCTTGAACACAAAGGAGTGTTCAGGGCCAGGTTGGATGGGGTGTTGAGCAGCCTGGTCTGATGCGAGGTGTCCCTACCTGTGGTAGGGGGGTTGGAACTAGATGATCTATAAGGTCATTTCCAATCCAAAACATTCTATGATTCTATGATTCTATAAAAATTATATTCTGTAAATCTGCAGAGCTGAGGGTGATTTACAATCCTAACAGCAATACGAAGCAAGATAGATATTTTCCTTAAGTCAGTAAGCACTTACTCAGTAGTAGAAGTCAGTTAAGAAAAGTCACTCATCCTTTGAAGTCCACTGCATTTGATGTTTACAGTATTTACATTTAAAATATTTACACTATTTATTATAGTCCTGATTCATATGATGATTACGAAGATGTAAATTTTATGCAGTTATGCTTTGCTAACAAATTTCAGCTGTGGCAAGCTCTCATTTTTCTTTGGTGTAATTGAGGCTGAGTTTTTGGGATCTGCAGCCAGCAGTGGTAGTCCTCACTCGTTTTTAACATTCATGCCTATCCCAAATGGAATTTTCTCACTCCTCTTTTTATGTATACAAATATGTATTATAAGATGTGAGAGTACCTATTTATTCCTTGTTTGTCTGGCATATTAAGACAACACTCAATTAAGGTGTCCTGGAAGTAGCGCAAGGACTTTCTCACTTGAAATAAGCAGTATTTTTTTCAGTGTGAGACTTACATTTATTTCTACACCTGCTGTTACAGACTGTTTTTTTCAATGTGTTTCCCAGAAGGTGGATCACTGAGATTATTCAGCAATGTCAACCTGGTTGTCACTGCTCAATAATACATGGTATTCTCCAAAGCCTGTTCCAGGAACTGATGGTGTGTGAAGCTCCACTTGGCATGGTAAAGACTTCCCAAATCACTTACAGGTGCTGTGCGAAGCATCCTCACTGAGGCATGTCAAAATTGAGCTATTCACAGATGACACTTTCTTCCTTCGTTGTGGCTGATTTTTTCCCATTTCTTTTCTTCTGTCGGGTATTTTTATCTCACTTATAATCCATATTTGTATGCATTTTTTCCTAGATAAGACCTCAAAGAAGAAAAATACGTGACTGGAGTTTGCTATATTTATGAATGTAATTTATATCATGTGCAAAAGCAGAAGCAGGGCATTTCTTCTCTAAGCATATATCCCACACCAAGCCAGCGTAGGATATTTCTCTGTTTATCTGTATTATGACAAATTACACCACACAAATGTTAAAATGTTCCCAGGGGGCAAAAATGATTACACCACTTGCTACACAGAACCTTTAAACTGGTTTGCTCTGTGAGTAAAAGTGGAACCAGTTTGCTTGCTTGTATTTTTTACAGTCAATAACTAAGACGTTATTTTGAAATGACTAAATGATAAAGTGGCAATTGAAGTCCTGTGTAGATCAATGCGAAGTTATGTTTTTAAAAATAGAAGGGAACGTTAAAGATCATCTACTGCCACCCCCCTACCACAGGCAGGGACACCTCCCACACAGAATCATAGAATCATACAGTCCCAGGTTACCAGAAAAAAGGTGGTTAGGGAAGAACTGGAAATTATTGACCTAAGGATACATATGATTTGAACTAATGTAACTGTTTCTTAAATGAACAAAAGGCCTTAGTATCTACCTAAAAGGCATAGAGTTTGCTTAGAATTGTCTGTTTAAATATACCAGTAAAACTAATCTATGCTCAAACTGACACAGTTTGGAAATTCAAGTAAAATTTAATTTTAGAGAAGGCTCTTCAAATTCTAAAATTCTTCACAGACAGAAAGTTCTTTTTCTGGGGCATGAAGAGAAAAATTGCTTTTACTTTCTTTACCTTCTTTGTGGGTATCATATTGACATCTCAATTAATAAAGTTTTCTTATACACCTTGATAGTGGCTAGATTTCTCCCCTGGTTCCTTTCAGACTGTGGTATGAGAATCTTCAGCAATGAAGCTGACATTGAACACTGACCTAGATGCTGAACATTCCTTTTCTCATGTTGTTTTGGATGATGATTAATCATCATGATCTGATGTTTCTAATTATGTTTCTAACATGCTAAGTAATCAGAGGAGGGGAAAGGGCAAAGGCAAGAGACTATGGAGAAACTGTTTGCCATTTACATTTTATAATGAATGAAAAAGTATGTGAGCAATGTCTAATCCCAGACATTAGCAGTCAAAGAGTAATCTGTCCATCTAGTGATGTAAGGATAGACATTTTTTGTATTTTAGATAAACCTTTCAATCACGTTTACCCAAGAAACTCTCAAAGATAAGGATGTTGTATTTAAAGGCTCACTGCTGTGTAAGTTTGCAAGAATAATATTTTTCTAGAGAATATACTAAGTGTGAGAAATGTTCTATTTCAAAAACATTCTTTGAAAGGCTTTTTGAGTTATAATTGAATTTCACAGAATTAATCAAATCAACTCCCAATATGTTTCCACGAGTGATTAGGATTTACCACACTGTTCTTACATTGCTATTGAACCAGATTATGACATGGCAAGCTCAAACATGGTTTAATAGTAAATAAACAGGACTTAACTTTTGTGAGGTCTGAGTGACAATGAGGGCCACTTTAGACACCAACATATTTTCTCACATCTTATCTGTGATGTCTTAGACATGGGGAAGCAGAGTTCTCCTCTTTCCTCCTTTCTGTTCTTCTTTGATTGTTACTCAATCAACCACATTTTCCCAAGACATCCTTTCCCCATGCCACAAATACGCAGTTTCTCAGACCTAAAATAAATAAATTAATAAGTATAAAAAGTATAAAAATAAATTAACATAAAGGAGTTAATTAAATTTTAGATGAGAATATCATAGCTCAGGATATTGGCAGATTTTTTTTTTTTATGTCATTTACTATTTGATGGCCGGGCCCAGAGAAGGGTGGCAAATGGAGTTAGATCAAGTTGGAGTCCGATCACATGTGGTGTTCCCCAGGGTTCAATGCTGGGTCCAGTCCTGTTCAATATCTTTATTAATGATCTGGACAAAGGGATTGAGTGCACCCTTAGCAAGTTTGCAGATGACACCAAGCTGAGTGGCAGTGTTGATCTACCTGAAGGAAGGGAGGCTCTGCAGAGAGATCTGGACAGGCTGGACTGATGGACTGAGACCAATGGGACGAGATTCAACAAGGCCAAGTGTAGAGTCCTCCATTTAGGTCACAAAAAGCCTATTCAGCGTTATAGATTTGGGGAAGAGTGCCTGGAGAGCTGCCTGGAGGAAAAGGACCTGAGGGTGTTGGCTGACAGCCGGGTGAATATGGCATCTTGACCTGTATCAAAAACAGCATGGCCAACAGGACCAGGGAGGTGATTGTGCCCCTGTACTCAGCACTGGTGAGGCCACACCTTGAGTGCTGTGTTCAGCTCTGGGCCCGTCACTACAAGAAGGACATTGAGGTGTTGGAACGCATCCAGAGCAAGGCAATTAGGCTGGTGATGGGGCTGGAGAACAAGTCCTATGAGGAACGGCTGAGGGAACTGGAGCTGTTTAGCTTAGAGAAGAGGAGGCTGAGGGGAGACCTCATCACTGTCTACAACTACCTGAAAGGAGGTTGTGACGAGGTGGGTACTGGTCTCTTCTCCCAAGTGACAGGAGATAAGACAATAGGAACTGGCCATGAGTTTCACCAGGGGAGGTTCAAACTGGATATTAGGAAGGGTTTCTTTACTGAAAGAGTGGTCAGGCACTGAAACAAACAGTCTGCCCGGGGAAGTGGTTGAGTCACCATCCCTGGAGGTGTTTAAAAAATGGGTAGATGGGTTCTTGAAGAACATAGTTTAGCAGAGAATGGGTACAGTTGGACACTATAATATCAAAAGTCTTTTCCAAATGAGTGATTCTATGATTCTTTTTACATGAAACTTTTGCGTTTAATTTCACTTCCATTTAGTTTTCTGCCCCAGGAAAACAGAACAGTGAAAAAGGGTTAAGAATAGTTCCCACATTTTTAATCAACCTTTTAGAAAGCATTATTTTGTGTGTGTGTGCATTACTGAATTAAATAATTTCAAGGAACATAAAAAATGATAATATTTGGTCAGCATAAGGAATAATGTTTCTACAAATGAATTTCACTCAAGCAATTTACATAAAGGTAAAAGAACACTATTTCTGAGTTAAGAGAAGGAAATATCTTCCCTTTGAGAATCTAATTAAATCATAAGATACTTCAACTTACATCTGTATCACTAGATATATTAACTAAGAAGTAATAAATCTCCACAAAAGTGTGTTCATCCTGGGATATAACAAACTTCTCTGTATATATTTTGATACAAATATAGAGCAGAAAGCTACAACAATGAAGAAACTCCAATATTAAAGTACTGCTGCTCCTAGAAGTAATAAAGAGTGTAAGTGAAGGGAAAATCTTGTGCACGTGCACTTCTGCCTTTGGGCATAACAAAGGCCAGATCAATCCTGAGCACCTTTCCACATCTAATTTTTCCGGACCTGTGAAAGCAGGTCCCAGGCTGGCAGGGTGATAACGTGACTGTTGCATCCTGCCATTCTATGACTGCCTTTCTCTTAGTGGGTTCTTGGATATTTTCCAGTGGAAATACAGCCCACATCTGGATCGCTTTCAGTCCCTTACTGATAGGCTTGGTTTTTATGATTCTCTGATGCAGTTCGGTAGTAGTGTAGTCAGTAAGACAGACCAGGTGGTATAGAGCCACTTTCTGGCTACATATGGCTATTTTCCTATACTCACAAGGCATCACTTCTTCTATACTTTAGTGTAGTTCCTGTGTCAGCCATTTGCCAGAACCCAATGTGTTGCAAGGATGAAGATTCTCCCTAGAAATGCAAGCTAGCAAGTGATTCAATTTCTCCATGGCCCCAGAATTTCTTAGTTTCGGTATTTGCAGTAAGGCAAAGCTGATCTCTAGCAAGTAGATTTTCTTCTGTATTCAACAGGACTTGTATAGACTTTATATGAAACAGGCATGCTATTTTGGTCCAGGTTTCAATTAAAAATACACTATGATATGAATGGTAAACATTTTTTCTAAAATACTCATTTTCATATAAAACTCACAGAAATTTGCGTCTATTTATTACAAGAAAAGGTTCCTGAACGAAACAGTGAGGGTTATTTTAATTTTTGGGTTAATACCGACTATTTTTTTTTATATTTCCTCATTCCAACATTGACTCTTACACATAGGTGGATAAGTAGAGAAATAGTTCTCTGGAATGTGTGAATGTAAGAAGTGACTGCCGTTTCAAAGACATTCTCTCTACATATTGCTAGCCATAAATTCTAAAAATAAGCTTTTATCTCTCTCTCTGATTTTTCCTATAGACTGCTAAGCAACCAACACTGTCAAATCTTCAAAAACTGCAGTCTTCAGTTTCTGTCTCATGCCACTAAAGAAGAAAGTGAATCTCAACTGTCACTTTCATGAAATACTTGTTTATGATAATGTTCAGATAAACAATCTATTCCATCTTTCATCTTCAGACTACTATGGAGCTCATTATAGACAAATTCTATTGAACTGTAGTGTTAAGAAATAAATTCCAGTGCATTTTTTTAATGTGAACTCCCACTTACCTTGCTGCTAGTATCATCAGCTTGTCTAGTACTAAAAAGAAAAAATCCATCTAGCTGTTCAAAGGGATGTTCTCCTTTGTGACAAAGTTGATTGTGTTTGCTGTTGCTATTTTATAAGCCATGCAGTGTATAAGGGCCTTTTATTTTGGGAAAGGAAGAGCTGGCATTTTTGGAACTTCAGTAAGCTTCTCTTAGGAGCTTGACTGTGATGTATTTTTAACATTGTTTGTACATTACAGATCATAAAACAGAGAAAGACTATGGGAAATAAAAGAAAACTAGATTTAAGAAACTTTGACTGATACATGTGACATATACGTGTGACATCCAGATGTGAAAAAAAGTATATATTTTTACCGAATATTTATGACTCCTGTTAGATTTCTAATAACCTCAATGAGACTTAAGGAATAACAGAATTATATAACTTTTAAAAATCTGTTTTCTTCTGTCATACCTGGCTTAGATCTTTCTCCATTTCTGATATTCGTGTATTTTGCTTAGGTTTAATAACATGTATTTTACTCACACAGTTTAAATAGTTTATATTGTTATTTGTTGTAGAATTCATGACATTGCATATGAATATACAATTTATTAGTGAATATTTGTCTCAACTTCAACTGCTGCATTTACTTGTCAGTTTCTTGTTCTTCAGTTTGAACTGTGATATACAATCTTTTCTAAACAGATATCTTGTTTATGGGTGTTCAGTGGTATTGACAAAACCTTTCTTGGACTATGCTTATTTTATGCTAGTAATACTGAGAAACAAAAAATGAGTGAAGGACTAGAGCTTATTTTATGTGGAAGAATGCAACAATGTTCAATGAGACATCTGCTAAGTTTTGCTTTAGAATGATACAAAAATCCAATTTCTTTTAATGCGCAGATTTTGAGTCACTTTCTCTGCCATCTAAATTTATATGTGCGTTTTAGAGATGCAGGAAACAACTATTGCATCTAGACTTCTAGACTTGAGCCTTGAAGGCGCTTTATCTATCATACTGAAAATATATAGATGTAGCGGAACACCTGATAAGCAGCTGTGAATGTGGTTGTCCTCTCATAAACTTGTTCAGCTCATCTACCCATTAATGCTATCCAAGTATGATACGCCTTTATTGAAAAGAATTTCGAATTACACAACTGTTGATATTCTGGTCTTTCTACTCACTGTAGACTTAATGTAATTATAGGTAGTTGGTGAATAAAGTCCTGTATAACACACTCTTCTTATATCAGCTACCTGACATCCCATAGCCTCCAAATAATAATCACGTTCTTAAACCAAGAAAATCATAATTTTGATAGAAAAAACAGATTCCCAGAAGTAAAGAAATACCAGATTTACTGTTGCCCATCCAAGCTGACCTCCCTTTTACTGGCCATCAGTTTCAGCCATTGTGCAAAAGCAAGCTGAGTCCAAATGGCACAGTTACCATTATTTTAACATAATCTGTTCATATTTGTGTGTTTTTTTTCTAGGAAGAAAAAGGTAAGCACACATTTTAATGTTAAGCACTGTTAAGAATAACTACCTGTACATGTAGAACTTCCTTTGACTCCTAAGACCTTAGAAAGTACCCAGTTAGCATTTGAGCTATGAAATGGGCATCATAGCCGTGTAGACTTATTCTGATCTCCCTCCTCACACAGCAGTTTCTGCAGCTACTGTAAATCCAAGTCTCAGTCACTTTTGAGAGGCTGTTTTGTGGCACTGCCTTGGGAAAATCTTCCAAGAAGCTCAAGCAACAGAAGGAAAACAACTTTTCTTCCTCCCTTTGAATCATCCTGCAAAATTTGAGTGAATTTTTATATAATTCTCAAAGCAAAGTTTCCTGCAACATCCTCTGTAGTGGAAAGCATCAAGTAATCAAAATATGCTACCAAATATTCCTTCCAATAACAGACATCACTAATACTTCTGACTGAATTGAGAAAATGATATGCATGTTTAAAAGATTCCACTGAAATTCTGTAAACTCAGGGATGACAGTGCTGACCTTTTAACAAGATAATATTTTTTAAGTTCTCTGAAGTTTACAAATAGTTCTTTGTATGTTTGTGGTCTTCTTCCTAGCATTATGTTGTTATGGCTTTAAAGAGGACTAAAGGACAAATCTGAACCACAGTCCTTGCTTTTGACCCAGTTTTCAGCCTCTACATCCACCCACATAAAATCTAGAAAATGTCACTATCCTTTGTTTGAACACATGTGCATACTTTGTTATGGACCAAGACACCACCGTGCTAAGCAGTATTATAATCACATAGCACAAAAAAGTGGCTGCTTTGTGAAGGCTTTATGTTTTGTGTGTGTGTTGTGTTTATCTCTGGAATAACTGAGTGCCTTCCAGTAGTGCACTGAGCAATGCAAGTACCATCTGGCATGTATTTGTTCACTCACTCTCTCCCTGGAGGGAGAAGTATGTGCAGTGGAGTGTTACATTTCTGAATTTTTGTACATAGGTACTGACATGTGCTATATGAGCTTAGGCTGGAAATGACAAGGTCAAAAATATGCCTTGTACTCGGAGTGAAAAATGGTGATGGTTAGGATGTTCCTTAGTTAATTGTAGATGTGCAAAGTCTTGAGAAATCTCTCACTGTTGCACAAGAAGATGTTAACTTTTGCATTTAATGCAGCGCTTTCCCATCTTGTAGAGCCTCTAATCACCCTCTGTTTTTAGTAAGGATTTGCCAGGGGCCTCCATCCTTTCTCCAGATGGTGTTGGGAGCTGAAGGCAAGAAAAGAGACGAGGAAATGTTAAATTTTAAAGTGTTCATGCTCACAGAAATGAAATCTGTTCTTCCTGATATTAGAAAAAGTAATGACACAACAAATGTTTGCACTCATTCATATCCCGTGCAATCCCGTCTAATGTGCAATGCCATAACATGCATAAATACATGCAGCATTTGGTCATTACAGATGCATTAGTGCTTCCAGAACTTGGAATCAAATATAAATTTTGGTATTTACTGAAAAAAAACATTAAAAACAAGAAAAAATATTGATTATAATTGTTCACAAACAAGCCTAGAAGGGAGATAATAATTATTATTGAAAAAGGAGGTATGTAAAGTAAGATTTTTTTTAATGTCCCAGAGTATTACATATAAAGACAGCTTGCTACACCGTAACATTAAGCTAGCTGAAATGCCAGGGTGGAGTATTTTTGACAAGACAGGCATCCATGTTTCTTTAGGTTATTTTATAACCCAGACAGGTGTCATGTGTAATATGTGTACTTATGCATGAAAAAGGAAAGGAACCTACTGTTTTAAATGTTTTTGAAAAAGAATTTACAGAATACTTCTGAAGAAACCAACATAAATTCACTTGTAATTGTTTAGGTGCCTCTGGATGTGTTGCAATCAAGTGATCTCTTCTTTGTGTATTCTAAGTGGAAGGAGTCTCTATCAGTTCTTCAACTCTTTTCCTTTTTAGTTATTTTTTATTGCTCACAACCTTTCTGTGAAAGTTGTGTATTTGGCTGTGCTCTTTCATGAATCTTCTCTTACACATTTTTTCCTTGTGGATTGTTTGCTTATGAGTTTAGCAGTAGAAATTGTTGATTAATCCATTATTAACAATTTGGGAATGGAACAATTCCGATTTAAAAAAAAAGTATACAAGGGGCAGAACAAGTCACTGGGAGACAAGACTTTGAAATTTCATCATGAATTCTACTATAGAATCATAGAATCATAAGGTTGGAAGAGACCTCTGAGATCATCATGTCCAACCATGCCTGTCTCCCTACTAAACCATATCCCTAAGAAACTCATCAACCGGTCTTCTAAACACTTCCAGGGATGGAGACTCCACCACCTCCCTGGGAAATATGTTCCAATCATTGACCACTCAGTGAAGAAATTCTTCCTAATGTCCAGTCTAAACCTGCCCTGGTGAAACTTGAGGCCACTCCCTCTTGACCTGTTGCTTGTCACTCGCGAGAAGAGAGCAGCACCCACCCTGTCACAACCTCCTTTCAGGCAGTTGTAAACAGTGATTAGGTCTCCCCTCAGCCTCCTCTTCTCTAAGCTAAACAAACCCAATTCCCTCAATCTCTCCTCGTAGGGCTTATTCTCCAGCCCCCTCACCAGCCTTGTTGCCCTTCTCTGCACACGCTCCAGCACCTCAATGTCTCAATTGTAGTGAGGGGCCCAGAACTGAACACAGTACTCGGGGTGAGACCTCACCAGTGCTGAGTACAGGGGCACAATCACCTCCCAGGTCCTGGTGGCCATGCTGTTTCTGATACAGGCCAAGATGCCATTGGCTCTCTTGGCCACCTGAGTACACTGCTGACTCATGTTCAGCCGACTGTCAACCGGCACCCTCAGATCCTTCTCCTGCAGGCAGCTCTCCAGGCACTCTTCCCCAAACCTGTAATGCTGCATGGGCTTGTTGTGACCTAAATGGAGGACTCTGCGCTTGGCCTGTTGAACCTCATCCCATTGGTCTCAGCCTGTCAATCCAGCCTGTCCAGATCTCTCTGTAGAGCCTCCTTTCCTTCAAGCACATTAACCCTTGCACCCAGCTTGGTGTCATCCACAAACTTTCAAAGGGTACATGCAATGCCTTCATCAAGATCATTGATAAAGATGTTGAACAAGACTGGACCCAGCACTGGACCCTGGGGACCGCTGCTCGTGACCAGCTTCCAGCTGGATTTACCTCCATTGTGTATTGTGTACCACTCTTTAGGCCCGGCCATCCAGCTAGTTTTTCACCCAGCAGAGGATGTGCTTGTCCAGGCCAATGGCAGCCAGTTTCTCAAGCAGAATACTGTGAGAAACGGTGTCAAAGTCTTTATACAAGTCCAGATACACCACATCCACAGCCTTTCCCTGGTCCATTAACCAGGTAACCTTTTAATAGAAGCAGATCAGGTTGGTCTGGCAGGACCTGCCTTTCATAAACCCATGTTGACTGGGCCTGATCACCCAGTCGTCCTGCACATGCTGTGTGATAGCACTCAAGACGACCTGCTCCATGACCTTTCCCGGTACCGAGGTCAGGACGACAGGCCTGTAGTTCCCTGGATCCTCCCTCCGACCGTTCTTGTAAATGAAATTCCTATGTTATTTTAAACATGGTACTTAGCTTCTATGTAGCTCGGTTTGTCTTTCTGTACGTAAAACACATAACCTTATCTAACAGATATGCTACGCAATATAATTTTTAAATTAAATAATTGTGTATTTTTTATTTCTTTATATGAAAGTTTTCTCTTAATTCTCTGCTAGGCTGTTAAAGAGCAAATTATTTTGAAATAATTTCTGTGATGCTTTTGTTGCTCCTGATATAAAGGCTCCACCTTTCAAAGGTCACTAAAAGTGCCCAAAGTTTACTGTCAATTTATACGTGTGATTTTCAAAACATAGAAGAAAATCTCTTCTTTTTAAAAAATGACGCTAAAGATTGTCATCTGCTTTTGTACTTATTGCTGAGATAATGTAGTAAAATTAAGAAATTTTCCTATGTCACAGAATGTACAGTTTCCTGTAAGCTTTATCTTGAATTACAAAAATTTACTTAATCTCAACTTAAGTGGCACAAGATGTTGGAAAGAGAGGACAAAATATTGAACTGCTTGCCCTCATTCAGTGTTTCGCAATCTATACCAGTAATGCTGACACTCCCTTTCCCCAGCACACTCCAACACCTTCCTATTTCTTTAGGAATAATATTTCTCAGTTGTTGCTCATCAATGAATTATCTTTTTAAAGTTTTGCACAAGTCTATGTGTTTATAATTTTATACATACATTTCTAAAATGCTACAAAGAAATTTTCATCTGGTTCTTTAACTGCATCATATCTGGGCACTGCTAATTCACAACAGAGATGGAACATCTTAACTCAAATGAAAGTGTTATCAAAATCAGGGAATGATGCTTCCAGCTATGCCATTTCTAGCATGAAAGATGGTATTTTTTTGAAATTAAAGAAAAACTTCCCTAATAATATTACAATTGTGGGAATATTTTTCAGACAAAGCACAAGCCAGTTAGGGATTTATTTGTTATGATCCATTACAGTTCATTCTAAATCAGCCATAAATATTACCAAATAGCTTCATTTAAGTTGTTACCTACTACTGTCAGTCTAGGTCTTTTTGAGATTAATTTTATCAGAATAAAGAGGTGACAGCACTTTCTTAAACTGAACTACAGAAGCCAGGGCTATAGTTCTTAATTTACATTGTCCTCCCATACCCTTAATATCTGGTGGATGAAAACTGTTATTTAATTCATTTGGTGCTTTGATCCACTTTCACGTTTGAAGGTCATAAATGGGGCTTGAGCTCTTTTAAGCCAGATAAAATAAAACTGAATATCTAGCTTAGGAAAGCATGACAAGAGTGTATGTGAACTTTATTTAAAAAAACCGAAAAGTTATCCATTTGTTAAAAATGAGTGTTTTAGATCAGAAGGAAGGAGTCAACTAGGGAAGTAACTGAGGTAAGAAGTCTGCTTTGTTCAGCACTTACAGTAATGGCTAGATTAGCTACCACTCTCTCCACTTTTAGAGGAATGCCTGGTAACTCAGGAGGGAAATAATCAGCCACTGATGGCCTTTAAATGAGTTCCAAAGTACTATTAAGACTTATATGCTCTAAAGAACGCAGTGATTCTCAATAATGACTCTTCTCAGCTTTTACAAATGAATTGAGTGTGTTAACTACCACTTTTTCTTATCTTTCCATTGAGCTCTACTAAACTGTGCTTACTACCAGTTCTGGGGCATCAGCCCTAAGAACCCTGATGCAGTGAATATTAATAAGGGAAGACTACTAAATATTGGTAGCATCAGGACAGTCACTAATGCTATCTATCAACTTTACCTTTTGGGAAAGTTGTGTGCTGCATTCTGCCTATTATAAAACTCCCCTATTCAACTCCTTTGTCAGGAACCAGTAACTGTCTTCCATTTCTTCATAGATATACATTGTCCTTTGTCCAGAATTATATGTTTTTTCCACTGTGCCTGTAGAATTTCTGACTCAAAACCATTGCCAAGGCAGTGTAAAGCAAGAAATTAAATAGTTCTGTCACCAGACATACAATGTAGGATCATGTGTTAAGGCAAGAGAGTCAGCAGAAACTATTGTTTATCCCTCTTCCGCTGCTACTCCTAGCCCTTTCTCTACATGCCTCATTTCTCAGCTAAACAATACAATGACATCAGCCCAAGCCACAATCTAGGAAGTGAGTTGGCCTGTAGATAGAAAGTGGGATGGCCAACTTGCAGGCAGAACCAATTTTTGACATTCACAAAATTTGCCTGAGTTGTTGACAGCACAGGTCTGATGGAGAGCAGGAGAAAGATAAAAAGAGAAAAAGAGAAAGAGGAAAGAGAAAGAGAAAGAGAAAGAGAAAGAGAAAGAGAAAGAGAAAGAGAAAGAGAAAGGAGAAAGAGAAAGAGAAAGAGAAAGAGAAAGAGAAAGAGAAAGAGAAAGAGAAAGAGAAAGAGAAAGAGAAAGAGAAAGAGAAAGAGAAAGAGAAAGAGAAAGAGAAAGGAAGAGAAAGAGAAAGAGAAAGAGAAAGAGAAAGAGAAAGAGAAAGAGAAAGAGAAAGAGAAACCCTGGATGTTATCTATTCATTCATCAGAGGGCAATTTTTTTTTTCCATGTTGTTTATGCATTTCAGTCATTGGATTAAAATAAGTGGACATAAAATTTCAGTCTGTCTGGGTCCTTTTGTCTTCTGTACTGCTTTGTACTCACTCTGTCTCCATAAAGGTTGCATTTATAACTATTTAGTGGAAAATAAAAAAATAGGAATCCTAAAGTCTGTATTCAAGGATTCATTTCAGGAGATATGAATTTGTTAGGCTGAAAAGGGAACTGAATTTACCTTTGTGACTTATTGGTTTGAAAAGAACATCATATAAGTGGTACACACTATCACATTTGCTGGAGTCCAGAGTGATATCAATGTATTTTTTTAAAAAAGAATAAATCAATACTTTAAACTGAAAGGCAAGATCCCACTAATAGCTCTGGCAGGGTGTCTGAAGAAGGTGAGCAGACCACTGTGAATGTAGGCTTGACGGCATATCTTCTCTCATGCAAAGTGCCTGAAGTCATGTTGAGGTGATTCTCTACTCCCATGCTAGAAGCTTGTGTTCTCATCTTCCTCATCTCTTCCCTGTATCCATCTACTAAAGGATGGTGTCAATGCACAGAAGCTGCAATATTACACTTCCTATCAGAACAGACTGGATACAAAAAGCTAGTGATTGTGCAGGTAGCAGTCAGGGGCAGGGAAGGCAAGTGGGTAGAAGATACTTGTGATTTCTCAAAAAAAGCAAGAAAGATCTGGAATAGCATCCCTGCAACTATAATTTTTTTTTCAGAGTGACTTGAAACTCTCTATTTACTATTGCTAACCACTCTAACTACCTAAGTACCTAGTTCTTATTGTTCTTTTTCATAGGATTGATTAGCCATTTTTCATTTACCTATAAACAATAAATAATTTACAACTCCACATTGACATGTCTTTTATTGCTTGAGTAGTTGCTTGACAACTTGTTAAGTGGGAGTTGAGTAATTCAGAGCTGAGAAAATCCTATGGTGGCAGTAAAAAATTATATGATTTAAAAGAAGTTTGTGAAAAGACAAGAGAAAAAGCAATAGGTTTAATACATTTCAAGCAAAGTTGCAAAGAAAAATTCTGCTCACTGTTAACAAAAATGAAAATAACTATAAATAAAAAAAGAGATATATTTAAGCTAGAGAAATAGTGTCTGGTTTACATTTTACTGCACGTAAGTATGACTCACTATTCAAATCTCTGAAATTGGCGATTTATTTCTACCGAGTCTTAGTGGAATATCTTCATTGCAAAAACATTAAAAGAAACTACATATATATAAATATACATGGAAATGCATACAAAGCAATAAATTTAAACTTCAGTTTCTAGAAAGTCATTCTGTGCCATTGGAGTAAGTGCTACCAGTTGGCAGAATATGTAGTATAGTATTTTAGCAAAACAACACATAATCCTACTTAGGTGTAGTCTTGGCTACAAGTATTGTGTTAGACACTAGAAGTTCATTTTTGGTAGAGAAAGATTGGGAACCCAACTCGTATTATTTCCTCATGGACTCAGCCATGAATAAAGATTTGTTTTCTTCTGTGGATAAGAGTCAATTAGAGTCCCAGAGCTGTTTCTTGTTGCAGCAATTACTTCCAGAGCCTGCCATCAGCATCTTAGCACCTGGAATGGTTTCACAAAAATAACTGCTCTTTTTATGTGCTACTTCGCAGTTGAATACTGCAGTATTTGCAGCTGTCTATCTTTTTGTGTTGATAGTTGAATCTGCTGAACTATCAACCTGTTTGTTCTCCAAATGGTTACTGCATAACTAGTAGAATGTATTTGCTATATGCTTCTAGGCAATAATCATAAAGTATGAATTGATGCCTCTTTATACAGTTTTAATACAGCCAAATACTAACTGCAAAAATAAACACGTGGCTTTACGATAGGGAGATCTATGTGTTCTATGTCAGACATTTGCTATTGGCAAACTATTCTTTGAATGTAAAAGTCAATACTTAATCAGAACCTACAACAGTCTGCCTTTAAGTTTCAGAAATAATGGTCTAGTTTCAGGAAATGCAACTTGAAATCCTCTGACACTTCAGAAAGTAGGAAATACTGTACACAACCCAGGCTGTCAAATATGAAAAACAGGAAGTCTGATTAGTTGCTTGCGCTGTTGAAGAACGCATCGGCTTTTTCCCTTTCCAAAGAAACAGGAGAAATACCTAATTGCAACTCATTTTTTATGTCTTGAGTGTCTATGTGCTGCAACAGCACTCCACAGTCCATCTCCAGTAAAAGGCAACATTTGGCTACTGGGGGACACTGTCCCAGGAGTAGATAAGCTGCAGATTAATTCCCAGCTTGGTTGCTGCCTTCTCCTCTCCATATTGCTCACTCACTCCCTCTGCCAATTCTCCCAAACCACTTAGGATCACCACGCATCTGACTATAAACATGGGGTGTAGGTGTCTTTCACTCCTCACATCTATAAATCTGTATGTAATAATTCCCTGAAGGCTGTTCTTTGCTGGGTAGCTCAAGGAAAAAGCACACATTCCTATGCCCTTTTAGTCACCTGCTCAGAGATGGGAGTGTCTTCTGCCTCCACTGCTGCTGAAAACCTTTCTGCTGAGAGGAACTTTCATAAGGCAGCAATTGAAATTCCTGAGCCATTGTGCTGGGTCTGTGCTGAAGGCTGAGCTGTGCTGGTTTCAGCAAGAACTACTTTGCATTCACAAGCACTCAGTAATGTTTTTTGCTATGTGGGACATGTCAGGGATTTATGCTTTGATTGGAGTAGTGCCTGGTTTGTGGTTACAGTGTATGGGCAGTCCTAATGCTTTCAAAAGCATCTTCTAAAATAATGTAAGAATTGAACAAAACAAGACACAGATCTTAAGATGCTGGGTGAGAGAAAGGTTGGAGTAGTCTGAAACCTGAGTGATTATTATTTAACATCCAGCTGTGATCTCTATTGTTGTGCAGCTTGTCAGTAAGGAAGTTTGATCTGAGATATCTATGCATTACAGAGGATGTATTTACACATGTGCAGCAGATAGAAATGAGTACTTATTACTGAGGATCCTTTTTGTTGTTTTATAAGTGGATTTACGAAACTTGGCAGGAATGAAAGAAGATCCCTTTTCTGTGCCCCTGAGAAAGCCTTAGGAACTGTGTCTGCCTGTTTCACTGGCTGCACCTGTGTCAGAGAAGAGGGAAGTGACAGTGAATGTTACCAGTGGAGAATGAAATAAGAATGTGGCAATGGGAACAAGAATTAATGTGAAAGCTGAGATGCTTAGTGAAAGAAGCAAGGAAATGAAAGAATAAGCAGTCCAGAGAATGAGAGGGATGAACACAGGTAACCAGCAAGATGGTCTGAAGAGAAGGGTAGAGCTATTTCCATTGTGAGGTTTTCAAACAAGTTTCAAAGTCAAGTTACCATGCCAACATGTGGCAAGTTGATCTGATAAGTCACTGTTGCTTCCAGCAGCGAGATGTGTTCTCTTGTCTCTTTCCTTCTCCCCACGGGCTCACTGTTCATCTCTGCTGTGTGCTACTTCTAGCTGTGTCTGCTCTGATGCTCGCTGGTTACCTCTGTGACTGCTCACAAACATGGCAGAAAAATGAGCTTGCTAAATACAGAGTAATTCTCTGCTAACGTGAATTCTGTTCCTTCTGCTGCAGAAGGGTTCAGTTAGTGCCTTAGTTGGCTCAATAGACATCTGTCATGTCTATTAGACTCTGGGCCAGGTTATGCCCTGAACAGAAGTAGTGAAAATGTGAAAATGTGAAGTAATACCAGTGAAATCAAACAGTTTTTGAGGTTCAAAGAGCCATGAAAATATTTTCAAGATTTGGACCTTGTACAGCCAAATCATCATGAAGATGGAGGTTCTGTACCATTGATATACCATAGAATCACAGAATCATAGAATCTTCCAGTTGGAAAAGACCTCTGAGATCACCGGGTCCAACTGCACCCCTCATCCTCTAAACTATGTCTCTCAAAAACTCATCTATCCTTTTTTCAAATCCCTCAGGGATGGTGACTCAACCACCTCTCTGGGCACCCTGTTTCAGTGCCTGAGCACCCTTCAGCAAAGAAATTCTTCCTAATGTAAGTCTGAAACACCCCTGGTGAAACTTATGGCCACTTCCTCTTGTCCTGTCACCTGTCACTTGAGAGAAGAGATCAACACTTGTTCTCCCACAGCCCCCTTTCAGGTCATTGAAGACAGTGATGAGGTCTCTCCTCAGCCTTCTCTTCTCTAAGCTAAAGAACCTCACTTTCCTCAGCCATTCCTCATAGGACTTGTTCTCCAGCCTCTTCACCAGCCTTGTCGTCCTACTCTGGATGTGCTCCAGCACCTCAACACCCTTCCTATACTGAGGGGCCCAGAACCGAACACAGTACTCAAGGTGTGGCCTCACCAGTGCTGAGTACAGGGGAAAATAACCTCCCTTGTTCTGCTGGCCACGCTGTTCTTGGTACAGAGCAAGATGCCATTGGCTTTCTTGGCCACCTAGGCAAACTGCTGGCTCATATTCAGCTGGCTGCCAACCAACACCCCCAGGTCCTTCTCCTCCAGGCAGCTGTCCAGCCATTCTTCCCCAAGCCTGTAGCACTGCATGGGGTTGTTTGTCCCAAGTGCAGGACTCGGCACTTAGTCTTGTTAAACTCCATCCCATTCATCTCAGCCCATGGACCCAGCCTGTCCAGGTCCCTCTGTAGAGCCTCCCTTCCTTCAAGCAGATCAAAACTGTCACCCAGCTTGGTGTCATCTGCAGACTTGCTAAGGGTGCATTCGATCCCTTCATCCAGATCATTGATAAAGATATTGAACAGGACTGGACCCAGCACTGAATGCTGGGGAACACTGCTCATGACCGGTTTCCAGCTGGATTTAACTCCATTTTGGGCCCGGCCATGTAGCCAGTTTTTCACCCAGCAGAGGGTGTGCCTGTCCAGGCCAATGGCAGCTAGTTTCTCAAGCAGAATTCTGTGAGAAATGGTGTCAAAGGCTTTACAGAAGTCCAGGTACACCACATCCACAGCCTTTCCCTTGTCCATTAACTGGGTAACCTTGTCATAGAAGGAGATCAGGTTGGTCTGGCAGGACCTGCCTTTCATAAACCCATGTTTATTGGGTCTGATCACCTGGCTGTCCTGCATGTGCTGTGTGATAGCACTCAATATGATCTGCTCCATGACCTTTCCCGGTACCGAGAAGACTGCAAAGACCAACCCTCAATATTCCAACAAGGCTTGGTTAGATACCTGCTTGGCCGATTAAACATCCACAAGTCTATGAGGCCAGACAGGATACACCCAAAGATACTACACCCTGGCAGAGGTCCTTGAGAAACACCTTTCCCTCATCTGTCCACAGTCCTGACTGACTGGGGAAGTGCCGCTCGACTGGAGACTGACGAATGTAACCTCCATTTACAAGAAGTGTCGGAAGGAGGATCGGGGAATTATAGGCCTGTCAGCTTGACCTCGGCCACTGGAGGAGAATTCCTACAGGTTTCCACCATTTTCATACTTTGTTACTTTCTGAATAAGCTATGCTAGAATCAAGTAGACACTGTAATACCAGGTATAAAAACCTGTGAAAAGTCTACCAGTTTTCAATTAAATTTCAGAATTCCTGGGATGATATTCAGAGAAACCAGATGGGATGTCTTTTTAAATACAGTATGCCAGGGCACGTTTGTACAGTAAGATGCAAATTGTGCTTCACGCTTTCCTTAGTGCCTTATCTTGGTTTATAAGGTAGTAGTTGGACCTTGTCTCATTTATCCTTGCAGGGAATGAGGGCACATGAAGTAAACGTCTCTTCCTTGAACTGCTTGTTTTTCCTTGTATGCACTTGAAGCAAGAGGGAAGATAACACAGAGCAAGGATTCCCAATGACCCAACTTGTCACTGACATTCTCCTGATGGATTGCATCATCTTAGAGTAGAACTGTCACACTCCTTACTCCTCTTATGCTTGTGTTACATTTTTTTTGTGTAAGAAATTCACATTGTGCTATGAGAATACGGTGCTGTTTTTCTTCGTGTAAACAGGATAGGTAACTCATGGCAACATTCCTTCTCCAGTTCAACGTCACCCACCTGTTATTGCCAGCAGACTGGTAAGGAGGAGGTTTTGCTTTAAATTAGACAGAATGGAGAGTGAAATCTGAACCTTGGGCATCTTGGTAATGATTGGCTGAGAATACTGCTCTACATCCCAATACTTGTGAAGTTTAATTATAGTTGTTTTTAAAGACCGTGTTTCTAAGAATTAAAGGGGGCAGTTTTGTATTTATATACGCATCTCTGACAGTTTGTCACATGTTATTTTATCAACTGCAGTAAATTAGCTGTAGCAAAATTCATTTCTGCATTGAAAAAGTCAGACGCTTCTCGCAAGTTATTGAAGGAAAAGAAAAAAGGGTAAACCGCTCAAATGCATGTTTTTCAACTACTGCCCAAGTTCAGCCGATATATTTTAAAACTTAGGATGATGGTGGTTGAATCTCTTGGATGTGACCAACTTTTATCTGACCTACATTATCCACAGTAATTTTTACTGTAAGCTTATCTTTACAGTGTTTGTTCCACAACATCAACAGTGTCTTTAACACATTATTCACAGAAACAGCATGGTCTGAGATTTTGCTGATGATGTTACTTCACAAGGGCTCCCAGTGACTCATTGTCTGAAGTGTTCTGATAATTGAACACATCATACTCGGAAACCCTCCCTTGACACATGGTGTGTGGTGAACATATAATTGTGTGTTTAGTTAGGCCAGAAGTTATAGTAGACTAAATAGAGTTATGTAAAATTTTACCATTTTTAGTTCATTGTTGGATTTAAGTTTGGTGAAACCGTGGTCTCTTTGCATTTAGATCCTCTTTATCATAATCTGTATTTAAAATGTCCTGCTACTGAAAAAAATATGTTTAAAGCAGGATTTCTTCATTTAACACTTATTTTAGATCTATTCAGATCTAACAATCATCTTCAGTTTTCCCCTGCTCAGTATAAACCCATTTCTCTTGAGTCAGTCTCTTAATCTGAAAGGCTTGGGTTTTTCCTCTGTAATTCATTCCACTTCGGTTTTTTTTTCCTATCAGTTTACAAGCAGGTATCTGTAAAAGAATTCATTTGAGAAACTCATCTGAACCAAGGGAGCATAGTAGCCTTTATGAAAATATGGGACACATACTCTCACCTATGTTGCTAAATTAATCTCAAACAGACTATTTCTGCAATAAGGTGTTAGTTAGTAGCGAGAGTAGCACCATGTGGCTTGAAAGAAATTGTATATCTCACACTATGAAATACACTTCAGATAAGGTATATTAGCTTGTTGTGCTTTGATGTGGAAATCTGTACTATTACATCCTCAAAAACTACTGCACTCTCTTCTGAGATTTTTATTTTTGAAATGAAAACTGTGAGAAAAAAAAAAAAGAGGTTAGGTTTTACAGCTCATCTTCCCAGTAAATGAAAGGCTATTTTTGGACTTGTGTCTGTTTTATAGATAATTTGACTATTGAGGTTTCCAGATAACACTGAAAATTTATGTTTAGCACAAATTCAAGTACTTACCTGAACTTTAAAGGCTGAGAACAACAAACAAAACTTTCAGTCTTTGTTAAGAAGAAATACAAAATATATGGCAAGAAACTTAACTGCTGCACTAGTCATCATGAATGTTGACAGAAAGTATGAAAGGTAGATTTTTGGTCAGTGGAACCGTATTTTAGATTACCTAATAACTGTTCCAAAATATTCCTATTTGGTTTTAAGTGTAAAAAACTATTAGGTTAGGAAGAAAGCTAGCTGTTATTAACCTTGAGTGGGACTGGTAGAGAATATCAAAGTACTAACTGGCATATTTTAGCACTTTTTTTTTGGTTGGAAAGTACAAATCCATCAAAATCTAATCTGCCTGTGAAAAAAAAAAAATTCAGTTTGTTTCTTCTTTCAAAAATGTATTGGGGTAATAAATTTCCAAATAGGCAATATTTCCTTTTTAAATATTTTGAATACAAATGGTTTGAAATAATGGTATTTTTTATAACAGAAACTGTAAAAAATAATGTGTAAAAAAATCGAAACTGAACCAAAACCTTGTGATAATCTAGACTGATCATTGAGCATAGTTTTCTGTTGCTGTTGTTGAAATTTTAATTTTTCCCCTATTAAAAGAGAGAAAAAAATCTCAAACACTGCAAAATCTCAATTTGTTCTCTTCAAGGAAAAAAACTAATCATGAAAGTATAGGAGATACACATTCTTTGAATAAAGAAAGTATTTTAAAAACATTATTCTTCATCTTACAATAACACTGAGCATATATGTCAGTTAGCTAATTAACTTCTAGTAGGAAACTATATTGCTTAGGAAAACAAGCCTAGATTAGAGCAAACTATATTAGTAAGAAGATTTCCTATTAGGAGTAAAGTAACGACAGTTTCAGGAATAAGATTATCCTTAGATTTTTAAAAATTATACTGATATTCAAGGGCTATAAAGACAGTGCATTTTGCTAAAACATCTGATTTTTCTTCTGTTAATCTATTTACAGTTCTCATTCATTGCATGCACAGGGTGATATGATTTTTTTTCTCCTAAGGCATCAAAGTGATATTAAACATGGCAAAATAGGAAGGATCTAATTTCCTTGAAGAGAATCAGGAGTTTAGATACTGCCTCTGTTTGATGGAGTATGTTTTTTGCGCATTCTCTTTAGTGTTGAATTAGAAATAGAGTACCTTATTGCCTGAGCAAAATGCTGTAGACGTAATGAATTTTCTTCAACTGGGCCATGTTAATATCCATCTTTATTTTCCTTATAATTTTCATTAACAACTAAGAAAATTGTAAACCAAAATATGCAGTATGTACACTTCTGGTATAATTTAGTACATAGTGGCCCATACTTATTTGCTAGCACTGTGTAATTTAAACTTACTAAAATTATGTCCCAGAACATTGTTTGAACCAAAAAAGTGAAAAGAGCAATTATTCTTTGCACAAAAAAGTGACATAAAAAGATGTTGTTACTGAGTTTGGAGTAGCAAGATTACACATTACTGAAGTATTACAGTTCTGGGCCTTCGTAGGTACCCATCCTTGGCTAATATATGCTGGAGTACATGATACACAAACACGGACTACAGATTTCTTATTGAACAGAGCAGTTTGAAAGAGCCTGGCAAAACTAAAAAACAGAATCATTTAAATACGGGATGGAATATAATATAAAATGCAGTGTGCACGGAAGTACATTATCGAATTTAGGACTTAGAATCAGAAGGCAGTTTTATATGGTAATAATGTACATCGTATGTTTATTTTTCTATTTGGAATAATAATAAACAATAGCTCCAATTTGGAAAAGACTATGTGAATTGACCTGCAGGCTGTCTCTTTGCCATGTTGATGCATTTTACCAATGCATTTCTGCTTTACAGAAGATACTTCTACACTTAGGCTCCTAATTTTCAGACCCTTCCAGGAATCACTGTACACTTGAGTTAATTCAGTCGCTCCTCAAATGAGAATGAAGCACACCTAATACTATTATTTGTCTTTGCTTTTCTTCCCATTGCCATTAAGTGTAAACTTACTGAGTTTTCTTTCTTCACTCACCTCTGCGCCAACTATCTTCCAGCCTCAGCCATCCTGTGATTCTATGGTGTCCATGATCTATTCTTATGCGTTTGCAAATCTTATGTATTCTTCATTCTCTGGCAATAACAGATTATACAGAAAATGGCTTTAAATGGATCAGTTAACCTTTTGAGAGATTGTATGTATTTCAAAAATTAGAATATTATCCAGTGTATCCTTAATAAACAAAAAGTTCAGCATGAAGATTATATAACTTGTGCTAAAGAAATGACAAGTTCATGGTTACATTAAACTGATGTAATAGTAACACCAATTACTCAGCTAGGGTTAGCTGCAATGATTTCTTTTGTTTTTAACAGGATTTAGGTTAGACACAACAAGGCATATCTTTACCAGTAGGTGGCAATTAGCTCGCTTGATAACCATGGAAGATGGAACTTATTGGAGTTTGTTTTCTCTCATTTCAGGACCCCATTCAAGAGAGTTTTGGTGTTTAAAATAAAGGTAATTAAGTAATTGCAAACTAATTATCCAAATTTTATCATGACTGTGATTCAGCATTATTCAAATTTTGGAAATTAATACATATAATTAGCTTACATTGGTGCAAATTTCTGCAGACTGAATGGTACTATGTTACCGTATTTTGCTTCCAGACAAGAAAAATAGTATGCAGTTGATCAGGATAATGCTAGACTAAATTATCTTCAAGTGATTTTTAACTGGCTAGTACAGCTGTAAAAACCAATATAATCTCCTAAATATTCCCATGCATTAATATTTTGTAAATTTGGTAAAAATCAGAGTTTTGGATGTGTGCAAAACCAAATTTCCTACAAGGTCTGACTTCCTGCTGAAAGCAAGATCACCTAGAGCAGGCTGAAGAGGGTCCACTCTAGTTTGATTTTTGATATCTCCAATAATGGAAACATCATAGCTTCTCTAGGCAACCTTTTCCAATATCCCCCCTCTCTCATCATAAAAAAGTTCCTGGTTAAATAAAATTCCATGTAATTCTGTTCACACTTATTGCCTTTTGTCCTATCACTGGGTGTCACTGCCAAGAGACTGGCTTCATCATCCATGAATGAAGTCAGTCTAGACTGTTGAAAACTTCTCCAGTATCTTTTGTTAGCCAATAACATCATTAAACAAGGGATGACTCAAAAGCCATTGAGTTGCTATCTCTACAAACAAGCATCTTACACAGTTGTGGCACTTTCACTGACTAGAAAGATCGGATAGCAGCCTCTACACACATGTTTTGTTCAGTAACACAGAAACATTTGTTGAAATATGTATTGTGTTATCACTGTGGCAACTAAGCTTCATAAAGTGTAACTTCTGAAGTTGTCTACACAGTACTGCAAACTGGACTCACCACCAAGTCATCCCCACCCTTTTTCCAGCTAAAGAACTACACTGGGAATTACTGCTTATTTTTCTGCTGCCTCAGAGAGGAAGTTCAGACCCTTCTCCACTCCGAAAATCCCTTCCTCAACTTCTTGATTCTCTTGCTAGCATTGTTTGAATATCTGTTGTGGCTATACAGGGAATGAGAGATAAGACCTATTGGGACTTTCTCAGCTTGTAGGGACGTAAAATACCTTAACCATTTCTACATTATTTATGCGGTTCTTATACCTTTCCTATATTGCTCAGAACTTAATGCAGAGGAAAGACTAAAAGAATAACTCAAGCTTATACAATACTAACCAGGTAACCCTAGCAGATCTGTGCCTGACATGTGTTTGATCTTTGTAATTTTGCTAACTGTTTCTGCTAACAATCAAATATTGTATGAAGTCACCAACTATTAGATACGAACCTGAAATTACATTATGAAATCTAGGTAGTGCCAAAGATGTATTGATGAAGTCTAGCACGTCAGGAGGTGATATCATTGACGAAATGGGGTGCATTATAATTATATACCTCACTTCAGGGGAACAGGACTTGCGCTTTTCCTGAGTGAATGCAGAGCACATATAGAATGCATAAAGCCCATGTTCCCTTACGTCCCTCATTCCTTTAATTTGATGCATGAAAGAGACATTGATTTTCTTGTTGTAGTAATGCAGCCATATTCTGCTACAAAACTGAAAATGTCAAAGGTTTTATCATAATTCTTTACCAGTAGCAAATTAGAGATGGAAGAGGCTATAAGAATTAAGGAATTAGTAACACCTTCTATTAGTTCCGTCTCTGTTGGCCCTCTGCTTTGATTTTTCATCTCTTTGGTACCATTTCTTTGTATTTCAGAGAGAATTCCAGAGCTGAGACTTGTCCTGTTAAAAGAAGTGAATCTGATGACTGTTGATAAATTTAAATGTAGTAAGTGTTTCTACAAAGTAATATTCAATGCTATTATGATTCTGTATTTATCTCTCTACATCCACAAAAGGCAGTCTGCATAATACAAGTTAGGAAATCTTTTGGTCCTGATGAAATTTCACTGTAAGTGATAAAATACTACTAATAATATATCTAGCCTAAATAAAAATAAATAAAAATAAATAAAAATCATTGATTACAAAATGTATCCTCTCATATATTACAGCATTGTAAAATGTGAACCAGTTACCTGTAATGAATGCCATTTTTACTTCTGCTTATCTTTTGTGGTTCCACATCACCAAGCAAGATTCATAAACCTTTGAAGAAACACTGTGTTTTGTGTGAGTGTAATGCATGCTTTCCAAAAGCACAACTATCTCTTCTCTTCATGAGAGTTATTGCATAGACATGCCTGTTTTGCTTTCTCCTGTCTTCATGCTCTGTTTTTAATGCTGTGTAAGTGAGTAGAGCTAAGAGACTTCTGATGTTCAAGATTCTTAAAAATATCAGGAAGACAAAAAATGTATATTCTAGATAGATTTTTCTAAGCTAAAAAAAATATAGCTACTTGTATGAAACTTAAAAAGAAAGATACGAATTAATTGCAATATGTTTTGTTTGGTTTGCCATACTGTAGAATCAAAATACTAACTAGAAATGCACTAAAACTCAAATGTCAAGATTTAAAAAAAAGCTACATGTAGAATAGATGTGAGTGAACACACCCATGACATTTTATGTTTGTAGCATCTATGCCTTTACAGATATACTCTAGATACTACCAATGATGGTCAGGTTAAAAGAATAAATGCTTGTAACAGTATGACAGTTCAGAACACTTGTAAATGTGAATACTTGTAGCCTTGTCTTTACTAGCATTGCACTGCACAAAAAATAACCTTGTAGGCTACTAAACACTACCTTTCTTTTACACTGTAATGTCAGCATCAATAAAAGCAACTGGAATTATGTCTACAACTGTTCCTTTGAACGAGTTCCTTTTCTGCAAATTCTAAGATTCTTAAAGTTTCTTGCTGGCACCTCAACAGTCATTCTGCTAAAAAATGTACCTTAGAATGGAGTGAAGATTAGGTTTTTAAAAAGACCACTTTATTTAGCAACACTCTCATCTCATGGACATCTACTGTCAGTGTCCATGGTTCACCTCACATCAAACAAGTGTCAAATATTCTTACACTAGGTCCTGTCCTGTCACTGCAGGGAAAGAAGTGCAGATGTACTGAAATAAGATGCACCAAATGGTCCTGGCCACAGATCATATGGAAGAGGCTTTAGTGGGTACATCTGAAGCTGTTTTAATCAGCCACAGCATCTTTGGCTGTAAAGAAGATATGTCATTATAACACTGGCTAGGGATTTTTTTCAGAAAGAGACACGGTTTTCCTTTAAGGTAGGTTATTTATCCATCCACAATATATATATAGCTGTCCTACCACCAGGTGATTAATATATATAAAGTAACTAAGATATCTAGAGAGTTACCTTTCTGTTTAACTTGAGATTTTTTTCTTTCCTCAGATGACCTGTTAGTTTTTGGTTGTCTTTCCATAGCATTTGACTTTACCTCCCTTTCTCCCCAGTATCTGTACACTATGCAATGCAGTGCCATGAACAGATATTTGACCTAGCTGTGAGTAAGGTTTCTTGGGTGCTGGCAGCAGCATGACTCTGTTCTGATGCATGATCTGAGCCTCCTCTGAGTGGAAAATGAGCCCCATGGGATTGCTCTACTAAGTTGCCAATATGGCTCCTAGGACTGAGGCTAGTTAACATACAGCCTGTCGTACTTTTGACCTATGTTCCGATCAGGAAATGTAACAATGAGAAACATCTGCTTATTCTTTTTGTATCTTGGGGACAGTGAGAGAAACATATCACTGAAGCTTTAGATTAGTGTGAAATAATAATAATAAAAAACATTTTAAAAACTATAACCTCTGTTGTGCTCCCTGTTTTCTTTCTTTTTTTTTTTTTTTTTTTTTTTGTGTTACAGCAGTAGTGACCCTATCGGTGAAATTTCAGGCTGGCACTAATGTAATACAGCAGCAATTCATAGTGAACATCTGGCCTCTTTTCCTCTTGTCTGTCATTGCCCATTCTAACCCAAGAGCATGGCCCTGGTGGCTGGTAAACAAGTATGAGGGAAAACAAAGCATAGGTACCATCTGTCTCCTTCTGTGTTTGCTCATAATATGATTTCGTGTTATTTATTTTCTAAGCAGGGTCAAGAGCTTCAATGCAGTCATAGTGAGATAAATTTGACTTACAACATATCTTTCATAAACATTGTCTTGTAAACTGTGGAGTAGCTGGGCAGAATGGTCTAGATGAAAATATTGTGTCACAACTTTTGGTCTAGTTGGAAACCTATGCAGAGAGATACTTTGAATAACTATGTTACATTATGAAAATGGAAGGGATATTCAGTAGGATTTTGTGAGGGTTCTTGTGTCCCTGCTGCCTTTGAGTGTTTTTGATAATGGCCAGATGGTAACAAAGCAAGCAAGAAATGTCTCCTGGTGTGTTAGCTGAGAGGTTTTGAACGTGAGGCAGAACTAATGTCTTACAAGGCAAACACCACCCTGGAAAACAGAGCGAAGAATAATTTGAGATAAATGATATAATCTTGTCCTGTGCAAAATGAGTCATCGAAAAAAATATTTCCAGACTCAAGATTGTTTAGACTAAAGCAGAACTGGAGCAGGAGGTTTATGTGAAAGGAGTCTCGGTTTTGTAAGAAAAATAGTAAAATTCTGTTGTCGCAGTGAAGATTCAGACCAAGTGTTAGGAAAATGTTCTTAACTAGAAAGAAAGCCAAAATGTGTACAGTCTCTCTGGGGGGATTAATGAGGCTTTATTTGTTCAAGTCTTCACACTGCTGTGGACAAGTAAATATTAATAGGTATATTGTTATGATTGGTCTTATCCTGCCTGTATGAATGAATCGCATAACTTCTAGGGATCTTTCTAGCTTAACATTGCTGGATCTTGAACAACAAACTAACCTTCACATATGATTCAAGAATGGTTTCTTTATTAAACTAACACAAGTGACGTTGGAGTAAATATAAAGATGTAGAGAGCTGTATTAAACTTTTTGTTTCTTTGGTTCTGCTTTGTTAAGTACTGTTAAGCTACTAGTTTACTAAAAAATAATTCTACTATTACTAAATTGTTCTGCATCAGATTGTAATTGTCTTACAATCCTGCACCTGGCTACCAATTTGCTCTATTTATGTTAATTGTGACCTGTAAGAAAGATAATTATTCTTCCTTGAAAAATAAGAATGAGAAGATCGTTGTTCAAGCTAACAGAAAGTCAAGATAAATGTGGTAATAAATTTTGGGTACTTGGAAGATATAGAAGAGAATTAGACACCCCTTTATGCGTCTGGAAGAAAAACATGAGACAAAACTTTAATGCATACATTGATTCATACTTTTTCTGAGAAAAGAGTAATAATAATGAAAAATTAATGAAAATTTGTAATCTATTTATCAATGAAACATGCATTTATAAGTGAAGATAAATCTGCCATACTCAGTTATTCAGTGTTAAAAAAATCCATCATTATTTTATTCTACCTGAGAATTTTGAAAACTTCTGTATCTCAGGAAAATGGCAACGGGTTCTAGTATAACTGCAGTGACTCTGCAGATTCTCCTGAAATGCACCCTGACAGTCAGATAGGAAATTCCTTTGCAGGAAGCGGACTACGAGTTTTGTGACTGGAAGAGATCGTATTTACCCAAATATGCACTTGAAATGCCTTTTCAATAGCTTGAGAAGGCACTCCAGCCCTGGAAGAGCTTTATTTATTAAATCAGTATTTATGTATTTTTGTGGGTGGTCAGATAATGCTCAGGTGCACAATGAGGCCTGTAAATGGCAACAATAAGCTATCGAATTTTTAGGCTATTAAATTTCTTGAAATAGATGTTTGACTTATAAAGCTCTTAAAGTTATGGAGTGATTCTGATGAATGTTTAAAATCATAGCAGGGTTTGGGATGCTTTTAATTATTACTATGTTTTTTCCCCCCAACAGTTGCATTTACTGTTTGAAGTGATTTTCTTTTCCGTAAATATATCCTTTTTTTTTCCTTAAACTGACTTTATTTTTTATAGAACTAAAAACTGCATTTATTGGAAAGTCTGCAGCATAAATCAGAGTCAGAAAATGCAGGTAGGAATACTGAGGTAGTCAAATAAAGTGATTTTAATACTCCTTTTCACTCCTCAGTTATTGTAGTCCTATTCAGTTTTTCTTTAAAAAGACAAATGATTTAATTTAATTTGGCTTAATATTATACCAATATCATGTTGTATGCTTGCAGTGTACATTGTGTACTTTTCATTTATGTGTACATTTTGCTTTTGTGTTCTTATATCTTTGCTGTAGATGACATCAACATCACTCTGTTATGCTGGATAATCTAATTCCTATTGTTAAAATAAAACTCAGACTATACTGATGAATTCAATGGGAATATTTATCAGTATTTAGACCTTTCACCTTTAGTGTTTAGACCTTTCACTGTTAGGGATGGTTGGGAGGCCTCCACAACTGGTAAGAACTGCTAGACTTCCAGAAAATAGGACTCATAGAAGATGTAATCGCTGTGAAGCATAACTCAGTGGTTTAATCAGTATCTCATTTCAGTAACACTACATATTTGAGGTAGATTTAGTCATGTGAAAAAGCTTGGCACAGATTAAGTGTGTTCAGTGCTAATCTCTTCAGTCTTATAAAAAATATTGATCTAGAATTCCACGTTTTCATTACAAATTTGATGGTAATAAAAGTATTTTACTGTTATATTTGTGCTCATGGCAATACATTCATTCTTATACAAGTCCTGGAAATTATTCTGTGTTTACTAAACATCTTACTTGATGCTTTGCAGTGGATATTTGAGAACGGATGTTCTTTGACCCAGTAACTCTGGGTAAAATAATGTGTTATACTACACGTAGAGTTAAAGAGTTAATCTTTATGTGTTATATCAGAGAGTTCAAGTGTATCCTTTTTCTTTAGGATACTGATCTTTTTAATCTCGTATAGTATATTGAAGTGTTTGTATTTTGATGTAAACATTTAGTGGATGTGATTCTCACCGCAATGCTTTCTCTTTAATGATCCCTGAAGTGTAACTTGATTTACTGTACAATATCAGACCTTTGGAACTTACTAATATTCTTAAGTGACCTTACCAGATTAACAAACAATTTTACAGGAAGCTGGTTAGGATTACAGGTACTCTGTGTAAACCCCCCCTGTAATATGCCTGGATTTTTCTCATAAATTTCCCTAAGTATATATTCCAGGAAAATGCATATTGCATATCTAATAAAGATCAGTATAATGCATCTTCCTTACCTACTGTCATATAGGCAATGTAAAGTTGGAAGCTCCATTTAAATAAAAGGAAATGAGGTTGGAGGATTTTGACAGCAACGGTAGTGTACCCACAAACATTTTTCCTAATTGCAATGGAACTGCAATGAAAAGGTTATTTGAATTAGTTGTATTCACAAGGATTTTTTACATAACTGACTATGCATGAGATTCATGGAACCATTAAAACTCAAAGACAAACCTTGGTGGAAGGCAACATGAGAAAAAAAAGCCATGACAATTTTAATAATGATTCAGTGAGCTATAAAGCATGAGGGAAATTCAGATGAGATTCTGACATCAGGTAAAGACATACTGTATTTTTTAGAATTTGATAGGTCAAGTGAAATGGTACCTTTATGTAAATGATACCGTTAAGCAAATGAAAGATCCTGGTGGATGCTTGCAGATAGCGTCAGCCTTGAACCATCTCTGCCTCCCATGTTCTCTGGTCAAGTTGTGCCAACATCAGCTCTCTGCAATTTTCTGAGTTGCTTCCTTTCACTTTTCATGAGTTCTACATTGCTCTTGTTAACTAAACATATGCCAGAGGAAGCTTAAATGCAGAGCTATATAAATGGAAAAATTAAAATTGAGCATGAGTTTTTAGTGAATAAAAAATTACAGGAACATTCCAAACCCCTGAATTTCTGTTGATTGTATCAAGTGTCTTGTACTGGAGACAGAAGGTTGATTTTCTTGAGGTAAAGGTCATGTGAAAGACTGAATACAAGACTGAATAATAATGATGAATAATATAGAAGAAATGTATTTAAATTCATACAGAGAAATAAACAATGCAGTAAATTACTATATGGTTGGATAACAACCTTTCAGTATCACAGTTTTGAAGATTTCTCAAAACAAATTCTTGTGCAATTATAAAATGTACAACAGTGTCTGTTCTCCTATAACAAAACACGAATTACCAAAGAAATTTTGCTTGCCAAATCTAATGTATTCAGGAAATCTTATTCATTATACTACTTCATGTGAATAACAGTTTAAGTCTTACCTTTTCAGTGACTTAGAAGGGTATACAGGGTGAAATTTAAACCATCAGAGAAAACCTGCCAGATGAAGTGATAAAGAATCTGGACAAATGATGAATTCCGAGGGCAAAATGCTTTTTTTGCAGACAAGTTGTTTAGTGGCAGACAGAAGGAATTTTTTAAAAGTCTGCTTTATTCCAATGACAGATTTAATTTTCTCAAAAGTCTATTTTCCTTCTGTCACCAAAAAATAATTTTGTTAAGCTTCTTACTTCCTTCAGCGGATAAATATGTCCCAGTGCACTATTGTCAACCAAATGTTGCTGTCGTTTTACCAGCAGAAATAAACAAAGCGAATGTTATTTTCTAAATAAAATTGATACTTAAATTTATTTTGGGATAATAAAAAAGAGGAACATATTTAGAAGTCACCCTGAAATTCAGGAAACTTTTCTCAGCTGATATGCAGCCTGATGATAGGTATATAAAAGCAAGGTTAATAGGAAAGACCAGGTCATCATGCTATTGAACTCTGTGAGAAAGCAGAAAGACTGAAAAGGTATTCTGTATGTTTTGTGGGTGAGCTGTTGAAGAAGACTGTAATACCCCACTCAGGCTTTTTCAGGCTTAGTAACTGTTCTGAAAGTAAATGTATAATATTCTGCTGCTCATCTAACATGGCTTTTAAGAAAAAATATTATGTAGAGGAATGGTCAAAGTATTCCAATATTTTCCAACTGAAAATGAGTTTTCAGCTAAGAGAAATTTCAAAAGAAACCTTTGCTCTCTTTAACTATTTTACATATTTTTCTTCTATTTCATCAGAAAAAAAACTAATTTCCTGGAAATTATCATGGCTGTAAATAAGAATTGTACATTTAGATTTCACTTTTGAATTCTGTAATCCTGAACAATGAGCTAAAATGTAGTTTTTTTGGTTGTTTTCAGCAGAGGGTTTTTTGAGCATTGTACGAAGTCTCCCACTAAATACCTGTTTATCCTTAAAATCCTGCCTGTCAAGCAACTTATACTTCTGTGCTTTCCTTGGTTTTCTGAAGATCACACTACAAGGACATTATAGCTGTAAGGTAGTTCTCTTATTTCTTCATTTTCACTGACTGGAATCTATTCTAACATATTTTTTCCATTAGTTCTACTGACAGGTCCTTAAGCAACTGAAGTTGCTACAACTCAGGATAGCAGGACTTCAGATAAAAACTCTCAGGTTTTTGGCATGCATGTTAAACTCACGACAATTTAACAGGAAAGGAAGAAAACTGCACTGCCTTGAAGTAGCCTGTCTTGTGTGCTTCTCCCACCTCCAGACAGATTCCACTTTGACAGCAGACAGTAAGATAAGGCCAAACTCAAGTATCCGCACATTCTAAAGACTGCTATCCATTTTAAATTACTCCTGTCTTAAATCTTGTTAAAAATTTATATTTAGCTAAAATAATAGATGTTTTCGACATTTAAAAGTACTTTTTTGTCCCTCTTGTGTTTACGTTCATAGATTAAAAATGTGATCTTCTTAAAATAAAATAAAAAATGTATCTGAAACTCAATTTCATTTATACACCGTAGTTCACCTCATCTATCCCAAAGCATTCCACATACTATATACATCTCAGCCACAAATGTCAACAGATAAAATAATATATTTGAGGAACCTGTACCATAAAGAGGTTCAGTGTAGTTGCCAGTATTCTAGTAGCCCTGGAACAACTCTGTTACAACTGGAGATTGCAGCAAGCCAACGATACAGACCATGACATAAGGAAATCTGCTTCTCTCTATCTCGTCTCAGTTGCTGTGCTTTTTCTTGACTCAGCCAGTACTGCAATATTCGTTCACCTGCTTTAGCTGTATAAAGTGATATGTATCACCTTTTAGGAGAGTTCCTGTCATCCTTTTTTTCTGTTGTGAATCTCAGAGGCTTGGATACGCATCTCAGTTGTAAGGTGCTCAGCAAAATGGTTCAGTTGGTATTTTTGATACATCTCCATTTCTGTATATTGCCAAGTCTTGATACTTTGCGGTTGCTGCTTAGTTTCAGCAGCTGTTTATGCATGTAACTGCCATAAAGCCATTTGTGCACGTGTGTAACTGCCATAAAGAAAAGTTGCTGGTTCTTGAAGTACCAGGCCATGATTCCATAAACTCCTGTTTAAGAAGTTTTACTTGAGCAGGCATTCCTGTGCTACCTTTATGGCATAAGGCAGAGCTTATCCTCCCTAGATCTCCTAGCAAATATAGCAATGCAAAGACTCATACAGATAACAAACAGTATACAAAGGCAAAAGCGTAGAATCATAGAATCCCAGAACAGTTTGGGTTTGAAGGAATCATAGAATCATACAATGGTTTGTGTTGGAATGGACCTTAGAGATCATCCAGTTCCAACCCCTCTGCCATGGGCATGGACACCTACCAACAGACCAGACTGCTCAAGCCCCCATCCAACCTGGTCTTGAACACCTCCAGGGAGGGGGCACCCACAGCCTCCCTAGGTGACGTGTTCCAGTGCCTCACCACATTCAGCGTGAAGAATTTCTTCCTAATGTCTAATCTAAGTCTTCCCCTTTTCATTTAAAAGTGTTTCCCCTCATCCTATCACTAAAAACCCCTGTAAAAAGTCCCTCCCCATCTTACCTGTAGCCCCTTAGGTACTGGAAGGCCGCTATGAAATCTGGAGCCTTTTTCTCCAGGCTGAACAAGCCCAGCTCTCTCAGCCTGTCCCCATAGCAGAGGTGCTCCTCCCTCATCTTTGTATCCCTCCTCTGGACTCGCTCCAACAGTTTCATATCCTTCTTACGTTTAGGATTCCAGAAGTGGACATAATACTCCAGGTGGGTTTTCACTATAGAAGAGTAGAGGGTGAGAATCACCTCCCTCAAACTTCTGGCAATGTTTCATTTGATGCAGCCCATGTCACAGTTAGATTTCTGAGCTGTGTGCACATATTACCTGCTCATGTTGAGCTTATCATCAATCAGCACCTCAAGCCCTTCTCCACAGGGCTGCTCTCAATCACATCATCTGCCATCTTGTATTGATACTGAGGGTTGCCCTGCCCCCTTGGACTTAACCTTGTTGAACCTCAAGAGGTTCACGCAGGCCCACTTCTTCAGCTTGTCCGTGTCCCTCTGGATGACAACCCATCCTTCTGGTGTGACCACTGCCCCACTCAGCTTGGTGTCATCTGCGAACTTGCTGAGGGTGCATTCAATCTTGCTGCCTATATCATCAATGAAAATCTTGAACAGCACTGGTGCCCCTACAGACCCCAGAAGGACATCATTCATCAAGCATCTCTGTCTGGACATCGAGCCATTGACCACTACTCTCTGAATGTGATCATCCAACCAATTCCTTATCTACTGAACAGTCCACCCATCAAATCCATGTCACTCCAATTTCGAGAAAAGGATGTTGTGGAGGAACATGTCAAAGGCTTTACAGAAGTCCATATAATTTACATCCATTTTTTCTCCTGTGTCTACTGATGTAGTCACTCCATCATAAAAAGCCATTAGGTTGGTCCGACAGGACTTGCCCTTGGTGAAGCCATGTTGGCTTGCCTTCCATATGCTTTAGCATAGCTTCTAGGAGGATCTGTTCCATAATCTTCCCAGGCACAGAGGTGAGGTCAACAGTTTGGTAGTTCCCAGGGTCCTCCCTTCTACCCTTTTAGAAAAGGACACAATGCTGCCCTTCTTCCAGTCACCAGGGACTTCCTCTGGCTGCCATGACTTTTCAAATATCATGGAGCGTGGCTTGCACCACATCATCAAGTTTCCTCAGGACTCTGTGGTGCATCTCATCATGTCCCGTAGACTTGTGTATGTTCAGGTTCCTTAGGTGGTCACAAACCTGATGTTCCCCTATAGCAGGAGGGACTCTATCCCCCTGATCACCATCTTGTTGTTCCTTGACCCTGAAGGGGTGAGGAGAGCCATTTCCAGTGAAGACTGAGGCAAAAGTGTTGTTGAGTACTTCAGCTTTCTCCTTGTCTATTATTGTGGGTGTACACTTTCTTTAACCTTCCTATTCTGTTTGACATACCTATAGAATATGTTCTTGTTATTCTTTTATTCCCATGCAAAGTTGTTCAGCTTCAGCTGCGCCTTCGCCTTCCTGACCCCATCCCTTCATAACTGGGCAGCATCCCTATACTCTTCCCAGGTTACCCATCCGTGCTTCCAATGCCTGTGCAGTCCCCTCTTGTTTTTAAGTTTGAGCAGCAAGGATTTTCTTCCTTATATCTGATTTAAATCTACCCACTTTCCATTTAAAGCCATGACCCTTTGTCCTAGCACTAAATGTCCTTGTAAAAACTCCCTCTACAGCTTTTCTGGAAGTCCCTTTTTATTACTGCAAAGCTGCTATAAGGTCTCCCTGGAGCTTTCTCTTCTCCAGGCTGAACAACACCAACTCTCTCAGCCTGTCTTCATAGGAGAAGAGCTCCAACCCTCTGGTCATCTTCATGGGCCTCCTCTGGACTTGCTCCAACAGGCCTATGTCCTTCTGTTGGGGACCCCAGAGCTGACTGCAATACTCCAAGTGGGGTCTCATGAGAGGACAAAATGATCGTGCAATTAGATTTAATTGACATGAAAGCAATTCTCTAAGCTTAAAATCTTTGCCTAGCATCATCTTAGTTATACAATTCAATATTCCCAAAAATAATTTGCAGTAATAGCAGATAGAAGATTGCACCAGGCTTAGAAGCAAATAAGGACCTGATAAGCAGACTATCTGTCATAGAAACCTTTGCAAAATGTGAATTATTCACTCTTATCTGCTGACTATTTATTATCGTTTTATGTCTTCATCTATTCTATTTCATGTCATTACAAAGTGTAATTTGAAATGGCATTTCTGTGTCTGTAATTATGAGGAAAAATATACAAAATTGATTTCATTAGAAGTAAATAACGAGTTTAGTCCTTAGGATTTCAGCTCTTAAAGACCATCAGTAGAGATAAAATTAAAAATCTTGAAATAGGAGCTTACTTTTACATTGTTTCATTCTTCTAGGCTGTGAGTGACTGCACATTGAAGGACAAAGGAGGAGAGGGAAAGTGGAAGGGAGAGAGAAATTACTTTCATGTAGTCTAGATATATATAAAAGGCTGAACTGGAATTTCTGCTGCAGCAGACTTTTATAAATCTGCCTTTATTATCTCAGCAGCAATAGCTCAGTTTTTATAGGGTTCTCACTAGAGCTGCACTGCTATTGGATGCCAGTGGTGAAGTCATCTGTTGAGGCTGTGATCGGGTAGAGGAACTCCTCCACTTGGTTGCTGAACTCAGGGAGGAGGTAACAATGCTAAGGACTATCAGGTAATTTGAGAGGGAGATAGACTATTGGAATAACTTGCTATGTTCCCTGTCACAGCCTCAACAGGCAGATGAGCCTTATTCGAAAGAGGACCCTCCATCCCACATCCACTCAACTAAGGTAAGTAAAGTGGAAGATGGAGCGGAATGGCAACAGGTTTCTTCTTGCCTCAAGAGGCATCACAATTGGTGCATACCCCCTGTTACCAACAAGGTCCTGCAGGTTCCACTGCAGAACAAATATGAAGGCCTGCAAGTGGAACCGAGTCCAAGGGCCGACAACTCACACAGACTGGAAACATTGGGGTTAAGCAAACCAAAGCCACCAATTAAGATGGCTTCTGTAAAGAAGAAGAGGAAGGTTGTTGTCATTGCTGACTCCCTCTTCAAAGGTACAGAGGGTCCAATATGTAGACCAGACCCATTGCGTAGGGAAGTCGGTTGCCTACTTGCGGCCTCAGCTGGTGATGTGGCAAGACAACTTCCCAAACTTGTGAAGTCCACAGATTATTACCCACTACTCATTTTCCAGGTGGGTAACAATTAAAAAACAACTAGAAACCTCAAAGCAATCAAAAAGGACTTTAGGACTTTAAGTCAAATGGTAAAGAGATCAGGAGCACAGGTCATATTCTCCTCTGTCATAGGGAATGGTGAGGGAAGGAATGGGAGGAGCCAGGAATTGAATGACTGGCTCTGAACATGGTATGAAGAACAAAACTTAAGGTTCTTCGACAGTGGGTTGGCCAACATGCCAGGCCTGCTGGCAAACGACGTTCTACACTTCACAGTATCACACAGTATTACAAGGTTGGAAAGGACCTCTGAGATCATCAAGTCCAACATATAACCCAACACTAACACCAACACTAACACCAACCCATCATCTAAACCATGGCACTCAGTGCCTCATCCAGTCTCCCCTTAAACACCTCCAGGGTCAGTGACTCCACCACCTCCCTGGGCAGCGCATTCCAATGGCCGATCACCCTTTCAGTGAAGAACTTTTTCCTCACATCAAGCCTAAACTTTCCCTGATGAAGCTTAAGTCCATGCCCTCTAGTTCTTCCACTGGCCACCTGAGAGAAGAGACCAACCCCTGCCCGACTACAACCTCCTTTTAGGTAGTTGTAGAGAGCAATGAGGTCTCCCCTGAGCCTCCTCTTCTCTAGACTACTCCCTCAGTCGCTCCTCATAGGGCTTGTGCTCCAGCCCCCTCACCATCTTCGTTGCCCTCCTCTGAACATATTCCAGTATCCTAACATCTTTCCCAAACTGGGGGGCCCAGAACTGGACACAATATTCAAGATGAGGCGTGACCAGTGCCGAGTACAGGGGGACAATAACGTCTCTGGTCCTGTTCACTACACTATTCCTGATGCAGGCCAGAATGCCATTGGCCTTCTTGGCCACCTGGGCACACTGCTGGCTCATGTTGAGCTTCCTGTCAACCAGCACTGCCAGGTCCTTTTCTGCCTGACTACTCTCCAGCCACTCTGTCCGCAGTCTGTAGCTCTGCATGGGATTGTTGTGTCCAAAATGAAGTACCCGACATTTGGACTTATTAAACATCACCCCATTAGAATCAGCCCATCTCTCCAATCTGTCCAGGTCCCTCTGTAGGGCCATCCTACTCTCTAACAGATCAACCCTTCCTCCCAGCTTGGTATCATCTGCAAACTTGCACTTGTCCCATCAGGGAGTAAGGATATTCTCTGAAAAGATGGTTGGACTAATCAAGAAGGCTTTAAACTAGATTTGAAGGGAGAGGGGGACATCACTAGGCTCAATAGATTAAATCATGGGAATGGCACCTCAGGCTCTGAGGGATGGTCTGGTGGTGAGAGCCCCTGGTCTGCTACCTCAGTGAATGTGGAGAATAGCTCTCCAGGTGGCAACCAGAATTCAAAGGTTATGTGTGGATTACAAACCACTGCTAGTAGACACTCAGGACTTGAACCTTTTCCACTTAGGAAATGGGTGGAAATAACAGCCCAACTCAAGTGCATTTATAGTAATGCATGCAGTATGGGCAACAAACAAGGGGAGCTGGAAGCCGTTGTGAGGCTGGAAAACTATGATATAATCGCCATCACAGAAACGTGGTGGGATGACTCACACAACTGGAGTGCTGCCATGGGTGGCTATAAATGCTTCAGGTGGGACAGGCTAGGAAGGAGAGGCGGTGGGTTTGCCCTCTATGTTAGAGAAAGTTTTGACTAAAATATGCTAACGATAGAGTTAAGATTCATGGAACCCACAGTAAGTCAGACAGTGGTGGGAGCCTGTTATCAGCCATCCAGCCAGGACAAGGAAACTGATGATCTCTTTAATGAGCAACTGAGAGAAATCTTGTGATCTCTGGTCCTCGTTCTTGTGGGAGACTTCAATCTTCCAGATATCTGCTGGAAGTATAACATAACAGAAAGGAAACAGTCTAGGAGGTTCATTGAGGGTATGGAAGATAACTTTCTGACACAAATGGTGAATGAACTGACTAGAGAAAGTGCCCCACTGGATCTGCTGTTTGTGAACAGAGAGGGCCTTGTCAGGTAGGTGACTGTTGGAGGACGCCTGGGCACAGTGATCCCGAGATTATAGAAATCTCAGTTCCTGGAGAATTCTCAGTTCTTGGAGAAGTAAGGAGGGTGATCAGCAGAACTGCCATCTTGGACTTCTGGATGGCAGACATCAAATTGTTTAGAAGGCTTCTTGATAAAATCCAGTGTGAAAAGGTTCTAAATGACAAAGGATCCCAAGAGGGCTGGATGCTCCTCACGAAGGAGGAGCAAGAGCAGCCCATCCCCATGTGCTGTCAAATGAGTCAGTGGGGAAGAAGGCCAGTTTGGCTTAACAGAGAGCTCTGTGTTGGTCTAAGGAAAAACAGGAAAATATACAAGCTTTGGAAGAAGGGACAGACTTCCCACGAGGACTACAAGGAGCAGGTGAGATCATGTAGGTTAAAGCCCAACTAGAATTCCATCTGGGCGGTTCAGTGAAAGACAAAAAAAAACGTTTCTTCAAGTATATCATCAACAACAGGAGGACCAAGGAGAATCTCATTCCTTTACTGGATGCAATGGGAATGGTAGTAACAAAGGATGAGGACAAGGCAGAGGTACTTAACACCTTCTTTTCTTCAGTCTTTAATAGGAAGGTAAGGTCTTCTCTGGGTTCCAAGCCTCCTGAGCCAGAGACTGCAAAGACCAACCCTCAATGTTCCAAGAAGGTTTGGTTAAAGACCTGATTGGCCAATTAGACATCCACAGGTCTATGGAGCTGCATGGGTTACACCCAAAGATACTAAGGGAGCTGGCGGAGGTCCTTGCAAAACCCCGTTCCCTCATCTATCAACAGTCCTGGCTGACTGGGGAAGTGCCACTCAACTGGAGACTGACGAATGTAACCCCCATTTACAAGAAGTGTCAGAAGGAGGATCTGGGAAATCATAGGCTTGTCAGCTTGACCTCGGTATTGGGAAAGGTCATGGAGCAGATCATATTGAGTGCTATCACACAGCATATGCAGGACAGCCAGGTGATCAGACCCAATAAACATGGGTTAATGAAAGGCAGGTGCTGCCAGACGAGCCTGATCTCCTTCTATGACAAGGTTACGCATTTAATGGACACGGGAAAGGCTGTGGATGTGGTGTACCTGGACTTTTGTAAAGCATTTGACACGGTTTTGACACCATTTCTCACAGTATTCTGCTTGAGAAACCGGCTGCCATCCACGTGGACAGGCACACCTGCTCCTGCGTAAAAAACTGGCTGGATGGCTGGGCCCAAAGGGTTAAATCCAGTTGGAAACTGGTCATGAGCGGTGTTCCTCAGCTTTCAGTGCTGGGTCCAGTCCTATTCAAGACCAAATGCCGAGTCCTGCACTTAGGACACAACAACCCCATGCAGTGTTACAGGCTTGGGAAAGAATGGCTGGAGAGTGCCTGGAGGAGAAGGACCTGGGGATGTTGATTTACAGCCATCTGAATATGAGCCAGCAGTCTGCCTAGGTGGCCAAGAAAGTCAGTGGTGTCCTGCCCTGTATCAAAACAGCGTGTCCAGCAGGACCAGGGAGGTGGTTGTGACCCTCTACTCGGCACTGGTGAGGCTACACCTCAAGTGCTGTGTTCAGTTCTGGGTCTCTCAGTTTACGGACATTGATGTGTTGGAGCGCATCCAGAGAAGGGCGACGAGGCTGGTGAAGGGGCTGGAGAACAAGCGCTATGAGGAATGGCTGAGGGAAGTGCGGTTGTTTAGCTGGGAGAAGAGGAGGCTGAGGGGAGACCTCATCACTGTCTACGACTGCCTGAAAGAGGTTGTGGCAAGATGAGTGCTGGTCTCTTCTCACAAGTGACAGGTGATAGGACAAGGGGAACTTGCCACAAGTTTCACCGGGGGAGTTCACACTGGGTATTATGAAGGATTCTTTACTGAAAGGGTGGTCAGGCACTGGGACAGCTGCCCAGGGAGATGGTTGAGTCACCATTTCTGGAGGTGTTTCAAAAACGTGTAGATTAATTTCTTAGGGACATGGTTTAGCAGATGATGGGTGACATTGGTCTCCATGAGCTCACATGTCTTCTCTGACTTTTAAATTGCATGATTCCATGATCTTCTTAAAAATGAAACTAAATTTCAATAAGAAACTTTTTTTACATAAATGGATTATAGATATTTCTGCTAGTTACAGCACAGAAATATTGGAAAGGAAAAAAATATTTTTGATTTTCCAGATATCAATTCTAGATACATGGTTTACATGACAGTTTTTGTTATGATTATATTACATATGGTTTGTCTTTAAGATTTTGCCTTTATGGGCATTATTTCTGTGAAAACTTGAATCTTCTTTAAAACAGAAATATTTTTTTCTACTCAATTGAGATTACTGTGTTAAATATCAGAATTAAGAGAAATCTAATGCTGGCAGATAATTTAACAATGTAACCAAGCTGTATTTTTTCTTGCTAAATATTAAAATGGTCCTGTATAGAGAATTTTCTCGGGTAACTTATAAAAAATTGCCTTAACATTCGAGTACTGTTTTTGTTGTAAAATGAAATATAAAGTTTTGATAATTTTATTAACATACTGGATCAGAACCATTTGATAATTTATTCTGCATGGAAGCACTGAAAGCTGCTCAGTTCAGCCTCATCACTGAAGCAAAGCCAGCTGTGAAGCTTCATTAGGTTGCTCAGGGAATGGCTCAGATGCTGTTTTAATGTGTCCAAAGAAGGAGAACCAGCAGGCCCTGTGGACAGTGAGCTTCCATATTACAGATTCTCATCCTTGATGATGCACTTCTGAGAAGTGTCTTAAGTAGCCAAAAGCAGCTGCTAGATTCCTCCCTTGGCTTTCTCTTCTTCAGGACCTTTTTCAGGTTTCCACCCCAATTTTTCAAAGCAGCACATTTATGAATGATTGTGGTATAAGACCACACATCTGATACGTGAATCCTCTTGCAATCGTGGTTTGAATCTAGACCAGAACTGCCCAAATGCTGTCTGATGTCCCTCTGCGACCCAGTAAAAGTAATGTATTGAGATATGTCAGGAGGTGTACACTATTGCAACATGCAGGTACATGCCAAAGAAACCTGTGGAGGTAGCAGAGAGTCTATGGTCACTCAATCCTAGGAGACATAAAAAGAGCAAGGAAGACGAGAAAGGATTTTTCTTCAATCCAACTAACACAAGAATAATTTGTGAAAGATTTGTTCTTATAACAATTTCATCAATGATTTGATGTAAAAATTTGATATGATAGGCTGCAGGGGTACAATTTTTGTTTGAACTGGAGATATTTGAGGCAGCCTAATACAACAGTGATGCTACTTTAGAAAGCCTAAAGAAACGGCAGTCTGGTGGGGGGAAAACTAAGATTTATATATAATATGCTTAGAATCAAACTACATCCATACCAACATCCAGCCTGAAGTGAGTTTTTGTACCTGAACTGTAATTTCCTGAATAACAGGGTTAATAATGGAACGTTGCAACAGCACAATGATGCTGTATTCTACATTCTTGCATTTTGCCTAGTTATCTCTACATGAATGAAAAGAACACTTAGAAATTATCCTGGCAGTGGACCACATGACTAAAAAGAAAATGAGAAAAACATATTATGATCAAAAACTAAAATGCAAAATTATTTTTAACTGAAATTGTATACTCAGAGAAAAATCAAATACTCTATAGAAAAACAATTTTAAAAGAAAACAGTGTACTATTACAATATTTGGAATACTACAAGAACTCAAAAGTGGTATCCAGTTTGATGTAGATTTTAATAGAAGACACAAAATTAATATCTGATAGTGTTTGGCAGTGTGCAGTAAGGCTACAGTGCGGACTTGCTGTCTCTTCAAATCACAGATGAAGATTCTCTTTTATTTAAACAAGAAGGTGTCGGTTTTCACAAAAGTAGGAAGGGACTCTTAAATATGGTACAGTTGAAATTCTTCATAAACATTTGAAATTTATCCAATTTTAACAAAATAGCCCCAATTAACATGACTAAAAGTAAATTCTGGGTAAGTAATGTTAGGCTTTAACATGTGAACTGGAACAAAACCACACTTAGGTAACACTTATGTTTCTCTCAAGTGTGACAGATTCATGTGAGGTAATCACATTTCACAGATGTGCTGTGTTTTCTGGGAGAATGAGTGATCATTATCAACTTTGATGATGTTGTTCAACTGGAAAATGATAAAATTCATTGTATTTCTTCAACTGAAACAATCATATACCCCAAATCTGTGTAATGATAGTGAATAAAAAAGATGTTCTTTTTATTTTTTCAAATTTTTTGTAAGGTCTCACAGATTTATACTGTTCCATACAGGGTCAGAAGATATTTCTTTTTAATCAAGGAAATAGAAATAGAAGCACCACTACTAAATCAATCACTGTATCACATAATAGATTAGGATTCAGTACCGTCCTCCACTGAAAAAAGTCTTGCAAGAGCACCACCATCTACAGAATCTTATGCATTACTGGAGGAAAGGAAGGTGATATGGTGGAATAAGACAAATTCTAGAAGCTTCTTAGTTGCAAACATGTGTGTTGGAGATTTTCTGGTTTACATGGAATAAATAAATGCCACAGATGGAATCTTGATATCAGATGGAGACTTTTTTCTCGTAGTAGCTAAGATACGCCTTTGTGCAGTAAAATAAATTTAGTATTCTTAAATGTTGCATGTTTGTATAAGGATAACTGTGGTTAAGGTTCTTTACATGATGTAGTTTTCTTAATGGGCATTTCTTTTATGCAAAGTTGGATCAGCTCTGCATGGAAGGGCTGAAAGGGCAACAGTAAGTGATAGGAGAAGTAGGTTTCGTTTTAAACTGGCAAAGGTGGAATTTGACTCTGCAAATTTTACTGCTGAACTTGGGTAAAAAGGTACTTTACAGCAAGGAATGCTGTATCTCTTTATTTTACTGAGCTCAGCCAGTTGTGTTTAAGACTACCAGATTAGTTCTGAAGGAAAGAAAAGTCAACATATGGCCAGTTTATGCCTCCCTACAATGTATAGTGGCGAGCTAGGTCCTGACTGCTGAACTGTCATAACATTAAAATGACTCATTTTGCATCTACCACAAAAAAAACAGTGGGGATTTGTATGAAAAATGGGTGTGTATCACTCAGGAGGTAGCTCAGCTTTGAGGATCTGAAAACACTAATCTTGTCCTATAGATTATAAGGTGTTCTCAATCTAACCAAAAATAAGTGAAACTTCTCTTTTTGGCATTGAATAAAAGATAAAAGACAGCACTGGAATATAACCAAGACAATATTAGCTATGGATATGTAGATACGTTTGCTTTTGGTTTGGTATCTACTTGCCTTTGCCAAACTGTCAAACAGGCTTCAAATGTTTCAGGAACAGCAACAACAGCAAAAAAATCTAGGGTGATAAACTAATTTTTCAGTAATAGAGTAAAGAAATTTAGTAATTTTCTATCAAAAGAAAACTAATTGGGTGAGCTTATCATTTCTATGTGGAAAGGAACTTACTGGTAGTAGAGATGTCTGTATTTTATCAGAAGAAAAGGCTTAATTGAAACTGAAGTTAGATTAATTCATAATAGAACTAAGGTACAGTTTTTTAAACTATGAAAATGTAAATAATTAAAATAAACTCTTCAGGAAGGCTAGATTTTCAGTCATTTGAGGTCTTTAAATGAAAACTAGATAGTCTTCATTTAAAGCATGCAATTACTCATGTGGAAGTTACAAATTTTACAGAGAAGGTACAACAAAATGCGCTTTGTTGATTCTGTAAAGGAGAGGCTACATAGATTGGTTTGGTCTTCTCTGTTTTTTTCAGTAAATTGTTCTATTAATATAATTGGTTTATTTGCATCAGTATTCACCAAACACTAAGGAGAAATGTGTGTCTAATCCAGATTTTTTAAATCAAATACTATCATTGAATAGTGAACCTATCAAAGAGAAAGTAAAGTGAACTAATAAAACAAAAAAATAACAATTTCCTTACTACGGTACAAATGACTTTCCAAACGACCTCTGTGATTAAAAATCATTTCCCTTGCATTAATGCCCTGTATTACCACGAGCCTCCTGAATCTTCCTCACTTACAGTCCTTTTTTATCTTACTTGAGCATGAATTATTTGTAACTTGGTAACTGTTTATTTTATTTTTCTAAAAATGTAATTTGTTATTAATTATAAAATCTTAGACCAAAAGGCAAACGCTGATACAATGACTAGTCAAAAGGGTACCGAGTTTGTCAAGGATGGTAATATCACGAATGAAACACAGGTTTGGTCATGCCCACACTAGGTTACTGCCAAAATTCTAAGCTGTAAATATAAGTCAAAGTTCTCTTTATTGCATTCTCTAGATTCAGACAAAAGAAACCAAGGCAAAACCCAATTTATTAAATTTCTACTTAAAACAAGAAGTGCTAAGTTTGAGGATGAACTAAACAGCATTTTAAAATGCATAGAAGCATGAAGGAATACACCGAATCTATTAAGGACATCTAATGTTGTAGTAGCTAGTGATTCAGAGATGTAATAAAAATATTCACCTACAAGAAATAAAATATACCTACTTATCACTCTAGTATAAAATTGATTGAGGACAATCAATTTTATTTTTAATAGAACAGCAATCTTCAAAGAACCAAGGTACAGTTTATAAAAATTAGATATTTTAATTTACATAGTTCTGAGCAGGAAATGCAGCAGCTATACTTGATCTGAGGTTTTTGAAAGTTGATAGGCATAATTCATGATTCCAGCCCTTTCAAAAGCTTTTGATTAGAGATAGTTTCAAGTATGTGAAAAATTAAGACTCTCTATGAAGTAGTGTAGCAAGTTTTACGGTATTATTAGAAAGTTCATGAAGTTATTTCAGTTAGTATGTGGTGATTTTTCAATGACTGCTATTTCCTGCCAACCATATAGTTGATGTGCAAGTTATATTTTGATGCTTCTCTTGCATTCATGGAAGCATCTCACAACATTTTATGTGTACACATTTTCAGTCCACACTTTAAGCAATATAAAAAAAAGTACCTCCAAATATCCCATTCCAATTGGAAGAGTATTTTATTACTAAAATATTACTATTTTCTGTCAACTGATTCATGTAGAAGTAGCCTTGAAGTACCTTGGCAATATACAACATAAATCTATCGTTCTTACAGTTACTTTGAAGATTTTAATAACTGCCTGACTGACTCTGTAAAGGAGAGTGTGGAAATGTCATGATGAAGATGTTTTATATTTCCTGTGTGAAAGATCAGGTATTAGAAACCAGGCAGTGGCAGTATCTCTTCTCTTTTACCTATCATTATCCACTTATCTTTAATGTTGGGCAACTGCAGTGACAAATATGACGGCTGACTATTAATCCCTTGGTTAAAGCCTTGAACTTTGGGGAAGAAAATAATACCTTTTATTTTTCTGAAGTAAGAGGGTTTATCTGTAGTGTTTTGAGTGATACACTGGAGTTGCACCCAATCCAAACCCATGTTGAATTAATACAGTAGACTTTTCAGACTTGCTGGGACACCGAAAAGTTGTAGAGAAACACATCAATGTAGCGGGATTTTTCTGGTGGGTTTTCTTTTTTTTTGGTATTTTTGTGTTTTTTTTACTTTATAGGGCATGTTTAACTCCCAGACTCACATACAGAGAAAATTTTTAAAAATTGTCATCTAACTGTGGCTAAATTTAGATCTTTATCAGAATGCATTCTAAAGGGGTTGGACTGTGGCTAAAATCACCCTAGCTTTGATTTCTTATTAGAGCACATTGAGCTGAGTATGTTCTTTTTAGAACAGATAAAATAGCTTTTGCTTTATTTTAGCAACAAACCACATTATAGTAGCTATATAGGCATCTACTTTGGGCAAAATGGAGCTCAGGAAATTGAAAAATACCTACGCTGCATGTAATAAAAGATGTATGTACACTAAAAACAGATCTCACATTTGCCACCAAAGTAGGATAGAGTAGTGGTGAGATCTCATATTACAAAGATACTTTACCATAGTGTCATCACCATGAGAACAGTTGTAAAGCATTATATATTAAAATCTTGAATGTAGTGTATGCTGTGATGAATGTGAGCCTTTTCTACATGCTTGGTGTACTATTAATTTAGTGCCAACAGGACTTGCATGATATCTAAAGTAAGAACAGGCTCCACTTTGAAAAGTGTGCAATCTTCTTGCCAGCAATTGGATATTCATCAAGAATTACAATTTTTTAAAATAAACAACTGTGCTGTATGTCCCTGCCACCAACAAATGATCCGGTGACCTCTATTTGGTCATTGGAGTAGTTAAATCATCACCTAGGATGTAGAATAGAAATTTCCTGGCCAAAAATTGAGCAGTAGGGAGACCTAGAGGAAAATGGTTCTTTGTTATCTGACAATAGCTCCCTTTGGTCTGCTTATTTTCTCTAGTGAAGTTCTGTTAGAACAAAAATTGAAATGGCTTAAGGAAAGAAACCACCTGTAGGCACAGATGCAGTTCTGTTAAAAGGAACATGAGTCCTACAGTGTCTAGGACTAAAGAAAGAATCACAATCAGAAAATCAACACACCTGTTACAGACAATACTGTAGAGTAACAGAGAACTTGTGTTAAGAAGGTGAAGTAGAGGTGTAATTATTAGAAAGTAAAATAAATAACATGCAATGAATTCAATTATACACGAGCAGAAGAGCTAATGAAGTTTGATTTTTACAATGAAATGAAATTAAAATCCTTCTTCTATAAAAATTTGAAAAATGACTGTACAAGCAAGACATCAGGGAGCCCTAATCCTATTAAATCTAATCACCACAATGTCTGTTTCTGCATACACAATAAGTTTTCTCACAGGAGAATAAATTAAAGCACATTGCAAGGCTTAATACTTTTCTCTAGGCAATACGATGGGAACAATTTCTGTCCTCCTAAATTGTGTACACAGTCACAACTTCTGACATGTTCATATCATTAAGAGACTTAGGTGTTACTAAAGGCACACGAGGTGTGATGGTTTTCTTGATCTACTTTTCACACTTCCTGTGTAAATTTCCACAAGTCACTTCAAGTTTCTGTGCTATGATTACCTGCTTATTCCTTGCTAGCAATAGACCCTTCTATCAGCTAAAAGAAAAAAGAAAATATTTTTAGCTAGCTAAAAGTGAAACGAAAGAATGTAATACAATATTCAAATCATCTCCATTATCATCACAGGGGTTGCTTCAATGTCATAATACACATCGTGACTGAACTATAGATCATAATTTTTCCTAACTCCTTTCTTTCTCATCTCTATTTTCAGTTCAAAACTATTGTTTGATCTGGTAATGGAAAAGGAAAAAGAAAGGCATCATCCAAACCCAAATACACTGACAGATGGATGAAAAACATTCCCTATTATTAGTGAAGCAGGTGTGATATAAGAGAGAGGAAAATCATAAAGAGAAAGAGAATGGAGGGAGGAGAGCTACAGGAGGCTGACAATTCAATGAAGCAGCAGCTTTTGCAAATCTTCATGGTTTTTCACAGTGGACACTTGTGGGTCAATGACCAAGTTTCTGATTATGGGCATAGGAACTGGTGAAAATTTGAACAGCCATTTTAATCCCTTTCTCTGGTCTCTGAGACATGAATGTGGCTGATTTTATCTCCTCCAATATGAATGTCTTGTTTCCCAGAGACAATGTCCTTACTACTTAGCATTTAGTGTGACCTTAAACGTTCATGCACTTTAGCACTAGCTTCATTGAAATAGTAACATATTTCAGTGGTGTTTCATACGAATATCAGGAAAGAATTTTGCTAAACAGTCAGGTATATTAGCAGATTTAATATTTTTATTTTTGTTCCTACTCTGATACTTCAGGAATACTCTATAACCTGAAAATGGGATCCTGCATTGACTGTAGAGAATGAATAAACTGATTTAGTATGACAAATCCTATATCCCTTCAAAGGTGACATTTCATTTATCCTTCTCATGGAGCATTTCACTTTTGCTAGTGGTACTGACTGAGTTGTATAAGAGTAGGACTAGAGAAGACATCACCAGAATAACTACATGTCAATTTTCCCTGCAGGACCCTTAAAAACTAATATTTGTATGGAAGAGGAAAGAATTTTTAGCAGAAGGATACCTCTACTAGAATAATTATTATGAATAAAATCTATCTGGTGTGACAATCATAACTATGGCTCCTTTTAAGTCAGTTTCCCCAGAGAATACACCCCTGACTTTTTGTGTTGCTGAAATTAGTCCCATCTTTGGCTTTACATGGGGTCTTCAAAGTGCTTTGGATCACAAGAACCTAAGAATAAAACTATAGTTTACTTGGAATTCATTCTTCCTAAAATAAATGTTTTGAATGTGGGTCACTGCAAGAACATGTGACTTTTGCAGAGGGGAAATGATCTTACAGTGCTGGGGGCCAATTGGGAAAGGAATGTAAATTGATAGTGCATATGAGCAGTGTACTTATTCAGTGTCATGTTTTACTTATCAAAGAGAGATAACACTAGACACATCTGATAACTTTCTTAGATAAAATAAGACCATGTTAGATAAGGGAAATGAAGAAGATGTAATCTGTCTGGATTTCAATAAAGTATTTGACGTGACAATCATTTTTTAAAAGGGAGAAGATAGGGACAAGTGCATGAATTTCATGGACCAGGAGGGATACATTAGAGCAGAGAGAACAACTGAATGTGCTGAGCGAAAGAAGAGGTCACTAGTTCAACAGAAATGGCTCATGGGACTGAGCTGGTTTAACATTTACATTTTCAAATTGCTTGAAAAGTAGCAATGTGCAAATAAAAATTACGAAGAGATTTAGGGCTATTCCTCTTCTTAGAAAAAAAGAAAGGAAGAAAGAAAAAGAAGAAAGTAAGTGTGAATATCATAGTAATAATTTTAGAAGTCCCTAAAAGACTCTGCAGATTTTATTGAGAAATAGGATTTGGTTTTAAAGAACAAAGGAAAAGTGTTTAGGAATTAATAGAATTTCTGTTATGAACTTATGTTTTCTGTTTGCAAATGGAAAGAGGAAGAGCTCTGTGAGGTAGCTAACAGCAAAGGATGTGTATTTCATCTAACTGTAGCCATTTACTGACCAGTGAGTAGAGATTAGCGCCCCAAAGGATGATCCATGCAACCTCATAATGCATGTCCAAGACACAAGGAGAATATGACACAGTCCCTGCGGAGAGAGATTGGTGGCTCAGTACATGCCACATCCTATATTGTGGCTGCCGTCAAGGTCTGCCCAGGGGAGCGCATGGAAGGAAACAGTCGCTCTGGAAATTTTGAGCTGTCAGCAAAGACTGAGTGGATTAGGACTGCTACGAGTAAGGATGTCAAGATCGAGGAAGCAAAGTGCTTACACTTTACTGTTTTTCTGTAAGAGGCTGATGAAATGAGGTAGGGAGCAATCTTGAGAACCCTGGAAATTTTCTTGAAAAAAATCAGCAACTATCTGTTAGAAATGATGCATTTATTCTGAAATTGCTGGGTTTATGACCTTTTGAGGTCACTTCTCTGTGATCATTGAAGTTGATCTCTAAAACCTTTCTGATATAAAAGCAGGAACATTTACTCTGATTAACTCTCAAGTTCTTAAAAGTGCCTATATGATAGCCTAGGAAGATGAGAAACAAACTCAACATCCGAGCATCTGTTCAAAAGGGTATTGTGTTTCAGAAAGACTGCAGTGAGAGAAGGTGGGAAGAAAAGTGGCAGTGAGACTCAGTCTAGTTATTTATTGTATCCTAGTTATTGATTCTGGTCCACCTGCTAGTCAGAAGTTACACAATGAAAATGTGAATTTTGTTAAAAATAGTTGTGAAAACAAGCATAGTTTAAGATAAGAAATTGGGTGAGAAATGAAGAGACCCCTTCACTCCCTGAGACTTAGAAAATGTGTAATTTATAAGTCTGTAGTATGTGCTTGCCTGTCAGCTTTTTGGATGTGCTCAGGAGCAAGTTAATTCAATTTGCTGCCAGTAGCAGGTATGTTCATGAAGATCTCGATACCTCTGCAGAGCTCCTATACATCTCTGTGTGATGTCACTGCTCTCTTCTGAGCTATGGATATGATAAGTGATGGAGAATCAGTACAGATCAGCACATTCCCATCCCAGGTTAAGGTTTAAATTCTTGATTCATTTCAGCTTGTCTAATAAGTGACGTGAATCTTGCAGAGAATTTAACTTGCATGTGTGTCCAATTATATTAAAGGTGCTAACAGTACCACTAATCACCTTGCCAACAACTATCCCATTCAGGATGGCACCCCTCTCTTGTAAGAGCAGGATTATTCTGTTGGGTTGTTTGCTGTGGATTTCTTTCTCCATCCGCATTCTTTAAGCAGGTGCTTGATGTGAATGTAAACCTATTAGAAATGTCACATAAAGGTAAGAGAGCAGTTCTTAGCTAGTGTAATCCTGAATATTTTTAGCCACTTCTATAATTCTGCAGGATAAATTAATCTGAAAAACTGGCTAAGTAGTTTGAATTTGCTGGGGCTTAATCTGTGTACCTCTGGTTTTAGTACCTCATCACAGAAATCTTAATGGTCTCAGAATTTTTGAAAGTGTTTGGCTCTTACTGGTAGATCGTATTTTTTTTTAAATAAAACAGCACCTCTCGCAGGAGATGTTCATTTGACTTCTGATTTATTTAACTGAAGAGAAGAAACTTTAACTCCCTAATTTTTCTGCTTTCATTCAGCTTTTGCCGCACTGTTTATAGATTCTGTAGCAATGGCACTTGCAGAATCTATAAACAAATATAGTCAAGTAGTATTTTCATTTCCCTTCACATTTCTCTTTGTGTGTTTTTCCATGTCACTTAAATATTTTTCTTTAGACCACTTCCATTTAATGTGATCATAATAGTAAAATAGCTTTGCTTTGGGACTATAAGTCATATATGAAATCAATGTAAGCTCAATCTCTTAAAAAATGCACATTTTCACAAAAGGAAATTGAATTCCAAGTCTTGTTATTTACACTGAATTTTGGCTTTATTAAATAGATCACTTTCCTTTCCTATATTTTTCTGTTAAAATAGCAGTTTAGTCAATATAAGCGGTCATTTGACTGCACATTGGCAGGTGATACCTTTTGCCTCTATTGCACATGATTGGGAATTTAAAAGATTGCAAAACAGAGAATTTAATTCCATTTTTAGTTTTTTCTTATCAATACAGAAAAAAGGTGTCTTTAAATATTCCTAAAAAATTAATCATCTGAAGTGTTTTTGCAATTTTGAAGCCTATTTTTATGGCAATCACAACTGATAACTTTTCTCAAGAATATGACATTTTTATGTACATTTTATTGAACTTCATTTTTTTATTCTTCTATAGATACACTATACAAAGCAACATGCTTCTCCAATAATTTATGTTTCAGGGATAAAAATGGAAGCGTTTTAAACTCTCCTAGAAAAAAAATGGAAATTATTTTAATCAACTACAATATGAGTTCTATGCTTTTGCTGAATAGTTATTTTTTTGAAGATGCAGATTAAGCATCATTAAATCATCTCCTCATTTACAGTGTTCCATCTCTCAGCAAATGCATCTGTTCTCCAGACCTTCTGTGTACACTCACAGCCAGAAAAAAAAGAAAAAGGGAAGTGGAGACAGAAGGTACCTGGGATCAGAGAGAGAAGTAACGAGGGAATCTGGGACAAAGAGAAGGTATTGCTCAATGGACTTCTTACATCCTGAACCTGCATAATCTGTCCAGAACCATCAGGGTTGAGACTAGTTCTTCAGATAAGAAAGATCTGAAGATGGCTATTGTTTTATCCAGAACTGAGCTGAAGCAGCTGCCTTCACTAGTTTTGTAAAGTACTCATACAATGTTTGCTTAGTGTTTCTTTTAGTCTAGCAATCTCTTTTAAATACAATTTGTTTTTCGTAGATGAAAATTCTCAGCTACTGAGGAGAAATATGGCAGGTACAGAAAATACCTACAGTCCAAAACACTCCTCATACACTTGCTACTTAGGTTGTGTTGCAAAAATTAGAGTAAAAATATTTTCAAAATCTAATATCACAAGGAAAATACATGTTTGGAAAGGGCAGAAAATGACAGTATATGTGCATGAAACAACATACATACACTGAAGATTCACTTGCATATTAAACAAAATCGGAACTTTGAAAATTCTATTTCTCTTGTCAAATTCTGGAAAACAGAAAATAAAGTTGAACATGCCTAGAACTGACTACTCCTCTGTGCACATTTTCTTCCCCGAGCACTTCTCTTCACCCTTTCCTATAACATATCTGCCATCTCTCCTACTTTCCCTTCCTCGTCTTTCCTTGGTCTGATCGCCTAAAACTACTGCTGAAGGTGGAGAAATGGCAGATAAAGCAGAATAATCTGACATTCATCGCGGGCCAGGCAGGCTCAGCTAGGCTTACTCACCCCACATTCTGTTGTGAAGTCTCTGTCCCTTGACTTTCAGATCCCTTTTTGTGTATAGGGTCCTTTCTGATCTCCAGAGAAAGCTACACTTCTGCTTCTCACATCTGTAGCATGCTTTTTACAACCTGCTCTACAGGATGGGACAAAGATTGTCTATAACATCATCTGGAATTTTGTTTCCTCTCAATAAAATTGTGTACCTGGTAACATCTTCGTGAGGAGATAGGTCCATTTTCCTAGGAAATAGTCACTACAGAAAATTGTCTATGTGTCTTTACATCTTTGATGATGTTGCATGACTTGCACTTTGTAGAAAAATTTACCTTACAGCAGGTCACTATGTGGTAGGTGAAATTGTTACATCTATGAATAAATATGATTTAACATGCTCATAAACACAATAAAAATACGTGACTAGAATGAAGTGGCAGATCACCAAAATAGATCATCTTTATACAAGACGTTAATTTTCTATTTTCTTGACTGGGAATCACAAGTACTTTCAAGGAATTTCTTTTCCTTTTAAGCCCCAATATTACTAAAAAGAACTTCTGCTTTTTTTTCTGTCCTCTTACTCTCCCTCTTCTGCTTTGAGTCCACTTCAGCTACTATAAAGATTTTTAGGCCAAACTATCATGTGCTTTTACTACTTGAGTTATTACTTTAGAAGAAATATTAATACAGTATTTTTACACTGTACTTCAAAATTGTGGCTTGGCTCAAATCTTCCTGACTATTTAACAGACCATGTGTGAGTATTATCTTACGGTATTCCTAACAAACTCTTTTCAGTCTCCACAGCTGAGGCAGCTGTTTCTTACCTCTTTCTCTTTCAGAATATGTTTTTATATGGTCAGCAGAAGGAAAATTATAAAAATTGGCTCAGACCTCCATGATTACAGCTCACCACAAGTGAGCTCTCATCTGATATTTTGCGGAATTAAAAGTTCTCAAAAGACCTTACACAGGCAGATTTGCTTATACTTATTTATCTGGCTAATTCCACTTTGTTAGATAAATGCAAGGTGTTTCACAGCTGCTGGTATCATGTTGTTGATAATATCAGCTTGCTGAAATGAGATCTTGTCTGATCCTGGCTTTTGCACTATGGAAGAATGGGTAACTAGAATAAGTAATTACCTGGAAAAATTATCTCGCTACTCTGCAAAGTTTTGCAGTACTGTGGAAAGACTATGGAAAATTTCATTTCTTCATACTCGTGAGATTCCATGTGAAAGGGAAAGGAGAGACACTGCAAAGGAACATTGAAGACTGTAGAAATCCTAAATATACTGTGCAATCGGGTGGGAATTCACTCTGCCTATCTCTTTGGCACTAAAGTAGTGATGCTGCTATTGTTAAACTCTCAGGGAAGAAGAAAAATTGTTCAGAGAGGGTTTCAGGGCTCTTATACCAGCATTTTGCCCATATGCCTACGACTCAAGCGTAGTCTCCCGAATTCTGTAACGTAAGTCAGCATGAATACTACCCGTAGATAACCCTTGTTTCTACTGAACTTTCAGTGGAGGAAAGTACTTCGTGCCCATGAGAAGCAACACATTCCTATGTAGATTGTAGTATTACTTTTAATAATTATTTTTGTGCTGCTTGTGTAAACTATTAACAACCCGTGCCCTTTCATTATTAATGTTTAAACAATGGCACTGGTGTACAAATAGCTGTAATTTCTGAGAGAGCCTGACAGAAGACTCTTGATTTAAACCAGATCTAATGTGCTTGAAAACGTATTTCTTGACTTTTTAACACACTCATCTGGATTAAGAAATAGGACTATTTTTATAAAGCATTGAAGTCTAAGGTGTTTTTGGTGGAGGTATTACAGAAAATGTATGTAAGGCCAAATCTACTGACCTGCACGCTATACCATATTTACTGTATTTGTTTATGAATATTGCATTTATTGGGGCCTTCCTAGTCCCTAATGAATCATTTAATTGTCTATGATAAATGGCTCTTTAAGAGCTTCTATTTATGGCAGTATAGCATTTAACTCAGTTTATTTTGCAGAGTGAGTACTTACAGCTATTTCAGATCTATCTAGTAACTGGTCTGGTTTGAACGTCTTAATTTTCTGCTTTTACGGTACTTTAAGTTAAAGTCTGTTGCTATCCTTATAAAGGCAGTTTATGGCATAAGTACTCTGATGAAAGGTCTAGTTTCATTCAGAATAGCTAGCTCATCTAGATAAATTCATGTGTGAATGTAAAAGAGATTACCTACATAGTACTTGACTTACAGTTGCATATATACAGTTTCCACTACCACCATCAAGAAATTATTGAGTCATTTATTACCGCAATGGGCCTGCAGCTGGGGGAAAAAAAGGAAGGGAAAATGTACTTTCATGCACAAAAAATGAATGACAACACGTTATCAGATCCTCAGTCCTAAAATAACCACCCAGAATCCACAGCCCCAGCTTACACTCCATTAGCTCTATAAAACTATGTCTTACTTATTTTGACAATTAAATAACCAATATTTGATTGTTGAATAATGCTGCAGAAAAAAACTTCACAAAATGTTGGTTATTATCAGATAATAGGATACTGACAGTTATTCTGGGAAAATCTGAATTAGTTTTTTGTTCCATTAATTTTGTGTTTAATGTGTAAATGACTTGTGATAATGCATGAAGGTGAAAATAATAAAGGTCTTGCTGAGTCACTGCCTATTTATAGAAACTTTCAAGTTAAACCAAAGTCAGGAATGCTGTAATGACCTATAGGTCGTCAACACTGAAATGGGCGAGAAAGCCAGTTACAATTTATGAAAGAAGTGGAAAGAAAGGATAAAACAACATTGAGTCTCCTGTGTAGCAATCCTTTACGCATATGAAGTAGATTTAGTTTATTTCCAGACTAGGCGATGTAACTATTCTATAAAATTTTCCTGAGTGTTCATGCATAAACAGACAAAGGACTGACCTACTGCCAAGGGCTGATTGTGTAACTTTCCCTACTAAATATGAGCTAGCTTTTATACTGATTGTGATATCCTGCTGGGTCTCATTATCAACTATTTTTTCAGGTTTACTCTACGTGGCCTTCTCCAGTAAGTATTTCACAAAGAACATCCTACTCCGGTCAGGTAAGCAAGGTGTAACCCTATTCTGTAGTAGGACGTTATTTTCCCAGCTTGTAAACTGCAGCATGACTTTTCTTATGGCTCTGTTGTCATTATACTAAGACCAAAAGTTAGAGTAAAGCTGACTGTAGGTATCAAGGTGCAGGATTTGTGTTTCTAGCAAATACTCTAGCCACACAGACAACAGAGCAAATATAAACCCATAGTTTACAAGGTTATGAAACAGATATAGTGTAGCACCTTATGCACACACATGCATATGTGTATAGTGTTAGGTTTTCTGGTTTAGGCTGTGGTTGTCAGTTGATCCTGTAGCACTGTAGTACAGTAACTGCAATAATGGCACTGCTGGTAACAGACACAAGCTTTGTGTCTGCAAAGCCTCAACACTGAGGCTTGTGACGTTCCCTTTGTATAAGCTTGTCTTGATCTGCCTGGATCCAATCATTCTTTGTTTGGTCTTGAGTTAAGACTGTTACCAGATTCAGTTTTCATAATGAATAAATCTTCAGTGCTGTTGTTTTGAGTTTTGTAAAACTATGACAGCTTTGTAAAATCACAGTCTGTGATCTTTTAGTTGAGATATTTGCCACATAGGATAATATGCTTCCTAATCTGGGAATTTGATATCTAAAGTCAGAAAAGTTAATTCTAGAAAAGGAAAAGACTGTAACACAAAGATTAGTGGATATCTGCAATGGAAACTGGGTGCCTTCCAAGTGACAGTGTCATAAATTTATTTGTTTGTGAAGGAGACAGGAATTCCTTGACATTGGGGACATATCTGAAGCAGATGGAGGGTCTGGATAATCTGGATGCACCACCACAGTTGTTGATATAAAGTCTTATTAGGAACTCAAATCAGAATGAGCCTTGTACTCACATGGCATAGGTATGATAATAGCCTGGATGACACCTCATATTGCTCAGAGCAGAATATTTCCTCAGGAAGGACCAGGAGTAGACGGAGGCACTGACTTGGAATTGATCAGACCAGTCTGGTACAGACACAAGTTTTTTAACTTGCTTGGGAACTACCTTGAACAGGTGGATTAATTTTTTAAAAGATTATTCAGGGCATAAAATGCACAACTTTGTACTAGAATTATTTTCTTTAGTTTGTGTCTAGCTGTATGATGGGGTGGGTTTTATATGATTTGCTTTATATTAGATGTTCAGTCACATTATTTCCTTTTTGGTTAGTTGCTCAGTGTAAGCTTGTTCAAATATTTTCAAGTACTTTGAGAATTCACCAAGAAAAGAGAATTTATGAGTGAAGTTCTCATTCAAGAAGAACATATTATTATTTTTCACTTTCCTTTATTGGTTAAAAATGTAAGAATAGAAGTTTGTGGGTCTAATTAAGACAGCTTTAAACTAGATTGGTAGGGGGAGTGGAACACCACTGGGCTTGACAGAATAGAGCACGGGAATGGCACCTCAGCTTCTGAGGGACAATGTACTAGTGAGGGCCCATGGTCTGCCACCACTGTGGAAGTGGGGGATAGCACTCCAGGTGGCAGCCAGAATTCAAAGGGAGTTCTTGGGTTACAAACCATGGCTAGAAGGCACTTAGGACTTACAACTATTCCACTCAGGAAAGAGGAGGAAACAACAGCCCAACTGAAGTGCATTTACACCAGTGCACACAGCATAGGCAACAAAGAAGGGGAACTTGAAGCCATCACCAGGGAAGAAGACTATACCATAGTTACCATCATGGAAACATGGTGGGATGATTCACACAACTGGAGTGCTGTCATGGATGGCTACAAACTCTTCAGGAGGGACAGGCTGGGAAAGAGAGGTGGCAGGGTTGCTCTCTCCCTAAGAGAATGTTTTGATAGCACAGAACTCAATATTAGTAATGATAGGGCGGAGTGCTTATGGGTTAAAATCAGTGGAACACACAGAAAGACAGAATCAGTGATGGAAGTCTGTTATCGGCCACCCAGCCAGGACAAAGAAACTGATGAGTTCTTCTACAAGCAACTGGGAAAAGTCTTACGATCACTAGCCCTTGTCTTGTGGGGAATTTCAACCTTCCAATGTCTGCTGGAAATGTATTAGAGCAGAAAGGAAGCAGTCTAGGAGGTTCATCGAGTGTATGGAAGATAACTTCCTGACACAAATGGTGAGTGAAATGACTAGAGAAGGTGCCCTGCTGAATCTGCTGTTTGCGAACAGGGAGAGGACACCTGGGACATAGTGATCCCAAGATGATAGAATTTTTATTTCTTGGAGAAGTAAGGAGGCGGGTCAGCAGAACTGCCACCTCGGACTTCTGGAGGGCAGACTTTGAACTATTTAGAAGGCTGTTTGATAAAGTTCCTTGGGAGGCAGTTCTAAATGACAAAGGATCCCAAGAGGGCTGGATGCTACTCAAGATGGAAATCCTGGCAGCACAAGAACAGGCCATCCATGCACTGTAAAACGAGCTGGTGGCGAAGAAAACCGGTTTGGCTGAGTAGAGAGCTTTGTATTGATCTCGGGAAGAAGAAAGTTTATGAGCTGTGGAAGAGGGAACAGGCTTCCCAAGAGGACTATAAGGCTGAAGTGAGATCATGTAGAGAGAAAATTAGAAGAGCTAAATCCCAACCGGAAACTCCAACTGGTTGAATTGAAAGATAATAAAAATGTTTCTTCAAATATATTAACAACAACAGGAGGACGAAGGAGAATCTCTCTCCTTTACTGGATGCAGGAGGTACAGTAGTGATGAGGGTGAGGAAAAGGTAGTGGTACTTAATGCCTTCTTTGTCTCAGTCTTTAATAGTAAGGTGAGATGTTCTCAGGATACTCGGCCTCCTGAGACAGAAGACAGTGACAGTGAGACTCCAATGATCCAGGAGGATTTAGTTATGGGATCCACCCAATGGTATTAAGGGAGCTGGCGGAGGTCCTTGCCAAACCCCTTTCCCTCATCTGCCAACACTCTTGTCTGACTGGGGAAGTGTCGCTTGACTGGAAACTGGCAAATGTTATGCCCATTTACAAGAAGGGTCAGAGGGAGGATCCAGGGAACTACAGGCCTGTGAATCTGACCTCTGTACTGGGGAAAGTCATGGAGCAGATCATATTAAGTGCTATCACACAGCACATGGAGGACAGCCAGGTGATCAGACCCAAAGAACATGGGTTTATGAAAGGCAGGTCCTGCCAGACCAACCCGATCTCCTTCTATGACAAGGTTATGCGTTTAATGGACACAGAAAAGGCTGTGGATGTGGTGTACCTGGACTTTTGTAAAGCCTTTGACACCATTTCTCACAATATTCTGCTTGAGAAACTGGCTGCCATTGGCCTGGACAGGCACACCCTCTGCTGGGTGAAAAACTGGCTGGATGGTTGGGCCTGAAGAATTGTGGTAAATGAAGTTAAATCCAGTTGGAAACCTCACAAGTCGTGTTCCCCAGGGTCCAGTCCTGTTCAATATATTTATTAATGATCTGGATGAAGGGGCTGATGCAGAGGATACTAGGCTGGAGGGCATTGTTGATCTGCTTGAAGGAAGGGAGGCTCTGCAGAGGGATCTGAACAGGCTGGACTGATGGGCTGAGACCAATGGGATGACATTCCACAAGACCAAGTGCCAAGTACTGCACTGTAACTTCCCCAGTTACAGGCTTGGGGAAGACTGGCTGGAGAGCTGCCTGGCAGAGAAGGACCTGGGGGTGTTGCTTGACAACTGGCTGAATATGAGCCAGCAGTGTGCCCAGATGTCTAAGAATGCCAATGGCATCTTCGCCTGTATCAGAAACAGTGTGGCCAGCAGGACCAGGGAGGTGATTGTGCCCCTGCACTCAGCACTGGTGAGGCCACACCTCAAGTACTGTGTTCAGTTCTGGTCCCCTCAGTACAAGAAGGACATTGAGGTGTTGGAGCGCATCCAGAGAAGAGTGACAAGGCTGGTGAAGGGACTGGAGAACAAGAATTACGAGGAATGGCTAAGTGAACTGGAGTTGTTTAGTTTAGGGAAGAGGAGGCTGAGGTGAGACCACATTTCTCTCTACAACTACCTGAAGAGAGGTTGGGGTGAGATGGGTGTTGGTCTCTTCTCCAAAGTGACAGGGGATGGGATCAGAGGAAGTGGCCATAAGTTGCATCAGGGGAGGTTCAAGTTAGACGTTAGGAAAAATTTCTTCACTGAATGGGTGGTCAGGTACTGGCACAGCTGCACAGGGAGGTTGTTGAGTCACAATCCCTGAAGGGGTTTAAAAGGCAGATAGATGAGTTTCTTAGGGACATGATTTAGGAATGGGACAGGTATGGCTGATGGTCTCAGAGGTCTTTTCCAACCAAATGATTCTATGATTAGTATCTTCGTTCAAGTGCTTATCCTCTTAGTTCTTTTAACAGTACAATTCAATTCCTTTTACTTTATATTAGTTACCATTTCACTTTTTTTTTGTATATAATAATTTGTACTTCAGTCAATATTATTAAAACTGTTGAAATAGCCAAGATTGAATTCCCTCTTCTTATCACACAACAATCTATTAGTAAGTCTACGAGAGAGAGAGTGAGTCTTAAGTTAATCTACACACTTTATTCATGCATTAAAGAAGACTATAGACTTACTTTCTTCAACTGCTACATTAGGGGTCAAAGTGCACACCACTCATATTCCTTATGTTTCAGATATTAAACTATCCTTAAGAACCTAAATCTCTCAGGTTTTTCACTAGTGAAACACCTTTGTTGTTAAATAACTACTCACAAGTAAGTAAATATCAATTCGATCACGAAAGGAGCTAAGGATATATTCTCAAGATAACACTTCTGTGAGAGCTGGTAGAGATATTGTTACCATTCTGCTGGAATGACGGTCTAGTTGATCTAGGTAACCCCTATATATGGATAACCTTTATGCATAGGTAACTGTTAGTCACTATTTATGGATCAGACTATGATAGGCTCTACTAAGGCACCTTGTAGCTAAGGTGGTTGGAATTACGCTGGAAAAGATCAACGTTTATTTAGGCCATGTATGCTGATACCTCTCAGTTATATACTTTATCTAACTTTCTAATTTAGCAAATAAGAATATATAATTCTATCTGTGTGATAAAAAGAAATAGGACAGATGTTTAATTATCTATGGTATCTGTATCGTAATTTACATATTATGAGACCTATTATATGGACATTTTTTGATCAGTTTACATGACATCAAGTCTGCTGGCGATGGACAGGTTACACCTGTCTCAAAGGATCTTTGTGCAGGAGTTAGTTGGGCTCGTTGAAAGAGCTTTAAACTGGAATCAAAACTAGAAGGGGGAAAGGGATAAAACCAGTCTCACTTGCTGTAAGCCTATGGGCAGCATGCCAGTGTTTGAAGGATGGTATGCTAGTTAGGTCGTTCCATCTGTCATCCTAGAAGATGTACGTGATGGAGACCCATATGACGGCAGAGACACAAGGGTTATTGGTGTGTTAAGAATCACAGAATCACCTGAGAAAGGTCACATAGGAATTAGGGCTCCTCCCCCAAAAGGTTGTAGGATCAATAGTCCAACTGAAGTGAATTTGCACAAGTACACGCAGTACAGGCAACGAATAGGAGCAACTGGAAGGTGTTGTGCTGCCTGAGAACTATGATATAGTTAAAATCATGGAAACATAGTGGGATAACTTGCACAACTGGAGTGCTACACTGTCTATAAACTCTTCAGGAGGGACAGGCAAGGAAGGAGAGGCAGTGGAGTAGTTCTGTGTCTTAGGGAGTATTTTGAAAGCCTGGAGCTTGATGATGGAGATGAAAGATCAAGGGTTTGAAGATAACAATGAGAGGAAAGGCCAGCATGGCAGCTGTCATGGTGGGAGTCCATAACAGACCACCCAACCAGGATGAAGAGGCAGATGAAATATTTATAAACCACTGGGAGAAGTCTCACCATTGCTAGCCCTTGTTTTTGTGTGGAACGTCAACCTATCAGGTGTCTGCTGGAAATACAATGCAGCAAAGAGGAAACGGTCTTGGAGGATCCTGATGGGTGTGGAAGATAGCTTCCTGACAGAGCTGATGAATCAGCCAATGAGGGAAGGTGCCTCACTGGACTTGTTATTTGCCAACAGAGAAGGACTGATGAATGATGTGATGATTGGAGGCCATTTTGGGCACACTTGTCATGAAATAATAGTTTATGATTCTTGGACAAGTAACGACAGAAGTTAGCAGAACTGCAGTCTTGGAGTTCTGTAGGGTAGACTTTGACCTGTTTAGAAGTCTGATCAACGGAGTCTCTTGAGAGGCAGTCCTAAAGGGCAAAGCAATCTAGGAAGTCTGGACGTTCTTCAAGAAGGAAGTCTTAAAAACACAGGAGAGGGCCATCCCCACATGCTGAAAGGCAAGCCATTGGGGAATAAGACTGGCCTTGCCAAACAGAGAGTATTGGCTTGAACTCAGGAAGGCAACTTGATGGACTACTCGGATGTTGTGAGGTTATGCAGGGAGAAAATTAGAAGGGTTAAAGCCGAACTAAAATTTAATCTGACTACTGTGGTAAAAGAAAATAAAAAATGTATCTATAAAGGCACGAACAACAAAAGGAAGGCTGAGGAAAATCTCCATCCTTTGTTGAATGCAAGGGGAAACATAGTGACAATGGATAAGAAAAGGCTGAGGCCTTTGCCTCAGCCTTTAATAATAAGATCAGTTCATAGAATCCTAGAGTCATAGAATCACTAAGGTTGGAAAAGACCTCTAAAATCATCAAGTTCAACCATCAGCCCAACACAACCGTGTCCCAAAGCGCCATATACACATAGTTTTTTAACACCTCCAGGGGTGGTGACTCCACTACTACACTGGGCAACCTGGCCCAATGCTGCACCACTCTTAAAGCAAGGAAATTTTTCCTAATATCCAATCTAAACCTCTCTGATGCAACTTAGAGCCAATTTGTTTCGTCGTATCACTTGTTACTTGAGAGAAGAGACTGACATACACCTCACTACAGCTTCCTGTAGTGGTAGACTTGGCAGCATTAGTTTTAGGGTTGAATCTGATGATTTTAAAGGTCTTTTCCAACCAAAATGATTCTATAATTCTATGAAATTACACAAAATATATATAATATACAAGCACCGTGCCATTAGTTTTTTATCTATTTTGAACCCCGGAAAACCAAAATTGGAATCCAATATACGTGCATGTTTAGATCATTTGGCTTCAAATTAAAGTAATAGAATATGTTCCATCATTATGATTGTTAGAGGCTTTATTTTTGTAATTTTGCAAATTGTCTGAAATGACTTTTTGCATTAAAATGCTTTTAAATCTCAAAGTCACCTGCAGGAACGCGAGGTAATGTCTGTATCCTCATCACTTCAATGCGAACTGAATGAAGGTACAATAGAGATTGACCTAGATAGTGCAAGCAGGGCCAGGCTACTTAGTTCAGAAAATGGTATCATCTCATTTCCTGAATTTTAATCCATTTATTACTTTAGCTTCCATTACAAGGCCCATCATACAGAGAGTAAAGATCAAGCCTACTTTCAATTTTCTTTGATTGCATTGAGACACTCTTACTAACATTCAGTATAATTTAATAATGTCTTCCTTAATTTCATTTCTTTAAACATTCCCACAACTTCATACTTACCAAGTACCAACAATGTCAAAACTAAAGACAATGTCAGGATAAATGGCATGGATTCTAAGTCTGAGTAGGTGTCATGAAAAATTTTGCTTGCAATAATTTCTGCTGATTAAGACTCACTTTGTACATAGTGTGAGTAGTTTCCCTTCTGAAGGCAGGATAGGTACGTATATATTTCTAGCATTTTTGCAAGTTTTGCAGAGATGCTGGTTGTATATTTTTCATTGTACTAACTCTGTTGAAATCGAGAAGAAGGCAGGCTTGGAAAGGTGATGGACCTAGAGCACTATACACTTTGACAGTGAATAAAGCAGAGTGATTTTACTTTGATGCAGGATATTTCATTTTATGAGTTAAGTAGTGAAGAAAAGAAATCTCATGATGCATCTATTTGCTAGGTGTGCACTGTGTGGAGTGATTAGGAAGAGAAAAACAATTGATAAGCCATTTTGATGCAATTGCAACTAACTTGTGTATGTTCATGGTTAGGCAAACGAAAGAAATAAATTTGCAAAATCACTGGAATGTGGTAGTCATCAAAATCAATATCTGATTTTGACTTCCACAAAAGCTATTGGGTGATTGCTTTTAATAGACTGTAGATTTTCTAGGAAAAAAATACAAGTTGCTGTAGCATATTGATAGAACTTACGGTACAAATAACTCAGTAACAACAGATAGTGACAACATTCTGGAGAATCTGGACATATTCCTTTTTCACATTTTATTATTAATATTGAGTACTTTGTACAATCTTAAACTTCAAAACCAAAACAATGTTTTTTTTCAGGATTATCATTATGAGACACAAGAGTAACTCATAAAAATGGGTTTGCCATGATTTATGAGGAATGGAATCAAAGGATCAACAATGATTCTTTCTGAAGTTTTATAGAAGATTTTTGTCTTAGAAAAGTAGTTGCTAAAGACTTAATCTCCCTTCATGGAAAAGGAATCAGCTAGGTTAATTTTTGTTACAAATTAAAATTCCTGTTTTTTTTCACATATCTTAATTTCTAAATCTGAAATGAATTAACAGAGACCAGTAACACATTACTGGCTTTTAAAGTATTTTTTCAGCTACCTTACATCCAACTGGTAATGTGGAAACTGAGCATTTTTCTAAGTTTTAAAAGGACTCTGAATGTCATCTAAGAAGATAAACAACTCTTAACTTCACCAAGAATCTTGTTATGTGCAATCTTAGTAAACTAAGCCACAAAATTCCTCTAATGCATTCCTCTCAGCTGAATTATCTGTAAGATGTTTACTCAGCAAAGAGAAAATTACTAGACCTAATGGGCAGAAGGAAAGCTTTGCAAAAGTGATGCTTTAAAATGTATCTAGAAATACTTCTACATGTTGTAAGCTGGGCATTTAAAGACTGATGCGTATCTCTACTTGAAAAAATCAAAGTAGAAATGTATTTGGGAACAATTCTCAATGAAAATAAGAAAGAGTGTGGTGGGAACTCCAAAATCAGAGAAGGTTTCTTGTGGCCTTTTTCAGCTTTGTTTTGAATATATGAAAGGGTAGAGATCTCCATGGGAAAACTTTTGCAGTGCTTAACAAAACATGTTGTGAAAGTCTTCCTTCCCTTACAACTGAGTTCTCTTTTCTGCAACTTGTGATGTGTACCTGCTCCTTGCCCTTTTGCTCTGTACCCCTGAGACAAATCTACCCCTTCTTCTCCACAATTTTCCACTAAGTTGTTAAAGGCTGCAATGAGTTTCCTTCTCCATCTGCCCCTGCATCTCCTTGCATGTCATCTGATGACATCATTTTTGTAACATGCAGACCCATATGCGAATAGCCTCCATCACCACAAGGGCATAATCTTGACTCATGGCAGAACAGGTACTGGAGATCACATAGTGGTACTCACAAAAGATTACAGGGTTCCAGAGGACTTGAATTTTATGAATTGTCCGGAAAAATTAATAAGAATGGTATGGCTTTACCACCTTCCAGAATTTAGCTGGAGAAGTATAGCGCAAAATAGGAGATAGAATTTGCCATTCAGAGTTCTGGATGTCTCACTTGGTGACAATGAGTATCTGCATTATTTCTCTTGGATTTAAGACTCAATGATTTAAAAAGTACTCTTTATATCAAGTCCAATCCTCTTTCATGGTAGGTAGGTAGATGTAGCATATAGTCCCAGGAATATATTTATTGGTGTTCCTCATTAAAACTAGCTAGGGCTCATCTTTACAGTGCTTGCACTAAAAAGTGGTTCCACTACACTGATGGTTAGAAAACCTGTACTAATTCTCAGACTAGATATATTCACCTCAAGTTCACAATCATTTGTAATTGTGCCAGTATTACACTTTAATAGTTCTTTATCCTCCCCAGTAATAACAGTGCTGATGTATTTATAGTTACATCTTTTATTAGGCTTTCATTTCCTGGGTAAAAAAGTGAAAATCACAGAGTAGAGCAGATAACCTTTTATAAAATGTGGTAGAAACGCATCAACTCATTTCATGACTGCATTACCTTGGTGTTCAATAGTTCCCTTAGTGTCTCTGACCACCTGTACTCCTTCCATTTATCTCACTCACTAAACATCTGACCCTACCTCTTGTTCTTCCTAAATACTGAGAGAGTTGATTTTGCCTCACATATGGTCTGAATGAGAGCTGTAACCACTGTATCACTGACACTGTGGCTTTATTTTATCCTTTATTTCTCTCTCTCTTAGAAGCATGAAGTTACTCAAGCTTGCCCTCCCAATTTGCTCTTCAGCTGTCCACTGCAAATCAAATAGATTAAACAGATCTATGTAGCAGAAGAATAATAGAACAAAAGTGAGAGGATATAAATGTGTTTCTATTGTTCCTATGATGGAGATGTTAGCTAGGAATCTTCCTGTCAGTGCGGTTATGAATAATTTGAGCAAAACTCTCTGAAACACTGCTTGTGTTGGAAGTTAGTTGAGATGGAAGAGAAATTTGTTTTCCATTATTGATCCAAATTTAAAGAGCAGTTTTTAACATTTTAAACTCCGTGAGCGATGCCTCTTAGTAACAAAAACTAAAAGCGTGGATATGTGAGAGTCACAGCATTACTCAGCATAAATTTCATGATATGATGTACAACCTACACAAAGCTTACCTAGAGATATTAAACATGGATTACAGAAAACCAAAGACATGTCTACAGCACTGATGAATAAAGAAACACAACCGTCAAAAGCTATGAAGATTAAGAGAACGGACTAACATAGATAGTCTTTACTTATCAGTCATTACTAACCTTTCAAATATATCCTTTTCAAAACTGGCTTGTACAAAAATATGAAAAAAGGCTAATTTCTAGGAAATCACAGAAGGCTTTGCATGCAGATAGAGAAAGCATAATTATTACAACATTTTCTGATTTTGTTTTGGTATGGTGAAAGGATATGTCTTTTTCCATTCTGCTTTACATTAAAAAAAGTTATGTCTGTCATCAAGACAAAAAAGAGTAGCAAGCTTAATTGGAGAATACCAGCATTACCACATAACTGAATCCTATGACTTACCTGTCTCTTAATCTCAATATTTAAATTACTTCTACTAGTATGAGAAACTGGCAATTAAAACAAGTTTCATTTCAAATGATATCAAAGTTATGTTTTACTATTAATAGACATCTTTATGAAGCATCATTATTAAGTATAAAGGAGTAGGTTTTTAAAATGTTGTTTGTAGTTTTAAAAATAGAGTTTGTATGAGGGATGGGGTTTTTTTTATGAAATTTGATGTTTCACAGTTTTAAAAATAGATTAGATTTGTTTCTGCTAAGCATTACTACGTAATCTGAGGACACATGCTGATCAATCTCATTCTACAATGTCTAATCACTCTTGTTACCAAGAGAAAAAAGGCTTTCTCTTTTAACATGCAAATGCCATGAGTCCTCTGAAATTCATTTGTAAATGAACACTTTTCATTCAAACAAAGCACTTAAGACTAAAGTAAATAATAGCAAGGATGAGGGCTACCCTTACCTGACAAAGTCATATACCCAATAAAAAAAATAAATAGACCCAAATAATGACCTGTTTGATCCAGACATATATCTACATTATGTTTTCCTAGATGTTCATTCCATCTTTTCTATCTTGATGCAGCAAAAGAATGCTGATGAGTTGTGAAGAATAGAGGCAAAAACTTGGTTGAAAAGGAGGCTGTAACTGAGTTAACTATCTGAAACACTGGATGTATAATCATATATTTAAGTCTCAAAATCCAGTACATAATTTTACTAACTGACCTTCTCACAATCCCATAAGAATAGTGACTGATTCTGCAGAATAAAGTTTATGACTTCTGGAAAATGACACCTTTCAGGCTGATGACAGGCGAGATGGAAAAGTGACTTGCCTTCAGGCTATTTTTTTTTTAATATGAAGAAAAAACATGAGACAATGTAGCGGCGCGACCCTCACTAGGCCACAGGTGCAAACCTTTGGCCATTTAACAAAACTCCTGACTCACTCAGATCAATACCTTCCCCCTCTCCAGGCCTCTTGCTGACCAGAGTCAGTCAGGTCTGAATGTGGAATAGAAATCTCACTGTTAAAAGGCAGTGAATTGGAGCATTAGGGTGCTCCCTCAATGTATGTGAAAAATGCTGTGTTTGGGAAAAAAAAATCCAATATCACCTAAGAAGGAACTGAAAGTCTGTCATCTTGACCAGACATATTCATTGAAAAGGTGCAGTGGACCAGTGCATTAAGGTACAGTGCTTTTGGGCTCCTGTATATCCTATCTCATTTCCTGAATAAAGACACTGATCACCAGTCACCTTGTCTGCCTAACATGCCTGATGCTTGAATCATGGCCCATGTGAAGTGATCTCATGTAACAGGTAAACATCTCAGTTGTGGCCAAAATAAGTATTTAAATACTTGATGGAAGTGAATTATCTCAAAGTCCTATGAGTGGGCAATCACACAGAACTCTTCTCGATCACAGTGGGCTGGGATGCTTCTCAGGAGTTTGCTAACAAAGCAAATGGAACAGGCAAGGCGAGGCTGGATTCTTGAGGCTTGATTATTGTCTGATGCATTGAGTGGGTACTTTCACTAATCTCAAGAAGACGGAAATTTTAACTATAAGGCTAACATCTGTTCTTGCCTCATTATCTTTCTCTCTGTCTCTATGAGCTTAAACATATCTATATAATTTTTTATGCTAAAACATTATTACAGAACTGTATACACATACAGCCTTAGAGATTTGTGCTTGTGTATATGGTTCATGATTTAAATATTGTATGGCAAATAAAAGTGAATGTTATGATTTTAAATCTGTAATTAAGTGTTTTGATTATAGTAGAGTCCATGCAACCACTTTGTTAGATATTAAAATGGTTTATGATTAAGTGTTGCTGAAATTCAGACCATTTGTCTACATGAAATTATCAATGAATTCTGAATTGCTGCTAAATCATAACCATATGAAACATTCCATCCTTGATAAACTAACGAATGAAACATGAGACATGGGGAAATCACTAATCCGTATTACATACACCTTTTATACAAAATGAGGCTCCCTGAGCTGTGTTTATTCTTTTTTCAGCAATTAAATCTTAATATTAGTCAAAGATACTCATCACTTCTCTGCTTTTGTGATGAAGTCTTGCACCTTCTGCATCAGACAAGTCATGACATGAACTGCAGTAGAGGTAGGACTAGGACTTTACCTCTTCTACAAGATATAACCAAAAAAACCATCCAAGGTCTTAGTCTTCTACCACAAGCCAGCTTGCCTTGTTCCAAAACTAGGTGCCAAAAATAAAAAACTGGAAAATTGTAGGTTTCAGAGGTAAAAGCTGAATCTTTCCCCCACCCCGCTATGTTTTCACTTTAAATTTCCTTCCTGCTACTGAATTACATCTGCTTTCAACAAGAAAGCGCACTGACTGCTCAGCATCTTACCTATGTAAACCAACGAACAGTGGATTTTGTATAGTTTGTCTGATGCACAGAAAATATGATCTTTTAAGACCAGCAGATGTACAAAGAGTGGTTTTGAATCAAGCTGATAAGATTTATAATTTTGTTTCGCCAGACACTTGAGTTATTCTACACTGATAGCTGATACTTAGAAAATCGGTTCAGCTGAGGCTGATTCTTGCCCTAAAGTAGTGGAAAGATAAGTTCTGAACCTAAAGTCATAACTGTCTAGGCTGGTTCTTTGCATTTTCATTGTATCGGCTATTGTGTCACATTATTTTCTTTCTGAACAACCTCTGTGCTCATCTCAAAATGCGTAGTTTTTAGAGCAAAAAACGCATACAGTGTTTTTAACTTTGAAACGTATTTTGGGTTTTAGTTTGGTTTTTAGTGTGTTTCTTGTTTTTCAGAATATACTTTTTGATCTTTCTGCATATATTTTTATATCCTATAGAAACTCAACACTTATCTTCCAGCTGAATGCACTAACCATCAGACTGCCGTCACAACATAGTTTATTTTCCTGTCCTTCTGCCAGTTCTGCTGAATTTTGAATTATCTTTTTTTTTTTTTAAGATAGCATAATTGCAAGCGAATAAGTGTCCCGCCCAGAACAGCCAGTCACTTAGGTGTAAGGCAGCCTTCCACCAGATCTATTTGATTGTAATGTTGAAAGGCAGGAAGCCTCCTTTATTAGGATTTTAAAAGAAAGCAAATTTGCTCCACCCTTCAACAGAATGTTTCAAGCTTATGGATTTAGCACATATTGTAGGTTAGTAGTCTCAAACAGATAGAGGCACCTCACAGTAGTTCCAACTCAAGCATTCCAGCTTCACCAAGACACAGGATTTCAAAACACACCCTTTCCTCCACATTTCTTGTTTGTCAGCACAGGATCATTTCCTGATCAATAGCTCCTTTCTGAAGTGCCTAATTTTCTTGACCTTGAGATAAGAAAACTTCACCAAGGGTGAAGTAATGAAGAAACTAAAAAGGAGGTTTTATTTTCTAAATGTCTCTTTAGTTACAGTAGAAATCTGTTACCTGTAGAAGTGTTTTGAGTAACAGTGCATGTCAAAACCTCTGTGTGATGAGCATAGTGGGGAGGACTAATACTGATGGAAAACTTTTTGGTTTTGTTTATTATAATGAGCACATTAGTCGTAAACTTAATTAAAACCTGAATTACTCAGCTTATACTCTTGGGCAAATTTTGTGTTGTTTCACATTATATTATCCGCAAAATTTTCACTATTCCTAAGGAGTTGCAAGCCAGCATGTCTCTTTCCAGTTCCAATTTACAGACTGATCATGAAAAATCTAAATTAATTTAAAAAAAAAATCTAAATTAATTTAGGTTTAAGCATATATTTATAATAAATTTCATCTAAATAACTTTTTTTCACAGTCAATTCTTTTTAGTTTCTGAAATATCATTTTTGCTTTCTTTCTGAAACTTCGGTTACAGTAAGGATTTAAGTCCTAAACTTCCCATGTGATCTACTAAATACAGTCTTGTACCCTTTATAGAATACATAGCTGTCCTTGGGAGAAAATACCTACAAATTTATTTATCATATGCATCAGGCTGAAATGGCAACGAACATACTGAAGACCTCTTTTATAAAGGAAGAACAGTATTTACTGTTCACTGATGTATGTCTGGAGAAAAAGACATTGTAATCCATCACAAATTGCCAAGAACAGAAAGTATATTTTAGACAGTAAAATATCCACACTTCTGTCTAGAGAGGAACAGACAAGAAAAGCTTTTCACAGAAATAATTTATAGAGATTGTGTTCATTTCAGCTGAATGCTGAGGTCTAATCAAAATTTGTCAAGCATTTGTTGCTGGACATAATATTCTGCTCTATCTGCTTTTATTTTCCACAGGTGTTCTATCTCCTGGTGAGTGATAGCCCACAAAAAATAACTGATAAGTGGGCATAAGAGAGGCAGTTAAGGAGCTCCTGGTTCAGCAGTGGAAGATTACAGGCTAGCACATTTTCTTTTTCTTTTCCTTAGATATATATATTCAATAGTTAAAACTGAGAAATTTCAGGGTAAGAAATATAGACAGTAGGCAAATAGCAATCTACCTTACCATGTGGAAATTAATAAAGCAATGGTTGTCTGTTTTCTAGATTGTTCACAACTTGCTACAAACTTGTTCCAGGCCAGCTAAAAAATGCTTTTTGAGAAAAGTGACCATAAAACAAAGCATTTTTTGTTTGTGGGTTGCAGCAATCTAAGTGGATTGCAACTCAAATAAATTATTTTTTCAGATTTCTGTGTCCAACCAACAGAAAAAATGATGTTCTGGAGCCCTTTCGTCCTAATCTCATCTACCAACACCACATGGAGAGAAGAAGAAATTAATTCTACTCCAACGAATCTAGATATTCATAACAGGAAAAGAGTCAGGCTAGGGATTCTAAGAAAAAAGTCAACATCCGCAGTAAATGAAACACATGGATACTATAAAAAAGGAAATGGAAATTCCTAAACCAGAAAAAAGCCTGTCACTGAAATTACCTTACTGACTATCCAAAAGCCATGAACAAATGAAAATAAGCTACCTTTTTCATTCTTTTGAAAAATAAATAATGCTGGTATTTTAGTGAACACTTTATCTGTGAACTCAGTAAAGAAATAAGGTTCCCATTCCAATCGTTATGGCAAAAGTTGTACTAAGACAACAGGTAACAGGTTTCTGCTTCTTGTGTGATGGCTTCAGGGAGCTTCAGAAGGATAAGTGTTCATCCTAAAGTGTGTATTAAATGAGTCTAGCATGATTCATTATGTTGAGTGGAAGACAATATTGCTTGACAAGATTTTTTTCAAGCTTCTCTGTATGTTGTTCATCTCATCATTGTTAATTCTAATGTCAGGATATTTCATTGGTAACTTAAATATCCAGAAAAAATATTGTTTTAAAATGTACTTAATATGTATATATAAATACCTTTAACAGAGTAGATAAATTATTCTACTTTTACATATTTTATGTATTAATATGGTAATGAAAAGATGGAAGTAAAGGAGAGAGTATTGGAAGAGGTTCTAATATATGCATGTAGCTTTTCTTGGCAAGCTTCGAGGAAGTATTTTTACAGAGAATTGTAACAATTTTGAAATCGTTATATGCATAAGCTCTTTGGGGGCTTTGATCTTGGTTCACTCCACACCAACATAAATATAAGTATGGACAAAACCCATCACAATGAATCTCTCTGCAATAAAAGTCAGATAGAGATACATATGTTTTTCCACAGTTCTCAACTCTCTTGATATTTCCTTGAAATTTCTATGAGCAGCAAAAGTACAGTAGGTGTTTATTGTCAAAGAGGAATAAACAGCAACTGATCATAAAAGATCATAGGACTTAAGAGTAAAATATACTTTGTAGTAGCTTTATTCATGTTTTCTTTTTCTAGAACCAAAGAGTAGCTGTTCCAATTAGTATGATTCTTTTTTTTTTCCTTTTAGCTGTCACAGCTTTTAAATTTTTCTGGAAACCAAGAAATATAAAATATATGAAGCACAATCAACAGAAAAGTTGAACTGAGGTTATAAAACATTGTAAATTTTTCATTTTTCTGAGCAAAAGAATTGCAATTAAGTAGGTTCTCCTGCCACTGAATGAAATTCATTACATTATATTGTTCCTTTTTCTACACTGCGTGACCTTAAGACTGCAAAACAAAATGTCCCATCTTTCCCCATTTTTCAAATAAATTGAAAGAAGTCTCTTATGCCTTCCAAGAAGTCTACCAAGATCTTCCATACTGATGGAAAAAAGACCTCAACGTCAAGTAGATGACAAGACTTATGGATTCTGAAGCCAAAAGAACCATTAGAAACATTAGCCTGGTTTTCTGTAAATCACAAGCAGTTAAAACTTAATTGAGTCTAACAACTTGTTTATTCATGTAAAGTACAAGTTATTTTTGGCGGAAAAAATATCCTTTTTTCCACTGGTTGCTGTAATAATTTTTCATCTGCCATCTTGAAAGTGTGTGTCTTATTTTCTCTTTGAATTTGTTTGGACTAAGTTTATCTTACATAAGACCTGCAATATGTGAGATTGAAGAGGTTATTTTATCCTCTTAAAGTAAATGCATTTTCTAATGCACAATTTCTAAGGAAAACTTTAAATTATTTTAGTGTTATATTTCTCCTAAACTATGAGAAAATAATTTTCTCGCATAGACTTCTGATCTCTAACAGTTTCCATTTGAAATATTAATTTTGATTATTGTTTGACTGCTGTTTTTTATTTACAATACCTTTTTAAGATCCGTAAGTTAGCTGGCTCTTCATTAAATGTGCAGACTTCTTAGTTGTGACACTACCTTGTCATATATGAAGCTGTAAGTATTTTGTATCTACCTTGTTATCTTCATTAACCTGATTTACTTTTTCCTTATAGAATTAGGTTTCTTTGCTAAAAAAAAATAACATTAATTGGCATTAACTACATTCTTGTCCTTTACTTCTTTACTAGATGAATACTCTATCAGCTTTGTCATATGTGTTGCCTGTGATAATTTTCACTTAACTGGTCTACAGGGTCATCCTGTTGTCCTATGGTAAAACAAGCATTAAATATAATATGAGCAACTCTGTGTTGTCTTCAATACCCTTAGAATGTCTAATTTCAAGTTATTTGCATGTAGTGCAGTTTAGCATACTCCTTAATCGCAGAAAAGCTGGAAGATGCTTCTTCAGGAAACAGCTTCAATTTTAGTAACGTATTCAAGGAAGTGTATCTAATATTGTGTTCCCTTTTTTTAATCTTTAAGCACAATCATGTCTCTACAAAGCAGTGAGAGCCTCTTACAAGAGTAGTGGAATTGCTGATTCAATATTCTTGGCAACACACTGTGTCATCCTAGCTGTTTGGAACATGAAAGGACTTGATCATTGCAAGCTCCCCCTTTAGGATTCTGAGTATTGCCGGTGTGGAGTGGTGACATTTATAACTCCATATATCTGGCTATGGATTATTCCTGGATTTATGAGTTCATACAGGAACAGATATTAGTTGACATTTTTTGTTTAATATTACACATGTGCTGAAATTGCCTTTTGAGATTTGGCTAAGTATGAAGAGACTGCAGATGTGGCATACTTGGATTTCGCTAAAGCCTTTGACACCGTTTCTCACAGTATTCTGATTGAGAAACTGGCTGCCATTGGCCTAGATGGGCACACACTCTGCTGGGTAGAAGACTGGCTGGATGGCTGGGCCCAAAGAGTTGTGGTAAATGGAGTTAAATCCAGTTGGAAATCAGTCACGAGTGGTGCTCTCCAGGGTCCAGTGCTGAGTCCAGTTCTGTTCAATATCTTTATTAATGATCTGGATTAATGAATGGATCGAGTGTACCCTTAGCAAGTTTGCAGATGACACCAAGCTGGGTGGAAGTGTTAATCAGCTTGAAGGAAGGGGGGCTCTGCAGAGGGATCTGGACAAGCTGGATTAATGGGTTGAGAGCAATGGGAAGATGTTCAACAAGACCAAATGCCAAGTACTGCACTTAGGTCACAACAACCCCATGCAGATTTACAGGCTTGGGGAAGACTGGCTGGAGAGCTGCCTGGCAGAGAAGGGCCTGGGGGTGTTGCTTGACAACTGGCTGAATATGAGCCAGCAGTGTGCCAATGGCATCTTGGCCTGTATCAAAAACAGTGTGGCCAGCAGGACCAGGGAGGTGATTGTGCCCCTGTACTCAGCACTGGTGAGGCCACACCTCAAGTACTGTGTTCAGTTCTGGTCCCCTCAGTACAAGAAGGACACTGAGGTGTTGGAGCGCGTCCAGAGAAGAGTGACAAGGCTGGTGAAGGGACTGGAGAACAAGAATTATGAGGAATGGCTGAGTGAACTGGAGTTGTTTAGCTTAGGGAAGAGGAGGCTGAGGGGAGACCTCATCACTGTTTACAACTACCTGAAGAGAGGTTGGGGTGGGATGGGTGTTGGTTTCTTCTTCCAATTAACAGGGGATGGGATTAGAGGAAATGGCTGTAAGTTGTGGCAGGGGATGTTTAAACTGGATGTCAGGAAAAATTTCTTCACTGAAAGGGTAGTCAGGCACTGGAACAAATAGTCTGCCCAGGGAGGTGGTTGAGTCACCATCCCTGGAGGTGTTTAAAGGTGGGTAGATGAGTTTCTTAGGCATATGGTTTAGGAAGGGGACAAGTACGGTTGTGCTTGATGATCTCAGAGGTCTTATTGAACTGTATGATTCTATGATTCTATAATTCAATTGTATCAGAAAATAAAGACGCGAAAACAAGCCAAGAAGGCTTTTACTCTCAGGGAATGATAAAAGAATTTGGGAGAGTACTGTGATCAATCTGAACTCATCAGTCCAGGAGCCTATAGGAATTGTTCAAGCAAAGGATTTACCTAATTTGGGATCTATTTATATATTTATACATATATATATATATACACTATTAATATCAGCTAGCTCATGAAAAAAATAAACTGAGTTCTATTTTTCACACACATATATTTCTATCTCTACATGTACATGTTGAGAGATAATTTTAGAAATATTCTCTATCTAGAACAATCTTTCTACCTAGAATATAAACTCTTACACAGTCTACACTGTTTCCTATGGCCTCCCATCAGCCTCTAAATTTATGAAACCCATGCAAATTCACACAGCATCTGAAGTTTTTTTAAAATAATTTTTCTAAATACTGCATTTTTATATGCACTACAGCCTCTAGTAGTTAGTGCATGATCCATGATCTGTTTAGAACAACACATATATCATTTCAGCACGCATACACACAGTATTTGTAATGCTATATGCCTTTTAAGTTTTTTTTTTTAATCAAAATATTGAAATGCCTCATGCTGACTGAATTTTTGCTGTCTGCCTAAGGTGCACTCAAGGCTTGAGTAGGTTTAATGATAAGGGCTGTGATCACTCAGTAGTAGAACCGAGCTCTGTTGTTCTTTGGTGGTACTCTGAGTGTGTATGTTAGCTGATTGCAATGACTCATCGTGAAATTGCAGGAGTCTATGGGTGTTTAACCTGCAGTTGGTGGTGTCACAGTTCGATGTGCTGCAGGAAGAGGTGTGTTGTTTCTGAGAACAGAATTTGGGGTGGTGTTTCTTCCTGAACACGTTCTAAGACAGAGAAAAGTTTAGATCTCAAACAGTACAGTTTGGAGTCTTGTACTAAGTTTCTGGGTGGTTACTCATGCAAGCTTTCTTATTTAAAGTCTACAGCATCACTAGGCACTTTACTGTTTCAGAGTCATCCCTATTTACTGCTTGACTGCACAGTTCTGGAGCAACCTTCATGTCTGCTTAATAACGATGTTGAGGTTTTTAGAAATGCTATCAACCCTGTTCCTGAACATAGGTAATAAATCTATATACACATCCTCAGCACCTTGCACTTCTTGATGTTTGCAGAACCGTTCATTTTCACATGGTTTGTAGTTGCATGAAGTTGTACAACAGGGACAGCCCAGGCTGTATAGAAGAAGGCAGGCTTTCACTACAGATTGCTTGTCTGAAGAGGACAAAAATAGTGGAAAACAGCATATGTACACATATCCTACAATTTGCTGACCAAGACCTAAATTCACTGTACTACCCAAGAGGCAAATTCTATCTTGATATCAAGACAATCCCCAGACAGCTCTAGTTTAGCAGGCCTACAACCTCTGAACCTAACCCGTTTACGTGCAGACCTTCAGCATAAGGAAGTTCTGTGTAGTAACCATGTTATACTCTGGAGACAGAATAACATGCCTTGAAAGCCCTTTAAAACCACTTGTCCATGATCAACAATTCTCTTTACCCACTGCAGAGTCAGGAAGATGAAGTATGGAAGGAGTCGTTTGCCAAAGACTACATTATAAATAATAGCCTGAAAAGTGTCGACATGGCACTTTGGGACATGGTTTAGTAGGCATGTTGTTGGGCTCTTGGTTGGACTCAATCATCTTAGAGATCTTTTTGAACTTAAACGATCCTATGTTTCTGCAAATTAAAGGAGTCACAAAATATAATGGGTTGAGTCTCCTGACTGTATTATGTAGATGACAGAACCTCGTTGTATCTAGAGCAAAAGAGCATTTACATATCTCAAAAGAAATAGAATTACACAAAACGAACAATAAGGAGCTTAATTTCAAATATTTTGGATAAGCCATACATCAGTTTCAGAAGCATACTATCTCTGCTACAGAAAGAAGAGGTCCTCTAACTTGGCTTCACCCACTACGACTTCCTGGTGCACAGTTTCTATCTTTATTTTTTGAAATTCCAGTCCTGAATTTTGTGACTGCTGTACGTGTATAGTTAATGGACAATTCTGGGACTATGGCTGGAGTTATCTTAATGTCCAAGACAGGTGAGGTTGCCAAGAAAAACTCTTAGTAGTCCTGCATTTTTTACACATCTGAGAGAGGAAAATTCTCCATTTTGCTGCTTATATGTTTAGCTGTTCTCCAAAAAACTTAATATTCTTAGCTTTTGAGTTTTTTTTTTAATGCATAAAAAATATTTACATTTGTACATAAGGTCTCTTGACATGAATATTCAGTCTCCTCTCCCTTTTTCTGTATATGCCATTTTGTAAGTTTACGTGTGAGCACAGATTTTTCGTGTAATAAAACTAATACCTGTATGTGTTACCTACTAAAAAATAAAAGCAGAAGAAAACTAAAATATATTAATTCTGAATATCAGTACCTTCACTCTCAGGAGTTTGAAGATAAAAAAACCAAACATTTCTAACTTCAGTGTTTCTTTACTTTCTTCCTAAATAGAACAGATGGACTGAAAGGAAATACATTGGAGATGTGATCCTTCTACTTTGCTTGCAGTGTTAAAGATATTCTGTGTCACTCTGGGTTGTAATGGATGTATTCCTTAACGGAAGCTGACTCTTTCTCATTCCACAGTGTAAGATTGGTACATTCCTTAAGTTGGAAGTTCAAAGTACAACCCATTTTCATTTGTGCCTTACAAGATTCTTCTCTATCTTGTTGCCTCACTCTATTTTTCCTTTGATGAACTGGTGGGCAAGAAATTCTCAAAGACCACAGATTTTTAGAACTAAACATTGAGCAACATCAAGAAGAATTTTTATGTAAATATTTAAACTGTTTCTAAACTTGACAAGTTTGCTAGACAAAGGCCACCAGCAATGAGAGAATCTACTAACAGTTAATATTATTTTTATGTGAAAGCCCAATTTTGATTGGTAATCCGTACCTGGGAATATAGCCAACCAGCTAAGGGTGTTTTTCCAGATCTGAATGTGGCCTGATTTTATTCACCAACCAACACAGCAAAGAGTTTCTTGTTAATAAAAGAGCGAGACCAAAGGCCTGTATCTGTTTTGACCTGTGGAGAACTTCCATTGTTCCTTCCTCTGAGTTCTCCAGGAAGACAACTTGTTCTTAACAGTAAGGATCACATATTGTGCAAGGTGCAAAGCTTATTTTCAGTGCAAAACGGGAGATTCTTATGTTAAATAAAACTTGTTCCTGGGCAAGGATCCTCAGAGAGTGTTGGCATCTATTCAGCTTTCTGAAAATAGTGTTTTCGCTCCTATCACTAGGCTGACTTTAAACTAAGTAAGGTGGACAAACAAAGCTTCATCTCTCTTAATGTTCTTGCCTTAAATCTGCCTGCATTTTCCAGAGATTTAAAGGCTCTGATATGAAATTTAGATTGGGGAAATGTCAATGCCATGTTTCTAAACAGAAGTGGTTTTACCTGAATTATAAAAAAGAAAGGAAAGGAAAAGGAGACTAGCTAAGATCCCCATTTTCATTAGACGTAGAAAGCCCATCTATCCACCTGTATTTCTGGAAATACATAAACTGCTTCAAAGGAGGAAACAAAATGAAGGAGAGAGCTTGATACAAATTTTTGAGACGTGTGGGCTGAGTCACAAGAATCGTTCATGAAGTATATAGTAATTCTTCACCACTGTCTTATGAAAGTATTCTTAGCAACATGAAGGTCAGATTCAGGCCTTGCTTGTGCTTCATGCATTGTGATCCTTTTCTATTTCAGATGAAGACCAAACTAAGAGCTAGTGATGTGTGTGGTCTCCCTTACCATTGCCAAAAAAAAATGTCTGATATCCTTTACTTTCAGAATTTATTCTCTCTTGACTGGAACTCCGGCTTCAATAGAGTTGAAGTTTCCATTTTATTTCTACACAATATCCCATACACCGACAGAACAGAATGTTCTGTCTGTTAAAATAATGTTTTCCCTCATTTTGTTGCTCAAACCTACCATAAGATCAATTTCTACCGAGTCACTGTTTCTAGATATTTGGTACATCCTATTAAAACTGAAATTCTGTAATTATTAATGGTGATTTAGTTAATCACACTGAAATTAACATATCCACCTCTCTGTCAGCAGTTCCTTCTGAAAGTCAGAGCTATCATGGAAAAAATGGTGAGTCAGAGCTGTGCAGTTCTTAAATGCAAAAAGTTACTGCTAGACAATTGAAAAACATGATCCCAGACCCATAGCAGAATCTGAGGTTGGTGTAGGTGCATTTGTCTTTCTTTTTTAATCTTTTATCATTTGTGTGTGTCACATAATGAGATTATCATCAATTGCTAATAAAAGACAGACATTAATTACTGTAGCTGTCCTGTAGAGCAGGGCATTGTCAGTTTGCTAACATACATTGGAAAGGTCAGAATCATACACAGAGGATCCCATTTTACATTTCACAGAACAATCATGTAATGTACCCCATTTTTCTTCTAGGAAGAATGGCTAAACATGGCAAATTTGGCACTAAAAAAAAAAGTGATAATTTTTAAGATTTAGGTTCCTATTTCTTTGAGACACAATATGCTCTTAAGCCTTCATGCTCATGTACCCAGTTCATACTAATGGAGTAGTTCCAGGAGGGGAAGGGTCGTGCTTGAGGAGCAACATAAAATGGACTTTGCTTGCTACCTAGTCTGAAAAAACTGTGCTAGTTCAACTGTGTGATGGCTGCTAATACATCTACCTCAGTGTACTAGAATGGCTTGGCTTCTGGACTTGAAAGCACCGTGCTTTGCAGACCCATCATCTCTAACATAGATAAGCTAAAGTTTTCAGTGCTTCATAGTGAATGCGTCTCATAAGATGAATAATTACACGACACAGTTTTTCCACCATGACCAATGAAGCTCACAGAAAGCCATTTTTGCAGGCACTGGATAAAGCTCTTAAGATTCATTACTCACAAGGAAGTTATCAACCAGTCCCAAACTCAGAGAGTTTACTTGAGATAGAAAGTTACAGAAAAGGCATTTATTATATGAAACACATTATGAGGTGTTAATGAAGTACTTTTATAAATAATTTTAAATGTTCTGGAAATTCCAGGTTTGACCTAGTACTTCAGAGCAAATCTTTCTACTTATGCTAAGAAAGCTAAGTAAAAGTATACTAAATTACACAGTATTATAACTCTAAATTATTAATTTTATTTAAAACATTACTTAATTATGCTAAACAACTAATCCTTGTTAAATAAGAGAATTTCCTCCTCATTTAGTACAGCTGCCTTCTAAAGAGGATTTAAATGAAGTTCACCAGTGATGTGTTGTCCGTAAGACTTCTCATTTCTTTCAGGAGCACCCTTGAGAAGCATCCAAGTACTGGGGAAGATCATCACTATGCAGGCACACTCCCTAGTAGGGAGAGCTGAGAGAAGGCTCACTTAGGCTGCCATATTTATGGGATAAGAGTGGTTGAATCCTAGTCAAATTGCATATAACTCAGCTAGGTATCTGGTTCCTTATCTGTGTTTACTGTGTCGCTTGCATGCGTTGTGGGTTCCTTAGAGGAGTTCTTGATTTGGCTGCAGGCCAGGCTTCACCTTCTCTGGAGCCTGAACTAAACTGCTGTTGGTTTGATTAAAGGGTAGGGGTGAAACACATCCATCACAGATCATGGTACAGACATGAAGGACAAAGATTATTTTTTTCCTGAAGGGTATATCTCTTTTTTTTTTTTTTTCCTGATCTGCTACTGGCACCTCTGCAGTAAATTTTTATTTCTTTTATACATAATGCTAAATCTTCAAATACTTTTCAAACTTATTTTGAAAATTTCCATTTAATAGTAAATTGCTTTCTTCATCCAACATCTTAGTTTAAAGCAGATCAAAAGCTTCAAATAACACTTTTTCAGTTTTATGGCTCTTCCTTATGCAATTAAGTATTTCCACAACTAATGAGCTTTTTCCTCCATAGCATATTTGTATCTCAGCTAGGTCTTATAGTTTTCATCCTTTTTCAAAGTAAGGATATTCAGAATGAAAAATAAAAAATCACCTTACCCATCATCCCTACAATGAAAAAGACAAATGGTGCTGGGACAGCTTGCCTGTACATCCAAAAGAGGAATTACTTGACCAGAGGACTGAAAAACTAGGAAGATCATAGCAAAGAGCAGTCAGATTTTTAAATCAAATAAGTAACCTAACACTAATCGCCTTTACATACAACCATAGTTTCCATGCAGCCATGTCAACCAGAAACGTCCTGTTAGAGACGCCCCAAATCCCAGGAGGTCACTGGCCTCTTACAGACCTAGCTTCCATGTATTTTCCTTCACAAGCTTCTGCCAGCTGAGAGCTGCTATGCTTTAGGTCCACCCAGATGGCTTCTACAGGACCAGAGCCAAGGTAATTATCAGCTCAGAGCAGCCCTTCGTTGCTGTAAAAAAATGAGAAATGAGAAAAAAAAAAAGAGAAAAATGCGGAAGTTTAGGATCAGGGAGCTGGGATCTGCCTTACCATCACTTCTTTAGCAGCAGACAGTACAAACTAGCACTTGGGAAAGCGCTGAAGCAAAAATCAAACAATATCCTTCCTTTTCACTCTAAATTCTACTTACTGTAATTTGCTCAATGCAATATTTTTCAGGCTTGCTGTTCCAGATATCCTAAGAGAGAAAACTATTCACTGGAAGGGAAGAGGAAGGCAAATCTTGCAGAAGACAGAGATCAGATCCTAATATCTTCTCCCTTAGCTGCCAAATGCTATTGTAAGCGACCACTCAGCGTGTATACAAGACAAATAAGAAAAACTGCTTCCAGAGGAGAGTTGGCTTTCAATTGGCTTAATTGAAAAAATAAGTAGCTACACCATTTGTGGTCACTCCCAGATAGCAGAAAGTTTAGCATAATGCTTTCATTGGCCAGGAACATTAAAAATTAAATTATCCACCCTTCCTGTGTTTGTAACAAATATCTTACGCATATACCACGCTATAGAAAAGCGTTGTATGTTTGTGTCAACACTAATCATTAACTGTTGTATTTTGATATGCATACTGCATATAGAATATATATGCAAGAACACAGCATGCAAAAAAATATGATCAGATAATTGATAGAACATTGAACTTGAAGTTTCCTTGGGACTCATGCAAATTCTGTATTGCTGAAAAATTTACCAGTTTGATTTGCATTAGATTCCATCTACAGCAAGTTTGGCCTGATGGTTGGGAACAAAAAGTATAGAAATGCACTCTTAGACCATAGCAGAACAATGCAAAGATTAAGATAAATGTTGAAAGCTTTCGCTTTTCAAATATATCTTCTTTTTAATTGCTATTACACTTTATAAATAGACAAAAGGCAACAGAATTACTGGAAATAGTTATTTTAATTAACTTTAGTTATAAATGAATGGCACAAACACTCTTTCTACTGTTGTAGGATACAATATGGTGAGATTATGGCATTTAAACCGAGTTAAAATAATGATCGTAATTTTAATCTTGCTAGATGAGATAAAGATCCCAGTATAAAAAATCCTGCAGCATATTTCTAAACCAATACTGGGCATAGGAATATGTATCTGTGGTCCCCAGAGACTGTGCCACATTGAAGCCACACCATCTCTGCGTTATAAAGGCTAAATCAATCTCATTCTTGCCACAAGTACACGTGTATTTTGTTGTGTAGACATACTCTCAATACAGAAAGTTCTCTGGAGGAATTAGTGGAAAACATTGACACGCTAGACTCTTCATAGGTCAATGAACTTCACTGAACAGTCAAATGGAAGAGCAGCTGGAAGTAGAACCATGGGAGTCAGCAGGACCATGGGAGTCAGCAAGGGAGCCTGAGCTACCATCACGCATGTTAACGCACGAGCTACAAAAGAGTGTAACAGAACTGGGACCAGCCCATAGTAACAGGGAACCACATAATGCTCCAAGGGAGGGTCTCTTAAGCCACATAAAGATGGAGTTGTGTTTGTTTTAATAGTAACTTTAAAAAAATAAGTTATTTCTCTTGATAACTCTCCCTGTATAAAGGCTTCTTTTGCACTTAACATACACATTCATACACTCCAAGAAGGGTAGGTAAGGTAGAAATAATCAAATATTTTCAATCCTCGCACAGAGTTTATGGGTGTGCTGTATATATTAATTGTCATAAGAGCATGAAATAGTAGACATCTTCCTCAAGCATTTTGTAAGATATCCTTACCAGGGCTTGAAAAAACACGTAAATTCATCTAGTGACTTCACCATCTGAAAAAGGTAAGCTGATTGTCAAGAAAGTAATGACTCAGATATTTCCCTAATATGGCTAGATGTCCTGGCAAGGTTTACTGAAAATCTTATCACCAGAAGTCATTCAAGCACTCTCTAGTAATAATTATGTCCTCAGCTACCTAGTAGATGGTACTGAGCAGCAGGAAATTGGAGGAAACGAATAACCTTATATTAAATTCTAATTACTTAAATTTTGGTAAACAATCCAATGAAAAAATGGCTATTTCCAAAAGATTACCATTGACCCTTATGAATAAAGATAAATATTAAGCATTCTCATTCATACAGAATAAGTGAAAATACCAGTGAAAACCAATCACCTACTCAATGTCTTAATAACGTCTTGTCATCATGGTTTGAGCAGGTATAGGATTTTGCTTCTTCCTCAGTCATCATGGCCTCATTCCAATATTTTAATGTTTAAATGAGCCTTAGTCTATTCTGTCCAAGAGACCCAGCTACTTAATGGTTGAATAGTAATTCTAATAAATGTGTTGAGTGAAGTAGATGATGATCATCATAATTTAAAATGATTCTATAAATGCTTAATCACCATTGTGAAATAATGTAGATTTGGACTGTGTTTTGGCAAAGTGTGCACTTCCAATCCATTGCTAACCTGGCCTCAAAGCAAAAGTCTAATTAAGGAAATTGCTTAAATATTTTATCTGACGGTTTATATATGTAATCTAAGAGTGGTCATCGTTGACTCTTTAGTATAACTGATATGATAGTGCAAATCTGATGAGATAGTGAGATTTATGAGGTCAATACACATGGATGAAAGAGTGCAGGCCAAGTCTAAATTCATTAGTCACTGAGATTCTGTGGAAAGAAAGAAGATCTTAGGTGGGAAGTGTTGGAATCAGGCAGCAGTCAGCACAAACATACTTTTGGAGAGACACAGACCTTTTCAAAACTGTGTATCAGCTTTCTAACAGTGATCTAATGACTGAGAAGTCATGGTGATATGGAAAGAGATATGAAGTCTACAGAAAAGGTAGATGACCCCGTGAGGGAAGGTGGTCAGCCTAAGGATGAGCATCTTGGCACATCTTGCGCATTTCTGTACAGAACAGCCTCTTTTGCACTGACTGTTGAGAACATTTTCTGACCTGTTCACCTCATCAAGACTATTAAGAAAAATGGATAACTGGAGGCCAGAGCTTGAACCCTTGCCCCAACCCTGTTCAGTATGCAGACTACTGTCTAATTATCCTATAAGTGCAGCTATGCTGACAAAAGTTGGGTTTCAGCACGCTCATCAGGAGTTTACATCGTTGTTTCTGGATGGAGTCTGTGTTTCCACAGTGTTACTTAAAGAATTTATATTAAAAAAAATAAGGTTTATCTGGTACAGAGATATAAGAATATCTTTAAGATGTTCTTAAAAAAATGGGGACTTTTATCCTCTGCTGTTAATGAACTCGGTGCCAAATATCTCTTGCTAGAACTTGCCTTTTCCTTTATCAGGTTTTCCCAGCTTAGCAGAGCTAAAACATAACTACCAAAGTACAGAACTTAGAATTGGGTACCTATTACTAACTTCTTGAGTACAAGACCTGTGAGTACTTAAGTGTCTCTGCTGTCCTGTGGTGCAGGAAACCTTCCAAGGCAGTCAGCACATCAGGAGCAATTGGGCTACCAACTCTGGTGATGAGATTCCCTGAGGTTCAGATATCTCAAGCTTCTGTAGCTGCTTCTGGATTCAACCTGGCAAGCAAAACAGAAAACTCAGCCCTCCTCCTGTTGTTCCGCTACTATTGTACTGAGAGAAGATGTTGCCTTATTTTTGCTGTTTTTCTCTTTGTAAAAAGTCTGTTGCTTTTGTTACGGCAGGATCTCTCTAGCTCTCTACCTGTCCTACCAGGCAGCTAGAAAAAAACACTGTGTCAGCTACAGGAAATAATTAAGGGATTTTTTCCATTTTCTTTTATATAAGCAACTCTTCAGTGAATCCCTATAAGGCAACTGATGCTTGCAAGTCTTATTATCATTTTTTGCCTGAAAAGAGAAGAAGAAAAAGTTGGGAGACAAGGTCACATACTGACATAGTGGCAAGGACTGTATTATTGCTTTTCCACTAGGCTCTTGGATCACTTGTCATAGTTTAGACTTGAATATACATTTATATCTTTTCATTGTATTAGCAGCTTAAAGTCATACATGTGATTTGTTGTCAAACATCAAAATTAAATGCTTACCTTATGAAACTAGGCATAATAGAGACAGTAAGCTGTTGAGTACTACCTACTTAATTAAAATCTGGGTAATTTTACAAATGCCTTGTACAAAATACCTCATTTGATTCAGACTGATCCAGTCTCATGAACAAACTCATCATTGATTTTAAAACAGGGGTAGGTTTTGTGCGTGTTTCTCGATACCCCAGAATATTTGAGACCTGCATAAACAGACTTCACCATCTTTCACGTTTTTCTGCCCCCAGATAGTCTCATCATGAGTTCATTTAACATTTCTTTGTTATACTTTTGAAAGCTTCACAAAGAAGTATTTAAGAAAAATCCTGGCTAAGCCTGGCAGCTCTCTTTCCAAAGGAGATAGTAAGGGTTATGATTGCGTTGTCCAAATAGTCTTAATAAACTTTTACTGTGTCTCATTCTCAATAGTAGTTTGGGTAATCACAATTTGTTTTCCTGTTAGTATTGGAAAGGCAGAGCTGCCTGCAGCATTTTCCTTAAAGGAATACATCAAGACCTTCCTTCAGAGTAACTTTTAGTTTAGAATACTCTGTAGTCTCTATGGTCTCCTTGAGATTTCTCCCTTCTATCTTGCCTGGCACTTGTCTATGCAACTGCTCTGTGTCTTGCTTGGAGTCCTCCCAGCCTTTAACCCAACTGCTGTTTGGCGACTCAAGGGGCCTCTCACTTCCTGCCTGTCCTACCTGGTCGCTAGAGAATACACTGAGAGCAAATGTTATCAGTTCCTCACCATGCATGCAGACTTTGTCTGCTTTGCCTCTCTTTTCATTTGTCAGCTGCTCCAGAAAGTGCATCAAGTTTGAAGAAATCTTACTCAGGTTTGTACCTAATCTGAAATTCACATCATTTCATTTGAAGACAAACGAGCATGAAATATCTTGGAGGGTTTTCTTTCTTGATGAAGCCTCTCTTAGCTACAGGGATAAGTGTTTCTTATTTAGCTAATATTGAATTCCTATATGAAAATACATGGAAATTATTTATGCCAATGCCTGAGGACCAAAGTCTAGTTCTCATTTTGAATATATTTTAACTGTTTCAGTAGGTCCTGTGATAGATAAATGATTGTGCAGTAGTGCTTCTGGGCATCATTTTATCTTTCATTTTATGCTCCAGCATGAACTACTCCTTGCACTGTTTTTCTTGATTCTGAGTTTGAACAGTACACCACTTTCTCCCCCAGGTTTTTTTTCTTTCTCATTCTGTATTTTCTCTCATGTCCAAACTAAATAACCACTCTCTGTCCCTATAAACTGGATGAAGCAAATTTCTTCGCTTGCCAGATTTAATTACTGTGTCATGCAAAACTTCTAGATCTTTCTGCATGTTCTGACTCAAATCCTGGAATAATAAGTTCCTTTAGTTAGAAATTTTGACATTCTTCTTATTCTCTTCCAATAAGCATATACTTAAAATGATTGTGTGTTTGTTTGTTTGACGAGAGTAAAAAAAACACTCGATTCATACAGTTTTGTCAAAGTTCTACACTCATATAACTGCTCAAAGGGTTAAAAATTATACTAGTTTATAAGGGGAGTTTTAGAATGATGATTGGAATCAAAGCTATCAGATTGCTGGACTATAGGAGAATTGGTTTGGGAAAACTTTATTTTAATACCCTAATCTGCTGTTATGTAAAAGTCTCTGTGTTCCTGAAAGATGAATCAAGTTATAAAAAGCCTTTTTGTTAGACAGAAGTTATGCTCAAGTTTTAACTCCCTTAATTTATGATCTCCCCTTGGTTAAAGATTTCTGGGTACAAGGTCCAGAATTCATTATAGAAGTTAGAAATGCTGACCTTGAGCTACCCTTGTCTCTGGTGGTTGTCATATCTGTCTCCGTGCCCAGGGACATGGATGCTAATACTGAAAATGTATTAAAATATGCTTCCAGAAAGACTCTGGCTAATTGGCCAGATTTTTCTAAGATCAATAGCAAGCGCACTGGGCTGAACTTTGAGTGCTTGACCTATGAATGATAAAAAAAATCCTAGCAGCCAAAACAGGCAAGTTATTAAGATGTGATCCCTGAATTCTAGGATATTTTTAGCAATTGCTAATTCTTCCTGCCTAAAAGTCAAAGCTCTAAGTTTCACATCTCTTCTACTGTACTCTGGGACTCCATTTTTTTATTTCTGGGATTATCTCTTATTTTTTAAGAGGTGTTTTTTTCTGTTTGCTTTGCTTTTCTGGTGTCTCCTTCAACTTAAAGAAGCCTCATACATAAAAGGAGTGAAGGCTAGATAGAGAGGAAATGCATCAGTTCAGACTGTCTGTCTGTGCTTGCTCTCCTTTGTTTCGTAAACACACTTCCACACTGTTTAATGTCTTTTTGAATAACATGAGTCTACAAACTGACAAACAAACAATACACTGTATTAAAGTCAGCTCTGGTGTGGTTTTTCAGATCTCCACCTCAGACATCCCTATGTTAAGAACGACAGTAGCATTCCACCCTGAGAAATCAAATCTGTAATTATATCTTTGTTTGATGAGAGCATCCAGAATAAGTTTCATATCAACCAAGACAAAATGTTTAAAGATACCTAAACCTATGTAATTGGTTTAAGCTTCCTCCCTTATAAACATAGCAAAACACTGACATCCAAGCAATGATTCATCCGATCTATTTTAGGTACTTTCTTTAGCAAGACTCTGGAGACGTTTATTTTTCTTGGTTAAGAGAGATATTTTAGTTCTGTTAGCATAAAGGTTATCAAGGCCATCAGGAGTTTTTAATTGTTGTGAAGCAGACTACATAAAGCAAGATCAACTTGCATGAAATTCTGGAATACTATTAAATGTATTTCTTCGGATAACACTGGAATGAATGTTTGCTTGACCTGGTAAGAGTAGGAAAAAAGAAGTCTTTCTTGTCCTCTGATTTCCAATTCCATACTTGATAATTGATGTGCTCCTTTTCACGAACTCTGAAACATTTCCTATGTTATATCATTATCATGTAATAGGAAATGATAATTCCTGTAACAAACAAATGACTCTTTAAAAAGAATTTTGTGATTTGAATTTATGTGTCTCTTTAAACTGGCGGGAAGAGGGTTGGTCCTGGGAATGGCTGAAGCTTCCTTAGGCCTGCCTGAGCTGCAGAAACAAGTAAGCCTGCAAGATCATGAGAGACAGGGGAAAAAACATAAAACACCCTGAACCTCTTTTTACCATAGTGACCCAGAGGGACCTGTGTAGTTTCAGGCAATGAAGCAAGCCAAGGAAAGGTTCTGAATGAACATCAAGGGAAAAGGAACAGAGAGCAGGCAGAAGAGTTTGTTTTCAAAATTCCCGTATAAAGCCTTTAGCAGGAAGATTCAGTTTTGTCTATTTAAAAAGTGACCTTTTTTTCCAGTATAATTATACTAGGAAGGCCTGACTTCAAGAAACTGAAAGCAATAGGTGAGCTCAACGTGCTCAGTTAAAGGGGAAACTGTAGGAAAAATAAATCAGGGATTTATTACAAAGAGCAAAACTTTCCCTAAGTTCCTCAGTTACAGTGATGTTAATTTAATTTGCTTGTAGTAACAAGATGCCTGGTTCTTATATAAGAACTGTTTTATACATTGTAGCTGAGGATATTTTCAAGATATCATCTGGACTAATCAGTGCATCTGTGGGAAGAAACACACAGAATGTTCCTGAATATCGTCATTGCGTGAATAATAAAAGAAATAGCCCGTTCTTAATTGAAAATTTCCATCCCAACCAAATATTTAATACATATTTTCTGGTCCTGAAATCCTCACCAAGGAATAGTCTTCTTCCTTGTTCTACAAGTTATTTTATAAAAATCAAGGTTTAAGGTAAAGTCAATGAAGTCTCCTTAAATTATGTGCTAATTTGGTCTCAGATAACCCTAAAGATGGTGTCAAGTTCATGTGCATGAAAGTAAACTCTCTTTAGTGCACAGCAGGCAGCAGTAACTTTTCCATTAGGTTATTTGTATGTACCTTCTGCTTCGTTATTAAGCGTGTACTAAGCTAACATTCAGTTTGTTTCAATTGTGTTTTTCTTTTACTTTTATTTCCATTTTTGTAATGTAGAAGAGATCCATCAAGCTAACGTAGAAGCAAAGGAAATGGCCTCCTTTTTTTGCAGTGATTTGCAAAAGAATAGTGTGTAGAAACTGGCTCTGTCCATATTGCATAAAGGATGGAAACCACCTTGAAAAATGTTGCCTGTGCCAAAAAAATTCCCAGGTTAAGTTTTTAGTTGAAAACTGCTGGACCAAAATAGCCTGACACAACAAATTCACCATATATAAAACCAAACAAATGAACAATGGCATTTTCGTTTAGTTTAGGAAGGACAGTTCAAATGGAAGAATAAAGCCACTGACTTTCAACTATGTTCTCAGTGGCCAATTATAAAATCAGAGAAAAAAAGGGGAAAACTGGAATAAGGTCACCTGTTTTACCTCCAGGTTATGTCAACTATACCTAACCAGTCCTGACAGATGTTTCTTTAACTTGTCCTTAAAATCCTCCAGTGACAGAAATTCTAAAGCCTCCTAAAGCAGCTTCATGCATATCCACTTATTATGATAGAATCTAAATAGAAAATGGAAAAGTTTAATAAGAGATTACATTTAAGGCTATAAAGGAAAACATGTATATTGTTTTGATACTGTCTGGCTATCATCCAGGCTGGCTTGAGAGAATCACAAGAAGATGTATAAATGCAGTGCACTCAAGGTCAAGGCTGGTACCTGTGGGGTGCATTCATTTACTCAAAAGGATGATGAATCGAGTGCTGACTACAATTGCAATATGGGATTATAAATTACTGGCAAAGGTACTGCAGCAAATCCATGCAGTACTCGATAAGCATGCACACACATACACACAGCTTAAGTACAACATACCCTGATACTCATCTGTCGAGTGGGAGGACACCTTACATTTGACAGAAAGAACAGAATGAAAAAACCCAGTAATGTGGAACAGCTGATGAAAAACTCACAATATAGTTTATTTTGCAGTAATATATTCATGCATCTATAACTTTAGGCACAACACATTTTGTTCTGGATTACACTTAAGGTGTTAAGGAAAATATAGATGGGTACCTTACCTTTCCTTTTTCTTTTTCTAATATCAGGATTTCCCAAGGATCCACCCACTGACAAACACAAAGGAGCCTTATGCTGAAAGTCAGGTCCAAATAATAGCCACTGAATTTTATAAAAATTAAAAAACAGTCAAAGGACTAACTGATATCAAAATTTCTCTGAACTAGATAATAGGTTGGCTATGGTATAACCAGACTTGAAATTCAACACATTGTGTATATTTCTCAGTTCCTCCAACTTTCCCAATAAGAGCGTAAAATTATCTGATCTGCATATTGACTTGGAATTTAGAAGGTTTTTGAGTCATGAGTGTGCATGTTGCCTTTTATATCATATGTTTCTGTTGTGAATGACACTAAATTCACCACAAACTGCACCCTCTAGGAAATGTTGGCTAAAGGAGAATGTTGGCTCAAGGGCAAATAATGTAGCAATATTTGGCCCTTCAGATATGTTAGGAGTAAATACTAATTTAGACAACAGATACTAACACAAAGATGTCTATTTACACTGACTAGACATCACACCCTGCCTGAAAAGGGACCATAATTATGCAAAAGTATAGTAAAAAACTTTACAAAACATGACCTACAAGACAGGACATAAGATGACGGAATTTGAAGATGATGATCAAAGAAAGAAGAAATGATCAAACAAAGGTGAGAATGCAACTAAGGGAATATGTATTTTATATTTATTTGGAACATACAACAAGTTTTAATTGCATCAAAGGAAGTTTAGGTGGGAAATTGCAGAAGAGCAGGGAGAGTTAACTAGTGTTGGATTGGAAACAAACTGCACAGCAGACAAAGGCAGGGGATGCAGCCAGGATATTTTCTAAGACCTTGTTAAACTAAACCTCTGAGAGGACTGTTTTAGGAATAGCTTATCTTGTCTTGGAACAGGGGACAAAATCAACACACCTGCAGCTCCATCCCATGCTGTTTTCCCAGGCCTACACCTCTTAGGAAACAGCAGGGATTGAGCTGTGAGAAGGTACTGCTTTGCAAAATGATCCAAAGTCTTTCCAGCTAGCATGCAGATAAAAGCTCTACATCTCTGCCTTTTCTCAGATACATGTTTCTAATTTTTTGCTTTGTTTTTTGTTGGCTGCCTTTTTGTACTTTCCTGTTCTGTGGTGCTTTGTCACTTTTCCCCCTGGGCAACGAGACATACAGCTGTGAAAAAATAAATCCCTTAATCTTTGGGTTTTTTTTGTTTGTTTGTTTGTTTTTGATTTATGAAAGCTCTTAGGCTTAGAAGGAAGACTTGGGCGTGGCCCAATGTTTGCACAGTCCAGTTTTCAATGTCTGCATGTTCATAGTTTCTTCAGTGGCTAGATATAGGGCAATTAATTTCCTTATTTAGTATGCAATGATTTCCACATCTTTCAAGAAAGTGATGAGATTGCTGAACTAACTCATAACAATACCTACTTATGTTTGGAGATACTGATCTAAAAAGTAAGATGGAAGCAGGAGAGAGAAGGAGAGAAAAGATGCATAAAACCTACTGAGACAAATGAAGTATATAAGATTGTAAATATAAATCCACATGATGGCAGCATTTTGCCCTACTCCTAATTATTACTGTGCCCTAAGAAACTAGAGAAAATTCTAGAAATTAGGCAAGAGTCATTTTGGTTTTTTAAATAAACCAAATTAAAACGTGTCATGTGTTTTTCACCTCTAACTCCCCTGGAAAGACATGCCACCTTTGCTCAGATATGTTCTAGAGATGTTATTAAAAAAGAGAAGGAGACAATAAATTAAATAAATATGGTGTGGTAAAATAAGCTACATTTGAAGCTCAGCTTCTCAGTTTAGCTCAAAAACTAGTTGCAGTCCCTAAATAAATACAAAAAATGAAAAATGAAATCATTAAATTGACAAAGGTGAATTTTAACACAGATCTTGAATCCCCAGCATTACAAATTTGAATACAGTTGCTCAAAAGAGACTTTGTACTCCCCCTCCAAACCTGAAATCAAAGACACTATCCTAGTGTAAGTTCTTACAGAACTGTACAAGGCATGAGTGTGGAACTATGAGCAGATCTCTTCAAAAACACATAACATCACCACAACTGATTATTTATAATCACTGTCCTCAGCAGACAAAGAAGTGACTTGAAGACCCATTGCGTCTAGGGGAAGGCACAATTTAATTCACACTTTCTTTGACAACCAGTCAGAAATGTAGCCTATGTTCTCTGTACAGCCCTGGGGTTGCAACTCAGGTGCCAATGAAGACTTTGCATGAAGTACTGCATTCATACTATAGTACATAACATCCATGCTTATTATAAACAGTGTGGACCATATGCAAGAATATTTCTGCTTTAGATGTGAAAAGTTGAAATGAAAGTTTAATTTGGAAAATAATTCAAAGAAACAATTGTGTTCACATTGTTTGCACTTTTGCCTCTACTAGATATGTAAAAGCTAGAAGAAATACTGATTTGAGTGTAGTAACATTCAGCATCTTGTTCCAGCTCATTGAAACTCCATTTAAGTATTCAAAGAGCTTAAAAAACTTCCAGAATACATAACAGGAATGTTGCAATGACCTCTGCTCAAACAAAATGTAATAAATTTGTCTTTTCTGCCTAGAGTAACTACGTATGTTTTTTGGAAGGACGCCAGTAGCATAATTTTAAAGCAAATATTGCAGTACAGAGAAGATTTTTAAAGTCCAAAACATTAATTTGCTGTAGTACAAGTGACACAACTTACAATTTGTTCGTAAAGGCAAACAAAATGGAAGCAGACTTTTCCTCACAGTTTATCCATCTAGGGCTAACAGGGCTTTCCATTACTTACCTTTGTTGCAGATCCATTTATTCCTTTATAATACTGCTTGTAGGTTTACCTTAATGCAGAAACACATCGCAGCTGTACCAATTAAGTGCTAGTCAAGTAAGAGAATGAAATCAAGAGCAAGAGGCTAGAAGCGAGTCAGAGACTATTCTATAAGTGAGAAAGAAATCTCTCTGAATGTAGCTTATTATAAAGGTTGCATAAGATGTGTTAGACACAGAACAAAATCTTTCTGAAAAATGTATTTGCTGAAGCGTGTGAGCTAACATACTTCAATGGGTAATCTGTTTCCTGATCAAGACATAACCTAGAGATGAGCCATTGAATGTACTGTATGTTAGTATTCCAAGTCAGTGAGAGTAACACAGTTCATTCAATTCAAACTGTTCTCTTCAGTGCTTGTGTCCCTTCAGAAGGATGAAGTATTAGCTGAAATTCTCTGCAAGAGATTTCTCATTTTCATTTATAAAATTTTCAGTGGGGAAGTTAACCAAATGAATGGATTAATCCATCTAGCACAGCTCATGGAAATATCTTCCACCAGCAGGTAAACTAGTAAGTCTTGGATCAGGTGGAGCAGGCCACTGTTGAAATACCAAGCACTTTGAATACCGCAAGCACATTGAAGTGCAACTGACTAATTCATCATGAGAATTTGCAAAACTGCTCATGGATTCTGAATGGAGGAGTTATTTACTTTTGTAAACCTCATATTTGCACTCTCTCTTATTGTAAACCAGATGTTTTTACCTTAGGAAATATTAGTGCTGAGCATCTTTGCTTGTATATGACGATATGTTATTAGTGGCCTACTGAAAATATTTCCAGAAATTGGTAAAAGTCAGGCAAGCAGGTTTGCCATTCGGAGGGTACACTGTAGGCATCAGAGAACAGGGGAGAAACAGACGTACAATTATTAAAGTCCTCTGAAACACCTGCAAGATCAATGAATTTAACTGCAGTTATTGCTGCTGTAGTCCCAATAGTTAACACTGAGCACTCTTGAAGAAGACAGACTGTACAGCTGGTCATCTCGTCTCTATGTTTGTTTCAAAGCAGAATGCTGCAGCAGCCAGGGGACTCATATTCCCTGCTTGGCACTTCAGGGAACTAAGAACACACACATTTTGCCTCTTTCTTAGTTTGGATGTTAACAGAGGGGGAGGACACAGTGTACTGTGACCTTCTGAATTTGAAGGTAATCATTAATCTGTTACCATGTGTTTAAGCAGCACTAGTCTTTTCTTACATCTGTGCATTTAATTTCAATTAATTAGAAATAGTGCTAATGCTAGCTGGATTATGCATGGATTAAATACGTAGTACAACCTCTAGTAAGAAGGCTTGATGTTTTTCAGTGCCATTTTGCACCACCTAATAACTGTACATTCTCTCTAGGTTATATTTTTGACCAGCACAGGGTTATTCGTACAAGGCCAAATCACACAATATGTTTTAAAAGGAAAGTTTTAGGCTTAGAAATTACAAGAATAATCCCATAGTCTGATTAAATTTTCTCAATAGGTACAATTTTCAGTTTAGAGGAAAAAACCTCAACTCATTCGCAGCAACACTAGCAAAAGGTTAACGAATGTACTTTAAAAAGCATAATAAACCAATTGAATAAGGTTCAATGAGCACGTTTCCCTACATGTGTAAATATTTTAGGAGAATTTTGTTGTTTAATGTTCTTAGCCTATTTCTATTTCTAATTTTGCAAGTACTGCTGTTTGGGAGTCTCACAGCATTTGATACTTTACACTGGTGTGTGCTGTCCCAGATGTGTCGTTCTACGTGCTAAAATACATTTGCAACATTGCAGGTTTTTTTCTGCTGACTCTTAATACAGTATCAAAGGCAGCTGCATGTAGAAGTTGAATACAAAATTAATTATCCTATAACTTTTTCATCATTCATAAGGGTTTTTTTTGTAACTATACAAATATTTTCAATGATTCTCAGGTTGCACGAATCAAAATCCAAGGGGTCAGAATGGGAGTAGTTTTAAAAAAATTCCATAGAGTCACTTATTCAAACAAATTTACCTGTTTTGCTAAGCTTATGGGTGAACCAGGTGTTCAGGAAAACATTATTTGTGTGGCTGATTTGATAGGTGGATTGTATTGTGAATGCTGCCACAAGATCTACAGGTCTTGAGAGAATGTAGATACATTCCTTGTAAGTTCTTACAGAAAGATATAAGTAATTTCTAAGCTAGATTTTGTCCTCAATACTGTTGATATTTTAGCTTATCTTCTTTCTTGAGACAGATCATCTAATATATAAAAAAATTTGCTTTAGCCCCAATCTCTTTAGCACTTGTACCATAGACAGTTTTTAAGACTATTTAAAATGTATTTACCAACACCAAAACCCAAAGACAAAGAAGAGATTTTTGATGTAGATTTTTAGGTATCATTCTCCTAAAACTCCCCAGTCATTAAAAAATCTTACCTTTGTAAGATTTAGGACAAATTGAAGGAATCTTTACTTTTTATAGCAGCCTTTTTAGTAACTTTTCTTTCCCTGCTTCTCCTCTTGCCTCCCACATGCTTTGCTTAGGTTCACTCTAATTCTCCAGTATAATAAATTACTAAAGCTTCTCAAAGCCGTTGGAAGGGAGAGATGTAATAAAAACAGCAGGGGGGTAGAGGAGATCATTATGACTTATAATAACAGTGCCTCCAAGTGCCTTCCACCATTGCTGAACACTTGTAAAAATGTCCCTGAGGAGTGGTTTGTCAGGCTGGTCAACTCTTCCCACAGCATGTCTGGAAGTAAGGATTAACTTCACAGTAAGCAGCACACTAATAGAGCAAACAGCTAGAAACACATACACATCTAGTAAACACAGTACACTAATGGCCATGAACGCATGTTCTCATTAGGTCGCTCTTGTCTTGATTTACCTAGTAAACACGATTTTTGTGCATGTGTCTGTCAAACCTCCATTAAAAGTCCTTTCTGTACCAAGGAACTCAGGAATTGTCTGGTATTTTGTTTTCTTTGAGACTCATGCATGCCTGAAGATGGCAAGTCATGAGCACTGGCACGCCACATCCTGTGCAGTGTTGTAGACGCTAGTTTCAGTTTGCATTGCCCTGTACTACTAGGTGCCTGTGCTGTACAATGACAGCACACTAAACAACACAGAAAACATAGATTCAACTGCGATGCACAGTTTGTCCAGTTCTGTGTTGTTAAATCAAGGGATGAGCACAACACTAAACCTTGCCTTGCCTGAACATGTAAAAACGTAAATTGTGTACAAAGAATTAAAGAGAATAAACAACTGGAAGACAAATACATCAAGATCAAAAGATGTGTCCTTAGAATTAGAGAGCTTGGAAATATTTAGAACTATTAGGACACGTAGGAAATTACATGTTGTGTAATTGAACTATAAAAATCTTTTTTTCAATGCTTATATGTTTTGGAATCTGCTAAGCAGATTCAGCTTTAGGTAGACAGATATAGATAAAAATATTTCTATCACTAACCCAATTTAATTACTAAAACAAAATTATATTTCAGACTGTGCTAAGACAAGGGTTTTTTTTTTCTTTTTATGATACATATTGCTAAACAGGATTAGATGTTTCAACATGTAGTACATTTCTCCAGAAGAAATAAAATCTTTCTGTTCTTTTGACTACTTTGTACGTAATTTCATTGTAGCTTCATTGACAGATGGAACTTGGTTTGAACAAAAGAAAAACTACTTTACACATTAAAGAAAACATAACATTTCTGTTAGAGAAGGATAGATTGCAGTAGCCTAAATTTCTTATATATAAAGAATACACAAAACCATGAAAAGACTGTGAAACACACAGTTCATGTTTAGCAAAGAACATTCCTGAGAAGAAAAAAACTGTTAATGGCAAAATCTCATAAAATCTTGAGTGAAGGCATAGTTTCCTGATTTCCTGATATTTCCTCATTTCTCTCAGAAGAACATTAAGTTAACTACATGTAACACTGAACACTATCTCTACCATAATTCTTCATTAATCAGGGTAAAGAAAGAAGAAATTTTCAGATCAATCTCAGGTGTTTCAATTGTTATACTAAAATCATGTTTTGCCTTCACTTAGATCCTACTTAAGATGCAGCTTTATCTAGGGTCTCTTGTTGGCTAAAACTATAATGCAATTTTAAGTGAGGTAATGAACATTGGATAATTTAAAGCCTAGTAAATATACTGAAATAAAGTTAAAAAATTATAATATTTCATTGACATGTAACATTTCTGAAAACTACTAATCCCTTTATTATTTCAGGACTAGATATGAACCATCATGTGTTCAGCAATGGAATTTAAAACTAAGGGTATTTGTCTCTTTCAAAACACATCTAAATTATGTTCTTACTTTTCATCTATCTCTAATGAACTTTAACTTGGTTTTATAAATGTATTTGAAGCTACTGGCAGAGATTGATGCCATAAAACTTCATGAAAATCTATGTTTTCACCCTGTGATGGCACTCTGGAAATCCAGGTAGACAATATCCCCTGCACTTCCCATTGCTACCAAACCAATCATTTCACCATAGGTTATCAGGTTGGTCAAGCATGACTTCCCCTTCATGAAATCATGTTGATTAGTCCTGATAACATTATTGTCCTTCATGTGCCCAGCAATTTTTTCCACGATTAGCTGCTCCATCACCTCCCAAGGTATCAAGGTGAGACTGAGGATGCTGTAGTTCTCTGGATCTTCTTGCCCTTTTTGAAGGTAGCAGTGACATTTGCTTTTCCTGATTTCACTATTCCAGTTAATCTTGGATTTATGGTTAATTGTGAACAATGACATGACTAGAGTGTTACTGTATAAAAAAACAAAGGTGATGACTTTTTTCAATATTCCCAATACAACTCCCTCCATCAAAAGCATTTGAATTTTGTCCTACTTCAGGCAGATGTAATTCTTAGTTAATTTACAATTAAGTAAATAAAGGAGTTACATTCCTCAGACTATGTCTGAGAAAAAGAATTACATAAGTGTAGCTCCTTGACTTTTCACGTGATCATCGCTTCAGACAACTTAAAAGCTGTGCTGGGATCTACAGCAGTATGCTATGTTCTTGTAGACTTTCAGACACCAACTCTTAGAGAGTTAAAGTTATGTAAGCTACTCTTGGTCACATCAATTCTGCGGATAATAAATCAGAAAAAATTCTGGGAAAATAATCAGAGAAAGATCAAGGAAATTCAAAGGAAACATCATCCAAAAAACTTCTATCAGTTTGTTCATTATTTTATTTTCTAGTGAATACTTGCCATCTAAATCTTTTTTTTTCTTTGAGATAATGAAGACTTTATAACTACGATGAAGAAACAGACATATGGCTGATAAAACATTAATTTACCTTTAGTGCACTTAATTGAATCCTTCAAATCAGAAAACAAACCTGCTTTTTTGACAACTGCCACTTTGGATCATGTATTTGCATCATTATCTTGTTAAAAGGCATTTTTGCCACAGAAAATGGGACATGCAAAATGGAAAACTAAAGAAGAAGCTGAATACTGAAGGGCCTAGCATCCACTAAGAGATATTGCTGCACAGGTAGGTGGAAAATGATTGATCATAGACCACACAAAGAAGTACAAGTATAAAATTTAAAGAACTGATAATGATTTATGCAGAACAAAAAGAACGTCTTCAAAATATTTCTGACTTCCGAGCTGTGAATGAAGAATATGCAGTTTGGATCCCCTAGGGGACTATAGGTGCTCAGGTCTTACACATAGAAGTTGGTGGTGTTCCCAGAAGCCCTGCTACTGAACTGGGAGCCCATAAGCTATTAAACTGGTGCTTACTGTTTCCAGACCCCTTCACCGATGTACACCTGCAATGAATAAATGAATGAATTCCTGGTGATGTGAAAGCCCGTCTAACATGAACTGCAACCAAATAGCTGGGCTGTGCATGTAATTCACAGTAAAGTCCTGAGAGGTCCATAATGTGGTTACACACCTGGGATGTGGGAAGGCTTTGCTTTTGTTTTGAGCAAAAATTTTAATCCAGACTGTGCACGTCCTTGCAAACTGTCTTATCCAGCAGGCACTGAGATAAACACACTAGATTAGTTTCAACTGGAAATGTTAGGAAAATACCCTGGTGACAGAGGTATTCAGGACATCTCTGCCACATCACTTAGATCACAGTTAGAGTGGGCGTTTGAACTGCAGTCATTTATATTCCAGATGATTTTTTATTCATTTATCTGGCAAAACCCCCTAGCTTTCAGCCAAAAATGAAGCCCTGGCTTTGTTTAGGCACCAGATGAATGTTCTTATCTCTGAATTCTGAATAAAGGACGATTGCTCTCTTTGGTCTAGAAAGAAGTACGTGGCTGAGTATTGCTTCCTTCAAGGACAGCTTTGGATCTCTTGGCTTTCTTTTCTCCTTGAAATTTTGTTTCTGGGTCAGGTCTCTCCCTGCTCAGTCATGAACCTATTTGTAGGCACCTAACTCGTCACATATATTGTACCAGGGAGCCCAGTGAAGGTGAATACTGTGAAGGACAGCCTACAAATTTGGTAGTCTGCAGTGAGTCTACAGTCCTCGCTTCTTTCTCAGCTAATTGGCAGTATTTTTCAAGAGACATTGCCAAAATATGCCATCTAAAGTGATTTAAATTGCTAATGAAATGAATGCAAATGAATAAGACATTTTCTCAGCCTATCCAAGCCATGGTTTCCAAGCGTGTATATAAGGATAATTCCTATTAAAAAATATACATGAAGTATTTCTAATAGGGATACAGAATCTGAATTTGACCCATTCACCCCCAGTAAATAGCCTTTCACTACTTAGACTTCCATTTAGTTGTTTCTTTAACATGACTTCTAGACTGCTAGGGAAAGGTAATCCCAAAACCACTAGAATCCTTTAAGTAGGCAACTATATGGACATCAGAAGAGACTACATAGTTGTAGCTGTGTAACAATCACACATGACAGAAATCAAATATTTGTTTCAAAACCTGTAATTCTAACTGACATGTAGGGGTTTAATGGTTGAGTAAGGAACAAAGGCAATGAAAGTTTCAACAATCCTTCATGCAACATTAATAGACAACCTTGAACGGACATTAGAAATAAATATAAAAAATTTTCGCTTACACCTGTAATGTCGCATTTGTATATGAGAAAGCTGCACAATCTGTTTTCATTGTTCAAGTTGACTGAAATGGGGGAAAAAAGGCAGAGAAAAAAAAGCTTGAATGTTTTGAATCAATTTTATCATTCTCACTCTGATACGCAGAATTCTAAGCTGTAATTATTGCCCTAAAATGAACCACTGAAATATAATTTCAGATTTCTTACAAGCTATTTTCCCCCACTCTTATTTGTCTGGCTAGAACTATATTATTTTAAAGGGGCAAGATTCACAGAATCTGCATATAAGCCTGGATAGAGATGACTATATATTACTGCACAGGCATAAAGGCTTCAAAAATTATTTACTGTTGGATGACACTTAAATTAGATGTCAGTTGCCCAATAATTTATGTCATCAAAATGACAGCTGGAGTAAAGGAATCACTGGTGCTGTTTAATTGTTTACCTCAAGAAACATTTAATAAAAAGAAATGACGATCCTGTGCTCTTGGCAGTGTATGAAAGCATTACAAGATTCTCCGAGATTTACATTTACCAATATTTTGTTAATTATTGTTCTACTTCTTACTTAGCTGGTTGTATCTAATTTCATGGTTGAATTCCTAATACAATTTCTGAGCTTTATTAGTAGTGATCTGGTTATTAAGAGCCATGTGGTGAATTAAAAAACTCAATAGCTTGTTTAAAGGGGACTGAATGTACAGTCTATTGAAGTCAGTGGAAATTTCCCTTTGACTGTGGACCAAGCCCAAAGGAAGCAGCATCCTGGCCACCAAGAATGCTGGTAACTCAGTACCTTCCCACTGCCTCCTCCTACCAGTATTCCTGAAAACAATCTTGTGTCTGTTGCCTGCTACGGTTTTGCAATCTTAGTGTTAAAACAAGGCATTCTATTTTATTGGTTTACTCAGGATTTCACCAACTTTAAAGAAGTCACATTTTGACTTAAATTACTCGTTTGCCATTCATTTTTGTCCAGAATACTCCCCACTAGATCCCACAGGTTTACTACTTCTAGCATTGAATAGTTTCTTGTCCTTTAGTCAACTTTCCCCCACTAAATCAATACTGCTCCCCACAGCACAGATTTCTGTTGTTATAAAGTACATTGATGTAGAAAACCAGTGATATCAAACAGCCAGTGCTACTGCAGTAAAAAATGAGCCTCTATTATAAAAAAAGTGGAGACCTGAGTAATATATTAGACAAAGTAATGCATCAAAGTCACCAGAGGCTTACTTATGATCTCAGTGTGGACATCTGTGATTCTATATATCCTTTATTGTTCTAATTAAAATACATAAATACACCATACTAGAATAAGATCAGACAGCCCTCTTTATCTTAAAAAGTCAAATTTTCAGTGTTTCTGGATAGATTTTCAAGAAATGATGTATTTGACGACATTTTCTTCTCATAGCTCAGAATAAGGTTTTTAGAAAATTCTGCTAAGCGTGCAGTAGGTAACAGTTCCATGACTACTCACTAATATGATGGTCATCAACAACAATTAAATGTGATTCTAGATTGATTATTTTACAGTAACACGTTATATGCATTTAGATGCTGATTACAGAAACAGAGACACTGATATGCCTGCCCCCTAATCCCTTTTTATATATTTCCCTGGAAGTCTAGACATTACAGAGGCATGTTGGTGGCAATGACCTGGTTTAAGCTAGCACAAAGTATTTTCATGTGAAGCTGAATGTAAATTAAAGTATTAGAAAGTGCTTCTTTAGGTAAACTGTTACAGCACGCTCACACGCAAACATGTCATGAGCGGACACTAGTGGTGAATTGCCACTATCTCAGTGATATTTTGGGATATCTTCCTACATTATGATGAACAATATTCTCCCATTTTTCACAGTGGAAGAAGCTCTTTTGGCTTCACCAAAGAGTGACATTTTTAGCTGCTGACACTGCAGATTCATGCCCTGACCCCAGTGTAGTGACTCGTGGCTGTGGCCATCTCCATGTTGCATCAATGTTATTGATATGGTGCTCAACCACAAGCTTGCACAGCTGTGTGCATAACAGAGCCCGAGTGCAGAATCGGCCCATGAAACAATGACAAGTTGCATCTATAAAGGCAACACACAGTTTGCTTTTACAGCCGAATTCCATCAGCTGTCCTTCTGGGAATGGTGTTACACTTTTCAAATATGTCCTCAAGAATGGCTTCCACCTGAGAACTGAAAGTTGCTAGTAAAATGAGAATTATGGCAGTGCCTGCAGCACAGGTAACAGGCTTAAGAGAAACAGCTTGGTCTTGGGACAAGACATTTTCTAAAATGTGAGTATTTCTGAGTAAAAATGATGTGATAAAAATCTTTAACCCACAAATTTCTGATATTAATTTAAATTAATTTTAGGAGCCCTCTGCAAAGCCACAGTCACTCAGCATCCCCATATGTTGGGGAGGGGAGCATATAATGGCCACAGGAAACGATGTTTGGGTTTGGATTTGAGGTGCTGGTCTGTCTTTCAAGGAATGGTGGGGCACCTTGCAGGCTCTCAGCTTGTCAATATAGTCTTGTAACTTATTTCCTACATGATGCCTTTAAAATCCATAAAGAATTATCTATTACATTATACAGAAAGGCCTCATAAGGATCTGAACTCTGCAGTAATTTGTGCTCCAGTATTAAAGCAGTTATCCTCACCACAGCCAGCTGCTTTTCAAATGACTGCAGCCTATTCTGTCTCCACAGGAACAGCATCTCTTGGGTCTCATTCCACCTTGGCAGCTGATCAAACTGAGAGTGGCTCTCCTAGCAGTACCCTTCACCTCTTCAGATATGGATGAGCAGGAAAGCATTTGTGTCAACCGATCACAGGGAGAAAGTAAACACACAGACCTGTAACTCAGACCAAAAAACCTTCATAGCTTGCAAATAAAAAGTGATGCTCTGAGTCAGAAGATGCCTCTTACTGGGACATTTTTGAAATAAAAGTTGGTGAAAATTTTCGTTTATTATGAGTGAAGTATGGGCAGAGATATATTTTCTTCCCTGGCTGCAATACAAGGGTGGCATCTGAATGAGAATATAGATTTGATATGTCTTGCTCATGAAATGCAGGTAAGGTAAATCCTTTTTCTTTCCTTCCTTGTAAAGAAACACAGCTCACTTTTTGTAGACTTAGTTCTGAGCATAGCATTCAAAGGCCCAGCCTACCTTGCGTGAAAAACTTAGAATGTGGCTAAGTTCTAAGTTAAGTTATGACTTAAGTTATGAAATATTTAATATTGCTTTCTAAGTTATTGATTTTTTTCTTTAAAAATATCAAGGAAATAATGTCAACATTATAAGTCATGGTTTACAAATATTCATTGTTTCATAATTAGTACAATGTGCATATATGACTCTGCAAACTAGTTTTCTGTTAAAATCTGTTATTTATCCAGTAGTAATAAAGATAAAATTCACCTCATTGAAAAGTAAATAGAAATGAAATTAATGTATTGAATAACTTTAAGAGGCCATTTTTACTTTTCACAAACGTTGCTTGCTTAGAATTGTAAAATTATTTGAATTTAGAATGTGATAGATATTTACATACTTATCAGCTGCAGACTTGCTATGGTAAGCAATTAAGGAGTTTCTCTATCATCCATCAATAACATTGAATTCTCGCTCTCTGTAGTGATTCACATTTAATCATATTAATGCAAAAGTAGCAATTGGGTGAATAGTGAGGACAAGATAGTATAAAAACTTAAACAATCTTTTATCTGTCTATAAGCAGTGTATAACGCATCAGACAGTCCTAACACTCGCTGAGTTTTGCAAAATAGCCCACTTGCAATAATTCTCAGGATGCACCATGTTGGGGATAGGCTGCTGCTCAAATTGAAACAGGTAGCGAGATGAAAGCCAAAATGGCATTTGGCCTTCCATCCATGCTTGTACAGGGTGGAATGTAGCCAGGGAATGACTGGGCACCTGGGTCTCTGTCAGGCTTTGCCTTTGCTGCATTCAAAGCAGAGTGACAGTGCCAAACTTAGGCTTTTGTAAGTTGTAAATCAGTGTTAAATAACAATCAGACTCTGCCTGTAACACATTCAGGGCTCTCTTTTTCTTTTTTTGACCTCACATCCTGAACATATTTTCAGTTCGACTATAGAGCTATATAATTAATTTTTTTTTCTTTTAGTGAAGCTAACAGAGGAATATGTTCTTTAAATTAATTTTGGGGCTGTTAAAAAAAGTGTGAACTATCAGAAGACTCACAGTAAACTAGTGACGATTAGTAAGGTCTAGTAATAAGACAAGTATAACAAACAACACTAGGCACTCTTCTTTGTATAAAAATCTTATAAGGACTTCCATTAACTATGTGCTTTACATCCATTTAGATTGTTTGAATCAAAAATGGCTTTCATTTAAGTATAAAAATAAAGTGTATTCGGTTAGCACTAATTTTCTAGGGAGATGCAAGGTTATTACAGAGCATAAAATTTTGGTTTTTTCATTGGAGTTTTTTTTAAGTAATTACTTAACAATTTTCTGAGCAGCTTATTCTCTTATTGAAATACTGCTTTTTACCTTACTTTTTTGCTGAGTGGTCTAGCAGAGTGTGACCTAAACTGGGAAATGTAAAACCAAGACATGGAAGGGAAACAACATGTGCCTGTCTGCTACTAATAGTTTTGACATACTAGTTTAAGCCTCTGGGGAAATATTTCGTCTGCACATTTGGTAGGTAGACTAATGCCGCAGCAGAAGCACACAAACTATAAGAGGCACAGCAGCGTGCTGCTGTGAAATGACACAAAGAGCTGAAAGGCAAGGAGGTGTCTTCCCTATGCTTTGCTCATATGGTTTCCTTTCATGTTGCTTTTATAGATCTCAAACATGGTTGATGTATTCTCTGATTAACAAGGAATCCATGTAAAGCGAACCTTGGTCTTCAGGCAGCCAAGTTAATTTCACAAAAAATAAAATATTACCTTCTAGTTATCTTTCCTTCTATGCCTGTTGTCTCTTGAGCTGATATTGACTGGATTCTGATACCTAAATCCTGATGAGTTTGGTTTACTGTTTCAAGCAGGCCCACATGTTCCGAGAAAATGATTAAAAGATACTCGTTCCACTTATCATTAATTCATGAAATACAGGGAAAATGTTGTATCCAACTGACATCAGACTCAGAATTTTCTAAGATGTACTGTCCAGTTACATGAACCTCAGTTTAGTTAGGAGTGTACAACCACATCCATGAAGGTAATTCTATTTGCATTTAATAACGTGCTCAACGAGGTGCTGGAAAATTGTTTCTTGTAGCGAATTATATTGGAGCCTAGTGACTTCAAATTCAAGTGGCTCACAAAGTCATTTCTTTGCTCCTTAAATAATTTTGTTCTTTGTGACAGACTATAACTTTATTCTTATTTTGCATCTCTGGGGCTTCATCTATCACATAACAATAGGCAGAACAATACTCAGGGTTCACTGCACTTGGAGTTCCTCTGTTTTGGATAAGAGCTTGAGTTAAGAGAGGGTGTGTGATGAAAGATTAGAAGGACCTATGGTAAACCCCCATGCACTGTCTGAGGCAAAGTGAACTTGGAACTCTCTTAAAAGCACAGATGTGGTTTGGCTCCTGACTCTGGCAATAATTTCTAGTCTTGTCACTCTGTTCTTCATTTGTAAACTGAGGATAATGACATATCCTTGGAGCCTAGGTTATTCCAAGAACTACTTAAAAATTTCTAGTATCTTTGTAATGCTGACTAGATAGGAAAATACTAAATGCTACTTCTAAGACAAAGAGAACATTTCCAAACTAAAAATTGTCTAAAAAGAGCTGTGAAATGAATGTTACGTAGAGTGGGTTTTTTAATCACCAGATAAGTGATGTTGTACAATGTTCTTTTAATGAGATAAATTGAAGATAAAGTCCTCTAACTAGTAAAGAGATACTGCATAAAATGGATCCAATGGGCAAGTAAGGATTTCTTTCAGGCTCTTCTAAGTATGTAAAAAATGCAAGTATATCATCAACATTATTCCCCCAAAATTTCCAGGGCTATGTAATGTCTACCTTAAACTTTTCTATGCATTTTTTTAAAAACTGTGTTTCAAGACATCTGCCTATGAATAACTGAAAAGAGCCCTGATTAATTTTAAACTAATTAGCTAATAAAATATTTTATCAATATAAATAGATGTCTTATAGAGTCTGTAGTTCACAGTGCATGCTTTTGGCATTCTTGTGTGTCCCCTAAAACAGTAGTAATATGTGCTGTGAAAAAGAATTGACTCTAGTACAAATGAAAGAATATTTGTACCACTTCCTGGAGTTTTCTTAGGGGAGAAAAACTGGAAATTTTATCAGAAGGTATGTGTTTTATTCACATAGAGTTCTTAATCAAGTTTGTATTTCTGTAACTATTTTACAGTAAAGAAATTTACTAAGAACAGAAAAGAAATTCAGGTATCTCATTTCAACTCAGCTCTTTTCAGTTTTTGAAATCCCAAATCTAAATGCTGTCTGTCATATCACTAAACCCAGTGCCCATACTCACTCTTGCAAAAAGACTTCAATGATTCTACAAAAAACTTTAAAGATATGATCCATCTGCAATTCTCAGAGAGGGCAATTAAAAGAAAGGACAGCAGTCCTTTCTGAGCTAATCATCACACCCAACCTCTCAGTTTCCATTACACCAACAGGTGTCGGCTGACGCTGCCTTCAGCACTGAACTATTCTGTCACCTATATGAACTGTGCCCGATATGTAATTAATTCACTACTTGACTTCTATTTCACCTAAATTGAGCAAAACCACCAACACAAACACTGTAAGTTTGTTCTATATAATTATTTTCCTTTCTTTACAAAGCTGTATACTACCCATACAACAAAGATTTCCAGGTCAGAGGAAAAAATTGTTTGACTTTTTCTGGAAACAGACTTTTCACATCTTCAGATCACGTATTAGCCCAGGAATTATTTTCTGCTGGATAGTTTGTTTAAATGGTTCACTTTGCAAATTCAAATGCAGTCACTAAAGTTGAATATAACATTTGTTTCTTGAGCTTGCACTATAAGACTCTGCTGACAAGCTGCGAGTGATGCATGAAATCCCTAAGCTGCAGTATCCCTTCTGAAGAAAACAAAAAATAAGATCAGCAAAGTCTATTGTGAGTTGCTCATTTCATTCTCAGGATGAGCACTTCAGACTCCATAAACTGAAACTGTATCTTTCCCACTTAGAGCACTTACCTGGGAAACAACTTTCACATTTTAGTGTAGACACAGACAGCATCCACTCACACTTGTGTTGCAAAAAAAAGGGGCATCAGTCTTATTTTCTCTTATTTTCTTATTTTCTCTTTCAATTTTAGGAACTGTTTGTGATCTCATAGTCTTATTACAAGAAAAAACAACAGTTTTGATCCCTGCATCAGTACAATCCACAGGATTTTCTTACATCACATTGCACATGATAGAAACCAGAGGAGCAAAATTTGCAAGGCAGTTTTCACATCACAAGACAAATTGTTTCCTGCACATCATCAATTAATGCAATTGGCTTTTCTTGAACTTGGGTATAGGCTCTGATTGCCTGCATATGGGCCAGCAGGGCTATTAAGATGTCCCTGTTTCAACATCAGTGCCTTGGCAGTGTATTTAAGGCTAGGTAGAATAAGTAAGCTTGATGGCAATGAACAAAATTACCAGATTGGCTTTACATATTGTTTAATTACAAGGACTTGCAAATTATCTTTACAGATGTAAGGCTAGCCTTACATAAAGTAAATCATTCATTAACTGCTAAGAAAAAGAGAACTTACTAACAAAACCACAGGTTTGCAAAAAAACGAAGCAATTAAAAACAATTAAAGTGAACGTTATTACTATATTTACATAATGGAGAAAAAAAAATTAATGCAAAGGTGAAATGCCAAGGGAACATGGATAAGGAAATATTAAATAAGAGAGTGGAAGACACATATGTTGGTATTAAGTTTCAAATTTTCTTAAATTTTATATTGCTTGGAAAAAACCAAAAGTAATCACTGCAGATTCTGTGAAATGAAGAATTCCTACCTGAGGCCAAAAAGTGTAATACAGCACTTTGCAACTTTTTATGTCATATGATAAGTTCAGGTACAATGCAATACATGATATAACTAAATGGGCAAAAACATCATTCTTGGAAAAAAAGTTCCACTCTGAAAAAGTGACTGTAAAAACTCAGTTGCAAAAAGCTCTACATCTTATGAGTCTCAGTGGCTGTAAATCACACTTTGTAAAAGCACAAGTTGCTTTTTTCTTTTCCGAGACCAGAAGGCTTCCCTTGAGGTAAGATACTTCTGCTGAGTTCCTTTTGGTTTATGCATCATCCTCAGAAAGATGATTCATTTGAATCTGTATTTCTGAATACGATAGGCAAGCCAAAAGGACAGTAGCAGAAGTCTCTTTTAACATTATTTGAAGAAATCTTTAGACATAGTGCAATGACTCTGCTGACTCTGAACAGTAAGGGAACACCTCACCTGGCTACCTAGAATCACTGAAGGCTAGTACTAAAATGGCCGTACAGTCACCGTGATTATCTGCTTAGCAACCAAGTGAACATACAGCCTTGAGTTTTGTGGCATGCACTGAAAAAGGACTAGAAACTCTTTTGACATAAAGAAGCTACCACCAGACTTCAGATATGTAATAAACCAGTATTAATAAACGTGTTAATATTTAATCTCCTAATTAAATAAGATACTACAAGGAGTAATCTGTAACTGCATTTGGCAGTGGCTTCTCTCTGGTGTTCTTCTTTATTCCAGCTCAGATATTTTTAACTACCCATGCTTCTGACTGCAAGGTTTGAGGACTGGAAGGAAGTGTTTCAAAATGTCATGAATATGTCCTCTGAAATGAGAAAATTATGTCAGACTACTTTGGCCTCCAGGATGCCGCTCAGCCAGCAAAGCCAGAAAGGCATGTCTACTGCTTAGAGTTCAACCACAAAACACCTCTTATCCTCAAAACCAAACCAAAGTTCGTAAATAGCTTTTCAAAGCCTAAATGAAGTCAATATCTGAATAAAGAGGAATGCCTGTAACACAATCCTTGCATGTCTGGAAGAAACACACAACCAGCTGGATGTATCTCCTCATATAAGAGAACTTACAGGTATTAGCTCTTCTTCCTGCCTTTAATTTTTCAGTATTATTTGGCCATAAACAATTATGTCACATACACAAAAACAGTTTGATTTGTAGCTGAAGAAAATAGTTAGTTCTCTTCAATATAGAGTGAACGTGCAGGGCCATGTTCAGCTTGTTTGCCGACAGTGACAATGCATACAAAATAAGTATACTGTGATACTGTGATTTCTGTACTACAGATGGGAATTATAGGCTATAATCCACACAGAAGCATAAGAGAGATGCTTATACCAGCTTTGACTTTGCCTGTAGCCCTGCTGCTACAAATGAAGGCTGGGTTTTGGCTGTATAACCACAAGTTTAGTGACAGTTTTTGTTCTGGTTTATAGCAGGAGACAGAAGGGAGAGCAGCCCAGTCTGCTGGCACCATAGTGTTAACTGTGAGAAATAGTAAAGATACTTGTCAGCTAAGAGAACATAAAAGGCTTGAGTACATGCAGAAATAACACTTCCTGAGGAAAGAATTGGCTGTTTTATTTAAGCATTTTCCAGCAGGAAGGACCTGAGACATTTTTTTGCCTGTCCTTCTCTCCACTCCTTTGTGTCCTTCTCTGTATCCTTTTTTTTTAACTACAGAAGTGATTTTGTGAAACTGCGTTTGTCCTAAAGCTCCTTGTACCAAGGCTGCTCTGTAACCTTGATGCCATGAAAAGGCTCCGTATTAGCAGCAAAGAAGCTATAGCCAAGACTTGTAACATAGGCCATTGAATCCAAGCTAAGTGGCTGGTGCTGAAGAGGCAGAAGCAGTTGGCATAGATAGTGGCATTACAATCATACAGTCATAGAATAATTTAGGTTGGAAGTGATCTCTGGGTTCTATTCAGTACAACACCCCGATAAAACGAGGTCTAATTAGGTAGGTTATTCAAGGCCATGATCATCTAAGTCTTGAACACCTTCAAATACAGAGATTCTGCAGCTTCACTCAGGTCCCGTACAAGTGTTGGTCTACCCTGTTAGTTAAAAAAAAAAAAAAAGATTCTTTATATCTTTATGCTATGTTCCAACTCATGTTCACCATCTCTCAACTTGCTGTACAGTAGGCAGAAGATCACCTCATCTGTGACATCTGATCAGGTAATCACAGACAGCAGCAAGACACCCCCAGTCCCCTTTGTTTTATCTTAAGGCTAAATAAGCCCATCTCTGTTCCATTAGCATCCAAACACTTGCTGTGGCAGTTGCACATGAATATCTGTAAATGTCTTGCTAAAAAATGGCAATGACAAGGTAAAAGGCAATTCAGAAGCACACGGCAAGAATGTGTGTTACTCTATGGGTGTATGTGTATATCCACCCATGTGTCCAGTAATCATTCAGTCCAAGTAATCTTAAGCAATCCAAAACCTGTGCTTGCTAGCATAGTCTAGGCTGTACCATCTTCCATTATAGTCATATGAAAATAACCTTGAACGTCAAGAGCCATCAAAAAACATTGGATGTTCTGCTGCTATCCTTTGCACAGCAGATACAGTATCTAGTTGACCCAATGTCACTGTAGAAATAATTAGTGACACCGGTAAAAATGGGATTAGTATCATTGTGGTGTAACAGACAAGAAACTGATTATGCGACGAAAAGGTACAGAAGGATCTGTAGTGACATCAGAGGATCATTAGCTTGGAAGTAAGCTATATGCAAAATTCTTCGGGGACTGCTCTTTAGACACATCTTACGGGAAATCTCATTTAATGAACGTGTTGGAGAAAACAGAAACACCGTGTAGAAATTTACTGATTAACTCAAAGTTTACAGGCACTGTTCATGTGGAAAAAGATGTGCCTCTGGGAACTGGAAGAAGGTATATAAATGTAAGCAATATAGACTCCAGTCTCATGCTTTCAACAATTGCAACATCTTCTGCTTTGAGCTTGAGATCAGTGGTCAAAAACTGCCAAGGCAGCCGGGTAGGTGTGTCTAACTGGTCCAAATGTATCTGCATATCACTAAGAAGACATTGTTGTAAAAGCACAAGTGCTTTCAGACAGTAGGTGCAAAGCAAGGTACTGAAGCACAGATTGTACCATTGAGACACTGTGTGAGGTACTGCCCAAGCTCAAGAAAGATCAAATCAACTTTTCTGGTTCTCTGGGTATTGGCAGGTACCCCAAATGCTAGTCTGGCCAGCTTCTGAGGGAACTTCCTACTGTTGCTGGTGGGATGGCCTCTTGTTTGGTAGTGAAGTGGCTTTGGGGCTGACAGCCCTCCTCTCTGCGGACCTTTGGTGTCCTGCAAGAGAGTATTTGCTACTCCGGCTGGGAGTGGAGGGACCAGACACATCCCCCTCTGGTTCCTCTGCTGCTCTTTGCTCCCCATTGGCAAGAATAGTGGTAGAAAGAGGGCTGCCAGAACCACCATAAAAGGCAGCCAATGAGGTGCTGGGGGCTCTTCTGCCCCAGATCTGTCAGGGCTGCTGGAGTGGGGTGGAGGCAGCAGGGCCGGATACAGCTGCAGGGCTGCCCTCCCACTCCTCAGCAGCATGGTCATCTCCCGACCAGGCCTGACCAATACCCAGCCTTTCTGTGGCACTCTTCCATGATGGTGTCAGTCATCTGGCACTCAAAGCAAATCATGTGCCCACCCAGGGCAGCCTGCAGCAGCTGTGATTCCTCATCTAGTCCGAAGAGGTGCACGTTGGAAAGGATGTTCCTCTGTGCTGTTGAATCTTCCAGGTGGTCACGCTCAAAGATCAGCCCCCTTTCCTGTTGCGACCAGGGCAGCCGGGGTTGGAGCAGAGCTGGGTGCTGTAAGAAGAGTAAAGCCCTGTTGCAGGGATGGAGCCCTGGACACTAATCCCACAGCTGATGGCTGAGGTGCTGCAGGATGATGGAAATTGTGGGCGGCTGTGTACCCAGGATCTCCCTCTGCCAGGAGGACCATAAATGATTGCGCTGCAGGTGGTAGGATGACAGGTTCCTCAAAGCTGTCATGCACCCTCACAGAGTGCAAGATGAAAGTCACACTCCTTTTGCAGAGGGGGTACTCGGACTTGCTGATAGTCCACCACAGGTGTAACAGAACTGATGGAGGCATGGCATCACACAGGCCACATGATCCCACTTGTCTAGGCATACTGGACAGCAGTCAGCTACCTCCACAGCTGTGCTCTCCACTCACTGCAGTGAGTTAGGAGGAGGTGGGAATAGTGAACAGCCCCCTCTCACTGCGGCAGCAGTTGCCACACTCGAAAAGAAAGAGACGCCTCAGGCACTGGTTGGCCCAGGAGTGGGTGGAAGAAATGCCCAGGCCCCTAAAAATTAAACTGTTCCAGGTCCCCATGGTGAAGTTTTGCCCACACAGCTTACCTCTGTTCCTGTAAGTGTGACTCCAGTGTGCTTCAGCTGCCTGTAGCCACGGATGTTGCATAGCAGACATAGGGAAAAGGACCTGGACTGGACTCTGCGGCAGGAGGGAGCTGGACTCAGGATATGGATTCAGGAACATGAGGATCGGGGATCAAGGGCAGAGAGATGGATGAGGTCTGTATTAGACGCTGACCATCAAAAAAGAGAGATTGTTCATGGTCCCTCAGTTTTATACAGAGCATGGTGCATATAGAACAGAATACTCTGTTAGGCAGATTTGGGTCCTGTCTGCCTCTCTCTGCAAATGTGACCCTTTTTCTCCCTTTTCACTTATTGCATTCCACCAGCTTGAGCTTCATTTTCATAGGGATGGCTGTAAGCAATGGCCTTTCTGCATACCAATGCCTCATTACTGTGGTGATAATAACAGATTTTGTACTATCTCTTCTAAAGACAGACACTATCTAAAAAAGCATGCAGTTAACTTTCAGAAAATGCAGTTACTTTGATGAGGCTTAGCTGAAAAGTTAGAAAATCAGTGCTTTAGCTTAAAGCAGAACAGACTGTTATTGGTAGAACTATAGGTATCACTTCGATTAGTGCTGTTTGCCAGTCAGATGGATCCCTGATTACAATACTCCACCAATAGAGGATTGCTTTTTCCCCGTGAATGGTCATATCAAAGAACTGGAAGGGCTGGTTGCATGAATTAGTTCACCCTTCAACAACTGTGCTCAATTTGTGTAAAATCGGGTGTGGACTGGACGTTAACTGTGAACTACTGAGGTTTGAATATGAGGTTACATCACCCTCAAGTGTGGCAGTACCAGATATACTAGAACTACAGTATAAACCAGAATCAGAGGTGAGTCTACAACAGAGTTGCAGATTCTGGCATGCATTGGAGTTTTCTGAGGCAGAGAAACACTAGGGCAGTAGAGAGACCTACCAGGCAGTAGCAGTTCTTGCAAGAGACCCTGATGTGCCTGAGTGATGCCAGTGCAGCTACAGTCATCCACATACATATAAAAAGCAACCTAAGGAGCATGAGTGACCAGGATTGTTGTGAACAGAGCAGGTAGAGTGTGGCATTGCAGTTCACATGGAAGGGCACACAGGAAGGGAGTCATCAGACTGCCAGCTCAAGATGTGAGTTCAGATGATGTTCATCACCCTCTCAGAAGGAGCTTAGCTATGATATCTACCAGTCAGAAAGCCAAATCCTCTGCTCTGGCCAGAACAGATGTGATAACCCACACAAGCTCCCATGAAAGTATATACAGCCATCCGGGCCTCAGGCTGCGGGGCATGCCAGAGCATTTCATTAGTAATGGATGGCAGTAGTGAGAATGACTGTATGAGGTGTGAACAGGTGGATGATCTGCTCAGTCTGATAGCAGAGCTAGAAGAGGATATAGAAAGGTTAAGGAGCATCAGAGATTCTGAGAAAACAATAGGCTATTGGAACCATGTTCTGCCCTCCCACAAGACAGGAACAGACACAAGAAAAATACAAGATCAAGGGGATCTTGTATGCTTCTCCCACCAGGCTGACTGAAGTGGTTCAAACCAAAGAAGTAAATAGAGGGAAGTCCACACTTTGGTGGCAGGCAACACCCTCCTTGCCTACCTTACCTTCCCAGATGCCTCTGTACATCAGGTGCAAGGCTCTGAATGTGGAAGGTCAGTCAATGGATGATGTAGATGATGGTCCATCTATACCTGAATTGTTGCCAAGGCCAAAAAGGCCTGCTGCTCATATCACAGCACTGTCAATGACAAAGAAGAGATGTGTTAGAGTTCTAGATGACTCCCTTCCGAGGGGAAGAGTGGGTTCAATATGCCAACCCCTCCTGTAGGGAAGTCTGCTTCCTCCCTGTGGATTGGGTTAAGGACTTCACTATCAAATGTCCTATCCTTGTACTATTACCCATTATTGCTCTTTCATGTGGTTAACCATGAAAACACAAAGTGTACTCCACGAGCAGTCAAAAGAGACTTCAGGGCCTTGTGATAGTTGGTAAGACAATCTGGAGCAATGTGATTTTTTCCTCCATCCTTCCTGTTGTGGGCAGCAACACTGAAAGAAACAGAGGAACCAAGTCTATTAACACATAGCTCTTTGGCTGACGTCACTGCCACTGTTTCAAGTTTTTGATAATGGGATGGCCTTCATGCCTGCTGGCATCAGATGAGATTCACCTTCTTGAAAAGAGGAAGAGGACCTTTAATCATGAGCTAATGGGGCTCATTAACAGAGCTTTAAACTAGACTCAATGAGGGAAGAGCTTGCCCATGACAAATTGTTGGATGACAGGCCAGGTTTAGAGGGATGAGATACTAGCGAGGGCCCTCAACCAGTTTCTCTAAGATGTGCTGGATACACTGCAGCACAATTGAAGTCTTATGGAGATGAGCCAAGACCTCCTAGGTAAGAGGAGCCAACAGGGAAATACTGGTGAAATACCTCAAAGGAATTAAGGTGCATTTCTCTAAGAAGGTGACATGGCTAACAGCCCAGCTGAAGTGTCTGTACTCCAATGCACCCAGCACGGGCAACAAAGAGGAGCAGCTGGAAGCTACCATGCTGCTGAAAAGCTAGTTGTGATTACTGAAACTTGGTGGGATGAGTCCCATGACTGGAGTGCACTATCAATGACTACAGGTGGTTCAAAAGGGATGGGTGAGGAAGAAGGGGTGGAGGTGTATCAAGAAAGTGGCAGATTGTGACAAGCTCTCTCTGAAAAATAACCACAGGCAGGTTGAAAGCTTATGGGTAAGAAATAGAGACCGAAGCAACAAATGGCTGATATTTACTAAAGGCTACCTGATCAAGGGGAGACTGTTGATGAAGCCTTCTCACTTCAGTTATGAGACATGGCACTTGCAGGGTTTTACCGTGCTGAGATGGAGTCAGGATGGCCAAGGTGCAGCTGGAGCTGGAGTTGGCAAGGAATGCAAAGGGCTTCTATAGGTATCTCATCCAGAAAAGGAAGGTCAAAGAAAGTGTACCGCCCTGACTGGCAAACAGGTAAAAATGAATGAGGAGAAGGCTGAATTGTTCAACAGCATTTTTGTCTCAGTCTTCTCTGGCAATCTCTCTTCCCACACCTCTCAAGTGGAGGGAACACAAAGCAGGGACTGGGGGAGTAAAGTTCCTCTCACTGTAAGAGAAGACCAAGCACACGACCACCTGAGGAATGTGCATAAGTCTATTTGACCTGATGAGATGCAACCCAGAGTCCTGAGGGAACTACCTGATAAAGTTGCCAAGCCACTCTCCATGATATTTGAAAAGTCATGGCAGTCAGGTGAAATCCTTGGTGACTGGAAAAAAGGGGAAAATTGCACTCATTTTTAAAAAGGTAGAAAAGAGGACCCTGGGAGCTACCAACCTGTCAGTGTTATCTCTGTGCCCGTGAAGACCATGGAACGCATCCTTCTGGAAGGTATGCTAAGGCTCGTGGAGGACAGGGAGGTGATTTGGGACAGCCAGCACGGTTTCACCAGGGGTGAGTCTTACCTGACCAACTAAGTGGCCTTCTGTGTTGGAGTGTCTACATCAGTGGACAAGGGAAGAGCTATGGATGTCACCTATCTGGATTTTTGTAAGGCCTCCCATAACAACCTTCTTTCTAAATTGGAGAGGTATCAATTTGGTGCATGGATTGTTTAGTGGATGAGGAATTGCTTTCGTGGTCACATCCAGAGGGTAGTGGTGAGTGACTCAATAGCCAGATGAAGACCAGTGATGAACATTTTCCATCAGGGGTCTATACTAGTACCGTACCAGTACTATTTAATATATTTATCAATGACATAGACAGTGGGATTGAGGGCACCCTCAGCAAGTGAGCAGACAACACCAAACTGAGTGCTGCAGCTGACATGCCCGAAGGACAGGATGCCATCTAGGGGACATGGAGAAGCTTGAGAAACTGACCCCCTGAACTGAACTGAATCTTGTAAGGTTCAACAAGGCCAAATAAAAGGCTCTATACATGGGTTGAGGCAAACCCCAGTTTCAATAGAGACTAGAGCATGAAGGGATTGAGAGCATCACTGCTGAGAAGGACCTGGGAGTGCTGGCGGATTAAAAGCTGGACATTGAGTCAACAATGTGCATTCACAGAGGAGAAGGCTCTGGGAAGAACTTGTTGTGGCCTTTCAATACTTAAAGCGGACTTACAAAAAAGATGGGAACAGATATTTTAGCAGGACCTCTAGCAATAGAACGAACGGTAATGGTTTTAAACTACAGGAGGGTAGATCCAGCCCAGATAGAAGGAAGAAATATTTTATGATGTGGATGGTGAAACGCTACAATAAGTTGTCTAAAGAGATGATAGACATCCCATCCTTTCAAGATCAGGCTGGATGGGGCTCTGAGCAACCTGATATAGCTGAAGATGTCCCTGTTCATTTCAGTGGAGGGAACTGGACTAGATGATCTTTAAAGATCCTTTCTAAACCAAACTATTCTATGATTCTATGAAAATTAGCTAAAAAAATTGCCTAAAAAAATTACCTGTATTTGTAACAGAAACAAGAGGGATTTTTTTCCTCTGCTTCTCCTGCTTTCATGACAGAGCTTCTTGGTAGCCTTAAATAGGACATGACATGTTGTCATCTCTCCTCCCCTATCTCTTTCATGTCCTTCAGGGAACCTCAACACAAATGCTTTATTTCAAGGAAATAAAAATTTTCTGCCTCCGGTACTTCTCTTCGCTTTTCTTCTACTCATTGTTATTGTCACTTTTGCTCTTTTCACTGCTCTTTGGCAATGACATCAGTATGTCCTATTACCATTGAGAAGCTCCCCCAAATGTCTGAGAAACAAAGAAACAAATCAGAGAACAACCATTCCACTTGACGCAATGTATTTTATCACCCGTCACAGCTGAAATTATGCAAAAACTGCTTTAGAAGACAGAAGAATTTTGGCATGTTCCAGATACTCAGTATCTCTAACAGGTTTATTAGGAACAGGACTATTAGTGACAGGATAAGAGAGCAAAATGTTACCCAGAAGAAGGAGCAAAAAACAATACCTGACCTCATTGACAATCATGGACTTGAAATACCCAGTGTAACTGGGACCATGACATATGGTGCTCTGTGCTGAGTTGCTCAGTGATTTCTTTTGTAATAACACTGCCTATACTATAGACAGTTCACCCCAGATACGTCAGGTTTTGCCAGCTATTAACAATGCCAGCTCTCTTTTTCTTAGCAAGCTGTAAAATGAATGGCAAAACACCAGTTATAAACATGTCTACTCTTTCACAGAACTCTTGACCATCACAGGCCTCAGCAAGAAATAAAGGCTATAAAGTATTCATCTTCTCAAACTCCAAATCTGAGAGATGCCTTATGTGAAATATTTTCATTCAGATTAATCCAGCTTTCACAGAAACACAACTGTAACACATATTTTTAGACGATCAAAACCTAAGGGATTTGTAAAGCGACAGATCCTCTTTTTGTATTTGGATTTGTTATTCTGGGAGATTCAAATGTATACAAATAAAACAGGAGATTAAAATACAAAAGATATAGTTTCCCACTTTCTGGCTCAGACGTTATCTTTGATCTAACCCACATGGTGTTTAAGGCACATACCACTTTCAGTCATGTAAAAGGCAGTGAACAAATACATTTTTCTTCCATTGTCTAAAAGGTTTTTTTCTGATGTTATGTGTCAGCTGGTATAAGATTACCATACTGTCTATAGGAAGTTTATTTCTCTAGGTGTGGAAGTTCAGTCAAGATTTTGACTAGAGTTCAGAATTGTGCCGACATCTTTTTGTCTTGCTAAGCAGATACAAACAAAATCAAAAGCCTTGATCAGTCCCACCTAGAATCAGATTTGTCTGGTGGATATGATGAACAACTTCTTGCTACCAAAGAAAATAAAGCAGATGTTCAAACAATTCTCTTATTTTTTAATTTTTTTTTAAGGCATTCACTATTTCTGACCAGGGCACTATTATCCGTGATATACTAAAGGTCCAAGTGAATATTTAACATTATTTGAGCCCTTCCTAGAGGAAGATATTAGCATAATGCCAGTCAGCAAAATGCACTTCCTTTAAAGGATGAACTTACACTTTTTGAGGAACCAATATAATTAGACACAAATCCTTCATTACTTAGAAAAAACTTGTATAACATGCTACAGGCATCTCCCTAACAAAGCAGAATATACCTCTACTGTAATAAGCACAGCAAACCCATTTTTTTGTGTTGACTTTGTAGAGAAATAAAAAAATTCGATTCAAAAAGAGCCGGGTCTAGAAGTGTAGAACACCTAACTGTCCACAATGAAGGCCAAAATCTGCAGTTATTGGCCTTCGATACAGAAGAATATTTCTTACTTCTAAACTGACCTCCCTTTTTAAAACGCCTACACTACAGCAACAAACATGACACAGACTCCACACATATTCTTCCCTAAAGAAAAGGTGTAAGTAAACCTATGAGCAATGATCACACTCAATGTACCACCCAGAGAAATTCTCAGATTTCGTGATGTCAAATGCTATACGGAAGTAGAGTAGTCATGAAATAGAAGGCAGATAAGATAATTTGCTAATGCTACAGGAACTATTGGCTGTGTCTAAGTAAACTTTTCAGGAATTGTGGAGTTCAGTTTGACACCCCTACTCTAGACTGCTCCAGATAATGCTTTTAGCTCAGATCCACGCTTTCTAAACAAACTCTTTTCGTCTTATTATCTTGTAACACTTTTTTCGGGTTGAGGACTTTAGAAGAGCAGAAATTACTGATGTTACTGCGTGTTCCCAGAGCAGATGTATTTCAGGTTTATTCAAAAATCAAACCCCCTATTTTTAAAACATAGTATTTTTATTCACTGGACAGTGTCACCTATGAAGTAGAAAAAACTTAAACGGCTAGAAATGCTGCGGCCAGTGTGAGAAATCATGTGTAAATATTGAAAATAGAAACATTAGGCTTTACTCAGTGACAAGCCTCAAGACATGAAAGTTTGCTGTTTAAAATAAAATTTACTTTGGTTCCAGTTCAGCTTTCACTTTTTAAACTAAAATTGAGGTAAGGTAGGAAGTAAGCTGAGGTAGATATAGATACTAGAAATGGATAGATTTTAAAATTATGTACTTTGATGTTTGGGTATGTACCAATATCACACAGAGCGATATGACACATCACTTAAAACCAACACTTTCTTCCTTTCGGTTCTGTACACAAATATGTATAAATAGTAAGACTGGGTCATGCAGCAAAGCATACCCTGTGCAATGACCAAATGTAGGTAGGAGAACCGAATTTTGCTGCTAAACAAGAATATTGTACAATGCTTGTCCTTTGGGAAATAACTTAATTGTCTAAAATCGGACTAGAGCTATGCATAAATACATATTTTAAAAAATAATTAACTACCACTGAAAAAATGTCACGCTACAATTTAGGGTGCAATTAGAAAATACAACTACTCATACATGCTTAAAATCCAAGTTTATCAGTCTAGGATTTTATTGATCCTACTGCATTTAATGCAAAAAAAAAACCCACCAAAACAAATCTAATTACAAAAAAGGCATGCTTTTCCTTCTCAATGAGCTAAAATTGAACTAATCTAATTAATGAACACTACTTCCACATCAATTTTCCCTTGAAATCTCAACTACTATAGATAAGTTCAGATGTTCTTCACCTGGGATTGGCACACATAGGAAGATAAAGTGAAAATATGATAGAATACAGTTTTCTTAAGTAACATTAACAGACACTTGGGATTGTCCTCCAGGGCATGCAAAATTTTACATAAAAGCAAATTTTAGTTTCAAATCTTTATACTCAAGAAACATTACAAGTTAGTGGTAATGGCTTAAATGAGATTTTTTTTTTTTTGATAAATGTTTTTAACATAATAAACTCCTCTAATCTACAGAGGAAATAAAGTTTAGGAATTGTTTGAATAAATCAGATAGTAATCTCAAATTTCTAAGCCCTCCTTTTCCTATAGTGCACATAATTAGGCTGTTTTTTCCCCACCTCCCCATACTTAGTGCATGTAAGTTTTGAGGCTCAGAACAAAGAAAAGAGCAAACTGTTCTTCTTACATGGTAAAGCAAAACCTGCTCAGTTATAAAGATATTGGAACAAAAAATATTCATGGTTTTATTTTTTATATATTTTCTTCAATTTATTAATAATCTTTTGTATATATTTATTTATGGCTTTGAGCAAAGACAAAAGAAAAAATCTAACTCATCCCTGATCATACAGTTATTGTAAGAATCAGATCTATAGTCTTCCCAGCAGCAGTAAGAGCCAACCTTTTGCATTAATACATTTCATCCTGTACAGATGTGAGATTTCATACTTATGGCCGTACTTATGTACAGAGAAAACAGGTCAATTCTGAAACTAGCAATGGTTCTTTATATTACAGGAATGTGAGTCATTTTTTTTCTTAATCTAAGTGTATATACATTCATACATACATATATATATACGTATATAATTTTATACCCTGTACCATTTTTTTTAAATTAACATACAAATCCTAGATATTGTCCACTCTATTACAAAGTCATTAAAAATTATTTATGGTTTCACTGAAAGACCATGTGAATTAATATTTCTTCATAGTGCTTAAAAGAAAATAAAAATATATATAAAAATATTTCGCTACTAACCCCATATCTCCTATTAAATGTAAACGTTAAACAGTTTGAAAGATCATATATGATCTTAATTAACTGACAGAATTTGTTAGTATTAAAACAACAGAAGGGTTATCGTACTGATAAATAAATGGTCTTGCAGCGTATCCATAATGTTCAAAACACTTTTAAACAATTACTTCCCCATATACTCCTTTGGGCCACTTAAATTAATGGCAGCAGCATGTTAATGGGTTAATTACATTGATTTTTACCAGTGAGTGGGAGTCAGTAAAAACTAGAAGGTTTTTTAACATTTTTATTTTATGTACCACTTTAGTAAAAGGCATAACAGGCAGCATGGGTTTAAGCTCTGTTAGCTTTATAATATTTACTTGGCTCTCAAGTACATCTGGATTCACTGCATTACGTAGTTTGTGATGTTATTTAATTTTTCCACACGTCCTTTAACTCGGTATTAATGGAAAATGAAGAACTCCTTTGCATTCATTTCCTTAACATGAGTCAGCTGGGTTTTAAGGAATGGAATACATGCTTTTATCATATTCATAATGCTGATTTTTCAATGATCTAAATTATGACACATTTAGTTTCAATCTCTATTTAATGTGACAAATCAGGCACAAATGATTATGAAAGAACTTTTTTTTGTGGATAAAATAATGTGAAGGTCCAAACAAACAAAACAAAACTTTCACAAAACAGTATGCTTTACCCCTGCTTCTGTCACCATTTCCTTTCTGTTTTGAAGACATAAAAAATAATAAACCTTGTACCTATGGGCTATGTTTGACACTACATGCTTTAGGATATACTATCCATTTAGTTACAATATACATAGAGCAAATCGTGCATTTCCAGACAGACTTGATGCTATATCATATTTATTTTTGTAAATTAACACCACAGTCAACTACAAAACTACAGTGAAGACACAGAAAGCACCTGAAAGCCTAAATCAAGCTGTGGTTTACAAATAATCCTTTAAAGGAAAATCCTCACTTCTAGACTTAAACCAGAGATTCAATGTCAGCATTATAGGAATTTTAAGTAGACATAATTTATGAAACATTATTATTTTCTAAGATACCATAAAGCCTTTTCCTACAATAGCTGACTGAACCTATTTTTATTGTGTTTTTTTTTTGTTTTGTTTTTTTTTTTTTTTCAAAGCATGCATGGAATATTCTCAGATGCTACTGAGGGAAAGGAGAAGAAAAATGATGGTACTGGTGAATTACAAGCGGTTTGCAGGATCAAGCGTACAATTTTGCATAAAACATTGCATGTAAAAGTAACATTGTAGATTTTAAACCATTGCATTACAATTTAACAGTTGTGTTGCACTTAGCTTTAACAAATTTTAAAATGGTAAATTTCAAAGTGAAGAACGGAACCTAAATTCCTAAACAAAGACCTTGCAATGATACACCACACAGCAGCTATTTTTATTTGGGTCTGGAAAGGTATTTACAATAACAGTATTTGTAGTCTTTATAAAAGTCTTTAGCAATGTGAAGATCAAAGTCCATCTAGTTTTCAGGAACAACAGAAGGGTTGACACGTTGTGAGGTTACAACCTGTCCAGAGAAGTGCTAGTGCTAGCCTTTTGACTGCAGATATTTGCATGTTTTTATATTCCAGTCTTATCCCCAATAGGAAATTTTAACATATGAAATGTAATGGGAAATTACAACTGAATTCTTCATGAGAAATTACTTAACAATGTGTACACAATACATGAAGTAATAGGCATTTCAGAATATCACTCAATCAGAGCTGTGTGTTAGATTGATTTTTCTCTTTTTTTAATATACTTGTTTGAAGTGTTGACAATTTTCCCATGAAAACACAAAACCTTATAAACAGAGAAATCTGTTAGACTGATTTTAAAGTTGACATATTAAAAATAAGTAATATTACAGCTGAATTTAGACTTCTTTGATGGTTGCAAGAAAGGAAGACATGAATTCAAACAAGTTTTTTTTATTTTTTTTCATATATATTTTATGTATATATATTTTTACATTTGTTACGTAGGGCAAAGCTTTCTAAATTATTTTTCTGATAGTAGACTGCTGTGGTACATTAGGAAACAGGCTAAAACAGTTCTGGGGACGGTGCTCAGTTAGTTACAAGTCTTTTGCTCACAGTTTCCAGGGATCATAAGTTGGATGCAAACCGCGGTTTGTCTCCCTCGGGCTCTGTGCTTAAGACTGTGGAAGAATCCCTTTGCAGGGAGACTGGGGGTGGCACAGTCCCCCGAGTTGGGGGGATGGCTCCCGAGGACATCTGTCGGAAGAGCGAGACCCTCTGGGGAACGGTGGCCCGGCTGGCAGGGGGCACGCCAGAGCCAGAGGTGGGCTGCGGGAGAGAGGCAAGGGACTCCCCCACGGTGGGGTGAGGCCTAGCAATCAGGGTGGAGATCTCGTGGGGCAGCGAAGGCTGCGAGGCAGAGAGGGGACGCACCTCCCGGGTCAGGGTGGTGTTGTGGAGGGCCTGGGTGCTCTTGTGGACCTCATTCTTCTGCGCAGTGCCAGGGGGCTGCTGGGGCGCCTGCGACTGCTGCTGCATGAGAGAGAGTTGAGAGGCCGTTGGCGAGGCGTACTGGAAAGTTCGGCCAGCCAGAGGGCTCTGTACAGGTGGACTGCAGACGGCAGTGGTATATGAGCAGGGCGAGAGGATGACAGCCTGCTGGGGCGTCTGCGTGCTGGGTGATGGCGAGTGCAGGTTTCCATGGGACAAGCTGCTGGCAGTGTACACAGGAGGAGACTGTGTCCTCATGCGTGACGATGAAGCGGAGGTGTTGGAGTTCATGGTGGGTATCTGCTGCAAGCTGACCGGGGCGATGGTCTGCACCATCTCCCTGTCGTGCTTCACGATCTGCTTCAAGATCTCATTCTCCTGGTTGTTGAAAACTCCGGTGTTGAGGTCCTTCTGGAACTTCTGCAGGAGAATTGAGTTCTTCTTCCCTTCACAGAGAGGCAGAAGAGTTAGCAAGACTGATACACAGGGGCAGACCCTCGCTCTGCCTTTGCGCTTCAGCCTCCATTGCTAAGGGCTGTATAAAATGAAAACCAGTAAGCTGAGAGGGACCACACTGCGCACTACCGCAATGACTCAGGTGGGCAGCAGCTCCCAACGGTTTGCCTTCACACACATCCGGTCCTCCCCTCTCTCTGCACCAGCAAGGCAGGCTTCCATAATACCATTGTTCTCAAAGACACCTGAACTTTCTGTACCTCTTCTCTTTTGTGTATTTCTATTACTACAATTATTCCAAAATGTAGTCATGGTAATTTACTGAACAACAGGGTGGAAAAAGCCGTTGGACTCTGTATGTAAAACACCTTTCTCTCTCATTGCAAAACTGTCCTCATTTCCACTAAACTGTTACATAATTTATAAAAACACCTGCTATTTATCACATTCCCTGGAACTAATTATGAGACGTTAGTAACCACTGACCACCAGCTTGCAAGAAATCTTCTCTTTAAATGTTTAAGTACTAATATGAACTCAATGAATAACATGACACCTGCTTGTACAATATTGACTGCTGTACTCTGTGTCTTGCAGTCTGCTTGATGGCTCTCAGTGTCTGCAAGGTGTGGACACTATTCTATGTCACCAGATTCACAGAAACACATTTGCATCCTTTGTTCCTTTTTTATATAAAATGGTTCACATTTTATCTTTTGTCCTGTGTAAATTTTATATTGTAAATGCAGCAGTTCAGATGGCATTGTTACTCCAAGAGCAGACAGGGCTTTACTACTAATATTATTTCAGCATATTTTAATTAGAGTTGGACTGCATTTTCAAAGAATCTTGACAGACCAATTGTAAGATTTTGAAAACTCTTGATATGGTAAATTAATGCACCGAGTACTCACAGTCTGCAAAACAGTAAAATAGGTCTTTACAATTGCTATATTACAGAAAACATGCTTTTTTTACAAATCACATTTTCATCTGTAATTCTTTCTGTACTCCCTTTGAAGAAACTGCACACGTAACTGCGTCAAGAAATCGTGATGTGGAGAAATCCTTGTACTGGATTTTTCTGGAAAAGTTGAGGAAACGCCACCAAACAGCATAAGTAATTTTAAAATGCATAGCTGCATTTTAAAACCAGTGTCAATAATGATGATCAGAGTGCAGTTCTCCAAACAAAAGATCACATATTTTGTCTAGTATGTCCTGCCAGAGAGGTCCGGAATGTGTGCCTGCATAACAGCAGACTTCATACACCCTGTTTTGATAATCTGCCATACCTTTCTGCCTTCCACTTGGATATCATTGGCCTGCTTTTCTGTTTTCAAGCAGATCTGAGCACAGCCAGTGCGCAGCCATCCATACTAGCTGTGCCCATGCTGTGACTAAAATGAGAGCCCTGCTGCAAAGGATTAATTCACTTGAACAAACATTGGTTTTGTGAGCGCTGAGAGGCTTCAGCTCTTCCAGGCATTATAGATGTCACCTGTTTCTAAAACTCACAGTTTTTTATTATTTAAAAGTGAGATTGCAGAATTTCTTGTCTGACATCTTATTCATAGATCAAGAGAAACTTTACTGCTGTGTAACAGAAATAAAACACTTAAGGATTTAATCTGGGCATTTTATCCTGCAAATCAAGGGAAAGAAAGGGTAGAACATTTTAAAGAATTCTCAATATGGAAAAAAAAAATACCTATCCTGTCAAGTCTATCAATGGCCACTGTTTCAAAGGCCCTTCTCATCATGGGGTACTCTTCCAGAACCTCGTTGAAGTTGTCCACTGAGAGTGAATAGAGGCGACAGTATGTGTCTGCTCGTACACTGGCAGTTCGACGGCCCTTGGTCAAAAGGCAAATCTCTAGGAAGAGAGAAATTCAACACGTAAAGAAAACAAGTTAGTGAACCATGTGAAGTCAGTGGCATTTTTTCTAGTCCAGTTTATGAAAGGTTGCAGGGAAAATTCTGAAGATGTTTGATTCTGATTTTGCTGCTCTGAAGAAATTACTAAGGCCCTTCAAGAGCTCTACTTTTTTTCAGTCTGGGCTCCAATCTTATGAAGCCTGTATAAAAATATTTCTCCAGGTTTTGAGAAGTGATCCATCAGCTCTCAAATACAACTTCCTGAATCAATTAACCCAAGTGAATCTATTGAATTTTTTTTTAAAATATATCCAGCTGACATAGAGGACCAATCCCTTTACTCATTCACCACACTTACTAAACGAATTCAATATATGATATAATGATATTTGAATATGATAGCTGTTCTAAGAAAAAATGCTTCAAGCATGAAAATGCCTTCTGTTTCCTTGGGGTTTATATTCTAGATATTTTGGGAGAGGAAATTTATATTTTGGACTTATTTTTTTTCTCATTGGGCTACAAATCGGAACCTTTTTAACCTCTGCTTAATCCATTTGATTAGTCTAGTATCCTTTCTCTGCAAGTGCTTCCTACAAGAACTAATCCTTCTAGAACAGAGGAGACTAAAGCCATATGCAGAGTAACAAGAAACAGCCCCAAACCTGCGACTGCTGATTCCTGGACCAACAGGACAACGGTTATTGGCTAAGGGCCAAAGGTAGTGTATTAGGCTTATACCAGCAAAACATATTTTGAAGAATATTTATTTATATTAAAATACCAAAAATTTAAAAGTCAATTGCAAAAGAAGTGTTTGAGTTGATCCTATTTTGAAGCAGGGGAATAAGAACACATTTAGAAATATTAAGAATTCTTGGGCTCAGGCAGGGTTAGAAAATGTTTCCCTACCCAGTTCTAGTAGTCAAGAGCAGTGAGTTCATATTTGTTGATATTTAAATACCAGCTAGGAAACCATATCCTATCGTGTTCTGTGTCTATCACAAACAATTCTCAATCAACTACCATCCGCAAACGTGGAAACCTAAATATTTTTCACTAACTAAAATAAAGAACTCTGCTGGCTTTACTTCAGAATATAAAGTGCTATCATAGTTTTTCTTCGCTTGTATGTCTTGAACAAAATATACTTTTTATTAATCTAGAATGTAAAGAGCCTTGATTTTTTTTTTGTCTTATGCTTCTTGTTGAAGAATTTCCACATGCCATCTAGCCCTGAAGGCTTAGGGGCTAAGATGCTTAAATAACAGTGGATAAGCCAAAATAAATTAATGTGGGAACAGTTACGATCACGGAATTTACTTAAACCCCAACAGCTTTGGGGAGAATTTATAGAGTCTAATGGTTATTGTATAAGTCTTGACCCAATGTCTCTCACAAAACTTGATGCCCATAAAATAATGACAGTTTACTGTAAAGAGCCAGCAAGGTCAAACAGAAGTCAGTCCTTTCCTCTTCTATCCCCTAGCTCACATTGACCCCTTCTCCTCTGATTGAACCCACCGCATTTTATTTACAAAAGTGAGAAGGACATTTCGCCCAAAGGGAGAAGTTAAATACAGTGAGTGTCTGCTCTATTCCCTAAGATATTCTTTTGGTCTGAGGCAGAATAAAGTTTTACAACAAATGGTTGAACTCAGAGATAACTTAATTTAGCTAGAAAATCTGTGTGACTAATTATTACCTCTTGCTTGCATTCCTCAATTAAAAAATCTACAAACAATACTAGAGACATAAGGAGGTGTCTTCTGCTACATTCAACAAATAAAACTATTGTGCTCTCAGCTCCAGTTGCATGGTCTCATTCAAAAGCAGCCTTCTGACAGAAATAGCACCATGTGACGAATACTCACGTAATGCATTTCTAGCAATGCTTCTTGACTGATTAAAGTTGTGTTATAATCACTGACACATCATCTATATTGCTTTGTTATACATATGAATAGCATCATTTGTACTCTAGCCACAAGATTAATGTGCCTGATAATTGTATGTGTTCTGCATTTAAGTTCATTTCACCTATTAGGTATTTGTTTGGAACAAACTCTCAGGCATAATAAAACATAATATATGAAATCTCATTTGCTTGGATGAAAGACAAAGAACACAGATTGCCAAAATGTGTTCCAATCAGACACTTGTGCTTTTTTAAATAACGTTTTTTTTTCCTAACAAATAAAAAGCTACATTTCACAAAGAAAACAAACTAATGAAAATATCCATGATATATTTAAAATGAGTCTTAGTACACATCAAGTACACCAGGTGCCCTCAACAATTATGCTCTCCTTGATGTCTGATTGATTTAAACAGACTATGAAAAACATAGCACAGGAGTGTGCAGTGAAACAAAAAGGCAGACTATTTCCAAACAGCTTGGACAAACAAAGTTCTCTATTACCGTAAAAAGAAAGTGTGGCAGCATATTACTCACTTATATTCCCATCTGTGGTTGGCATAGCACGTCGCCTTCATGCTGACACTTACAAAGTGTCAAACACTTCTATCTTTCCTTTCCAAAAAAAATAACGTCTTCAATTCCAATTAATAATTATGTATGAATTCTGTACAATGAACCTATAATTCAACTCTGAATGCAAGTTTTATTTTAATTATGAAATCTCTTTGGACAACTGTTCCCTAGAACATTCTGAAGCAAATGTCAATCACTGTACTAATGAAAAATTACTATTTGAAAGCACTCAATGATGCTAAAAACATTCCTTTGTTCTTCAAGTCCATATTCAATAAAAATGTATTTTTTTTTCTGTGAAAAACACAATTTGTGTTCTGCTAGCATCAGAATTTTCCCACAGAGCAATGGGTTCTCAAAAGAATATGGAAATGTGCTCAAGTATAAAGTACTTTCTGCTGTCAAGACATTGACCGAAAAGCACAGTGGTAAAAGTTTGAAACTAAGCCTGTTCTGAAGGCTATAATTAAAATAATCAAAACAGATCACCATTATATCAGTTGCCCACATATGTGGGACCTGATGCAGTGGTGGACTTAGCAGTGCTAGATTAATGTTTGAGCTTGATGATCTTAAAGGTCATTTCCAACCTAAATGATTCTATGATTCCATAGCAGTTCTTCAGCAAGAGCATCAGGTACAGTTTGTGGAATACCATGAATTTCTAAAGAAGCTAGCCCATATCTGTATCTCTTGAAATAGGGCACATGTAGATCATAATTTATTATTGCATTACTGTGACAGAATGTTCTGCATAGGAAATTCTACATACCTGAAAGGCAGCACTAAGAAAGACTGATTTCAGGAAAACCTGAATGAATTAAGGTGAGTGATACAAGTCAGTGATTACCATTAAAGAATTAGGATCAGTAGGCCTTTTGTAAGGGCCACAGTTTTTGTTTCAGCTGACAATGAATACATCATTCTTGTGGACTGAATAGATGTGTTACTGCAGATGACAATTTTCCCCCTTCTCTGTTGCTATGCGATTTCTAAATATTTTTTCTTCAGGAAAATATCTGCTAGGTATGCGGGACCAATTAATCTCTAGCACCATTTGTGGTGTTGCATTGCTTTCTTACTCACAGACTGGCTACCCTAGAAATAATTTCCTATTCCTACTTTATGCAGACCGATGAAAAACCCTTTTTGACTTTGAGAAGTAGTACAGTTTATCTGAGAGTGTGGCACCTACTCATTATCCGTTAGTTCATTTTCCATATAAATGATGTTCCAAACATAATTACTCAACATTTTATGTCACATGAGCATTTGAAAAGAGGTTGAAAAACTTCAAAAATGAAAATAACAAAATAAAGTTGCCTTCATTAAAGGACACCAGACTGGTCCTGTCTCTATGGAACATATTTTTTAGCTTAGGATGGTATATAGTAATATGTAGAAATTTAATATAACGAATTACTATCGTATGCACAACATTGTTTTGCAAGAACACAAAGACCATAATTAAATCAAAAGTTCACTTTACTAGGTACAGGAATTAATTTTTTTGTAGTAAAGAATAAAGGAGTTAAAAATAATAGTATTTTAGTCATATAGTTTTCTCCGTATTAAAATCAAATAAAAACAGTAGGCAGTTTGTATGCATTTCTGAACCACAGTGGTTTTTAAGTACTTTGTTCCCTTCCAAAGCTGTACCAGGCTTCCTGTCATCTGTCAGATTCAACACTACATGATCTACTGAATTGTCCTTCCAGCTGAAGACAGCTGACAATTGCTCCAGTTCCTCAGCCGGAAACTCTTTTCATCTTGTAGGCCGCATATATATTGCTGTGCAAATGGGCAAGCAGCTATTCATACCATCTGGTTACTTTCAACAGAAAAAGAAAGATGGAAAATCAAAGAAATTCAAAGGGTTGGGTCATCTGATGGAGCATATTTTTAAACCTTGTATGAGAATAGGACAGAGGATTTGAATACTGTTTATTATAGAGCGCAATGAGTGACTAAATTATTTCAGACAAAACTTAGATGTACAAAAGGTCTTTCCATACACTCATCTTGTAAGTCTTCAGGGCAAGTTTCCCAGAACAAGTTTAGGTTATTTTTCTTTTCTAAGGTAACTGTTTGTCACAGCAACTCTTTGACCAGGTGTAAATCCCTTGATTTCTTTTAGGCTACTGAAGTTGTCCACTGACCAGAAACTAGCTGATGGACAATTTCTTGTAGTGTCATTCACAGCAAGGGACCTTCAGCTCGGGGCATTCTGCTCCCACTCTACAACAGGTAATGTCAGTGATTTTTTTCCTTTGGGAAAGGACTATGTAAATTTCAAGCAATAAAAATAAGAATCATTAAGCTTCTAGACACAGCATTCTTTCAGAAATAGAGTGATTTTCCACTTCCATGTTGACTTAACTATCACTAATACAGAAAACAGGGAGAATTTGTTTTATATGATACAAATGTGATTGCTTTAACATGTACTTCCGCATTTCTGTCTCCTATTTCTTTATTAAACTCTGGAAGACATCAAAGGCATTTATCAATACTGTTCTTTTCTAAATTTTTAAATATATTCTTTCCATCTTTCCATATATTATGATTAGTGCACAAAATGGAAAAGCCAGAAATATGATGCTTTTTGTTAAAGAGACTAAAAAGACTAACATCAGGTGTTATGATTAGTCAGAATGTAGCTTATGTCAATTAAATGGTTTTCAGCAATCTATTTCCTCAAAAAAAAAATTGAAATGCTATGCCACATACTTATGTAGATTTTACTTTTTCATTTTTTTTGTAAAGCAGTATTCATATTTATACTCACTTTATAGTAACTTTAGTCAAGACCATTGAGGAGAAAAAAAAAGGCAGTGATATACCCCAGATCCATATCTATGGAGTGGATGGAAATGGAAAGACTTAAGTAATATTTAGCTCTAAAGTCAGTCCTATATATAAGAAGCCTTATAAATATAGTCACAGCTCAACAGGAATATTTCTGCAGTAAGGGAGAGAACTTAAGAGAGAAAGTAAAAGAAGACTATCACTGCCTTCTACAGCCAGGTTTCTAATCTGGACTGTCCAAAAGAAAGCAATGCAAGAACTATACCTTTTCTGATATTATTTACATTAAATACCAAATTGCAGACAGTACAGTTTGTGTTTGTCAGAGTGAACAATATCAGGCACTGCCTACATGACCTCTTCATCTAAAATTTGTCAACAACAATTGCCTATAAAGTTCATTTCTGATATCTGGGTATATCAACTAGAGATAAGGTTCATGAAGGAGGCCTGGATACACTGCTGAGTGTTTTTTCTGGTTTCAGCTAAAGTAGAATTAGTTTTCTAAATTTTCAGCTAAGCTTCATCTAAGGAACTTCATTTTCTGAAGATTAACTGCACATTTTTCAGACAGTGTTTCTCTGTAGAAGTGATCACACAGGGCAGAAAAGCCATTGTTCAAGCCATTATTCCTATAGAAACCAAGGCCATCCTTGAGCTAGCAGAGCCATAAGAGAAAGGCACAAAAAACGGTCGCACTTGTAGGGAGGGGTGGACAAGACAGGTGACCTCAAACTGACCATCAGTGTATTGTATGACCATATATGTCATACTTGGTATAAAACTGGCGGATCACCAGCATCAATCTTTCTTCTTTGATGGCTAACATTTAGTGAGGACCTCTTCTCTCTTTTTGCCCTGATTCTGTATCCATGCATTTCTGAATGTACTTCCTGAGTCCAGCTCCCTCCTGCCCCTGAGTCCATCTTGGGACTTTTCCCTGTGCTTGTTCTGAAGCATCTATTGGGTTGGGGGGAGCAGTTTTCTATATTTGTATATATTTTATTATTTTCTTATTAATACTATTTTTGTTATTATAATTATCGTTTCATTAAACCTCTTTTAATTTTAGTTTCCAACCCACAACTCTTTTTCTCCCATTTCCCCTTTCTTTTGGAAGGAGGAAGGAAATTAGTATCACAACTAACAACATCTACAATGAGATTGAGAGCAACCCTGCAGAGAAGGACATGGAGGGTCCTGGTGGATGAGAAGTTGGAAATGAGCCAGCAGTGTCTCTTGGCAGACCAGTAGGCCAATCATATCCTGAGCAGCATCAGAAGTGCAGCCAGCATGTCAAGGGAGGTAAATCTCCCCTTCTACTCTGCTCTGGTGAAACCACACCTGGAATATTGTGTTCAGCTCTGGAGCTTTCAGCACAAGAAAGACATGGACCTGTTGGAGTGAGTCAAGGAGTGCCACAAAAATTATCGAAGACCTGGAACACCTCCCCTGTGAAGAGAAGCTGAGAGAGTTGGAGTTCTTCAGCTTGGAGAAGAGACGGCTCCGATGAGACTTTATTGAGGCCGCTAAATACAGAAGAGGGCTTATAAGAAAGATCGGGAAAAAACATTTTAGCAGGGCCTGTAGCAATAGGACAAGGGGGAATAGTTTTAAACTAAAAGAAGTTTAGACTAGATATTATGAAGAAATTTTTCACCCTGAGAGTGGTGAATCACTGGGACAGATTTCTCAGAGTGATAGTGGATGCCCCACTGCTGGAAACATTCAAGGCCAAGTTAGAGGGGCTTTGAGCAACCTGATCTAGTTGAAGATGTCCCTGGTCACTGCAGCGGAATTGGACTGAATGACCTGTGAATGTCCCTTCTAGCCCAAACCGTACGATGATAATGATGATGATGATTCTATTTACCTAAAACTAATTTAAATTTGCCTATTTGTGATAGTTGTTGTCCTTATATAGTAATCTTATCAAAAAAACAACCAACAAACAAACCCGTCATACTCCACTCCCCCTTCCAGATAGTTTAGTTCACATTTTTATTGCCTATTTGCAGTCACTTTAAATTTCTGGCTCTGAAGACTGTGACATATGAGCTCTCAGCATGTTCATTGTTTAATTTTTTTCTTTAAATTTCATTTACTTTCACAGAACTAATAAAATAAATAGAAAATGTGCTCTAACCAGCAAGGTGAAAATTGTCACCTTTTTAAGCAGAAAAATTTAGAAAAAGTTGCATTACTCTACTAATATAGCAATTAAAAATGTAAAAAATTATCTCATTCAATAAACTAGACACTTATGTTTGCTAACTTGTGGAATTGCCCCCTCATTGCAATTTAGGAACGTGACTCTCATTTGCAAACTTATATACCTGCTTGCCAACACCCTTACCAAATGAGATAATTTCTCCAACATGAAGACGTCCCATATGTATCATGTCCTATATCTGAAGAGAGGAAGAAAAGGCAATGGGTACTGAAAAAAATATTTGCTTCCATGTTTGGGGATGATATAACGCTATGGTTTAAGAGCCAATAGCATAATAATGACAGCGGCTTTAGACTTCTTGAAGGAGGAAATGGTCACTAGGAGAAACTTCCTTAAACAATTCTTGTTCTTATCCATTTCCTTCTATAAAGCTTAATACGCTACTTTTTAGGAGCTCTGAGAAAAGCAGTGTGATAATATGCTACTAATATGGAGGGTCTGAGACTTACTCAGAATAGGCTTCTTATTATTTCCATGTGAAATTCATTAAAACAACTTGGCAGAACCTATAAAATATTAGCTACTGTGATATGAGTAAATGTTGATACAGAAAAAGAGATTTTGGATATATATTAAATTGCAAGGCACATTTGGATGCAATAAGACAATCCATTTTAGCCATTCTGTAATGACATTTGTAATTTTCAAAAAAACGTATATAACTGGATGTTTTCAAGTCCTCCCATTTCCTGTAAAGTTCATACCGGTACAGTCTTAAGTGCATTTCAGTGTAATATGCTTAATTATATATTGACAGTACAATTCAACTCTTTTCAGAAAATTGTTAGTCATAATTACTCTTACAGCAAGAAAGAGAGACATATATATACATGGTTAGAACACAATTATCTTTATAAAAAGTGAAATGTGTCCATCCATAGACATTTTATGTCCCATCCTAACCTCCCTGAAAATAGCTGCAGCCCAATATTTCTGACAAAAGTAAACAGGCCAGCAACATTTCTCACATCCTATATATTTTTTATTGTTAACTCAAATTATTTTGAGAAACCTCTGTTTGATTGTGATACATAAAATAGAAATGCAAGACTTTATGTTATCTTCAATGCTATTTAAAACAGATTATCATTCTACTTCAATGAATTGTTCTTTCTACCGAAGGAGACTTACATAGTCTGTTTGTTATCTTGTAGAAATAATAATTTTTCAAATATTAATTTTATTTTCTAAACCAAAAAAAAACAAAACAAAGAAAGATACAAAGTGTAGATTCTGAGATAATACACCGAAGTACATATTTAGCTTTCATACAGGCTTGGTCAAAGGCTAAAAGTGACTTTCTTTAATTTATGCCTATATTTATTCAGATGTATGTGTACTCCTTGTTGAAAAAAGTCACTTAGTTTCTTATGTATTCAGTGTTATGCTCTTGTCTCTTCATTTTGGCAAACAATAACAGTTACAAATTAAATGATTCAGCTTGAATTTAAGTGGACTGTAAAGATATTGCACTTCATTTTTCCATTAAATTATTAAACAAATGATCAGAGACTGTCAGTTCTGAATTAAATATTTAGATTAAACATTTAATCTAAATTCAAATATTTATTTTAAATTCTACTGTGTAAAATCAAAGGTACTTGCAAAATCACCTTCTAATTTCTCTGTGTTGGCCACCTCAGATTTCCATGATATGCTGATGTGATTATTTTGCTTGTGTGTAGTTCTCTTATGTATAAAGTCTAACTTAAAAATTTACACTGTGCATGAATTAATAGAATTTGAATTGTAATTTGGTTTGAAGACTGTCTTATTTAGATGACAACAATTATTACAAGCATTATTAATATTGTTAAATCTATATTTAAATGTGCTAATTAATAAAGCTCCTAAACGTAGCCCACATCTATATTTTAGCATAACAGAGTAATTTATTTTCATTCTATCTTCTTAAAAATTCTCTTAAGCTTTTAAAATTAATAGTGTCTGAATAGCAAGAAGTATTTTCTTGCATAGTATTTCTATAAAAAAATTGGTGTCAAAAAAACAGCATAGTATCATAGAATTGCCTGGTCGGAAGAGACCTTTAAGATGATATCCCTGAGAAACACATCTTCCCATCTTTAAACGCCTCCAGGGATGGTAATTCAACCACCTCCCTGGGCAAGTTGTTCCAGTGCCTGACAATCCTTTCAATGAAGAAATATTTCCTAGCTGATGTCTAGTCTGAACGTCCCTTGGCACAACTTGTGGACATTTCCTCTTGTCCTATCCCCTCTCACTTAGGAGAAGAGACTAACACGCACCTCGCTACAACCTCCTTTCACAGTATCACAGTACCACAGTATCACAAGGTTGGAAAGGACCTCTGAGATCATCAAGTCCAACCTATAACCTAACACTAACACCAACACTAACACCAACCATCATCTAAACCATGGCACTCAGTGCCTCATCCAGTCTCCCTTTAAACACCTCCAGGGTCGGTGACTCCACCACCTCCCTGGGCAGCCCATTCCAATGGCCAATCACCCTTTCAGTGAAGAATTTTTTCCTCATATCAAGTCTAAACTTTCCCTGACGAAGCTTAAGCCCATGCCCTCTGGTTCTGCCACTGGTCACCTGAGAGAAGAGACCAACCCCTGCCCGACTACAACCTCCTTTTAGGTAGTTGTAGAGAGCAATGAGGTCTCCCCTGAGCCTCCTCTTCTCCAGGCTAAACAGCCCCAATTCCCTCAGTCGCTCCTCATAGGGCTTGTGCTCCAGCCCCCTCACCATCTTCGTTGCCCTCCTCTGAACACATTCCAGTATCCTAAAATCCTTCCCAAACTGGGGGGCCCAGAACTGTACACAATATTCAAGGTGAGGCCTGACCAGTGCCGAGTACAGGGGGATGATAACTTCTCTGGTCCTGCTTACTACACTATTCCTGATGCAGGCCAGGATTCCATTGGCCTTCTTGGCCACCTGGGCACACTGCTGGCTCATGTTGAGCTACCTGTCCACCAGCACTCCCAGGTCCTTTTCTGCCTGACTACTCTCTAGCCACTCTGTCCCCAGTCTGTAGCTCTGCATGGGATTGTTGTGTCCAAAATGAAGTACCCGACATTTGGACTTATTAAACATCATCCCATTAGAATCGGCCCAGCTCTCCAATCTGTCCAGGTCCCTCTGTAGGGCCATCCTACCCTCTAACAGATCAACCCTTCCTCCCAGGTTGGTATCATCTGCAAATTTGCTGATGATGGACTCAATCCCCTCATCCAAATCGTCAATAAAGATATTAAACAGGACGGGACCCAATACCGATCCCTGGGGGACACCACTGGTGACCGGCCGCCAACTGGATGAAACACCATTTACCATCACTCTTTGGGCTCGGCCATCCAGCCAATTCCTAACCCAGCACAAAGTGCTCCCATCTAGGCCACGGGCTGCCAGCTTCCCTAGGAGTCTACTGTGGGGGACCGTGTCAAAGGCCTTACTGAAGTCCAGGTATACCACATCCACAGCCTTCCTCTCATCCACCAGGCGAGTCACATGGTCGTAAAAGGAGATCAGGTTGGTCAGGCAGGACCTACCCCTCCTAAATCCATGCTGGCTGGGCCTGATTTCTTGACCGTTCTGCAGGTGGTGCATGATTTCACCCAGGATTATCTTCTCCATGATTTTACCTGGGACCGAGGTCAGGCTGACAGGTCTGTAATTACCTGGATCATCCTTACGGCCCTTCTTATGGATGGGCGTCACATTGGCCAACTTCCAGTCTTCCGGGACCTCTCCAGTGAGCCAGGACTGCTGAAAGATGATGGAGAGCGGCTTAGCAAGCTCATCCGCCAGCTCTCTCAGCACCCTAGGATGGATCCCATCCGGCCCCATAGACTTATGAGGGTCCAAGCGGCTCAGCAGGTCTCTAACCTCCTCCTCATGGATTGCAGGAGGGCCATATTTCACCCTGCCCCCATCAACCACTTCAGAGGGCCAACTGTCAAGCGAGCTGACATCCTTGTTGTTAAAAACTGAGGCAAAGAAGGCATTAAGTACCTCAGCCTTCTCTGCATCTCTGGTTACTATATTTCCCTCCACATCCAACAAGGAGTGGAGGTCGCTGCCACCCTTCTTTCTGCCATTGATGTATTTATAAAAACTCTTCTTATTGTCCTTAACAGAAGTGGCCAATTTGAGCTCCAGCTGGGCTTTTGCTTCCCTGATTTTTCTCCTACACGACTTAACAACATCCTTGAACATGACCTGACTTACATCCCCTTCCTTCCAACGATGATACATCCTCTTTTTCTTACTTAGTTCCTTCAGAAGTTCCCTACTCATCCAGGCCGGCTGTCTTCCCCTACGACTCTTCTTACAACACACAGGGACAGCCCGCTCCTGCGCCTGCAAAACTTCATTCTTGAAGTATATCCAAGCTTCCTGGACCCCCTTGCCACTAAGAGCTATTTCCCAGGGTACTTTCCTGACCAGTTCCTTAAATAATCCAAAATCTGCCCGCCGAAAGTCCAGCATTGATGTTCTGTTCCTGGCTTTTCCTATTACATTGTTCAGAGAGAACTCAATTATTTCATGATCACTAGACCCTAGACATCCTCCGACAACAACATCACTCACCAGCCCATCTTTGTTTGTAAACAGCAAGTCAAGCAGAGCCTCACCCCTGGTGGGCTCACTCACCAGCTGTGACAAAAAGCAATCCTCAATACACTCTAAAAACCTCCTGGACTGCCTCCTCTCAGCAGTATTAAGTTTCCAGCAGATATCTGGAAGGTTAAAGTCTCCTAAAAGAATAAGGGCAGCCGATCTAGAGGCAGCCTCCAGCTGTTTAAACAACAGAAGATCCAAATCCTCCTCCTGGTCGGGCGGTCTGTAGCACACTCCAACCAGGAGGTCAGACTTGACTGCCCCTCTGACTCTTACCCATAGGCACTCAACCTGGTCATCACCGATCTCAACTTCAACAAGGCAGTTGTAGACAGTGATGAGGTATCCCCTCAGCCTCCTCTTCTCTAAGTGAAGCAACCCCAGTTCCATCAGTTGCTCCTCATAGGACTTGTTCTCCAGCCCCTTCACCAGCCTCGTCACTCTTCTCTGGATGTGCTCCAGCACCTCAATGTCCTTCTTATAGTGAGGGGTCCAGAACTGAACACACGATTCAAGGTGTGGCCTCATCACAGCACACATATGGCCTTGTATCGGGGCACAATCACCTCCCTGGTCCTGCTGGTCACGCTGTTTCTGATAAAGGCCAAGATGCCAATAGATTTCTAAGCCACCTAGGACACTGCTGGCTCATTTTCAGATGGCTGCCAATCAACAACCCCAGGTCCTTCTCCTCCAGGTAGCTCTCCAGCCATTCTTCTTCAAGTCTGTAACACTGCATGGGGTTGTTTTGTCCCAAGTGTAGGACCCAACACTTGGCTTTGTGGAACCTCATCCGGTTTTTTTCAGCCCATCAATCCAGCCTGTCCAAATCCCGCTGCAGAGCCTCCCTTGCTTCAAGCAGATCAACACTTCCACCCAGCTTAGTGTCATCCAATAACTTAGTAAGGGTGCACTGAATCCCCTCATCCAGTTAGTTGATAAAGATATTAAACAGCCCTGGGGAACACCACTTGTAACTGGCCCCCAGATGGATTTACCTCCATTCCCTACCACTCTTTAGGCCCGGCCATCCAGCCAGTTTTTCACCCAGCAGAGGGTGTGCCTGTCCAGGCCAACGGTAGCCTGTTTCTCAAGCAGGTTACTGCGAGAAACAGTGTCAAAGTTTTACCAAAGTCTAAGCACACCACATCCACAGCCTTTCCCTCACCCAATAAACAGGTAACCTTGTCATGGAAGGAGATCAGATTGGTCTGGCGGGACCTTCCTTTCATAAACCCATGCTGACTGGGCCTGATCACCTGGTTGTCCTGTGTGTGCTCTATGATAGCACTAAATATGATCTGCACCATGAGCTTCCCTGGTACTGAGTTCAGACTGACAGACCTGTAGTTCCCTGGATCCTCCCTCCAACCCTTCTTGCAAATGGGCACTTCCCCAGTCAGCCAAAACTGCTGGTAGAAGATAGCAAGGTGTTTGATGAGGACCTCTGCCAGCTCCCTTAATAACCTCGGTCGATCCCGTCTGACCTCATAGACTTGTGAATGTCTAATTGGCCAAGCAGCTCTCTAATCAATTCTTCATGGATCATTGGAGTTTTGTTCTGTGCTCCCTCCCTGTCTCCTATCTCAGGAGGCTAAGTACCCAGAGGACATCTTACCTTAGTATTAAAGACCAAGGCAAAGAAAGCATTAAGTACATAATGTAGAACAAGAAATTATGCTGCATCATGAGAAAATGTATCCTCAAAATGGCAGACTAGTCTGTGTCAGAAAGACATTTAATTCATATGACCTCTTGCAGACAATACTTGTAGAAAAAATGTTCTATACTCTTCACTTGAAAAGTATTTTACAAATGGAGATATGGAGATCCTGCACCCTTTCAGCACTTAATTGTGTATTTGCCATTGAGAAAGTGAATAGTCACACTCCAGGGAGTCCACTTAAAATTAATTATTTGGATTGGAGTATGAGTACTGAGAGACTTAATTGACCATTACCTTGAATAAGGAGTTGTCATGTGCAGTATTTTGCAAACTGTAAACCTGTACATCATATCATATTGTCCAGGTGTAAAGCAGTGAGCAGTCAGGCACTTTAAAAGCATTTTCTCTATTTATAATCAACATTATACTGGAAATCTTTAAAGGTAGTCTATCAAGAGGAAGTACCTAGAGTGTGCCCAGAAACAAATAAGTGGCAAAATATAATCTAAAGTGACTCAACATTTCCCATGGTATTATTTTCCACTGCAGTGGTCTAAAATATACTGACAGTTGCTGTTCCAAAATGGGGAAAAGCTCCATAAATAATCGGTAGGTCAAACTAGTTCTGTCTAATTGGTTTCTAGAAGCTGAAGCAAATGCAAGATACAATTTATTAGAATTTCAAGTCTGGAAGGATAAATGTTAAAACAATATTAAATTATTTAAGTGCAAAAAAACATTTAAAAATCTAAAGTAGTCCATGAACTACAAGTTACAAAAAATAAACCAAAAAAAAAAAGACATATTCTGGAGAGATGGGGATAAGAATCTGATTTATAAATAATTTTGCTATACGAATGATTATATTCAGCACAGTTAGTGCTATCTGCCTTTGAATAGATAAAACATGTATTTGTCTCATTGCAATGCATGAGATATACCACTACATTTTCATATTCATACTTTCTTATATATATAATGAAAAAACTTTAAAAAAACACATACATTTCTTCCTGTTGAACTTATCTGGAAACTCACAGAAAAAATATTTTTAAGCAATATGAGTTTTAGTTAGTCTACAAATTGATTTGCTGAATGACTCCAAGCGTCATGATATCATTGGGATTCTCAATGGGGAAAAAAGCAGAAAAAAACATAGGGAGGGGAAACATCACAAATTGAGTACCATGAATTATGGCACACATACCTAGTGGAACTAGGAAATTCCCTCTATCTGCAAATACAGTGAAACCTCCATGATTCCCCCAGAACAAATCCATAAAAATACACCTACACTTCCTACTCATTCAGTTTGGATTCTCTTAGAAATATCAGCATTCTTTCAGTTCTAACACACTATCTGTTAAGAACAGAAAAAACCCAGTTATAATTTCCTCGAACATACATTTGGTTTGCTGAATGAAGGAAAGACTGAATAAACACAGGTGGGAAAACAGATGGAGAAAGGAAGAGAGAGCAGGGACCCAAGTCTTATCTTGTATCCTTTGAGGTTGAGAGGAATTTTGCCAGTGACTACAGCAAGAGCAGGATAAGGCTACAGTGAAGAATCCGTCCTCTGTCCACCAGCAAGAAAGCAAATGAATTAACAGCAGATTCCTGAACATGTTCCCAGAAATCCTCCTTTTAAGTTGTGCTGAGCCTTACTGGTTGGGTAGTGGTGCATTTACTCCTTTCTTTTTCTCTTTGTTGATATGTCAGCCCCACTCTAACACATGGGTTTAAGCACGAAGACAGTTCAGCAGATGTTTAGCTGGATGAGAATTGCACACCCACAGTATTTCCTCTGAGTCCACCAGGCTGGTAGCTGAACAGGACATTGCAAAACCACTCCTGCTAATCAAAATGCTCTGCAGTAGCTTTGGGAAAGATTTAGCCTTTACGTTTGCAGGGGTAACAATTTGAAGAGAGATTTACAATGGCAAAATATTTATTTTCTCTTTTGTTCCCCAAGCAGGAGCCTTCAGCCTGCAGTGGACTGTGTGTGAAGATCTGCAGCCTTGGGCTGGGGTTAGGGGTATGCAGAGAAGTGGAGGGTCACAAGGTGTCAGGGAGAAAAAGGTCATTTCAGAAGAGAAGGAACACTTGCAGTGTCAAACCTTATTGTGATTACTAAAGAAGCCCTAAAAACTGCATGTAGAGCCAACTGAACAAGAGGAAGAAAATTGTTGGAAAGGAGTTCTCTTACTAAAACTAACTTTTCTTTAGTTTACTACACTCCCACATGTTTGTTCTTATTAATCATAGAATCATAAAATGGTTTGGGTTGGAAGGGATGTCAAAGATAATCTAGTTCCAGCCGTTTTGCCATGGGCAGGCACTTGCTCAAAGACCTATCCAGTCTGGCCCTGAACACATACAGGGAAGGGGCATCCACAACTTCTTTGGGCAACGTCTTCCAGTGCCTCACCACCCTCATCATGAAGAATTTCTTCCTTGTATTATATCTAATCTAAGTCTATCCTCTTTCACTTCAAAGCCATTAATTCTTGTCCCACCTCTACATGCTGTTGTAAAAAGTCCCTAGTCCCTCTCTAGCCTTCTTGTAGGCTCCTTTTTGATACTGGAAGGATGGTATAAGGTCTCCTCAGAGCCTTCTCTTCTCCAGGTTGAAGAACCTCAGTTCTCTCAGTCTGTCCTCATATGATAGGTGCTCCAGCCCTCTGATCATCTTCGTGGCCCTCCTCTGGACCTGCTCTAATAGGTCCATGTCCTTCTTATGCTGGGGAGCCCAGGACCGAACACAGTACTCCAGGTGAGGTCTCATAAGAGTGGAGCAGAGGGGGAGAATTACCTCTCTTGACCTGCTGGTCACACATTTTGACGGAGCCCAGGCTATGTTTGGCTCTCTGGGTTGCCAGTTCACATTGCTGGCTCATGTTAACCTTCTCATTAACCAAAAACCCCAAGTACTTCTCTCAGGGGCATCTTTGAATCCATTTTGAACCTTCAACACATATAATATTATTACAGAGTGATTCTGATATCGTTTACACCCTTAAAAACCAGAATTGCCTCATAGTAGTGGTATTACATGAGTTTATACCAATGCATATCAGTATAACGTAAATTAGATTAGTATTAGGCTCATTAGATATATTACTATTTCTGTTCTGTAAAGCCTCAGTAAATGAAGAACTATGCCTCTTGGTAAGCAAAAAGCTCATATTCTTGCAATTTTACCAATTTTAAGTGTCTAGCGTGGAAGAAATATGCAATATGCTCAGTAATTCCTCCTGTCACAAGAAGCCTTTAAGCAATTTCTAACACAATCCGCTGGTAGTCAGAGGAAAAGGTTCAGTACGATTGGAACATGGAAATTTCCTCCCTATTACTGGGATTATAGTATCCTCCAAATACAACTGCTGATATTTTTGACTAGCCTCCTGATTCCTTTTCTTTGTCTCAGGACAGCTGAACTGAAGTTTGCGCATCTCAAGGTTAGAATTCAACTTGGCTGCAGAAACACATGCAGTCAGGTTTTCCTACTTGTTGTTCAAAAAAGATAGGTGTAAGCATCATCCCATCCCCTTCTAGTTTCTGGTTGTTTTAGTTTTGTTCAGGCATGCTCTTGCCCCTTTTATTTTCTTATCCATCCTCTCAAGCTCAGGCCCTCAACATTCCCCTGCACTCGCAGTTCCAGTCTCATATTTCTTTGCATCACTCACAATCCACCTCCTACTCACACAGTCCTCTCTCTTGTTCACTTCCATCTTGCTCCTAACACTCTCCTAACTTTCCCTGTGCTTTTGTCCTATATATTAATATAGCCCTGACCACCCACTTTGTCCTGACCTTCTCCATTCTCATTTTATTCTCCCTGCCCTACCCCTCTTCCCTCCCCCTAGAAGCAGCTAGGAGATTATAATTTTCACTGAGAGCAACCTTACTTCCCCTTGTATGAAAACTGAGTCAGTTTCAGTGATAGAAGTTCTATCCTTTTTTTACTTGTAAAGTGAAAAACATATTTACTGCTTTTCTGAAAGCAGCAGCAATCCCATTCTTAATAAGGAAGTGGAATACATTTTAGAAAATGGGGAAAAAGTGAAGGAAGACATAAAAAATCCACAAAGGAAATCCCTCAGGAAATATGAATACTGTTGTATTTTCTCAAAAATAATAAGAGATGGTCATTGAAAATCCCATGAAAGTAGATATAGAGTATTAAAATCTTGGAATTCTCCACTGCTAATTGTGGCTTACATAATTTCAGTAATGTAGAAATGACTGTATAACTGTGCAGCACAGTGAAAATCAGCTTTATGTATTCTTCATAGCCTAATTCCTGTCCCTTCTATAAAAACTTATACAAGCACACCATGTGAGGACAAGGATTCTAAGTTAAGGTGATAAAAAGTAACTGTTCTCTTTAAGAACTGGTAAAAGGCAAAGGAAAATGCATTGTCCTGAATCTTTAAAGAATGTTTTCACCGATCCACATCTGTTCAAGCCATAATTTATGGCACTTTCTCTGTAGGCATTACTGATAAGTTTGGAACAACACAATCAACCACAAACTACACCTTTTCCTGAACGTATTTATCATCTATTTTGTTATTCTAGTATTTCTGGAATATTGTTTGTTGATCTGTTCACTGCACATCTGAGGGAGTGTAGGCTGGTCAGTATTTCTCACATGCTCACATATTTTGTGTACTTCATTGAAGGGGGAGTGGAGGTTAGAGAAAAACATGGCCTAGCGAAAACGATATTTCCAGAAATTATTTTCAAATGGAGTAGATATGTAGGGTGACAATATCCTTCAATTAGCAGTGTGAAAAAAACTTGTTGGGATGAAAATCAGCAACCTACACACTGCTGGGCTAATTAAATCTCCTGCACAGAAAGTTCTAAATATTAGATCTATGAATACACACAAAGGTTCACCTACAAACACAGGAATACCAGTGAACAAACCACAAATTACTGTGAATATTGTCCTACTACTTATTCCTTCCCTCCAGAAAGGAGAAAATACTGAACACAGATGACAGAAAAAAGCTGTAATCAAGCCCAGATCTATGGTGGTCTTTCTAGAGTCACCTCCCTCAAAAATCAACACAGAATGTAAAGCGCATTCTTTCTGAGAGGAGTTTCCAAGAAACTGGAAGATATAGCAAGTTTCATGTGAGACATGTAACACTCAGATCCACAGGGAAGCCTCTTTTTGAATTAAGAATGCAGCTCAAGCAAAAGAATGTAAATGTTCTACAGCATCTCAGTCTTCAAGCTATTTCATCTCCAGCTACTTTCTCTATTTATTGCTGAAACAGTCTCCATTTAAACCTCTTCCAAATACTCGTGATGCTGCTTTGGTTCTTCTTAAACTTGGCTTTCACACTAAACTCCAGTTTTCCAGCAGCTCTAAGGTGGCAGAAGATTTCCATTAATACAATGCTGTTAATACCTAAAGATTTTAAATATTGTAAATTTGACAAATGTTTTCCAAATCCAAGGTGAGATGCTGGTGAAACCCTCCATGAGTTCTGGAGTTGAGTCTGCCTCTTCAGTGACTCTTCTGGAACCTCTCCATAGCCAGGGCTCCTGGGGAACCCATGTTCTGAGACATAACTGACATCCAACAGTTAGTATCTCTGATCTGGGACTTGGAAATTCCAATTTATCAGACATTTTAGGATTGAAAAAGGATCAATTCAGGTATGGCATACCCCTCCAACCTGTGTGTCCTTCTCTTCCTTGTGAGAGCACGAGTGTTGATGTTGATTTATTGAGTCAGACCTGAGAGATACAAAGTTGAAACTGAAGTTACAAGCTGCAGCTTCTCAAACGATATTTCAGCCTCAGAGTTTGCATGTCTTCACTAGGCAAAAAAAAGGGGTTATTTTTCTTAGGATTTGAATGCAGGCTTATTCTTCCAGCTTGTTCCACTGTGCAACATTTCTTGTGCCTGATTTGGTCACGAAGCTTTACTGAGACTCTGATACACATTTCAGGGAAAAAGTGTCATCTCTAGAGAGAAGAGAATATCAGAATTTTTTTTCCTGCTTTGACAAACCAAAACACTCCACAGCCAGCCGGTGTGTAGCTTGTTTCTTCTTTTTTCAGCAGCAGCCAGATAGGTCTTTCTTCTCCAGGATCTGAAGAACCCTTTTGGGAATTCACACTATACATTTTATTAAAACATACCTAAATCACAACACTTTGGATCTTAGGGCACCTCCTTTCTCAGGTTCTCTCTCCCTTTGCTCTTGCTCTTCCTCACCTCACCTCCCTTCTCTGGACTACATCCAGCAGCAGCTATGATCTTCCATTTGCCCCAGCAGCTGTTGGGCTTTGGATGCATTTGTCCCCATTTTTGCACCCCTTGTCTCATCCTAGTTGCAGTTTGGATAAGCAAAGCTGTTTTGGTATGCAGTGTAGTAAGTTCTTGTGGTGTCTGGATATTGTAAACAACTTATTTTTTTGTCTGAATTCCTGCTAAGAATGGTAGCAGATGAACAGGATGAGATAAATAGTCATTTGCAGTGCAACAACAGGCTGACAGTTATATAAAATACTTTCATGTACAATCTCTTCTGATCCTCTTCTGGTTCAGATGAGTATTATGGTCAGATTCAGCACACAGGCTCCTGCAAACTCATTTTCATAAACTGGGGCACTGCTAATCATACAGGAGAGCAAGACTAAGGTTGTTCCATTTCTTCATCCTCAGCATTTACCTTTTCTTTCTCGTTAATCTGCTGTCTTTAGCATCTACAGTCTAAGCCCATGGGATAAGCACATGACCTCATTACCAAAGTGCTTCTACAAATACTGGTACAAATCACCTTGCATAGGCTACTGCAGAGCAACAAGGCCTGCTGGCCAGATCAGTAGGAGTTGCTTTAGCCTATTATTATAAAATGGGATTTGTTAAGTAACTCTATAGCCCAATTCAAACACTGAGCCAAATTCACTTTTCAAAGCTTTCCACTTCTGTACATGAGCTAAATGCCACTGATGAGGTTTCAACCAAATATTTTTTGTAAGGCTTTTGACTCAGTTCTAAGGGGATTCCTGGGATTCAAAAGAAAATTAATACAATCACCACTAACAGTAAGCATCATGGGCAACAGTGGTATACAGACATGTTCAATGATCTTCCAGAAACCAGCTTTGTACCAGCTCTCAGCAGCAGATCTATTCTATAGCACAAAGACAATTTATGGTTACAAGGAAAAATATTTTCATACTGATCAATTATCGTACGTAAAAAAAGAGATTGCTTTCATCCAAATATATATATTCAGATGCCTTCATCTAAATGAAAAACTACTTTTCACTAGGATTACAAGATGAATTTAATTTGGATTAAAATTCATGCCTAACATGTCTGATAAAGAGCTATCTAGTCGGATAGTGAGTCCAGTTGTTCTTAGCATATACTTGAAAGACAAACATTGCTGCCAGCTGAAGTTGAGTGAAAAAGCACTAACAACAGCTTGAAATATTCATGAATACCAAAATATCCCATATAATAATGGTCTTTAATGCATTGCCAAGTTTTGTATTTCTTACAGCGATTTTTACCTTTTAGAAGTCCTTTACACTGATGACTCAAAAACTGTATCCCTTTTCAAAGATGAATTCTGTTTATTTTACCTTCAAATAGCTATAAATTTGCTATGCAAATTATTACATTTTTATTTATATGTTGTCTGTTAAATAACAATGCTCTTAATTCAAAATAACTTCAGACTTCAAGAAGGTCATTCTCCATCTTCAATAGCTATCCTCACAACAGTAAGCAGATTCTGCCTTATTCAGAAATATTTTGTGCACTCCTCATTGTAGTGGGAATTGTCTAGGCAAAAGACACTGGACTTATTCTGATGTGTGTAGATATCTGCTACCTGAACATGTTTTTTTCTACTGCATTCAGTCCAATCTTATCATTAATTTTCTCCTACTCACCCCCAAAATAAGAGCCATCTGTCAGCTTCAGCTCCTTGTTGGATTTGGTGATGACACCAGCAACACCATGCTGAATGAAATACATCTTTTTTCCCACAGCCCCTTCTCGGATAATATAATCTCCAGGTTGGAACACTTCAAATCGCAGTTTGCTTAGCATAGCAGTCACAAAATTTGGATCTGCATTAGCAAAAAGGGGCATTGTAGCAACCAGCTTCCGACAGTTGAAGTTGACAATCTCCTAAAGAGGAAGGAAACATAATGATAATAATAGTCAGCAAATATACACAATGTGATGGGCACCGCAAAAAAAGGCTTTCTGCTTTCTTCACAAAGAAGTTTCTCATGCTCGTATTGGACTTTTCTGTGTTTCTTTCTGTATCTATTTTTTTTTAATCTTATCATTATATTGTCATCTGTTTCTAGTGAAGTAATTGAAACAACAGTGCAGTCAGATGTGTATTTTCAAGGTCACAGGTTGTCTTCTTCAGGCAGTTTTTCATGTTATTTATTATGCCACTTAGATTTTCAGGGGAAAAATGTGACAGAAAGATAAAAATCAAATACAAATTTTACTGCCTGACTAAAAGATTAGCTGCTGCAATAACTGTATTAAGTGATAAAGTTATGCAAGCCCTGTGTTTTCAAATAGTACACCAGTAACATCTTTCTGATCAGGACAACTCCAGTGATAATATAAATGTGCATTACAGTAAGCTGCAGGGCTAGCTGAAATCAGCAGGAAAATTTCCTTCCCAGAATTTAATTTATTTTGTAAACACAGAGGCACGCATTCCTGCCTTTCAAAGAAATGCATACACAGTAGACCCCTTTATGCAGAAAGCACTGCTATTTTCCTAAGACTGCTACAGGCCTTAAGGGTGTCTCCCACCAAGAATATTTATATTTACAGAACCAATTATGAGCACAGCTATATGAAAGTATTAATAGCAAAAAGTTATACATGTCCTACATGCTTTACATCTTAAAATGAACAATTTCTGAAAACGTTTCAAGTTCATTCTTGCAGACCTTGCTTTGTCTTAGTAAAATTAACATTGGCAGTTGTCATAAAGAGTTAATAACATGTCGAAGAGCTGAGACTAATCAGCATTACACATGGAGAGGGTCTCAGGCAGGCAACATCTACTGAGTCAGCAACACAAACATGAAAGGAAAAGCATACATTAACATCTGTACATAAATGCACAAAGAGGAAATAAAAGAAACATACGATCAGCAGTCACCGAACTGCTTTGGAAAACTGAATATGATCTTATTGGCAGTTGAATATCATAGCATTTCTTATACTAAGCCAAGGGTTTGTGATTGATGTAAAGGAGATATGCCATCTACCACTGATCTCACCCTCTTAGGCCCATTGCACTTGTGCTGCAAATTGCTTTTTCAACGTCCCATCCATCTGCTGTCTCATACTTGCATATATCACACATTCCTTGCAGCCAGCTCTCTGAGAAGCAAGTTCATATATACTTGTCCGCAGCTCAGGCAAATCGCTTTCTTCTCCTCCTACTCTCACCATCCTGCTTGCAGACACTATGGGGAAGTTCAGCTAATTCCACAGTAAACAACACCATAGTGGGTTCTTCAGATGAGTCCCCCTGTATGTCATAAGGACAGGGGAATCTCCCTTTGAAGGGAAGTCACTGGCTACTTACGCAAATAAGAGGCATGGGCATGATCCAGAAGCTAAGAAACTACCATCTTTCCCAGAGAAATTACATCCTTCCAAAATAAATCCAGTGGAACTTCGAAAAATAATGTGAAGTAAAATGTCTCACCAGGAACCTTGGAAGTAGAAAGCTGTTATCTGCAGCAATGTTTTATTTCCATTTAAAAAATGAAAAATGGCAAAATTATGTCCTTGTGCTGCTCCTAGGAAACATTTATGATACCCCATGAGAAAGTATCATTATACAAAGGTAAAGTGGAAATAGAAGTGTCTCCAAGCAGAAATAAACACTGATTCATAATGAGTTAAAACGATTCTCTTAATCCTGGTCTCAATAGCATGACAGCTATATGCTTAGATAAACACTAAGAAGCCTTTTCCTCCTTCCCCTGTTTTTCCTCTGGAATGAGCCAAAGATATACAAGAAATTATATAAAATTATATAATTACAATTTTATGCAGTTTAATTCCAGAATTATTGGATCAAAGGTACAGTGAATAAAGAGAAAGATGCTACGTCTTTAATGCCAATCACTAAACTCCAGTTGAATTCAGAGGGGATATGACTACATCAAGAACATTTTATCTGAGAATTATTTATAAGTGATGGAAGTAGACCAGCACTCCCTTTCCACCACTTCTCACTGTACAGCCTTGGTCTCCCTTCCCCCCTCTGATTGCCATAACATGTTTTGGCATGCCTGAAACACCACATCATGTATGGACTCCATGGCTAAGCATAAACGGGCTGGATTAAGACAGGCAGAGATGGATATGAGACCAAGAGCAAATTTCCTCACAGTTGCATGAAACTCAAAGTGCATAGGAATACATGGCAGGAATGTAAGGCAAAGAGCACAGCAATTTGCAATGACTGAGACATTCCTACTTGCAGAAAGGAAGAATAGTCTGACTTAATCCACCCAGTGCAGGCAAAGACCTGGATGCTACTCATGTGACACTACAAGACAACACTATTTACACACGTGACATCAGAATCAGAGATTAGAAAAATCCCACAAACTAGTCTTGCTTGTAAAAACATATGGATAATTTGATGCAAGATGTGTGCTGTTTGCTTGAACAAAAAAATTATCTCAAGTGATAGCACTGTAAGGCATGAACTACCAGATAGGTGTCATTGGCATTCAAGACCAGAGAATCCTGCTGAGTTGTTGAGAGGAGTAATTCCAGGCAAACCCTTCATATATATTCTGTATGGGAAATTAAATATTAAAGAGATTCCAGCTGATCATCTTTCTAAAGGAAAATTCTTCTCTCTTTATCATCTAAATACTCAATTTCTCAGTAAAGATTTAGCCACAAACTCCCTCCCAAAGGAAAAATTTTTTTCTGCTCCCACTGCTCTCAGTATGGTGGCATCATGTGAGGAGTCCCAGATTACATCCTGAGTTCCATATGAGACTCCTTTATTGTAGTTCTGGCAGATGCTGAAAAGCTGGCAGGAACTATTACATGTCTTGCCTTGCTCAGGGACTTTTCAATAGTTTTGCTTCTTGTTTTCTGTTTCTGAAAGTGAATAGCTTGTCCTGCAAGTCCAGGAGGCAGAGAAAGGAAATTAATAAAGGAAAATTTGACTGAAAATTATATGGAAGCTGGAGGGGAAGAACAGAGAAGGCTGGGAAAGTTCAACTCCAGTCATGATCAGGAAGAAAGAGTAAAACAGACATAGATGGAACAGCATTAAAAAGGAGAGTGTGGGAGAAAATCAAAAAGAAGAGACACAAAGACCTAGAAGAAAGGCAAAAAAAAAAAAAAAAAAGAATGCAGGAAGGCTGACTTTCAAAACAGATCAAGAAAATGAAATTCCTGAAAAAGTGAAAGCAGGGGAGCACAACACTTGGAGAAAATGTGTCTGGAGTGAAAGTTGAGAAGTGGGGCAGATGAAGTAAACAAAAGCGAAGTTAGAAAAAAAGCCAAGTGATCAATAATGTATCTTAATATAACATGATATAGCATGGTATAGACGGAGGGGAGAATTCAGACCTGTATGACTCCTCTGCACAGAGCCAGACCAGCACAACTAGAAAGGAATTAATCTCATCTTAGGAAACAAAACACACCCTTGTAGCAGGAATTTCACTCTGGGAACCTCGTGTACTCTTATGGCTCCATCTTCTGCCTACCTTTCCCTCAATATGTAATCTATATCTGTTTATAACCCTATGTATACATGATAGCTGCTCAGCCTGAGTTGCTTAACGAAAGTACCCTCAGAGCTACAAAAGCATCCTGCTGTGGTAATTCCAGTTGTTATATCCCAGTAATGAATTCATTTTCTTTCTGTGAAACTTTATACTAAAGTACAAACTTTCTTTACTTAAGACGTTGGAAGGTGGAAAATCACTGAGGGAGAAAGAACTGTCATTTTTAAATGTTTTGTTTTTCTTTAAAATGTTCTTTTATTTAAATATGAGATCATTCAGTGAAAGTAAAATGCATTTCCCTGAGTCTTAATCACAGCCAGTGCTGCAATTTCAGATTCTTGTGTATTACTTTAAATATTATCTTGGGGAGAAAGAAACAGTAAGGATTATGAATATGTTTTATGTAACTCAGAAACTACTAGGAGGAATAATTTTGTGTTTTAAAAGAAAGGTAACAAAAGAGCAAACTGCCAAATTAAAAAGAGCCAGTCTGGAACTAGATTACGCTGCCTTATGATTTTTATGATTAAGAGTATGATTTCTTAATTAAATGAAATAATAATGATCTTATCCCACCTCAACATGAAGAAAATACCAAGCGAAGCCTGAAGAAAAGGATTAAGAATGCATTGCATAAACAAGGCGGTTAAAGGGCAACAGTTATTCACACCTACATGGAGCACGTGTCGATCAGTTCAAGTATTGATCTCTGACACAAGAACTAAGTTGGAGGTGCAATGGTCTCTTTATAAGAGATTGGATAGGTAATTACACTGGCTCCTACTCCTTTATAGTGTACTGGTTTTATTATTCATCTTGGCTTTCTTGGTTACTTTTTTCAAACTGATGTTAAAACATCAAATATTATCATTTCGTATGTGTTCAATATTTCTGGACAACTGCTGTAATGCATCTCAAGATGTCACACTTACAGCGTAGCTGCAATGCTGTCCTGGCTGAAACCAGGGCACAGCGGTGGCCCACTTCTATGACAGCATCTGTAAGAGTTTTAAGGACCTTTTCTACAGGAGATTTTTAGATACAGGTACTGCTTTTAGTTAGACTAACTGGAAAATACTCTTGTTAGAAAAAAGCAAAGTTCTTAAAGATCTGTACTGTTGAAAGGTTCTTTGCTTTTTCTAGCTAATGCAATTGAACTAACAAAAGATACTACGCACCATCTACAAACTATATCCTTCTTATGTGTACACCACAAAAATCTGTTTATATAAAAAAAATAGATTAGTTTAATTGAGTCACTTCTGCATAACATTGTAAAAATTTACTGCAACGCCTTTAACAACGCATATTTTTTGTCTGAGAGTCCCACATTTACATTCTGCTTTCAAAGAATAAGAAACTATATCAGTCTTAATTTTCTGGTCACTGAAAGGAAGAAATCACTTTGTTGAAAAAGCTATTTTTTTCCCTTAGAAATAAATAAAAAAAAAAAGAAAAATTATTGGGCAACTGATTAATATAAAACCACAGGGAAAAAAGCATATTTAGGGATTTGGGGCTGTATAAGCAGGTTAAATATATCTAAATTGGGTTTTAAGGAGTCATATTCTTCATGAGTTCAAGATTTCCTGTATTTTTTTTAACCCATTGGTCAATTATAGTCAATTCTGGCAGAAATAAGGCATTTCACTGATATTAAGTTCTCAGAGGTTTTACGACAGCAGGCAATCAGGAGGACTAGGATTAGTATCCCACTGAGGGAATGACTACATTGTTAGCTCACAGCTTGCTTAATGCCAGAAAATCTACATGTGGCAATGGGATGCAATATTCTTCCTTTCTGTTGCACCTGAAATTGTTCATATTGCTCTAGACACATTCTGTATAATCAACTACACAGAGTGTATGACTTAAAAATAATTTTTTTTCATAGGCTTTTATATAAGTAATAATGACCATGCATATTTTTCTCTCTGCATTGGATTTCCACAAAACTTACATTGAATTATTTTAACAGAGAGACTCTGCTGAAATTATGCTTACATATAGGGTTAACTCCAGGATACCACCATTTATATTTAAAGCTGCATCAAGAAACACTATTATTTTTTCTTCACAAAACTGACATTTTGCTGTTCTGTTAACATGGCAGGATATTGCATGTGTGTGTGTGTGTTTTAGGAAACTTCACTATCTAGCCCATTTGGCTATTTGTTTTAAAGCCCAAGAACACTCTGGTCTGAGGTAACCTACATGTTTGACCTGCAGACAAAACAGCGCAGAATCTGAAAGAAACTCTGATCTCTAGTGCAAAGATAATCCATATGATCTCAGTTGCCTTGAAAACCAGCAGCCAACCTGTTTGTTTACATTTTCAAAGCCCTCAGGTCCTCAAGACCTCCGGCATACCTGCATACATATTGCTCAGCTGCAGAAAATTTTCCAGCCAGTTTTGAGATGAGCTTAGGTAGGAAGAGGACAGGAGAAATAAATATGTTTTCTGGCCAAATGATGAATGAAATCCTCTGCTTAGATTTTACCAGCACAGAGCTGAAGTAAATTGTTATTTTTCTGTCTAGCTCTGTTCACCTCCATTTAAGACATCAGCTGTATTGCTGTTTCCTAAGAAGAAGCAATCTTTTTTATGAATTTGCAAGCAGAAGGGATATAAATTGACCAACTATGTTTTTTGTGGTTTGTTGATTAAAAGTTAACCTTCTGCATGATCTTCTACCATTCCCTGTTTGATTAGAATTTTTTATTCAAGTCCTTATATGCATTTTTATCCTTCAGAATTATGGTTGTATTAAATCCAAATAAAAACAGGATAATCTGTTTGAGCATATATGGTTCAACAACTCCAATAATGTCAGTCTGATGAAGCACATCCATCTTCTTCCCAGATTGTTAATTGATTTAATGGAGCTTAAGGGAGAGCAGTTTTGTGTATCTCATGTATTGCTTCTCTGGGTCTTCCATTATATTTAGAACATTTTTTAAAAATGTACAAAAGAAAGAAGTAAAGAAAGAAAGAAAAAAGACATGTATTCACCCTTTCATTCACTCAACTGTCCATCCATTCCTTAACTGGGCTATTTTTAAAAGGAATTTAACTTTAAATTTCTTCAATGTTTTGAAATGTTCTTTTGTTTGGCATCCAGCTGGGAAGTTGATGAGAAGCATCAAAATGAGAATAGCGATACAAGCAATATGGACTCAAGCTTCGTCAGGGAAATTTTAGGCTTGATGTTAGGAAAAAGTTCTTCATTGAAAGGGTGTTTGGTCATTGGAATGCGCTGTCCATGACCAGGGAGGTGTTTAAGGTGTTTAAACACCCTGGAGGTGTTTAAGGGGAGACTGGATGAGGCACTGAGTGCCATGGTTTGGTGTTATTGTGGTGTTGGTGTTAGTGTTGGGTTATAGGTTGGAATTGATGAATTCAGAGGCCCTTTCCAACCTTATGATACTGTGATACTGTAATATTGTGAATATTTTAAGGCAGTGTGTAATTGTGAGATATTCAGTCTAATTTCAAAGGCCAGAGAAGTCCTAATAATCCAGATAAGTACTTAAAATCTTGGGCCAGTTTTCTCTACTTTTTTGCAGGTTTTCTTTTCTGAATTGTACTGCTGAAGAAATTTCCTGAATGGTCTTAGTAAAAAAAGTGTCCACAGTTCATTAAAGGAAGTAACATGGAATTAGAGCTGTATGCTACAGCAATTGCTGTAGAGATTGTTCCATTTCATTAACTGAATATATAAACTGCAATTTGCAAATGTTTTTAACAATCACTATTTCTGTTTCCTGCACCTAAATAACCAAATACCTCATTCCCATTTCTGTGTGGACACTGTAGTATTTAGTAAATAATATCTTGGGCAGGGGACACTTAAGATTGAAATCTTGATTTAGTAAGGCATTTTAAATATTGAAGTTGTCCCATTATGCCAATGAGACTACAGATGTAACACATTTTGTCAAATTTTGGCAGAAAAGTGAATCCTAAGAGATATGAAGTTTACAAAACCATAGTGGTATCCGTATCTTATTGGTACCTGTATCAGAAACTTGTGTTCACATGGAAGAGTGGCATGAATTTGTCATTGTATTTGTTTTATAAATGAATGAAGCATTGCTGATGCTTTTTTTTCTGAGTGATTAAGCAACAGAAGAAAGTCAGTTTTGCTCATAATTACATAACTTTTTCTAGTTTGCTTGCTCACAGGTTCGTATTTGCTATAGCATTGCTTTTCCACTGTCATTGGAGCTTTCAGTCACCTTCTCTATCTGATAATCTGATGATTCTCAAAACCATGTTCATTCTTGTGCATTTGTACTGAGGCTCCAGAGACACCACTTCCTAAAACCAATAAATATGTGGTTAACCTTGTATGCGAGCTGTGTCACAGCTATTATTTTTTTCTACTACATCCTACCAAAAAAAAGCTCAAATACTACTTACAGCTTCTTTGAATGAAGAGTACTTTTTATATTCATCAAAGGCAATGAGATCTTATGTGTTGTCAGGAAAAAGAAAGGAAGATTTTGTTTTAGAATAGTGTAGAAATACTGCTGCTGTTCTCTGGACAGCGCTTGATTTTAAGGAAGAGTAGTTGTGCATGAGAGAAAGAAAATGAGGAAGAGACAGTGGAGTTTCACAAAGGCAGCTCGAGATATACTTACATTCATATGACTTCCTAGGCAAAATACATTGGTACGGTTGTTTTCTTGTGGAAAGTATGTCAGTCAGAATGCAGGACAGCATGTGATACCTGAACAATATAGTTTATCTCACTGAAGAAAAGGCCATTAAGAGAATAACTTGCGGAAAAAATTCTGTTGTTTTAAGCTAGCAGGGGCTTGACTGGGGGCTAAAACAAAGTACTGAAGCAAAGAAATAGGTTGCAGGAAAAAAATAAGCATGCCTTAGTAGAAAAAGAAAGCTATGACTTGGATATAAATTTTTGTGTTGACTTATTTCTGATTTGCACTTTTTTAATGAAGATCAGAAATTGAATCTGGGAAGGCTTCCATGAAGACTTTATTGTGAGCTCTGTAACAGGCAAGAAATTCCTTTTGCCATCTCATCCTTCCCTCTCTGTCCCTTCCTCTAACCTCCAGTCCCCTATGTACTGCAAACCAAACAGCCAAAACAGCTGAGTCAGCAAATAAATAGTGCTCATGAGAATGTGGTTTATCTATGCCCATGTGTACAGTTTAGTTGACACGGTAACAACAACAAACAGGAAAACAGTTATTTAAAAATTAGTGGTGATTTGTTTACTGAGTTATTTTAAAGCTTTCGAAGAGCTCTGGATCAGAAATACTGTTATCTTGTTAATTGCTAGGTTAACACTTACTTCTTATTATGAATTAAAAGCCCATTGGTTCAAAGCCTCTCTATAAAACTATTAAGTAGCTTAAATTAAATCTTACTGATTATACTGGATAAATCCCAGTTAGCTGAGCTTGAAATATCCACACTGAAATTATGTTTAGAGTTTTTAAGTACATCTCTGTTTGAATCTAATTTGATTTTTAACTAGTCAAGGAAGACCTACTCTATATTATGATATAGGAGAAACAGTCAAGTCCTAATTTATCTAACACACAAAATCTAAATATGGCTACATTATGTATAATCTGCATTTAAAAGTGATGAAACCCAGCATTTGTAAACAATAAGATTTATTTTGATTTCTTAGACAAATGTGTGACATTGAATGCCTGTGTGTATGTGCTAGAATATTTACAATGTCAGCTACAGATGTACACACCTATATATAACAGAAGGTTATAAAAAGAAAGATAAGGAGAATGCACAATCCCTTTCTAATTCTGAATCAGCCTTCATCACTGCTTTGCTATGTGAACAAGGCCAAGTTAATTATAAGATGATTTGAATTTATCTTCTAAAGGAAATTACTGAAAGAATGCTGGAGTGGGATCAGGCACAAGGGCTCGGTGATGTTATGTTGTGAGTAGCAACTTGTGATATGAGCGTAAGGAGCTCATGACCCACATTCAAGCCACTGCACCAGAGTGCAAGGATGCAGAACCAGAAAAATAACTGAAAGTGCTGATTCTAGAGCCCAGTTCTACAGTGAAACAGGAGGATGATGTTCAGTTAATAGCGATACATGAAGAGCTGGTTCCAGAAGAAATACAATCACATCGTAAAAATGAAGATGAAGTCTCTAGGAATAATTTAGTAGAGTGACAGTCAGACAGGCCTGAAGACAAAATTTGCTAGAGAGTGCCACTTTGGCTAATATTGGTAGCTGCGGGGGAAAGAGATACATAAATGCCATGGGAGGTGTAAAGAGTGAAAGACATTCCTGTAAGTGCTTGTAGGCACGGTGATAGCAAGAACAGCCTCAACAGCGGATCATGTGGCAGAAAGAGAAGGCAAACTGGCAGGAGTAGACTAGTCAATGTGCATTAGTAATAACAGCTAGAGTAAAAGCAATGTATCAGACTCTATGCATCTGCTAGGCAGACACACTTAATAATGGTATGGAATCAGAGTAACAAAGAAAGAGTCACGTTACAACTAGGAGCCAGATTATGTTGAAGACTTGACAGATCAAAGATGCATGGTACATCCTCAGCAAGTACATCCTGAAAATTTTTGACCTAGGGAGCACGGAGAGGAAGAAATTATGTAAAACCAGGGGAGATACCTATAACTTTCTCTCATACACATTTAGTAATTTTGCTGTGCTTGCTCTCTGCGTGCAATCATTAAGGCCTTAAATATTTGTGCTTTCTTTCCAAGCTTAGACAAGTAAGGGGGCCTGATGAGAGCAGGGCGCTTGGGAATAGCCATTAACAACTGCGCAAGCGACCTGGTAGCCACCAGATGCAGCTGCATAGGCAATGCAAAGTTATTTACACCAGTAAAATATTCTTTTTCAGAAAAAAATCAGTTCATCTGCTTCCCCAAAGTTTTAAATTTATTTAACCATTGATAGCATTTTGTATAATTGCACTACTCACTTAAATTAAATATAGGCTGAGGATTATTTCCATAAGAAATATGTTCTTATAATTTACTCAAATAGATTTTCAAATGATCTTAAGTCTATGCCTTAATCTCTACATTTATGAATAGATTTATCTATATTGGTAAATATAGACAAATATAGATAGGAAAGCCCTTAAAACCTTGTTATTACAGGTCATTTTAAGGTAATATATTATAAACAGAGACTGGAGGCACAGGAAATGTGTGTTCAGATATACTGTAACAGAGAGAAACATAAAGACCATACTGGAGTCCCTAATGCAATGTATGTACTTAGCACTACATAGAGACATCAACAGAGCACTACATCATATTTTTCTCACACATATATCTTGGACATATATGTTGTGTATATGTGTATATATGCTTACACATGTTCTTCCACACATATTTATATTTGCACATGGACATATCTATATGTGCACAAATGTACAGATTTTATGTTTAATGTAAAGAAATCTAAGTTCAACTAATTAATATGTCCCATTAAAACTACATTTAAAATCAGTTTTAGTTAAATATTTAGAGGTTAATGTAACCCATGTAAGAGTGTGTGCTTGTATAACTGAACTCATAATCTTCAAGCGGAAAGGTGAGAGGAAAGAAGATTCTGCTCCCAGTCCCAATTATGTTCTTTGGAAAAGAAACGTCCTGATGTTCTATATTCTGCAAGGACACATGATCTGTTTCTATTTTCAGTGAACATCTCACATGGTAGCCTAAAAATAGGCCAGCCATGAACTTTAAATAATGGCTTGGGAAGGGTACTAACCTCTTTCTCAAACTCTAAGTTTGTCTGACGCCTCTAAGTATCAATAATATGAAGAACGTATCTGGTGTCAGAGAATGACAAAGCAAGCTACATATACCACTGTTTCTGCTTTTCTACAGATGTCATTACCCCTTAATTCCTTTCAAGGTCTGTATATAATTCCTTTCAAGGCTGTCCACACATGATATTGACAGCATTGCTCTTCCTCTCAGTAGTGAATCTATCTTGTGTCAGATGCGAAAAAGCATGAATTATTTATTTTCTTATTTTCCAGCCCCTACTGAAGGGAGACTTCCTGTTCTTGGTTAAAAGTGGATGATAATGAAAACTTGTATTTTCATAAGTACACAAGTGTTTATACAATTGTGGCGATGAGAGGTACAGTGAGTATTTTGTTTTGGAGTCTGTGGATGTCTGTACTAGCCACTGACATTCCAAAACAATCTGTTACAATTTCCATAGCATAAAGCTCTCCCCAGGTTTATTTTTCAAGTGATTCTCAGCAGTTTTATTCCTTTCTCATTTTTTTTTAACAAATACAGACCCATCTTTTCTTTCTGATATTCAATTTAGTATAAGAAAAACTCCTTGCTATGGAATAAACTTTTAGTGAAAACATATAAGTGATACTCGTTAGATTAAAGTAATGAATATTAAATAGTTTTCAGTTGCACAGTTAACCAATGACTGCAATCCAGGCTAAAATGAAAACTGCGAATTATAAAAAATGTGGGGTTTTTTTTAAAAAATATATATATATCACAGTATCACAGTATCACAGAGTCATAAAGTTGGAAAGGACCTCTGAGATCATCAAGTCCAACCTATAACTCAACACTAACACCAACACCAACACTAACACCATCCCATCATCTAAACCATGGCACTCAGTGCCTCATCCATATTTTGCACTAATGTTTGACTCCATTCATCTCTAACAATCTTGTACCACAGTAGTGTAGTCCCAAGGGAAGGAAGATTCTTTTTAATCACTAAAAATATTGGACACCAAGTTCCTTCAGACTCCTATCTTTAAATTAAAACAGTGTAATAAAAAAACTTCTGCATTCATAGTTAGGCTAAATTTCATTATTTGTCCATTTAAAAGTAATTTCAAAATCTTTTTTTTCCATTTCTATTTCCGTTTACTCTGTATATACTCTTCACCAAAAAATATTACAAATTCAAAAGATTACTTTGCAACTGAGGAGGAGACCTGTGATTTTTCAGGTCCTAAGACTTTACAAAAAAAATCAGTATTTCACCTTTGACTTACCCACAAGAAAATTTTTTAAAGAAAAGATTGTAAGTATTTGCTTATTGTGTTTGCTAGCTAACAACAACCTTAAAAAATCTCAGATTATTAAAGTCATGCAGTTTTCAAAATAACACACAATTATTTTGTTCAGGCAACACTAGAAATAAAGTAAAGCATTGATATAGCAATATTATGATGTGCAAAGTTTAACTTGGATATCTCCCATATCTTTAACAAGATTTACCTTCTTAAATCACTAGTATACCTGCCGGAAATTGAGTTCTTAAATGTGCATGCAGAACAGATTTTGTGCTGTTTTTTTTTTTGTTCACCTTGGCTTTGCCTTTGAGATAACATGAATTTAAAAAGCAACTCCAAATTTATGCATGGGAAATGCTGTGTACCGTTCTGTGTGCTACTTCCATTACTGCCATAATCATAATGTGCAACCGAGTGTATAAAAATAGGCACATGCATTTCCTTCTGCATCAAAAAGTTTACAGCATATTTATCTCCTCTTGCTGGTGGTAAGTCCATTCAACACAGAAACTTTTGTGTCACACGGCCCCCAAAGCACTTTTACCAATTCCAAACAAACATGGTTTGAAAAGCTTCAGCTTGCTTCTGGAACCAGAAATAAATTCTGCAGGGAAAACTGAAGGCAAAGACGTTCCTTTTCACCATCTCCAAGGATAAGACTTACAGGAAAGGGGTGTGGGCACATCCATCCATGCATCCTTGTATTTCCTGTACCACATTTTCTACTGGAATCAGGACTGCCTCCTGCCGTCTGCTCTCCCCCTTCTCCTTCCTAGGGTCCCCTTATGCAAGTGTGATGACTTTTTTACTGCAGAAGCCCATGAAGGGAAAATGTAGAGCCCTGGTGGTACCAGATTCTACATCTCCTCATCTTTAATTAAAACAGACCATATAGTTTTTAAACCTGCATCAAGAATTTTAATTTACTCATTTTTCATTTATCTTCAATTATTCTCTAAAGGACTCAAAGGAATATGTGTTAACTTCTGCAGTTCTAATGTAAGGGACTCATAGATGCAATTCAGAGATTAGGGTAAAAGATCATTCTGGTTCAGCTAAATAAACCAAAATTTTCCACTAGCTAAAACAAAGCAAGCATGAGGTTAAAAGATTGTGTTTACATAAGGAGAACTAAATTAGTAGTTGTCTGAAGTACTTTGTTATTATATTTAAAATCCTCAGAATCAGCAATGCCATCTATAATTGCAATAGCTTATTCAGACCTAATAGGAATGAACATGCTGTGGTAAGCATTGCCTTATATGCAGTAACCTTTCCGGGCTTTCAGTAGAAATTGCACAAAGGGAAAAATAAATGTGCTTGCCTCTTCATCCATTGCTCTGGGCAGTACGTGGGTATCAGCTAGCTGAACAATCCTTCACACCATTAAAAACTGATACAACAGACACATGATCTTTGACTGAAGAAGGCAATAGTTTGAAGTCCTCCTCTGCGGGACAGCATTCCCGTTGCGTTAGCTCCTGCTCTCTCAATGCACTGCACCTATAGCCCATGAAAATCATTCTCATTCTGCTCTTCAGATGCCTGACTGGCAGTTCAGGCAGGAGCAGATTGAAGTGTCTCTTTATATAGCTATTGGATTGGATTTTCTCTTCTAGAATAGGATTTGACATCTCTCACAACATTTAATTTGCATCTGCTGTTTTCTCAAAAAAACTTACCTCTCTGCACTAAGATTTGGAGATTTGATATGGATTAGTAATTTGAAGAGCCCATAAAAGAACTGTCATGTCTAAAATATTAATAATTATGACAAATGAATCTTGTAGGTGCAGTAACAAGACTGCTCAAAATCATAATTACAGAGAATTGCTGGTGTATTTTTATCTGTATTATCAAAAGCAGTTAGATCTTGAACTTGCCAAAATGTGTCTCATCTCAGGATGAATTTGCTAACAAAGCATGCGAAACACAGAAAGGACTGTGATCCAAGTTTCTTGAATATGATCAACAGCAATGAAAGTGGATAGTAATTCAAAAGCTGACTCAACTGCAGCATGTACACTCATGTGTGTGCAGATACTGAAGAAAATACACTCTCTGTAGTTCAGGAAATTAAACTACATTGTCTCAGGACTGCAGGAAATTGATTTCAGTGTGCACACAGTCTGTTACCATGTCACACTTGCTGAGGCAAAGCATCTTAAAACACAATAATCCAATCACCTGGTGATTGTCTGCCCACTTGCAACATTAAAATTGCTCATTTGTTACTATTTTTAATTCAAAAACGTAATTACAGGCCTTTCTAAGAGGTTTTCAGGGCTTTGCTTAAGCCTTGTATACTTAGACTATTTTTTAGACGTACTTCACAGAGATCTTTGCAAAGAGCAAACAAAACCACTTTTTTATTCAGCACTTGTCAAATAAATAATGCTGTGGTATATGAGCGATTATTCTGCAAGACTGACATGCTGCATTATTCATTCCTGAATTCAACACTCCAGAGCACGAAATAAAGTTATGTTTTATCTGTGTCTATGCGAAAAAAACTTGAATGCACTAGATAGAGGTATCCACTCTCTCTACATAGCTATATAAAGAGATACTTCAATAAGTTCTGGTACAATAACATCTATAATTCTGACGCATTTTCCCTAGTTTCCCTCTTTAAACTTTCTACCAAGGTTCACTGCATATAAAAATACACAAAAGTGCAGTGGATTATAATGAAATAATTACCTCTCTGTCTTTTATCAGCTATTTTTAAGGAGATAGGTTGTTATGGAAGCAAAATATTTGGAATGTCCAGTAATTTAATATTGACTCTGATACCTTGGGTTTTTTTAATAAACTTGTTTGATTTTTTAGCATTATTTTAATGTCTGATGGCCTGTATCCAAAAATCATAATGACTATATTATTAAAAAGGATTGACTCATACTATGGTCTAATCATACCTCATTTGGCCTCATACTATTAACTTTGGATATTTTTCATCCTTTGTGCACAAGATTATAGAATAGTTTCAATGAGAATATAATGCTTAGTGAATTTTAAACATAAATTTTAAATAGAAGGAAGGATAATTATAAAAGGAAGTATGTTTTAATGATAAAAAGGTTAGCAACTTTGAAAAAATAGTGATCAGTTTGAAAATTTAAAAATTCAGTTTTAAAAGACCAAATACTTTCTCTAAAAATAAACTTGATTTGTCTACATATACCAAACTGATTTAGTTTAAGTCCTGTTTTCACTTAGATATAATTACTAATTATCAGTTACAAATCCAGTAATGGAAGTTTTTCATTAGTTTATTGCGAGAGTACCTCCCTTACAAGAACTGTCACAAAATGCCATCATTGATGCAACAAGAAGCATCATGCAGTATGTTTTTCCAAATGTTACACCTGGCTCTTCAGGCTGTAATAGGTACTATAATGTACTTACATTCACTCCCCCAGTGGGAAAAACAAAGGCCAAGAACTTCTGCTAAATTTCAGAAAGAGCACTGAAGAAGCTTATCAAAAAGAAACCACAAGCAGTTTCTTATGGGCTAGTTCGAAGTTACTGATGGGCAGCAGTGTTAATTGATTCACCTAGATAAATATATTAAACGATGTATTCATTACCTCTTAGGGTTTTGCTCTTGCAGTTATAACTGAAAAAAAAGTATACTCATTGATTAGTTGTGATTAAAAAAGCAAATTAATGTTAGGAATCATTAGGAAAGAAATTATTTTTATTAATGTAACGTCAGTATGCTAACTGCAGATCTAACTCTCATCTCTAAAAGGCTATAGTATAGCCAGGAAAAATTTTTGAGAATGGTAGGAAGGTTGATCATAGAGGTGAGCTGGTTTCCAGGCAAGAAATAATTAAGTAGAATAGATCTCTTTACCTTAAAAAAATGTAATTTATGGATATTATCATACAAGTCCATAAAATTATAACTGTCATCCAAAGGGTGGGTGGGAAATGACTGTATTATTACTTTTGTTACAAGAATTAATGGCCATGAAAACAAAAAAAACAGTAGGAGTCAAGTTCAATCCCAAAACGAGGAGACAGTTTCTCATGCAGCAGTGCACAGATCTGTGTTCTTCGCCCAAGGATGGTGTGGTTCCAGAGAGAGTACATGGATTCAAAAGGAGTATAAAAAAGTAATTGGAAGATATATAAGATTCCACAGTAGACGCATCACTTTCAGAGAATTCCTTGAACTGAAAACATTGGGAGTCTAGGAGAGTCGTTAAGGGAGACAACACACTTGCCCTCTTCTCATTCTTCTATGGGCATCCACTTACAGTCACTGCTGGGGAGGCTGGTGGCTTATGCAACTGCCAGAACTGAGCCACTTTGACATTTCTTACACTCCATTCTTAGATGAAACTGCTTATTTGGATGTCTTTAAACTTTTGTAATCCAGGTGGTTTTTTTGGAATAGATTTCTCTTTTGGGTTGGTTTGAGGCCAGGTTATTTATTTGGTTTTTTGCATGTCATGACAACTATAAAGGCTGCTTTTTTGACTAGGGCTTTCTGATGCCAAATGATGTTCAAGCAGTTAGGCAGCAAAAGCTGAGAGTTAAAAAAACAAGAAATCTAGAAAAATTCACACGTATCTCTGCTAAGGAATCAGATATTATACAAGCAAAACATGATAATCTCTACCAATTACTAATTACTATCTCAAGAAATGAGGGATGGAGATAGTTAATTGCAAATATTATTAATTATTATTTATTTCCCATGTCAACTGCTGTTTGAAGATGTAGCCTTTCTTCTAAGCTAATCAGCTAGGTTTTTTTTAGAGTTACAGTGGGTGTGGCCACAGAGAACGGGGTGGCTGGAGAAAGGGGGCTCCTATGTGCAGAGAGATCTGATGGTTAGCTCAGATATGTTGTAGAACTTGAATGCAGTTACAGATAGCTTTGATGAACCCAGCCATATATGTCCTGGAAGAAGCAATTTAAAATCTTCCTTCGAAATTGTAACTGTCAGGAGTCTCCTGACTATCTGATTCTCACAAAGGCTGGATAGTTATTACAAGACAAGTCGAACTGTGAAAAGGAGGATACACTTTTCAGTAAGAGCGAAATTTCTGAATTTAATGAAAAGAAACCTTTAATTCTTTACTTTCATTAGAAAGCACACTTCCTAATGAACAGGTAGTAGCACAGCACAAATGCCAATGCATGGTTAATTCAGTTTCAGTGTGCAGAGGACATAAAGCTAACTACGTTATTATGGAACTATTCATGAAACTAGCTTAACCATGGAGAAGATAAAGTTTTTTTGAGCCCCTTTTCCTCATAAGTGTCTACCTTAGTTTCCAGACATTGAAGTGATCCCTTTATGTATTAATAAAGAGCTTATCCTTGAATGATACAGGTTAATTAACAGTTACTTTACTCAGTTATGAAGCATTTAGAGAAAACCTTGTAAAATTTAAAAATATTCTGGATTTCTTTTTTTTTTTTAAGGAAGGTCTAGTTAATTCTTTGCAATGCACATGACACTACTTCAGTTACCCAAAAAGTTAGCCACTTACACAGATGAATCAAAATTTTTCTAAGATTTTTATTCTTTTAATCATCTAATTGACTATGAATATTACATAGTTTTCAGAAGCTCAGTAAAAAGAATACCTACCCTGTTTTAACAAAAAATTCTTATCTCTACTACTAGAATATGCAGATTTATTAGAAGTATTTATCATGTAAGAATTAATTTTACAGAAGATTTTTACTGCTAATTCTATGTCCTTTATCTGGTTTTAGTAGTTGAATGATCATATTTATAACACAAAACTACTTTCCTGCTAAAAATGAGTGAACCAAAATTTTAAAACATAGACCAAAAAAAGGTCATCAGTCCTAAGGAGAGCCTGAATGTGCAATATTTTAGCTCATGCAGTAAGCCTGTGAATGGTTGAGAAGAAGGAGAACTGAAAACACTGTAATATTTTTGTTATAATATTTGATGATATTCATGCTGTAATTATGCAGTAGTGTGTGTGGTTTCTTCTGTTCTTCTTAAGAAAGTGAGGAAATAATGGTTTCAGTTGAATGCCTTCATCAGAAGCTACTTTCATCCAGCTAAGTGTACCCTGTGGAGATTCTGAATGTTTAATTCTTACCCTATGCTAAAACTGGAAGTATAATAAAATGAAGGATTCGTTACAAACTTAAGAAATGCAGTAATTTTTTATTCTTGAATGATGCATCTGTGCTACCACTTGGACACTATAGCCTTGTGCTGTTACTGGCACTTAGGATGGTATATCCAACATACGAACAATTGTGTTCTGCCTTTAAAAGGCTCTACTTTATTATGTATTAGTAACATCAAAAAGCCACTATCTGTACAACCAAATTGCACATACTGAAGTGGAAGATAAAATAGAATCTGAAACTGCTTGACTAAGCAACCACTCAAGTGGTATTTTCAGGGCAAGTGCATGCCTGCACAGTTTTTTGTGAATATATTTTTCTGGATTAATTACTATGTCATCATCAGGGCAGTGTGGAACCTGATTGTAGCAGGGTAAATAGTTTTTTCTTATATGATATAGAGAACAAAGAAGACATAATAAATACAGCATGATCATAGCAAAACCAGAAGCCACTCCCCTCTCCGTGAAATCATTTTCTTACTCCACATTCTTAATGGCTCATAAATTTTTGAAATTTACCATCCTTGATCTCTCCCCAAAGTGCTTTTTGCTTTTTATGCTGGACCAAATTTGCCTTGCTGCTTTTAAACAATAAGAAAGAAGGAAGAGAAGGGGACAGGGTAGTGGAGGGAAGAAGGGAAGAGACAATGTGGAAGGAAGAAAGGGGGAAAAAACAGGTAATTAGGGTGCAATAATTGCAATTTTTTGTTAGTAAAAGAATATTTTGCGATAGAAGGGTATTAGACTTGACTTATGGGGAACTGTTTTCCTTAAAAGATGATTTAACAGATGAAACAGTTTCTGAGGTCAGTGACTGATGTGTCTGTATATGTTTCTGTTTTTTCAAGAAAAGAAAAGCTCCATAATGGCCAAGATTCAAATTTTGACTGTCAGTGTACTCTAGGAATAATTCCCGCACTATTCCTGTCCTACATGATAGACTTTTATGGAACATTCTTCTCTTGACGTTTCAAAACCTTCTGAGAGGAGTCACAGAGTAAAGTGGCAGAGGCAGCTCAGGAGCCAGAGCCTCCCACCTGCCCTCCAAAACACTTATAAATCCACAATTCCACCAAAGGGCTCAGGTTACATCTATGTCCGGGAATTAAATGGGGTCAGGCACTGGAATTCAGTCATCTGTACTGTTAAATTGTTAAAAGAGTCATGGTTTAGCCTGATTTTTACTAGTGTCATCTAGCAATGACCCAGCAATGTTGGGCACCGTTCACCATTCCCAGTTGGCATTTTGTAAGGAGGAAGGCCACTATCAGACTTTCACAACACAGACGTGGTGGAATTATTGCACCTGTCCTTAGAGTCTGTGAATGGGCAAGGCATTGTATCTTATAACTACTTTAAATACAAAACTTGATTGATTTTGGCAGTGGATTGTATGACATTTTCCCTTCACAGGAAACAGTAGGATTCATTGGTACAGACAATCCATAATCTTTCCCCAGAATCATTCTATCCCAGTCCCTCACTGTTTTAAAGAATGGTTGAAAAACATGAGTTTCTTTCAACAATTAGGGATGGGATTTTACTCTTTGATATTCTTGTGTGCTACTGACTCTGATAGAGTGATTCAGAATGAAGTGTAAATCTTCCTATTTCTTTGCATAAATCTAATATAAAAATAATTCTCCTGGTCATTCATTGACTAGGTCAAACGAAATTAAATGTTACAGAGTAGAATCAGAAAGAATATTTCACCACAGAAACAGCAAAGATGTAAAATTTTTCTGCTTCATGAAGAACAACTCAAATCCTTCAATCTTACCTCCCTGAGGGGATCATTGAGCTCATTCAAAATGTTTTCTTCATCAAATATCTTGCCTTGGTAGCGGTGCTCATAGTAATCATGGATCTTCTGGCGCATTTCAGCAGGTAACTTGTGGAATGACATGTACTGTTCCACTTGTTTGTACTATCAGGACAAAGAAAGGAAAAATTAGGAAAAAACCCACTTTTTTACTATATAAAGGCACTTATAAAATTAAAATTCATTCACACATCCACTTAAGCTTTACATATTTTGTAAACACAACAATTTGCTTGGATGTCAGAGAACCCTCACATAAATATTAGTTAAATGTATTTGACACCACAACTGCCTTTATTGGCAATTCTAATATCCACATTAACATGTAAGTTTTAGAAGCCAAACCCTCACACTTGTCATGTGTTCCCTTAATTCCCAGCTATGCAGAAGTTGTAAAACTACACCAATACCATTTTTAGTTCATTGCATGTAGCAGACAGGGGAACTGCACACAGTGCGTTTCTATCTCTCTAGTGATACATTCAGAGAGAGTTTAAGGTGTGAAATTTCAGAATGAAGCAGAAAGCGTTCCTCGGGAAGAATGAAGAGAAGACAGGAAGCGAACTGGAAAAACAGGCATGGCATCAAGAAAATGAAAGTGGGAGAAAGAGATGCCAAGACCCAGGAGACTCACAGGACCTCACCTCACTTATCTTGTGCATTTGGTTTCCTTATTTCTACTAGCCCTCCGTCTTGTCTTCTGCTTTGTTTACTTCCCTTCTTCAGAAGACTTTTCAGAAAGTATAATTTTCAGAAAAGATAGTCCTGAACTAACACATTCAGAGTTGTGCTTTACTAAACTGCATGATATATCTGAGACACACAAAATGGAAAAGCTGCAAATGGACAAGTTCTGCCTAACCAAGACTTTTGCCCCTTGAACCCCAAATCCTTTTCTTGGTCATAGAGGACAAGGCACTGAGTCACAGAAGGACAAAACCCTTCTCAGGCTTATACAAGAGTATAAACTTGGTAGAAACTTGGTTTACTTATGTAAATTAAAACTTGGTAGAAACTTGGTTTACTTATGTAAAGAGTCTTAATTAAATTTTTCTCTTCATATTTTTCATGCTTAATTAGGCAATTTTAACTATTTTCAGGGAAAAATCCAATGAAACCTTAATTCAGACATGCATCTCTGTAGAACAATTAAATGAATTTATAATGCAAATGTACTCTTTATGAACTGCAGCACATATCCTTCGCTTGCATAACTGAAGGCTGCTCCATCCTCTGGAACTCAAATTAGTTTTTTGCTTTGCAAAGTGTAAAAGATTAAATTAGGCCACAAGTACAATATGCATTCCACAAATAAGAGGAAAGTAATTTTGCTTGGGACTATTTAAAAATGTGTGACAAATCTGTAAGTCTAATTCAACCTCTGTACAGCTATCTTGCAAGAATTCTTCACTCCCATCCTTTAGAAATTTGCATGTTCATCATTGGTTTCTGTTTTGATATAGAGAAATTAATCCATATTTTGTGGGTGTGAATCAGAGCTCTGGGTCACCAAAAGACTGACATGATCTAGCGTAAACAAAGTATTGTGTCTAAAATTACCCAACTAATCAGTCACTAATCAGATCTAGGCATTCATTTATTTAGCATGAAGGAACGCGAGATCGCCTACTGCTCAATACTTCTCATCAAAGGTGGTCACACAGTCCCAGCTGCTGTACAGCACCCCTTTTCTGCAGCAAAAATGAGGAGAAGATGCACAATGTCCCCTTTATGTCCACTTCCAGACCTCCATTGGTGTTGCCTCTAGTAAGGATATGTAACGTGTCTCATGTCATAGCACTTTTGGACAGGGAAAGAACTGCTCTGTGCTTCCTAGCACAGGGGCTGCACTCATCTATACAATCTTATTTGCACACTAACTGGCTTGAGCAACACTAATAAACAGTAATCCTTACGAACGAAAGTTATACATTCACTGAGATGCATAATGCAAGAGAGCTATATTTTATACCACTTTATACCAGAATGACCTTGAAGAAGAGAACATTCGTACTACAAGCAATTTGCTTTGCCAGCAATTTACACTGCTCCCTTTCATTAGTGTTTTTATTTGAATAGATGCTTTCTCTTATACATGTGAATTATTTTCTCTACTAGGCTTTATGCTTACACATGAAAATTTTATGGAAAAAGAAAAAACCAGCAGGAATGTAGTGGTCATCATCGAAGTGCCTCATCTGAAAGACAGACTTTCTCTCTCCACCAATCCTTTAGGAATATTTTTTCAAAAAGCTCAGGGGTCATATAAATAGTTCTGAACCTTATTTTAAATTTCAATCTAAATGAATGCAGATGTCATTTAAATCAACTAATGCTTAGTAAAAAATTATCTAGCAGCTCCAAAAGCTTCTGCACCTTGCTACTTTTCTCTGGAGTGAAAAATGGGACACTCTTCCCAGCCTTATCCAAATAGTTCATTCTACTTTTTGTTCAGAAGACAGCATATCGACACTCTTCTTTTTCCTCCATTCTAGTCTTGAGTTCACCTTTCTCCCACTGCAATTACTAGCACTGTACACAATATTTTAGGGGTAGTCTCACTGATTCAGAGTCCATACTATTACTTTTCCCCTCTAGTAGAAAACCAAGATGTATTGAAATGTTTTTTTTTGAAGTCTTTCTATGAGAATACTCATTTTCTCATTGCAACTTCCAGTTGCTGTGCTCCTTATCTTCTAGTTTATAGCAGCAGCTCATCCTTGATGCTTTAATTTCAAATTTCTGAATTTCATCCTACTCCTATTATTTTGTCTTTCAAAACTCAACTCATTCTTTTTATAAAGTACCTTGATCTTTCTATATTACTAGTAACTTTATACCATTCAAAGTTCCATTCCATCATTGAACTCATCAGCACATTCCTGAAAGTGTTACGCAAGCCTAGTGATTATCACATGCCTTTTGGTATTTTTCTGCTAGGCTTGCTTGAGCACACTCACACGGGGCCCACATCCAAAGTGGAGGAGAGACTGATAGTAGTACAAGAGAAAGCAAAGAAAATCGCTATCTTACACCAGCTTTGCTTGTGAGGGCAAATTACTTTTGTGTAAAAGACATGTCACGGTCTAGAAAGCATGTAAAGATCCCAGAAATTCCTTTATACATCCTAATACTTATATGATTTTCATCATTATAAATTTTCATCTGCTTCTACTATTAAAAAATCAAAGTAATCAAAAGGCAGCAAACTTGACAATCACCAAACAAAAACTTTTAGAATTAAAAAAATAAGACTGCCCTCCTTCTGTGCTAAATAGTCTTGAAAAATGGGAACTAACAACAAAGACTGGAAAGTTATTAGTGTGATGCCTTAGTTCAGCTTTCTAAATGTCAAGTGTCTAATTTAAACCAGTTATCCTAACTCTCCCATAAACAGAGAGAGATAGGAAGGGGCAATTAGTCTCATTTTTAAATTAATTTCTTTCATAAATGGAATAAACTCACCTTTGTTATCCTTTTTGCTCTCTCTTCATTGACCCTAGGGGAGGTCTAAATAACTAGAACTGACCAATTAGCTAAACATCAACTGTAACCAAGTATTTTAAAATAATGCTTTATTTAAAGATTCTAAAATAGGAACCTTTGTATCGTGATACACATATATATAGCATCTGATCCAACAGGAAAGCAATAAAGAATTATATTAAAGTCCAGTCATTTGCCTGTATAACTGTGCTTCTAAAATTCTAGACATAAAGGAGGAAATTTGATAGAGATGGTTATCAAAATAAGAAAGTGAATGCTACAGGGAGGCTCTAATGAATCTTTAGTTATCAAACACTAGGTGAGGATTTTACATATGTGTTCCAGATTCCTTAAGGAAAAAAGCAGATTGGTGCTCTGCCTCTGCATTGGAAGGGCAACAAATGAGGTTCTCTCCAAATCAAAGTAAGGGAAAGGTAGACAGTATGCCAACACATCACTGAATAACAACTGATAAATTGCACTGAGCTAAAAAAAGTCTGAAGTGCAAAGAACTTAATCCTAGTAAAGCAATATAATTATAAAAACTCTCCCCTGTGTAAATTTTTAGTAGTGACTGAAGTATTTCACATGAAAATATATTTTTTTTGCTAGAATGTTTCTACAAACACACAGTTTACAATGTTACTAAACAATTTTCCAGTATTGTTTAATCCCTGTAAAAGTTCACTGGGTTTACACATCAGAGGTTCAAATGTAATTCATGTACTTTTTATGGAATATAAGCAGATGTTATTGAAGTTAAAATCCTTTTTCTCTGTGCTGCTGTTTTGTAAGGCCTTAAACAAACTGAAGGAATGGAGGAACTCAGCCTTTTCTCTTGTCCTTCACTTTGCCAGGCACAAGATTTGATTTTGTACTCTAGAAATTTTTTTTTTCTACAGTGAAGAAAAAGATAAAAAAGCCTGAAATCGTTTGTGTGGCAGTGGAGGAAGCGAGCGGGAATTGTTTCAAAGCATTTAAATACTTAATGCTTTGTCAGTATGACATTAATTTGCTCATTCAGTGACTTGTAGACCCTCACTTCTCTGCGGATGATACCTGACAGACAGACAACCTTTCAGGAAAAGAGGGGAGGTTCAACAGGGATCTCAACATAGAGAACAGGAGGGATGGCATTTGTAATGATTGTTGAAACAAATGAAGAATATTAAAACTATCTAAAACAAAATGTAAAGTGCTTTAAAAAATAAAATATGCATGCTGCTGTTTGTTTGGCTGGTTTTTTTTATGGAAAATGAATATAATTTTCTAGGAGTGTGGAAAGATTAACATATTTGGTGGAAAATTTTGCTTTAAGCAGAGTATATTTGGTATTAAAAATACCCATTTCCTCCTCAAGCAGTGCTAATACACAGCTATGGAGATAACAAGAGCTGTATGGCCACAAACAGAATTGAACGATGATCACATATTTGCAAAGAATTGCAGCTGGGGAGAGACTTTGTTGTATTAACTACATGGGAGGTTTCATTGCCTCTTTCTCAAAATTATTCAGATGCTTATGTGGACTTGGAAAGAAAATAATCAGGGAACTACACAAATTATTAAATATGTAGGAAACATCAATGCCTACTTAAAAATGAAACATACCAAAACAACATTGTTGTCTACAATTCAAGGAAATATCTGCAATGTCTACTCTGCTTAAAATTCATATTCAACTGAATGTTGACTTATCACTCAAACTACTTTCATGAAGCATTTTTGAAAATGCAGACTAAGTTTCATCTGACCAAAAATTCACAGGCAATTAATTTTTAAGCAATATATCTATATTTCATTTGTTGAGATTTCATTCTGCAGCAGGATAACTGTAAGTGAAATAAATGAATACTGAAGGAACATAAAAGGAAACACAACACACTTTCTCCTTATGAAAATGAAGTAACATCACTAGTCAAAACCAATCTTTCAGTAAAGTACACTTTTTTAAGAGTAAAAGAATAAGATCTGCAAAATTCTGTGCAACAACCACAAAATGAAAATACATAACTTCCATGCAAAGATACTATTTTGAATGAAAACATTGCGTATTTTGAAGCAGCTACTTTGCTAAAATACTTTATAAGCTATTTCAATTAAATTCTATATATTCTATTAAGCACTACGCCACTGAAATGGTATGTACAAGTTACATGTCATATCCTCCCTCCCCAAAAAAATAATATAATTTCATATGGCGCATTTTCCTCTTTTTATGGTATCTTCCAAATCAATATTCTTTTGTCATTGAACCATTTGAGAAATTAGATAACAGGTTGTTTACAAGCTTTTAAAGTCATCTTAACCTAGTATTCAATAGTTCCAACTCACTACCTGAGCTGCAGGGATGTGTGTCGAAATATCACACAATATTGTTTCTGTTTGCTGAATTCTTTATAAATAAAATTAATGCCTGGAACAAATCTCTGAGGCTTGATTCTCCCAGGAAGAATTTGAATAACATGAGACATCCATAGACAGCAGGCAACATTTTTTTCCTTTTTGCAAGAACTTCCAGTCTAACTTCTTAAGTGGGTTCTATGTTAAAATAATAATAAAAGACATTAATTTACAGATTAATGGGAAAGGAATGAGAAGAATTGTATAGCTTATATTTATTAATGGCTATTTAACAGATATTCAATTTAATTTTCTCTTGTCACATTTATTGCAAGAACCTAGTATTTTTCTCTTCTATAACTCCTTAACGTGTCACCAGCTGCAAGCACTACTCCTGACCCACAGTGGTGAAAATGAGGTAAAACTAGTATTCCTGTTGGGGACCCCCTATTTTGGCCCAGGCTGAGTTTGACCATGGGAGCCTGGGCAGATTGTGCAAATGCTGCAGGATACTTTTACATGCACTTTTCAGTTTCAGACTCCAATCAGTGGTATTTAATGAACCTGTCAGCTGGTGAAAAAAGATCTACAAAGTTATTATCGCTTCACTGCAGTTATTGTCAGTCATACAATCCATTCACCAACTCTTTCATAGTTACAGAATCAAACCATAACATACTGCCTGGGTTTGCTGGTCTGTATCCACTGTGCTTATGCCTCTAGCCTGGAGCTTCAGCTGCCAACAGCTGGAATAGAGTGGGGAACGTCACCACTGGTCAGCTGTCTTCTACAGTAAGGGAACCCTACCTCGCTAATGAGTATTCCTTGTTACTGCAAGGCCCTCACAATATACAAACACAGCGCAGGTCTAAGATTTTACCTACTGCCCTTGGTTGAGGACTTGAATAGTTTTTAGACTACTGGAGGACAGAAAGGAGAGAAAGGTCAAAAACACCTTCCCAAGCTATAAAGAACTCTGGATAAATATTCTGAAAGCGTTTAAGTTCAACTTCAGTTCAGTCTTATTTAACATTTAAAAGCATTGCCTTCTGTATGCTTCTATGTATTTGCTATTTGCAGTGCTCATTCTCTTCAATACCACAGCATTTTTTTCAACTGTATAGAAGTGGACTAATTCTATCCTAATATTAAAAATAATCTCCTTAGGCTCCTGATTCATACTCACTAGAGGGCTGCAGCCAATGTCCATGCGTTTGGTCAAATGGGACTCTTGTCCTCCACTGGAAATCCAACAAAGAATCAAGAAATTTTTCTATGACCTTTGCAAGGGTTACAATATGACTGGTGTTTGTACAGTTCACTCTTTTAAAATCCTTTCAAAATTCTTTCCACCACAGCTTTGACTAGGATTATTAGGAATAGAAAGCAAGGTTTCACATGTTGAAATATCCTTGCTTCAAATGGGGACAAAACTCAGCACCCCATTCCTCTCTTGTATGTGTTCCCCCAATCACAATGGAAAAAGGAACAACTTCCATTTCAAAAACATCTCTCATTTGAACTTCTGATCTGGCTGTTGAGGCACTGAAGGACAATCCGTAATGGAATATTTGGTCAAACTTAAAATCGGCACTAAGCACTAGCACTAAACTTAACACTTACTCATAGGATGATTAGCTGCGAAGATAACTGTTTATACCAAAAAAGAGCAAGTACAGCTGTTTCTCAAATGACAAGAGATCTGGTTGTGTTCAGACAAGACACCAAACAGTGAACCCACCAATCAACGATTTGGTTACTTTATTTCAGTACTGGCATAGTAATAAGCTCACCTGTCCATCTCATAGTCAGTGAATGGCTGAAATCACTACAAATCCAGAGATATTTCTAGAGTCTGCTATCTTCACTGCTTAGTATACAGATATTTTCACAGAAAACAAAACCCAGTTTATAATCAACTATAGATAAAAAAAATTAAGTCTCCTGCTGAATGTGTGCTAGGTTCACTTTTATAGTTCTTTACCATGAGATAGTGAGAAGTGAGTTGTTTAGCCTAAAAGTTATCATCTGTTTACTATCTATATTTCACTAATTACCCCAAAGAGTTCTGTTGCTTGCAAGAATGCTTTAAGTTGTCATTTTACTTGCACACAGCATTTAAACATTTCCTTCCGATTGCCACAAAACACAAAATCCATTATTATTGTTCTTTTTGGTTAACGTATTTGAAAATTAATTAAGTTACAGAGAATTCTCTGAATAGGATTTGTTTTGTTAGTCTGTTCTTTATCTTGTTCAAATTTCCTTCTTACTGTTTTTAAAAGGTGAGAGGAAGGAAGGATCGTGAAAACTGGGCTCAGTTCCTCTCTTCACAGAGGCAGTGACAGAACTCTGATTTAATGAAACCACTATGAACGCCTTGAGGCATGAAAAGAATAGCATCTCTTTTCCATGCTACTAAAGGTGAATCTGTAGTGAGTCTAAGGAAGGATAATTTTCTTTTTTTGATGGGAAAAATACTATACAGATGACAGCTTATTTTAAAATACCAGATATGCTGTAATGGTCCTTAAATTTGCCAGTTTTGAAGTGAAATTTAATACCTATCCTGTCATCTTGTACAATTTTCCTTATCTTTTGAATGCTTTGGATTCCTTTTTTTTTCCTTTTCAATTTGCCTATGACAGTAAAAAAGAATATACATTTTTTTAAAAGTGACTGAAGTGGAGAAAGAAGACACAGAAGGATTTATCTCCCACATGAATTCTGGAAGAAGCACGGGTTGTGTTATTCTTTCAGTTCAGTCTGGGCATGAGCAACAGCTTATGCGGCTCAAGAAGCTGTGATGGGGCTGTCTGTCCGTCAGCACTGATACACACATACACATACACACAGAGACACAGATTGCAGATACTTTCAGTATTGATTGTAAAAACAGGCTGACAAGCGTCAATCCGCTATTTCCTTTTGAATAGAATCTTTTTAGACATGGTAAAGTAATATTTCAAGCAACCTTTTGTGATCCCTTGAAAAGCACCAGTATAGACCTGACAGTTTCAGAGGAAAGTCTGTGAGTGACAGGAATCTTGTATTCCAGAATTATGCAATTTATTCAGTATGTACAGAAAAAAAACTGAAAAAGTTTTAATAAGATTTAAAGATGATTTTTTTGATTAGAATAAAAATGAAAAATAAGAGAGACACACAGACTGGTTGTAAAGAAATAAATCATAAAAATACATCATAATATACATTAAGAGTAAGTAAGTCTTATTTTTTATTCTCCTAAAAGACAGATAAAAATTTTAGTAATAGTAGACTACTTCCCACATATCTATGGAGATTTAACTCTCATACAAATGATGATAATGTATTTCTGTGATGATCATTTCTCCAGAAACACTCAGGGAAAGTGTTTTATTCTATATAGCTGAGTTCATAAAAAGGCAAAGTCACAAAGCTGTAACTGCTAAAGAGAAATAATGGAACTTCTGGCAAATAATACCTTTATTTTCATTTTTTTCCTTCTCCCATCACAAGAAGGAGAAATATAGAGAGCTCTGGAGAATCACGCAAAACATCTATAAGAGGCTATGAAAAAAAGTCTGAAAGTTTTGAAAGGCTAGCAAAGGGTTATTAAAAAATTCTAAAACCAATTCTAAGTCAAAAAGACCTAAGGATTGCTTACATTTTTTTTTGACTTAACAGAAGTCAAATTATAAAATACTTATATATTTCTTCTCAAAATCTACCTTAGTTTTAAAGTAGAATAAAGCACTCTTTTTTTCCATTGCAAAACAAGTGAATACAATAGCCTCCAATGGTTATTGCTTCACCTATGCAACTGATAATTTAAGTCCACTTTTACTCTGAACTAGTACTCTGAACACCATTGCTAGCACTGACAAGGGCAACCCATCAAAAGGCTGCAGTGCAGAACCCCTGATGAACATCTATCAGCACCTGCATAGCTCTTTCGAGGAGGGTCCTTCCAAATGATCAACACAAAGTGGTTGGTTTTAAGCATGCAAGAGTTAAATAAAAGATCACCAGGCCCCTTTTCAGTTTTCAGGAGATCTGTAGCTAGATGACAAAATTTTGTGTCACTGTGTGAAACTGTAGAGAAACCTTCCCAAAGGAACAGTAGTGCATCCCCTATAGAGAAAGCAACAGACAGGCTATACAAAAAACACAGGTTAACAAGCTGCTAAAACATTGAGAGGCTTTTTTGTTTCTCAGCTGAATGTGAAAACAGAACCAGTAGAATTTTGATTGTCTTCATCACAAATCAATATATTTCAGAGCTTCATAGACAGTGAAATAAAATTTTGAGTAGCAAAATATAGCACACAAGCTCTAAACTGCTAATTTCTGTGAACTACAGAAACAGACTACTGCTTCAGCTAAAATGTGAGGGTTACATAAGTATCTTGCTATAAATAATACCTACCTGTGGCAATCTAATGACTTTAAGGGCTAAAGCAGCATCCACATCAAGTATGAGGTGGAGTTTCTTTCTTATTTTCACATCTGATATGGACATTTTTTCAAATTGATGGCCAGCACAGAAGCTCTGATACCCAGAGAAAATATTATAGAAGTTGCACATAATGTAAATTATAAAGTTAAATTCTGTTTTGAAAAATTTTGTGCCTTTAGCCCTCATGTGACATAGAAACCCAGGCCACCCCACTGAGGAATTGTCATCAGCTGCTGTAGGCAGAGACAGTTCACTTTTTCAGCCTGCCACTGGATTGTTTCCTACTCCGTTCATATCTCTACTGCAAATTTAAATGTCACATGCAATGGGGCACACACTTAACATTAACGGATATACCACAGTACAATGCTTTCATTATTCACTTTTTTCTCCTTTTTCCTGCTTTGTCACATTAGTCTATGTAATTACACCGCTGCGGTCTCCCTCAGGAAGCTCTCACTTCATTTGTGTAAGAGGCTAAGCATCCTTCAGAAAATGAAAGCTTTCATTCCTTGCCACAGTGAGACTGGTGGAGGGCTTGGATGAGGGTCCTACATTTTCTAAACTCCACAAAGTAGACAATTTCTGTTGAGGAAAAAGAGGACAAATGTTCTCTGCCAGATGCAGAGATTGCCTTGGACATGGGCACGGTGATTGGAGGGTAGATTGGCAAAATGAGAAACTATGAAAAAAATAAAGCTGACACAAAAATAAGGAAGAGTTTAGGTTAATGTCTGTCCAAAATAATTTCTGGGTTTGGTATTGTTTTGCAAGCTTACACTGTTGTTTGGTATCTTCCAAAACCTGTGAACTCTACAGAGGAAGAGTAAGTTTCTTAAATATTTTGGAAACAGAAACTTAAAACACAAACTTTCAGCAATAAATATTAATAACTTCATTTACTGAGTTACATATACTAGTGGTTTATTGTGCTATTGCTTTTCAGTCAGTGTTGGTCACTGATTTTTATAGTTTTGCTTTAAAATCAATGGCCCAGTATAGGCCATTAGAGTTTTTAATCTCTTCTTCCCATGTTAGGATTTAATTTCCTCGCTTTCAGGATTTATTTCTGGAAAAGCTTTGCAAATACTATTGTTTGCTGCACCTGATGAATCAGGAATCACAAATGCTATCCTGTTTCTACGCAATGCAATACTCACAGCTGGCTAACTGGGTGATGTGAGGTGGTGTCCACACAATTTTTACCACTGGTCGTTCTCACTTTGTATCTCCTGTTATTTTATTTGCACCATCCACTCAAAGAAAACGCTAATACTCAAAGCAAGTGGGAGAAATGCAGGTAGAAATAGAAGGTTCACCTCTATCCCTTTGCCCTAGATCAGACATTTATATCAAAATCTGCAGTGAAGATGTATGTTCAATCTTCTCTGCCTGAATATATACAGGCATCCAGTATTGCTCATAGTAAAAGGCAGCTGATGAACAAATATTTTGTCTAGAAGAAGACTGTACACATTCTTACATGAAAATGATATTTTCCTAACCCCAAACTGTACAACGTGAGCTCACAGCACTGTGCATTTTTATGATCATATTTGCTTTCATTACGCTTTTAGTAAGTATTTAGTGTTTACATAAATGTGTTTAAAGAGTTTTGTTGATTTTTTCTTTTTTTTGGTTGCAGAAGTCCAGGAAAAGGTAGGTCTTGTGTAATTTATGAAAACACATGGAGATAAAAATATTTTACTTCTGTATTCATCATTCAGTGTCTATTCCATAGAGACTTCTTGAATTAGTGCTACAATATATTTCCAAGCGAGTAACCACAAGGACTAAACTTTTAATTTGGCATACAATAGAAAGGAATGCTTGAAACATTATTTTGCAGAGAGAAAAATCCAGTTCTACTGCTATCCTATGCACTCCAAAGCCTTTATAAAGTTATACTGCATGTCTTAGTTACACATATTCTTATACCTTCAAGACAGACATGCTTTAATTAGTCAGTCTTCAAGAAACAGGGTGTGGTTGGGGGAGAACTATATTTTCAAAGTAAAGATAAAAAAAATCAATGCTTCTTTTTTCCTTTCCTCCCTAACAAGGCAGAGAAAGCAAACGAATCTGCACAGCAAGGATTATTTTCTCACTCATTATCTTATATTAGATAATATTGAGTGCTACTTCTTTCTCCACATACAAGACACAAGCACAATCATTCTAGTCTAATAGGAAAAATTGATACCAGTTATTCGGTGTGAATCAGTGTTTTTTCTTGTTATAAGGTAATTTGTGCTGTATTTGAACAGAGACTTTGAAAAAGCAAAGTTAGTTCCTTGTGGTTTGTTTCCTCTTTATTCTTCATTTTTTATTATTTTTAATTTAATGTGTAACCTACCCTGTGATAATTACTGTGAAAAGAAGAGTGCTTTTGTAAAATCTGGCTCTGGTATAACTTCAAGTCTTCACAGTTAATTTTACATAGTCATCACAAATACGGCTGAAATTGTAATGATTTAGCTCTGCAGTTTCACATAGAAAACTGCAGGAAACCTAATTCTTAATGCTAGAAAGGAGAAAACTTCATAGGCAATTTACCCACAACACAGCAATAAATCAAAGAAAGTCCCATCTGTCATTTTGGAAGCAGTGGGAGTCTGTTAACAGTTTGGCACAGGTATGATGCAGCTGGGTGGACAGCACTCAGCTTGCACAGTACCTGCTACTCAGAGGAACCAATCGCCTTATTAGAGATAGAAGGCAAAAATAATAATTATCCCAGCAAGACTGACCATAACAAGTAGGTGAAATACAATAATGAAGTAGTGGGACAAAAGAGGAGAGCAGCCTAGTGAGAATATTCCTAAAGTCTTATCCTCAAACTCAGCATACAATTCAGTTCCACTTTAAAAGAAGCAGACATATTCATTTTTTTATCATTGCATTGCTAAAAGTGAGTAACATCTGATTTTTGATCAGGAGCCCAGGGGAATAATTTTTGTCCTTACTTGTTGCAATAGCAGCTGTTCTTTCCCATTCCAACTACAAGCTGATAGTGACAAAGTCTTGCTTATTTCTCCCCACTTTTTCCTCACAAGTAGATATAACTACAGGGCACAGATACACCATCCCTCATTCTCTAAAATAAGTAATTCCTTTGGAGTGGCATGTGTACTATAGCATGACTGTACAGAAGAGACAAGATTTATCTACCAAGTGGCTCACTTTCTCCAGCAATCTAAACAGGACATGACACATTGCTGAAATTATGCTGTATAAGTGAAAATGGGCTATTGTTAAGTAAAGAAGAGTTGTGACCATTTGTCACAAACCATATTTTTGCAACACTATTTTCAGGCTTTTTAAATACCTCTAGCAGCACCAGAAAAGCAAGAGGTCCACTTTATTTTGTAAAAATTGCAAACAGCATGAAAAGCTATTGAACTTAGAAATCAGTGTTCCATGAGAAACTTTGCAGATCAGATCAGGAATTACATGCTAAAACTCCAGTATTGCAAGGTTTTCTGCATGTCTAAAATTTAAGTTCTGCAATTGGTATTTTGAATATCTGTCCTCTTTAAGCAAAAAAAAAAAAAAAAAAGCCAGAATAACTAGTTTTTCAATAACTCTTATGAATCGTATTTGTAGTATGTAGGAAACAGAAACTGTTTCAATCTAGCTCATCTGACTCTGGACTCCAGCAAGGGCAAGCTGACAAAAAATTATATTTACATTTATACATACGTAGTCACTTACTGAGTTTAATAAAAAAAAATCCAAAAGCTGGTACAAGCCTAGTTAAACAGTGATGTAATCCTGAGCTTGCTACACATCTGCATCGTGACCAGAATCGCCATTTCCTAGACTCCTATGGTAACACGTAAGTCTCTGATACTTACAGATGAGATACTTGCAGATACATGAGATTTTCCAGAAAAGTCTTCTAAACAAGAAAGCTGTACTAATGAGCAAGCCAAGGACTTAGTATTTGCCTTGTTCCACTTTCAATTTAACCATGAGGTGCTTGAAAGTGAGGAAGACATGGAAGAGCTGCCTTCTAGTCCACATAAGACAATGTAAAGACATCCCTGGCTGAATGAGTGTCTACTAAGTCTTGACTTGCTCCACAGCACAGCCCCTTCACCAGACCCCAAAATAACCTCTCAGAGAAAGAAGCACAAAGAGGTGGCCCACCTTCCCAGTTTTTTAATTAAGGCCCCCATATGTCCTAAAGCAAAAGGTCCTCCGGTATAAGGGAAATGAACACATGCTTCAGCCACTACTGCCCCAAAAATTTCCCAAAACATTGCTGCCTCTTGCAAGTGCACGTTGAGTGTCTCCCCATGGACTATATGGACAATTTAGATATCAGAAGTGATGCTGTGAGGGGTAAACTTGAAAAACTGGTACAAGTCCTCGTGCCACAAAATCCAAAGCTGCCCTTCTGACCTAACTCTGTTATTCATTCGTAAACGTTAATTTGGAATGCTTAAGAAATGAAAAATGAGCAATCTGTGCTTGAAATCATCATGATGTCTCTGGAAAAATACCTAATGCCAATTAGTAAGCTGCTTTTAAATTATCTATAAGCAATTATTGTTTTTTGTCTGTAGAAAAGTACGTTTAGGTCCTTTCTCCTTTTGAACTGCACTGATTAAATTGAAGATGTGTTAAAAAGACCATAAATCAAGAGATAAAATAAAAGCAGAGTACAGGGTTAGAAGGAGGTGTCCTTCGGGATATTTGAAATTGATATCATTCCCAGAACTCTATCACAGCTTTAATAATGATTTGACATATATTCCTATGACTTGGAAGAATTCACCATATGGAGATGTCATTTTTCCCATCTCATATGATATGTATATAGTTGAATTAAATATATTTTATGCTCCTTTACTAATTCTAATTTATAAAATTGCTTTGCAAATTTCTTCTGTCCTGAAACCTTGTGTAGTTGTCCGAATTGCTTACCAATAAAGAAAAATCAAAATGTGAAAATTGATAGTATAATGAAATTGACCTAATAGTTGTCATTTTATCAAACCAATTTAAAAATCTTCATGAGCCTGAAACACTCTGTATGTTAGGATGAATCTTGTGTCTATTGGCTTATTGTGACTTTGTTCCTGGATATTTTATGCCCAGGAACAGAGTAAATACTAAACTGTCTTCAATCAAGATTATTCAATGACAACTGCAGCATCAGGTGAATATCTTCCTAAGAAAAACTACCAACAATTAAAGGAAACATTTTACTAATGATCTTCACCTCATTTTCAAGTGACTGTTCATTCTGCTGCTTTGTTTCACACTACTTTGACAACAAGTACTGATATGCATCTCAATTGTTTCAATTAAATGTTGCCTTTGCAAAGGCAATGTCTTTGAGATGTGGTGATTTCCCAGATACTAGGAAATGTCAAAGGACTTATCTCTTGAAATATTACCTTTATTTACTACTGCATTCATCTTTGACTTATTCTAAAGACGGGAAAGAGAGTGGTAAGATGCCATTGAATCATGGATTTATTCCGCCATTCTATAAAGAAGAATGGCCTGTCAGACTTTCTTACTGAAAAGGGAATATGGATTGAGCATGCTTGTCTTGGGCATGTTTTTCTCCTTTGTCGGGTATTGACCCTTCACTCTCTGACACCAACACCTGATGTATGCATTCAATCTGAGAGGTATTTTTCATTCACTTCAGCAGAAAAAACATTTGAATTTCTTCAACATGGTCAAAATGTAACAATGCTTCCTTTATTGTAGCATTTCTTGGCACGTGATTTTATTCTACATTTGACAGCTTATAGTTGCTATTAATTTCCTCTGATAAATGATGTCCTTGGCCCAAAACAGAAAACTCATGGAGCAATATTTGCTTTCTTTCTATAGTTCGATTTCTCTCTTCCTGCAATGCTTGGCATGGGTCAAATTTTTAGATGATGCTTTTAGGTGTTCAATGTATTTGGCTTAATGAAAGTTGTCTCTTGCCTTTCTGTGTTTATTTCTTCCATTTTGAATAATGTCTGCTCTAATTTTACATACCCTGTGCTTTTGGAGGATCAAAATGAGGAAGATAGCAGTGACTTCAGCAAATACAGCACTTCTAGCTACTTTCAGTGTAACAAGGCAAAGTACTGTTCTTCCGTTAGTTGCATTCCACAGATACATTTAAGAAATACTATTTTAGCTACAGCAGAAACAAACGGTCAATTAAAAAAGAGGATAAGATTTTTGCATGGTGTTACTCAGAGAAGAAACAAAGAACAACTTCTTTCTTCATCTCTGTTATCATTCTATGTTGCCTAGCAATTCATGTTAAGTATGTTATTTTCTTTAACTCTTATAAGGAAACCAATGGAGCCAAGAAATACATAATCCTATAACTGTAAGTCTAAAAAATGAACTTGATTTAGCTTTTAAGCCCCAAAAAATCAAACCAAGTTGCAGTCTCCTCATTTTCCACTTTCTTTAATTCCAGAAGGAAAAAAAGAAAAACAATGTACCAGACAGAGATTGACATTGCAGTATGTATATTAAAACTCTGAAATTTGTGGCTGGAGATTTGATTTATCTTTTTCTCAATTCTCAGTTAAATGAAATAAAAGCTATTTTTATCTGCCAACATTTTAGAAAGCATACTGAAAAAACGTGTTCCACAAAGCAGTCATTGAAATACCCATTCCTATGGTTTGTAGAGTGAAGAAAAATACACAATATTCATTAGCTGTATGTAGTAAAGTCTTATAAGTCTTAGGTTGTATTTACAGGTTTATTTAAAAATACATGATTAAACTATGATAAAGCAAAGAAAAAATACACAAACATGTCAGTACAGTTGTTATAGCTGCTAATAAGCATATGATTTCATTGTCTCAGAAATCAGTCCAAAATATTCTTTAATGAAGACATCCTTTAGCTCTAACTGGAACATAAACAGCTGTCAGAAAAAGATAAACATTTTTCTAAAGCACAGAAACATTTATGGCTCATTTCTTTCTTTGCTGATTTTCAATACATGCTACACTTTTGCCTCTGATGTCATGAAACTAATAAGCAAACACAAAAAGAACAGTGAAAATGTTGAGAACTGCAGGAAGTGCAAGTGCCCAACACTTCTATTCTAATGTTTAATAAAGCATGTACATAAAAAAACACAAGGGGAAAAGCCTCTATTTGCTGTAACGGGAAAACATGAGAAATGCAATGCCACATGACGCCTTCTGGGTTTTAATATACACCAAAAAAGCAAATTAAACTGGCTATACTCAACACAGTTTAAAAAAATACATGAATAGCCTTACACACACTCTGTACATCTGATGCTCAGAATATTGTGATATCATGCTGCAGTCAGCAAGGTCTGAGGATAATGCTTAAGATGAGGTTTCAGGCGTATGGTGACATTTTTACTGGCTTCATACATTTGTATATCTGTCTGTACATATATTCACTCTAACTTCTAATGAAACTATAGTTATACTAGATTTATAGTTCCTTCTCTAGGTCTTCCTTCCTGTCTATGGTTAAGATGTTTCTGTCCTGCAACTCCCTACAAGTGTCCCTTTTTGATAAAATTACTTCCCTTTCAGCTGACAGAACATATCCAACGAGACATTAAGGTTGGGTTACATGACCTACCAGATTGAGCCCCGTGACTTTACACTGAGATTGATCAGGGGCTTTCACGTGGTCGCTGACAGAACTCAGATTTTTAAAGCTTTTAATGCTCACCCACGCTCTCCTTCTAAATCTCTCATTTATACTTGTGTTTCAAGATAACATTGTATGGGGTTTCCTGCTTGAAAACATCCATTTTAAACAGCTGTGAGATAAATGTACCAGCTACTGGATAATTTTTCTGTTACTGGATTTACAGCTCATGTTTTACCTTTCCCTTTCTCCAAAATATTGACCTCATGATTTATTGCAACTCGAGCTTAAGAAAACTGAATATAAACTCCTCTTATCCCACACACTCTCATTTCCTCCCACTTTGCCTACTTGTAAAGAAAAGGCCTCTGTCCTTCCTACTCAAATCTTATTTGGACTTCTCCCTTTTCCTTGCCCAGCAAACTCAAGCCATTCCTCTTTATCTTCAGCAGATGCTAGGGTCACTCTCTCCCCTACTTACTCTTTACCAGGTTTCTCCCCTAGGATTTTGTTACATCACACTGGGATTTCTTCCCAGTTTGCCTTTCTGGACTTTCTTATGGACATATGCCAAATGCTATTGCTCAGGCTGTGCTTTTTATTTGCTGATGTGAACTCTGATTTCACTACCTTGCCCAGCTGTCCTGATGTGGTCCTGCCAGTTCCCCATTTACTGTAATAACTAATTTTGGCTTCTTCCAAGCACCTCAATATCTCTGCATATCCTTATTGCCCCTTCCTGAGGTTCATTCTGATCCTTTCTTCCTTGTGTCCCCACAGTCCACCTGACCTCCTGGTTACATAGCTTCACCCACACTTGCCTGTGCCTACATAACTGACAGTGTTAATTAGTACTCATTCCAGAACATTCCCAGCCTGTTCCCATTTATGTCTCTTAAATTCCAATCACACCTTCAAGGAATGAAACAATCTTTTTCTTCCTGTTTCATAAAAAAACTCTCTTCCATTAAATTCTACTTTTTTAACCCTTGACAATCATTGGTTTTGTCCTTGGAGAAGACCTAACAGATCATAGATTAGCATGTAAACAATACCATTATAAAGCCAGCAAAGACCTCTTCTGATTATTTCTCTGAGGTACTTCCAAACAGAACTAATTGATTTGGTCTGGTTCTCACTTAAAGTCGATTCTTTCGACATGTTCAAGGTTATTCCTAAACTGCAATGCAAAAGAACAACAATAAACTCTATAGACATGTCCAAGCCACTGAGCTCAAGCTACACAGATCAAGTACCCACAGAGTGTAGCACAGCAGTACAAAGCACAATCTGAACCAAGGGGATGGAGTTTTCACAGAAGATGTTACAGAGTTTAAAGCAAGTTTAACAACAAAGATTTCTTTCAATGCATACAATATGCAGAACTGTCTGTTCTGTAAGGAAAGTGGGTTCATGTAAGAATGTCGGTGAATTCTGGATTTCTTCCTGTTCAATGACATCTGCTACAGGATTCAAATGCTACTAGATCATTCCATGAAAACTCATACGTCCTTTTCCACAGTTAAATCACCTCATTAATCTATTTAAAAACTTAAGGAATTATTATAAAATTAGTTACCTTTTCTTGATATTGTCGTCGTGAGGAATCCAGTGACTGAATGAGGGCAGTGGCATGACCAACAAACATGGCATAACAAGTGGCCCCCACGATCATACTCAACATGGTTATCCAGAGGTCGGACATGCTGACAGGGGCACGGGCTCCGTAACCAATGCAGAGCATATGGCTCATGGCTTTGAAGAGTGCATACGAATACTGCTTTCCCCAGGAATCGTTCTGCAAGAAAAGAGATAAGTGACTGATCCAGCAAGCAGCTGAAGGGAAAAACACAGTTGTACCTGTATAGTGGAATTGTAGATAACTGGCTCTTAAAGAGCAGTCTGGTAATGTACCCTCTGTGCATGGGAAGAGGTGTTCCTTCTAAATTAATTGTTAGATAAAGCATCAGAAATTCTGCCAGATAATACTTAGCACAGTGAGATGAAATAAAATTATATTTATTTAATTAATTTTTTACTTGTGTTATATAATCCGAGGCTTTGGTGGGAGCAACTTTAAATTTCTCTCAACATGTTCAGCTGGAATTTTCCGCAAACACATTCCATGGTGCTCTTCTTTGCTGCATGGAAGTGAGGAGTGGCCATTCCTTTACTACTATCCTACACAGTTTTTTTTTTTACCAAGAACCATTTTTGCATTTGGATTACAAAGAGATTTTTTACGTAAGACCTTCACAGATAATATTCCCGAGTTAAGAAAAGCCTGTTCAATAAACTAAAGAATCCTGTGTTTACATAGTCAGCTTTTTTTAATATTATTTTAAACATTTATACTTATATAAATACATGTAAAATTTTTCCCTAAGTGGACACATTGTGTTTTTGATGCATAGATTTAAAAACCAAAACAAAGCAAAATGTAAACTGAAAAAAATCTCCTATCAATCAGTAAAAAAGGGCATTTAATTTCTTTGTTGACAATGGGCTGATCACTGTTTGCAGATTAGCAGTAATCAGTTTATTTTTTTTAAATTAAATGGTATTAATTTGGAAAAACTATTAAAGACTGTAATTGTGAGAAACACCAAAGCTGTTTATCCAAGGATTGCTTACATAATCCAGCTTGATGACATTAGGAAATCCTCACATTTGTGAAAGCAATGATCACTGATCATTTGCTGTTAGTTCTGTAAGCATGTATATTAACCTAGCAGTCATCCTGAAGAATACGTTAATCATAGGGCGCTTCTGATTTTTAAAAGTCTACTTCCAAGCCTCTTTCTGCACTGCAGGATGCTAACCTTTTCTCATAATTTCACACAAACCTGCTACAAATATATTTTTAAATATTAACTTTTTGGATCATAAGAAATAAATCACAGAAAGGTCATGCACAGAACCTTCTAAGGGACCAAAATAAAAGGAAAATTACTTTTCTCAGTGGATTAAGAAAGGGTTTCTATTTTACTGGAACCTATGGAGGTTTTCACCAGGAGATGTTGCTGTCATCAGACACATCAATTCAACTCCCATATTGTAGTCATTCCCTGAGGCAGTTTATCTTCCCTCAGCCATACCCTTGCAGTGAGATATAAATTGATTTAGAAATCTCATAAAAGGCAGACTATTGTACAGACAGTAGTGGTTTCTGTATTTTTGATTCCATTCCTTTTTCGTTTTACATCACGGTCACTGCATATGTCACAGAATGGTCATCTTAGTTTGCAAGGGCATGCTTTACAATCATGGAGCCAAGACTGAATTAGGAATCAAGTGAAATGGTTTCTACAAGGATCTTGAACTCACACTGCTGATTACCCCTGTCAGAACTTCAGTAGGAGTGAGGAAGTAGCCTGTTCCTACCCTGAAGGACTTGCATTGTAATGAATCACACATGTCCATCATGCCCACCACTGCCTTGTAAGTTCTTCTGAAATTAAGTGATATCTGAAGGAGAGAATATGGATACAAATTCTGACAAGATATGCATGGTTTGTGTCTTCCTCATAAATTAAAAAAATATTAGAAACCATTTCCAAGCTCTAAAACTTGGTTTGCATGGGTATTCCGTTAGAAATGCCCTTGATGTGGCACTCTCCCAAGCAACAGCAGGACTGCTTTGGAGATGGCATGGGTGAATACCATTCTTTCTAGGCAAATGGCACGAGCTTGTCCTGGGATGAAACCCAAATGAGATTAATACTACAGATACAATAAGAGGCTCCTATCCCAGTCCTACACCAGTGCCCATTAAATGTAGGCACTTTTTGTTTATGATCGTGGAGGCAGCTGTACAGTCAGGAGGTAAGCCCTCTGATTTTAGCATTGTCACAGAAAGTTATTGCACAGAACAAATGTAAAATTCAGGGTGGGGCTTTAATGGTCAAAGAAAGCACAAAGCATCCTTGCTTGCATAATAGCACATGCTGCAACGCAGCGGTGGTCCCATGGAAATGTGTGTTTAAAATCTGGAGGACTCAAGCCTTTTCTGGTTGAAGTTACTGTCAAACTTACAGTCTTTTCCAACAGAATTTGATTAAACTCTGTGTCTTATATAACCATAATATGAGTTATTTGCACACATTTATTTGTAAGCCATCATCAGTTTCATAAAGACTTCTTAAATTTAAGAAATCCTCCTAACTGTTACACCTAACTTTCTAGAGGAGTTTTATTGTCCTCAAAAGTTTCTTGGATGCTTTCGATTTGGCACCTACACATCTTCCAATTCTGTCTCTGCTTTCATAATTCAGAATACAAGTTAGAACCACTAGCAGTAATTTCCCTGTGCCAACTAGTTACAGGTAGATAACACTGTAAGGCTAGAAATGGGTCTTTATATGAGATCTATAATTTCAACAATAATCTATATATATATTTTGATATAGATATACAGCTTACATACTTGTCCATCAGTCATTTGCACCACTTACTGCTTTCGGCCACATACAGTAGCTCAGAGTAACACATAAGTTAAAATGTCAGACAAGAAACTACAGCAAACACCATCTCAAAGAAATGATTCGAGTACCACAATGAATCACCAAGCTGGTTAACAGGAAAGTTATGCAATGGTTACTGTTTCAAAACTCATGCAATAGTGAACGTACTATCATGCAAAATCTCCTATTCTTGTCATAGCTATTACTACTAAGAATCTCTTGTGTTTTTCTAAAACTAGTAAACAAAGTCAAGGTGGTATCAGACTTGGAAGTCTAAAAATTCTGCTGTTATTCTAAAAAGCTTAAGAAACCCAAGGAAGAAGAGAATATTTTAGGAAGTGTGTAAGCATGTACAATTTAAGGGAAAAAACCCCTAAATCACTAAGGTGAGTGGAACTTGCAGGTGTCTTCAGAAACTTCTCAACATATTTCTCTGTCGATACGCACACAGATAGCAGATGGTGCAAATGACTCAGCATGTATTTTCAAGATCAATATTGGCAAAAAAAATTTAGAAAAAGTTTGGCATTGCATTCCACAGGAAAAGAGGTTTGACTGTGGGAACAATGACTAAATATTATGTATTTACTTTCTTCAGATTTGCTATGTGACTTTGCTTTCATTATAGCTTACACATATTTTGGTGCTGTGACTTCAGCACTAGCCATCAGAAAACCAAGCTAGTGTAACATCTTTCTTTTTCTTTTGATTATTTTCCTGGTGCAGAAAAAAACCCACAATATTCATCTGAGAATATATACCCCATTAAAAGCGAGCAGAAACTATATCTAGCTGTGCTCACCTTTTCTTGGTAAGAATGAATAAGTCTCTTTGTGGAATCAGTGTGGAAATTCATAAACAGCAATAGAAGTGCAGATATTTCGCTTATGCACACAGCTTGGTCTTTCACATATATTCAAGTTATTACATTTACATGAACAGGCCCATTGCATTCAAAAGCATGGCTGACATAAGAAGCTAGCTAGGCTCAGAATCTCATAGGGGAGGCTTCCCTGTACACTGTTCAGTACTGCTGTGTGTTCTGTGTATCTGTACCTAGTCAAGATACAATCATGAATCTTTACAGCTGTATATATAAAGTTACAAAATAATAAATTAAAGCTTAGGGGAAGAATACTTTTCCTATTCTTTTATCTATAAATCAACCTGCTCTGACTCATCCTTTTATCTAGTCACCATGCTCCCTCAACTGAATCTGGAAGACTGAAAAAGTTTGTCATGCATGACTCTCAGTTAAAATAACATCCCATTCCAAGAGATTGTTTTAAGAAGAATTTTCAAGGAATTACAACTTACAAAGCTGTTATGAATCCCTTAGTTTAGAGTAAATTTATAAAAGCACAGCTGATACCATTTTTTCCCACATGAAAATTTAATGGTGCTAGGAAACATTCTCACAATGTGGAATTTGGCTGTCTGTACTACTAATTTTTCAGAAAGCAGTGGTTTTGGCTTGGGCGATTTCATATTCTCCAAAACAATTCCTGAACACAGCCTGATAGTTAGCACAGGTTCAATTGAGGTCACCTTGCCTTGGTAACTATGAAGTCCAGTTACGTAAAAGCAAGTTGTGGATACAACTGACTTCCAGGACAGAAAGCAGAGCTGGGCACGCATTAACCTACTGGTATTAATTGAGCTCCCATGTCAATCCTTCTGTGACAAACTAAGGGATGAATACTACAGATTCTACTGTGTCGTTCTATGCTGAACTTTGTTTTTTGAGATCCTTTTATTGTAATTCATCAAATAATCTAAAAGTGTGATTAAGACATTAGGCTTTTTTTCTTGTATCTCATCGCATACTCTAAATTTGATGAAGCTCAAATCACATTGTTTTTTGATCCTGAAATAAACTTAAGTGCCATTGTTTACAATGGGCTGACTGGAACAGATACACATTATTTGACAAAGGGAAAATATGCTGTAATCACAACAAGTACACAAGAAGTATTGTTTGGTCACAAAAAGTGATTACAACAAGTACATCTACAGGTTGTTAGTAAACATAATTTCACTGGGCAAACAATGCATCCTAGGGAGAAACACTTTCTTATAAGAGAATAAAAAAGGAATCAAAACAATGGCAAATCTAATAAGAGAATAAATGAATTCTTCAAGGAGGCATTTCCGATGAGAGACTGAAGTTCATGAAATAACACTGTGCAGGTCAGGCAAAAAAGTCAGAGTGCATTCAAGATGTCATATCTTCTTTTCTGCCCTTTTCTGTTGGTGAAAGGAACTGGCTATGATGCAAAACGGTTTACTTCACAAGCCTCAAGCATTGAATCAAACCATTTATGTGATGCTATTATAATGTAACCACCAAGAAAAGCTTTGAACTTTCAAGAGTACCTATCTGACAATCAAGAACAGCCAAACAATAACATGGCTTAAGGTAGCTGAAGGAGTGAAGTGACATAAACCTGACTTCTGACTCCACAACATTCTGCTTTACTGAAAACTGTTAGGAAGATTCTCCACTGTCATAGACAGTATTTGCAACAAATTTAGCAAAGAGGATTCAACAGAAGGAACTACATATCTGCATTCTGTGAACAACACCAACTAGACAGCGAATTATGTGAAGCATCTGATCCCAAATAAATAGACAAATGAAAATGATATGGTATTAGCCATGGACATTTAGCTTTCTGAGTGCTATCACCAGTCTCTTCGAATCAAAGTGATTTTGAAGCTACATAAAAACAAGGAAGGAAATGACTGACTTAGTAATGGCAGAAAAGGCTATTACTGGGAAAAGGCCAGGCAAATTGTACATAAATTCAAAGATACATAGACAGACATGCACAAATCATCACATCACAATGCTTTCTTACTAAGTACATCGCAATGTATTCAAAGCCTGATTTTCTAAGGAATACTTCCATCCATTTTCTATATACATACATATTCTAGAAAAAAAAAAATTTCTTTCCTTGTTAAGTATTTATAGGAATGTGTCATTAGGTGAAAAAAAAAAAAGAATTGTGGATTACAGTAGATTAAAACCATCTAATATAATCCACTCATAATGACAAACGTGTCTACACAGGGTCTGAATACAATTTAATCTGCCTAAAAAAGAATCAAGGAGAACCGATGTTACTTTCACACAGAGAATCAGCATAAAGGATTCGTGCATTTCACTGCTTTAAAAACCAGGTTCTTTCCCTGGTAGGGTGGTGCTTGGTATCACATCAACAAACTCAAAGATTTTTCTCCTGAAAGTGAAGTTATAATTTTCGTCATATTTTTTTTCTCTTCAACTAACATGATTTTTAAGGCAGAGGTTCAATGATGGTTTAAAATATTCTTCACTTCGTTGGTACTGAAAGTAACTCTTTTCTTGTCAGGTTTTCAATTTATTTCCTAACCTGATGCTTTTGAGAACTTAGGCTACATCAGGTTAGTTTACAGTTCTTCAGGAAATTAACATCCTAAATGTTAATTTCCTCCTTCAAGAGGCTGGTCTGCTCTTTTGGTAAATCACAATCCTTCATCAAATACTGTGTCCTACAAAAAGCAGTGCATTATGTTATTGGACAGTGACAGCAGGAAGCAAGGGAGTTTTGCAGCTGAAATCCTATTTTGGTTCCGTGAAAAGAACAAAACTTGGTGTCAAAGCAAGTAGGTTGGATATAGGTCAGAGGCTTTTCTTTTCCTAAGAACCCATCTGAGTTTTGCTGATGACCTGTTCTTAAATTCAGATGCCCTAAAATTGCAAGAACATAGCAGAGTCTGCAAGACATTCAAGGTAATAAAATAACATAAAGAATAAATTATTTAGCTGCTTAAACAACACCCACAAAATTATGTCTAGGTATTAAAAAAACCAAAAGTCTTTGTGATTCATAAAAAAATAATTTCCCTCCTCTACCAGAGGGAAATAAATCACAGAAGAATGTCCTAACTTTTGGGATACCATCTTCATACTCCAAGGTTAAGGGAGGGGAACATGCTTCTCTTCTCTAATAATGTTGTTGAAGGAGTAGCCAATTCATCCTGTATCATTCATCTAAGAGATGAGGAGCACCCAGGTCCCAGTTCCAGCTCCAAAGACATCCCAGTACAAACATCAGCCCATACACAACTCTGGACTCTCTCAGGTACAGTCACCACAGCATGGGTGTGGTGCATTCAGTGCCAAGGACAGCCAGCAAAGCCAGCTTCGAAACCATGGCAGTACGGCAGAGTCACAATGATCTGACACTGTGCCCATGCTTCTGGCCTAACAGCAAAATTCACATGGACTCAAAAAGTGATTGGACAAAACACTTGAAGAAACACACAGCAATAGCTATTAAACACATGGATATCAGTTTTGGATCCAGAAGTCCCTCAGCTTCAAATCTCTGAAAGGATATTCTAACGGAAATGTCAGTGCATCCTTGCTGTGGTTTGATCTTCCCTGGGCATCTGCTCCTTGCCGCCCTTGGAAAGGGCCAGACAGACCTTTAGCCACTCTGTCAGTCCTGTGGTCATTATTAACTTGGATGTAAACATGCATTCTTTTTGTCTTTAGTTTACTCTTCTTTCCTATGTCCACTTTCCCACTTCTTCCCCTAAACCTCTTGTATTCTTCTCCTGAAAGACACTGATGCATAATTCCAACTTCATATTCATCCTTTTGTATAGACATTTTTGTTGCCTTATTTTTACCTTATTATTGATCACATGGGATACAACCTCTCTTACTATCACATGCAGTTTTAAACAAATAGATTATTTGTTGCAGATCAAAGAAACAGCAGTTCAAAGATATTAATTCCTTGTTCTAAACGATCTACCTCCACTAGGATTTTTATTATCCAAATAAGAGGAAAAAAACATACTCTGAATAAGAAAAGAGCTATGACCAAGTCACAATTAGGTTTCATTGTTCTGTATTTTTTTTCCACAGATTAGTGAATATAGAAAAGGAGTAAGTCATAAACTACTTTTCATGTGCTTAATTTTTCTTAGCCAACTTGCCTTCTCACAGCTCCACAGGAAGTATTTATGAGACATCTTTTCCATCCACATACCAATGGTAACACCACTTAACTATATAGAAATGTTCGGAAAGCAGCACCATAAAAAGTAAGAAAGTCTCTTGCCGCATTTAAGAATTAAAATGAACACTTTGATTACAGATAGATTCACAAAATTATCCTGCAGAGCAACATAACATCCACCTGCTAAGTAGTTTAAAGGAATTCAGGATTCTTAGTCTATATACTAAAGATAAGAATATTTTGAACTGAAATGGGTAAGGTTGAGGCAGTCGGCTCAGCCTGGAGAATATATCTCACGTAAAGGAGATTCATGGGAGGTCTAGGATTGATGTTGGAGGAAGAGAGGAACAAGAAGAACACCAAGATCCTGAGTGATAAAGAGTGATCAAAAATAGTAACAATACATTTCGTTTTGTACTGTTTACACATGGATGCTTACAATGACCAGTGGCCCAACTTCTCCTGGGTTTAGTTTGAGAGAATGAGCAATAAGGGAGGAAGGAATAACAAAATTTCACATCAGCTGAATTAAGAAACTTCACTTTGATGGTTGAGTTGGTGAGTCTCCCTAGGCTCCCTACACAGTCAGCAAAAATCAGACAGTTGCAGACGGTGATTCAGAGTAGAAGTTTAATGTAGCCACTCCAGGAGAGCATTTCTCTCTCCATCAGCTGCAGCCAAGATGCTATTCAGCTAAATCTGCCTCCATTAACTTCCTGAGCTTCTCTGCAGAGCAGTTCAGTGTTTTACTTGATGGAAATGCCTCCCTATTTCTTCCTTGCTGCTAACCAGTGAAGAAAATAAAACTCCTAAGAACAGGCTCTTCTCTCAAGCTATGATTTTATTGTATGATCCATCGGATTGCTCTTGCAATTGAATGTGACATTCAAATTAGGATATAGATTTGCCAATGCAAAATCTGAGAAAATTCAGTGCGGCATTGTGAGCTACAGATTTGACTAGGTGAGGTGGCTTTACTGTAAGCATAGTACGGTGAGGTGGAGTCACAAACCACAGACAGGAGCAAGTCAGAGACAAAAAAAGACATCTAATGAGAACAGAGGAATGCTGAGAATTCAAACTTCATAATTATTCAATTATAGGGAAAAACTTATACAGCAGAAAGGACACAATGAGAGTAAGAGTTCTTGGATTCGGGGCATATATATGAATATCTACATTTTGAACACATGGCATTTACTTTACTTCAAAAAATGTGAGAAGAAAATTAAATCAGAAATATCTTAAAAGACTAAGAGCCTAATGAAAATAGCATACATCTATCAAAAATTTGTGGTATCGAACTGACAAATGCTTGGAAACGTTTCTCAACTAGAAGCTTCATATTTACTGGGCACAGTCTAAATGACAAGATGCATCATAAAAGTCTGATATCTATTTTACTTTTAGTACAATTAAAAGAATAGTCCTTTCTATTATTAGTTGGTCCATTGAAACAAAGTAATCAAACCATTTACTTAAAAGAAATTCAGGTTGCTCAGAGCCCCATACAACGTGACCTTTAATGTTTCCAGGGACGGGTCATCTACCACCTCTCTGGGAAACCTGCTCCAGTGTTTCACCACCCTTACCACAAAAAATCTGAATCGATCCTCTTTTAGTTTAAACCATTACTCCTTGTTCTATCACTACAGACCCTGCTAAAAAGTCTGTCTCCATCTTTCTTATAGGCCTCCTTTAAGTATTAAACAGTCACAATAAGGTCTTCTCAGAGCCTTCTCTTCTCCAGGATGAACAAACCCAACTATCTTATACTGTCCTCATAGCAGAGGTTTTTCATTTCTCTGATCATTTTTGTAACCCTCTTCCAGACCTTCTCTAATAGGTCCATGACTTTCCTGTGCTGAGGACTCCAGAGCTGGACACAGGACTCCAGGTGGAGAATCAACAGAGTGGAGCAGAGGGACAGAATCACCTCCCTTGATTTGTTGGCCATGCCTCTTTCTTCAGATTAAATGGCTACTTCTTCCTTCTCAGGTTTACACTGAAAATACTATAATTCTGGACTAAAAAAAGAAAACGTATTAAGACTTTTTCAGATCTAACCTTTAGAATCAAACCTATGAAAATGAACAAAATCAGTCTATGAGAAAAAATCAGCACAGGGTCTTCAAAGGAGATTTTGTTCTTCGGAACAGCAAAATGCCATGATTTTCCACTATCTTTTAAAATAAAACTGAGTCAGCAATGATTAGAAATCTGTCTTATATTGTATTTAGGTGAGTTTTCATTGATGCCATACATATCTAATTGTCCATTCAGTTATGCATTCAGTGTCACCACTGTAAATGGATAATTTAAATTATATATTTATATGGTATATAGTCTGAAAGATTTTAAAAGCAAAAGAGTAAAACAAACAAGCTTTGTTAAACCCTAGAAATTCTTCTATCATTTTCTATTCATTTATTTGTACACATATCAACTTTAATTTTTCTCAAATCATGTTTAAGTGAACGAGAGATCTATCTCGTTTTTTTTTTTTTTTAAAAAGGAGACATCAACTCTAAATGTTTTATTTCTATTTAAACTGCCTCATTCCTTCTTTCTCCTCTCCACATTATTTTGTGTTTGTGTGTGTGTTTTGCCTTGACAATTCAATCAAGCTGGTTTAGAGTTAATACGTCTTCTTGATTTGCAAAACACGTTCAGTTAGCAGCAGTGCAGTCAATATGGTTATTTCTCAGGGCATGTGGCATTTCCAGGATGCACTTAATGTAAGCATTTATATGTTATCCTTTCCATAAACATCTGCTTTGTAAAGATATTGACTGTGAAAGCCTAAGGCAATCTCTAGTTCGCGTATACGTACGACTCAGAAATAAACTTTTTTTAGAGTAAGTTTTATACTACTCTATTTGGGCACAAAAGTGCATGTAGCAGTAGGAAGGTCTTGTCGCAAGAGTAAAGTCATGACAAACAGTGTTATAGAATAACAGGAAAGAACTGGCACACTTTACATATTCTGCATCACACCTGCATTTAATACACAGAGATAAGGGTAAGGAACAGACAGCCTTTAGGTGAATGGTATGGGTTATGAGAGCTTATGGAGAGATATCTGCATCGGTTCAAAAATTCCAGAGCCAAATCTACTACTGGAAATGCAGCATGCCTGCCCATTGCCCTTGAGTGTACCTTTCCACGTTGAGATCTTGCATATTTTCTTCACACTAATCATCTGAGCTATATTTATATTTTCCTTCTATTGAAAGTTTTCATGCACCATAAAATTTATTTCTGAACATCTGGTAAAAGCTATTCAAAATAAATATAAAACTACATCAAATATCCTTCTGTTAATGTTGTTTTAGCAACAATTAATTGAGTTTAGATTTGGCATAAATTTTCTAGTTGTATCTAAGAGATTATTTTAAAAGTTTCTTTACTGTTAGAGACGAAAATAGTCATAGTATGTATTATGGTAAAGAGTGACAAATTATTGGTGCTATGTCTTTACTCCTGACAACTACTCAGTTACTCTCTGTAAAACTGAAAAAGTAGGCTGAGTAGAATCTGCTAGAAAATACCAAAAATAATATGTATAAGTATAAAGTGGTTCAAACCAGTCATATAAGTCTTCCTTATCAATATCAATGTAGATAATATTTTTTGATTATATGTACTATTATCAAAGTGCTAGGATGCCCTCAAGTGCAGGCTAACTTTATCCTTTTTCACTACACTTTAATGTGTTTTTGCCTAAAAAATATGGACAAAGGTATTTTATGGAAATCCAAGAGAAATTACATTATCTTATTTTATTACAGATTAAGACACCTTGGATGAACTAAAATTGTACATGAGATGAACTGGAAAAGGCACATGATTCATCCAAGAATAATATAGGAATTATTTTCCTGTCTCATTCAAATGTCAGCTGGTGATTTTCAAAGAGATTATTTCAAAGCATTTCTCTTGTATTAGCAGGAGTGAAATACGTAGGTAAAATCATGTTATTGAACCAGACATGATAGTATACATCTCTCTCTGCTCTGATTCTTTCCATATGAGACTGTCCTGAACCTTTTGTAATAAATCCCAGCCATTCAAAGCAAAGAATATATCAAAAACTATTAAAGTAGTGTCAGCATTAGTATTTTTTAAAAAAAATTACAGAAAACTTTTTACAGCTAGATTAAATGGATTAGCAAATAATTTGTAGCAGGTTCTTTAACTGCTCGGCAACTTTTTAATGGTAAGACTGCCATTCCTCTCAATTAAATAAACAAACAAACCAACAAACAAACCACTGCAAATCAGTACAAGTGGTATATGGACCACAGAAATTCTCACTACAGGGCTTTATTCTTTTCCTTATGTTAGCAATAGTAACTTCTAAATAGTAAATGAAATGGACATTAAAATTCACATAACAGAAAAAAACCAAAGTATTTTTAAGAGGATTTTAATGTTTAAAGTAATTGATACAAGAAAGTACTCACTGCTTGCTCATACAAGTAATAAACATCTGTACAAAGACTATCTAGAAGATAGTCTTCAAAATCTACACACGAATAAGAGTGTTAAATAACATGCTGCACATTTCAGATAACTGAAAATTTGTGGAATATTACTGCATTTCTCCAATAGAAAATCCTTTCCATTACTATTCAATTACATCATTTTCTGAAAGTTTTATACATCTATTTGAATTACTTGTAGTTGAGTCTGCTGAAATGAGTTTATGTGTAGAAAGCGGGAAAGCAGGAAAAAGGAGGGAAGGAAGCAATGTTAAAGAAAAATACCTTACTATATAATTTTATACTATGTATAAAAATTATGAGAAAAACCACTTCAGACATCAAGGAAAATCAGTAGATTAAAACAAACAAAAGACAACACTAATCCCTTGTGTTTCCTGCTTTTCTCATGTTTTGGTGACTAGAACTGGATGCAAATTGAGCCTTCTAGTTCTACAGGGAACACTCCTTGTTTAGATTTTAGATTCATTCTGAATTAAAGTGAAAATACAAGATATTAAAATTTCCATGGAAGAAGTTCAGAAGGAAGTATATTGCATCTCTTTGGGATTTGGGGAATCTAGATTACAGATCCTAGAGACTACTAACATAGGTCAGGTGGACATAGATCAATGGAAACAAAAATATCTCAATCGTCTGATGTATGAAGGTGCCTCAGTTCAGAATTAAATGACCAAGAAAGAAGTATATTGCTTTGATTTTTTTTTTCTAATGCAAAATGCAAGCATTCTAAATGCACAGTTTCAGGCAGTCAATTTTTATCTCCAATCACATGTAAATAGAGAATTCTCTCTAGTTGTAGTTTAGATATTAGGATGAGTCACATGCTGAATAGCCATGTGTAGAAAGTTCAAAATTTTCATGACAAAACTGCTCAGTTAAAAGCAATAAAGTAAGTGCTCTTGAAAAAACCTGATTATGATATGGCTCATAATGACCCCTTGGCAATAATATGCAGCTTATGCAAAGGAAATTATCTTTATACATTCTTAAAGTACACAGATAAAGAATTATAATGTGTATATTAACATAGTTTTGCAAGGAAAATGGAAGATTTACTGTATAACAGCTGTATATTAATTGTACTCATCTGGATTTGTTTTGGAAAACCTTCTCTGGCATATATATTCCAAGGGATCCATTTTTGAATATTCCAGTCACAGGAGAAAAGGTCACCCACTGAGAGCTACTTCAGATTAACTGTCCTACATTGATAACCCACTTCAACCTGGAACACCACACATGCAAATGGTTACTGTTAAATTTATAGAGAGAGAGCAAAACAGACTGATCCATCTCTCTCAGAACAAAGAGAAAGCTTTCTTCTACGACAGAGAAGATGCATTTGGCCATGAGGTGCTTGTAACTCCACCTGAATATTCATTCTAAGGCAAATCAGAGATAAAAAGTTCTAAAATATGACAGGTCCAACTTACATTTCTCTTTTAGTTCACACTTTTAATTAAATAAATGGTGGAAGGCATGCTTTATGATTTCTATTATTTTTCCCTAGAATGTCTGTCAAACCCCCCAACATTTGACGTAATACTATGCCCAATTTCTTGTATTCTTTGAAGTTTTTATGCTTGCATAAAGTATTTTGTAATTTATAGTTACCAGAAATCCTTTCACATTATACTGGAGTATCAGCATTTACGAGTTTAGTTGACTCTTGAGGGGGAAACAAAGAAATTAAATTTTGATAATAAATGGGCAAGTCCTTCCTTGCATCCACGTACAGATAATTTTCCACTAGTTGTTATGATAACAAAGAGAAAGTGCGGAAATCAGTTAGTGTCTATTAGATACATGAATTTACTTTTGCACACTTCCTCTATCTAATAGTTTCCTTATTCTTTTCCCATATAAGCAAGACCAGTTTTCTATCTGAATGAAACAGAAGCACACAAGGCAGCCAACTAACTCATTAAAGAAGTCCTCCTCTTTAGCACCTATTACTACAACTTTACACAGTGCTACAACCAATACTTAAAAACACGGGTATCCTAATTTAGATCCTTTCTCTGTAGTAGTGAGCACCAACATCTGCTGAAATAACTATCATCGGCAGCATTGAATAATTATATCAATTCTACAAGAATAAATTTATTTTAATGAGAGTAAAGTAAGGTAGCAGGGCTTTATGACAGTAGTTGAGTGTATAATACTAAACAATTTCCAAAACTGCTGGAGCTGTGGAGCTGTGCAATTACAACTGGGAATACACCCTTTGAAGCACTGTTTTCACTATATCTGGGTTGTAATCCAAATATTCTTGGCTAATATGAATACTTTCACAAATGTTAAACATTTAGGAAGTTTAAAACCTCCCTGTAAATGATTTGGCACCATTATTTTTCAGCTTTGAAGGTTCTAATTCTCACTTAGCTTATGGTGTTCTCTAAGAGGCAAGCAGGTTATACGAAGGGAAGTAAAAATAATTTTTCCTTCCCACTACCTAGTCTTTGGTGTAATAGTCCATATAACTGCTGTTGTCTTCTCTACTTTTGGACCATGCATTTTTTGACAGCAGATTTCTGATATGATTACATTAAAATTTATTACATTTCTTGTGCAAGACGTTTATTGAAAATTGTTCTTTATTTACATTTTTTTCTGTATATTGATTTCTGCCAGCAGGAAATTGATTCCAAATAAGGAAGTTACTGTGATCAAACCCCGCATCTATACAGTGTTCCTTAAAAATCGTTTCCATCATGTCTGATGCTTTTGTCCTAAAAATTGTATTAATTTGTTCCATACTATTCTTTTACTTTTTTTTTTAATATTTTCTGGTTGAGATTGTATTATAAGTCTTTTTCAACTTTGAAACATAGGTGTAGAGCATGAGTGCATGAAACGTTTTAGATTCCATGAAATTCAGGCCTCGCTGACACTGTAAACTAAACAAATGACAAATATCTTCATCATTTTGGCACAGGGAAAAATGGACTGACTTCAGTGACTAGGTCAGTGCTGTGTACAGGGAGAGCATTAACTGATTTCTGAATAGCTAAACATACTAGAAGGCATATTATTATTCACTGCACATTCTGCAAATATGGGTATCTTAGTCCTAAGAATGTTGGTTACATACTGTTATTGGTATTGCCATATTTTTAAATTGTAAGTAAAGCACTTATCTGAGTTGGGCAGTTCCTCTTATTTTGACTACAATCCATCTCTTATAGGCGATTTCAATCTTTTATCTGTCCCTAAAAGCATTTGCTATAACTAAACAGACATGTATAAATATCAATATAAGAGTATAAAATACGTGAAAGTAGACCTCAGGAGATCCTCAGTGCCTGTAGTCATCAGGTGACTCCCACATGTTCTGTGTCAGGTGATTCCCACATGTTCTATGCTTTCTAGGCACTCATTTTAAGATCGTGGGATTTGTTTTTTATAAACATTTATTGCTCAGCACAGCAAATGAAGCAAGAGGTATCTTATCTTTAAATGTTGCTATAAAATGCCTCGCCATATTATGATCCTCAAAAACATTTTTGAAGATTATCACATAATGATCAAATGTGGAAAAATCTCAGGAGAAAATTAGCTCCCCTAATGGTCAGTCATAGGAAAGAAGGAGAAAACCCACTGCTGAATAACACATCAAATAACTATAATGCATTCCTTGAGCTACATTGAGTGAAGCACGGGTCTGATTGAAAAAAAACATGTGGTTGTGGAATTAAAAATAGTGTTCATTACTAAGAAATATTCAGAACTAATATTTACTACTAAATAGTTTTTGTGAATATTATGTATATTAGTTTACTTCTTACAGGATTATGACTCGTCACCATCTCCTCAATTTCTGAATTTCCCTATCAAGTATTCATTTAAGTCATTCACTTTGTTATGAGAGGGATTTCAGACTCTACAGCAGAAATTCTCAAATCCTTTTCCTAGCAATGCTCATAACGTCAGAGATGAAGATCTAAGTCTAATACCTGATTTCCTTTGCCCCTGAGGAAATGATGTGACACAAAGGGGAGTTAATATAATGCAAAATCCCCCTTCACCAAATCCAAACACTAAAAAAGCCCAAGAGTTGCAAGCAATACAAATGCAAGGACAGTAAGGAAAAGCCAAAACAAAGAAATCAGAGTACCTCAAGAGTTCTTGCTGAGCAAACATCGGCTGACTGCCATAAGAAATGCCAGCAAAGCAAGCCCTGTCAAAAAGCTTCACAATCCCTTTTGGCTTTTAGAAAACTCATCTTTCAAGTTAAATCCTATACCTTTCTGCTAGTTTTTATCTCAGTAAGGGAACATTATCTCACTAAGGAAAAATTACATGTGAAAAATTTGGAAGTGTCAGGTAAATACTTTGCTTAAAGGGCCATGTTTTCCCAAACAACACAACTAATTACTGAAAATATAGACAGGAAAATAATACTTTAAGGATCTTCAGATACTGTTACTTCAAGGACTAACATGCCTTTGAGTCTGCCATAGGTGATATGAAAAGCCAGAGTAAACTTCCAATACGACAAAAACTAATCACCTACTGCAACGGACTGCAAGCAGTTATGCTTAGATGGTCAGATGGTATCAGTGGCAAAAAAGTCATCTCATCTTTACTTTTCTAGAAGCTCTGTCCCATATAAGACCTGTCTTTAACTATTCATCAGTTGAGACTTACATACTGTGTTTTCGTAATTCTCACTGCAGCTGAATACAGAACCTCAGTTTGCACAAACTCACTTTAGGAAGTCACTGTGCTTTTCTATTCTTGTCCTCTTCTGCTTACAGGTGCAAACTTCACTCCTAATTTCCTAAAGAACCATTGTCTTGAAACATGAGGTATGATAAAGATGTTTAGTCTATAAATAATTACGGAAGAACACTAGTGTGAAGCAATACAGATCAGAAAGCTGAGGATTAATCACACAAGGAGAGCTGGGGAATAACAGGCTTTCTAAGCCAGGGAGACATTAGGTAGCATCATTAGGAAGTCTGTGCAACTTCTTCAGAAAACACCTTTTTTAGGAATGAAACTCATAATCCTGGTGTTAAAATGCTAGGAACAGCACCAGAGAGCCAACTGTTGTGTTGTCTCTAATGGATTGGATGGAATATGACGTAGAAGTGAGTAGAAAAAAACAGCTGCTGGTTATTTTTGTATTTTATAAAATCAGCATTTACTGGTTTTCTCATTTTTAAAGAGAAGTATATTGATGGTCTAGAAGACTGCAAGACCCTGATTGTCAATAGTAACTCAGCACTAATAGAAATGCAATCAAGTGGCAGTAAAGATACAAAGTCAGGCAAGTGGGATCACATTTAGAAAAATCTGAGGACGATGTCAGCTCTAGCTTTAATTTCATAGCAACATGAAGGCCAATGATAGAAAATGGCCAAGGTCAATCGAAGAGTACAGATAAAGCATAGGCTCATTATTATTATTGAAGAAGATCTCCCAATGTCATCTGAACATTTTTGTGGAACAAATTAGTCTATAGGTTGGTGCAGTATTAACCAGTGTTAATCTTATTCCCTTTTAAAGAAGGTTTCAATTTCACTTCACAGTCTACTTCGGGATGCACTATAACATTCTTATCCTTTCAAATATGAAAATCCAACTGATTTGCATTGCATTCCCTCACATTGTTCAGAGCGGGTGTAAGCAAAATTTAGCTTGGTTTCATTATCCTTTTCCTTTGTGATATTAAATTTAACCTATGTTATTTTTCTTTATACTATTTATAAAGTAAAATCATGAGCATGCCTGAGGAATTCGAATTCTTTCACACATCAGCTTGTACAAAAGAAACAGCTTTCAGTAGAAGGCTTTTAGAAGAAGTTCTTGCATTCTGCAGCCTCAAGCAACTCGTGCAATACCGAAGACAACTATAGACTGGAAGAGTATGCTGGGTCCTGCCAATTGCTAGAAGACAGAGTACCATCCTCATAGCATCCTTACCTCCTTTAGCATCAGGTGATATGCAAATGCTTTGTCTTGTAACTGACTTGCATATTGGTAAACCACCTTTTTCTGGCTGAGCACACATTGGCTTTAATAATTCTTCCACACATTGGCTTTAATAAGTCTTCCAGCCAATGATCACCATGAATAAGTGTTTAAATTTTACATCAAAGTACAATTGGTGTATTAGCCTGTGGTTAACCACTGTGACAGTGGTGTTTTGAAGAATATATATTAGACCCACAGTATGAAATCCAGGAAATGCTCACACAGATCTTCCCCTACTCTAAAAAAGATTGACATTCAAAGCAGGGTAAATTTGCCATTTTTAGAAAAGTCTTACAATTACTTGAGTCAGAAAGTCAAGCAAAACTCCAAATTTATGCGGATGCGACTTACCTTTACCTATTAATCTACTAAAATATCTGTTTAAAATCTGACTAGAAGGAAATACTTGACAGAAAGATGCATTACTCAGGGCTAGGGAAAGACATACTTTCTCAGAATACTGGGTTTTGCCATAGCCATAACTAGCAGTTCACAGACAAAGTATGTAAAGGCAGAAAAATTAACAAGGTTCTTGTCTGACTTTATGTCTCAACAGCATTTGAATGCAAATCCCAGTATTATGTGTAGTCATTTCAAGAAAAGAGGGTTTAAAATTCAGAATAGATTAAATTGTTATAATACATTATACTGGGAGAGTAAGGTATCCTCTTCCCAAAGCTCTTGAAGTTTCAGGAACCAGAAGCCCTCCTAAATTCTAAAGTCAGCAGCTGGATAGACTCTGATTATACCAGCAAAGCATACCACTAACATCACTATCCTGCTTCTATTACCTCCATCATTTCAGAGGACTGATACTCCATGATGTCTTCTATGCCTGTATCTAGTGCTGAAGAATTCACTCTCAGAACCTGGAAAGTAGTCAGGAAATGTCTTGTAACTTCACAATGGGGTCAGAAGAAAGGTCTAATTGCTTCTCCCAACACTGGTCTTATATATGCTCCTGATTCCAGGCTGGCACTTCTCAACTCTTTCTCTTGCCATAAGACTGGAAGACTGTCTAAGCTGTGAATATAATATTTCTGAATTTTCAGATATTCCCACAATGTTCATTAATAGTAATAGATTAAGAAAAAAAAAGTGCTATTTTCAAAAAATAAAGAAATTAGAGTAGGCAGGCAGAAAGAAAAGTCTTCCTGAGCATATCCACAGTGTTCACGGCCTTCTCCGATTAAATGTAGCACTTCTTATAGAAGATAGAGAATTTAATAGTTAAGTGTTATTTAAAAGTTAAATACTTCAATTAATTGTAATTCAGGGCTTCCCTTCACTCACTAGGGTGGTTTTCATCCAGATCTTTAAAAAGCTGATAGAAAATGTACCCTTTCTAAATGTAATTGTAAGATGAGCAGAAAGCGGAACTCAGAACGCAGAAGAATGCAGAGACATGCCAGTCAGCATCCTGGTGACCTACTTTTATTGTAGCAATCACATTTTTTAAGACATGTTACTATTTTTTTAGGAAAGCTGTACAATGAGGCATCAGCAAATGTGCTGCTTATCATTAAAGATGTAACTTGATGATTGCAAATACTTGTCTGTATGACTGACAATCTTAGTCAATGAGCTCCCACGGTAATGTGCAGTACAACTTTCATAAAGGAACAAATACTGTTATGTTGCTACAATAGAAATACGTGGGACTGAGCAAGATACGCATCTACAGTAAAGGTGCTTGTTTATGGATTCTAAAATTGTAAAAACTGGAGACAAATGTTTTCAAACAGCCAATGGGAGAGTTTCTTGGGGATTTTTTTCAGTGTATATTTCAACATACATTTTTCCATGTATTTCCTATGATAATGTTCTGCGTATTACATAATTATCTGACTTGATAAAACCATTTAATTCCTCACAGTTATTGATCTTTAAGGCATATGTTAAGTAGCATAAATAAGGCACTGACAAATTCCATCCTTGAATAGTCTGTTAACTTACACAAAAAAAGTAAATCTGTTGTGACTGTTAAGTTGGGAACAACTTGGTAAAGGGCTTCATGAGAACACCCAGAAGTTATTTACAAAACAAACTGAGGACAACATTAGATGAAACATGTACAAATAATACACCTTTAAGAGCATGCTGAAACTACAGCCTAAAATGAAAGCACTGATGAACTGTTTTCAAATTTCTTTTGCTGACTTTTGAGGGAATGAGAATTAATAAAGTGATCTTAAAACTGAAAATATTTTCTGATTCAGTTACTGACTATGAGTCAGTACCATTTTATCAGTGATGAGCGCTACAAAACAAACTAGCTTACTAGCAAGCCAGCCAACAAAACTAACCTTCAAATAAATTGCAGGACAGTGTCTTACTAGGCATATATTTCTACAGTGAAGTCTGAAGCTAACTGTTTAGAAAATAGTGTTTAGAAAGCACAATGAAAAATGAACAATACTTACAACCATACCGTTTAGGGACACCCAGCAATCTGGTGGGAAATCTTGGAGTAATGGTACTAAAAACTGCAGGCAACCATCCCAATGGCACAGCAGCAACATCATTCCAATCAGATTAAAGATTCTCACCACAGCACTGGCAAGATCATACGTCATGTGGAAAATCTGTGGGCATAAATTACAGGTGATGTACATGATGCAAATCAGAAGTATAATTCATTTACACCTCATCAAGCAGGTTAAAATCAAAGAAGTATCATCCTGAACTGATAAAAAAGCTGAGATTTGTCAGGAAGGCACATTAATTTGGGCATACTAATTAGGGAGAGAGCTGTGCTGACACACCTGACTCTTGGCTGTATGCCAGTGTTATATAAGCCGCTGAAAAAGGCATGTTTTGGAAAAGAAGCCACCAACTGAAACACGTTCTTAAAGCCTACAACTTCTTTCAATTTAAGTCAGTCTTGAAAATTAAAAAAGCTTGGTAAATGCAGTGAGACCGATACTTGCTTTGGAACTTGGTGTCTAAATATTCACACAGTTGCTGGAGACAGAAATTCAATGACCCGTTCAGGGAAGGTTCACCCTTGCATTTCTTACCTTCTTAAAAGCATTAAAATCTGAGTGACGGAATAATAAAGGTAATCTTACATATCTTTGGACTTCTATTTCTATAGCGTGTATTTATTAATCCAAAATGCACATACCAGTCCAGTAAGTAAAATGACAAAAAGTTCATTGTTCTTAAATATTAGCAGTTTTTCTAATATACTGAGAACCCTGTAGTTATTGCATCTGTAGTAGCTAAGTGTATATCAAAATAATAGGGTTGTTTGGATTTAAATATGTTGCTCCATTAATACACAAAAAATGTTTGCACCTGAAAAATATTTTGCAGCAAATCGCACACATACTTTTAAAAACAGCAAAGGCATTTTCAAGTTTATCATTGGCAAGTTTGTTGGACAGGGTTAGCAAGAACAGCAGCAGTCAGCTGCCAAATAGTATGGAGAAAACCACTGTATTTAGCACTTTTCTACTACATTGTTTTTAAAGAACTTCCAAACTACAAACTTAGGCATATTCTTTACTTATTACACAATTCAGTCAACTCAAGAGAAAATGTTATATTTTAATATGCCTAATTATCACTATGCAGGAGTTCCTTTTAGAAGATGAAGAATATCCAGCGAGTATTTAATGGAATTATAAGTATAAAATATTCCATTGTATTTATAGTCATACAAATCAGAAGCTTTAGTGCTGAAAACATGAGATTGCTAGTGGCATTCAGGCATACTGGCAAATGACACTTTGCAGTTGTAAATAAAAGAATTCACATATGAAAGAGGGAAACTTTGTATCCTAGCTTTTACATCTCTAAACTGAAAGCAGAGATTAAATACACACAGTGTAACAAGTGCAAGCCCAAATATGGAGAGTCTGTTACGTTACCTTTCAAGATCTTCTTCTGTTAGTGCAAGTTTGACCTTGTTTGAAAATGATGGCATATGTTTTGAGTCCCAAAATGCAAAATCTACATAGTGAAACATACCTCGAAGTTGATTGTATTTGCAAAACATTCCTTCAAGCCAAGGCATTTTAAGACCATACATTCCAAAGACCAGTTTGATAAATATTGGAAACAGATGCTTGTAACATTATTCAAAATGTTGCGTCTTATCCAAATACCATCCAGATCCTGTCAAAACTGAGGTGATTACACTGATATTTAGGAGATAAATAAAAAAGTGTCATCATGACACATTTCTGTTGTTAAGAAATGTATTTATGTTACAGCTATTTTAATAACTATAGTTTCAGTAGCATGATACGAACAGAGAGAGTAGATGTGTGAACTGAAATAATTTTATTTTAAAGAACTGGAAAAAATAGTAGGGATTACTACTGGTTTAGAACACTAACACTCATTCAGGTGACACTTTATCCATATAGTTGTTACACTACACCCACAGAGTGCAGGTGAATTCTTGATCACGTGAAAAGTTGAAGAAGTTTTGTCAGAGAAAGCAGGATTTCCCCTAGAATATTTGCCTGAAAAAGTGCAGAAGATCAGACAGAAATAACATATTTTACACAGAGACTACAGTTTCTCCAGGAATTTCCTGTTGCTCCAGAAAAGCAAGTTGTCTCCTGTCTACACTGTGGCTGGACAAGAATCCAAGTTTTCATACTGCCTCAAGCTTCCCTTTAGGCTTTACTGTAAGAGTCCAGACGTCCAAAATAATTCACTGTATTGTTTTTTTTTAAAAAATAGTTCACAAATATAACAATGAGAGCCAAACTGAACACAAAACTGAGCCCCCGAATCCTTATCCTGCCTCGGCAACTATGGTCGTAGGCACCCTGACAAGTCGTGCATATGTCCTGTGGTCATAGCTACATAAAAATGATCATTCTGTGGCTATTTCACTTGGATGGAGCCCATTTTTGGGCATAAATTGAAATTTCAGATGTTGTCTGACCTGCAAAGCTCATACCTTTATATAGAATTTCCAAGCTTTTGTGCTTATATATTTTCATTTCAAACTTTAGAATTATTTAAGTTGGTAATATGGACTGCAAAAAAACCCATGTGAGTAGAGAGATTTCCCAAGGTATTTTAACATTTCCAAGGTATTGCCTAGCTCTCACAGATGTATCACTCCCTGCCTGCCCTCTCAAACTGTGCAGTGGCTTACTTAAGTTCCCCTAAAGAGCCAGTAGAACCAGGATAAGGAAAGACATGGCAAAAGGAAACCAAAATTCAAACCAAACAGCTGGAGAATTGCATTCAAACTAAAGTGACTGTCATTTGGTTTGGGCTCTGCAAGGGACTATTTTGATTTGTTACAGTGATCCAATAAAGTAATTGTTTTTTCTCAAAGACTCTTCATTAGTAGTGTGCCTCTGCAGAAATGGTCACATACCACAAGAACAAACACATACTGAAATTTTTGTGTGAAAGCAAATACAGCAAAGGATATGGCTGCAATAGTCTGTATATGACACTGCAACCTTCCATCATTTCTGAAACCTTTCACTCCAGAAATAGCTCCCGCGCAGCTTAGCGTTCGGGATCAGTATTATTAGAAATGCATTAACATATTCTGGATATTATCTGCGTTGCTTAACTTGGTAATTGCTTAACACTAACTGCAGTGCTTTATCACTAACCTTTTTCTCATATAGTCTAATATTTTTGCACCCTATTCTAATCACTAATAACTCTGTATTAAAGAATATAACTTCATAAAAAAATCTTAAAAAATATTGAAAAAAAACTTTTAAGCATCTCTGCATATTACTTCCCAGTAAATAAAAGCTGTTTTGTTTTGGTTTTTTCTCATAGAAGGAAATCCTAATGGAAATGTGTGATGGCTGAAAAAAGCATTTAAGTATGCAAAGCATACACTGTAAGTGAATAATAATATTTGGAGATGGGGATGTTGTGTTTTAAAAATTATAGCCTAAGTACCTTGTTGATTAAACTCATATGTTGCATCTTTAATGTTTTATGTTGTTCTATTTAGGAACTGATCATTACACATTGGAACAAGAACAGTAAAATAAGTCATGTTTTTACAGTATTTTCTTTTTGTAATCACAAATTACACTTCCTGTATTAATGAACTAAACCTTATTTAAATTCCTGGGAGATGTATGAAGCATATAGATGTATGAAGTTTGTTAGGAGAGGAATGTGAGGACAGAAAGCGGCTTGCCTGTCAGCTGGGACACTACTCCTGCAGCGGGACAGGAAAAAGTACTGGAAGATCACAAATCAGTTTACCTTGAATTTGCAGTATGGATGTGTAGTATATTCAAGTCAAATCTCTTGGTTTGAATGGATGTCTTAACAAGATAATATTCATAACAAAAATAATCAAAACACTTGCACCAAACTAAAGTTAGGTTCCCGGACTTACTACTCAGGCAGTTAAATATAAATAGCATGGTTATCATTAAATACTTATCATCTACAAATACCACGCAGATAATCAGGAATTGCAGCTGTAAAACACATTAGAAAGTATTGCTACTTTATTTAGACTCTAATTTTGTATCAAAATATCCAACTTAACCAGCAAGAGGTGAAAATTTTCAAGGAAAAATACTACTGTGACATGAGATTACTGCAAAAAAAAATCCCGAGAAAAAAAATCAAAATTACCTTGAGAACTATTTCCACATTTCTATTTCACATAATAGGAAAGATAATTGACAACACTCCTTTTTGCTTACTATTCAGTTTTGTTTCAGTTACACATTATATTTATTGTTCTCATGTTTGTTTGTAGTGATGGTCTATAGTAATGTCATTTTTTTTAGTTTCCCTGTACTTCAAAATAATATTTAATAATAAATTTGATTTATGAACACACTTCTGAGAACTCACAGTTCTTCCTATATGATTTTCCTAACTTTTTCTCAATACTCTAAAAATGTAATTTTTTTGCCTGAAGAGTTGTCAGCGCCTCTCACAATGGCTGAAACGTTACCACAGATTTAACAGTTTCTAATATTTTGGAAAAACACTGGTCACAGAGAATAAGAAATTGCTGAAGAAGTCAGAGTTCACATGTTTTATCTCTGGTTTTACTCACACTTTATTAATGACTCCTTTTATTCCCATGTGCGAAGGAGGAAGCAGACTATTCATTCCTCACATTTATAATGAAGGATATACTTTAAATCAGTCCTGCTAACTTCTTACTTCTGAGCCTGAGACAGAAAACTCTTCCAGTCTTACAGCCACCTTGCTTAACAGTATTTGAGGATCCTCATGTAATGTTAATAGTGCACACATAGTTAACTAAATGAACACAAAAATATGTTGAACTGCTGTTGTAGAATGCATGGGTTACCTCTTCATCCTTCTGATAACTGGGATGTAATACTTGTTCAATTGTGATTTTTAGTTCAGCTTGATTCTGGGGCTCAGTTTAGAAACTCCTGGAAAATGTACTCAAATCTCACATCATTGAGTTAATCCAGACAGCTCTTCCACCCCTCAGAAGTATTAAGGTGCTCAGTGTAACAAAGCTATCTTGGGTTTAATCTTCAAACTCAGATTTGCATAAAGCCTTGGGCAATATGAAATGACACTCATGCTAAGTAAGCTTTGTAGAGTCTGGAATATTACATAGACATAGTGGGGAGACAGGAAGAGCTGCATATGTGCAAGGAGGCTCTGGAAAGCCTGTTGACAGCTACACCAAGGACAACACTGGAATTTCAGGTTGGACTGCAGGGAAAATTAACAATTATAAGAATGACAAGGGTTTTTAGGTACAGTCTCTGGGTCAGTCTAGAATTATTAGGTTTACATCTCACAGCACCAACTGAATGCAGATTACAGACTGTAGGACACAAATATTCCTACCTGTGCTAAGTAGATGTTCACTTTTGAGACAGTCACTGTAATGGAGTTCCCCAGGAAATATAATAACATAAAGGGAAGAGGAGGGCTCAAAGCTTATTTTTGAGCTTCTATCTCTCAATCTACTTTAAACAATGAAAGGCAAACATGGGGCTTTATTTAGTCATTTTATATTCTACAAATGGATTTCAAAAGGCATTCTTTGTAAATATCACTTGAGATACTATGGGTCTGATAGAAATCCTACAACAACCATTTTTTTTAGGAGTTACAGGTTAGAATACTCCACACTGGAAATACATCTGCACACTACCCATTGATTGAAATGTCTGGCTAAGCCCTCAGGATATCTTTTTACACTCAACTGATGTGTTTGCTTAATTTTATGATAAATAATTCATCATTGATAATTCAGTAGTAGGGAAAGGTATATAGCACTATTTAATGTAGTTGTATTTGCAACTTTAAGCTGATGACAAAGCAAAGATTTGCTTCTGTTTTAGTTGGCCCTGAAGGGAAAACACCAGTGAATTAACAAACCGGACAAACTATTTTTAATCAAACATATCCTGAAAAAAAGAACTGAGAATGGCCTACTTTATGTGACCTTTAAAAATCATTATTTTTCTATATGGAGTTTATCTGACATTAAGTTTTTATAATAGAAGTCCCATTTTTTCCACTTCAAGGCATGTACAAATGGAAGTCAGCTTCTGTGGAGCAAAAAGAACAGCACAAGAACATGTAAATGTGACAGTGCACTATGTCCAGATTAAACCTGAAAACATTAATAAAACTACTTTGCTGAAGGAAGAATTAGGCAGGTCTCAGAAAGTTAATATAAACAGGAAGCATAATTCATTTGCTATATATAAATTCTGCAATATATATTTCCCACTGTAAATTGGCCAATGCCATACTGGTATATTAGCTCTCACACAGAGGGCATGACTTCATTGCTAAAACTGTGTTTTTATTATCCTATTGTTATTGATGTATGTGACCTCTCTTGACATCTACATAGAAAAGAGGAGTTGCTTCAGTTCTACGATGAAGAAAACAAACCAAGCATGAATGAGCCTCAGGATCTTGAAATAAAATTGACAGTGTCAATTTTCCCTGTGTTTTTATAGAGGTTGAAGTCTCATTCACCACTTCTATTGATGAATGAATGTACCTTATTAGATAAGCAAAAAAACAGTTCACAGCTCTCAGAAAGACACAAACATAGAATACTAACACTGCCTCTGTGGCAAAATTTAGCTGAAGCTCTACTCCTTAAATTATGGTATCAAAGTGAGAGTTACCGTAAGGCAAAACCACTCAAACTGTACAAGAGCACAGAGAATGAGAGCTTTGTCAGCTTGAAGAGTAGCTTTATTTACATTTCAGCATTATTTCAAGAATCAGTATTGCCTGACCTTCAGCTCAAGCTTCTGATGAGACAAGTATCTGAAGTGACAGCATCACAGAACTCAGATTGAAGACCTCTATGAGTGGAAAAGAACTAGAAGAAACATTTGATTTATTATATTTTATAATTATTTATATATTACAAAGAAGACAGTTTGAAGATGCAGCCAGTCTCTAAAGGGCCCAAAATATTATTTATGATTTCTCTTAATAGCTGAGGAAGAGGAACTGTTTCTCAAGTTAATGTGTGGAGCTACTCTGGCACCAACAAGAGAAAAGAAATGTTATTCACCATCACTCATGTGCCCACAGAAAGGCCAAGGGAGGGACTCCTACAGCACTGTAAAGGGCATCAGAGCAAGCAACATGAATCATAAAAAATATCACTGCCTACAAAGTTTCAAATATAAGGCCTTAAAGTCAGATGCCCAATTGCATTTTTAGGAGCTAACATCAAATTCTGAACTTATGTTCCTCAGTTTTAGTATACTTCCACAAGCAGTTTTCATCCTTAGTGAATGTGAAATAATAAATACCAGACATATAAAGAAATCAACCATAAAATGCGTCAATGCTGAAAAAATTTAGGAAGAGTCTTAGGAAGTACTGAAGTCTTCATAAAGAGTGCCATGTTTGATAAAATTATTTTATGCCAATTCGATCACTCAAGTCTCAGAAACCCTGAAACCTCTTAATTTCCAATTTTATAGCATAACTTTGGAGATAACCACACTCCATCCCACCATACTAGGTCTTTTCCTCTGAGCTACATCTTTTAAAAAATAGTAATGGGACAGTGACCTGGCTGAACCTACCATCAAAAATAGCAGGACATGATACAGACTCCTAGACTCAAAAGAGAAATAAAATAAAAATGAATAAACACAAAACACTGAAGGAAGTATTTCTAAATACATACAAAGCAACAGAATGTCCCAGAACATTATCATGGGGGATGAAGCGATTGAGAGCAGCCTTGTCAAGGACATAAGGGTAGTGGTGGATGAAAAGCCACATATGAGCTAAACATACGCACTCACAGCCCAGAAAGACAACTGTATCCTGGGCTGCATTAAAAAAGGTGTGACCAGTAGGTTGAGGGAGGTGATTCTGCCCCTCTACTTTGCTCTGGTGAGATAAAACTGGAGGTGCTGCATCTGCTCTGTAGCCCTCAGAACCAGAAAGTCGTGGATCTGTTGGAGCACGTCCAGAGAACAGCCACAAAAATGATCAGAGGAATGAAACACCTTTTCTGTAAGGACAGGCTGAGAGAATTTGAATTGGTCATCCTGGAGAAGGCTCCGAGACCTTATTGCGGTATTTCAATACTTAAAGGGAGTTTAGAAGAAAGATGGAGACAAACTTTCGGCAGGGCATGTAGCAATAAGAAAAGGGGTAATGGTTTTAAACTAAAAGAGGGTGAATTCAGGCTAGATATAAGGAAGAAATTTTTCATAATGAGGGTGCTAAAACACTGGATGAGATTGCCCGGAAAGGTGGTAAATGCCCCATCCCTGGAAACATTCTAGGTCAGGTGGGACAGGGCTCTGAGCAACCTTGTATAGTTGAAGATACGAATGCTCATTGCAAGGAAACTGGACTAGATGACCTTTAAAGAACCCTTCCAACCCAAACAATTCTATGATTCTATCATTAACATCCTTAAATCACTAGTTCCTTTTACACGATGCCTCCCCCCAAAAGTCACACTGCTGCATATCTGAGTTTCAAACAAATTGTGATCTAATAGCAAACAATTGAAGTACTGAGGAATATTTCTCCTGGGGAACTGAAGCTGGCATGTTACTGAACATGTTGAGTTTAACCTTCCAAACTCGGAAATAATGGGCAAGGAATTGAAAATGAAAGTCATTATGTTAAATTTCCTGTGGAATAAAAGTTTTGAGACCAAACTGACTCACAACACTTTCTTTTAGTAACCTTCATTTTAAAGAGTCCCAAAATGTTGCTTTACAGGGCACAATTGTTAAATTTATTGTATACATATTTAGGTTTTTAAGATTAAATATAAGCCATGGATACAATCTTTAACACTCCATACTGGTTTTTACAGTAATCTCAAAGAAGATTTCATAGACTAATCCTTATAAGAAAAATAAGACTGCTAGTAGACGTCAAGGCAGATAGTTTGTAAAAGACAGAACTCTTCAACATCTAGATGCTTAAAGCCCAAAGTGCAGAAAATCCTTTTAATCATTTGAAAATCTTAATAGTAAATATGATAAAGCCACTTATGTATCATTACCTCACAACACATAAAAATAAAAAAAAAAATTCAATAGTGCCTAAGTGAATAATCTATTTTGCTAATTACGTAACAATGATTTGAGACCTAAGTAAGTGTTTCACAATATTGGCAAGTTATTTTTAGAATTATGCAGTTAATTGAACTTTTTTCTGGGAAGTGAAAATGAAGTCTACATTTAAAATCTTACTGCCACTGAAAATCAAAGAAAGGACTTCTTTTGGATTTTAACAATTAAATAAATAAAATAAAAGAAAAAAGATGTCTTAAATATTTCCAGTTTAAGCAGTCTACTTTGGAGATTTGGATAAAATAAACTGTCTTTTAAAACATTGGGACAGACTAGTGTCAGGCACAAGTATAAATTGGGAGAGAAGAGGTTGGAGAGCAGCCCTACAGAAAGGGATCTGGGGTGCTGGTAGACAGCCGGCTCAATAAGAGTTAGCAGTGCCCCAGTAGTTAAGAGGCTAAACAAGGGGTGCATCAAACACAGCATAACTAGACAGTCTCACGCTTCATCAGGGGAGGTTTAGGCTTGATATTAGGAAAAAATTTTTCACTGAAAGGGTGATTGGCCAATGGAATGCGCTGCCCAGGGAGGTGGTGGAGTCATTGTCCCTGGAAGTGTTTAAAAGCAGATTGGATGAGGTGCTTAGTGTCATGGTTTAAATGACAAGTGGGTGCTATTGTTGGGTCATAAGTTGGACTAGATGATCTCAGAGGTCTTTTCCAACCTTGTGATACTGTGGTAAAAAGAAGTGATCCCTCAATTATCAGCATTTGTGCAGTCTCACCTGGGGTGCCGTGTGCTGTGCTGGGCCCCTCAGTTTACATAGGATGTGAAGGTACTTGAATGTATCCAGAAGAGGACAACACAGCTAGTGAATGGACGGGAAGGAATGTCCTCTGAGGAATGCCTGAGGTGTTTGGTCTTGTCTAATTAAAGGAAAAGGAGGCTAAGGGAACATCTCATGGCTCTACATTTTCCTGAGGAGGAGAAGTGCAGAAGGAGGTGCTGAGCTCTTCTCCCTGGTACCCAGTGATAAGATACAACAGAACATTTCAAAGCTGCACCAGGGAGACTGGACATTAGGCAGCATTTCTTTACCGAGTTGGTGGTAACTGGAACAGGCTTCCTAGGGAGGTGGTCGATGTCCCAAAAACTGTCAGTGCTTGAGACATTTAAATAATGCCTTTAATAATATGCTTTAGCTTTTAGTCAGCCCTGAAGTGGTCAAGCAGTTGAACTAGATGATCATTGTGGCTTCCTTACCACTGAAATTATTCTATTCTAGTCTAGTCTAGTCTAATCTAGTCTAGTCTACATTATGCTTACTTGGTTTAATACATAAAACTACCTTGAGCAGAAAATTCAGATGTTAAATTATTCTATTTTTGTAACTGTGTTCAACATTTGCTAAATATATGTATAGCACTATTATGAAAAGCGAGTGTACACTTGCATACACGCAAGCATAACTTGCACATAGTATAGAATACTCAAAAATCTATACAGATAGTCTATGAAAAAGTGACAGTCAAAAAAAAGCCAAAAAAGACTAATACCAGAAAACAATATCCACAGTAAGAAGAAACAAGTGTTCATCTATGGTCTGATTCGGGTTCTTTGAGTTTTGTCAATTTCCAAATATAATTTAAAATAATATTTGCTTCAATACACGATTATTTGGGACTTTATGTTTTAGTGCTGTCATGCATAAGGATGAAAATCTGATGTGGGACATTTTGCCTGGACTTATTTTTTCACACTATTTTTTAAGTAAATACATTAATACTAATTCATCAATTAATTATATTTTACTACATTAAGATATTTTAAAAAACTGTTAGTGCGTAGGAAGCCTAATGTGTAAAACCATGTTTTTTCTCACAGCACTGACTATAATATAGTCTCTTCAAGAAGAGTTTACACTAATATATGTATACTTTTACTAGTACCTCATTAAATACAATGCCTAGATGTAGCTCACCATATGTATAACAAAACAACACAGACTACTTTATAAATGATACAACATGTCAATCTATGGCTCTGAAACACACACTAAAATGTGAGTAATATAATTGGAATAATTACTTATTAAAACTCATCAACAGCAAAATCACAAACTACACAAATATATAGGAAGTCTGATCAGAGCCAGAAAGCTCCACTGAAGAATGACAGTACCATGTAATTTTTTCTTACTGTAAATTAATATTTCTGCATCACACCCAATTTTTTGGCTTTCTTTTGTATCGTTCCCGCATTTTTCTAGAATGTCAGTAAGAAAAGTGTCAGATGCGCACTGAACCTCTCTACACCCCAACACAACACCCTTTCTCTTGCCTTATGCTCTCCCATTAATTTTGTCAGTGCTTTCCATGCCACTCAGCTGCTGAGCACAGAGATGCTCCTGTATGCTCCTTGTCCTGACCTATTTATGCATCGAGCTGCCTACCAAACCAGCCTTACCCAGCATCTCTACTGTGCCACAGTCTCTCCCAGGAAGATTTCTCCGAGCTTAGTAATCAACACATTGGGTTTCTTCCTGCTTAGGCTGTATCATGATGTTCTAGCCTTTCCACACACACGTGTACTTGTCACCTTGCCTTTACTTTCTTGGCTGTCTTAGCAGTGGCTTTCTGTTGTTTTCTAGATGATCTGATGCATGTCCTGTTTTCAAATTGTCCTTTAGCTACAAATCCCTTAAACTTGCTGTAAAATATTTTGCTCCCTTTTCTAAGTACAGAATATCATGCAGGTTGCACTCTGAAAAGGCTGGTGCTGGTTCCCTACTGCAGCACTTGCTAATGTTGGAGTTACCCCAATTGACAATCTATTGTCTGTCCTCAGACATTAGATCTACATTCAGATTCTAAAAGACTTACAAGTCCTGAGTGACTCATTGAACTCTTTACAAGTAAACATCTTCTGCACAGCTACTGCTGTTTCTGTGTGCAGTCTCAATAGGCCATTTACATCGTGCTAGACAATATGCCTCCTTATTTGTCGCTTTCCTCTTAGTATTTAGTATTAGTATTTTGATTTAATGTATCAACATTTCTGTCAGCTAGATGCTATCACCAGATATCTTTCAGAGGAATACCTTCTTCAGAGCAGTACCTTCCTGAGCTTGGTACCAGGAACCAACTTCTCTTCACTGATTTCTTGCAGTCTTGTATTGTTGCAGTGCCAGAACTTTGATCGTGGGACTGTCTGCAGCCTGTTATCTATGGAAGCAACTGTATGTCTAAAAAAGCAATGGCATGTTGTTCCACAGAACTAATCCATTCTGTGTTCTGCGAAGGGCCTTACTTGCAAGTTTAGCAACCAGCAGTGAGTTTTTCCGGGCAATATCCTAGTTTCATACCACACTGCTGAAAGCTCAATAGTTTGGATTGCTTTCTTATATATTAGTATTTACAAAAGCAAAACTGACAGAATTTTATCTGTTCTCAAAAGCATTTCATACAGCTTTTTATTGTCTGACCCCCATCACTAGACCCCACCTGTTACAACCATACCAGCAATTAAAGCACTGTCACTGTACAGTAGTCAGTGTAGGCTGGTGTGAGCATTACTCCTTCCTTGAACCCACAGTCTACAATTCAATGCTGTGCTGTAATACTACAACAATGGGCAATATTCATGTTTGACAAATGTGCAATGCAAAAGCATCTCTCATTTCACATTGTCCTACAAAAAGACTACATTCACCTCTTGACTTCTGAGTGGGTCCAGTATATGCTAGCCCCTACACAGCCATTTTCCAGTCTCCTGTTTTTACTTTCTCTGTCTGCTAACACCAAAGCTGACTCCAGAGTCCAGCTTCAATCAAAATGACAATTGAGCAATAACATAATTCATATAATGGATTTAACTCCATTCACCACAACTCTTTTGGGCCCAGCCATTCAACCATTTTTTTACCCAGTGAAGAATACACCCATCCAAGTCATGAGCACCAGTTTCTCCAGGAGAATGCTGTGAGAAACAGTGTTGAAGGCTTTACCAAAATCTGGGTAGAAAATATCCACAGCCTTTGGCTCATCCACTAAGCAGGTCACTTTGTCATAGAAGGAGATCATGTTGGTCATGCAGAACTTGGCCTTTGCTAAACCCATGCTGACTGGGCCCGGTCACCTGATTGTCCTGTATGTGCTGCGTGATGACACTCCATACGATCTGCTCCTTAACTGCTCCTCGCACTCAGGTCAGGCCTATAGTTCCGCAGATCCTCTTTCTGGCCTTTCTTGTAAGTGGGTATCACATTTGCTAGCCTCCAGTGTACTGGGATCTCCCCAGTAAACCGCTGCTGATAAATGACGGGGAATGGCTTGGTTAATGCTTTTGCCAACTCCCTTAATACCTTTGGGACACCTTGTACCCTTTTGTACAGCCCTAACCTTCTGATATTTTCCTTTTCTGCTTTCTATGTATAGCTCATATTAAAACAAACGAAAGACTGCTAAAGCATTATCATGTACTTTTTTTAAAAGAGAAGATTATCCTTACTGTATCTTTGTGGATTACAAGCAAACTTCTTTGTTAGTAAACATCTGGAGGAATGTTTACTACTTTTACACTACTTTTTACTACGTTTTGCTACTTTTACTGTTTACATCTACTTACTTTCATTAAGTAGATCAGAATTTCCCTCTGATTTCTCTGCTTTCTTTTATTCTTCTTCCCAAAAGCAACCCTACAGTACATTTTCAGTCCATTCATTCCAAATATTCTCATTTTCCTATACCTTGAACCTGAATAATATCATCTTTTGTTTTTCTTTTTTTTATATGCTTCCACAGAGCACATAAACACTGCATCCAAAAAAAAAAAAATCCAGAAAAGGTTCTGTGATTTAGAGCAAACAGCACTAAAAGCAAACATGAGATTTCACAGTGATTGTTCCCAAAGGCTGGCACTAAACGTTTAGAATTTCGACTACTAAATTGTGGAAATATTGTCGACTCCAAGCCAATATAATTGTAATTTAGGTGATCACATAAAACTTGAGATAAATTAAAAAATAAGCTTTGGGTTGTTCACAATTGTGAGCCTATCAAACTTCCCTCAGAAATTGGCGCAAGGATAAAAATAGTTAGAAAAAAGTAATAAATCTGGCACAACTCCAGAAAGTGGCACATAGAAAGAAAAGCAATGCTGCAAGGCCTGCAATAAAACTGGAAGAGTCTAAAAGTTTGCAATGATATTTCAATCACCTTATTTTTACTACCTTACTCCTAAATTACAGAAATCCTTCGTTTCCAAAAGGCTAAACCATGGAAATCCTCTGTGCTCTCGGTGCTGTGGTTTGTATCTCTGGGACAGTGCTGTGATGGAGACTCGAATAGCAAGAACACTATTTATGCAATTGCAGAGTGACAGTGAAATGGAGGGTTATTTTTATCGTGGAGTTTGGCAGCACCAGCTAAGTGTTAGTGCTTCAAATTCTTCAGAAGGCTTAATTTACACATGGAAGAGCTAATAGCCCAGGAAGAGAATGATAAAAATGCAGAGGTGGTGGGAGGGAGGAGGGCAGTTGTAAGGAGTATATGCAAAAACCAACTCAGCATGCGTGGAAATAGGCTCAGTGAGACTGTACATTCCTGTGCATTCAGGAGCACTGAGTGGCAGTGTCTCACATGTGGTCAACAAAGATAGACAATACAGCAGTGCTGGAAGTGTATCCCTGAGCAACAAAGGTGGTGAGTGTCAGGAGGAGCATTGCCTGCTGCCACTGGGGCTGCTGGCTTCCCCATCAACCTGTTCTGATGTTATTCAATACAGTAATAACACTAGGACATTCAGGCTTTATCACGTCTTTCCAGTTGAATAGGTTTTCCCATGTGCCATAATGGGGCATGAAAGCTGAGCTCATTATACAGAGAGACAGGGTGTCTCAAAGCATTTGTATGGGAAGTGTAGCAAACACTCTTATTTATCATCCGCTCTTATTTCTAATGAGGTAGTGAAAATAAAATATGAGGAGCTTCCAAGCAACCCCATTTCACAAGCCAGACAGATAGTTATATCTCTGACTGCTTTTCCAGCTGCATAACTATTGTGTGCCTGTGGGATGTGCACATGTGTAGCATCACTCGAGGAACAGAAAAGGGCAGAAGACAAGGAAGGAGAAGCTGTGGTTTTACAGAGCTGTGAAAATTATTTGCCTACCCAGTCCTTGCCCTGCAGAGACAGGCCATAAGCAATGGAAAGAAGCTGTAAGTTTTCTGAAAGACTGCTGAATGAGAGGTAGTACTTACTTAATTCTCTACCAGGCAGCACTCCCTGAAGTACAATCTGAAAATTACTCTGGACAATTTAACACCTGCCCAAATGACCCTGTCACTTGGCTAGTCCATCTGACTGGAACTTGCTCTAATATTCCCAGCCCCAGAGCAGTAATAAACAACTGCCACCTTTTATAAATCAATCTGCCAAATACAGACTTTTCTTCCCTGTCTGATGCCTAAAACAAATAATAGTAATTCCTGGGTCAATCACATGTTTTCTAGACATTAAAATGTCATAACTTTCACTGCTCAATGGAAGAAGAAAAAAAACCAAAACAACCCACAATAATGACCATTCTGAGAAACGTTTTATGGTCTGACCAGCTACCATCTGACTTCTACTTCTGGAATAAACGCATTAAAAATAATAAAGAGATTGTCTTATTTTTAACATGCTTTGTGGAATATTCAGGCTGTGCTCCGCACAAGACCTCCACTTATTCTGCTCACTTACATGTCTTTACGATATTAACTGCGGAACAGCTTATTGTTGAGGAGCAGGAGACCTTGACACTGTGGCTTATCCCTGGCTCCCTAATAGTTGTTCGGATTAAGAGCAGTAGAGCAACAAACAGTGGTTCTTCCTGGGGTTACTACATCCTTTCTTGTGTCCCCAGTTCAAGGAGGTTGTATACTTCTTATCTTATACTTCTTATCTTATACTTAGTAAAGAGTTTACTCCCCTGAGATTATGGTGAGTGCTTGATGTCTTTATAGTAATCATGAGAAACAGTTACAAATATTTATATAAAAAAGCATAAATACTTCATTGCACCTCTTTTTTTTTTCAAGAACAAAGGAATTCATTGCATCAGGGTAAGAATAAAGTGAACGTTAATTCTGAAAGTCAAAACAAAACAAACCTTGAAGTATATCATTACTTTGAAAAGACGGAAATGGGTTTGTAATCACAGACTAAATCCTCTTTAAATCACAGTCAAGTCTCTTCAACACCTTTCTTTCAAACTTTTCAGTTTTTCTCTCAATTGATTTGTCTGCCATTTGCATTTCAGTAATTACTGATTCTTCCCTTCAGAAGGAGCACAACTATAAAACAACTATTTCCTATCAGTATTTCTACGTCAGCTATAAGTAATATGTTATTCCATTAGTGTACTGTTCGATCTTGCCTCCTCATGGAGGTACAACTGTTAATATGGAAAAAAAAGTGTTCTTTCCTGATGCCTGACGTAATATACTAAAATGTATTTGATAACATCGGTATATGTGTATGTTTATACATACGCAGACATAAACATACACAGATGACATGACAGTGATATATGCAGAAATAACAATGGACTTTTGGTACATGTCTGAAGGTCTTAAGCAATAAAATCTCCATTTTCTACCATAACGACATTCTTCTGAACAGCATTGCACTGTTAAACTACAGCCCAAAATACCAAGCTCTGAAAATAAACATACAAGGACAACCCTATTATGAAGTTTCCTTGCTATTTCTATTGTAATTATCACTTATCTTAAAACAAGTTTTAAAAAGGCGCAAAATCTGTCCTGCTAAGCAACTTGCAGCATCACATAGACCTGCCTAATTAAGGATTCAGGAAAAAAACACCATGCAGCTTACTGCATGAAACAAGCACGCAGAATGTCTGAACATTCTGTTCTCTCCAACATATACCCTATTTCTTTTTAACCTACTAGGCTTTTGGATGTCTTTTTCCCCCCCAATCACTTCAGCTTTCAGACTTATTTTTCCACAACAGTCTCACGTACACTATTCGAAACACAGCATTAGTCGTGAAAGTGCCCAGTGACTAGTATTAACCATTTTAGGACACAGTTAAAGGTTTTTGTGGTTTTCAGCTTTGGTTACATGACCACATATCTCAGAAATTATTATTCCCAAGACAACAGGATTGAAGCCAGCTTCCCCAGTTGTACTTCATCCCCGGTGTCACTACAATTAATGACTGCTAAGAAATGCTATCACAGGGATTCCTTTGGTATCACTAGCAGTTCAGCCACTGATAACAAATCTCGGTCATGCTTTAATATTCAAAGCTTATTAATACAGTTGATATTTGTTATCACATGGAAAAGTCTACATATACAGACCTATACCTGTATATATAATTTATTATACCAACTAGAGCATAGCGATAATGGTAATTCACTTGGAGGACACCTCTACAAACAAGAGAAGACTTCTCTCTTCTGCTTCTCCTCTTGTATTGCACTTTCAGACAAACCCTAAGCCTCTTGCCTTTCTCACTAAATGAGCCAGCTGAGCACTCTCAATGGAAAAATTCAGCAGTGTTGCTAGAAAAGGAAACCTGCATGATGAAAACTGCCTTCTGGAAGAGTCTCTCTGTTCCACTGAATTTAAAAGGCACCTGAGAAGACTCACGTTCTAGTCTTAGCATCCAAATACCCCTACAGAGTTTTTTCTAAGTTATTTTACTGCAGTCGTTGGGTCTGTTGCTCTCTGATCTCCAAGGGCCAGTAAGATCTTTGTTCCCTGCAATAAGAAAATTGAAAGAAGGCTGTACCAAACTGCAAGTCCATTTTTCCCTGATTGTGGGCATTGGATAGGGTAAGAAATAACAGACGTAGTTACTCTGCTCTCTTGACAGACTCTATTTTGACACCTAGACCCTAAGCACAAGGTTTTGAGTAATGATCCAACCTGGATACTCACAAAGCAATGCCTTGGTGCTGCACTGCCCCATGTTTGCACTGCTTTATGCAAGCTTTTGGGGGTCACCTAGCTACTTACAATCATGTCCAGATTTTTTATTTCAGGATAGTTTCTCATTAAAAGTAGTCAAGAGATGAAAAAGAACATAGTAATCAACATACAGCAACTCTAGTTGGTCACCAGCAGTGGCAGAAAGGATTAATCCAATACGATGTGCTAATTTCTGTTAAAAAAGCCTAAATATGGATATAAAGAATTACATAATCCAATAAAACCAAAATTAGGATAATTTATTCTCAATTATCAGTTTAACATTTGCCTATTTCCTATTGATTTTAATACACTGACTAATCTTGTTTCATGTAATTCTTGTTATCTACATTTAAAAGTCTACTAATTTAAATCCTGCTGAATTTGTAAACTCATTAGTATTTTGAGACACATGGCTATACATGATACAGAAAAAATCCTACTTTTTAATAACATTTCCAATTCATTATACCTAAGCTTTACCGTAAGAGCCTACAGTCTTATCAAACATGTCAACCATTCAGACACAGTCGACTCCTGTTTGTCTCTTCTCTAACGGTTGGCGTGGTTTTACAAGGGAAGCTTCAAAAGATGTTAATATCCAAATAAAAAATACAAATATATTTTAGTGAAATATTTATGCTTTTTTAAAGCAAAACCTATATTTATGTCCTTTAACATATTTTTCATAAGAAAATTCTAAATAAACACTAGAGTAACATCAGGCAGTTCTCACACAAGAATGGTTTTATTCCATGAGTTATAACAAAATATTTTAGCCACCATTATTAGAGAAAACCTGAATTATGTTATACAATTGGCATTTTAGACACCATTATGCATATGAAGTTGTTATGATTTTGCTTTTATTTACATATAAAGTTTTTGATTTACTTTAGAACAAAAAAAGCATGTAGTGCCATCTAGGGGTATTCACAAGCTCATGAATTTGAATTTTTGATAGCTCAATGTTCTGAATTAGGTTTATTTTCATAACTGCATTCCTAGGAATAAAAACATGTATTAAAGGAATTCAGTTTTGCCAGGCTGAGAGTTGGGCATGTGGTAATGCCAGAAACACCATGAAATTATTTTTTTCCTACATTTCAGTCAGTAGCTCGAGTAACTAACTGCCTGTCACATAAAATTACAAAATAAATAATATGTGCATTAGAAGGAAATAAATCATTGGGGAAAAAAAAAACACTTCTCTTGCCTCAAAACTCTCACCTTACCAAAACAGTGAAAAACAATTGGCTGTATCGGATGTGTGAAACTCCATTTCACACACTTGAGTATGCATTTCATTTCCTCCAGTCCAACAAAAGATGGTCCAGGTGGGAGGATTCCTCGGCAGTGGCATGAAGCCAAAGCACAGGTCAGCCACAGAACCTGCTTACTCATTTCAAGTTTTATTTCACAGATTGTTTTATTTTCTCTTGTTTCAATTTCCCCCTTGCTTGCTCATTTTTGTCAGTCAGGGAGATAATAGTGTTATTCCAGAAAGACTGTGGATAGAAAAATGGATTAATACAGGCTACTTACTGACACAGTTAATTGACGTAAAGTGCACTGCTACCAAAATGAGCCTTGAAGTGCCATACTGATTACAGATAAGGATCACTTCAATTCTCACGCAGAAGAACATATTACAGCAACTATAATATAAGCAGGGGACTAATCCTTCTACTGTTTTTCATTGCAAATTCAGAATGACCAAACTGGTGACACTCCAGAAAACATTTTGATCGGGCTGCCTTAGTAATGCAAATGCTTTAGCACCTTCTGTGAACATAGTATGGATCCACCACACAACAGCACCCCAGCACTTCACCAAGCCAGAATTTAATACATTAACTTGCTCAGGAACAAAATATGCATTTACAGGGGATGTGTCATGAGCTTTTTCTGCCTAACCCAGGAAAGCAGTTAGGAAGTACCTTGTTTTAAGCACAGGAGCAGCTGTCTTGATCCAGTGTAAAAAAAAAAAAACCTACCAAAGAGGTGTCTGTCCATCATTTCAGCTTTGTATGGGAAGGCTGGCATGATCAGAAAGTTTGCAGTTACTGCGTTTTTTTTTTGTCAGACACTAAACAGGGCAGTCCTGCTCTCAGTCCAGCCTGCCACTGCCCCTACAAAATACCCTGGTATCACCTTCACAAGTACCACAGGAGAAAGAGCAGCTGTTTTTAATATTCTGAATTGACTTTCAGTCCATTTCTTTTTTGTCATCTTGGATCATAGTGTCATAGCAATCATTCAGTTCTACCTGATATAGTCTACCCCACCCCCAAGTCCAGAAGCAGTAGAGTCTGTTCACTGCAAACTACAAGAAAACCAGACAAGTCATTTAACAAATGATTCCACATAGCAAGGTTTTTTTAAACAGTTTCCTCCTCTCTATTCAGCTCACCCACTCATCTCCACACTTAAGTAATTGAAAGATGTTACCAGAACGTCTGTGAGGTTTTAAGAATCTGTGAAATTGTATGGCTTATTTAGAAAACAATGTTCACAGACACTGTATTATAATGGATTTTTCCAGAGTTGTTCAACATTTCCTTAGAAATCTGCAGGAACTAGAAATATAAGCATGAGAGAGATGATTAAGTCTTACTTTAAAGTACTAATGTCAATGCAAATGTGAACTGTGCAATCTTTCTATTTTATTATTAAGCATTCAAATGTTACAGCAACAACACAATAAAATTCTATTAATCATGATATTGCTAAAAAGAAGAAAAAATCCAAAAAGTCAGTAAACTGATAGACTCCGGCAATATTGGATTTTCACAAACTATATAGGATAACAATCCTGAAAAACGCTAGATGGGTTCCCTGGTCTGAACCTATGAAAGCACTTAGCAAGTACCTCATTTTAAGCATATTAGCAGTTGTCTTGACACAATCGAAAAAAACCAAACCAAACAAAACCAAATTAAACCAAACCAAAACTAACCAAACATTTTAACTTTGCATAGTTCGATTGGCGTCACTGGAAAGTTATTTTGCCACTTGTCAAAACATAGATCCATTTGGTTTTAGCTCACTCTGTTACATTCTAATAGAGTACCCTTTGCTTACACCACCTATCAGGCCCAAGAGCCTCCTCAATGACATAATTTGTTTTTTCTGATGTTAATACTTCTGCACCTAGACTCTGCAAATACTATTACACTCCCACATGAGGACCCTTGCACACAATTCACCAAAGTAAAAGCATTGTGATAGCTGCATTTCATTCCAATCTAATTCGATTTTCTAGTGGAATGGCTTAATCATTTATATGAAAATAACTCTTCTCTGCTGTATTCTCTTAGGCTATTTTCCTCCTGCATGGAAAGACAGTTAAGGGCCATTAAGATTACTGTAAATGATAAAGAGAAAATTATATTTGAAATTATGTTCAATAACTAAGAATTTGTCGAGCTAAACTCTCTTAGCTTAACAAAAAAAAAGCCTGAAAACACAAAACAAACAAGTACCTCTCCTTGTTACTCTGCTAATTGATTTTCTCATTCTTACCAAAAAAAAGCGTTCGGAGGTTGTTGGGCATTTTTCCCTATGAATTACTGCTTTCGTTCACCCAAAGTGAAATTATTATGAGTCAGGGACAATCTAGGTCAGTCTATCTCCACCACATTCCTAAACTGTTACATTTTTCAGTCTGCCCAGAAAGTTATACAATGGTCCTAGTTAAATCCCAGGTTCCGTGGCAGATCTGCTTAATACGCCCTTTGCCCCTTCTTCTGCTTTCTACAGGCAGTGTAGCAGTAGCACACTGAGTAATGGTTTCTGACCTGGTGCTTTTAGCCACCTTCCCTTCCCTTTTGACTATTATTCGAGAAATTTTATGCATTTCTGTGTTTTGTTCTTCATTGCCTCTACTTGGAGACCTTGTGGCACTGATGACACAAGAAATTCAAACTGGAATTTCTCCTTCTGCATAAAAACAGGAAAAAAAGTCCTTGTTATAAACTTTGTGAGCTTTCTTACATATGAACTCTTATCTGCTTCGACCAAATTGAGAACCAACAGAAGACAATACAAAAGTTGGTGTGTGAATCTTGCAAATGTGTGGAGTAAACAACAAATACCTATAAATAACAACTGTAGAGAGACTAGTAACAATATCAATACAGTAAGACAGCATGGGGTAAAATTTAAGGGGTCAAGATGAGGCCCTCCAAATAACATTTTGAAGGACTGGCCATAGCAGGCAGCTTATTTAGCAATATCAGTACAATTTCTTCTTGGGAAAGGTTGTTGCAGAGGATAGATATAAATACAGGTATTCTTAATTCTTCCTGCAGAGTACATGAAGAGTTAGTGAGCAATCTGTCATGCCTGAGCGCCAGCCAGCCTCCCAGATATAGATTCACTGCTCTAGAGATAACTAGCAATCAGCTGAGATATGACAGCAGAGCAAGAAAAGGTATTTGATGTTTGATATCTGTCTAAAGGCCTATTTTGCTATTTCATGAAGAAAATTTTTAGGATTATGTGTCTGAAATGAAAGCTCTAGCACCACATTTCAGCCAATATTGCTTTTCTACATCTCATGTAGATATCCAGGCTGTCCCTGGCCAGTCACAATACAGAATAAGGACTTTGTATGTCCTTGGCAAGCTACAAGGAGTTCCCTCCTTTTGCACTGTCCCAGGTACCAGAAGCCAACTCCCCTCTTCCACCAACAGTTCACCTGCACCTGGACAGAAAGAAAACAGGACTGCACAACAGCACTTCACTTACATGCTCCAATGCAGAAGTCCCTAGCAAATCTAATTTTCATTTTCAAACCCAGGGTAAATGCTTTGGCATCAATAATAGATCAAGTAAAGTACCAAAGGCAGCTTTGACACTTGAACTGGGACTCATGGGTTTTCGAGGGGTTTAATGGAACCATCCTGTACATACTTATGTGAATATGAAGACCTTAACCTATCTGATGCAGACTCAGGCAGGTTTCCACATGAAAATACAGAGCTGATAAATTCACACATCAACACCTGATATTTGATGGTGGAAAATGTACTGAATATGCCTCCTATCCAGGGCTAAGAAAATTAAGAAAGTACAGTTCTCAGTATAAATATGTAAGGAAAGATAATAGACTTCTTTTGGTTCTTAGCTCATTACTGCTACAGTTAAATTGGCCTGTTAATGCTTATGAAATATTCCTCATAGATTCATACTGCTTGCATCCAAAAATTATTCAGAAAACTAATCCATACATTTCTTCTTGTGCCTCATCTGGACAACTGCTATGCTTCCTCAGCAGGTCTACCAGTAAAGCCGATTAGTAAAGTCCAAGACATTCAAAATCCAGCTGTAAGACATGGAGCTAAAAAGAAAAGGATATTTCTCAACTGTAACCCCAGTATAAATGTTTCAAACAAATTTTAGTTTGCACTTGGAAATGTATCATTTACACAGAACATAATAAAATTCTAAATTACCTTACTAAGTTGCTCATCACACGCTTTATTCACTCCACACTTTCCCTTTGGTAATATGGAAAAAAAAGATATCAGCAGTCTGTTTCACTGAAACAAAATGCTATTATAATCTGTATTAGCACAGAAACTCCCAGCGATACATTAATCAGAATAAACTTCTGATCCAGAAGGTCTCCCCCTTCACAGGATAAACAATATCTTTAGAGCAGAGAATAGACATAAATATAGGACTTTTCTTATCACACAAGGGAACAGGCGACAGCAAAAGAATCCCTCAAATTATCGCCAGCCGCGTCATGCAATCAGTAGTGCTGGTCACTGCTATCCTGTGAGAAAACAAACCTGAGGAGGAGAGAAGAGCAAACTGGGAGAGGCAGCAGAGAAACCTACATGAAACATTAGATAACATGCCCACAACACACGGCCCAGCTATAGGGTGCAGCTATACTAATATGTGCCCTGAAACACAGCAGAGCTCACAATGGAGAGTATGTGTGCATGCCTGTTCCTTCCCACACGATGTGTTAGACTATGAGACATTGGAAAATGCTTTGCAGGCAGGGATATGCACAAACTTTCCTTTGGACCTATTTCTTATCTTTCATAACTGTGATGCTCTAAAATAGCCTAATGGCTAATGGCTTTGAAGTACATTCATATGAATCTGACAGAGCAGAGTAAACTGATTTGGGATCAGGATATGATATTCTTATACATCTGGTACTTTTTAGACTTTACATTCTCTACATCAGAAATTTTAGTTACAGGATAAAGTTAATTTCTAGGATAGGAGAATATTCATTACAATCTACAGAAATTCAGGCTCTCAGAAATATGGAATTTAGATTATTAAAAATTAGTAAAATACACTAAATTTTCCTAATGCTCATATGATATCAAAGATCACATATACTATTACTCGAACTATCTGCCTTCATCTATATCCCCTCCAAAAGTTGAAAATTACACTTTTTATGTTGTCTCATTATTCTGAACTCACAATCACCCATGTTAAGGCACCAAAATTACTACATAGCTATCCACTTTTCAGTGCATGAGAGATAATATTGCACTAAAATTTGACTGTAATTTATTCATGCTTGACATTAAGGTACTATCTAATGGAGTCCATTTTATCAGGAGCAACCATATGAATAAAGTTGAATTCATTTATTTTAGGTATTATTTACTAAAATCCGGTTTTGAATATATTTACATTATCACTAAGTAAATATACCAAGTATTTGTGTGTCTGTGCAAAATGTAACTTGGAGATGGCAATCCAGGGGCAGCTACTGGGCAAACTGAGTTTCTAAGCCCAGCTCTGGGAGTGAACCATTGTGTGTGCATGCGTCTGTGTTTGGTTTATGTGTGTTTGTGTGTGTGTAGTGTTGCAGGTCCCAGTGTTTCTTAGTCCAGGTGTCAGCAAGTGGGGAGACTAACGACCCAGGTGCAGCTACAAAGCATACTGAGTGTCTGAACCCAGCTACTGTTGGGATCCACATTGTATATGTGTATATTTATAGGTTTTGCCAGAGATGGGAACGGGTTGTGTTTGTATAAGTAGTGTGTTTTCTGCCTACACTGATCTGCATGGCTGGCTGCACGTATATATATGTGCGCATACTGGGAAATACATGTTCATCCTCACTACTGGCTGGACATGGGTACATGGAACTGCAATGGCCGTGACATTTTTGGGCTACAAGGTTTGGTGACTTCCAAGAAACATCACAGACATAAATATGGATTCTCAAAACAGTATTATGCAGTATTTCAACTGAATTAAAATAGCTTAACATGTCTGTTGCTGTAGCTGTGCTACAATATATGATGACATAAGAAATACAAAGCTTTCAGACTAACTGATACAGTGAGGAAGTTCATAAGCTTTTGGACATGCAGTTCTGTCATTACATATTTTTCCAGTTCTTAGAAGAACAATCTGCACAGAGAACCTGTTTCTCCAGGTAATACACACCATAAATGACTAAATCTGTCAATGTGACATGGGGCCAGTATTACAGCCGAAGACAACTGCAGCAACAGAGAGGCTTAAGGAGGCTAAGCACACAGAATAGACTTTCTGCGACAAAGTCAAAGGAACCAAGTGGTCTGGAAGGGTTTTATGCAATGATAGTAAGTCCCCATTAACAATACCTAAATCTAAAAATGGTTACATGTACTAAGATTAATCTACACCGCCAATGTCTCTTAACTGTGCAGATATTTTCCTTTCTCTCAGTGAACCCCACAAAAAAGGATTTGGGATACCAGTATTCCAGATTTGCTTTTAGATGACTAACATCTCAAGGTATATTGCAGTAGATGATGACTGAGATCACATTAAAAGCGCAAAAGTGATGATGTCTCCATACCGATCCCATCTATTGTAATTCTGGAGAGCTCCTGCTTGACCTTAGTGAATAAAAGATAATTCTATACAGATAAGTAAAATCGCCAACTAAAGGATCTTATTATGGAAACGGTGCAGCTCACTGTTCTTGAATCAATTGCATTTCTAAGCTGCACCTGGCCTTCCCAAGGGCACTTGCTTCATTTCCCAGGCTGCCCACTGTCACCTTCCCAGGAGCAGTGTCCCCCAGGCTGCTCCTTCCAGAGCAGGGCTTAGGCAGCAGCATCCAGCCACCCACTGAGATCTGCTTAGTGGGTCTGTACAGAGATCAGCACCTCTCGTCACAGAAACGACAAGGTCACTTACTGCTCTGGACAAAGAAAGCAGCGTTTGTTCAGAACAGGAAGATTTGGGGAGGAGGAGGGGGAAATCTGCCTCAAAACAGAAAAGAGTATGCACACTTATTAAGTTTGCTGGGTAATAATTCACCATCTTCCACAAACAGCCCTCAGGTACTGGGAACACCAGACTCTTCAGAGCTGTTGAAGTCTTTGAATACAGTCCAAGTAGGTTATGTGAAATTTATTACCTAACTTTTTCACTATTCAGAATTCAATAATCAACCCTCTTTGCTTTACCTTCTCCAGAAAGTATTCCATATTTTACCCACTAAAACATATAACTCACTAAAAATATCTCAAATAGTGTCCGATTATTCCCAGGCTCCAAAGTATATTGAAGGACAACAAACTATGTCTTTACTTCTTCTAAACGAGAGAATTTCCTTTTACTTCATTGAAGTTCATAAACACATACCAGTCAAAGAAGGGATGCAATGGTTAAGATTCATGTACATTACTGAACATGACATAATCACTGACAAAAGTAAAACATTTGTCACCTTAATCTAAGGTGAACCTATATGTTGTCTTTTAGGCCCTACTTCAAAGGGTAGCTTAAACTGAGAAAAGGTTTTGATTCAAACCTGAGTGCACTTCAGAGACTTTAATTAAATGATCTAACATCACTCTTACAATTAAAATCATACTAATTTGACCCTCAGGTAGGCTAAATTTAAATAGATAGGAATGATTCTCCCAAGAAAATATGTCTGATTCAGCCTCAAAATTTAGGTCCTGCCATAAAGGTGGAAAAAAATTACTTCTGCCTTTAAAGGAGCATTCTCCATCCTTGTCCCAAACTTCATCCTATGTCCGTTTATTTTCTCAAAACATCAATTCTACAACTCTGTGATATTATAATAATAAAATTTAATTTTAACTTGTTTTCTTAAGGGCTAAAAAGGAGTATTTATTTCTGTGTATCTCTTAGTGCCCTTTTGTCACTGCACTTTTAAATGAAATTAACAAAAGGGCAGGTTTTACTATATCCCTTTAATAGGGATAGCTAGTTGGAAAGAGAAGAGAATTCACCTTCCTCTCCCATCTCTCCTTCTCATCCAAGAAGGCAGCTACAAACTCAGCTGAAATGTTTTTAGATACTAGCAAATCCATAAAGAAGTCCTCACCCAAAAGAGGTTCAGAGATTGCACCTCATTAAATGTAGGAATAAAGCCACAGGAAAATTAAAAACACTGTTTTCTTAACTATAACCTGAAAAATGCAATTCAGTAACCCTTACAATTGCCCTGAAAAGCTCGGAAATTCAGAATCTGGAGGGTTTATAAATCTGATATAAGCCCCAAATTGTTTCTTTTTGTAATCTTAAGATCATGACATGAAAAATAATTGTTTTTAACGCTTCAACTTGTATCCAATTTCTTGAATTATCTATATCCAGTTTCATACAGTTGTGTAAACATGAGTAAAATCTGTCCTGAAGGCTCTGAATGCTTTCCTCAGGACAGTAATGGCACAGCTGAAATGAGTTCCATAGGATTCTGTGAGCTTTATGAAAGCCTCTGATCATATTATCTGGCAGAGATTTTATTGTGACAACAAATCATATTTCTGTACTGTTTTGCAGTGTATTGACTGAAAAAAAGAAAAAACTATACATTCTGCAAAAATTGGTGGAAAATGTAACTATTTTTTAAGGAAAGTTGCTTTCATGATACTGTGGAAAGGAAGAGGGTCAGTAAGTGAACGTACACAAATGCATCTCAGCATCTAATTTTCTGTTGGAAATAAGAAGGAAAAAATCTGTACAGAGGCATTTCCTGGAAGCAAGTTTTTAAGTATCTTTATTTTCCACCTGATTTTTGTTTTCTTATAGATATAATTCCCAGATAGTGATGCACAGGAGTAGGCTTTCACTTTCATTTTCAGAGGAAACATAATAAAGGAAATTTTACCCTTGTGGAAAGTTGCTTTTAGTGATTTTAAAAAATATTTTTATAGTCACAGGGTACTAACTGCACAGAAATATTCCTGCTCTGGCAAGTCTACCTTTTCTTACAATTGTTTCTTCATTACCCTTCTTATCCTTTCCTGCAGCAGGGACACAGGTATCAAAAGGAAGAAGATGATATATGATCTTAAAGCCAGGCTTTTCAAAATTGGGTGCTGTATTTAGGCACCTATATATAAATGGCCTGGTTTTCAAAAGAACCAAGCACTCATCAGTTTCCATTGATTGCAATAGGACCTAGAATTGATCCCACCTCTGCAAATAAGGCCATTTCTATTTATGTGCAGCTGTGTGAGTATACCACAAACGCTTCAAACATCTGTAAGCAACAGCCAAAAGTTTGACTACTGAGTTTTTACGTTAAAGATTGTAATCTGCAAACAAACTCATAGCAGTACAAGAGTTGAAACAGAGACACCTGAGCAGTGACAATTCCTATTGCCCCAAGAGATCTGTTGAGAATTTTGCTGTCAAAAACATCTCTTTAGAGATCTTCAAAATACAGAACTTCTTTATTAGTCAATAAAGTGTATATTATTAATCTCATAAATTCGTTTCCTAACTAAAATAACCCAGTTCTCAGTTTTCATTTCGCTAGCTGCCTGCAGTGACACTAAAAATTATGTTAGTTATGTAACAAGATGCTCTTTGTAGCTGCAGAATAAGAGAATAGTGAAAGGGACTGGGAAAGCAAAGTCCTCATGATGTTTTAGCTTTAGCTGTGTAATGACAGCAGGTTGCAAATGCATTTTGCTGAGCTGGAGGGAATTTGCTCCTTTATTCAACAGAACCAGAGAGCTTTAAAAAAAAAGAGCTTAATACTGCAGGAATAGGAGGCATGACATTCAATTTTAAACATTTTAACTGTCAAATTCTCTTTAGAAACCATGAAAATTACATACTGTGATGCAAACAGGACTCCTTCAAGTTCTTTAAAGGTGCTCTTTTGCAGACCTTAATAAACGCACAGGGGCAAAAATCTCCACAGGAGCTTTGACTCAAGCCAGTGAACTCACAATGTTGAGCTGTGTTGTGCAAATACAGAAGATTACCTGTGGAAGCAACACAGGTTTGTGTGATGCTGCACCGAATCTCACACAAGTCTATAAGGCTTATCTGTTAGGTTATGTGATCAAAGCTGCACAAAGGAGAACAGAGCAGCAAGGGTGGAATGGTGGGGTGTTGGAGAAATCCTAATAGGACCTTGCCAAGCTACTCCCAGGTCTGCCCCAGAGCCTCAGCTCCCTTTCCACGTGTGAAACCCATCAAGTCAAGTCAATATTACCATAGATTTTGACTGATGGGGATGGCTACACAGGGAGCATGGGAAACGTGATTGGGTGCAGGGGAAAAGGCAGCTATCTATCACTGTCCTCAGCAATTCTAATACCAACATGACTCTGTGCAGTTTAATAGCTTTGCAATCACAATAGGTGAGACAAGTAGGAAAACAGCTGACAATGATCAGTTCACAGCAAGAATCTTCTTGTGTAAGTTTGTAAATACAAGCTCAGCACAAAAATTACCTACTTCTCCCTTTAGCTTCTAAACCACAGCAACAGAGGCACCACAGCATTCTGCATATGCCTTTGCCCTTCAGGGACTTTGATAGGCATCCTTCATCATCTTCTCTCCCCGCTTCAGGGAAATGCTTGTACCAGAAATGTTTCTTTCTCTCTGACCATAAGGCACAAAAGTTATGGTGTCTTCTCTTTTTGACAGTTATATAGTTACATGTTGAAGTAACGTTTTTAGTAACATTTGTTTTCCTTATCTCAAGCTCCCTGATCTTAATGCGCTTGCAACAAGCAAGCCCTGTAAACTGAGAAAAAGGAGAGGGGTCAACAGTGAGGCTGTTTGGTTTCAAGCTGGCAGCTAGCATGGACACTGCTGATCTTTTGTGGAGGTGTTTTGGAATGACTGTCACTTAGGTGACAGTGGCAGAGGAAAAGCAGCAGAAAAAATAATTGTCTTGTGACCCTCTGACTCTGATTTGGAGGTTTATATTAAGACACATTAAAGGAGTGGCTAAAAGCTGAATGCAAATGCATCATGAATAAATGGGGGAAAAAAACAGGCACTTGTGATGGCAAATCAATCTGCTCCTTTTCACTGAATTCCTGTCCTAATGGACAGTTCCAAAAAGAGTATGGATCTTCTGCAACCCGATACTCTACTGCTCCTTATAACATTGTACTTTCTTATTCCAAGTTAAAGTGTGCCAGGGATGCTTCCCTTCTGCTACTGGGAAAGAAGTTTCACTGAGACACAGAACATGCTGTACATAAGCACTAAAAGTTAAAGTGTAAAAAATTTAAACAGCAGGAGTGTTGGGGAAGCTGTAGCCTGGTTCCACTTTGAGGCTGAACTGAAATACAAACTGCTGAGACAGCTTGCTGACTTGCATTGAAGCAAAACTAAGTGTCCATGAACATACAGAAATCTTTCCACGAAGTATAAAACATACATATCCTTGCATTGTGTCATAAAAATTGCATCTCAATAGCTCCAGACAAAATAGAGAATCCATTCAGATTAAGAGTATTTGGGTATTTGGGGGCAGGGGAAGTTGTGGGGTTTTTTTCCTTTTTTGTGCACAATGTATAGCTCATGTAAATTCCATTCATCACTTTTCTGTACAGTTAGTTACAAATATTTCCTTGTTAGACCTAACTGATAGCACTTTCATGTACTTCTACAAAAGGGTTGTTGCGTCATGTTCTATTCTGAGGCTGCCTTGCACTTTTGACTTGCACAAATTGCTGCCTTTGTGATAATTTCTGTGTAACTGTATATATACATAAATAGACTCGTGATCACATTATTCTAAACTCCCAAGTCTAAGTAGGTAAAATCTAATAATAAAATGAGAGACTGACCCTGGAGTCCTGAAAGAAACGTGGTTCATAAATAATGGGATAAGACAAAAATTACGGATGATGCAACTATCTACAAATTAGGCTGATACCAAGAAAATACACATCATATCAAAGCTGATTTCTTTAGACCTTCTTATCAGTTCCCAGCTACTTGACTCAACATTTTAATTGAATGCCTTCTTTTCTTTTCTTTCCTTTAAGAACTTGTCACTAATACACAGGTATCACTGATTTCATGTCTCTTTTTGATCTCGACGCTTTCTGACCAGAGTCAGAAGAAAATATTAGAGATATTAGAGAAACTATTACCCCTGAACTAAATAGGTTTTATTTAAGTAAAAACTGGAGGAAAGGAATACATGATTGCAAAGGTACAGCATTAACCAAAGCCTTCCCAACAGCTCAAGGAGTCTTCTCAATCTTTCTGGTACTGAGCTGTACACAGTATGTGGAGGACTTTTCACAGTACTTGTATACCCCGCTGTGTTGTACAACACAAGATTTTACTGCCATAAAATGAATTCAATAAATGATTGGGTTAAGAAAATACAAAAAGGTTTTTTTTTTGCTTTGAGCTTAGATATTCTCCCTGATCTGCTTTATAGAGTGACCTGACAACACCCACACTGGTGCAAACAAAGGGGTGAATTCAGGTAAAGGAGGTCAAGACAGGCACTGCAAACTAGTTTTTCTAACAAAGCTTATTCTCTGATCTACATTGTCAGCTACAACTTTTGAGAAAGTCATTCCGTAACACAGGGTTATAACCTGTGCTCTTTGTCTCCAGTTCTGTTGCATTCGTTACTGCTGTATTAAAATGACTGATCAGTTTTCTTTCAGGATCAAGTTTTATAAGCAGAGATCTATTTTGATTCAAGCTGCTGATGAATATATGAAGGAGCACTGGACAATGAGCAGATTATTCTAATAACCTGCTAATTTTCTCAGTTATATTGTTTTTCTTAATTTTCAGGTATTTTCAATATGTTTAGCACTATTAACCTCATCCATTCCCAGCTACCTAACTTAACATTTTCATTCAATGCCTTCCCATTTTCCTTTAATTTACATAGAAATATACATGTATCACTGATTTGATATCTCTTTTTGACCAGGATAATTTCTGACCAATTCAGGTCTGAATAAATGTGGATCCTTGCTTTCTGGGCACTCAGAAGGATGTCCTTGAACAGTGCTCGTTTTTTTGTTAAGCCTTAGCTTAACTTAAATGCACAGTCCTGTTCAGTATAGTAAGAGTGCTTTGGAAGACTAGTCTCATATAGGTCTAAATTCTGATCATCTAATTTGCATATAGAAAATACAGCTAAATTAGAATCACTGCAATCTGCACTGTGACTGTTTTTTCAGCTTCCAAAATTCTCTGTTCATGATAATGTCCAACACTGCCTTTGACCCATTTTTTCACACAGGACTTACTAGTCTGAGACTGTTATTTTGCTTCCTGAGAAATGTAGAGAAAGTTTTCTTGGGTTGTGCTCTAATCAGGGAATGACTGAGGCAGGATAGCACCTCTGGAGATCATCTATTTAAGCCCCTTGCTCAAAGCAGGGTCACCTACAGCAAGTTTCTCAGAGCTGTGTCCAGTCATGTTTTTAATATATTGATGAAGACTCCATTGCCTCTCTGGGAAATCTGATCTGTTACTTATAGATTAACATCACTGACTACTTACAGATAAATATATTTATCTGGAATAATGTGCTAAACTTGGGATTACTAAATAACTGAGTATGAATCCCTGCAGCACCCAACTGTGCAAGAAGCCTTCTTTTTTTATGGCTAAGACTGAGATAGAAGACATTTATTTTCTTATGGATTTTAATTTGTTATTTTTATGAGAATAGTATAAAGCAGATTTTCAGGAACCAAATGAAAAATTTCATATAACATGGAAATAAGCATTGGTCTTTCTGCATACCAACGCCAAATGTTATCACCTCTACACAGAAATACTGCCTAGAAAACATGCAGGTAACTTTCAGAAAATAAAATTACTTATTTGAGATTTGGTTGATGTTGGAAACTGATCCTACTTTAACTCAAACCACAACACTTGTATTTTGGCAGTTTGGACCGGAAGAGGAATTTCAGTCTGGCCAACATCAATCCATGTGAGGTGTATCAGATCAACCATCAAAGTTAAAATTTGTCTGAGAACATAAAGACAAGCTGCAGCTACAACCATAGTTTTAAAAGCAACTCAATCCTACCTACTCAGTTCAATAAGTGATAATCTATGACACATAAACTGGAATTGCAATTGACTTTGTAAGAATAAAGACCTAGAATTTGGTGTTGAACTTGTTTAGTCAAGTTTAATATTGTGTAGAACTTCAGTCCTTTGTACCCTCAATCATCCAAAACAGGCAGTAATTAAATATGTATTTCCTAAAAGGCTTCAAAAATCATCCCTTTGAGCCACTAACTGTGACCTTCCTGAAAAGTGTAACTAGGACTCCTAGCTCCTCTTGGTTAAAAAATATTAATATATATTTGTACACTGAGTAATGAAGAAATATTAAGTCTCATTGCTAAAGGACATTTCCTCTGATGCCATAATTCTCTGCCATAATGTAAATTACTAACAATTGTATTTTCTTTTGGTACAATTCAGTAGCTCAAGGAAAGCTGGTCACTACAGATTTAAGCTACAACAAAAGTCTCTTCAAGCTTACTCTGACAAGTAAGCTAACAGCTGTTTGTCTTCCAGATTTTAAATGGAAAACAAATCATAAATGAGCCAATATGTGGAGACTTGATAATTTGTCTTTTCCCGGGCTTCTTCCTGAATTTGACCCTATTCAAAGGATGGCATATAAAATCATAAAGAAAGTGACGTTGCTAGAAGGGAGACATAAAGAAAGAAAAAGCAATTACCAAATCTAGTAATGCATCCACTATGAGTTTAATTCCCTTTTCTTTAACATTTCTTCCTCAATTTAATTAGTCTCTCCTGAGGCTCACTGTCTTAGCAGCCTCTCCATGCAAAAGAAAAACTTGCTTGCCAAGGAAAATATGCCCGAAACTCTCAACTCTGTGTCTGTGAGACTGGATTCTTTAAATAACCCCCATGATAGCTATCACGTTCTCAGCCTGCAAAGTCAAATTATTAAACCTGACATCTCCACTACATCCAGCTGTGGCACAATTCATCTCTTCTATCTGAGATCTGCTACTCTACTTCGCAGACAATACAAATGCTGTAGCTGTGGATGACTAGTGTTTCCCAAAGGAGACTTACAGGAATACTATCAACTTAGATTTAATAGATGTACCAGACTGTATAAGAGTATCCTGGATATTACAAATCTTAGATTTCAGCACAATAGTCTTTGTTTTAAAAGGGGGATAGATTTTTTTTAATCAAAGTTTAAATGTTACTATATTAGTAATACTAACATGCTACTTTAGCAGTTTATGCTCTTCAGTAGTTGGTGATCCTTTCCAACACAAGAGGTGACTAATGAATTTTAGCAAGCTCATTAGGGACTGATTCTGCTGACCTTTTTCCAAATAGTCTTTGTATTGCCAGAAGGCACAAAGTCATAGTGCTTCTAATGGTTCTTGCCCTTTCAAACGTTATATCCTAACACCATACCCTGGGAGTGTCTCATTTTTTACTGCCTCAATTTCTACACAGAGTAGGAAAACCTTGAAAAATACTTGTGCCAGAGGCTCAAAATGTAAACATAGCCATTTTTTCTCAAGGAAAATATCAGATATGACTCTGAGGGAGCTAACTCCCAACTCCTGGCAATACTTCTGTACGTTGAGTAAAGCAGTCATATTGGGTTCCATGAGACACCTTCACGGGGTATAGAAGGATATATAAACTCAGGTTCCAATGACAAAGTGGCTGTCATAGATAAGACAGAAAAGCTGAAATACAGATCAGTTATTACTGCCCTGAGATGTTCTCAGTTTTAGGCAAGGTAACTAACTATAAAATTTTGCTGCTGCTTCTGAAATCAAGATGCTGCTTTGCTCACATTGCTGTATCCAACTGTTCTGTCTACTTGAGGGTCTGTGTAGCTGCAATAATTTTTTCAAAGCATTTTTGCTCCTCTTCAGTAGTTTATAAATGTAGCTACTTTACCTATCTTTTTTTGTCCTACATTCTTCAGTGTTGAATATGATGTTGCTTTCTTTATTTCTCACTTTCTCTCCATGAAGGATGTGTAACAGTTCCAAGCAGAAGCAACAATGAACAAATAAAGACCTCTTCTAGTATAGAATTTTATTTTCTCCTTGTGTCTTTCTTAAAGAAATGAAAGACAAATACTCAACTTTATATTTCATTTTTTCAAAAACAGGTTATTACATTTGACAGCAAATCAATAATGAAAGAGTCTGCATCAGTAGATGAACTCCATATGGCTATGTGCTGAGCATCAGGATGTTTCCAAGTATTTTGTACTAAGCACTCCATTGAACACAGTGTGTTAGTTTGGTAAGCAGGCAAACAAAAGTCTCTTATGCCAATCTTTCCGAAGTGCATAAAATACTTGCAGTTAAAATTATACAGCCCTCTTAATATATCTGTCTTCCATGGATGTCAAAGCTGTAGGCAATACAGCTCTTTACCAAGAAGTCAGCCGATCACTATCAATAGAAGTCCTTTATGTCATGACCCAGTTATTGATTCCTCTCTGGATCAGTTTTTAAATTGTTCACAGAACTTTCCTTTTTGTCTGAAATTCACCCTCATTCATCGGGCTCATTAATCTCTCTGCAGAAGTCTGCAAGTTCATATAAGAGTAATGAACCAGGTCTTAAATTTCACACCAGAATTATGCACCTAGAAATTATACAGAACATTTCTATAAAGAGAGGTCTCAAAACTACCACTCCTGATGGACTGTTTGGATTCATGACAAACTGTAGAACAGGGATGCTGCCCACAGAACTTTCCTGCTCCAGCCTGAAGGGAGAGGAATCTTAGTGTTAGGGGTGAAAATCTGTATACCAAGTACTTTCTCTACCCCTTAGGCACCATATTCATTCATGAAAACAACACAGGTTCATGGTAGATTTTTTCACAGTTATCATGCTCCTCAGTTGCAAGCAGAAGCAGAAACCATCCATCCTGCCACATACCTCTGTTAATAACTCTGATATGCAATCTTTGCATTTCAAGATCAAGATTTAAGGCTAACAGCTCTCCTCAGCATTGTTCTTATTGATTTGCATTTTAACTGTCTACAATTGTCAGTAGAAAGAACAAAGCCCAGATATAGAACTCTATCATCCACCTTGGCACCATCACTAAAGTAGCTGTATTCGTAAACAAACACTTCTCTTCATGCACAAGACACATAAAGCATAGTTCAGTTTACCATTTCAGTGTCCTAATGTATTACAGGAACAATTCCTTTTTCATCAGTATATACGGACAAGTTCCTCAGTATTTCCATATGCTGACAAATGTAAGCACTTTGAGAACATATTCAGTCAAATTTATACCAATGTGTACATTAAAATCAGTGGTTTCAAACACACAACCCTATATTGAAGGATCGGTGACTTACTTTCTAAGCTGACCTTGACCTACTGTCTGTCTTTCTGTGAATGAAGTAGAGAAAAAAAGATGTTTACATAATTGTTCTGGCATTACACACGGAAGTAACTGTTTGTCCTGTTCTACAGCATTAAAAAAAAAGAAACTTCAGACTTCTTAAGCCCGCAGATCCTCTGGCAGTGAACAGATGCTTTGGACTGAAATTAAAGTTTAAAACTTTTCATCTTCCCTTAAGCTTCCATGGTTTGATTCTCTGTGTTGGTCATTTTCTCCAGGAAACTTGGGATGACCTAGAATCCCAAGCCTATAAAAGCTTTACCGTAATGTATAGATCAGCACATAGCTTAGCCAGACATAAACCTACAGTTTCGGCCCCTGTGTCAGCAAAAGGGTTTGGAGCTTTCTTCAGTTTTACCAGCTATGTCTCTTCTGTTCTTCACTGTTGTGCAGACATTGGACTAAAATTATAATCTTCATGTCTTTTTAGCTCTTATCTTCTTTTCGTCTTTGTGCTTTATCCCTTCCTACAGAAGCTTGCTACAATATCTCATCAGCAGCGAGCCACATGGCCATGCCATGTACCCTTTAGGTCAGAAAAATCTAGCTAACAGCCAGTTGTCTGAATTTTTATTTTTTGAATAGTGTTTTCAGCAATGTTTAAGATGCTGTTTAATGTACTAATATAAATACATGTTTAATGCATATATTAACTATATAAGAATAAATACTAATATAAACATCAATATTTTGTTTAGTCTCTGTTTTCTATTTCTAGTTTTTAATTTTCAGGCTGTAAAGTCAGATAGCCCTAGACAGTCTTCCTCACTATTTGTGAAACGTATTTCTTGGACAGGCAGGGCTACGTGTGATGATAGAAGCCATCATCAGCCACTGAAACAGTGGGAAGTTTACAATCTCAGAAATGTGAGTTGTTAACACAGTCCATGCCCCTGAGACACGGTGTTCTGTTGTTGCTCATAAACCCCTTCTTCTTTTAAACAATGATTTTACATATTCAGTTTTGGCACAGATTTATTTCATTCTCACTTTTCAACTTCTGCCACTGATGATTTCATTTGGCTAAATTCTCAGTCCTATAGGAGTACTAGGTTTGTTTCAAAGTTATCCAGATTAACTTGCGGAGTTGTTAGGAGGCCTTTGCAAATTTCAAACTTCTTATAGAAGTGCCTACACTGACAGATCCTTTTATTATGTTTTTGGAGGTGAAAATAGTGTGGTTTGGTCTGAAGTAAAGAAATGGTCAGGAAATTACTGGTCCTGAAATGTTTACATTTGAAAAACAAAAAAAAAGTTTAAATCCCTGAGAAATTCATTTGTTTGAGGCCGGATGAAGGGAGCATAAGAAAAAAGAGTATACAAGAAAACAGAATGAAATAGTCAAGGATCTATATATACTACACAATACACAAGCTAAAAAAAATTAAAAAACCTAACGAATAAAAAGACACAATACAACCACCACACAAAAAAATCCAAATTCTCAGCTGAAAGTTATGCATGGTGGTATCTTGCCAGCACAGCCATGGCATTTCCTAATAGATTTTAGATCTGCATTCCAGTAATAATTGAAATTGTGTATAAGTATGTTTTCAGAGCAGTTTTCAGTCATCAAAATATTGAGCCATTTTATTCTTACCAGAATCAAGTAACAAAAATGGTTTAATAGTAATTCTTAATTCCTACAAATCCTCTTTAAAGATTATGAATTCCATATGAATTAAGTTTTTGGAAATGTGAATCACTTTCTTGTAAATCACCAAACCAATATCTTATCACAACATATCAACTGTAGAACAAATTCTAGGCATGACAACTTTAAAACTTGAGAAACTTGAATGGTGTCTTAAACCTTAATTTAAATTGGTTAGCTAGGCCAAAAAAAAAATCTGTCCTAAGTCTTGCTGTTCCAAAACTACATCTTTTTAGGAAATTTAAAATAAGGATATTCTTTCTTCAGGGGATTCATAATTGATAATTCTTGTATAATTTATCTTTGAAAAAGCAAATAGTGAAAGAATGAGAGTGACAACAAACTTCATGATACTATGGCACTCTTCCAATGCAGAGCAGGAGAAAGTGCTGTTTCTGGTTTCCTTCTTCTGTATCAAACACAAGATACCTCCTTCACTTTTCTACTTTCTAAAGAAGAAAGCTGTTGGCTATAAATGATTCATGCAGGAATAAAATAGGAAGATAGGTGGGGGCGGTAATGGTATTTCTCAGTTTAGAACTATTTTAGCTACCTCAGCATCTTTCCTACGTTGAATTCTTATCATTGAGCTTTTGAGGAATTTAGACTATGAACATTCCTCAATCTTGGTTGAACAAGTTTTTAATTGCAACTTTATGTTGTCAAGTGCTGTACATTTGACTTTAATTTTAAATCTTGAATTATATTCTGACCTCACACAAATCATTAGCGAAGTCACTACTAGCAACATCTGTGGTGCTGTGATTTTATTCTTGATGTTTTCAGTGCTACATCAGTGTTTTTTTCCATATTAAGCTCCATTAAATCCACTAGAAAAACATATGTTTCATTTGTGGAAGAGTCACTAAAATACTGTTCTTATCTTCTCTGTTAAAATTGATACGGTTGGACCTGAAAGAAGCCAAACACATAATCAAGCTGTAGGTTTCTCAGCCTGACAGGATCAAGGCCTTAAATCTGGCAGTCCTAACTATGCAACACATTCCCCCATGAAAATTTCTTTATATTACATAACTTTTGATAGCTATCACAAAATAAATCCAAACAAATACTAGGCATTAAGAAAGAGTATGAATATTATTTTTGTAAAACTTTATCAATAGAATGCTAGACTACAGTGCTTGACATCAAACTAGCATTTTATCCAAGCACAGACTACTCAAGATGCTTCAATGAGTATTTCTTAAATTTCAGTTGAGAAATATTTTTCAATTAATGCTTAGTTATAAAAATGTTTATATAGTTGCATATTTAGCAACTGGATTTATGCTGACCTTGTGTAAAGAATTGAAAAAAATGGATTAACCCTATGTCATTTTATAGCGTCAGGGGCTTGAGGGGGTAACAAATACTGGTCCAGGAGAAAAGAAGTTGTATCATTGCTTCATCAATATTATTAATAGAATACCCACAGACTCAAGAAGGATCAGAATTTCACCACAGGAATACAAATTTAAAACTCAGGTGAGAAGAGTAACAAGGGCATTCAAGTGAGGATGAAAACAGTGGCATAGCTCAGTTTTGACAGTAACTATCTCACTCTAAAAATAATTATAAAGAATATGCCAAGTGATTCACAGTGCTTAAACGTTAAGTAGTTAATTATATTCTATCAACACAGAGTAAAAAATGTTCAAGAATTCATTAACCCCACAATAAAGCCTTTATAAACTAGAAATTTTTAAACAGAATTAGTTTCAAATAAACAGCTCTTACTAGAAAATGTTATTTTTATTTATATGTATATAACCATAACTACTGGACAAAAGAGCTGAAATCTAAAACAACACTGCAATTTGCACAGACTAATAATTATTTAAATGAAAAGAAAATGTATCAACTCCTAATCTAATTATAGCAATTTTTTGGCACATTCCCCAGCAACAACCTTCTCTCTAAATTGGAAAGATATGGATTTGATGGGCAGACTGTTGGGTGGATGAGGAACTGGTTCAATAGTCACAGTCAGAGAGCATTGAACAATGGCTCCATGTCCAGATGGGGATCCATGACAAGCAGTGTCCCTCAGGGGTCTGTACTGGCACCAGCACTGTTTAATATTTTCACTGATAACAGAGACAGTGAGCTCAAGTGCACAGTCTGCAAATTTACAGAAGACACCAAACTGATCGGGGCAGAGGTCACATCATAAGGATGGGATGTCATCCAGACGGACATGGACAAGCTGGACAAGTGGGCCTGTGTGAACCTCAGGAGGTTCAACAAGGCCAAGTGCAAGGTCCTACACCTGGGCTGGGGCAATCCGCAGTTTCAATACAGGATGGGTGCTGAGAGCAGCCATGCAGAGAAAGTCTTGGGGGTGCTGATTGTCAAGAAGCTCGACATGAGCTGGCAATGAGTGCTCACAGCCCAGAAGGCCAACCGTGTCCTGGGCTGCATCAAAGAAGCATTGCCAGCAGGTCAAGGGAGGTGATTCTCAATCTCTTCTCTTCTGTAGTGAGACCCAGCCTCGTAAGAAGGATGTAGAGCTGTTGGGACAGGTTCAGAGGAGGGCTACGAAGATAATCAGAGAGCTGGAGCATCTCTGCTATGAGGACAGGCTGAGAGAGAAGATTCCAAAGAGACCTTAAAGCAGCCTTCCAGTATCTGAAGAGGGAAGAAAGCTGGGGAGAGACTTTTACAAAGGCAAGTAGTGAAAGGATGACGGTGAATGGCTTTAAATCAGAAGGGGGAAGATTTAGATTAGACATTGGGAAGAAATCAGGTCTCTTCCAACACAAATCCATAGTGACATGCTTTGTATGTGTTATAAAATGATAGTCAGTCAGACTAAGTGACAATCCAAAAATGAATGAAAATTGTTTGATCTTTTTTAGTTCTCTTAAAATCAGTATATGCATAGTATGTTCCACAAAGAATAAGGAAAATTTATGTGCATTCTCAAAATCCTGATAAGTACTAAGGGTATCAAAGCCAGCCTGCTTTTAAAGTAAGACAGATGGGATGGATATGTTATTTAATCTAGGGGAAGGGACAAAAGAGAAGAAGCAAAGGATGAGAAGAAGCAAATGGTATTGAATAAATATGGGACAGGAAGCAGGTTCACTTAAAGACACTATTAGGCTATCTTGGAAAATAAAGGACAATGGAGAAAGTTGTATAGATTTGTGGGGACTAGAGGACATTTAAAACTATAAAAACTATCTTTATAACTCCTTCTGGATTCCTATGTAAAAGAAACTGTTAAATACTCTCTACAATATGGCCATGAGTGATTTTTCTGCAGCATGTTTTCCCCGCTGGCCCAGACACTGATCAAAATGCATTCCAGCTTGTTCGTTTGCATCATTACTGAAAAAACAAGGCAAGGAAATAGCTTATGAAACGGTGGCTGACTATTAGATAGTGGAGTTCCCGGTGCAGATGAAATTACCATACCAAGTAAGATACAATGCATAGTATAAAAACTTTCTGCATTTAGAGATGATCTTACTAAAAAAAAAGTAGCTTATATACTAGCGGACTATCTGTCCTAGTTGTGGAGTCTCATTTCCAAATATATTTGAGGGTCAGCCTAAATGCAAGCTGGGGTTGTGATGCATTTTTTCCATCAAGATTCTCATATAAAACTAACTTTCATTAAAGCTTAAATCCATTAAACTTCCAATTCAGGCTACATTATATTTGCTTCTATCTCAAACAATTTTTTCTAGAAATTATGAAATACTGTAACTGTTTGCTAAAATATCCTGTTACATATTCCAGATTTGCATCTTTAGCATTGAAAGAGTCTTGAACTATAAAGCAGTCACATGAAGTCTTCCCGACATACGTCAAAACAAACAAACCAATCTCAAAACAAAACAAAATTTATTTTTGTTTTAAGAATATTGAAGAACTGTAGAATTTCTTCAAAGAGCTGAAAGATGCTTTCTGAGAAGTGCAATTTCTGTTCTGTTCAGCTCTTCTGTCTCCTCCTGTTTTCACTCTCTCAGATGCAGTGATTAACACTTGAATGGTACATGCAATAGTAGTCATCTGCAGGTTTACTCTTTAGTGGAAGGCAGAATATAAAACCAAATACATTACCTTACCATAACAAGTCTAGAGGAGTGTTCAGAGGAGGGCAACGAAGATGGTGAAGGGGCTGGAGCACAAGCCCTATGAGGAGCGACTGAGGGAGTTGGGGCTGTTTAGTCTGGAGAAGAGGAGGCTCAGGGGAGACCTCATTGCTCTCTACAACTACCTAAAAGGAGGTTGTAGTTGGGCAGGGGTTGGTCTCTTCTCTCAGGTGACCAGTGGCAGAAGCAGAGGGCATGGACTTAAGCTTCGTCAGGGCCAAGTTTAGACTTGATATGAGGAAAAAATTCTTCACTGAAAGGGTGATTGGCCATTGGAATGGGCTGCCCAGGGAGGTGGTGGAGTCACCGACCCTGGAGGTGTTTAAAGGGAGACTGGATGAGGCACTGAGTGCCATAGTTTAGATGATGGTTGGTGTTAGTGTTGGTGTTAGTGTTAGGTTATAGGTTGGACTTGATGATCTCAGAGGTCCTTTCCAACCTTGTGATACTGTGATACTGTGATACTGACATAAGTGTTCCAAAATGAAAACCGAATTACTCTGAATTAGCTTTTTTAAAAGAAAAACAATGTTGGAACGGATTAATTGACACTTGAGAAAAACAAGACCAATCCCTGTAAGCCACAGCTATATATATTAAGATACAGCCCTTAAAAACTTCAGCATTGAGGATGATGGCAAAACCAAGATGTAGTTTCAGTGAAATTAATATTTTTTCACAAATAAAATCTAGAGTTTTCTTATACTATTCAGCAGAGAATTACAGGCACAGAAATTTTAATGGTCATTATTCCTAGGTTTGAATTCCAAAGACTGACCACCTAACAAAAAATAATTCAAACTGAGCATTATGCAGAATTGATACACCTCTGTATTTCCTACCTAAGTCATTGACATGCCAGGAAAATACTGTTTTGAGAAGTCGCAGTCATCAACATGAATGTCTTCAGACCTTAAGTTACTTTATCCAAGTGAGATCTCCAATCACGAGGGTATTGCTCAGAAGTACCAGCATCACAGTCTTTTTGCCCTCAATTTATTTTTATGGAAGCAAGTACCCACTTGAAATCTAGGAGAATTCTAAAATTTTTTTCACTATATTCTTCATGAAATTTCAAGCCAAAAGTGTTAAATTTAATATTAGCGAACATATAATTTCTTTCAAATTTTTACATTCACAATATCAGCACCAAATTTTTACAGTACTCAGATTTTGGACATGCATGATCTGCTAATTGCTACTATATAAAAATATACCTTGCTTTCTAAATTACATTAATTTTCCTTCAGAATATCCCATTCAGTCCACTAACCTGATTCATGTCTTTTTTCTCCTCTGTGGTTTCAGATAATGAGGAGGGATCATTCTACACCGTAATTATTCTAATTTCTCAAACTTGCTTTTTCTATATCTGGTCTACACAGAAAATGTTAAAGTAAAAAAGGACACAGCAGAAGTTCTACTGGTAGGCTAACCAACAGTTTTCTGCTCTTCTTAACCTTCAGTCAACAATACAGTTTGCTTCTGGGTCCATTTGAATCAACTGTTCAGCTTTTGTTAATATCAATGTGCATTGCGTTAGGAGACATTTTCATGTTTTAACACTTGAAGGGCAAATTTAGAGGTCACAGGATAATAAGAAAAATATGTAAAATATTTAGTATTTTTTGAATATTAATTTTTTTAAAAAAATTTTGAATACTAATTTTGTGCTGTTTTCTTTGTGGAACAAATTGTCTGGGCTATTTCATTTTGAGAGTACAAATAAAGAACACAGTCTAATAAAGTTCATGGGCAATAGATCTGAGCGCAAACTTTTAATTAATTATATTTTTTAAAGTATACTGAGAAGCACATTGCTATTTTAAGCTAAGCACTTGAGATTTGAATGGTGATTCTCACATGTTACTAAGATATAAGGCATTACTATGATTGTGTAAATATGCTTTGGTATCTTAATGGTAATATGATAACACAGCAGTGCCTCAGGCATTATTTCACACACACTGTAGCCCTCCTTCCCTTTAGCAGTATTTTACAAAGAAGAAATCTGAAGGAAACACATTATGTGATGTGTAGAAAAAAAGTTAAAAGTAAATAACAAATAGTGTTTTAAAAACCACAGAAAAGCCCTAAAAGCCTTCATCAAGCTTACCTCAGGTAACCTAACACGTTTCCTTTTCTCATAGATTCAAAACTCATTTTGCCATTAGTGATTATAGTATAGGCATGCATCTGCTACAGGTTTGAAAATCCGATTCTCTATTTGGAGTCCCATCTCAAATGTGCAGTGTTTTGATACTTAAATATTTCCTTTTACTGACAATTGGAAGTGTTATTGCAGTTTTCTAAATATATTTAATTTAAAATGGTCAAAGTAGTGTCAGGAGTCTTAAAGAACTTTTTACACAATAACTAAAAAGAATAAATTCATTTTAGAAAAGCATGCAGTGTATAGACTAAAATTCTGAAATGGTGAAGTACAATTAAAAAAACATGAAAGAATGCAACTAAACATTAACAGAGAGGAACAGTAGACATAATATCTCTCAAAAAAACTAATGCTTATTTGTTCCTAAAGCATTATTGGAATAACACTCAAAAGCCATTTTTAAAATTGCATTATTCTTATTAATCAATTATAAAAATAATGTTATTTTGATTGCAGGTAATTTTCCATTATTATAATCTCCAGTTTACTACATCTGGACCAGTACATCATAGTTGCTATTACAATTAAGCTCAAATTTTATTTGTTCAGCATTGAGTTAAAGTGGTTGAAAATGGTCTTAAGGAACAAACTGTAGAAAATTCAATAACAGCTTTGTATTTGCAGTATAAAACCTAAATTCAGCAGATCTTTAAATCACTAAAGCATTGTGACATGACAGTTAAGAAATGCTGAGCCACAGACTGATCAAACGAGTCATTCCTGGAACAAGGGTCTGTTTGTCTGATATACAGTACCTTACTACTGAGAGGATGTGGAGTAGGTGGACACTAGGATGCACACAGTGAATACAAGGTAATTCTTATTTGCTATGAGTTGGGAAAGGCAATGCAGTGGAAAAATACAAGACAGGGAATGAGAGACAGAAGGCAGACAAACTGTCAGTGAGGGTAACAATTGCATAGATCTTTGAACAGCAGAAACTAACAGCAAAGATGCAATATTAATTTATTTTAGAAAAGCATCATTTCAAGATATACGGAATGAGCACAAATGAAAGTAAAATACAGAGTGATTGGTTTCTCTTTTTCTGCAGCCAACCTTTATAAGAAACTTGACCCATTGGTAACGAAGTCCTGCTTGTACAAAAAGCTGAGTTCAGGGCAGTACTGACTGTTCTGTATACCAGGGCTAAATGACTACTGTGGAAATTTCTTACAAGTATCACTTCACAGAATTTATCATTTGCAAGTGCTTAAAATGAAACATAATGAAGGTATCCAAACACCAGAAATGTGCAAAAGTATTGTATCGTATACCATATACTATTTTCTTTGCTACACATGGTCTGGTCTCAAGTAATTAGTTATTTATAGTTGTATAATTTTTATTGCAACATGACTCTGATGCACATAAATGCTTTATCATTCTCTTTAATGCACTCTACTGCTTATTAATAACTTTCATCCAAGTTTCAAGATTGCTTTCTGTCACGTGATAGTAATTTCAAATAGAAGCCTGAGATCTGGAGAAAGCAAATGTGCTCAGGTGATAAAGACATTTTTTTGCTAATGGACATTTACTGGTTTGATGTATTTTGATGGGTTTTTTTAGAATGCTGAAATGACATTAAAAATGCCACAACTATCATTTCTCTCAAGGGACACTATTCCATAACGTGACAGAAAAACATAAAAGAAATGGGAAGAACATGCAAAAAAAAAAAGTGTAATGAAGTGGTGCAGGAGCACAGATCTGGTACAATCCTCTCAGAAATATGAAGTCTGAAGAAAATTTATTTAAAACTGATTAAAAGGGATTCATTCTTGAACAACATCTGTAGCGCTGACTACTAAAGAATTGGTCTGACCAGAAAAAATGGTCAAGAATATGATGTTTAATAAAAAAATTGAGATTTTTTTTACATTGAAGGAAAAATTATATCTTATGTCAAAAAGAAAGCAAAAACATGACAAGCGCTGTAAAGTTAAGAAACACAGAAATATATTTCTCAGTAGCCACTTCTGAGTAGGATGATGCTTTGTATAATTTCGAGTTAACTCAGAAAGAAAAGGCATATGTAAATCTATACAGGAAACACTTGAGATACACCTCATTCAGCATAAAAATGAAATGTGATCAATACACTCTTTAAAAGGGAATGCAAGAAGAATGAGAACAAAAAGGAATTTATGATTGGTTAAAATCTGAAGTAGTCCAGCATATTTTTGATGGAGTGGAGGAGACGAGGCTTATGATGTGTAGACAGTGTTCTGACATAAACAGAAGTTTTAAAGAAACCAGAAGAATAAGGGAGAAAGGGGTTTGGAATCAAAACCAGAAATCTACCTAAACTGCATACACAGTTGTGGCAGAAAACACATGTAAGCTTATCTTACATGAAAAGATGCAAGAAAGGGAATAAACAATATCACATTGCGAATTTGCAAGCAGGGACAAACTACGTCACCTGCCATAATGTCATTTGTTGCATTAGTGAGGATAAATAGCACAAAATATTTTTTACTTTTAAATTGGACAGAGATGTATATACAAGTATTCTGCCAGGACAAATTTAATTGATATTAAGAGTAAATAAGAGAAACTGTGAGAAGATATTAGTGATATTTAAATGAAGAATAAACTAGAAAAATAATGTTCATAAAATCACACCAGTTGGAATGCACCTCTAGAGGCCATCAGGTCCAATTCCTTGCTTAAAGAAAGGTCATCTTCCACCAGGTTGCTCAGGTCCACATCCAGTGACGTTCTGAATACCTCCAGAAGTCAAGATGTCACGGTTCAAAAGTTCCTTAAGCACCTATTCCGGTATTTCACCAGTCTCATGTTAAATAAATAGATTTATCTTACTATGTAATCCAAGTTTGTTATTGCAACTCGTGTCCACTAAACCTCCTCTAACTTTGTACTACCAAGAAAAGTCAAGCTCTGTGTTCCCAAAGACCACCTGAACTCAGGCAGTCATAAACAGCATTAAGGTCCCCAAAAGCCTTAAATAAGCCCTAGTCTCCTCAGTGGCAGCTTGTAAATCTTGCGCTGCAGCCCCTCGAGTACCTCGATGGCCAACCTTTTCTCTTACCTTGGGTATGTCAATGTTTGTCTTGTACTGCGGAGCCCAAAACTGGACCCAATACCTGACATTCACCCTCACAGGTGTTGAACAGAGGAGGAGTAATTCCTTCCATCTCCTAGCAGTGTCACTGCTCCTACAGTGCTGGATGTTGCTGGCTTTGACTGCTGTCAACTATGTGGTGGTTCCTGTCACAGCACACTGGCCTTCAGGGTCATTTCTGCAGAGCTGGTGCCCAGGAAAGCAGTACCCAGTGTAGAATTTTCAGAGCAATACCAGAGAAAAAAGTTACCATTGCACTAACCTGTGTCTTCACAATGGCAGGATTAAAGAGCTGAGGGAGAAGTTCACATACATCTCGCAATGCATAAAGACTGTCAACAGAGGAATACCACATTTCAAAACGGACATATTCAGCAGCTGAAAGATCAGAACTGTATCAGTATTGGTAACTAAAAATACTAGAGGTGAAACTGTAGCTTATGAAGAGAACTAACTTAAAAAGGAAGATACTTTCAGAGAGAAGGGAAGTATAGATCAATAAATGGGGAGAGTAAATATTTATTCCTATGACCTGATGAAGCAAGTGACTAGTGTAAACCACAGCAAATATTTGTGCTCAATTAACCTCTTTTACAGAGAATACTCATCTTGAAGTTCTGACTGCGAGATGAGGGCCTCAGTTGTGGGTTGGGAGAGGAACTTGAGCAGCAATAGACGGCAGGACTTATTATTGTCATTTTTGTTTACTGCAGTAAGGACATTGAGGAGGTACATCCTTTATTCCTAGCATTTTTTACTTGTATGTCAACTTTTCAGAATGCAACAGCTGTTATAAGACCCAATTGGACTGCATACAAAATTTGTCCTAATACTAAGTATGAATTGGAAGTAGAAAAGCATTACTCCTGCCCATATGCCAGGAAATCTCCAGCCATGTCCTCCCTTTACTCTGCTAAGAAGTTCTTGAAATATTTTTTAAGCAAAGGATGGCAAAATTATTTTCAAATATGCCAATTAAGTGATGTTTAATTTCTGCATGTATTTTCTCCATGGTAATAAAGCCAAAGCACTGAGTAAGTACTACATGTTAGGTCAAAAGTCTAATATCCAAAAGAATCTGTTTTAATCACCATCTGTAACATCTAGCTGTGACATCCTTAACATACTGCTGAGAAATATATGAGTTCATGCATTACCCTATTTGTAAGCCTTGTAGCTAAAACTGAAAAAAATTCTACTAAATTCTTGCATTTGTTTTGCATTTGAAGCTATCATTCACTTGACAGATTCAGGGCAAGGATGATTAAAATGTTCATTCACCTATTTGAATATATTATATATAAGCAAAATAAAATATGCACAAATTCTCTAGGCATATGATTGGGAAGGAAGACCTGACATTTTTATTTATTAGCACCTTTTATTTTCCACTTAAATCTGGGGTAAGGAAAGAGAATATACTCTGGGTAACTTCCAGTTCCGTGATGACACATTTTGTAAGGTGTTTCCAAGATGAAAAAAACATGATAGCTCCACTAAATATTAAGAATTTTAGAAATTAATGTTCATGCATTTCAAAAAGTACCTGTCTTGCTTGTGTGTTTTTACAGGCATGGTTTTAACAGAAGAGTGGTACTCGCAGCCAGATAAGCAGCAATGTGGTCACATTAGCAAGTTTAAAGTTCAGTTTTCATCAGTTCACTTCATGTTGATGGATATGGATATGGATATTAATGAGACAAAAGCCGGAAAATCACTGCAGCATCTAAGCAACTTTCTAAGGAACTGGAGAGTGAGCTGGAAAAGAACGCTTTAAATTCTGTTTGACTCATATCTGTCCTGTAAAATACAATACATTCTAAAAAACAGAAGAAAATGCTTCTGTCTAATTATTAAAATATTTGTTACAATGTCACATTTCAAATAAAATACACTGATATACAGAACAATATTTATTCTTTTGATGGGCATCAGGAACATTACTTCAAATCAATCAGGAAAAGTGACACTAAAAAAATTATAAAAGCAGCAAGAGAGTTTTAACTATTTTTAGTCTTATAAAAGGGGAAATGTATGAAGGGATAGAGTTAAGGGGTAGCGAAAAGCAAGTGATTTTAAGTGCTTTCCATCATATGTCAAAATACTAAAGTAAGATTTCAGCTAGGTCATTGGTATGATGACTTCAAAAAGATTTTGACGCGGAAATCACTGGAAAATGTCAACAACTGCATGTCAAGCTACTCAAGTAAGAAAAGCAGTAAAGAGCTATATTATTATATTAAATAAAAAGCAGAAATGTCACCTGTGCAGTATTGTAACTTAAACAACCGCACAATGTCCTCCCTTTGCTATGAATTCTGATGCTCAGTTGTTTGTAACTTATTGCTTCATAATTGAGCTAATAGAAAGTATAGGAGGGAAAAAACGTTCCAAAGTCAGTGCTGATGTAAAAAGACTGACTCAGCTCTCTTGATTTCATTTGAGTTCATTTCACTTGCTTCCAAATGAAAGCAGCCCAATATTCTTAAAAGAAATGATAATCAGATCATTAGTCTTTATCCAACAGATGTTGACAATTCAACAGTGACTATTTTTTAGAACAGTATGTTTAAGTTTCAGAAGCTCCCTTTTTCCAGGAAGGTTAATTACTCTAATGTGTTTATCTGCTTCACCATCACTAATACCCAATGTCACATGGCAATATCACATTAAAAATAGGGCAGATTAAACAAATCTCTACTTGTCCTGTAAAAATATTGGTTGTGGTTTAAAATGCACTTTCATAAGTATGCCATTAATGGCTTGTCTTCTAAAACATTAAGGCATATGTAACTACAGTATTATGTTCCTCATAAACCCTAAGGCATTGTTGAAAGAAGATAAAACAACGATTTAATTCTAGCTGCTATTGGCTAAATTTAAATGTGCACTGAATAGATACGATCAAAATTTAGCAACGCTGAAGATCTGCTTATGCAAAGCAATATGCATGTGCTAAGTTCTGCTGCAGTTTATCTCTGCAGTTTTCATGTTTAACATCATTCAACAGGAAATAAAACATACTGGTATGAAAAACAAGATAATTTACAGAATACCTTAACATTGAACTCTATGGTAGGAGGGAGCTCAAGAGCTTGCAGGGCTTATTGACAAGCCTTTAAACTAGATGTGAAGGGGGAGGGGGATGAACACATTAGGTTTAGAATCACGGGGTGCTAGTATGGGCCCCCCACCTGCTCCCCCGGGGTCTGCTGGGGGTGCAGCAGCACAGCTGAAATCTTGTGGCGATGAGCTGAGGGCTCCTGAGGCAGCAAGAGCCAACAAAAAAACCTCCATGGAACACTTTAAGGGAAATACAGGGTGTTCTACTAAGAAGGTGATGTGGCCAACAGCCCAAATGAAGTGCCTCTACACAATTGCATGCAGCTTGGGCAACAACCCAGAGGAGCTGGAAGTTACCATGCTGCTAAGAAAGCTACAATCTGGTTGCAGTTGCTGAAACTTGGTGGGACGAATCTCATGACTGGAGTGTGGCTATTGATGGCTACAGGATGTTCAGAAGGAGAGAGGGGCAGGAGGAACAGAAGCATTGCCTTCTATGTAAGGAAATGGAAGAATAACCATGAACAAGAAGGTTTATGTGTGAGAATAAAAGGCCAAGGCAACAAAAAGAAGCTGGCAACTGGTGTCTATGACAGGACACCTGATCAAAGGGAACCTGCTGATGAAGCCTTCTTCCTCTAACTACAGGAGGATTCATGCTTGCAAGATCTCATACTTTTGGGGAACTTCAACCACCCTGACATCTACTGGAAAAGCAATACAGAAAGCTTTAGGCAATCCAGAAGACTACTAGAGTGCATAGAAGATACCTTCTTAGCCGAGATATAAGAGGATGCAATACTGGTTCTGACGGTCACCAACACTAGTGAGCTCATCAGCGACGTCAAGATTGGAGGCAGCCTGGGCTGAAGTGATCATGCATTGGTGGAGTTCAAGGTCCTTAGGGATAAGGGACAGGTGAGGAGTATAGTCAAGACCCTAAATTTTGGGAAAGGAAACTTCCAGCTCTTCAAGGAGTGAGTCAGTAGGACTCCCTGGGAAATGGTCCTTAGGGACAAAGGAGGAGAACAAAGCTGGCAAATATTTAAGGATGATTTCTATAGAGTGCTCAGTCCCAGATGTAGGACATCAGGCAGGGAAAGGAAGAGACCAGTGTGGCTGAATCGAGACCTGCTGGTCTAACAGCAGAGCAAGACGGAACTCCACAGGCAGTGTAAGCAGGGACAGGGAACCTGGGAAGTGTATGGGGACGCTTCCTAGTTAAGTAGCGATAAGGTCAGGAAGGCCAAGGCACAGATGGAGCTGAATTTGCAAGAAAAGCAAAGAACAGCAAGAAGGGTTTCTACAGGTACATCAATCAGAAAAGGAAGGTTAAAGAAAGTTTACCTGTGCAATAAACAAAATGGTGACCTCATAACAATAGACAAGGAGAAAGCTGGGGTAATCAACAAACATTTCTGCCTCAGTCATTACTGAAAACCCCTTTCCTTACCACCTCCTGGCTCAATGGACAAGATGGGGATCGGGGGGGAGGACACTCCCTCCCACTGCAGGGGAAGATCAGGTTCATGAACACCTGAGGAACCTGAACATATACAAGTCTACAGGACCTAATGAGATGCATCCCAGAGTCCTGAGGGAACTGGATGATGTGGTAGCCATGCCACTCTCCATGATATTTGAAAAGTCATGGCAGTCAGGGGAAGTCCCTGCTGACTGGAAGAAGGGCAATGTTGTGCCCCTTTTTAACAGGCTAGTAAGGAATACCCTGGGAAATACTGACCTCTGTGCCTGGGAAGATCACGGAACAGATACTTCTGGAAGCTATGCTAAAGCACACAGCAGACAGGGAGGTGATTCGAGACAGTCAACATGGCTTCACCAAGGGCAAGTCCTGCCTGACCAATCTTGTGGCTTTCTATGATGGGACAACCATATCAGTGGACACAGGAAAAGCAATGGATGTAATCTATCTGGACTTCCGTAAAGCTTTTGACACAGTTCCCCACAACATCCTTCTCTCTAATTTGGAGGAATATAGATTTACAGGGTGGTCTGTTTGGTGGAGAAGGAGTTGGTTGGATGGTCATATTCAGAGAGCATTGGACAATGGTTTGATGTCCAGACAGAGACCCATGACACGTAGTGTCCCTCAGGGGTCTGTACTGGCACCAGTGCTGTTTAAGATTTTCATTGACGATATAAACAGAGGGATCGAGTGTGCCTTCTTAACTTCATATCAAAGATGATGAGTACTGGGCTATTATGTCAAGAGGAAGATCTTGGGGGATGAGAGTTTCCTGAGAAGAACAGCTTAATACTCATCTATGGTCAAAGAAGTAAATCATACGTTGGAAGTCATTGAGAAATAAATAAATACCAAAATAAACATCACTGCGGTACTAAAACTGATGGCTATCTTGGACCTTAAATACACAATTTTGCCTAAACTGGAGAAAGAATACTCAACACTCAGCAAGAGTTGCTTTCATACATCTTTTGACCAGTATTATTCATAATCAGAAGAGTCAGACTTGCTAAATATAATACTAGATTCCAATTTGAAACACAGGAAAATAATTAACTATGCAAGTCAATGAAAAATTGAACTCAGTGATTATGCTCCTTACTTTTTCCATTTCAAATACTAATTTCATTAGTTTTATTTCAAAAATAACAAAATTAAAGCAAATATTCTAAAAAAGCAGGTAGAATTTACAAATTTTTACAAAACCAAAACAGCAGATTACCAGTACCGGTTTCAACAAGAGAAAAAAAAGCTCAAGGTTTCTCAGAACAAGACAAGCTACATTTCTGCAGATGCATTTAATCACACGTGTCCATATAACTTTGATCTTAGCTTGAGCCTCTAGACACTAGGAGGTATAGAAAATAAATAGTAACAACTACTAACCTTGCAGGTTACAGTGACATCTTAGTCGAGTGAGCTGGAATGCAGATCAAGTAATTAATGGCAGTTATAAATTTCATTACGGTAGTCCCTGCAAACCCCAATTGCACACATGTATAAAACTGTGCTGGTATAAAACCAGTCCCTGCTCCAAAGAATTCAAGACCTAAAAGTTAAATAAGGCATAATAAATGGCCAAAATAGAGTTTCTGGCTCAAAGGTTAGCCTGAAACATGAATCAGCAACAAAACATGAAGTTTAGCAGCGTGAGTGGAGACTCAGATTTCTTCTTACATAAAAATTAGAAAGAAAATAAAATCTGTCAGAGAAATGGTGTCAGAATCAAAATGGTAATTATTCTGCTCTTGAAAATCTGACTGCTTTCAGATACTGCCAGTACTCTTCAACACCTTTTCATTGCCTTTGTTTTTCCTGACAGCCGTGTGACACCCTTGCAATAACCTCCTCAGCACCACAGACTGTGTGTTTTGAGGGTACTATACTGCAGTAAGAGAAGCATGGATTATGATAGCGTCCCTCTAAGTACCCTTCTCATAGAGTACCTAGGGAACGAGACATCAGAGTAGGAACACTACAAGCAGTTTACGTTTTCAAAAACCAAAGCGGTTGTGAAAAGGCTAGGAAAGTGACTACATTATGTGGCATGACAGGGATTTAAAAGACAAGTACAAATGAATGAGAGGAAGAACATGAAGTCTGATGTGAATACTGACAGGGACTAACCATGTTGATTTGCCATCAAAACCTTCACTTCTGTCCACTGCCATCTCTTTGCATTGCAGGAATAATTTGCCAAACTAGGATATTTTAAACACATACTAGAGAACACTAGAAAACAGAATTGTTATTTATAGCTGGGAATTCTTGTACCAGAAATATGACTGATTTTTTTCTGGCCAGGGAACACAAGAGCACATGATCTGTTTGTTCATTTAAAATGAAGACCAGCTTAACTGTTTGTTCCAGGAAATGAATAATTGTTTTCAGAAATAACCCAGTAAATAATTCTTACTCAATAAATTTGGGAAAATGCCATGTAAATAGTCAACAGGGAAAATCACTTTTGACTACTTAATCTAGAGGAAAACTCAAATAATCTCTTTGTCAGAATCATTAAGTAAGCAGATATGCTTAACACTATGAAAAGATTGCTCTTCAAATAGCAGTAGGTCCCATCTCATCTATTAGTTTTGTGTCTGGGTAACTCCAAATTTGCACTCTAGTGTACCACAGTCAGGCATTAAATAAGGAAACTAGCATTTCTGGAATAATTTACAAATGAGGAAATTAGCATTTCTAGAATCAGGTACATTTACTTGAGGAAGCAATAAAGAACTCATTAATTATTCCACGTGGAAAGAGAATTTCTACTAAAATGCATCCCAGGTAATACCAGACTACGATATAATAGTATGACGGTAGGGATGAAAGGTAATTTGGAAATCTACGCTAATGCTACTAAGGCGTTGTGAATGTCCCAAGTATGACTGGAAGACGAGTTTCGGCTTGTCTCAGGCAGAGGAAAGTATGTGGACACTTCCCATGAGGCGGTCTCTAAATTTTGCACATCTTTTTCCCATGATGCACACAAGTTATTCATCTTTTTTTAAATTATAATCTAAGCATTGCTTAGAAAATTCCTTATGGCTAATTTCAAAATCAGAAAATTCCTTATGGCTAATTTCAAAATCATAAAAACATGTTTCCTTTCTCAGAATAGTGGTGTATGTTTTGAAGTCAAAAAAAGTACAAAAAGTGAGAGTGTTCAGCAAAATTCTGAGATAAAATTTCTTTACTTATGCATACTAAATGGAGTGTATACTATTTGAATAATTATCAAAATTAACACTATTTTGTAAATTGTAATGTGCTATAGATTAGTTATGTGTTAGATAGACTAATCTAACAAAACTCCTTTGCCTACAGAATGATACCTACTTTTCGCTCTTCCTCACCCTCCAATGAAAACTACAGTATTTCCTGGCTTGAAAATAAGTGAACAGCCACAGTTGTATTTCTTATGTTTCATTTGTTGTTAGTCTAGAAAAACAGAAGTCTATGTTTTTGTGATACACTCATGGAGCAGAATATTGGTGGAAAAAAAAATAACTCTGACACTAGTAAATTACTTGCACTGCTCAAAATTGTTGCCAGAACCTGACCTTGTGTTTCTTATTCCTTATTAAAAATGTGCATATAATTAATGTATAATATCTCTATTTCCACTGAGAGGCAGTAAGCCTTATCTGTGCCATTCCATTTACTCTACAAGTAAAATTATCAGGAAGCATGTATTTCAGCTGCTGGTGTACCGGGATATGTTTTCTGTTAATTGTTCTGTATTGCTTTATAATTACGCTTGGTTTATATAGTTTGGTCTGTAATTAGTAATTTTTAATAGACCAAATATATTCAGTCTAGCTTGTAATACTGCTTATAAATAGAAATATCATATGTCTGAATGTGTTGAAAAATTCCTTTACAGTAAACTAAATTTAAGGCCAATGGGATACCCTCCATTTGCCTCTCTAGCAGCCAACAACCTTGGGCAGAATCCTGCTGCATCTGAAACAATGTGACTTCCAACATCAAATAAAGTATTTCAGGTAGCAGTATAATGCAATTAATGAACAAATATAGAATGCCATTTGATGCAAGTTTTCTTAAGAACTTGTCAATGGATTGTATAAGATGTGAATGCCTTGTCCTACTTAGCCAAGACAAGGGCATGGATTGCATTATCCATTATCATATGAAAACTGAAGCAAGTCTTTGTTGCCTGGTCTTGCAATCGAACAGTACTACTTGTGATATTAGCCTTTTCTCATCTTGCAGTCTTATGATACTGAATATAAGTTGATTATTAGCATAGAATGTCATCATTTGGAGGCTTAGATTTTGCTTAACCATTTGGATCAGGAAACACTAAAACTAAATGTTATGATTCTCTCTGAATGAGCTAATGCAATTTTTTTAGCTACTTCCATGAAAATACTGATGAATTTATTCAGTTTATTCATATTCATTTCCACGATATCAAAACACATAGATTTTATTTCAATTATTGGAAAACTGATGAATTATGAAGTTCACAACTGAAATATTTGTTGTGACAAAATCTAGCCTTATGTATTAAATGTCTAATAATACCAAACTATATTTCCCCAATGCTTTCATGTTGCTGTCTTCAGGAACAGCGTCCATTTTATTAATCAGAAAAATATCCATCTTAAGTTACTGCATTTCAGGATTATTTAGCAGCTTAATAAAGAAGTCAACCGAGCTCAAGGTTAGACAAATTACTGAACTACTAAAAAAAGTTCTTACAACCAGTAACTAGTACTTTTTAAAAAAACAGACACAGTCAAACAGTGTTGCCCTCTCTCACTGACTCTTACCAGTTCTAAGCCAAAGAACTTATGCTTCCACTCCATCCCGAACTCCATAGCAGTGGAGCTTAAGCAAAATGTAGCTGAAACACAAGCCAATGGTAACTCCTACCGTCCAATGCAATAGACATCCCCATGAATATGAATAAGACTGTAGAGAAAAATAAATGAAAACAGGAAGATAAAAACCAGCATGGCATAAAAACATTAAATTTCTTTCTGTTATAATAATGAAACAACAAAATTTAAAACAGTAAAAGCATGAAGATTCAAAGGCAACCTCCAATTAACAGCAGAGAGAGATAAAGAGATAAAATGAAATCTAAGAGTGAGTACACATTTCTCATTACATCCATGGAAGCATCGGCTGGAAGCACTCCAAGAGATCAGACTGTCTGAAGGTAGGATTACCTACACCTACAGCATTTACCTGACCTGGTTAGACCCAGAACAGGATCCCGTGGAATATCTCTGGTTATGTATGTAAATCTCTGAGGCACTATTTATTTCCTAAGGCTTTTTTTTCCAGCCAGATTAATTTCCATTCAACCACACTTAGATAACACAATCGTGTCACCTTCTGTTTCACACAGATGAAGTGTACTCAAATGCAATTTAAAAGAAAATCCAAAATAATACCTAGATGACGATACCTAGTGTCAAGCAGAAGACAAGCAAGTAGAAATTGACTGAATTTAAAGTGTGTTGGGTTAATAAATACATCATCTAACCTTAAAAAATGAAAATTTTAGTTTTTCGACTTTACCTAATTTTCAGTGTTAACTGACATCAAGTCAGAACTAAAAATAGAGCAGAGAGCATACTTCAGCACATTTGAGAAATACAACACAGTCATGTGGTGGCAGGGTTGTTGTCACTTTAAATGAAATAAAATCCAATGGGGTTATGTACATGATATAAAATCTAAACTGCTGTACAAATTTATGATGGGAAAAGTCCCACTAAAGTTGCTGCCTATTTGATGGTGATAATAAAACTTCAAGGTATATAAAGTTTTGCCAGAGCACATACAGCTTAGAGATGACTTTCGACTTGGAAGGGTATCTATTTCCTCTAATTCTCTGAAGGGCACTGTAGGTCTTCTCAAAGTGGCCCTACACAAACTATTGGGAGTCAGCATTTCACAGAATTAATTAAGGAGAATAAGTAGCATTTTGTGATGATGGACATTAGCCCCTGTTTCAGGCTGATAGGCCTGCCTCTAACTCACAGGCCATATACCAGAACCACTATAGTACAGATCGCACTAAATGGAAGTATCCTACACTATTCTGACCTTTGTGTTTTATATTATTTATCCAACCACATCTGGAGAAACAGCTTCCAGGATGGTTTTGAATTCTGAAACAAATTCCTTGGCACAATAGGTACCATGAGTTCTCCCTAAACATAATTTCTATGGTAATTTTTGTGCTTACCATATAATTACCTTTTTACTGTTGCATAGAGCAGAGATGGTATATAGTCCTTAAGATCAGAAATGTACTAAATAATGCATGCTGTAATTGAATAGTAAAAGCCAGGCAGCATCAAAATTGTTCCAGGCAGTATAATGATTTTATCTGTTCCTGAAAATGAGTCATTATATTTCAGCAAATTCATGGTCACCAATCATAGTCTGTATAAAAATCTGTTCTGGTTTTACGTGACTCAGCAGTAGATCTGATAAAAAAATTGAAAAAATATTTTGTATTGGGAAACATAATTCTTTGAAAATGAAGGAACACCATTTCTTCCAAATGTTTTCTGGAGGTGGAGCAAGAAGAAAGTTAAGGAGTTCAAAAAGTTGAAATATTCTGTCTGAATTAAAACTAAAAGATAAAAACTCTCTAAATAACAATGCAAATGAAAAGTAGAGGTGAGATCAGATGTTTTTTATTTTTTCAAGCTAAAATACTCTAGATCAATTCAAGAATACTATTCTTGATTCTTCCTGTTGGTAAAATTGACGTTACCATACTTTGTTCTTTATTGAAGTAAAGAAAGATGTCAAAACTATAAAGTTCTTCACAAAACACAATTGCTGAACAAAACATTGCCATGCAACTGTAGCTGCTGTTTAAAGTCACAGCTGAAGCAGCTGAAGCAATTCTCCTTTTTTTGTAACTGCAGGCTGAAGAAATCAGCTGGGCGTTTTTCTGACTTTTCAAAGTTGCAAATATACTTATAGTCTACCTCTTTTATACCAGCAATCAAATAATGTCAAACTCCATGGAACCGAGAACACTTGCGAAATTATAATAATTAAATTCACCTGGATATCAGTTTGCTTAGATATGAAAGGCTATTAGCAAGAAAGCATTCTATGACAACATATATGAAAAACTTTACAGTGTTTATTAATGATAGAAACAGAATTATTAAAGTGCTTGGGCATCAACTATTTACTCAGCAAAAAGCAGTTGGTTTGTAGTACTCTTAATTTTATCTTTTCATGAGCTGCCAGCACTGATAACTTAAGAGCAACTGCTTTCAACTTTTCTGTCACCGGTGGTTATAAACAAGGCTCAAGAAGGCAAATGGAGAAAAGTTATTTTACAGTGGAAATAAGATAGAAACATCAGCACAGAAAAATTATTAAACATATTAATTTCAAGTTGATATGGAAATTTTGGAATAAGACGCAGACATAACATCGGCTTATCTTTAGGAATGAGTAGAAAAGGTTCTCTTCAGCCCAAAAGCCTCTACAACTTTAAAAAAAAACACAGACATTTCTATGTGTACTTTAACAGGTCCAAGACACTTTTGCAATATAAGAAAAAATAAATAGGGAGCCATTTCTAACTGCACAGCCTGGTGGCCAGACCACTTATTTGAGATAAGGAACAGATGAATTATTTCCTAAGTAGCTGCCTGGTGAATAAAGTGGAAACACTTCAACAGAATAAAAAGAGAGTAGATAGTGATCTGATAATTCGTACTACTCACTAGGAGTATAGGAGTGTAGCCAGACAGGAACTTCACCTGGTTCTCCTGCACTCTAGATGACTTATCTCATTTACTGAACGCTATTATTTTTGGCATCTCTCTTTCTCTCTCTGTCTTTCTTTCTCTATCTCCCTTTCTTTCCTGCTTTGACGAAAAATGTTCAGATCTGAGTTTTTTCCTCACTAAACAGCTGTCATTGGAGGAATCACACTTTCTTTTTTTAAAATTATTATTATTACTTTTGGCAACCATGAATTCGCATCCTCTATTGAAAGCTCATATTTTCAGAAAATGTCATCTCTAATTATCAGTGCCAAAATGAAGGCGAGACTGGCATGCCACTTGAGTGTACCACAACACAAGGTCAGACATTGCTACTGCTGTTACTGGAATTGTCTGTGGTACACAAAAATAGCAGAACAAGGAAAGAAAACCCGTACTAATGTGTAAGGAATATTTAATACTCTAACAGTGAAACTTTCCTTTTGTTATTTACAGTAACCTTAATATTGCCTTCTCTCAAAGAAAATAAAAAGGTGGACAAAGTAACATTCAGGTCTAAACAAATTATACACATGGAAAGTAACATTACTAATGGATTGAATTTTTTTTTTGTTTTAAAATACATTTTTCCAAGAAACTGAAGATCCCTGACCTTACAGCTACCTAGCGCAGTTGCATTTTTCATTATTTTTATATCACTATGGAATTGAAAAGAAAAAAATATATTAGGAAGCATCTTAAAGGAAATCCTGGAGTTGCCCCACTCTAGTGGAAGATGTTACAGCAGACAGACCCCCTGAGAGCATCCCAGTGTCCTGTCTCTCCCTATACACTTATTCTTGGGATTTCTTCATAACTGTATCTTGAATATAGACACTCACTGAACTTAAGACAGTATGAATAAAAAAGAACTCAGACTCAACAAAACTCTGTTTGCCAACGCAGAAAACTCTGAAAACCTCTTTTTGAAATAGTTCATGTCAGGTGACTATTTATCCGCATAAGTATGCGATATTAAATGCGTATGAAGCCTATCTTCTCTTTATAATTCGTTACATTCAAATTCAAGCCTCAAAACCGTCTTCAATGTATTCCGTATTTTAGCCCATAAACCACAAAGTCTGCCAAATGCTCCAAAATGAAGACTGTAGTAAAAAAAAAAATGCTTTCCAGCTGAATGGAATGTTTCACAACATCAATAAAACTTGAATTTCTGCAGAAGGTATTTAAAAAATAATAAAAAAACACAAAAATAAGACAATTCATGTTACATATTACTTCTAGAGGAAGAAAAATTAGCTCTAAATATTTTGAGAAATAAGACATAAGAAACTATTTAATTGGCTAGCATTAGACGGTGCTTACAGAAACATTAATAAAAAGGAGCCGGTAATATGCAAAGTATAAAGAAGTTCCCTACCAGCTGCACTCATACGCAACAGGTGTACAAATCTACTTGCCTAAGAACTGCAGTAATCTCAAATCCATGGTACATGTAGGGCACATTTAACACTGGGCTTTGCATGGGCACAAGGGGGCAAGAAAAGCAGAGCATCAAAAGGGCTTGTTTCAAACAGCCTATTCAAGTTCTTAAAGACTTGCTCCCTGTTAAGTACAGAGACACCTGTGATCACATTGATCTTACAGGAATAAACAGGATAAAAAGATACAGACACGTGAATGCTGGTGGATCAAGATCTGTGATAGCAAATCTGTATTACAAAGAACAAGAACAGTTTAGTGATCCTTTTTGGCCACTGCTGAGTCTCACAACGTCTTATTGATAGCACACCTAAAAGGCATAGAACAAAGTGAATTTGTAACACTTCGTTGAAGAGTGGTGCTATAACACCAGGGAAATCGCTGACAACAATATTGAACAATGCTTAGCATTGGTGTATACTAAATGTTACTGTCTACACTATCCTGAGAATTTCAGACCCCAACTGGGTCGCAATTTAAAAAGCAGTAACTCTATAGAAATTGGCTGAGACAAAACAATATAACCTTGTACTTCACCATGCATTTTTATATGCCAAGGACACCATAGCAAATAAGCATCTGTGAAAGTGGGGGAATATTCAGCCGTCTACTGATTTTGGAAACATCAGACTTGGAAGTCCCCTTTGAGATAACTCATATCTCACTCCTTCAAGAAATCAAGGGAATATGTGGCAAATCAGGAACCCTGAACAGATGTCATTTTTGGGGAAAAAAATCTTGAAAGTCATGGATGGTACAGGGTACAGGAACACTACCCAAGGTCACATAAGAGATGCATAATCACAATGCAGTTGAAACTGGATTTCAGTGGAAGAAACTGTAAACAGTGAAAGAAATATTATCTTACAACAGATAGAATAGCAGTCTTTACTTATGCTGGTGCACTTAGCATCACTAAAGGGGAGAATACAGGATTTTAACATGTTAGCACTATGAATTCCAAATATGTTATTTATGTCAGAAATACATTTTGAAGAATAGTATAAAATAAAAATGTGCTATGCCAGGCATTGCTCTGAAGGTAGGCAGATTTTTATCCTAGCCATTTTAACATAATGCTCCACTTTTATGAACCATTTTGACTCACTGTTTCTTCTTAAACTGATTAATTAACAGGGAAGAAGATCGGTGTCAATGTTAGGCCACCTTTTATCATTTTTCAATTACCAACAGTTTATCTCATCACATTTTCAACCAGGAGGTAGATTAAGTCACCAGGCTCCGACAGAGGCATGCTTTTTAATGCATTACCATAAAACTTCACATTGAGCACTTAAGGATAAAAGACTTAGTAAAATGCTTTTCATTGGTAGAAATATTTTTTTTTCTAAACTAGACATAGTAAGTAGAAAATTGAAAGTCTAGTAGTGGGCCAGATCATCTGATGATTTTGGTATGTCTCTATCCATTTAACTGTTATTAAAATTGATTTTGTTCTTTAAAATCGATAGTGTTCATTAGTGATCTGAGGAACTCTTCTCTGAGAAATCTATGATAATTCTCTCAAAGTGCGTAACACAGTATGTATAACTGTTCCTGAAGTACAAATATTTGATCTGCCATGGGAAACTTTGTGAAGAGGCAGAATCCTACTTAATTATTCTGTGACTGCTATTTTAGAAAAAATCTGAGAACATCATCTAACGTAACTGGATGCTAGCAGTATTCCCGCAAAGTTCTGACACAGTCTTAGAACTAGAAAAGACTATGCCAGTTATAAGCTTTACATTCTAATACAATAGCAATTTAAAAATGAAAGTTTATAAAGAGCAGATTTCTTCTTCTCTTCTGAGCTTTTCAGCAGACACATCTATTTTTCCTCTTGCAAATGAATGAAATAGGTCAGCAAGGAAAGCTTGAAGAGACTCTGGAGTTTCCATCAGTAACATGGAAAATTCTCTAATTTTCATCAAGGCAGCCTCACTGAATTCAGCTGAGATGAACAGACTGGATCACCAAATCCAAAACATTTCAAGGAAAAACCAAACAAGCTTCACCTTTTCACTCTCTCCATGTCGTACATCTGATTTCTTCTGTAATAAGTAAATTCTTAACACTGTCACTGGCTGGGATCTTGAGAGGAGATATAATATCCAAGTCTAAGAAGGCTCCTAGGTAGCATATTTGAAAGTGTTTGCTCTGTTATGCTTAATGGGTATCTGGGCTCCCTGCCCAGTTTTCGATAGAGATGGACACTTCAGAGGGTGCTGCCAGGAGCCGTAACGGGGAGCACGGATCTGTTGACAGCTAGTGATGGGAAATGTCAGGACTGAGACACTGCCCTTTCTGTGCATGTCATTAAACAGTCATTTCACAAAACCCAGACATAGTTACACTGCCTCTCCATCAGTATGAGTGCTCCCACCATGAGGGCAGATCCATGCACTCCATTAGGCACTTGGTTCAGCATGAGGAATCATGCCCGGTCAGGTAGGGCTGTGGGCCAGTGCGAAACTGTCCCACACCAACCCTGCCCAAAGCCCTTCAGGCTGACAGGAGAAGGGATTCCTAGTCTTCCACTTCCTTTCTTCAAGACATTAGAGGATGATATGATGGACTTTCTTAGGTTTGTTTTCCTCTATAAAATAAAGCACTGCTACTATAGGAGAAAATTTTTAATGGGGAATAAACTTGATGATTGGAACAAATACATTATATAGCTTTCAGCTGGGACAGCTTGCAAAAATACTCTATTTTACTCAGCAAATATGACAAGCTTAAAAAAAATGGTTTTCTCTCTTTTGTTTCCAACAGTAAAAAAAAGAAACTGAAGCATATGTCTTCTTGGTATGGTTGTTTGTACTAGTCTAAGCAAAAACTGTCACTAAAACCTCTCATGTTTTGCATCTTTCAGCTATGGAAACAGACTTGAACGACTTGAAGCTACGAATTTGGTAACAGGGTTTGACCCTCCACAGCCGCTGCCAGCAAGCGCAGAGCACAGGCTTTCTGTCTTCCCAAGACAATTCCATGACATAAACGAAAAACTAGGGGACTGAAAAGATGTTGGAAGATAATGACTAGAGACATATTTCTCAGCATGAAAAAACAGCTGGAGGTCGCTTGAGTACATCTGTAGCTGAATTTAAAAATAAACTAGTTTGATAAACTTTATCCATGTAAAACACCAGAAATGCTATAAAATGAAAATGCTATAAAAAAAAATAACAGATTGATATCTTGTATTCCTGAACCAGATCTTCAAGTATAAATCCTCCAGTGAAAAACAATGTCAGGTTGTGAAAGTGTCTACTTACTCTGCTAACCAACTGGACACATGCAAAATGTTATATACATGCAAATGGAGAGGGGAAATTATGTAAATACTGCATTTAAAACTCTTCGGTCTCACATATAGTGCTCACAGACCAGCTCGGCTGCTACCTAACCCCTGATGGGTTCTGCTTATGCTTGATCCTACTGAAATCCTCTAAATATCTAGTAACCTGATTTCACACCTGTCTGAAACTGCCCTAAGCAGCCCAGACAACCAAAGATTGATGGACATTCAAGAATTAGAATAAGGTAATTGAACTAGCTTTATGACAAGCAAGAATATTCCTTTTCTATTTACTAATTAATTCAATTATTACATGATAATAAGATTAGAGCAAACCTGGAAATGCCAGTCAAAACTGGATACCCCGAAACATAAACATAGATTAAAAGAGGTGGCTGTTAAGGCAAATGGAGAAGAAAGTTAAGTCTAGTTAAAAGCTAATAAGCCTTCAAAAAGTCTTGAGAGAAAAAAAACAGACATTTTTATTTCAAGCTTTCTTAGTATCGTAAACTACCTAAACTGACCAGACGTAGTTATAAGTTCCAAGACGATCAGTAATTATTTCCATAATAACAAATATGAAAATACAAAACAATACACATAAAAATCATAAAAGCACTATATAATCGATTAAGAAGACGTTACACTGAATATATGTCTCTCTTAGCAATTCAGACATAAATTTTCTTGTGAGGTGCCACCAGACTTGTTTATTTTTCATCAGACTGATTCTGCTGAGTATTTGCAATGACAAGAACACAGTCATGGGAGAAAGCAATCGAGTTCTCAGCTTCCAGCCACAAACTGGATGCCAGGGTAGTGGATGCGATTTAAATAAACAGATCTGTGTTACCATCAGCCATACCACTTGTGAAATTTTCAGATAGCTTAAACTAAAAGACTGTGGGCAAAGATAATACCACAGATGAGCTTTTGATGCTGTTGTTTGGTTTTGTTTTTCTTTTTTCAGACAGCAGCAGCTAACAAGGAGCACCAGTTTCAGAGAAAAAAGTCATTTACAAGCATGATGTTGCTTGCCACTTCTCTTGTCAGATTTTCTTTTTTTCCTCTCCTCTTCCCTAGGATTAGCATGCATAATGATTAATGTAGTTTTATATTTTTTAGTATATTTAGCACTGTAACAAAGAGCTAGAGGTGCACTGCTGCTCCAAAAAGCTTAGTGTCAAAAGATCAAAAAAGGAGACCGAAAGGAAAATCAGACTCCTCTAACATATATCATAATCCTGAAATTCGAGATTTAAATATCTCAAGCTATACCTCCTTCATGACTTTGCAAAATGTTACAGATTTTTAAGCAGGATAATTTTGCACTGCTAAGACGACAATCCACTACTGGGTTAACTTTTTTTAATTCTAAATGAGATGATCACTACTTTTAAAAAGCATTATCCTCACATCAAAGAAAAACTTCTAGTGGGAGTGGAAGAAAATCCATAGGATCATTGTCATGACTTATGTGGGATTTTAAGATTCAAAACAATTTCAATAAGGGGAGGAACAAAATTCCTTACTAATTTATAACTAAACTTTTTAATTTCAGATGCATCCTTTTGCATTTCATTGTTGAATCTGTAAAGCAAATATCTGAGTATCTTTCTTTCACTGTCTGTTCAAAAATATTTGAAACAAACGGATTCACTAGATAAAGCATCTTAAAATAGCTGAGAGGTCAAATAAAAAATATGTTCACATATCTCTGTAACAAATAATGTCCCAAATCTATGCTACTGTACTGTCAGAACAGTTTTAAACAATTAGCTCTAGCTATGTTGTTCTACACAGATTCGTGTAGTTTTAAAATTACCATGTAGCTGAAAAGGTCATGTCTTTGCTGGCATTGAGGCCATACTCACTTCACACAAAAGATGCATACACGTCTAAAAAGGGAGACAGAGTTTCCCAAATGCAAAATTCAAACTTGCCCAAATTACTTTCTCACTCTGAAGAGCACTAGTAATTGTCTAAAACAGAGAGGATGGGAATTGCTGTGTCACAAGAAAGCATTCACTATAGCTGCTGTCAAATACTACCAATTCTAAACACTCTGCTGAGGTATTATTAAAAAAATGCTTGTATCTTAAATATAAACTTACGTAACTGTTCTACAAGAATCAACAAGAATTAGTGACTCCATCAATTATGTTGCAAACAGAAAAATATTACATGTAAAAATCTTGGTGTAGATTAATTTTATTTTCTCCAGCTTCCACAGGAATAACAATGGGAAGGTTAAATGAAAAGGAAGAAAGCATGTAAAGTTCTTCTAGAATTTTTTTTAGTTATGCTAAAAATTAACCTATCTCTTCATGGATTTACTTGTTCAAAAAGTTAGTGTTGATTAATTGCATTCATGCAAAATATTTTGACACTTTTACATCCAGTGCCTGGCAAGTAACTAGGTCAGTTAAAGGCCCAAATAAACAGACTGATTTTTTTTAAAACAATTTCTAAAAGATGAATAAACTTACATATATAATATGCAAACATGAAGAGAAATATAAATAAAAATCCACCTAGGAATATGTTATTAAAATTGTCATGTAATAAAAACAACAAGGAGAAAATAACATTTACAGTTTGGTTTTGCCATGGGCAAAATAAATAAGTGAAGGGTAAAGAAGCATTCATATGATGGATGCTGAAGGAAAACCAGTGTTTTGCTTAGTTCATTGGAAAGTCTCCCTGCAGGAAAAATGTAAGTTACTCATTTGGGTTCAATATCTTAAAACTTCTTGGAATTCAAAGCAATGCAGTAGTTCTAGAAGTTACCCTTTGCCTGTTGAAATTACATTTTAGTTGTGGGATTTTTTTTCTATTTCCATGTTAAACATATCTGATATTAAATTTATTGAGCTGAAAAGCAGTTCTTACATGGGATGCCCAGTCATTTTTTGAGGTAGGTGAAGATTTAATTCATATCTTTGGTTGACAGAAGAAACGATCATCCTGAAGAGAAGTACTATACTTTTTTTCAATAATGTGCTTTGAAAAGCTCACAGGAATTTACTTTAAAAAATAGATTAATTTTAAAATATGCATAGCAAAATTCTCTCTGTAGATTCAGGTTTTGGTCATAAACCTTGTATGACAATATCATAAAAGTATGAACAGAAGGATCAAATCAGTAGTGAAACTTAAGAGTTTTTATTAGAGATGTTTGTCATGAGCCTTTGTATATTGCCAGTCACTTCAGGTAAACTGAGCACATGATTCATGGAGAATTAATGTGGAGAGATAAAAAATGCGGAAGGATCACCTTCTTTGATTTGTATTCAGGGGTACATAGATGTTGTTAGGAATCGTTACACTGGAGTCATGTTCACATAAATATACACATGTGCATTCGTTTGAATTATCATTATTTTCTCACTTTTTTATTTTGACAGTCACATCTTTCCTCTCTTCTACAGACTGCCCAATTCTACAAGGCCCATGGCTCTGGCAAAGATTACAGCAGTTATATCCTAATTAGCCATTCAGTCACCTTCAGGTTTTTACAGATGGTTTCTCCCATGCGTATATAAAGAGAATACGCGCTGTGCTATACAGAGCTCTACTGTCACAGCTTCTCACCTAGGATCACCCACTTGGATGCAAAGCAGGATCTCCAACAAGGCATATAATTTTGTCACAAAAAAGAAAAAGACTGAAATTACATCAAATACACTGCATGGCAGCTGTTCCTGCCAGATAATAACAAGTTGCAAAAACTACTGGAAAGAAAGGTAGTGCAGCTACAAGGCATCATACCAAGGTAAGTGGATGTACAGTTAGGCTCATTGCTATTGGTTCTGAAAGCAGAGAAACTGAAAAAAAGACAGCTGTTTTGAGGGGATAATACCTAAAAAAGAGCAAAACACTATGAGCCTAGATACATGGAAGGCTTATGTCAAAGAAAGTCTGGGTTAAGGAAGATGAAAATGGTAAGAAAAAGAGTATGTTCCCAGTGCGGTATGCTGAGGAGAATCTAATGGTTCAATCATACACTTCATTTCTTTTTGGAAGCAAGGAGCACAGCTCTGACAAGCTCTGAATTAGGTTATTTGCCTGTTCTTTCCAGGTCACAAATATATTTAAATCATGCATTACGTATATGGGATAGTGTCATTGTTATTTGTAATAAACTCCATGAGATTCAGGTTAGAAAAAACTCATTAAATATAACTCACATTTGTAAAAGCCAGCTCTACACTGTCATCTGAGTTCCTCAGCCAGGTTTAGACAATTACATCTTACTCCCTAAGTGATTAATCCAGACCATTTTATCCTTATAAAGTAGAACTGTAAAACTTTGTTCCTAATTAACTATTAAAGCACTGTTCCATTGCTCTCAATGGGAGACATAATAATGGAAACCTATTTAAACAAATAGTGGCCCAGGTATTCTATTATATTAGAAGTTCACCAAATTTGATCAAAATCAGAACAGGATCCTAAACTTACTTACATGCAGTAAGTTCTATATTATTTCAGTCCAGGTTCTATTTGATAAAATGCCCAAATAAGCTAAGGAACATGGCAGAGTGTGAAAATAAATAAATGCAACAGCACAACCTAGTAAAAGTTCTCCAGTTATCTCCCTTTTCTAGCTCTCAAACCTTCCTGAGATCACTGAGCCAATGCATTCCCATTAAATCCCACAAAATTCTACACATAAGAGAACAAGAGAGTACAGTGGTGGGCTTTTTTTTTAATTCAAAAATCTGTTCACAGCAACTGACAATTTTCTTCTTAAATATAGTTATGTTAAGTTGAAATCTAATGAGTTATCTTTCCACTCTTTAATACATGATTACTTAATTTAAAAATTAAATGCCACTTGCAACTAAGTGTCAGGGAAAGGTACCCAGCTCCCACCCATACATTTTTCTGATTTATTTTTCCTATAACATTTGCTCCTCAGCTTTCAATTAATAATGACATTCTAAAAGGACACCTTGCCACTTTCTTTAATAAATAAATAAATAAATACAAACTATTAACGTAGATTATAAGTGTTCCCCTTCAGCTGATAACTGGGCATATTTTACCCTGTAGACCAGCAACCCAGCTTCAAATCTGTCTTCTAAACATTTATTTTAAAGGTAAGTCTATTTAAGACAGCATAAACCAGCCATAATGTATCCCTATCTGACTTGCCCTTGCAGCTACAGAAAAAGAATACCAAAAAAAATCTGTGTACAAATCTTAGGTATTTATTCAACTGACTTCTTTACAGGCGAAGTTCTATTGGTATTATGCAAGCACACAGAGAGGGGAAGGATCTTACAAGGCGTTAGTGACAAGCTGAGGTAAATCTCTTAGGTAAATTACTGTTGCTGAGTAATTTAGAAGCTTAAACAGTCATTCTGAACTGGTCACAAATGATACAAAGCTGAAAATACAGCAAGATCGAAATGGGCTGTACTCAGCCTGCAAAGAACAAACTATAAAATTGTCATTCTTGGTAAAATACATTGGAAAAAAAAAAATCCAATTCACAGGTTTCCTTTCTGTTGTATCACTGCAGGAACCAAAGGCAGCTTGTAACACGTGCATCCACCATGGAAAAGACTCTGCCGTGTCTGAATGGTGAACCACAATCCACACCGGGGGCTGCACAAGCAGCTCTTTGGCCATCATCACCTTCTCTGACTGCTCTTCAGCTCCAGGGAAGGAGCAGGACGACATGGTGAGCAGCCAGTAGCTCTGTCCCATGAGTGGACTGAACGTTCCCAACCTCCCCCTCCCCTGCCTCCCGTGGGGTGTATACATCAGGCCACTACATTGTGAAAACTAAGTGGGCTTTCAACTTGCATTAAAAACTTATGATGGTAGAACAACAGGCTCTTTTCCAAATCTTCAGTGAGAAGTAACATGTGAAAGCTCTAGTAAGTGCAAATCAAGGATTTTTTTTCCAGAATGCTTAAAAAACAATAAACAAAGAATTAGACTTTAAAAAATTCTTCTAAAAAAAATTGTGCGACACCTTAGTGTCAAAGAGGCTGATGCAGTTCTGATAGTTTTCAGAACAGATTGACTGACATTACTTAGAAAAGCTGCTGCAGGGGTGAATTCTCTATCTTGGGTCTACATTCAAGACTCCCAGAAACTGGCCCATTACCACAGAAGGAGACAAAACTCATTTAAAGAAAAAAACTTTATCTTCCAAAATCTCAGTTCATGGAAATTTGTCCCAGGCTATGTTCCGCATAGTTTATCTCCCAGGGAAAACATCATTGCCACACAATTTTTCTCTTGGCATGGATACACAAGGAAGACAGCTCAGTTTGCACAGTCTTAAAAAGGGAGTAAAAAGACAAAGCAAGAAACTCTACACTAATAACACTTCCTATTTAGCCTGTAGGGGCATGGATTATTCTTTCTTGTGTACAACATAAAGTAGGAAATTAAAAAACAGAATACTCAATGTCATGCTATCAACTGCCTGATCTACAAATGTGCTGTTCTTTTTTGGCAGTTAGCGTTCTATTACTAGGAGAACATGGATCATAATACCTTCTAATGTCTCTACCAGTCATTTCTATTTTCTTACTGTTGTACAGAATTTAAGAGTGAAAAGTAAAAACTTGAGAGTATGCCACATCCTCTATGTCAGTAATATTTCATGGAAGTTGGCTTTAGCTGCAAAGATATATACTTTTTTCAAATAAATAATTTTCATTGAAATAAAGGAAAAAAGTACCATCGCAACTGAGCACAATTCACTCAATGTTAGAATACGGTTACTTGCATGTAAACAAAAAGACTTACATGAAGTGAGATCCACTATACTTTCCCTTTTGGAACACAATCTTTGGTAAAGATTATATTATTTAAACAGCACTAAGGCTTGCATATCTATATATTATGAGAATGATTTTTTTTCTGAAGAAAATTTTTCAATTCACATGTTCTTTCTTATTACATAATGGTTTAATTTGGAATTATACTATTTTAATATATCTTTTCTGTAAGTTCAGTTCTACCTATATAAGTAAATTTTTATTAATAAACTAGTACTACACTATCAAGACATAGTATCAATAGCATTCAACAGTATAAAACAAAATGCCTTTACAGTCTTTATTTTTAAATGGAGAATGAAAAGGGCTAGTAGTCAGGGTTCTGGCTCTACAGGATCAGAATCTGCAGATGAACTAACTTGCCCTGAACTGCTGTCATAGAGATAGGCTATCCATTAGCCAATATCCCAATTGAATTAGGAAGGAACACCAACACGGCAAGTCCCACCCAGTAATGAACTGACAGCCAGTGCAACTCCCAGGCACAAATGGAATGCGTTTCCTCTGGGGAAGTGGGCTCAGCAACCTCTCTGATGAAGCTAGAGAGGTTATCTTCTACTACAGCTATGTTAGGCAAGGAGCACTCTTAGATTTTGTAATTCAAACTGTAAGCATGGCGGGGGTTTCCCTCTAGATTACACAAGAGGTGGAACAGATCAGCGCATGACAATCACAAGTGACAACAGATTCATATTGACTGCAGAACAAGGAGGAAGGCCCAAGCAAACCCTGCCGATGTCAGAGATACCAGCCCAGCATGAAATGGAAGTCATCTGTCTACTATGTACATATACAACCAAGGATCTGTCTGCTAAACAGCAACAAGAATAACTATTTTTTGTATTTACTTAGTCCTGCTAGGGAACACTTTTTAGGAAATAAAAACCCCAAGATTTCCAAACAGTGTGGGGTTTTGATAATTCTCATCAATTCATACAACCTGACATGAGACGTAGACTTTATGTGGGAGGACACAAATTCACTACTTTATAAAAAGAGGCATTTTCCTAGCATGACTTTTGAAAAGAATGCAAAATTTGCTTTTCTGTTTTCTTCCTGTAGAAACTGGCAGGAAATTGGGAATTTTTTTCTTACTTCCCTTTTAATGGCAAGAAGGCAGAAAACATCAATAGAGAGGTTTTTTTGCAGAATTCACACTTTCTGCCAGTAAGATGATGTGGGTTCTCCTACGTCTTCTTTCCCCCAGAGTTATCAAAAAAATTTCCTCCTCTCACACCCAATGAGCTAGACAACTGGCATATGACTGATGCATCTGTAACAGACAATAAAAAATGTGTCCTAATTCAAGCTAATTTCCTTTACAATGGTCATTCAATCTTGTTCTGGTATACTTCCTTGCAGTACTTCACTGATGGATGCAACATTATAGGTCCTAGAAAATGTATTTCAAACTATCTCCTTGGAGAACAGGAATTAAAACTAAATGAAAAGAAATAAAATATTTTGTCATCTCCCATTTCCATAAGAATATTAATTACAAAAGCAAGCCAAACTGCATAACATCATCATTGAAAGGAAAAAAACATTTCAGCTAAAAGAAAATAAAATTATGAATCCAATTAGTAAAGATATGTGTTTTCATCCAATATTACCAAGTACCCATTGAACCCATCATCTCTCCCTTTCCATATGATCACCTACTCCATGATCAGAAGGAGAGACACAAACAATTGACTTCTCACGTGGCTGTAGGGGAAAGAAAAAATGGTTTGATTTTCTATAAGGGACAAAAGTTATCACACAAACAGCAGGTTACTGAAGAAAGTGTTGTCAGTTGTCCAGGTAACAGAGGTGTTCCTTTACAATATTTCCATTTAAGGAACAAATGACTGAACATTATGCACACATGATATGTGTTTTTGTACTTTCAGCAACCAGCCAAACAACAAGGAAAGGACACCTCGTGGCAATCTGCGATAACTAGGGTTGTCACAAGGAAGCAACAGATGAAATTGTTTATGCAGGACTTAACTTGGCAAATCTCTTACACGCTTACTTAATTTTTAAGCTCTTCAGTAAGTTTTATCATTCAATCAAGCTCGAATGTATGTGCTTTTCCGAAACAGCATTACTGTGATTATTACAAGTAAAATAGTAAAATGTAGAGTAAGACTAACCTGTGTGATTTGCTCAGAAACATGTTTCATTAAACATCTGAGCTTTAGCAACAACTATAATGGATATCAACATTTATATAAGTTCAAGAACCTTGAAAATATCTGGCAAACAGAAAACATATTTCAGTACAAGTCAAGCCATAATAAGACATGGCTGCACATTACAATCATCACGTCTTACTAGATGTTTTTTGCAAAATGTAACTTTTATTCCTCATCTTGCAAGAAGCATTCAGTTACTATAAAAAATTATTCTAATTCTGCATAATCAGCCATCTCAGAATGGGAAAGCTTTGGGTACAATTTTAGAAGTATCACTTCTATTTACTTATACATCTACTAAGTCTTGTCCTGTGATTAGCATATTTGTAAGCAAAGCTATTAAGGACTGATTTTTAAGCAGCTTTTGGAAAACATTGTTATTTGAAAGAATCAGTAAATTTGTATCAGAGACAAATGTAAAGTAGCATCTTATTTGAAGTGTAATAATGTATTTTTTTTAGTCATTTGGATATCTGTAAGCATTGTGAACTAAGAATAACTTACTAGTTGCAGGCAAACTTACATAAAACATTCAAGGGTCAGCAGCTTTGGCAGTCTCATAAAATAACTTAAAGGAAGTAAGAATTAGCTCCAGCACATCCTATTCGGTATTTTTAGGAACTTATGCTAAAAAAAGAAAAATCCAAACCAAACACACTATAAGAAAGTACTGCAAAAGTATAATTTAATGCACAATTTAATTAAATTTTTTATTCCATGTTATAATGTATGATTTTGTTCAAGTAAGCATATGATTTATTTGTCAACATCTGTGTTGAAAGAAGTGGAATAATGGATATTGTAGCTAAAAAGTAGCTTTAGAACAGTGTGAATTTGCAAATTCAGTAAATTAATTCCTGCCAGCATATCTTCTGTCCCTTTGCTGAAGTATTTCTTCCCATGTTCACTGAGCCATTCATTTGGATAAGCTATTAAGATCAGACTGATATAAATATATCAATCAGATTTCATATATATTGCACCAGAGGTTATAGCTCTGTTCCCTCATAACAGTTTAAGGAAAATGCTTCTGCAATGTATATGTTATTTACCTCAGTATTATTCTACTTGACTGTTAGCAGCTGGATCTTGATTTAATTTATTCGAATCATGTGGAAAGAATTAAAAAAAAGGAACTGTGTTTCACTAGCATCATGTAAGGATCTTTTAAATTTTTGCCTATTCATCTTAAAGTTCAGGATACTGACCAACTGACGTCCAGGCAAGTGATACTAAAAAGGAGAAACTCAAACAATTTCAACAATTCTTTACTACTGGAGGACATATCAGTGCCTCAATGGGACAACAGCCTTATTATACAACCTGGTTTGTGTATCAATCAAATTTACCATGAAGTATCCTCTTGGCAGGTTATGAAGAATGAGTTTGCAGGCTGGTGTGTCAGTATTTTTGACATAATGCTTGTTATTCTGGATCTAAATACATACCACATTTGAAACCAACAGGTCAGCTCATACGTAAAAATATTCAAACCTTCTAACCACAAACAAACAGGATCCAGTTCTGTGTCATAAAAATCAGTTAACTGTTGCTTCCAATCGAGCATGTTGTATACACACAGAATACATAAAACATTAACATGAGAGCAAAAGGTCTCACTGACTACCCCTATTGGATCATCCAGCTGCTGTTTCTTAATTCAGTGAAGTTCATCCCTACCTATTTTTTTCTGGTTTTAAAACATTAGAATGTTATGATACACGATTTGTGCAAAGTGGTGAAGGATCAAAATGCAGAAGAGTTTCACAAGCTGCCTCCAAAGTAATAATAAATTCCTGTGACAACAAAGCAAAACAAGAAAACCCATAACCACTTCAATTTCTGATACCTGTGAATTGCTAACAAAAAAAAATAACATTTGTTTCTTGTACACATTTCATTTTGGGATTTATCAGAACCTGATTCAGTTTACATATTTATCACTGTTCCCGCATGTTCACACATCTTTTTTTTAAAAGCAGCCAACCAGCTTCTTGCTGCTTTATTGCAAGTTCAAAAAAAAATCCCCAAAAATCTTGAGATCCTCTTTCATCTTCCTGAGAATATCCAGGAAACACCACAATGTGGTATCAAATACCAAAAAAAAATGTACTGCATGTATTTTTTTAATAGTTGTCACATGAAGTATCATACCAGAAATATTTCACAATTGTTACTAGACTAATCAAAAGCTGAAGTTGTAATTAAGCAGCGATTATGAAAAGATTAAATGAGCCAAACAACAGCTACTGCTGGTTTGTATCACATCCTCTGGTCAATTCTAGTCCCACTTAGTGGCCAGTTCAACTATTTTTGGTTTAGAATATCTGATTTATCTTTGACAACAGATGGAAGAAAAACAACAAAAGGTATTAATTTCTCTATTTAGTAAGGCTTTATAGTGGCAAGCTATTAACTCAAGCTGCCAGAAAAAATGTCATTGAATGCATTTCAGAAGGTTGTCTCTCTGCAAAGCACAGAGAAGACAAAAGCACAGTTTTATATAAGGTAAATCGCAAAATATGCTTAATCATTTGCCTTAGTTAAATGGTGTATACAACTGCAGTGCTCTCGTTCTGCACCAAAAAACATAGTTACACTGTATTACAAGGAGGCCAAAAGAAGCAGAATTGACTAAATACAGTAATAAAAAATAATGACCTATTTCAGGAGCTTTTTGAGAAACAACTATAAAGTAATTAGACTTTTGGTACTTAGTATCATCCAATATCGTGTTGTCTTAAAATATAATCTAACTGTATTTGTAAGACAGCTTTCCATTTAGGTTTCTGCTAAACCAGAAAGTAAATATAACACTGAAGACAATCAGCATAAAAAGCACAGAAATTATACCAAATCATCCTTCATTCATTTAATTCAATAAATATCTATCAAAGTAGGTAAATAAATTTATGCAACTCTATTTTAATAGTACTTCCATAAAAATGCTTTACAAAATAATCCTCATTACACTTGCTGCAAGAAATGTTTAGATAAAAGCAGTTATTTTTCCCATGTTTTTAGCACTTCCTTTTAAAATATACCATGATATTTAGAACTACAGAAATGGGGACAGGCAAAATGAAATGACTGGACCATGGTATTATGTACCAACATATTAAACACTTCCTAGCCATAAGAATGCCAAAGCCAAATTAGGGAATGCCACGATTTCCTGGAAATGTTGCCATGCCAAACTGGCAGGCAGTATAAGGTCACATCTGGAAGTACTGAAGTTCACAGTTAAGAAAGCAATGATTCAAAATTTGAACTACCCATTTTTTATGACAATAGTATTTGATGCCCACATACAGCTTTCAAACTGAGCATTTTAGGAAATTTCTCAACTATAAATGGTTTCTCAACTATAATTGGTTTCTCAATTATAAATGGTGGCAATATCTCCTGAAATACAAAAATATGAAAATGTATTTTAAGTTCTGTGTGATTACAAGAGTATGATTAAGTTTAAGTGCTAGTCACTTAACTGAAATGTAGATTTAGGTGGTTGATAAAATTTCTAATATTCTGTATGGGAGCCCATCCATGATGGTTGAATGATGGTCCCAAACATATCTTTGGCCTCTATTGTTAGCAGAAAATGTTTACTGTGTGGGGTTTTTTTCCAAAATAGGCTTTTCTACCGATTTTTTTCTGGCAAGTAAAATCTCTTTATTCCACTCTGGTTCTTGTGCAGTTCTTTGGAGAGACTATTTTTTTTTTTGTAGTAGTAGTAGGAGTAGTAATGATGTTAGCAAACGGTGTTACAGTCATGTAAATCTTACCTCTTCCCACTGGTGTATGTATCTAATCAGTCTTGAAAGGCGTAACAATCGTAAGAGGCTGAGGATTTTTGTAAATCTCACAATTCGAAGTGCTCTTGCTGTCTTGTAAACCTCTGAGTCCATTCCTTTTTCTACAATAAGAAAGATATAATCCACTGGTATTGATGAGATGAAGTCAACCACGAACCAGCTTTTTAAGTAATTCATCTTAATGATTTTAGGGTCCAGTATTATTTCAGAGCTGTCTTCATTTACAGTTCCAGTTCTAAAATTCATGATCAAGTCCAATAGAAAAACAGTGTCTGATGCCACATTGAAAATAATCCATGGTGTTGTTGTCTGTTCTGTGAAGAATGTGATTCCAACTGGTATAATGACAAGGTTGCCAACCATCATTATGAGCATGATTAGGTCCCAGTAAAACCTACAAAAAAGAGGAAGAGACAGAATGGTTGATGTGACGTGGTAAAACACAATTAGAAAAAAGGTCTCTATCATGCCACCAGATTCACCTCAAGATGCTTAAACATTTTGTTAATACTAATAAAACTCTCATTGTTTTAAGTCATTCAGTATATTCACAGTCAACAGAAAGACAAAGTAATTAACAAATTACTTTGTTAATGTGCCTTCCTTCTCAAGAATATGTACCTAGGATAGTATCATGGCTTATCACTCCATGGCGTATCTGAAAAGCGTGCACGTATGCCACTCAGTAGAGGTATCCAGACTCCTGCCAAACCCTATTAGTAGGTTTCTCTAACTAAAAACTGATATCTGATGACAGTCAGCAGTACTTTCGCAGTATTTTTTAAGGCTTCTATTCAAACGGAAACACAAATATTTAACAGATAACATATTAAACATATGTACCTCTTTGCAAACGTACTCATCTCATTACAATGCTGGAATAAAATTGCAGGAAGCGTAAAAAAGCACTGAAGCAAAAAATAGAAACAAGAATCAGGTAACATCAAAGCCTTCATCCACTTTTACATCCTGAATTGAACTTTTCTGTATTTTCATAACCTCATAATCTATTTTCTTTCAGAGCTACTTAAGTCTGGACATTAATAGCTGCAACATGCATTGAATAAAATGTATATTGCATTTCACCATTTTGCTCCAGAATTATCTGAACAGGCCCCTCTAACACTGTTAGAACAGTGTTAACAGTGCTTGATACACATGGTAGGCAGACAGGTTCATACCTTCTGTATCTGTTATAGAAACGGTGAGTAAACTAACCTGTTACATAGAACATACGTGTACCCTGATGGAAGATTTACAGGGGATGGTAATATATATCCAACAGATTTTAAGAAAATTATACCTCCTAAATGTTAAAATGTCAAAGAAATTTATTCTTGTTCAGTAAAACAACTGAAACTAAACTCAAGAAAGCCTGAACCCCATGTACGAATTCTTGTTGTGCTTGAGAATGTGATTGGCTTAACTTGGTTTGGGGAGGCAAAGAAACCAGTCAACAACAGTTCCCTATGGACTCATTACACTTTCTGGAAGACTAGAGGTAGCAATGTTCCACAACTACTTTCCTGCTTCAGCTCTCCATCGCAGTGGGGCTCTGCATGATGGAGGACATGCTACCCAGCACACCACTCCAGTACTGACTTCCAGGCCACTTCCATCACACAAACACTAGTTTACTCGCACGCAACAAAAAACGTCACCTTGCTAAAGGTTCATGGTAATCAACTAAAATAATAATTTAACTGGCCCCAAAACATTTCAGAACAAGTTTAGCTTTTGTTAGACTTGCAATATGAATTACATCGATTTCTGAGATGGCTTCTTGTATTCTTGTATACCAGAGTATAAATTTGCTTTGTTTGATGTTTACTAATGAAAATATTTCTGAATTAGTAAATTGCTGGTCTGAGAATATAAATAATTAAATAGAACTATAAAATACAGTGAAGGAAGAGTAGCATAGGATTGAGAGTGGCATGAGAATTCTTCATTCCAAGATAAACCTACAGGGATTAGGCTTGACTATTATTTGAGAGAGTAGATGGCAAAGTACTTTAACTAGTACTCATAAATTCCATTAAATAGGTTTACAATTAATTCCCTGTGTATTGCAATGTGATTTATGCCTTACACATCTTCAGTCCTATAATTAAGGTAAATACTAAGTGCCATAAATATCCAGTTTTATCCAGGCTGTAAGTACGTTTGCCTAGAATGTGACTGTATTCAGCATATCTGTATCATATCTGTCAAAAAAATTCTGTTTTGCTTACTTTTTAAATTCATGTAATAGGCTTTTTGCTGTGCTGGATTCCTTCTCAGTAATCTAGAATTACCATACAGAAGGAACCACTAAATACACATATCATTGCTACTATGATCTGCAGGTACAATTACCACAAACACTTTTACAACATTATCAACTAAAATATTTCACACAACTTCTCTCCGAGAATAAATGTCTCCAAGGAATCCCAAAAATGAGTGGAAAACAGCTAGGAAATAATCGCAAGAGGTATACTTGTATCTGTGGCTGACTCCCACGCAACACATTGCCTAAGTTCAGATTGACCTTTACGTTTGACCAGCACAGGGAGCAGTTATACAACGAAGCCTAAAGCCGCACAACAACCAGTTACCCAGCCAACACAATACAGAACCAGGTGTTTTTATCCTACCGTAATCTGTGGTTTAAAGGATCATTATGTACTGTGAATATGCAATACACACTGGAGTTCCTGATATTAAATGTCAGCACAAGTGCTACCGTTAGGGTTCCAGTAATAAAATAAGACTGAATAGTAAGGACTATCAGATTGTATCAGTTTTGTAGTTTGATTTTAGCCCACAATATAGTATAAACTAATCAGTTAATAAGAAAAACTCCTACTGTATTATTATTTTTTTTTCATTCAGACATTAATCAGACATCTTTTAGGAAAATGTTTCCAAATGTCTCTTGTTGGCCATTTTACATGATATTTTTCTTTCAGGTGAGAAAAACTAGATGTAACTCCCTGAATTGCCCTTCTGCGACCTGTGTACAGAAAGTAATACAATGCGTTCCTTGTCTACCTGTTCAGAACATCCTACCATTCACGTGACCAAGAGTGAGCTGAAAAGCTTCACAAGACAATGCAAGGAGTTGCTATTGAGACACAGATGTAGCCCTTTGTTTCAAACTATTTTCAGCATTATTTATTTATCTTTGCTACTCCACTCTGACCCCCTCACCGAAGTTGGTTATAAATTTAAAATTTACAGTCTCAGAGTTCCAGATTTATTTAAGATGTTATAAAACGTTGAGAAAAAGCAAGGAAGAGATAGGCCTATAACACAATATTTTCAAGAATGAGAAAAAAAAATAAAAGCCTGCAAAACAGCTGTAGAGCTTACTGCTCTTCTGAAGATGTCAGCACAGCTACCTCTAGTTGCCATTAAATGAAGGTACATAGGTCATCACCACAACACACTGAACTACTCCTGAAACTTTTTAAATGCTCCTAGATGACTTGAAGGTTTAATAACTCTAAGTGAAAAGAGTATTCCACTATTAAAAAAGTAAAAAAAAAAAAGCCTAGTGTTAAGGCATATTTTTTTTCAAAATTGTAAAGAATTATTTCATACAGATTTTTTTTTTAAATATGCTAATTATTACTTTTATATTGTCAAATAACAGTGGTTGAATTCATAGCCCTCTTTCAGAGATCTTTTCACTCCTAACTTATCTATTCTACTATCCTTTCAAAACTCATGGTTACAACATGGTGTTTTTACAGCTCTGGAACAAGGTGCTGAAGCCTCACAGTTTATTTATTGCCACAGGCTACCCTGGCTATGTGTTCTGTTCAAAATGAGTGCCTACCCAAGCAGTGATAAAGAACTACTTCGTATTAATTAATCAATGCACTAAGCTTAAGAATGCAAGGCACTATGAATTCTATCGGGCATTTTATTTTCTACTTTATATATCCAGCCCAAAGCAAACTGAGTCATAAAGAAGCTCTGCGTTACTTAATTTGCTGCATAATTTGCTGTATATGCAACTGCATACAAAATCATTGAGATTTGTTTTCTTTGTTATCTTCTGGTTGCTGCCCATTGACTCAGAAGTCTCAATGTCCTTGAGTCACTGCAGTTTTAATGATTATTCTTATGGTACATCCAGTTTGAGCCACCAGAACTTGTCAGTGATCTCAAAAACTACACAGCAGAGTGAACAGAATCTCTAAGGCAAAGCATGCTGTGACCTGAAGCTACCGAGCTGTCGGAACTTTGTTTAAAACTAAGTTTTCCAAGTTTCCAGAAAGATCGGAAAAGTCTGATTATTTAATAAAGAGAGCAAAAGATAAAACTTCATGAAATTCAGTCACAAATACTCATCAGCCATACTACAAAGTGGAAGATGTTTGAAAAACATATTCATTCAAACTACTTGCAAAATATCTTTCAAGCTAAACCTGGTGCATCTGAGATAATTTCACTCTACACATTCAGAGAATCAACAACTGTAAAAAAATTTCACAAGTTTCCCATGGAAAACTTGCCTTCTCTTCAGTTAAATATTTTGATTGACTAGCAGATGCATAGTGAAATGAACATTAAATTATTTTCATCTCAGCTTCAAAAACAGTTTATTGCTTTTGCTTTCATGGAACATCATTTACCTAGCAGAGAAATCAATGCCTTATATGGAACAAAATAACCTCAATAGAAAAAACACTAACTTAAAATTTTATCACAATGCACTGTAACAAGCAGTAAACTCAGTATTATGCACATGAGAATTCAATCCTCATAGGAAATGTCATCTTTCTCCTTCTACCAATAATAATATTCTTTTAGAATGACAGAAAACATCTGAAACTTGCAGATAATTACTAGGATTTGTTGGAAGGACTGGAGGATGAAGAAGGGAAGGGTTTCTTTGGGGAACCCAAATTCTTTCCATAATGTGCTTGAAAACCTTCTGAAAAACCATCACCATTTTTTTTTCACAATCTGCAAGTGAGGATATCCCCTTCTGCCCGGCTATCCATTTGCATTCTGCCCATCTGTCTCTCTCTCACACATACTCACACCTAGAGGAAAATATGGTTCTTCTGAGATACAGCAACACAAATTAAATATGAAATTTCTTCTATTTTAACAAGAAATACTGCATTTAACATTCTCTATGGAACAAATTCTGTTTAAATGTTGCAAATCCATTGCAGAATGCTTCCATGATTTTGGTTCAGCAGCAATTTTTTTTTTATTATTAAAATTTCCAAATGTAGAATTTACTGTATCTATTTGTGTGATGACATTAATACTGAAGCAATAAAAAGATTGGTGGTCACTTCTTTACACTGGCCAGTTGTGTTGTTCTTCTGTATGGATAAAACATATCTCATCTGAATGTACTTAATTTTGCAAAGCTTTAGGAAAAAAAGAGGTTGGAGTTTTGTTTTGTTGTTGAAAGATAAACTATCGTCCCGAGGCTGTTGATTTATATTCTTTGTTTCCGCTTTGACAGCTTTTAGTTTATGTTAAGTAAACACAAACGAGGAATCTTGCAAGGGTGAAACAGCCCCTCTCAGCGTTCACCCCGTCCAATTATAAAGCACACACTACAGCAGAGCACTAACAGCATGTTCTCCACTTCAGGTGCTGAGGTTGAAGGGCAGAAATATTAAGTAGAAGACTGTGACTCTTTTTCAGATGAAAGCTTCATCAATATGTGCTATCTTTTTCTTTAATTTAAAACATATCAAGCTTAATGCACTTCTGATGACTTAGCTAGATAACCTGCTGAAGCTGTATAAAGTCTTTCTGTACCTGCCTGAGACTGGTCAGTCTGGGATGAGGCTGAAGAAAATGTTCTGAAAATGCAGTTTGCCAGCCCAAATTAAGAGCAGTGCTGGACTGGGGAATCTTGAGGAATAATGGTTTTATTCTGATTTAGAATAAAAGCAATTAAAAAAATAAAGTAATTATGAATTTTTCAGATCACCAGAAATTTGCATTTTATTTCAGACTAATTTTGAAGACCCTCACTTAATGGTTAGCCATGTATACTTAGAGATCCAATGTGTATTCCTTGCTCTTATTTTTTAAATATTGATGGAATTGCCCACCCAGTGGCAGAAAAGGAATGCAAAGAGGTATTAATAATATTCAGCAATACTGAGTCTTCTTTTTTATATAGTCATAGAACATATTCCACAATTTCAAAGAGTTATCAGAAGTTTTATGTGATAACTAAACACATTTAGCAGTAGATATTTGCAATTTTTGCTCCGTTGTATTTCTCCAGACAAGATAGATGACTAGATAAATTCAGTTCTTGGGGGACCTCATCAGAGTCCAGTGAAGCCAACGAAGAGCAATTTACTGTTTTCTAATGGCTTTGGTTACAGCATTTCATTAGGTTTAAAGCTTGAGTTCTTCAAAGGCTTGATTACTAAAAAAGAAAATCACAGTACTGTTAATGGAAAGTGACTATAAAATTAGCTAATTAATATTACACTTAAATAAATATGTATATTTTCAGTAAATTCAACTAATATTTTCATCAAATGATTTTTATCTCTTGATAGACATGCAATAGCTTCTGTCTAAAGCTTCACTAGTATTGTACATGTATTAAGTCTCAGATTTATGAAAAATAAAGGTACATGAGTAACACTGCCCCCATTGGGATAGCAGTCAGAAGAGGACAAAGAGAAATTTATGTAATATGACAATATTATTTAATCATGAGGTTCTTTGGTTTTATCCAATAATCCCCTACTACTGTTTGAATACATCTGATATTCGAGGTTGGTTTTGCTTCAGAGCAACTTATTAAACTAAAGTAGAAAGATTTAAAGCCTGATGGCCACTTAGCCTTAGGCAAGAATATTGCACCACTGTTAGTGGAACTCTGATATTGCTTTTGCACTGCCCCATCTTTACATGGTTCCTCGTTTCTTCAGTCTCATTCCTCAGTGAGAGGGCAGAGTAGTCCTCCCGTCAAAACAAATGAGTATTCTCCTGAAAAAATGTTGAATCTGTCTATGATGATCTGTATGCTAATCAAAACAAATATATTTCAGATCAGCAAGATTGCTTCTACATCAACATGCAACAAAGCACAGGTAACGTATCTTCCTTAAATTTAAACCCCTGTTCAAAGTGTTGGACCATAGGCTCTCAGTATAAGGCAACATTTTGTGTAGGGACTCACAAAATGATTTATTTTGGTTTCATATTAACAACCTTTAAACTAGTTTCAAATTTCCACATATTGATTCCTTAAGTGTAAGCAAATTTCTGTAGTGGATCATCATAAAACACGCATTCACTTTCTCAAATTAGAAATGACCACTTTACCGACATGAGGAAGAGTTTGAAAGAGACAGATCTAAAAATATTTCAGCTGCAAAGCAATCTCTTATCTCATGTTGGAACACTTGCATTAATTAAGGATTTTGTAGTGACAGTAATTTTAAGAACACCATTTAGGAACATGACATTTAGGATGCCTCCATATTAAGTAAAAATTCAGAGGCTTAAATTGGGAGAAGCTTTCTGTAATTCTTCTCAAGACAACATCACATGAAAAGGAAGGTAAATTAACCCACACCTCCTTGCAAAACCAAAAAAGCCAGACAATACCACCTAATATTCTTCTTTAATAGATTTTTTTTTTAACCAAATCAATCTCTCAATTATCAGTGTAATCTCCAAAGTTTCTGCTGATGAGGAGAAGTCCACTTTCAGAGACGGAGATGATGAGGATGACATTGCTCAGTAGTATTAATATACCTCAGTCATGGGGTTTGGTGGGAAGACTTGCCTGTGACCACCCAATGAGTCAAGTCAATTAGTTTTTTGAAGAAAATACCTCTCAAACCAAACCAAACTAAAAAAAACCCTGCAAGACTAGGACCATCAATTTGGCTCACATAAAATATGCAGGTTTCTGATAATTGACATATATACTGCTACTAACAATTTCATTCTGATAATCAGAGGTAAAACTGGCTTTGTACATGAAATATGAAATGATACAAAGATACAATAGATTTGGACAAGCAGTATCATTTCCTGAAAAACTTTCATTGAAGGCAAGACTAGGCACTGTGTTTCTTCAAATATAAAAATAAGTACTGAGATTTCAACCTTTTAAAACTAGTGGAAATACTGGTTTAAGAATCAGTACGTTGTTTTATGGTAATCCATGAATATCACGTGTTTCAATAAACCATTTGCTTCAAAAGGCAATTAAATCTAATTAAAATATTTGTGTAATTTTAAAAAAATATGAAAAACTTGTGTTTTTGTGAAAATGGCATTAATGTTGAAAAGTTTATTACTATTATTAAATTGTTATTTCATGAATTTTTAACTGAATTAATTGTAAAGTTTATCTAAAACATAAATTAAACAAAAATACAATGTGCACAACACAAAATATTTTAAGAAATGAAAGAAGCAATCTTCTGTAAGCCTGCTTATATATTTCCTCGCGCATTTATTATAATTCTCCTTTTACGGGATGACACACCTTAGAAGATCTGTAATAATGAGCATTCAGGAAGGAGAATGCTTAGCTAGAAAGGTCAATATTCAGTTTTATTATTATATTTCAAAATAGAATTTTATATTTCATAGAGTAAAACACTTTTCCCTACCAGAAACGAAATGCATCTCTTGCAGGTTTCTTCCCTTTACACCCACTATAGTCAGATATCCCCATTTTTTTCATTATTCAGCTTGTATCCAGATCTGTCTGCTATCTATGTGCCTTCCACAGTATCTAAGCAGATGCAATGCAATTTTAACGTTTCTTTAAAAATTCCCAATTTACAGACTGCATGTTCCAGTCTTACCATCCTTTTTACAGCATAGCATTCTGCCTGCACTGCCAAAATAAATCAGCTAATTGTGCAGTTAGACGGAGCAGTGATCAGATAGACCTGACATAATCACTTGTTTAAAACAAAAAGAAAAGCCCAGATAAGAAAACAAAGCAAACTAGAAAGAGAATATACGATGTTCGAAGATGTTCTATTTACTGGCCGAAGTAACCATGATCTTGTTAGCTTTACCTCTGCTTCCCTCGTCATCGTTTCATGCTATTTAGCCTCTAATGCTCCAGCAAGCTCCATGCAAGCAGAGCCTGAGCAAAACCTCATGCACTGCCATTGACGGCAGCTCAGTGGAGGGTGGAGGTTTGGAATACAAACTAAGTTTCTGAGGCTGTGTGGTCCACCTCTGATATTTATGAACATTGGTCAGTGTAATGGAATGCAATTGCTGAATTGCCTGTTTATGATTTAATTAAATATAAAGAAATAAGATTTTTTTAATGAAATGGTTTGTTTATTCTTAAAAAAGCAAACAATCAAATGCCTTTCAAAAAGACCCCCAAAAAACCCCATATGAATATTTATTTACCAAATGTAGATTTTGATCTGCAAAACAGGAGATAACCTGCATTATCAAGCCCTCCAAGAGATTGCTTTAACATGCAATGAGGCATTTTCCCCTAACAGTACACCTCTGCAAGCAGCAGTATTGCAGGTCATATACATTGTTTGGGTGTAATTAAAAACCTGTTGTTCCATTACATTTTGTCACAGGTATACACAAAACTGGAAGAGATGATCAAGATCCACTTCTAAAACCAATATGTATTAAATTTACAAACTATGTGTTGGAAGTATTTATTGAATTATGGCACATTATAGGCTTGAAATATATTCATTAATCATTGTCCTAATTTAGTCATATGAAATGGTTGTTAAGCCACCGCAAAATAGTTGTTACCTATAGACTAATTTAAAATTCTGTTCCATTTTCATTGAGACAGAACCATCTTAAATACTGTTGTTACTAAAAAAAAGCATATTAAATGTAGTTTTCACCAAAGTTGCTTTTAAAAAAAAGAAAGTCACTTTAAGCCTTAGAAAAACATGTCAGTTTTCATCCTGAAAAATAAAAGACTGACAAAGATATCAAGATCTGAAAATGTATTCAAACTTAACCATAGGCTTTGTTATATGCTTCACCTATAAATATTTATCAGAAAAAAAAAAACATTAAAGGGAATTATTTAATAATCTACTTCTCCAGTTTAGATCTTGGTAGATAGTTTTGTTTTTCACACTTGACTTTGAAGTCTCTTGGTGCAAAAATTCTTTCTCCAACATTCAGGCATTCAAATGAAGTAGTCCATATTCCTTAAAAAAAGCACAGTCCCTGTGCTGCTCTCGAAATCAGCCACACAGTACAGGTTAAGGGTGACATGGGCAAGCGTTTGCTGGCAAGTAAGGTTGCTTATAATTGTAGCTACTGATAAGGGGCTCTAAAAATAGCATGCGAAGAAACTTTGGTCAGGGACCTATGATCTGAATTATAAACATCAGCAAAAGTACCAAGGAAGTTATTTACTCCCATAAAGATAGATGACTGTTGCTTTAATACAGCAAAATAAAAAGAGTTTCCCTTAACCATAGTGAATAAAACACCAGATGTCCATCTTATCCTACATCCACATTTACCAAAAATGAAGTCATCTCAATATAATAAATAGGTTTCTAGCTTTCAGTAAGTGAAAACATTTTACTTTGTAGATCTCAGAAGAGCTTTTAGCCACAAGCCAATATTTCTCAGAAAGACAAAAATTAATTTAGCCAAATATTTGTGTTTCAGTTTTGGAGGACAGTGAGTTATGAACATATTTAAGCCGAGGTTTTGTAATAATTAGAACAGCCAAATAGATGATAATAATTAATTGTTGAGGAACACCAAGAAACTGAGATTAAGGCAAAAAAAATTAATAGAACTTTTCATCATTATCTTCGAAAACATATCAATCTGTAAACTGCAAATAAAAATATATAATACAACAGAAATGGAACATGAAGCTCATATTCAAATTATTCTGATATACAAAGGCAGAGCACCCATGGATGCCTTTTAAAAAAATCAGTTTTACCACTTACAGCTCCTTATGACTACAATTCTAAAAAGATGCTCGGACAGAGTCCAGATGCTTACAAGTATCTAAGTCCCTATCTCTTTCCAAAATCGGTAGATAGTCTCCTGACTTCCACCTTAGATCTTCATCTAAAATTCTATTAATCCACACACTCGGTGTAGAGCACTAGGTAAAAGCAACATTTTTCAAAGCTCTTCCAGAGATGGAAAAGTTTGTATTGGAAACATGAAATCAAGTTAAATATCATATTCTTTTTGCTCATTTTGCAAGTAGCACAAAATCAGTATGTACATTCAATGTTAAGATGAGCTGCTATTCAGTGACACTTCATGGAATTACAAGTCAGTAGCTCCAGCAGAAACACCTGCTACCATTTTACACAGATTTACATTACACAGATTTACGCACATTCGTGGTATCTGCATTCCTAGGCTGTACAGCTAACTCTCGTTCCCTACAGCAAGTCCAAACTCCATCGCACAGTGAGGAATAAATGTGGGAGTGGAAGTTCACTGCAGCTCTCCCATCCTTTCCACAGAAAGATAAATTCAGTCCACACTGCAGAGAAAGTAAAAGTTCGCTGCAGCTTAGAAATTATAGGAACAACCACGGTTACATCAAACAATGTTCATACAGTCTATGGGAATGAGGGTGGAGTGGCAGAAATTGTTGAATAACACTGACAGGTTGTATAATACTGAAGGAGTATTCCTCAGACCTTTCCTAGCTAGAATCATCTCTTGACAAAAGAAAATTAGCCTGCATATCTATGATAGAGCACATCATAAAAGCAGATTATGGGAAAATCTACTTTTAGGGAAAAAGAAAAGACAACAGTTTAAAGGAAGGCAAGGAATTTTAAACTCATAGCTATTAACTTTAAATAGCAAATTAAAACTAAAGACATTTAATCATCATTTATGTGGTATTTAGTTCACATCTAGCTAAGTAATATGCATATGAAATAATACAATTATTGCATCCTGAATTTAATTATTTTAAAAATAAAAAACCTTGAAGTTGTTTTTAGATTTCTTCTTCTGTTTCAGAGAAATCAGCCATCATAATAAATTAGCTACTTCAATAAATACACAATAGGAATATGTACAAATCCTACCCAACTTCTAAAAATTCAGGAATGTAATACTGCTTTTAATATTCTGTTCCAAATTTCAAAAAACACCTTTAAGTTAATAAAAACAGATATTTACCAACAGAATGTGTGCAGTTAAAATTCAGTCGCATGGTCACCAAAATTAGGTTACTTATCTTTCACTCGTCCCACACATGCAATGTCTACTTCTTAATAAGTCATCATATTTCAGAAATTTTCTGATTTTGACCCTTTTTAAATGCTCTGATAGATTGCCTACCATCTGGTAGTTCTTACTTTTGATACCACACTCCTTTTGCATCACAGAAATGTGTTTCTTATAATTATATCTTTAATGTAATAGATGTATGCAACACTAGAATTCCCAAGCTGTCAATAAAAGGGCTGAGGGTACAATTTCAGCCAAATATCTTTTAAGTCGACGGCAGCAGCATGCTCAGTTGCATCAGACTGCAATTGTCAACAGAAATCTGCCCCCCCTGCCCAAGTCATTGAAAATAGAAAATGTGCATAATCTTTTTTTTTTCCTTTAATTATGACAAAGTATCTATTTACAAACTCCAGGACAATATGAAGAATATCTAAGCTAACTTCTCCCTGCTAGTTTGAACAAACAGCTCACTATCTACTAGCTAACAGGCTCAGTAAGAATGGAAAACTACACAGCAGAGATAGCAAATTAAAAAAAAAAAAATCAGACCATCATTTCCATTTATATAAAGGAATTCATTATATCTTCAGGAAGACACGTAGGAGGGAGAAGGAAAAACAGAATGAGGGAAAAGAGAATTTATTTTAAAAAAAGAAAATCTGTCAGGGACTACATCACCATGCTTTTGCTAGCTTTCAGACGAGAACTGCAAGTTGCCTATAGCAGGGTTCCACCACCTGAAACTGTACCATAATAAATGCTATAAATAAAAGACATAAAATTCAATATTTAGGGAATCACACAGGAAACAAGTTTCCATGAACACTGGATACACCGCTATGAAAAACAGAATATCTCTGAATTATACTTGGCAAGGTGGGTAACAAGAAACATAGGTAGTTATTAATTGAAACTTGAAGTATATGCTTGATTTATATTACTAATGTTTTGTTTCCAGGTTCGTGTCTAGAAGCCTAATCCCTAGTTGGAGAAGTCTTTGTGTTACTACTGAGCTTGTCTGTCACTAAAGACAAGGTGAACCAGGGTGATAGACAAATTTACTGTTATCTTTGCTGAGAAATCAAGTGTAAACAAGTCTATGTATAGCCATCCCAAGGAACCTGTAGCCCAGGATATGCCTGAGGAAGCCACCAGTTTGCAAGTGTGTACTGTCAGGCAGTAACAACATATATTTGAGAAAACTGTATTACGTACTACTTAATTTATCATTAGGATCCTATGATACATTTAATTTATAGATTTTCTTGACGTCAGATCATATCAGAATCACACTGCCTATTGCTGCAGTCATGCCATGAAGAGAAGTGCTTCTCAGAGGAACTGGTAAGTTGCTGTGAGATACCATAGAACCCACCAAGGAAACATCAATACTTCCATACTTTCCTCTGCAGACAAGCAAGAATAAAAGTGTAGAAAATCAGAATATGCTATGTATTGAACTGGAAGATTAGATAGCGTGAGGGCACATTTTACTTTTGTGGGGCTCTTTATATAATGGAGCTTTAGTGCAAGTGTAAGCTTCAGTGGATTTCAGACTGAGAAATGGATCAAAAAGAGTAATATTATCTAGGGAAAAACCCTGCAGTGAAAATATTTTTTTATCTATATTGGCTATTTTAAATTACATCATTTAAAAAATCAAACAAAACAAACACAAAAGCCCTAGCTTTGACTGTGGGCACAGAGTTGCTCTGTTTTTATTTGAAAAACAAAAGGATCTTGATAAGAATAAATATGAGAATAAATAAATATGAAACAAATTTTAGAGATAGAAAATTTATTAATAACAGCAGCACACTGAATTCCAATAGTGTACTGAATTATTTCTTAAATAAAGTGCTTCATTAGATAAGATAACCACATATACTACATAGAAATTAATAAAATAAGAACAAAATCCTGTTCTTTTAGTTACATGATGCAACCCCAGTTGTGAAAACTTCACTGACATAAAGAACTTTGGGGTTTGTTTTGGGTGCTTTAAAATATGTAATGGAAACACATTGCATTTCTTTCATAATCAAATAAACATTTTCTGAAAACGAGTTTACTCTAGACTTATTCCAGTTGCGCTACAAACCAATGCAATAAGATTATTGCAAATATCATGCAGATTGCCTGAATCTGACTATTATCAGATTAAAAGACATTAGCAGAGATTTTACGGAAGCTAAATGACAGTGTCCTTGAGGTAGTACTGACATTGACTACAGCTGATACAGTTTTGGTCATTAACATACCTTACTACGTGTCTAGAACGAGCCCTCCAATAATTAGAGCTGAATAGACTATGATTTTAAAATTAAATCATGCCTCTGGGAAAGAATCAGGGAATAGACAGCTAAAGGACTTTCAAGCAATTAATGAGAAGAGTACTGTCAGGTTAAAAATTAAACATTGCGAAGTAGGTTAACAGTCTTCTCTCTCTCAAAAATTGTATGTTGACATAGAAGACAGCTCTCAGGCATGCTGTTGAGTGAAAGCAGAGGCAAGAATGGATACCTCTTATTTAAAACTAAATGAAGTAAATTTATCTACTAATTTCAATATTCTACCCTCCTCTCTTAAAACAGTGTTTTGCCTTCTAGTATCTTCAAACCAAGCCTCTCAAAAACCAGCTGACAAAGTTTAATTAAACATGACAGTGTCACTGATCTTAGAGAGGTAGGCAGAAATGCAGAGATAAAGATTCATACTTTTAAAGAGACCTCTGATTTCATATGTCTCTATTTCTGCTACCCCAAGCTGAATAATCACAAACTGAGCCAATCAAATTGATTCTACTACCACAAAAAAAGCCTAAGCAACTTACCAAACATCAGGTACTTTTTATTTAGCTTTGTAACCACCAAAACATCCAAAGCAAATCCTAAATCCAGACCTTTCTTTACTATTCCTTGCTTTTACATACTACTACAATTCACAGTTCACTCCATATATCTAAGTCAAAGAAACCTAATATAAAGAAAAAATGGTTACTCACTAAATTATAGCATTGTTTTTTTTTGATGACCTAACAAACAAAATGTCAGCACACATTCAAAAATGCATAGTCTTGCTAAAATAATCAGTGGGAGCAACAGAATCAGTACTTTTTACTCATGGGCCCAAGCATGATACTGATCTTATAGGATCTAAATTTTCAGAAGTATATACATGGATAATATTAATCAAGTGGGTTTTTTTCACCATAGTCAAAACAAACAATTAGAAAAATTAAGAGGAACTCTAGTGATATTGAGCATCCCAGGCCAAATTTTAGATTCACATATTAACTCACCAAAACATAAAATAATAGAATGATAAAATGGTTTGGGTTGGAAGGGACCTTAAATATCATCCAGGTCCAACCCTACTGCCATGGGCAGGGACACCTTCCACTAGATCAGTCACTCAAAGCCTCATCCAACCTGGCCTTGAACAGCTCCACGACTTCTCTGGGCAACCTGTTCCAGTGCCTCACCATCCTCACAGGCAGAAATTTCTTCCTGACATCTAAGCTAAATCTCCCCTCTTTCAACTTTAAATCATTACCCCTTGTCTTATCACTGCACTCCCTGATAAAGAGTTTCTCCTCAGCTTTCCTGTAGGATCTTAAGTACTGGAAGGCTGCTATAAGGTCTCCCCACAGGTCTTCTCTAGGCTAAACAAGCCCAGCTCTCTCACCCTGTCTTCATACAGGTGGTGCTCCAGCCCTCTTGATCACCTTTGTGGCCTCCTCTTGAGTCACTCGAACAGATGCGTATCCTTCCTGTGCTGAGGACTCGAGAACAAAATGCATATTCCTTTTGATGCAGCCCAGGATATGGATGGCTTTCTGGGCTGCAAACACACACTGATGGCTCATGTTGAGTCTCCCATCCACCAGCACCCCCAAGTCCTTCTCTTCAGGGCTGCTCTCAATCCATTCTCTGCCCAGTCCATATCCGTGCTTGGAATTGTCATCTTTTAGATTACTCATAGAAATTCTGTAACATTTTGGGTTGCTTTGGTTTGGTTTCATTTTGTTTTGTTTTTAAATATATCTCAAAATCATTATGAACATATTTGCCTTTGTTTAGATTGTGAAGGTGAATATTGTAAAATTAAGTGTCTTGCAGAACTAAAATGTACATGTGAACGTCTTCATAGGTGTTACCAGCGATCTTCAAAACATCCCAGTTAAATTAAAAGTACCTCAGGAACTAAGAATGTTTTTGAGTTATGCCTACTGAGGTCTTTCTCTGCCACAAATTTTATTCTGTGTTCAAGTACACAACATATCGAAAGTGTGAAAGAAAATGCAATGAATGGACAGTTGTTCCAGGAGTGGAATAGCTATAATGAAAATCAGGAAACGTTCAACATATATGTGACCTCAAACTACAAATTAGCAGAAGGATGTCTTATTAATAAAATGAATTGTTTTCACTGAACTAACAAAAGCATAATACTTCCCACATTCCTTAGAGCTCCATAAAGTAAATGGCTCTCACATCAACCTCAAGTGGACTCAGCTGTCTTGCTTTTGTCGTTCTTGAGGAAAATCTCAAAGGCGACAAAAGCAGATGGCCCTCATGAGCCCAAAAGAACAACATACACCTCTAAATATCCATTTTCATTCATATACGCTTACAATTGGTACAAAAATAAATGCCAGTAGCTAGCTTTAGTCCTCTAGATTTCATAACAAATGAATCAGTGACAGCTAGTGATAAGACATTAATCAATACTAAAAATAATAGGAACCAAAGATGAAAACCAACCTAATGCATTTCTGGCCCATATTCCACATCAAAGCATTTCCATAGCATATTTTGCTGCTTATTTTTGGTCCTACTTCCTAAACGTCTACATTTGATATTTGTTGGTGCAATTTCACCCTACTTTTTCTGTAACTTCCATTTACACATCTGAGGACTGCTACCATATTTCTCTTCAGCCTACCTTTATGGAAGTTGCACTTTACCTGGGGAAGTATTATAAAGCTTAATATATCATGTACTTTCGGAAAAAAAAATCGGGCATTATAAATGAATTGTTTAGATTAATGCTGCAATTTTGTCATTTTATCCTTTGGGCATTTACAGAAGTGAAGTGCAATAATTGTTGGAACACAGGAAAAAAAAATGACAAGTACAACTAAAAATCTTTTTAATACTAAACAGCCCTCTATGTTTAGCCATATACAAAGAATCAACATTCAAGTCACGGGAACAGTTTAACTGTCTGAAGTTTTGTTTTAATAGAAATAAAAATTACAGTTGCCACAATAAAATTTCAAAATTATACATAAAAGACAGCCCTAGTTAAAATTGTGCTTCAGTCATAAAAACAAACAATTATAAAAAAAAGAAGAAATTAATTTGAGTTAGGAATGTATACAGTATAACTATAAATCTCTGATTTTCCGTTTATTAGCACATAACTCAAAAGTCACAGTACTAGAGAACCTCATGACAGATCCTGAGCAACAACACTCAGATGTCTACCTTGAGAGAACAGAACTATAAGCATTCCATACTGGTACACTAGCAGTGACATAATGCACTCTTTTGTATCTGACCTATTGAATATAAACCAACATCTTGATTTATATACTTAATTTTTCATACGTATATGTACATCAATTACACTTAAGGATGACACAACACACTTTGCTTTCATTGTGTATAGCATTATCTTCCAACTCTACTGCTCTATATAAACCTAAGTACATAACAGCTTACAAAAAGATAAATCTCATTAGCTTCAACTGAGACATTACGGACGTGACAAAAGAGAGTAAGAAAGTCCTTACATCAAGCTTCTTAAAATATGAATGATAGGTATAGCATGTAGAGTGAAGACTGGTCCCAGAGCGGAACAAGTTTTAAACCAGGACAAGTAAAAATTTTAAAAATATCTATGTAAGCTGCGCATTTAAGATGCAGAGTCTACCACGTTAGAGTCACTGTTGGTAGTTAGAGGCAGGTCCAAAGATCGGTACAAATTAAAAAGAAAATGATTCATAAGACAAAAGTAACTTCAAAATGGAAAGTATTATATTAAAAATTGAGGTACACTAATACATTGCAATTATGACTTACAATTTGGCATATACCTGATTGAAAAATTGAGTTACACAAGTGCATGCCAACATGAATGTGTTGCATAAAACTGCACAAAATTACAAAATGAAAACATTCTTCCATAAGTCCCTAGATGTACATATGCAAATATTATTGCGTCTTCCCTAAGTACCTAGATGTGCAGATGCAAATATTACTGTCTTTCACTCCGATTAAAACCTATTGAAACCTGACATTAAATCTACTTACAAGGTAGCATCAGTAGAGCTTTCCATGATTTATAATGATTTATTTGATAAACCACATATGCGTACAACTCTCAAATGCATATACAAAAAAAGTTTTGACAGCGAAATGTCACACAGGTTAAAAAAAAAATGGCATAACTTCACTATGCTCTGAAATTTTCTATTAAAGTTTTAGAATTAACTCTGCTTTTACTTTCCTGTTGTCATTAAAATAAGCCTTTGTGCCCCTTGAATAGGAGAGAAGTTACCCAGAGAGATCCTCTGAACAAAAAATGTCAATAGTTTTTTGCTATTGTTACAAATCAGTTCATATTTTATATTGGTCTACATAGGAAAAAGACCTTCAGCACTGCCTGCACTACATCTCCTTATCCACTGCTCTTCCAGACAACTCCACATCACAGTCTTACCTCACTTCATCTTGAAGACAATCAGAATTTTTTCTTCCAGTCAAAGACTGTTCCCAAGCATTAAACTGAGAATTGTAACCATTAAAGTGTGAAGGCTGCATTTATTCATATCTGTATTATTCCCACTAAGTCTTTCTCATACATTGGTATCTGTGGTCAAAAGAAGTCTCTCACGTGTGACTACGGAGATAGTAAGGGTTTTCTTTTTAGACTGCCAACTACAGATGCCTTAGCTGATGTGGTAATAAAATGAAGATTTCCATGACAACACAAGTTTCTCTGTGTACCTATACACAGAGAGGGGGGTAGATGCTACAGGGCTGGACCAATAGCCCAGGCACATGCAATCAAGCTCTCTGAGCATTAAAGAAATTCCTGACATGCCCAAGGACACTAAATAATTAATTTCCTGAAGAATTATCCACACACACTACCATAACATATAAAAGTCATCCAAAGCCCATGCTCACTGCAATACTGCTACAAAATGAGTGAAACGTGTATAGCAGGAGAAGAACCATGTGCAGTTGCTTCCATCTCCTGTTGGTTTCATGTTGCTCTCATCCAGTGGTTGCAAGCCCAGGGGGGCTGGACCAATGGGCTCATTCTTCACACGTGAGCGAGGACGACTGGAGGCACTCGATATCTCACAGAACACACAAAGGACTTCAATAAACTAACCAAAACACTAATGATAATTTCACTTTTGTGAGTCATACAATTACACAGTATTGTTGTCCAAGTTTAGAGATGCAGCATTCACAACTGCAAAGAGATAAACAGAGATCTTGTGCTGGGTTTCATGTGCATTAGGTGCTCGGTTTACATAACAGCTTCCAAATTAGACACTAACTTCAGAAGACTAGGAAAAGACAACCAGGAACAAAATGGTCCCCTTGTGGGAAAATTATGTAATACTTATTGAACTTAATTCTCCAAGGGTATACCTGTCTTTTGAAGAACAAATTCTTCCTTGAAATGCATGCAGAATGGAGAGCCTAAAACTAGAGATCAAGCCCCACAACAACACGAGTAACCGATTCACAGAGCACCAAGTTTATAGACATCTTCCACACACTGTTCACACCAAAACAAGGGGGAAAAGGGCACAGGGACACTTCCCAGCCCCGAAACACACACAAAAATATTGGTTCATGTAGATAAACAGGCAACGTTTTAAAACAATCAGAATGAGGTCAAGAAATGTAACCAAATGAATCAAAGTATCCCAGCAAATGCATACAAGCATGCAGAATGAGAAAAACAAAAAGAAATGAGAGTCCACATGAGTCTGGACCAGATTTTTCCCACATTATTAACCCGATATTCTCCAAAGTGGGCCAGTATTTAAAACTTACTGTGATATCCATTTTCACATGTGCACAAACATCCCAGCAATAACTAAATTTACAAACTTACTCTAAATCTCCCCATTTGGATACCATAAAATATTGTGCTTTTTATCTTTTTCTTGTTCTTTTGGTGGAAAATTTAGTTCTTTCCCTTGGTGTCATCAACATTAACACAGTCAAATTAGAATACTCCTGTCTTTTTGAATGTTTTAAGATTTGTGTACATACAAGCCTAACATTGTTACTTATTCACATGCAATAATCAATAAGAACTATATTCTTATATATGCATTTGTTCTAGTATAGGGACACTGCGAGGAGGCACTTGCTAGCATTGTCATGATTCTCATATAGGAAGATCAATATTCTATATATTAAAACTTCTTCACCCTTTTCTATAAATGCTGCCACCAAAAAGAGTAGTACCATTATACAGTTGCAATTATTGAGAAACAAAAAAAAACCCCTCACATTTCTAAATGAAACAGTTCTACTGTTTATAAAAATATGGGTCTGGATCATGTCATATCCTCCCAAGACTAATGTAAGACTATTAATTTTATTTAAAAAAACAAACACCTTCTTTCTAATAAAATAAAAACATAATAAAATCATCAGAAAACACAGTTAATTTAAGAACATGCAGAAAACAGGCCTGAAAAGGATGCAGCGCTGTTTCCTCCTACTGAAAAAAATAAGTAAACATATGCTATGCTCTCTGAATCTTCCTGCAGGAAGACAGAATTAAAAGATATTTCTGTAATCTAACAGAACCAATATACCTATCACCTATTTCACATATCAGCTTAAAAAGTTACATGCAGCAAAATATGATGCATAACCTCCTAGTGCCCAAAACATTACTGGGTTGTACACCTCACCCAGAAACCAAGCTTCCAACAACATTGGGGAATTTACTCAAACAAATAATCTTATTAATTGTAATAGATTTCTCACACTAATAAATTTACACATGCACACACATGGGTTGGTAAGAAGCTGTCAGACCCCCTCTAATCCCCTAAGCATGCTACCAGAGCACCATATGTGACCTGCTATGTCCCTCTCCGGCTGGCAGAAAGGGATTGCGTGGGCTCATGGTTCTCTCCCCGCTTAATGCAGCTGAGTTGGCATGCGAGGGGAAAAAGTACTCCAGGAAAAGAACAAGTGCAGCTTATTGCCTCCAGGGAGCCAGGGAAAAAGCAGGGCTTCGAAGCATGATATCAAGTTATAAGTGTGTGCTGCCCTGCTCTTCCACTTTTGTAGCTGTATTGCTCTCGGACTCAAACGCAAGGTGCTAGCACAGCTCACACACAACACCTCACTATGAATACTCCTGCAATAACTTAAACTTTGGAAGAATTTTTTCCTGTTCATACTGGAAACGTGTTCTACTTAACTTAATTTTTCTTCAAAAATCCATTGATTTTTGAATATTCTGGATTTCCCTTTTTTAAACATCATCTCCCATGCAATTCATGTACTGTATACAAGTAGGCTATTCAATTCAAGGTGTTGATTAAATACATCTAACAACACCAACAGTTCTTCAGCAAATATCATAGCAAGTCTTAAGTTTACAGAGGCATGCAGCCAGCTGGTATAGAGAATATAATGAAATAATCCTTCATTTAAAATGCAATTTTAAAGGGAAATACCCCTTCCTTGGAATTTCTTTGCACTGCTTTTACTATGAATATTCCAATTTGGCATCTGTTCAAGTTACTGTGAAAGCAATGCGAACTTAGCATCCCATTTACCTGTCTACCTATGAGAACATCATTCTCCATACAGTGTTAGCTAGGATAAAGTTATTTTGCTGCAACTCTGACCAAAACCCACTTCCTCCATACAAAAACACGCTTGAACAAGTGTTGACGCTGACTGCTCAGGAAGGGACAGGCGTGTGCCCTGGGATTTTATTGCTGTTGCTGCATGCGCTCCCGGTGAGCGCTCCCACCCTGGGGTAGGGACGTGCCCTGCTCCGGTGGCGCCACACGCAAGGCGGATGCGGCCAATGCAGTGGTTCCCGAGGTGCTGAACGGATGCGCAAGCCCCGAGACTTCGGTCAGCGCCCATGCGAAGCAGGGCTTGCGGGCGCGTCCCGGGAGCAGCACGCTGGACAGCGCCTGGCCTCGCTGAGCCCCAGCGCACACCCAGCCACCGCCCCAAGCCGTCTCCCATTCCCTTTCCCGCCGCCCGGCCGTAGCAGGCTTTACGGGTGCATCCCAGGTGCAGCACGCTGGACAGCGCCCGGCTGTGCTTTGCCCAGACACCTCCCCTCGCCGCGCCGGCTCCCAGTCCTTTCCCCTCCGCACGGGCGGAGAACGCGGAGAGGGGGGAGGCAAAGTTTCAGTCGCGGATCGGGGCAGCGAGGGAGGAAGAGAGGGAGGGAAGGAGGGAAAGGGCGAGCACCCCAACCCGAGCCGGAGCCCGACGAAGTTTGCGAGGCGGCAGGAGCCACGCGCTCACCTGAAGTCGCTGTAAGGGTGGATGATCCAGAACCCCGCAGTTTTAACCCTTTCCTGCTCCTTCTCCACCGCCTTCTGGCTTCCGAACATGCGGAGGGAGAATTTGTTGACCCCCGGCTGTAGCATGGAGGTGAATTGCCGCTGCATGAAGCCGTACTGCCGCCGGGGCCCCTCGGCATCCTCGAAGCCCACCACGGGCTCCTCGGCCCCGCCACCGTCCACTTTAAAGCACACCGAGTTGCCATGCTCCTTCACGCCGCCGCTGCCCCCGCCGCCGGGGCTGCTCTGCGCTTTCTCCGCCGGGGCCGCCGGCTTGGCTGGGAAAGCGTTCGCGCTACCATCGTCCCGGCTGCCGGCAGAAGAGCTGCGCTTCCCAGCCTCCATGCTGCGGGGCCAGGGCGCGCCCCAGCCGCAGGAGAGAGCGGGGGAAAGACTCGGAGCCGCCGGTGCCCGCCCTTCAGCAAGCGCGGCTGGGCTCGGCCGCCCTGCGCTGGGCTGGGCTCAGCTCCGCGCCGCCGCGCCGTCCGGCATGGCCAGCGCCGCCGACTCTGAGCCACGCTCCGCGCAGGGCGGGCACCGCTTCCCCTCGCCCGCCCCCTGCCGGCAGACGCGCCTGACATTGAGCGCCCGCGAGTCCTTGAGGGGCCGAGGCCGCCGGGCCGAGGGGAGGGAGGAGCCGACGGGGAGGTGGTGAAGAGGAAGGGGTGGAGGCGGGCTCAACCCTTGGCGCTGGGGCCGTGGCCCGCGGGGCGGAGCGGAGAGGGGGGCTGCACGGGTGTCCCGCCTCATGGCGGCAGTGGGTAGGGTTGGAAATGACAGGAGTTCTCTGCACCGTCAAGAAAAATAGAGTAACACGAGTGGGTGTTGGACTTGGTCATAGACTCAGACTTACAGACTCATAGACTCATAGAATGGTTTGATTTGGAAGTGTCCTTAAAGCCCATCCAGTTCCAGCCTCCTGCCATGCACAGCGACACCTCCCACTGGATCCTCATCCAGCCTGGCTTTGAACACCTCCAGGGATGGGGCATCTATTACTCTTTGAGCAACTTGCTCTGTTGCCTCACCACCCTTACAGGAAGAAAAAATCTTCCTAATGTCTTATCTAAATCTCCCCTCTTTCAGCTTAAAACCATTACCCCTTATCCTATCACTGCACTCCCTTATGAAGAGCCCCTCCCCAGCTTTCTTATAATCAGTCTTTGAGAACTGGAAGTAAACGGATGATTATTATAGAGGTTTTTTCCAGCCTTAATGTTTCTATGATTTTATAATTCTATACAAAATGAAGGGCAAACTGAGTGAATGGAGGGGGAGGCAGAAGTGTGGCTCCACACTCAAAGCGGGAAGTGGTGGCAGGGAATTTGCTACGGAGAGATGTCCCACTGCACACAGCCCATCCCTTGCAAAGCCTCTCTAGTGCTTCTTGAGGAGAAGACTCACTGGAGTAGAGCAAGTGGTAGGGGTCTATCTGGTCAAGGAGCAAAGTGGTGACACTGGAGGGAGCAAAGGCATTTTGGGTTCATCTCCTGAAAATGAAGTCAGAACCTGTCCTTCACTGGTGCGATGTGTGTGCAACCATAAGGAAAGTGTGGGAACTGTGAGTAAGGAGGGAAGGCCAGGCTCCAAGTAACTTTCACTTTCACACACAAAACAGTTCGCTCTGGTTAGGCAGCATCTAACTGCTTCTCAATGGCTGTTTCCGTGTGCTGAACTTTACACTGAGTGAAAATGTGCAGCCAAGAACACAAGCATAGGGGACATGATGCATGGGCTGCTGCGCAGATTACTGGAGTGTGCTAGGGCATGATTTCCTCCATCAGGACAGCCACGCCACAGTGCACACCTGCCTGTCTCTACTATGAGTCGTAATATGGCAGGTGTAACCAAGTGCAGAGACAAGATTTTCATGCATGCCAAGAGACAATTTTGGTTTTGTTTGTTTATAAATAGGGATCTGGAATCTACATTCAGCTCACTCCATGGGATGCTGAAGTACATCAGTTAGAGTTAAGCTTTCAAGAGACAGAGAAAAGGCTGTTGGACTGAAAGGAAGCAGGAAATGTTTCTAGCTCCCAGATACTCTTAAGTATGCCCAAAGGAAATAAGGAATATAAGTGCCTTGGGTATCTCTACACATGGTATCCTTATGTTTGTGTACAGTATCTGGGGAACTGTGTGTTGTGATGGGGTCTGAGAGAGCAGTTATGCCAGTGATAAGCAGCCATTACAAGCCACGAGTGAGTAGAAAGGTCATGGTCTTTGCTCTGAAAACCAAAAGATGCTGATACTTAACCCTAAAAGGGGTGAGTTTGAGTTAAAGAAGGATAGAGAATCAATATCTGCAGATGATATCACAGGTGCTATAGCATTATGCCTACCTGCAAAAGCATAAAGGCACATGTTAGAGCACATATGCATGGGTCCTGGGAATCCATTTGTCTTGGCATAGGTTTGTTTTTCACATATTCTCAACAGACCTTTCATTTTGCACATTAAAAATAAGGTAAGAAAGAATTAGTAAATTCTCCCAGCCTGGTATTTTCAATGGTGTTTGTCACTTCATTGTTATCCACCTTGTCCGTTACAAAACGTGTTTAAAACAAACTTGATAGAGAAACAGATGTGAAAATCTACACACTACAATTTGCACAGTGCATACCAGGTGCTTTGAGGGGCTGTGTTCAAAACTGCATCTGAGGGCTTTTTGCAGCAACAGCAGCTCTAACTGAATGTTTATGCCTAGTGCATTCAGGCATTCCAGGTTCAGATTATATTAGTATGATGTTAAGTGTGGAAGATGTTAACATTAATATGATGTTAGTTGGGAAGAAGATGGCAAGTGTCAATGCACTGGGATGGGTTGCTGGAAGCTAGGCAGTGACCAGCATAGGAAGGAACATGCCCACAATGTGATTGGTTGAGGGCTGACATACGTAAACCTTCCCCATCTGCAGTGATACTTTTGTGTATGATTTTATCCTAAAACAGTGAAGGGTGCGTGCACAGCTGCTGATGGCTCATGCACAGCTGCTGATAGACAAAACCCACTTACTGTTTTATCTCCAGATTATGTCCGCCTCCTTTACTCATACAATGTCTGTCACTGAATTATAATTAAAAAGTAAGAAATTATTCTTGTTTTGCAGCTTTGTGAAAAAAATAGCTCACATCATATTTGACAGAAACCCACAAAGGCAAGGATGAAAAGGCTAAGTCATGCTGTGCTGTTCCACATACTCACAGAGTTTACCACATCAGTGTCAATGGAACTGACACTTTCCGCACTGTATACACTGCAGCTTTAACTTCCCTTTCTGCAAGAAAGCAACTTTTCTTCCTCTTCACTCCTTATTGTAGAGGACTTTTGCATGCAGCCCTTGATCTGAACAGTCTTTCCCAGACCAAGCTAAAAAGCAATTAGTCATGTACAGGAGAAAACAGCCTTGTAAGGGAGTAAATCAGAACAGTGAAATGAAGAAATTTAGAGCTACAGTAAGAACAATCTGATGTATGTTCCTTTAACTGGAGAAATAGCGACATGGTATTAGTGGAGATGGTCCTTCATTTCTGAATGATGAAGATTGTGTGCGGCAAGAACATCCAGTTTCTTATTTTATGAAACTTTTCTTTCCTTGTATCTAATGTCTCATTTTGTCAATGTTTATCTATCCTTACTTAGCACAGACTACAGACCTACCAGAATGACTACTTCTGCCTAGCTTCCCTCTCTTTCTACAGTAGGATTATCTGGAAGTACTCTGTTTCCTTTGGTGGCATTAAAAAGGTCTGGAAGTGGTTCATTACATCAGATTGTCATATGATTTAAGAGAAGGTGTTAATGAGAGAAAATAACCTGCAGTAGTTGTAACACATTCTCTGGATGCTTCTTAAATATGGGACGTGTATAAATGACACAGGTAAAATCTCTTTCTAAAATTGATATTTTGTTCTTCCTGTGATCAAAGATTCAATTTTTATAATTTTCTATAGTGCACTGTAGAAGTGCTATTTGAGTACTATTTATCTTACGGATTTTCATGGTCTAAATGGCCTTAAAATCTCATGATTTTGCTATTTTTAATAATAATTTTGAGGTTGTAAGGCTGAGAATGGATTTTCATGATCTGTAGGTTTTATGTGGGAGAATGGATTCTTCTCCAGGTGAAAATAACTTAGGTTTTTTTTAGCCAGGAAACCGACCTTTTCTGAGGCCTGGGCCAATGTTTTAGGTTAGATGGGAGCATTTTGGTTTCACAGAAATAGTAATGGGACATCCTGTGTATGGGAATAGCTCTGAAGACCACATGAGGGCTGCATATGGTAGAAAGGTCACAGATGCAATTTAGCTAAAAGTATAGATTGTTTTCTGTCAAGTTGGATTTTGATTTTGTATCTATGTGATGAGACTTACTGAAACTGAAATTCCGATAAATCAGTGTTAGCAGAAAAAGAAAAATTAAACATTTTTTTTTTTATATATCTCTGCTATATCCTAGGTTAGTGGATCGGTACTAAAAATGTTAGCAGTCTGTTATATTTGTATTGAATTATTTTGATTAGTTACTGGACCTAATCAAACTATAATCACATAATTCCAGTGGTTTATATGAGTCTATAACAGTAATACTATAACTGTATATCTCAAAATAAATTTCCTTCTCTTCTGCCAAACATAGTAATTCTATGTCTGCAATAAATACAGTCCCACTTCCTTATTTTCTAATTTTGATATATTGATTTTGATTTTATCAGCTATAGAAATAAAAAAAAAATAACAGCCTAGGTATTGAAGCATATGTAGTTTGTTCAGTGAAGAAACTAGGGCACAAACAAGTAACAAGACTTCTATGAAATGACAGAGTAAGATGCATCTGACTGCAGAACAAAGCTCTTGTCTCTGAAGTTTTAGTTTCATGCCCTGTGAGATTTTTTTTTAAGATTACTTCTCAACAGAAAATCAGCATCAAGTCAAATGCTAAAGCAGGATTAGCAATGGAAGAAATAATATTTTACAATTGGAGTACAAGCTGTGCAAGCTAAATTGAGGATTAATCCAAAGAGTTTGAATGTCCATGGTGAACACTGGTGTAAATATGATCTAAGTGATTTCTGTAAAGGTCAACAAGAGCAGTTGTGCTAACCTGTAGAATTTTCTAGTCCTCAATTTGTCTGACCAGTTAACTGACACCTTAATTTGCTGCAAAGTGTGAAAGGCAGCTGCTTCTGTTTTGCCTGTTACCAAAAGCAGTGATCTGCTTTTTCTGGAAACATTTTTAGTGGGAAATAGATCACTTACAGACAGTATTAAAAGCATGATTTAAATGAAGTCCCAGGCAGTGGAGTATGATCTTTGAAATAAAAATTAGGGTAAACACTTGTGTGAATAGGAAATGTCTCTGAGACGTGACCTAGGGTGTGAGATATGCTAGTGTGTACAGATAGGAACACAACGTGGTGCGTGTGATCTTGTGGTACGTAGTCTTCTTATGGATAATCTACTGGGTCATATAAAACTCTGTTAGCCAAGAATAATTACAGTGCACTATGGTTACTCTACTGAGTTGTCTAATCAGTTACACTTACTCTACAGAAATGCATGCTTATTTATTGACTGCATGCCATCTTTTACCTCTTGGAAAATCAGCTCTGGCCTTGTTCTGAATGTTGGAAGCCCTATCACAGCAGCTGACTGTGGTGCTTCAGAACAACACCTGATAAGGTTGGACATGAATACTTTTTGCTGTCCATGTCCTAGGGTGAAATTAAACCACAGAAAAGTCTTATTGTTGTTTACCAACTCTCTGGAGTGTCTTTTACTTATGCAAATCACTCCTAAATTTAGTAGAATATTTATGTGCTGCAAATGCTTATCTTTTTTTGTGGAGCAATGTTTTAATACTAGTATTTATTAGCTGTTCAATAACCTGCCACAACTTTATCCAGTCTATAGAGATAATACCAGCATAAAAGGAATGTAAATGGTGGAAAACAAACTTCAATTTGCTTTTTTGAGTGTCTAGGTAATTATTTGTTTAACTGTGCTACTGTCTGTATTGTTAAGTACTTGCAGTTCTTTAGAAATCACTAAGAAGTCATCTTCTTTGACAAACATTCAACTGACTGATGAAGTAGCTTTGACAATGCACTTTTAATTTTTGCTATGATAACAATATTTTTTATTTAGTTGATATGCAAGTGGAAACCCTATAAATTTTGCCTTTCTTTAAAGTAATATTTATCTTATGATTGATTTAAAGGGCTACGATTGGACATAAAAAATATATAAACATTTATGCATAGGTTCTATATAAAACATGATACCTGCTTAATACAAAGCATAATCCTCTGAACATTTCTAAAATTAGTATACACAGCTGTGAAAGGTCACATGATGCTATTCAGAATGCTAAATAGTATGCTGGGCAGCAGGTATAGTCAGGCTTCTTGGCTTCTTCTCTGTAACATGAGAAAATTATACAAGTTCCCTAAAAATGCAAATACCTTTAATTCCTTTGGGGTGTGACTTCATATTAACAATTGCTTTTTCATCCTGTTGCACAGAGTGTTCCTACATAATTGTATAACCACTCTACAAAACCATGTTCTTGTGATTTAAAATCTCCTCCCTCTGGAATTTCTGGGACTAAATATGGACATGCTATTTTACACTTGTATCTTTAAATAATGTGTGAGTACTGGCATAAAAAAGAACATATATATTGTCAAATATTTGGTGGTGATATGCATGTATTATGACAGATACTACACTGCCATTCAAATAATTTCCTTTCTATGTCCTCATTTTCCAGAAATCAGCAATCTTGTTCAACTTCTTCTCCTAAGTTTGCTCAATTTATCAGAACTGGTAGGGTGCTTTTAGAGATAGCTGTAACGTGCCCTCTTGTTGACTTTTAATTTCATTAGTAAAGGTTTTAATAGTTGTCAGCTTTAATCCTGCAAGCCACATTTGTGTGTTGATTGACTTAGTTTAAGTCCATAAGATCCATCACTTTGCCATCATATTTTAATGGGTGTAGACACTAGTGGCAAGCAATATGCATATTATGCCTTGTATTCAGTTCCTTATACAAAGCAATGTCTTGCAGGACTTACAGCTCCCTTCACTATATTCATTAAGTAAAATATACTGCTTTTGAAAAGATTGAGTCTTTCATAAAAGAATACCTTAAAATCTTGAAGTTTGATGGTTGCTAAGTGGTTACAAAAAGGAAAGCCTCCTCCAGCTGTTTCTAAGTTGTAGGGGTGTCTGAAAAGTAAATCTTCAAGTAATTGAAAATTAAGACATTTCAGCTGTTAAGGCAACAATAGGGAAAACAAACAAAACTGAAGATTTTCAAAGCAATGATTTAAATCTACATGGCTTTTTACAATATTACAGAATTTTTTTTTTAATTCAAAATGTGGAAAAGTGGTTTTATTTTTAATGAGTACTTTGGGAAAAACATTGTTAATATGTACATCTTTTTAATGTTGATTTAAATCTTCAGTCTTACCAGCAACTAAGAAAGGAGTCCAAATGAGTCTAGAGATGGTCTCAGCAGTAACTGAGAGCTATATCCTACTTGCTGTCTTTGAGATACCTATTTATGTAATAATTTTTCAGACGTATTCTATTACTTAGAGCTAGCTGAGCTGATGTTAGGCACATTTCAATTACTACCATGTGTAATTAGAAGAACACACAGCACCATTCCCTGTTGATTGCACTGCCTCAGAGATGCTGTTTAAATGGTGACATTGAATGCACAACTCCGTAAGAATTGCCCCAGTTTCTGCTGTCAGACTTTCTGTTCCCCAGTTCATACCAGCAACTTGCAGCTAAAGTCATAGCTACTGCAGAGAAGGAGTATAACCTACCACAACTGGCTAAAGCAAACAGTTCAACATGCACAGCTGAACAAATGTAACATCCTGAATTGCCACAAATACCAGCAGGTAAGTGTTGCTACAGCAGACATTGGCTGTTTAGGTTTAAAAGCGATTCCCATAATTGTTGAATTCTACATGGAAAGTGGGTGAAATAGTGATTATAAAGAAGTTCCACCTCTAAGATGATTTTCCCATTTCCAGTTGTAATATTGACACATGAGGAAACGGAAGCTGCCATAATGGATTCCTATCTGTTATAGGCTTAGTATTCTTTTATTAAAAAGGAATATGAATAAAATAACTAAATCAATTAGCAGTGAGAATGGAAAATAAAAAGTGGTTGCTCCTTCTTTCCCTAGGCCACTGCTGGAAGAAAACACAAATGACTTTAGATACACACCCTAAAATTAACCCTGTAGCAAATACAGGTCTTCTGGAAAAGTAAGATTACATAGAAACCCAAACTTTATGAACTGAGTGATGCAAGTTAGTCAATTCCCCAGGGCTGTTGTGGTGGAAGCATTAGGAACATGAAGTAGAAAGAAGCTCATAACCATTATAACGTCCAAGCCTCTCAGAAGAATTCAAAGTTTAATGCTGGCAGTAATTATTAATGTGCTTGTAACCAAAGCAGTGGAGACAACTGAGAAGAACTAAGGGAAAAATGATTACAAACATTCCCTCTAAGTGGTATCAGAAATAGATATGAAGACATGTCATTTTAAAAGGAAAGTAAGTAAATGGAATAAAATGAATAAATGTTGTAATTTCTATGAAAGGATATACATAGTAGGTGTCTTCAAGTATACATAAAGCTTCAGTGAATGACGACACTTTCAATGTTTATTTCCTAGACCCTTTTCTATATATTTTTCTTTTATTTGAATTTTTTTTTAAATGACTGTTTTCTTCCAAGAGACTTCCAGTAAAAATCACTGCTAAAGACTACATTGCACATAAGTTAGATAGACATAAATACTTATGGATGGGATTTCCAGCCAACCATTCAACTTTGCGCCTGTGCATACACAAAAATACTTCAAAGTGTTTGTTTAACATGCAGAACAGTGGAGAACATTGAGCATGTATAAGTGGTTTTGTTCATCTGTATGAGTGATGGAAGAACTGGACTCAGAGCTTACCCAGAAAAATACCCACAACATGGACTATCTTTATACAATATTGAATCTATTTTACCAAACTTGGAGGATATTGTCCTTTTTTTTTTTTTTTTTTGTGGATAAGGGGGATTTTCTAGGGAAAGGAGAGGGCAGATTCTTCAACAATCAACAATTTCCATTTGGAATGAGATTGTGCAACAAAGAGTCTTATTTAGAAACTAAAAAGAACTTATCAGATCTATCAGCTAAAGTTAAGCATCAGAAGAAGCAAGATATTATAACAAGGATAAAAAATGGAAAATATCTTCAGAGAAACAGGGATAGCACTCTAGGAAAGATCTTTCAAGGTCGTTACTACAAGATACTGCTAGACATAGAAGGAGCATAAATTGATGGTGAAGAATATCCCTAAAGACTTTCAAAGTCTGAGAAAATACACGCCATGTGCAGGAATCACAGATAAACATAGAAAACAGGTATCTGGAACTTTATTAATAGAAAGTCCTATCTTGTGTGTTTGAAATGGCATTCAAGAGCACAACAGCCTTCTCTGGAAGTAATGCTCTACAGATGATGGATGATGTTGATCTTAGATGATACACTGTTATCTCAATTCCTTTTGTAAGAAAGTCATGGAATTTCAAACTATAATATTTCAAGCTGGAAAGTCAAATCTGATAAGCAGAAGACTGTAATACAACCTGAAACTAGGTAGGGGAAGCAATAGAAATAAAGGTCTGGAAAGCTCTTATCTAAAACTGTTTTTTTCTGAAATCCTTGAATAACTAACTATATACACTGTGTGGCAAGTTGCAAAGGATATAAATTATTTTGCTGATGAGCTATTGTGTCCTAATCCGGGGTTTGTTTCTTTGGCTCACCTTTTTTCTTGTCTTTAAAAAGAATAGCCTTTCTGGGCAGGTACTATAATATATTCTTCTCTCATTTGGTGTCCACAAAAGAGCAAGGCTTTTATATTAATATAATTACAAAACTGATGAAGCTGAATATTTCTAATCAAATGAGAAGCCTAGTGCTTTTTATCATCTTGTAGGTGATCTAGTAGTACATTCTCTAAATGACAGTTGTGCGAAGAATCACTTCTCAGTTAATATTCTGTAAGCTAGTGCCATGGCAGATTTTATTCTTGGATTCTGTGTTTCAGTGACTTGGATAAATTTGTAATCTATATCTTCATTTGTATTGGCTATTCACTAACCATTCTTTTAATTCTCTACTGCTATTTAGTACTGCAGTATTTGAGTACTTTCTGTTTAACATGAATAAGAGAGTCCCCAAAGTGCTATCCATGTCTGTCTTTTTCCATCTAAAACTTTTAGACATTTGTGAATGATCTCTTCTATGCACGGAAACACCAAAATGGAAAACCATGTTCTAATTTATACTTTACATGCAGGATTTCATTCTTCTAAGTATTATAAGCTTAGTAGCATTTTTTAAAAATCCATGTATCACTAATATGCTTATCAATGTTTGCATGAGAGGGAGGATTCGTAGAGCATTATGCAGTTTGCAAGAACTATGGCTTCTGAAAATGATTGTAAGCAGCCTATAATTGATTAAAATATGCTGTGTCATCATTTATAAATAAAATACAAGCTTCTGCCCAGACTTTGTATAGACTTAGTATAGACACAAGTTTATTAATATCTCTACATTTCAGAAATTGCATATGATCACAATACACAAGATAATATCATAAAACCATAAATATTTTACTACTAAGAATTCATCAGTGTGGATGAAAATTCATGACTAAAGATGCTGGTTGTTTTGTAGTATTTTGCATGCTTTTTTCTTTTTCTTTTTTTTTTTTTGTAAATCTAACACTGCGAATTCCCACTATATCACATCCATAAGTGCCACTTCTACACGTCTCTTATATTAATTCTAGAAATGGGGACTCAACCACTTCCCTCAGCAGTGTGTTCCAAACCTTGACAACGCCTTTAGTGTAGAAATTTTTCCTAATATCCAACACCTACCTTGATACAACCTCCTTTCACGTAGGTGTAGAGAACAATAAGATCTCCATACAGCCTCCTTTGCTGCAGGATAAACAGCCCCTGTTCCCTCAACCATGCCTCATATGACATGTGCTCCGGCCCCTTCACCAGTATCATTGCTCTTCTTTGGACATACTGCAGCAGCTCAGTGTTTTTCTTGGAGTCAGGAACCCAAAACTGGACACAGTATTCGAGGTGTGGGCTCACCAGTGCCAAGTACAGGGGGGACAACCACTTCCCTTGTCCTTCTGGCCACACCATTTCTGACACAAGCCAGGATGCTGTTGGCCTTCTGGGCCATCTGGGCACACTTTAAGCTTATATTCAACCAGCTGGTGGCCAACACCACCAGGTCCTTTTCCACCAGGCAGCTTTCCTGCCACTCTTTCCCAAGCCTGTAACTTCCATGGAGTTGTTGTGGCCCAAATGCAGCATGTGACATTTGGCCTTGTTAAACCTCATACAACTGATCAATGCCCATTGATCCAACCTGTCCATATCCCTCTCTAGAGCCTTTCTACACTCAAGCAAGTCAACACTTACCCCCAACTTGATGTCGGCTGTGGAATTGTTGTTAAGCAGATATTTCACTAATTCCTTCTTCCTCCAGCTACAGGAAGCTTCACACTTGCAAACTCTTGACCTGTTGGGGGAATTCAGCCACCCTGACATCTGCTCGAAAAGTAGCACAGCAATCTGTAGGCAATCCAGAAGACTACCACAGTGCATCAAAGATATCTTCTTAACCCAAATAATAGACATCCCTGCCTGAGGGACTGCAATACTGGTCCTGGTGGTCACCAATGCAGGTGAGCTCACCAGTGATGGCAAGATCAGAGACTGCCTGGGCTGCAGTGATCACATATTAGTAGAGCTCACGGTCCTGAGAAATAAGGGACAGGCAAGGAATATAGTCATGACCTTAAATTTTAGGAAAGCAAACTTCCAGCTCTGCAAGAAATGCGTCAGTTGGACCCCCTAGGAAATGGTCCTCAGGGACAAGGGCGCATAACAGAGCTGGCAAATATTTAAGGTTGATTTCCATAGAGTGTAAGAGTCCTCAGTCCCCAGATGTAGGAAATTCGGCAGGGAGGAAACCAGTGTGGCTGAATCGAGACCTGCTGGTCTAAAAGAAGAACAAGAGGGAACTGTGCAAGCAGGGACAGGGAACCTGGGAAGAGTATAGTGATGCTGCCCAGTTGAGTAGAGATGGGGTCAGGAAGACTAAGGCACAAGTGGAGCTGAACTTAGCATGGGAAGCAATGAATAACAAGAAGGCCTTCCACAGGAATGTCAACTAGAAAAGGAAGGTTACAGAAAGCATACCCCTGCGATGAATAAAAATGATGAGGAGAAAGCTGAGGTAATCCACAACTTTTTTGCCTCAGTCTTCACTGGAAACTGGTCTCCTCACCCCTCCTGGATGGGGATCAGGGGGGACATCTCCTCCCACTGTAGGGGAAGATCAGGTTCATGACCACCTGAGGAACCGCAACGAGTCTACAGGATCTGATGAGATTTATCCCAGAGTCCTGAGGAAACTGGATGATGTGGTTGCCAAGCCACTCTTCATGATATTTGAAAAGTCATGGCAGTCAGGGGAAGTCCCTGCTGACTGGAAGAAGGGCAACATTATGCCCATTTTCAAAACGGGTAGAAAAGATGACTCTGGAAACTACTGACCTGCGAGCCTCACATCTGTGCCCGGGAAGATCATGGAACAGATACTTCTGGAAGCTATGCTAAAGCACAGGGAGGACAGGGACATGATTCAAGACAACCAACATGGCTTCACCAAGGGCAAGTCCTGCCTGACCAACCTAATGGCTTTCTATGATGAGATGACCACATCAGTGGACACTGGAAAATTAATGGAAGTTATGTATCTGGATTTCTGTAAAGTCTTTGACCCTGTCCCCCACAACATCCTTCTCTCTGCAAGATTGAGTGCACCCTCAACAAGTTTGCAGATGACACTAAGCTGAGTGGGACAGCTGTCACACCAGAAGGATAGGTTGTCATCCAGAGGGACACAGACAAGCTGAAGAAGTGGGCCTGTGTACCTCATGAGGTTCAACAAGGCCAAGTGCAAGGTCCTACACCTTTATTTGTCACAATCCCCAATTTCAATATAAGAGACGGTATGTTTCAGAGCAGTCCTGTGGAGAAGGACTTGGGGGTGTTTGTTGATGAGAAGCTGGGCATGAGTCAACAGTGTGCATTCATAGCCCAGAAAGCCACCCATGTCCTGGGCTGCATCAAAAGAAGCATGACCATCAGGTCAAGAGAGGTGATTCTTTCCCTCTGCTGTTGCAAGACCCCGCTTGGAGTATTGCACCCAGTTCTGGAATCCCCAGCATGAAAAGGATATGGAACTTTTGGGATGGGTCCAGAGGAGGGTTATAAGATAATCAAAGGGCTGGAGCAGCTCTGCTGTGAGGACAGGCTGAGAGAGGTGGAGTTGTTCAGCCTGGAGAAGACAAGGCTCTGACGGGTCCTCATAGTGACCTTCCAGTACCTGAAGGGGGCCTTCAAGAAAACTGGAGAGGGCCTTTTTACGAGAGCATATATTGATAGGATGAGGGGGAATGGCTTTAAATCCGAAGGGGGATGATTTAGATTAGACATTAGTAAGAAATTCTTCATGATGAGGGTGGTGAGACCTTGGCACAGGTTGCCCAGGAAAGCTGTGGATGCCCCCATTCTGGAAGTGTTCAAGGCCAGGTTGGATGGGGCCTTGAGCAACCGGTCTACCGGGGGGTGTCCCTACCTATGGCAGAGCAATTGGAACTAGATGATATTTGGGGTCCCTTCCAACCCAAATGATTCCATGATTCTATTATTCTTATTGATCCAATAAGGTTTACTGGCCACAGGAGAACAATGGGTTCAGTGGGTTCCAGTTCTGATTGGGGAGGCAAACTGGAAAAATTTGAATATGCATTTGGTAGAAAGACCAGGGCTTACTTCCTGCCTGAAAGACATTTCACAAATGTTGAAATTTTTCTTAAAACCCTATATATTCTGGACGTTCTAAAAAATGTTGCCACAACTAGATATAAGTGATATACACTTTGCTTTGTCTAACTCTTTAAAAAGTACCGAAGCTGTTTTGTGCATCTGCTAAAACTCAGCCCCAGGCAGATTCCTGGCAGAGGAAATATATAATATTTTAAATCCTTGGTTTTGTGCAGCTTGCAAAATTTCTGCCTCCATTTCTTCAGTGATTCAAATGGATTTCAATAAATGATCTTACTAAAAGAAGGAGGTGTAAGTCCCATCTACAATGAGATTATGTTGTCACTATTGTTGACAGATAAAATGCCAGCAGCATGTTCTGTGGTGACAGAAAAAGTAAGAAAGAACATGGTAACACTGCTGAATTGGACCCACACTTCTATTGCTCAGCCACCTGCCGTTTCACATCTGTGTGAGTAATACACCCGCCTTGCACTCAACAGAGAAGTAACAGCGACAGTCAAGCTCACTGCAGAGTTGATCTTGTCTATATGAAGCAATCCAGTAGCAGCGAGCTTGGATCCCTGTGTAAGTCAGAAACGAGAGTTGATTAACTTAAGTGCTGAGACTTTCAGACCTATTCTGTTTCTCTGCTATCTTATTTAAAGCTGCTTTGTGCATCTTTGTACTGAACAGCAGGCATACTTTAAAAGGAGGTAGTATACTTCAGAGGAAATTAAATAAGTTATAACTTGATAAATTTTCTGGATGTATTTTGTTTAAAATAGTTTATATTTCTTGCATTCTGTCTTCAAGTATTCAGGTACTACAAGTTTTACCATATTTGTGTTTCATATATCATAAATATCTGAGCTGCTGAAGTATAAAAGTTAGTATTTCTTACAGTGACCATGCAATTTTTTCATGTCTCTGGGTTTCTAATCACTGAACGGTTTACCCTTGTATCGATCAACTCTATTTTGCAGAGACACTTTTTCATTAACAGAGAGACAGATTGTCTTTTCCTCAGCAGTGCTGCCCACTCCAAGCAGATGACTAAAGAGCCATGGAGAGCATATGCTCAGCTATGCCAGTGAATGCTACACAAGCACTTTTTCTTCTTCTGTGAAATGTAACTGTTACCATCTCTCCATTTCACTCAGTACACTTGAAGGCTTATTCAGTTGCTAATTGTGTTTGAGTCATGGAATATCTTTGTCTACCACATAGAAACAGGATGAAGAAAAATGTGGAGCATACACTTTTAGAAGGAGACTGTAAGAGCAAATACAAATAGCAGTGGTGGAATTCTAGAAATACCCATAGGACTGTGGAAAAATCTTTCATGGTAAAAAAAAAATCATTAAAATTCCGTTCTGACTTTTAGAGTTCAAATGTTAAATACACAGCTTGAATTTAAATCTACAAAAGCAATCTAACAGGTCATAACTTCTGTTAATCATACTAAAGAACTTTTTATAATGCTAACTTTAAAACATGTGGGTCCATTCGTATTTGCACTTATGGTGAGTCATCTCTGCTGCTTTTGTTTTGAAATATAATACTGGTTTGAGACTACCTATATAGAAATGCTGAGTGAACAACGTGTCTCAGAAAACAGCAACAATTAATTATTTTATCCTGTAAATATGGTTAAATGAACTATTGATAAATTTTAAGGATGAATGTTATTAATATAAAAGCCATGCAGGCTATGTTGTACAAGCACTGAGTGTTAACATTGCAGTGTATTACCTGTGGCATCCGATGATGGCTGGAAACAAGACTGGCAAAGACTTTGGCTTACTGTAAAAGTTAGAGCAGCTCTGGCTGTCATATAATGAAGGAAAATAACCTGGCAATGCTTTTAACCATCTTTAAGAGTTCTGTTATGAATGGAATTCATACCTTTCTGCCATTTAAGTAAGATCCCACTGGTTTCACTTCTGTAGGGTGGGCCATATGTGCTAGTTTTTTCTTTAGCAAATCTGTATGTCTAAAGAAGACAAACACATCGGAAGGTAGGATGTGATGGGCATCAAATCAACTGTATGTCCACTGACCTGTTCAGTAGCGCTTTTTAAACTGTAAATGTTCTTCACCTTTTATCATATAATGCCTTGATCCCTGGTCATTGAGATAGAAAATTATCTTTTTTGTGTAACTCTGAAAGAGAACACAGTCATACAGTTTACCTCACTTTCGGTCATAAATCAAACAAAGCGTTCTATGACAAAAATAAAAAAGAATCTCATACTTCACAAGATTATTTATCTTGCTTATACAAGATAATCAATTGAATCCTAGGAGGGAGGTCACTGTCTGTGGTCTTACTTTTAAAGATATTATACTGGCGTCTAACAGGAACATGTGGCACTGCAGAGCTTGCAGGATTATTTCTGTAACTTTTAGAAATAAGCAATAAAGCCCATTTTAGCCATGTTATTTTAAAACAAATTCTTACAACCTAATAAATGATTAAAGACTAATCTGTCTTCCCTGGTAAGCAGTTTCCTGAAATTTTTAGATGGCTGTCAAATACTTAATTTTGCCTACCTATAGTCATTTATTCTGTGATTCAGCAAAATGATTAAGCTTATGCAGTCTTGTTGATTTCACAGAAAGTATTCATGAGCTCAGCTTTTGATATACACCTCAATAATGTGGGGAACTGAGATCTAAATATTAATGTTATAGTATTGCATCCATTCAGATATGTCATGGGTTTGATTAAGCTTCTGAGTACAGAAGCTTTGGCATAGAGAATTAGCCTTAGAAAGATTATATCAAAAGTTTAAAAATATCTGTCCAGTGAAGGAAAGAGAACAAAACTGGAACATTTTTTTAAGGAATTCTTTTTCAGTGAGTTAGAGACACATCAGGACATGGTGAAAAATAAGCATGATATGCAATACCAGTCACTTATTTGTGATTGTTTAGAAGATTCATCTATTCATTTCTGTTCCCCAAACTCTTTTTTTCTGAAGACTCAAACATGAGATGGTGAGAGGAAGTATAGCTACCTCTATGAAGAACTAGTTTCTCGTATAAGAGAACTGTGATTTTCTGAATATAATCTCCCTGTTATTTCAGATCAATGTACAATTCTTTTCATGTTCATCATTATGACTGTCTTTGTATACCCTGATCGTCATTGTATGAGGTTCTCTTCTTCTTCTCCTTTCATAATCTTTCCAAACTTTCCTTTGAAGAGTGCTAAAATGCAATTTTAATATAAATTAAAACAGCAGCCGCTTTTTAAGAGGACTGTAAGAAATATTTGATAAAGAGGATTGCAGATTCCCTTTGCTTATCTGTCTTCCCTATATAGTTTGCACATACCGTTTCATGTAACCCTGTCAACAGCAGCCAACAAGATGCCACAGCTATTGATAAAAAAAAACATTCATTAATTCAGTGTTTAGATTTGAAGTTTTCGTGTTTCTCAATTAACTCAACACACTACACTGGTTAATCTGAAGGTCAAATACAATTATGTGTTATAAAGTCTGATTTTAGGATTATGCTAAATATATCAACCACCAATCCAGAGGCTTCTCCTTCACTATCTGTAATACAAAGCCTGCAAAGCTTTGTCTTAAATGCAAATACATATAGTAGAAATTATTGTACTGACATCACTGGAATTAATGTATTCATTTCAATATAACAGGCAGGAGAATCTAATTCTGGCACACATTTTCATTGTGTTTCTCAGGTATGTGTCTTATTGAAATTTTACAAAATATAGAGTCAAATTCAAATGGATAGTGAATTTTATGCGCTAAATTATATATATAACCTATGAGGATGAAAATCTTTGAGCTAGTATTCTTGCATGCACATTGAATTCAATCTAGACAGAATTACACTGCCAAAACTGTCTAGAGAAATATTGCAGTCTTTCAGTTTCAGGCTTTACTAACGAGATTAAACGTTTCAATTTTTTTCTCTTTTCTTTTTTAAGAAGAAATAATATAAATGTTGCTTAATTTTTTTGAACTATGGATAATGATTACATCTGCATGGTTCAGTTGTAGAAGCATCTATAGGTTTTCTTTTTAGGGTTGCCATATGGAATTTTCCTGCTATAACGAAAAAAAAGACTATAAATTTCACTCCTACTTGAATAAAACTATGCCAAAATATGAAGAAATTCCCCTAAAATCTTTCTTCTGTCCTGCTTGGTAAGTCTCCAATCACACAGCTCATTGTGTGCTTTGTCCTCACATCAGTGATAGCAGATTGTTATAGGAATAGTAAAGGGCTTGTGGTACGGAGTTCACAGCCTTAAAATAGTTTTTTGTATGTTCCACAAACGTTCTCTTCAACATAACGAAATTGTATGTAGCTGACGGCATTTGCTCAAGAATGAAGTCTAAAAGGGACTGATTAGGGCCGTATGGCATCATACTCTTATAGACTGAATAAATCATTCAGCTTTTCCGTGAGAATAAGTGGAGCTGTTGTGCCAGTTGGCACCGAGTCTCTGAAATGACTAAAACACTACCTGGTATACTTTGACATCTTCTAGTCTGTTTTATCAACTGCTAGCAAATATTTCAAATTACTGTGTAACATTCTATAGACAGTGGAAAGACAAATTCTTTGAAACATGGGGTATTAGGCCAAAACATTATTTGATGGATGGATCAAAGTGGGTGGTTTTGCTGTCTCATAGATCCAAACAAAAAATACACTATAGATCAAATTCAGCACTAGAACGCCATGAGAAATTGTACCACATAATTGTAATTATTCATTTACTCACTTTCTACTTTCTGGCCAGTATTTCTTATTTGAAGATTAGAGCAAAAAGAAATAATGCTGATAATTGTTTTCAAAGTCTTTGCAGCATAACTGCTTTCTAAATCTTAAACAAATCATAAAATTCACAGGAAGTGGATGTCAGCACATTTCTAAAATCTAAGTATAGGAAAATATTATTTATGGAGATACAATTTTTCAATAAGACATGCAGTCCTCTTATGGCAAGAGGTTTTTAATATTGATTACATAAATACCAAAAATATTTTTGAAACATAATCAAATTGCAGTGTCACCTGCATTCCACCACAAATTCATCTGCAGGAGTTGTACTCACCATCATAGCTGTTCACCTAAAAAAAGTAAGATTCACTTTTTTCCAAATCAAATAATCTCTTTCTCTATAATTCCCTTAATTAAGGTTTTGTACTGAGAACTACCTCATTGAAGGTGACTTTACAATGTGATGAGATCTTCAATATTGAAATTATTTCTGTACAGATCTTGCACTACTGTCAAGAAAGCTTTTTTAATTTCCTAGGTATGTAATTAGTTGAGTTGTAAAAATCCACAGGCAAGCTAGTAATAAAACAGCTGAGGCAACAGTAATTAAATGAATTAAAAGAAAGCTTGAGCTTCTACCTTTACCTTCTTCACTTCAATGGAAAATGATCTTCTTGGGAGTATAATATTAGAAGGTCAGTGGATGAAATAAAGGGCTAATTCTGTGAATAATAATAGAATACAGTTTTTTTTTTCTCACTCGGGAATGACAGCCCTAATCACTAAATCTAGCTTCCTTCTTTTTTGGCTTGACAAAACTTGAACTTCTTTTTTCAAAAATAGATGTTACTACCCTAGTTTTCAGGCAGGTGGTAGAGCATAAGGGGTTAAAAAAGTCATCAGATTGATAAAATAATTTGACTCACATCTCATTTTGTTATAAAAATTGGGCATCACCACATTTGCTAATCAGTTATGGTTAAAGAATATCGGTTAATGAAAACTAATTTTTAAGAATTAATAGTCTGTTGAAGCTTTGATTTGAGGAGAATTCTAGAGGAACTTTAAAAATCTGTTAAACATTTCTGAATTTTAGAATCTGTTATTATTAAGAGGTGTTCTTGTTGACATTTTCAAATCCCTTAAATAACTAATTAAATAAATAAAATTTAGCAAGTCCGCTAAAATAAGTAAAGGGGTTTGCTGTATTGTATAGCTGTGTGTTTTGTCTGATATCATAGCAAGACTGATTTTCACCAAGTATACAGCACCCTTTGAAGGTATTACTTACGTTTCAACACTTTAAAACAAAGCATCCAGGGAAAATAAGAGATAAGGGAGAGACAAATTGCAGAGGCAGAAAGATTTTCTAGAGTATTGCTCAGTGTTGGGAGTCTAAGCAAGCCTTTAAATTTTAAATTACAAGGTTAAAACTAATAATCAAACCTCCAAGGTAAAGATCTGAAAGAATTTTTATTTGTTTCCCAGGTTAGCCTAGATTTGCAAATGAAAATTAAGAAATTAAATCCATAAACTAATTTGGAACTATATTTTGGTTTGTTTATTTGTGAGCTCAGAAAGGTCTCAAATCATTCTGTAATTATTGTTCTAGGTCATCACCAAAACTTTGTAGATAAAGAACTTGTGGACAAGCATGTAGCTGAGCACAGTAATATTGTTCTAAAAACTTTTGTTTATATGGAACAATAGCTTTACAGCTATTTGAACAATAATAAAGAATGAGATTTGTAAACAGGGGTGTCTGGAATCAAATATAATTAGTCTGATTAAAATTCAGCCTATTTATTTGGCTTTTGGTGTGGTCTTTATTATTGAATACCAGCATAAATTTGGGCAGATTATAACTCAAAATCCTTCTTTCGTTGATAGTCAAAATTGCATACAATAAAAAAATAGTTTCATGATAATGATATCCTTAAACTACCAACATCTTGACTGGTAGCTCAAACTGCAATGTGAAGCACACCAAAGTCTTAGTAGAAGGAGTACAGCAGAACTTCAAAGGATTTTTGAAGCAAAACCCAGATTGTTTGGAGCTTGGTTTGAAATGAGAGAATATATATAGAAAATCCAGCAGGAGAAATGTCCTTCTAAAATTTTGCGGTGAACTTTCACTTTACTGGGCTGTTGTCCAGAGCCTTGTTTTGTTTAGGAAGCAGTATGTATTGTGGAGAAGTTAAGGATAGTAACTTATACCATGCAATTAACATCAGATTTATTTAATAAATACATGAAGTAGGAAAAATAATAACAGAATTTCTAAGGAGAAAGGAGAAATTATAAAGACAGGCTATATTGCTGTTTTAAGTTGTTAAGAATTAGCATGTTGAAAGAGAATTGCACATTCTTATTTGTAACTCCTCTTTACTGTCATACATCAGTGTGTAATTGAAGTCTTGAGTATTACCGGCTCGGTATGTAACCCTAAATTATGGTTTGTTTGTAATATCTCTTGTTCATCTTGCAGTCCTTACTGAACAGAGTAAATTAAGTCAGTGGAGCTGCTCAGATGAACTTATTCAAGGGGTAAAAAAATCCAGCTACATTTTTAGTATGACACATTTTTTCCATTCTTATCCATAATTCATTTCTGCAAGTGGGTTTTTTTACATTTTAATAAACAAAATGAAAGAAAGAGCTATTCTTATGACATTTTCAGAACAACAAAGAAGTGTTGAATTTTTACAGTAGCCCTTTCTTGTGATATGTTGAGGATAATTTCTCTGATTAAGGTGTTCATTCATGCAGTAAACACTGATAATTTAATATCACAGAAGTGTTGTTCTTTTATTTAGAAAACCAAAATACAAAGGAAATAGTTATCAGCATAGTATTTGAATTAGTGACTTTAAATTGTTTGTGTACATTTAACTAAGTAAAATTACAATATCGGTAGTGTCTAGAAATTCTCTCTTATCTGGAAAGTGATGTCGATACAAAATAAGAGCAAGAGAACAGTTATCATGTTGTAGAGATAACTCTATGTGGAATCTAAATCACTGAATCATTTTTCCAAGACATGTTACAAACTTGCTTACTAAAATTTTCAGTAGTTGTTGTTCAAAAATTTCTTGCAGAAATCTTGAGCACCGTATCTAAATTTTGCATATGCGATATTTGAGGGTTTTTTTTTTTTAAATGTACTGTATCTACTGTACCATTTGCAAACAAACAAATCTAAAGAGAACAGAAACATCCTTAAGGCAGTATGGATCAACAGGATTTAGGTAAGGTATCAAGCACAGCTCTAGAGATCACTGAATAAAGAATGAATAGAACATCTGCTCCCTCCCAGTGGTTAGGGATGGGAACTGTTCCACTTACGAACCACAGAATCATTTAGGATGGAAAAGACTTTAAGTTTGTAGGTCCAACCATTTACCTAACACTGCCAAGTCCACCATTAAACCATGTCCCTAAATGCCACACCTACATGTCTTTTAAATACCTCCAGGGATGATGTCTCAAACACTTCCCTGGGCAGCCTGTTCCAATGCTTAATAACTCCTTCAGTGTAGAAATTTTTCCCAATAGCCAATCTAAATCTCCTTTGGCACAATTTGAGGATGTTTCCTCTTGTCTTATCACTTGTTACTTTGGAGAAGAGAACAATACCCACCTAGCTACAACTTCATTTCAGGTAGGTGTAGAGAATGATAAGGTTTCCCCTCAGGGTCCTTTTCTCCAGGCTAAAGAAGCCCATTTCCCTCAGCTACTCTTCATAAGACTTCTGATCCAGAGCTTTCACCAAATTAGTTGCCTTTCTTTTGACACTTAAGCAGTTCAATGTCTTCCTTGTAGTGAGGGCCCCAAAACTGAACATAGTGTTTAAGGCGCAGCCTCAGTAGTGCCGAGTACAGGGGCAAAATCACTTACCTGGTCCTTCTGGCCACAGTATTTCTGATACAGGCCAGGATCCCATTGGCATTCTTGGCCATGGCTTATACTCAGCTGGCTGTTGATGAACACCCCCAAGTCATTTCCTTTGGGCATCTTTCCAGCCACTCTTCCTATTAGCATTGACAAGAAGCTATACTTTAAAATCAAAGGCTAAGACAATATTTGAACTCGATAATGTAAAATTCCCCACTATTTTTATGTTTACTTTAATTGACTTGGCTTCACAATATGAGGGTGGGAAATCTTCTTTAGGAAAATGTATATCAGTACAAATTTAATATTTCTGCCTCTTAAAAAGCCCAGAAAGTCAAATAACCAAGGGTAACTTGTCTGTTGCCATTTGGTTAATGAAAATTGCCTACAAATTTAGCACTAGCATTGCGCACTCTGGCTCAGATACTCCAGTGCACTTCAGCCTCTACTGAAATCACTGGGAGTTCTGTGCCTGACTGAGTCTGGGATGATCAAAACAATTAGACATGTTGAAAATGGTGTCTCTAGTAATTGCTGGAATCTGCTTGAACATCCATCTCTTTTTTGGTTTTTTCATCAATTATAGGAAGGAATTCAGATTCATGAGTAGCATTGAGATGTATTCCAAGGTCTGCCTGCCATTTACTTTTCTACAATGGGAACTGAGTATCCAGATGCAGAAAGCAAAGTTAAAGTAATTCATAAATAAATAGAAATGTCCGTGTTCAATATGAACTTATTTTCTGATCATACAGTTCTAAAATCAGCCAGAATAACCTTTCCATTATGCTGTTGAAACAATGTTCAGTAATCTTGAAACATAGTTGCTAGATGTTCAAAAAGATTTCCCAGCATCAAATTCCAAGTGATAGCATATAATACTGCATAAACAAGTCTGTCTCATAAAGCTGATAATTTTAGCACAGGAATAATGCATCAGTTGTTATTGTGGATAAACAAAATTCCACTTGCTTTTGCTGTCAACTCCTGAATAATAAACGTAAAGAATTTAGTTTAGTTGAAATGATTCTTTGAGATACAATGATAATTACTTCTATTGTGCAAGGCTTCAAATGTCATGCATGCTTCCTTTTTAATGGCCCTTTAATTTCCACTGTCGGCTTTAGAACATTATTGCCTTATAACTTTTAGTGTGACTTTGGGTTAAGATTTGGGGCTATTTCTGTATGTTTAGATAAGTCTGTTTGGGTCCGATCTTTTTGTTTTGTTTTAGACCCATCTCAGAATAATCACTCTAATCTATAACTGTCACAAACAGCTTCAGTTTGATACCTTTATTCCAGCAAGATAACAGAGCTTAGTTTTTCAGGCTAAATGAACAAAAAGACTATTTAGTATAAACTCAATGATTAGTAAAAAAATAATTTGTTTCTACTTGTGCTGACTATTGCATTCACAGTTCTTGCAGTAATTATTTTCATGGTGGGTCTCTGCCTGATATTCAAATGGATAAGCTTAAGCAGTACAACATTACATAAATGACAAAAAAAATAGTACTTTCTGATTTGTTTCAGGTCCATGCTGCAGTCCTCAAAACACTGGAGAGTGAATCTGTAGGTGTAGTCACCTTCTGCTTCTTTCTCTGTATTAGTAACTGGATGTGAGATACGTAAATCTCTTTTAATTAAATGGTTATTCATAAAATCATAGAATCATATGGTTGGAAAAGACCTCTGAAATCATTGAGTTTAACTGTAGCTATCCATTTACTAAACCATGTCCCTCAGAAACTCATCTACCTGTCTCTTAAACACCTCCAGGAATGGTGACTCCACCACCTTCCTGGGCAGCCTGTTCCAGTGCCTGACAACCCTTTCAGTGGAGAAATTTTTCCTGATGTCTAATCTGAACCTTTTCTGGCACAACTTGTCGTCATTTCCTCCAGTCCTATCTCCTGTCACTTGAGAGAAGAGTCCAACACACTCCTCAGTGCAACCTCCTTTCAGGCAGTTGCAGACAGCGATGAGGTCTCCGCTCAACCTCCTCTTCTCTAAGCTAAACAACCACAGTTCCTTCAGCTGCTCCTCATAGAACTTGTTCTCCAGCCCCTTCACCAGCCTCGACGCCCATCTCTGGACAAGCTCCAGCACCTCAGTGTCCTTCTTGTACTGAGGGGCCCAGATCTGAACACAGTACTCGAGGTGTGGCCTCACCAGTGCTGAGTACAGGGGCACAATCACCTCCCTTGTCCTGCTGGCCATGCTGTTTCTGATACAGGCCAAGATGCCATTGGTCCCCTTGGCCACCTGGGCACACTGCTGGCTCATGTTCAGCCGGCTGTCAACCAACATCGCCAGGTCCTTCTCCCCCAGGCAGCTCTCCAGCCATCCTTCCCCAAGCCTGTAACACTGCATGGGATTGTTATGTCCCAAGCGTAGGACTCGGCACCTCATCCTGTTATTCATCATTCATCAAATGCAACAGAATATCATGTATTGTGTTCTGTATTTCCATACTGTATTTCTGTACTGTAATACCTCCTCTGTATCTACCACTCAGATTTTATAATTTGTGAATTTGCCTATCCTGATTTCCAGAGGGAACAACTTGCTTGTCTTCTGTGCTTGAAAAGTATTGTGCACAAGAACAGAATTCTTAATAAATAACTAATAAACAGCAAAGAAATTCTGAAACACTTGCTGGGCTAGCACCTGACAAGTTAGCATTTCACAACATGAGCATAAAAACATATTTAAATCATAGCAATTCTTACGGTAGACTACAGCACTACATCGTCTAGAGCACTGAACCTTAGAATTGAGGCAGTCCAGAACTTCGAGTCAAGCAAATTCTATTAGTGAAGTAACTCACAAGAAAACAAATAAAGGGAAAAAAAAAACAACCCAGACATTTTTATTGTATGAGCATGGAATGGTAATTTCACAGAAATGAATATTCTTTATGAGAAGGTGTTACTGGGATGGCAACAGCTCCACCAATTTTTTCCTTTGATATTCTACTCTGCTAAAACAGGCTTCATCCACTCTTCCCATTCTTATCACCTAAACCTGAGTGCCTTTAAGTAATGCATTAAGAAAATTGATTACCATCTCTTACGTGTTTATTCTTTCATTTTTTTCTCCTGAGACAGAATTGCATGCATTTGGAGAATGTCTTCTGCATTTTTATGTTCTATCAATGTGCATAAATAGATATATCAATCTGACTGACTTATATGTCAGTCCATCTGATATTAAGCCAGATTACAGGAACATATTTTGCAGTTGGAGCAGGAAAAGGGTTGTGACATTCCATAGTTCCTGTGGTTGTCTCCTCCACAGTCATGGGCCAGTCTGTGGGAGTAAATTAACTTCTGAAAAGGCAAGTTCTGTCTTTAGTTCTAGCACTGCACTATGCTAGCCGAATGAAGTTGCTGAACAGAGTCCTAATGAGAACCCAAAGATAAGTGTAAATTGGTGAAACACTACAAAATTCAAAGTTGCGAATATGATTTAGAGGTCAGTTTCCAAATGGGTTTATTTAATAAAACTGAAGACTTATTTTTTGATTCTACTTTCTGAGTTTTTAATTTAAATATTTATATGGTGATTTTTAAATCTGTATTTCTAAATAAGAGTATAGACATGAGGCTGGCATTCATGCATTTAAATGTAGGATTAATTAAGTTACTCTTAGTACTTTATTTTGTCACTTAATTGGATTCTTAATCATGTAGAATCATAATAAGGTTTAAGTTCTTATTCTTTCTAAAAGTATAGATCCTCTTATTCTGATAGAGGAAGGTATTTAGTCTCCAATATTCCCTTACCTTTCGAGACATTTCTATAATATTTTCACAACTACATCTCCTGCCTGGAAACATAAGGCTAGATATTTGTCTCTTATCCTCCAGTATAATTGTTCCTATCATTCTCCCTTAATGAACAAATTAAAATAAGTGGATTTAACATGCAATATTTTTCTACCTGATTTTTTTTTGAGTGGAGGAAACAGCTGCAAGTGATTGTCATCACTCTGTTCTTTCACTGATGACATACAAATACTTATTTTACCCTTATTAGATGCTCCACTCTATTTCAGTATACCTACAAAGCAGGCTGTCAAAACAATTTAAATGAAACAATGTGAAACCATGAGTCATAAAACTGGCAAAATACTTGAAGTAATTTGTTGTATTTAATCTTTAAGTTCTAAATTAATGTCTCCCCATCTCATTTGATGATAATGTTTTAAAATAATTAGAGTATTTTGAGTTTGAATGTATATATGATATATATTGAAATGCTGAAAAGGGGAAGTAATTAGTATCAAATAGCATACACCTGTTAAGAAATGTATTTAATTTAATTTTAGTTGGAGTTGACCTTTTCCTGAAATACATTATACCAATAAATATGAAAGGTGTTAAAGTGATGAGATTATTTTCTGCTGAGGCACAAACTGGCAGAAATCGTAAATCATAAAGATACAGCCTGAAATCAGTTTATGTCCCTGTGTTAAGCATCTTTTGTACTGTATTTTCTTCCCTTTTTCAAAATTTTGGTGTTCTACACTTACCTGACCACTCATTGGGACTCTTGTTCAGAGTCTCCAGTCAAGCGCTGAGGCAAGGATTGCCAGAGGAGATGACCGTCCATGCACAGCCCCTACTGAGTGAAGCTGAACTCACTTCCTCTTTTGCAGTCATTATTTTATAGACTTCTCATGACATCTTTCCTTCCCCTCCCAAGGCTAAGCGATGGAGAGCTATTTTGTTTAGTCATTTCTTTTACGGAAGGTATTTCTTGTCTTTTATAATCCTTTTTTTCCTCTCTGTTGTTTGTTCTGGTGCTACTACAATCGTCTTGAGACAGTAAAAAACAAACCATAGGCAGGTGCCATATATGTTTATATAGTACCATAATGATGTTCGCTGTGATATTCCTTCCTCAACTATTGCTAATATTTTATTTGCCTTTTCACTGCTTCTGCACAGTGGGCTGACATTTTTATGAACTTTTTCATAAAATTACTTTTTCATTACTTTTATCATTCTAAGATTTTTTTCTGAGTGGTAGTAGCTAGCTCATAAACCCAGAACTGTGTCATACCCTAGCTTTCCAATCGTTGCTGTGACTGACATTATTATTTGGGAACTACATCACTGCCAGTGACATACTTATTCACCAGAGTAACCATGTTACCATGTTGCAAAAAGGGAGACTGTTAGGCCTCAGTCCTGCAAAGAGCACTGGCAAGGAAAATTATAGAGTGACTGTGACTTGGATATCAGTGTGGCAATGAAGCTCATGGCATTCAAACAATACAGAGTCAATACACCTTCTCCTTAATCAGCACTGCCCATTGATGAGACCTTAGCAAGTGACTGCCCAGCAGTCACAACGAGAAAGAGCTGATTCCTGTACACCTCGGCCAGAAACCCCATCTTACACAAAGCACATAGTCTCAACAGCCCTTAACTGTAAACTGCAATGGAGAACAGGTCGTTCCAATAGCAAACACAAAAGAGTTACTGCAAGAAAGTCACTCTAGAAGCAGGTGAGCTAGAAATAATGAATCTTTCTTCTTTATGTGTAATACGTTACGTGAATCATCTCCTATTGACTGCTGCCTATGTCCTATTTTTGAGGTCATACTGTTGCTTGTCTATGCTGAAGTAAAATCATTTGATGGACAGATAACAGACATATTGTGTACTAGAAGAGCAGCTGTGTGCAGTATCATAAAAAATCCTGGCAAAACTAGGAATATTGAAAACAGCTGCTAGACAATTTCCAAAGTAGTGTCATTATGTTTCTATACTATTTCTTGAGAGCAAAATTCAATTTCTTAATAAGAATCTCTACATTTTATTTCATAGTAGCTGAACCAGGCTTCTGCTTCTTAGCTGACTTATAAGAGCACCTTCACTCTTCAGTGAATTTAGAAAATGATACCATCTCAAAAATATTAATGTCTCCAATATAATTCCCCAGTGTTTATAAAAAAAAAAAACTGTGAAATTTTTGGGTGCATTTACTACACTTGTGTCTGTTTGTTTTTTTCCATGTATTTCTCATGAATAACTAAATGGATTAGATTATTATTTTTGCTTACTTACTTCCTTGAGAATCCTGTGTTATTAGTAGCAAAACATTCTACTTTGCTAGAAAAGTAATTACATACTCAAAACCTCTATTTAAAATATTTGAAACAAAATATAAGAACAGATTGGAAAGGCTCCAAAAGGAAAAGTTCTTTAAATATTGCACGTGCATGGTAACTGTGTATCACTAAAAGGATAAATACAAATGGGAAACACAGTTTGACAGATCTGGAATTCTCTTTACATCTTTCTAGAAAAGTAAAAGCAGACACTGAAATGCTCCTCATCCAGGTCCCATAGCCAAAGTATCGTTCAGAAAAATATAGGATGATCACCTCTAGACAATAATGCAATTAATTCCTTGTGGCTGAAATTCATCTGTCTATTTATATTATATATGCCAAAGTTGGGTTGAGGCTTTTGCCTTTTGGTAAATGTTACCTTGCACTTGACTCCAGTCTTCTGGGGCTGCCAATAAGGTTACAAATTAATGCTATTGAAAACGGTGGTTTCTTAGGGTGTCCATTAAGAGTGTTAGTTATGCCATTTAGCTCAATTTACATATGCCAAAGAGTACTGCTAAGCTCTTGACAACTGAGGTCATTTACTTCAGGTTGAATATTAAATTTTCTAACATTGTGGAAAACAGGGAAGACTTCTGCACTGAGGTTTTTCCAGAGATTCCTTCTGAAATCCTAATGTGTATAATTGTGCAACAACTGTTATTTGTGCAGTTTTACTTACAAATAAAACTGTCAGAAATATACTTGCAACTTCTGGCTTCTATCACACTAACTTTATCAATATACATTGCTGGAATATTAAATTAGTTCATGTTTTTGTAAAATGTTTTATATTATTCATGTGCTTCTGGGGTATATCCCTGTCATATTAGAATGCATGTCATATAGTAAGCAATGGGTTGGGCACACTCCAAACTGCTCCCACAGACTGTACATTTCTCACCACTTAGAGATCATCTCCAGAGGGGAAATTGGTTTCTCCCTCAGAGGCTGCTCTGTAACGCAGACAGCAGTGGGTGACTGGCAGATTGCTTCAATATCATACCTGATCTGAAATGAAGTGTTAATGTCAGCTCCTTAAATCAACTTTCCTTCCATCCTTTTCTTGAGGACTAGCAGAGTTCTCAACACTTCCAAGGCTACTGTCAGGAAGCAACAAGGTCTGCTTGTTGTAGAAAGGATGGGGAAATCAAACCCAGTGATGCAGATGGCAGAGCCTCCAAGTAGGGCCCAGTCTCGCCCTCCCATACCCAAACCCAGAGAGCAGGGCAGGTCTGGTAGCACCTGGGTTCAACAGAAGAGTCCAGATTGCTTAGCAAGTTCATAACAATGGGGAAGATACAAGGTCAGCTCACCAACTCAAACGTATACATCAGGCTCTGTCCAGACCAGTACGCACCACAGGAGAGTCCAAGCAAGGACTGAGTGCACATGCTTTAGCTTAAATGGAGCCCCTGACAAAGGGCTACATGGGGCAAATAGACTCACATTTCTCACAGCTGAGTACAAGCAGCAAAGCACCTGACAGCCTCTTCAGTTTCCAGTGTTTCCTGCTGCAAGGAGAAGCATGTTCAGACACTTCATTGTGGGAACACTCAGGCTCTGTTGGTGTCCTTTATCTTGCAAAGTGAAGAATATGCAGAGAAGCTTTCAAGCTATGTTCCTTTCTGTGTTGTTGTGCTGAAAGATAGTTGGAGGTACAGAAATATATTGATAACTTTATTTTATTCCAGTGAAATATAGATGCTATTACAAACATGTCCACATGTTAAGTACAACTATTAATTTTTAACTCTCAAAGGTTTACTATTGTTTTGGACTAGGAAAGGGGTAATTCATAGAATCATAGACTCTTCCAGTTGGAAAAGACCTTTGAGATCATTGAGTCCAACTGTACTCATCTTCTGCCAAACCATGTCCTTCAAAAACTCGTCCACCCATTTTTTAAACACCTCCAGGGATGGTGACTCAACCACCTGCCTGGGAAGCTGTGCCAGTGCCTGACCACCCTTTCAGTACAGAAATTCTTCCTAATATCTAGTCTGAACCTCCCCTGGTGCAACTTATGGCCATTTCATCTTGTCCTTCAAAAGTCATCAAGCCTTATCTAAGAAATATAGTAATGGAAATCTTACAGAAATGCGAATGTTGTTTTGTAAAATTGTTCTTTGAGTAAAATAGCTAAAATATAATGTTAACCGGAGTTGCTGAGTTTGTTAGCTCTCTCTTCCCATGTTAACTTGTCTTGAACCAACTCTGAGTTTTTTCAGGTTTTTTCAGACCTTTATACTCTGCTGTAGTTGAGATATAGGACATTCAGACTGTTGTTCAAAGGCACTTAGTCTATCTTCTACTTGACTCATTTTACTTTTCAGTGTATGCCTTCTGTAGAGTTATCTTCTCTAGCCTGGTACCATATTAACTGCCCTTCCTTGGCTGGTTTGAGGTCAGTTCATCTCTACTTACAAAAGGTTTTACAAGCATATTTTAAAAGGACTTGCTGTGAAAAAAAAATAATTCCATCCATGGATATCAGGTTGTACTTCCACATGATTGTGCCCATGATTACTCATGTGGTTTTACTTCCCATCTGTCTGTATAGTTTAACGAATCAACGTGCTTGTGAAATCTGTGCTACAGCTTGCTTTCTTAAAAGAGCACCTGCAAAGTAGAATTCTGATCTTTGATATCATCTCAAGTCCACTTCCTTTTCTTTTTCATAGCATGGAATTTATCTTCACTTATCTTTAGCCTTGTGAAGTAGGTATCTTGTTTGTTAGTTTTCTAGGCTCTCTCAATTTTCTATTATGGTTCATACTCCAAAACAGGTAGAATTGCTCTCTGGCGGTATCTTTCCAAGTGTGTGTAGTGGTGGGAGTCCAGGTAAGTTGCTACTATATAGACAGCAACGATGAGGAGGGATGAAGCTTCCACTTCAAATTTATAGTTAAATATGATGGATAAAGCCTTTTTTTTTGACGTAGAAAAAAAGCATTCAGAGTTAGATTAAACTGATGTGGTTGGAGATTTTTTCCATTTATTTAGTAAAAGTTTGTTCAGTTTAAACCTGCAGATGTTTGGTAATGATACTGGCATTTGCGTTCTTTCCCAGCATAATGAGAACATAAAGTAGAATTTACATCTCTCTGATTTTTCACAATGTTACACTTCTTGATTTTTGTATGAGCTGGCGATGAGTGGTAAATGAGTCTCTTTTGCATGGTGGGTACTCAGAATCCACATTAAAACTTTCTTCCTAATCCAACTACTTCTGCAGAAATTTCAAAGAAGTTTACAGATCTTTTTGCAATGTGAATGAGAAATTACATGGTTGGAAGTACCCCAGTACAGTTTGACAACTATTGCTGTCATATGGAATGGTAATGGTTCAATTTTACTAAAAAGATAAATTAAACCTGTTAGCACAGGAAAAATAAAAAAAAACCACTTAAGTTAAAATCTTGATAACTAGTTAAGTCCTAATCCTATGCTTAGCTATTATGATCTCCAGAATGCCCTATGGTGGAGTCCCACAGCTACGGTAGAATGGTAGCATAGCCTCTGTTGCTGTTTTTCGCTTTTCCAAAATGCTGGAGTGCTTTAAAATTACATTTATGACTGCATCAAATTGCTGACCAGTGCAAAGCACAAACTCTCTCTCAACTCTAAACTCATAAATCCATGGAAAGCAAAATGAAAATCCTTAATTGAGCTTGATGTTCTCAGCATATTTTTTTAAATCGAAAATGCTTTTAAAGAGAGCAACAGTACATAAAGAACTGCTTCACAGTAACAATAAGGTCTTTAAATCTGCTGCTATGGAAATACTGCATTAAGAAATCCAACTTACTGGATTCCTGTATTAGATAACTTCTAAGCAGCACATAAGTCATGAAAGAGGGAATGTTTTATTCGTATGACATACGCAGCATTCAGCTTTGGATAACAGGAAGGAGGAGAAGAAAAAGATAAAACCTTCTCTGTTTCCAAAGCAAGCATGTAGATAATTTTTACTGTGGTTCTGGAGTCTGGAAGCTATTCAGATAATTTAAATATCATGAAAAAAAATCTGCTCTTCACTCTTTCAGCATATGAGTTGTGTTTGAAGGATACTCCTGGATGAGTATCACCAGGAGTGTTAATAAAGGACCATCAGCAACATTACAGGCAGAAGAAGGAAGTAAAAATCTTGCTAAATTTATTTCCAGATTCACTGATTTAAAGTAACTGACTGTTCCACAGCTTCTGGCAAAACACATTTTTGACCACAGTTTCTTTTTGATGCTGTTTTCAATGAACAACAGCATCACACTGAGTACTGAAAGTTGGCAGAGCTTTTGCATCTCTCTTTCACACTATGTCAAGAGGTTTTTTAAAGTAGTTTCAGGAAAGTCCATTTACATCCTATAGAATGCAAGAGAAATCATTCTTTTGCTAGTATGCATATAAATGCTGTTCATAGTCCAATGCAGCATCAACAGAGATGTTTCCCCTACTCCCTGACTTATCTAGCCAATACAGCTTCTGGTGATTTGGGTTTCAGGAAGAGGAAAAGTTGAACTCATGCTATGTAACCAAGACAGATAATGTCTATAAAAACAGACCTATACCTGATTATACAACTCTAACAGATTGTCTACCCTCCTGGCTGCAATGCTACCTGCTCTTCATACTCTTCATATTTGAGTTGCAAATCTGAATTTATGTTTTTCTTTGCACGGTAACAGTAAAGGGAAATATATGCTTTGCAGCTTTCTCAGTCTTCTAGTCTGTGTACTGAGGCATTTGCAGTTTAACCTGGTAAAGATTTGTTTCAAAGGCATTAATCAGACCAGTGTGCCTCTTTGACACTTGCTATTGAAGATGGAGTATTTTTGTTTATATATGGGCCCATAAAATAATAGAAAATTGTTTACAAGGACATGTAGGCCTGTTGGGGGTTTCTCAAAGCCTTGGACAGGTGATATCTGAAAACCTCTGAGGGATAGAAATTACAAAAAAATACGAGTGGTCTTTTCTAATTGCTAGGTTACTATCCCAGTGAAGAATTTGTTTTTCTGATTTGTTTTGTGACCATTGTCCTTTTAGCTCATCTGGCATTACCAAGAAAGAAGTCAGCTCTAACAATTTTTTAACTACTTTTGTAACTTTAAAATAGTCCCGGGAATCCACCACATGGTTTACAAAAAAACTATAGAGGATTTCAGAAAGAAACAGAGTACTGATAAATGGGTAAAGCCAGGCAATTACTTTTGAAGATAACTAGCCTGACGGATTTTTTTTTTACACGGGATATCCACAACACTATGTAAAGATTGCTTTGTCTCATGGAAATAAAACTAATTAGTGTTATGTAATTGCAGCTAAAAATAGAGAAAAATTATTTCTTAAATTTGGCTTTCATTAGCATTGATATTGGATTTACGTTGTTCATTAGAGGTTGATGTTGAATTTATTTTATTCATTAGAGGTTGATATTGAATATATTTTTTATAGCAATCATGTTTTATGTAAGTTAATATGTGATAAAGAAACTCTTCAGAGTGTATTTAAGCTGAGTATATGTTCCTGAGCAAGAAGGATTTAGGTCTAAAATTGAGGCCAAAGTTAAAAGAAAGTGACTGTTCTGAATGCTGTTTAAAGGAATTTAGAGAAATGAAGGCAACTCAAAATTTGATATTGCTGGCTACTGAGGATGTTATTTTTTGTGTGCTCTGATGAATTGGCTTGGGGAAACTCATGACAGCTGATATGAGTTGTAATGAAAAGTTACTAATATAAAAAGGTGTGGGTACAGCTGTGTATGAAATTTATTGTGTGAATGTATTGAGAGGAGTCACCTGCAGGGAAAGTATTTATGAAATGCTGTACATAAAAGGTAAAAATATTCCACACTTTGAAGATGGATGACCTCAGTGAGGTCAGTTTATATAATCAGCATAGAAAGGTATTCAAGAAAAATACATTTCGTTGTGAAGACTACAAAACATAATGACTATACAAAGCATTATCACATGAAGTCATTTTAATATATATCCAACTGCAAGCTATTATTTTATTTAAGTTATGCTTTGTTTGGATGGGATGAAGCATTGCAATTTAGACTTGCTGCAGTCTAAAGTTTTATAATTTCTTTTATTAGGATTTTATTGCATGTTATCTTTCAGAACAGATTTTAACTAGTCATAATGAACTATTTCTATTTCTGTTAATAATATAGAGCCAAACTTCCTCAAATTTGAAATCCCTCAGTGGAATAATTTAGATATATATTAGGATTTAAATTGGTAGTCTGCTGTCAAATATGAGGTGCCACATTTTTTTGAAAGCTATGTAGTCCTTTGACTTCTGCAGCTACAGTTATGAAAGTAATGATCAGCTATGATTACAACTTCCTTTCATGAAGCAGACTTGTCTTAAAATTGGAAGATCAAATCTGCGCATAGCCTACAAAGCTGTGTTTCTCAAGATCCAAGAAGGCTGTCATCTAGGGCAAACAGAACCCAAACAAAGTAAAAATGCAAAAGGATGCAGCATTGCCTAAAGCTTGCATTTCTAGTTATAAGAAAGTACAGATGAAAAATCTAAGCAAAATTACAGACTGAAGATTTTTATATTCTGTTCATTTTGTGCTGACTTTTTTTTCAAGAGCAAAGTATTCTGAGGAATGAAATGTATTAGTGCAGTACAGGATGAAAAAGCGACCTCAAAGGAATGAGTTATCTGGCTATTAATGAGGCCACATCTTCAAGATCTGCCCAAAGATATGAAAACTACAATAGAGCCAACATTGGTAGCTTGTTGCCTTCTCCTGCAACAGGAATTTAAGTTCTAAAACATTCTAATCTGAAAGGGAATCTCATATGTATTGGTGAAATTTGCAACCACTTCAGTTACGTAGTTAACGGTATTTTAAACAATGTAAGCTATGATTAATTATGTTTGGCCTAATGTAGTCTGTTAGATTTACATAATATCTGTCACTTTCACTTTATATAAGGAGAATTAAACATTTTTGAAGAAAAATCCATAAGGAACTAGTATGCTGAAGTACAGTAAACATATTTACACTTCAAATTTCCCACGTTTTAGTTAAATTTAAGCCATTATTACTTTGCCTGTAATGCTTTCCATTCCACTCAGCCACTTATTATGATAGTTCAGTCACAAAGTTGAAGTATTATTTAAAATAAATGCTGGCTGTGGCAGAGTATGGTGTAAAATATGTTAAATATTGCATGGAGAATGTCTGCATAACTGTTGCATATTATTGCATATGAGTGGATGCAAACCAGTTTTTCTGTGCTAAGGCGCCTTTGAAAGGCAAGATATTTTTGCAATTTTACTTATTAAAAGAAAGACTGGGACAATCATACTGTGACTTCCTTTTCATCTCTTCCCTAAAAAAAGACTACAAAGAAATTGCTGAATCTGTTCCTAGAGTAACATACAGCCTTCCTGGTGAATGATTGTCACTTCTGGAGCTCCATAGATACCTTATCCTCAGCTTAGAAATATGTGCACAGTTTGAAGGTTTTATGCATTTTTTCGTGAGTGCTTGTATTTGTCCTCACCTGGAGACTCTTGTCAGCTGCAGAGTCACAGAGGATCTTTGCAGTAGAATAAAGAGTGAATCTGATGTTTCTAGAAAATATTGACACTTTTAGTGCCCAGATTACAAAATGCATAAATAGATATGGAAAAATCTGATACAGAAATGCAATTAACCACTTTCTGCAGCTGCCTGTCCTTGCACTCAAGACAAATAAATGCCTGTGAGGGGGTGAACTATATCTTGGGGATGGAGAAAAGCTTTAGGGGTATGGGAGCTGCCTGAATACATCTAAGACACACACAAGATGATTGGATTTTCTTTAGGAGATAAAGCCCTTCCTTGGTTAGGTAACATAAGAATTGTTAAATGGGAGATTTAGGACGAGGTGGGTAAAATCAAATTAGTCCTTGCTGGTTCAGATGATTGGAGTTAGCAGGAAATAAAACCTATTAAAAGATGGGTCTGAAGATGCGTTGTAAGTGCTCATAGTTTAGTGTTCTGAAAATTTAGGGATTGCTTGATTTTTTTTCCCACATTTCTGATGGTCAGGTTATGTCCTTGATGGTCTGCTGCAGAGCACAGATGCACTCTCTAGAAAAAATTTGGTGAGAACTTCCCCTCAGTAGTATGTTCTACACATCTGCTGGAGATGTTAGCTGCCATTAGTGAATATAGCAGTTTAGAGACCAGTTGTGAGTAGAATTGTGATTTAATGAGTTGCTTCTTTCTTGGGAGAATTTAAGCCTACTTGTTAACATTAAAAATGGTTCTATGTACATGTAGGTAATTTGATTCCTAATGCATTTATATAGAGCGACTATTCCCTGAGAGATACAGAACTTCAGAAAACATTCAGAGTCTCTCCTGTACACTAAAGACTATTTTAATTTCAGCTTTTTTAGATCAGCATAAGGAAATACTTGCTCGTTATGGCAATACCTCAGACTTCAGCTATCTGTTGCAACAAGGTAAACAACTGTAACCTTGTTTTAACTCAGTCTCTACCTTTTCCATTATTCTGTATGCCCCAGAAAAAGAAGTCCAGGGCAGAAGTATAGTTTTTGATGGTAGAACTCACTATCTCCTTTTTATCTGAATTTACAGAAGTGTCCTACAATTTGTGTTGCTCAGTCTCAGAATGTAATAAGGACTTTGAGGATCTCTATGAGAAGTCATTGTTCTTTGTTTTCTCAAACATGTAACCCTGAAAATTCCTCTAGTTCCCTACTTATAGTAGTACAGATACTGATAAAGTGAAGCTGAAACACTGTTACTGTCCAAACTGAAGCAACATAATGTTGTCTCACAACCTGGCTGTTTAAGTGTGTCACTCACATAGTTTCCAATTACTGTAGCAGGTTTTGTGTGTTAGGAAATTTTACTTTGATGCAGGAAGGCCCAAGAACTTTTAATTGTAGGTATTGCATATGAATAAATCAATCTGGGTAGTGAGTCTGACATAACCTGGATGAATTGGGTTGGCTTGCATATATCTTCATCTGTGTTTGGTTTTGTTTAGTTTAATAGTATGTCTTTTAAATTATCCAGAAGAAATATCCTTACATAAATTGGTAGTGGTTATTACCACAACTGCCATTCAAAATAAGATGTATTCTACAATTATTAAGGAAGACATTTTCCTGACAAAGTTTTAACATGACAGAAATTGTGAAGTCAAATCATGCACTTCATCAATCAGCTGAGAAGAATAAACAGATGGATTTCTGTGCAAATGCCAGAATGGAGTGGATGGGGAGACATAGTCAAGTCTCTCAGTGTGTGAGAAAGGATAATGAACTCCAAAACAGGCATCAAAGGGCTGGGTTTAAGAACATGATTGCCGTAGCAAAAATAAACTTGGCTTTATTTGATAGATTTTGCTTTGGGAGCTAAATTAATAAATAGGAGCAGAAGCCATTGTAACACTGTTACACCTTTGTTATATTCTTTGATTTTTTTTTTTTTAATTTTGCTTTAATATAAAGGCTTTAAATACTGGTAACTTCTGTCCTAAATGGATTTTGAGTACTGAATCACACTGGCACCCTCTTTGTTGGTACTCCTAATATGGTTAGAAGTAATTCTGTCATTTAAGCTTCTAAAAATGAAGCAGCATGCAACAAGTAGACTTAAGGAAAAGGAGGGTGCAAATGGACAGTCAAATTGGGGAAGATTTTTTTGCAAATTGCCTCTGGACCATTGCAAGCATCTACCATAACTGACTAGGAAGCAACTAGCAAGGGAAAGGCATCTCACATTTGATCACTTTAAAAACTTAATGCTCTTCAGTTCAAACATAGGACATGTGTCTCATAGGTGTTTGCACGTAATCAATTTGCAGTCAGATAGAATTCTCTTCTTAATAAAAGAGAAGTTAATTCTAACCTTTTAAATATTCCTGTGCATTATGTATAGTAGCTCACTCCGTATGGTTTTTACAATGGTGAGAAATACTGACGGAAAGTGTAGTGTTTCAGGACCTGTCTACTGTGCCTGCTACAGAACACAAAGATGGGGAGCAGAAAGAACAGTATAAACTGTGTTTCCTTAAACAGTGACTGTTTCCAGCTATAATTCCTTTTCTATGAAATGCTGGATATCCTCTTGTGCCTGACAGCATCTCAAACTTGCTGATAGGGTCCAAGATTTTGACCCTTGCTGCCTCTGCAGGCAGTAGGTCAGTCTGGGCTCCGACTCTAAGAACCTGGGGCATCAGGCATGCTGGATGTGATCAGGATGCAAATGTGGCTGAAATGCAAAGGAAGTATTTACTAGAGCTGGTAACAAAATCATCAGTGAGTGTGCTCCAGAGGGTGGTGGTGGCAGATAGAGAAAGAAATGTGTAAGCTTTGAAGATCCAGGTCAGTCACACTGTATTCACTGAAGTTGACAGATGTCACCCTGGTATGGTTTTTATTCCTTTTCTGTGAAAATTACAGAATGGTCATAAAAATGCCAAAGTCATATGGCTGACCACTGCAGTCCAGATTAGTGTCCCTGCAGCAGGACAGCAGAATGCCCAATCTTAATTCATTATATAATTTCAATAAAGATTACCAGGGTTTTATATGTTTGGAATAGAGTACACCATGTTTCTGGAAAGGTATATTCCCAGTTATTACCTAGTGAGTATGTCTCTCTAGTGGATCTCTGAGATCAGTTGCAGGCCAGAAGAAGTCAGCAGACTGTAATCTATGTGGATTTGGGGTTGAAAGATATTCACAAGGTAGAAAGGTGTTACCTTCCATGAGGCTGTTGTCAAAGAAGTCCTCTGATGCTCACAGGGATTCGTGCAGTGACGTGTAGGCCCTCCGCCATGACATCTGCAGGAAAGGAGGCTGTGAGTTAGGGGAACTTATTTTTCCTAAAAAAGGGAAATATCATTATCATGTGATAGGATTCTTAGAAATTTAGAGCAATTGGATCGGCGTTACAGATTCTGCCTGAGTCCCAGTGAATACTTGGCTGAAAGCACGGATAAGAGCTGTGAAGTTAACTTAATTTGACATCTATGAAATTTTTGTTCACCAATCCTGAACGTAACAGTTTAAAATAAAAAAAAAAAAAAAATTATTTAATTTTTTGAAATGTTTTAGAAGAGTTTAAGCCCAAAATTTTTGTGTAGAATGAAGTGTATGATTTTCATTCTGACAAGGAATACTTTTTAGAGGAATAAATTAAAAATAGGATATAAATTGTTGACCAGATGAAAACATTATTTCTAGTAGCTTAGACACTTTGGTTTTAATGGATTGTTTGAATAGTGTTTGAGATCTTTCCCATCCCACACTTCAGAATCTTCCTTTGTCACGATACAGAGAACCAACACTTCCAGGTAGACCAAACTTTCTCCACAAATTTCATTGTGATATATGAAATTGGAACTTAGACATGTTGTTAAAACCACAAAAATGAAATTATATAGCATAAGTAGCACGGAAAGATCATACTCTTTCTGGGTGTTTTGGTGTCCTAGCTAATCATTCTGATGCCTTCATGATTATATGGAATTTTATCATTATCCTTGGCATATTCTTACAAGCCCTGGTCTCTGTATGGAAGGCATTCTTTATCCTGGAAGTCATTCTCTAAAGCTTTTCCACTTTTACATTTTGTTTTATTTGGTGAGGGGGGACAGTGGGAAAGACTGCAACTGAAAAGCCATGAAGTATAAACATTTTCTTCTTCAGTGAGGCCATTTTGTTTGTGGGGATTTTTATTTGTTTTAAATGGCTGAGCTTCAAGGTGTACTTGCATATTCATTCCAAAATTATTCTCTGAGTTGCAGTTTTATGTATGCATTCTGTTAGAAAAATTTCTTCCATTGAAAGACTGTCTTAATATACAGAATTTGAAGCACGCTGTGACTTTGTTCTACCCACAAACTTCAAGTATAAACCATACATATAGGCTGAAATTAGGTCACCTGAGTCTCAGTGACATTATTTATACCTTCTGGTTTGTTACATGCATATTATGCATCTTGAGACATTTTTGCATTTTTCTGAGGACAGTATTGTTCTGTTATTTTGATAACCCTGTGTTTTTAAAGAAGATGCATCTACTACAAGCAATTAAATATTTCTGGTTTCTTTCTTCTTTGTATAATGAGTTTCCTTACTGAATGTACATTAATCAAATATGATGCTCAATTTCCAGACGTGTTTTATTATCTAAGCTGGAGCACTTTGCTTTCCAAACATATTTATCTTCTGAATTCATATTTTTTCTGCCCTTACGTATTTTTTTCTTATTATAGAAGATAACCATTCACTTCTTTTAAGAACATCATAAAGAAGAGATAATTTAACTGTTATATATCTGAAAAAATCAGTATATTAAAAACAGAACAAGTCTTGGCATGTCCAGGGCAAATTAAGTTTCCTACAAAGGAGTAATGTGAAATGCTTTTGTTTATGTATTTGTCAGTTTATATAGAACAATTATAATAATAATGGCAAACTCCTAGAGTAGCATTATTGAATACATTAAAGCCTTTTAGATGCAACTATTAGGTTGCATCTGAACTTTATCTGCTGAAGATGTCAGCACTGTCTCTGAAAGGAAGGGGAATTTATCTAAGATGTTTGTATATCCATACATTTTAAACTGTAGTTTTCTTTGGAAAAATATCTGTTCTACTTATGCTCAAACTAAGGGTTTTGCCCATGATATGGTTCTTGCATGGACTGGGAAAACTTCTGAAAGTATTGCATAACTGTTCCACCAGCTATAAATTTCAGGTCCACGTGGTTCTAAGTATTTTGTTATGCCTTTTATTTGTGATCTCAAATCGATTTCCTTGCCTTTTGTTTTGTTAGTTCTTTTTTTAAATGGTATTTTGACATGAGCAGATAATCCTGGTGGAGCATGTCTGACAGGTTATCAGCTGGTAGGACATTATTGTAGGTGGTGGGTAAGATGTAATGAGATGATACATTATGCCTGTGACTGCTATTGATAGCAATAACCCTTTCAGAAAGACCTCAGTCTTGAAAGACTCAAGAATTTGGTAATTTGCCTGTAGCTGTCTTAATTTTGAGCGAAAGCTATTTTAGAACTTAGGTCTATATGAGTTTATAAGTTGATAAAAGCATTGCATAGTGCCTAACACCTTCATCCTCCTGTATTTTTCATAGATAGTAAATGCATAGCCATGCAGTTGATGTTGTAAAGCCCATTCTGTTTTTTCCCTTTTTTGTTCCTTGAGAGAAAAAGTACTTTATTTTTCTTGGAGTGTTTCTGTGATGTTTATGGATGTTTAGTCAGAGGATAAATTGAAGTCTTCCCAAAAAGTGCATGGGAGACACAGTTTCTGTCTGGTGAGTAGCCGAGATTGCTTGTATAGTAAAGTAGTGTGGCAGATAAGTGCAGTACAGGGATGGGAGACTGCAGGGAGCCAAGAGTCAGGCTTCAGAGAGGGGAACCCTCCAAATGGAAAGGTACAGAGCAGGGTTTGCTACTGTGCAGTCAGCGTACTCCTCTGTACCCGAAGTCTGTGGTCCTCCCAGGAGACTGACCGTGGCTACCTTCCTCTGTGTGGTGACAACCACTTCCTCCAGCATTCTGTTTCTTTGTCCTCATTTGTTGGAATCTGGTCTTCCTTTCCAGATACCAGTGCCACGTAATGGGGCTTGAGCTCAGCAAACATAACTGGTAAGAGACTGATGCTTCCAGGAAAACAGCTTGTTGGCTGTCCTTGGAAAACCATCTGGCTTCCTGATAGTGAGTGTTCATTGGAGCTTTCTTGCTGTTGCTGTTTTTAACAGAGTTATCACCTGCAGCTCATTAATTTCATCAGTAAGTGCCTCGCACCATAGTGGTCTTGAGCATTTTAGCAGCTCATGGTTTGTAGTGAGTCACGCACAGTGAGCAGCAAGCTGAGATTCCAGGCTGAACTAACAGATTACTTATAAGGCTGAGAAGCTCTACTGTTTTCCTAGCACTGAATCAGGGTTTTGTATTCCTTAAGCCTCTTAGTGGTGGCTGATATGGCCTGTGTCTGAACTCCATCGTTGGAAGATTCCTCTGGCATACCAGATATCTTTTTTTGCCTTCCCTCAGACATATGTAATAATGATCTCCAAATGGATATTCATCAAAACACCAGTATAAAATCAAGATGATTCTTTTGATTTCAGAATGCTCACTGAAGCCAAATCTTGGAAAAGAAATACATAATATTATCTAGTATTTGAGAACATGGTGTATTTTTAAATTAAAAATGTCGTCAATGTTTCATTAAACAATAGGAACAAGCTTACTATTGAAATGAAACACTCTAATAAAATCCAAAGTGTGATGTATTTTATTCATTGATATTTCACTGTGTAGGCGTTTTGGAATGTCCCACTTCACACTGAGGCATTTTTTCTGCAATAAATATGATGCGTTCCAGATACATACATATTTTTTCTGAGTTTATATTACAGCAAATATTTTTTATATATAGATACATATTGCTTATGTACATTTATACCTAGATTCTTTAATACTTTATATGGATAAATACATATGTATATAGCATATATGTATTTATATAGATATATCTAGATATATCTATTACATATACATATATTAATAGCTATATACAAAACCAGATAACAAATATATTCACTTGTATATGTGTCATACATATCTAATAATATCTGTTGTCTACAGCAATACTTCTATTTATGGAGCAACATATCTATGTATATTTTGTTTATCCAGATATATAAATGTTATCTGTATATAAATGGCTATATAAGAAGATTGCAATAAATAAATATGTATTTTTCTCCACAAAATTGATCTTTCAGTAGCAAAGTTTCACATGCTCTTAGCATCAGTTAACACGGAACCATATGCTATAAAAAGAGACTGTGTGACAGACTCATCAGTTTGTTACTGCTCTGAGATGTCTAGGCCAGCTGCCGATTTTGATTATTTGCTGGAGAAGATGATTTAGTAATTAAAATTAAAATTGCTCTTTAGCATTAAACTCTTTAACTAGAATTCAAGCACCATTAGCCATTTTGGGTATCTTTCTTTTCACTTGAGAGCTGATGTCCGCTAGGCTGGTTACAGAGCATAGGCCAGAGAGGCTGAGAAAATATCCTTCCTCCATTGCATTCCCCCAGTGAGGAACACCTGAACACAACTGAGAAGCAATTGTACCTTGCATGTAACAACCATGGAGCTGGCCTCAGATCAGGATGTGGCAGTGCAGTTAAGGTAGAGAGCACAATTGTTAGAGGTGGCATGTTTGTTGCCCTGACTGCAGGAAAGGGGCTGTGAAGGGAGAAAAATGCCTTCTACCGTATAAGTTAGTCTTATCACAAGCAGGCAGGCAGCAACAGAAGTCACTGCCCAAACCCGTGTTAGCTCTAAAGGTAGATAGTTCCATGGTAGGTCCAGTTTCTATGTATTCTTAGTGTTATCAGTGCTACAAGCTAAAAGCTAACACAGGTCTAGAGGGACATAAGCCAGTACTGGCATGAGTTGTGTTGTTTCAAAGAAAGAGTAATGTTGAAGGATACATACTTTAAAAAAAAAACAACAGGTCAGGAATTTATAATGGGTTAAAAACGGAGAACTCTGGGAAGGAAAATATTTATGTAAAACTTCTTCCTTCAGAGAGATGACTGATTTAGTTTTGTTTATACTCATTATGAAAGCAGTCAAGATCAACAAAATAAAATCCATCTTCAAATGCTGTGATGCCACAAATAGGATTGTTCTGTCACCTACTCAACAAGGCTGTGTTTAGATTTTCTAGCACATAGCTCCCCCAGCTTGCAACATACCGAAGATGCAAGAAAAGGTTTACTATTTTCTTTCCCTGGTTAGCATGATTTACTCCTCATTCTTGGCCTGTCTGATGGGTTAGGTGTAGATGAATAGCCCTTTTCTTTTCTGAGCCTCACAGAGCAGGCTTTTCCTTGTCTGAGATTCTTGTAGAAGACCACTGGAAGGATAAAAAAATGTAAAAATCCATGAACCACAATCTACAATTTAAACACAATTCACCATGACTCATTAATGAATTTTTTGCAGAGTTTCATGTGACAAAACAATAACCACAAGCACAATCATCATTGCCTACTCAATCCTGTCTTCACAGCTATGCATTTCTATAACTCAAATTATTTTGGAGAGTTTTAGCACATATAAATCAGCACAGAACTGTCAGACAAAAAGAACTTGATTACTTAGAGCAGCTGCAGGGTCCTACTTTTTTATGGGTATGCAAAGTTCAACTGGCACAAACACCTTTAGTCGTTACACAAAGGGAAAAAAATGAGGACAGCTACAAGCTTTAACTTGCATTTAAAGTATGCTGCTGTTAGTCTGACAGAACATATCAAGACAGCTTTGTTAGCAATGATTTCATTTAGTTGTTTCTGTGTCTGGCTAAGGTTAATTCTTACAGTCTTCCCTGACTGCACTTTTCCCAGGAGTCCCTTCACAAAACAGGCTGCTGCTGTTCCCATCAACCCTTCATGCAGTCACCACAGTACTCAGACCCTGTTCCACTCCTTAAGTAAGAAGGCAGCAAAAGCAAGTGCTGGAACTTATTCTGGCAGGGGTAGCCAAATTCAGCGTACTTTCTCAAGACCTGCCTGTGTGCTTTCAGATGCTATCATGCCCTGCAGTGTCACTTAGTATTGTTGCCAGGTCTTTTGTTTTATTCCAGAAGCAGGTTTGCTCTGGAATAAGATCTGTGGGTCTGCCTGTCAAAAGAAGTTTGTGTTGTGGCTTGAGTGATACTGTAGAATAGGGAGCAGCTGCGCGGCTCTTCTAATGAGTGTGTCCTTTGTTGTAAGGCCTTGATTTGGTACTTCACGTTCTTAACGCCTCTTGCATGAATTAGTTTAAAATAGAAAAGAGAAACTGAAAAAAGTGAGTACAGAAACTTTTGATACAAGAAATGTTGGAAGGGATTAAAATAAGGAGCCTTCTATATAAGAAATTATTTTATCAGTGTTTCCAATAAATTAGGGGAGGTACAGTGAATTACTAAATCAGAAGCTTTTAAGTAAAAAGGAATGTATAAAAGAAACATCGAATGTAATTTTAAATCTTTCAGAAGATGCCAAGGTAAAGAAGGGCTTGTGCAATTGTGAAGTCCCTCTTCTGTTACTGGGGAGAGAATGCAAAGAATTTCTCCAGTAGCCTACCACAAATGCAAAATGCCAGACACGAGATAGAACCTCCCAGTAGCTTTTAGCAATGCTGTCCTTGTAAGTGCAATTTGCGTACTGTGGCTTACATTATCAATCTGATAATATTCAATCACTAACACAGATATATTCCAGTATATTAAATGGAACATAAATAATCACGGTTCTCAGCTTATGTCACATGAAGATCTTCACCAATTATAGGAGGCATTATTCCTAGATGGAGATTTTTAGTTTGATGCTGAATGAAAACTTGACTTTGTATCTTAAACTTACTGTGTACACCAAAGAACCTAATAGAAACACAGTTCTAAACTTCTTCTGAATAAAATAAGTTGCTAGGTAATACAGTGAGGTCTGAGATTCATGCTGCTGCTCGAGGGCCATGCCTTAGCTCTGGTAGCACTGTATCTTTCACAATTCAGTTCAATGCAGGATTTATTTTTTAAATACCATATAAACTTTTAAAATGCATTGAGCTTCATAACTGTCTATCAAAAGTCTATTTTGATCTAATTTTCCTCAAATCTTTTTTTCACTTCCTCTGGTTTACTTGGGTCACTTACACCTCAGCAGTTTTGCAGTGTGAGATGTGTGGTGTCAATTCCCTCTTCAGAGGGAAAACAAAAATTTGTCCTGAAAAAGATGACATTCTTGAAGGAAACCGAAAACAAGCACAAGATTTTCTAAGGTGGGCTGGGTTAATTGGCGTCTCTGCAAATCAAGCTAGTTTTTTCAGTTAGGAAATAGATCAGTTTTGTAAGACAGTTCTTTTTAGATAGTTGAATTAACTCTAAGCTTCTTTTTGAGTTATTTATATTGATACACCAATCTACTAGCAAAAAGAAAATAATTTCTGAGGATGTAATTAATTTGTCTTTTTTCTGTTCTGTAGTTTGAACTGAACCAGAGCATATACATCACACTTGAGTAGCTTGCTAAGACACCAGCTGAACTGATTAACAGTCTTTTGGACCAAATGTCAGCTTTCATCCTAAATAAATACAAATGAACATCTTAATACAGAAATACAAAATATAAGCACTCTGCTTCAATAGGATCCATTAGGTGTAGCCCACAGTAATGAGAAATGAAGGTCCCAACTCTCTCAAGTTCTACCTTAAGGCACAGTCTAAACAGTGCAATCAATTTGTCCTAGGTTCCTCCCAGTATAGTTCAGGAGGCTCTCTGACAAGCATACACAATCCTCTGAGAAGTTCTGTGTCGCGAAATTCTGGTTTAGATCCCATTTGAAATAGATTAAACTTTGAATTTTGTTACTTAATTCCCAAGACTGTAAATACACATACAGATATTGTCAAAAAAAAAAAAAAAGATTAACATTCTGTTAGTTCTGCAAAGTCTGTCTGGACTTGGATTCATTTTATATATCTGTAACACATTCAGGTTGTCATGCGGCTTGTGCTGAGGGAAGAATTAGATCGTGAAAAAGTCACTTAAAGAACTACAAGGTTTGATGGTCCACATAAGGCTTCGGTCTTTATATATTACTCTTGTATATTATTATTGTATATTATAACTTGGATTTGTTGTTTGAAAACATTGCCATGTATTTTTTTTGTTGGGCTTTTTTAGCCTTTTCTGATTCAACAATTGAAGTTGCAGTTACTCTATGTTACTCATCCTACAATCCATACAATTAGCTTGCAACTATTTGGCTGTTAGAAGTGAACCTATATGACTTCAGTGACTATAACAGGAGTATCCAATGTGAACCAGTATTGCAAACTGTTTAAGCTGAAGTTTATAGTTGATTTTCTTCTCAAATCTGACACTTTATTCAGTTCCCATAAGCGTCACAGTGGCCTCCAATAATAAAGGTGATTGAGCTGTTAAGAGTCAGTATTGTGCCAAAGTATGCTGACTTGTTGTGGATGGAGTGATGCACTTCACCTGTAAGAGTTCCTTTGACTTGAGTGAATACTGTCTAGGTCTGTGTTTTATAATTGACTTTTTTCATGCTTTCCTGATGAGTGAAAGCTACGTGGAAGGGGAAGGTTTCACATTGCTTTGAATGAGGATTTGGTTATGTGCATCTGAATTCAATTATTGATGGACTCAATTTCCAGGAATGCCTGCACGCACTAAAATTAGGCAGAAAACCTCAGGCTTCTGGCCTCTAGAATTGAAGCCTGCTGTGATATAAGAGCATAGGGTAGGTTAGTTCACAATCATCAGTTCCATACCTTCTGGATTTCTGAAATGCCTCACTGTGTAGTACTGTGCAACTTCAGTTTACAGAACATACCTAGATTACAGTAAACACTAGTTTTCTTTAGTTTCATTTAATAAACTAATTATTTGGGCAGTTCCATTTGAGGTTCCAATGTTGCCTTCTTTTCTGCCATCTTTAGTTGCTAACTTCTTGAATCAGAATTATGACTGTAGTTACTGTGTTCATTTCATGTCTCAAATTTGTAGGTACTTTTTGTACATGCTTTTTGATTTTACTGTTTAACAATGGGGACAATGCCTTTTCCATTCTTTTTTTTTCTTTTACAATACCTTCAAAGGAAACATTTAAACATTTATGGTCCTAGAATTAAGCTGTACTTCTATTTTGACATTTTTTTTTGTCCTGTTTCTCTCTCTAAGGCATTGTAGCACAGAGCTGCCCATAGTTCTCGATTTTTTTCCCCTGAGGTATGAGGAGTTTGTCGCAAAGTCTATTAGTTTTTTACATGCAAACGCATAGAGCATTTAGGGCAAGAATCTGCAAGTTTATAGTGCACCTCCATGCTTCTTGGCTGTGCTTTCCTGCACTGATGAATGGTGTGGACTCTTATTCTCTCTTGTAACTTTAGCTGCCAATGTTTTAAGCCGTAAGTCTTCTTTCTTCTTCTGCAGAGAGATGTCTTAGCAACAACATAAATCAGAAGTCACTGTAACAAGTTAATTAATCTTTAAAGATTTATTAATTGTGTAAATCAGTTATTACATGTTAGTAGCTATGTACTGACTTTTCTGTCCTGATCTGTATACTTATTGCAAAGAAACTTTTAAGTAAGCTGTGATTTATGTCATAAAAATGCTTTGATCTTTTCTGGGAGTCTGTAGTAACCATATTTTTCTATGACTGAGTCATTCAACCAATATTTGAGGTATTACAGTGAGCCTTATGTAACTTAACACTGTAATGAAACTTGCTTTGTTTGCCTTGTATGAGTATCTACTGCAATTATAAGGGTTTTGCACAGAAACCTGAAAGACATCTGTTGACATGCGTCTTACTGGGAAGACAGAGATCTATAATGCTAGACGTACTCCAAGCACTGTTATTGCTTTTTCATTCTTTTTCATTCTTTTACGTCAAGTAAAGCACCAAATATACTTGAAATTGTTAAGAAAGAGAAAACTAAAACCCACAACTGTCAAGCCTCTTAAGAACAAGGCGCTCCTAAATGTACTAATGGCATAACAAGCCATTGATTTTTAATTCCTAGGAAGGAAGTTTTTGTCTAAAATCTTATTCTGATTCACCTGAAGAATGAAACATTAAATAAGAAATATTCAGTTCAGCTGTTCTGCTACTTGTTAACAATTGATAAACAGGAGACATCCTCAAATGTTCAAAATTTAAAAAGAAGCTGAAGACATTGGGCAAACTCAGGACTCTCTGGACAACATAACAGTGTATTAGGAAAAAATGCAGTAGGAGTAAAGATTTTGATGTGAATCTCCTTTTGTTTCACCTTATCCATAGAAATATCCTCAATATCACATCAGCTAAATAAGAAAGACTGAACAAACATTCATCATAAGCTCCATATCAACAAAACTATGAGAGACTTAAATAATTCAGGAGGCTTCAAATGCATTTTGTCCATTAAGGCTTGCGACCTTTTTGGACAGATATGAATGTTTGCTGTGACTCTCTTGTTTTCCAGTATGATCAAGAGATGATTGCCTGTCGTTTTGTTTTGCTTTTAGAGCAGAGATAAGTGTGTTTACATGTCTAAGAATTTTCCTAGGTATCGGATTTACCTTGCGTTTTTGAGCATTTTCTATTAATCTTGTCTGTTTGAATCTGTTTGGATTGTTTGGGGTATTTTCCCAAATAAATCATCCAGTTTTCTGTACCAATTAATGACAATCTGAGCAATCACATTTATTTTGTTGGCAAGCATAGCTCCAGTTTAACAGAATTAGTTATTACTTCTGAGAAGTTAATGTGCATATGACAAAATACTTATTACAGAAGTGTAACACCAGTTACATGCATCTTGTGCTGTACAGACCAAACTATTAAAGAGCAGTAAGCACATTTCCTCTTCCAGCTGTCACTACGTACAGAGCTCTCTTCACCAATCTTATGCAGTCTGTTATCTCTCTCTTTGGCTCTTGCCTTTTGTGACTCTGCCCTATGCTTCAAAAAGTGACAGGCTCCATATATAAATCAGCAACCGTCACAGTAAACAAGCAATTGATTATCTTTTTACTAGATACTTCTGTGCATGTGGCTGGTGCACCTCTGACACCATGTGGTGATCAGTTCCATAGGAATAACAGTAAAGGCAGTGGAGAAAATTCCAGATGCCTGGACACTTCATCACTGCTTATGCTGGTTGCTAAAACTCAAAAGAATAAGGAGCTCTAACTTCTGAACTAGGGAAGAATATCCATAGTAGCACAGAACTGTGAAGACCAATTCAGCCAGCTGTACTTTCATACTATAATGACAAATGTGATAGAAAAAAATATGTATTTCCTGATATTAACCAATTTTTTATTTTAAAAAAAAAAGCCAACAGAAGAACTTGTTTTCTCTCCCTCTCCTCAGACTGCTTGGATAACATATAGCTTGTGTGATTAGATGATATGGAATCACTTGTAACTATTGGAGAAGAGAAAGCTATGAAAAACCTTAAGAGCGTAACTAAGTTACATGCCTGGGAGGCAGAATGACAGATGAGACTGACTACTGTCAATGCAAGCAAATGCACAATAAGAAGGATAATTGTAACTGCAAACATATCTTGGGGGGGTTCTAAATTAACTTTATCTTTAAGGAAAAAGGATCTGTGCATAAGCCCGTGAAATTATTTGCCTAAAACATAGTTGTGCACTAGGAAAGCAAATAAGAAAATAAGACTGTGAGAAGGAGAGATAATAAGGACTCCGATGAATATATTAACCCTTACATAAAAAAGATTGGAATGAAATTGAATGTAGTACATTAGTTATAAAACTCAATTATTATCCTTTATGTCTGATCCCTTTTATCCTATTTAGAAGGATAGCATAGAAATTTGTGTTTTTTTATTTAGACTTAAATTCGTTTATATTAATTTGTGTGAATTAAGGAGAACCTTCTGTGGCTAACAATCATCATTTTTGAATTTTCTACTGATGAAAGAGTACACATTATTTGAAGAGAGAAATATTGTTCCTGGGCAAAAGTAATGAGCTTTACCTTATTTCTATAGTGTCATAGGAGAATTTTCTTGGTGATTTGAAGGAAAATTCTGCAACTTCTAGGCTTTTTACTAAATGATGGATTATTAGACTAGAAAATAATAACTAGTAGTATAAGACTGTCAGCATCTGCTCTGCAGTCTTCTGAACTTTTTACTTGAAAAGCACAGGCAGCCAAAAGGGCCAACCATGTCCTGGAGTGCATCCAGCATGGCATTGCCAGCTGGGGGAGGGAGGAGATTGTCCTGCTCTGCTCTACACTGGTGAGGCCCCACCTCGAGTACTGGGTGCAGTTTTCAGTGCCACAGTATAAAAAGGACATCAAACTACTGGAGAGTGTCCAGAGGAGGCCACAAGGCTGGTGAAGGATCTGGAGGGGAAGTCGTACGAGGAACAGCTGAAGTCACTTGGTCTGTTCAGCCTAGAGAAGAGGAGACTGAGAGGGGATCCCATAGCTGTTTACTGCCTTCTTGCAACGGAAGGAGGTGAAACAGTTGCTGATCTCTTCTCTCTTTCAACCTATGATAGGACTTCAGGAAATGGCAGGAAGATGTGCTGGAGAGGGTTAGACAGGGTATTAGGAAGAGGTTTTTCACCCAGTGGTTGGTGGAACACTGGAACAGCTCCCCAGGGAAGCAGTCACGGCACTGAGTCTGCCAGCATTCAAGAAGCATTTGGACAATGCCCTCAGTCACAAGGTGTGAATGTTGGGAGTGTCCTATGTAGGGATAAGAGTAGGACTCGATGATCCTTTTGGGTCCCTTTCAGCTCATGTAATTCTCTGATTCTATGATTCTATCAATTACCATTTCATATTTGGTAAATAGATGCTTCCATGTGTCAGTTTGCTTTCTATGATTTGAACTACTTTACAGTGTTCAGTTGAAGATGATGTTATGTTTGATATAAGAATTTATGACAATAAATATATATTATAAATTTGATATTTTACTTCGCTCAGAACAGGTCTCAAAATAATTAGGAAAATCTTTAAGATCATAGTTGAAATTGAATGAGTATTCCTGGAGCCACAACTGTTGATGAAATCCAGTTTTTGAATGCCAATTTCATTTTGATCAAACATTACACGCTAGGACTGCAATTTATTCAGTAACTCTAAAACAATTATGTCAGTGTGATCAACTCCGCACTATGCAATATTTCAAAACAATTCTATTCTTTTACATTTTTCTCTTGAAAGGGTCTTTTTTAATTTTATATCACACTGTAAACTCCCTATGGAGTTCCATCTATCATAAAAAGAAAACAGAGCATCAACCTTTTACAATATGGCCTTAATTTGGTGTATTCATTGTTACAAGTAGGAAAGACAAGAATGCCTGGATTCTGCTCATAAGCTCAGCAAATACCTAGATAATTTATGAAAATACATAATTTAAATTCAGACTGAAAAGCTTATCTTGAAAGAGTTCAGTAAGGTCAGTGAGCTGTCACAATTTCTGTAGGATCTGATTCTGAAATTAGCAATCTTCTGAAGATCTTCTATACTATGTTGGAGAAATCAGTCTACAGAGCTCTGATATTCTCTTTAAATTGTAGGGTTGGCATTTCAGAGCAAAAGAGATGCAGCTAATGGTGTTAATTTTACATGTTCCTACTCCAGGTAATTTCTGAAGTAAGTAAAATGGAAGTGCATGATATTAAGAGAACTTAACAAGTTCTAAAATTGAAACCCCATATCCATGTTTGAATTCAACCTGTATTTGAATACTTTGTTAAGTGCAGTGAGCAAATATAGAGAAATTGTTCTCTTTAATGTGGCTTTCATTTGTAGCACTTGGACCCTACATTAATACTGAAGACAATGTCTGTTTGACCCTGGCCTTTTGGGATACAACTACAGGAAATACAAATGTCTTTCTAAGATGCAGGTTTTTGTTCCAACTTTATACCAAGTACCCAAAATCATAAAAATATATGAGAGGCCGTTAATAAACAAGGAGAAGCAATTGTTCATCTCAGAGCCTTATCTCTGACAGTGGCCAATTGTAAATTCTTAGGGCAGAATTTAAAAAAAAAAAGGATTTTTTTTTTTATTAGTTTGTCTCCCTGAACTGAAATAAAAGTATGTCAAGTATAAGGCTTATGTACTTAATATTTTCTTCTAAAAAGAAATTCAGTATCCATGATGTCCTGTTATAAACATTTCTTCCACTTACTTACATTCTACCCGTTAAGGGAAAAACCTGAACAGCAGTAAAATATTCAAAAATTGATTATGTCAGTAGGGTCCCTGTTTGAGGGAATTCATTTTAAACTCAGGGGAAAAAAAAAAGGTGCAGCTGTTCCTCCCTGTGATGCTTATAGCTTAATTTCATCTTCCGTGTGGAAAGCTAATTTGCAAGAGAGGAAGGAGCAGTGGAGAAAGAAGACTTCAACTATGGTTCTGGTTTACTTTCGGATTGCATGGAGGGGAGATCTCTGGTTCTGTTTTTACTTCATTAAAGGAAAAATCTTAATTTTCTTAAGCTTTGGGTTAACTTGGACTCTGGAAAAATCCTTTTTAGCTTTTTTCTTATGAAAGAAACTTGAGCTTTACTGTATGTATATAGTACATGCTTTAAAAGGGCAATAATTTCTGTTTTTCCATCCAATGTTTCAATAAGCTGCACCTCAAAGGTGCCCAGCCTGAGGTATAGAAGGGTTGCACATAACCTGTTGTGACTTTGCTGAACTGTCATGAGGAACAAGGAAGAGATAAAATTCAGATTGTTGAGGAGCAGGCAGTTGCTATACTTATTTACTATATTTATTTTTCTGAACCAGGTGGCAGGTTATTTAGTTTAGCCACCTCTAGAAACAGTGAAACTAGTCTTATATTAAGAAAAGGGGCACAGAGATTAACCTTGGGACTTGGATGAGTCTTAACAAAGATAAATGTAAAGTACTGGAACGGAATAATACTGAGCAGCCATCCAGGCTGGGCACTGCCTGCCTGGGCAGTACTTCTGCAGAAAAGTTCTGTATCCTGGGGGACAGTAAACTGCACAGGAGCCACCTTGGGGCTGGCAGCAGTGAGGGCTACCAGCATGTGTTGCTGTAGAGCAGGGGCATAGCCAAGAGACGGAGGAATGTAATGATCTCCATCACTCAGCACCTTAGATCACAATAAAAAAAATTAGGCAACAGACTTAAACAAAATTATCAACAAACGAGAATCCTTCACACCGAGGTAGTTAAAATAGGGAGCTTCTAGACACAGGTTCGTGGAGCTCAAAAATGGAAATACTCCTCTATTACACCGTTCAAACCCGTTTTTGTGCATGCATGACAGTTAAGAACACTGTATAACTTTCTAGCTCAGAATACCTGCACAATACTTGAAGACTGGAGGGTGTGGAAGGAGAACCATTTGTTCTTCACGTGCTTTCAGCACACATGTGCTAACAACTTCTGTCAGCAGTGGGATCCTAGACCATGTAGGTGTTAGGTTTCACCTGCTGTGACAATTCTTCTTTAGTTGCATTCAGGTATTCGAGTAATCAGGAGTCACTTAATAAAATTTGTGCTTGTTCTTTAAAGTACTCTCACAAGATTTTCTTTCTGAAGGAAAGTAGTCAAACTTATGGCTTCTCTGTGTAGTGTTAAATGTTACCTGTTACAGTCTGACTTCATATTTCTGGCTAAGTTCTTTAATGTACTGTTGAAAATACAGTTGGTTTATTGTTTTGGAGGTTTTTAAAGGATTCTTCTTGTGGCTTCTGTTACTTGAAATAATTCTTTTTATCATCAAGTCCTCAGGTGGACTACAGATGATTTTACCAACACTTGCCTTGGTGTTACATTTATTGCCTAATCAATACTCTTGTTACCTGGTGGCCTGTAATCCTCTTCTTTTGGGATAGAATCGATATGATCTCTGCACTTTATTTTATTTGTGTATTTTCTTACACTTTTATGCACAAGTTCAAATTTGTATAGAGCAGTTCAATTAAAAAAATAAGATGATGTATATCTCTTCCCTGTGTGTCATTTATTCAAATTCAGTTCGCATGGATAGTGACAAATTGCCAACTATGAAATAAGCAGTTACTTTCAATTGGAACAATTTTTAATATAAAATTTAGCACCACTACTTGACTCAGCAGACTGAGGCTTGAATGAGGGTTTAAATGAATTTACATTTCCATCAGTGAGTTTGTCCCCTGGTACCAAGGTTACATTACTATTTTATGGAGACACAATTTCAGATTCCTGAGATATTAATAACACTGAAATACACCTGTGTGAGTATTTTCAGACAAAAACTCATTCCTAAAATACCTAATGCCTTTGGGCCTGCCACCTGCAAGGTGTTTGCTGCTATTGCTATACTATTGCTGTATGCCAAAATTATTTTCTCTTTGTTATTGTTATACCCATAGTTCTAACAGTTATTGAAAAAATTAGCTCACTTATTTTAATTTGTCCTTTTTCCATGCAGATAGCTATCAGTATGATGTTTAGTCAAACTCGGTTAGTTAAACAGTGTGGAGGACTATCTAACCGTTAGAACAAAAACACCTTCCTCATTTTGATATATGTGGAATAGGAATTGCATCCAAGTTTGTGCTTTCTGAAATGTATAAGACTTGTGATTTAAAACATGAGTCAATAGGGTGGATACAATCTGTTCCAGCCATCTGGAAAGTGGGCACTGCTAACAAAGACAACCAAGTGTAGCCAATATCGTGGCAGGGTACTTTAATTTAATCTACCATTGAACTTTCTCTAGATGCAATTTTATACCTGGAAGAATAATTTCATTTGATCATGGTGCATGATGGAAGTTTTTTTTCCCAACTAACCGTCTACCTGTGTTTCTCAAAGATTAGGCTGAATTCTCTAGATATCCAAACTTGATACCACTTGCCCTGTATCTTTGGTTAAGCCTCCCTAGAAAACGCCTTATACTGCTCCTTAGGCTCTCTCTACCATTTACATTTAACTTGCTCTGACATACAGCCAGAGAGCTGTCTCTAAAACTGTTCAGTGTATTAAATGTTTTCTGGATATCTTCTTGAGCTGTTTCATTTGTCGGCATAATAGAATTTAAAAATGAGTAAGTTTTCACTCATTTCTCTTGCTTCATCTGCTCTGAGAGACTGATCTTTCTGTTCCAGTCTGTTGACCATTATATAAATTCATTGCATGTGTTCCGGATCGTGGTTTTCTTTTCCTAGTCCCTAAACTACCTCTCCTGTTCTTTTCTGAAGTAAGTTAGAACTTTTAAATTCATAATACGGCTGTGATAATTAGTTGATCTGCTCTACAGAATGTTAATAAAATTATTAGGTACTATGCACTGTTTCATGCCATTAACTACATTGGGGGTAAGACCATGTGGTTGACTTGCAATATGTGCTTTCAGGCCAGAGAGCCAACCAGCCAACCATATCATGGGTTGTATAAAAAGAAGTGTTGCATGTAGGGTGAGGAAGGTGATTCTCCCTGTCTACTCTGCTCTCATGAGACACCATGTTTAATATCTTTAATATCCTGTTTAATATCTTTATTCCTGTTTAATATCTTTATTCCTGTTTAATATCTTTATTGACGATTTGGATGAGGGGATTGAGTCCATCATCAGCAAATTTGCAGATGATACCAAGCTGGGAGGAAGAGTTGATCTGCTAGAGGGTAGGATGGCCCTACAGAGGGACATGGACAGATTGGAGAGCTGGGCCGATTCTAATGGGATGATGTTTAATAAGTCCAAATGTCGGGTACTTCATTTTGGACACAACAATCCCATGCAGAGCTATAGACTGGGGACAGAGTGGCTAGAGAGTAGTCAGGTAGAAAAGGACCTGGGAGTGCTGGTGGACAGGAAGCTCAACATGAGCCAGCAGTGTGCCCAGGTGGCCAAGAAGGCCAATGGAATCCTGGCCTGCATCAGGAATAGTGTAATAAGCAGGACCAGAGAAGTTATTGTCCCCCTGTACTCGGCACTGGTCAGGCCTCATCTTGAATATTGTGTCCAGTTCTGGGCCCCTCAGTATGGGAAAGATGTTAGGATACTGGAATGTGTTCAGAGGAGGGCAACGAAGATGGTGAGGGGGCTGGAGCACAAGCCCTATGAGGAGCGACTGAGAGAATTGGGGCTGTTTAGCCTGGAGAAGAGGAGGATCAGGGGAGACCTCATTGCTCTCTACAACTACCTAAAAGGAGGTTGTAGTCGGGCAGGGGTTGGTCTCTTCTCTCAGGTGACCAGTGGCAGAACCAGAGGGCATGGACTTAAGCTTCGTCAGGGAAAGTTTAGACTTGATGTGAGGAAAAAATTCTTCACTGAAAGGGTGATTGGCCATTGGAATGGGCTGCCCAGGGAGGTGGTGGAGTCACCGACCCTGGAGGTGTTTAAAGGGAGACTGGATGAGGCACTGAGTGCCATGGTCTAGATGATGGTTGGTGTTAGTGTTAGGTTATAGGTTGGACTTGATGATCTCAGAGGTCCTTTCCAACCTTGTGATACTGTGATACTGTGATACCACTGGGTGTGCTGTGTCCAGCTCTGGAGTCCCCTGCACTGGAAGGACAAGGAACTGTTGCAGCTGGTCCAGAGGACAGCCACGGAAATGATCAGAGGGATGGAGCACCTCTCATATAAGGACAGACTGAGAGAGTTGGGTTGTTCAGCCTAGAGACAGGAACGCTCGGGGGAGACCTTATTGCAGCCTTTCAGTACTTCAGGGGGGCTTAGAAGCCTGTAGCCATAGGACAAGGTGTAATGCTTTTAAAGTAAAAAAGTGTAGATTCAGACTAGATATAAGGAAGACTTTTTTTTTGACAAGGATGTCCAGGGATGTGGTAGATGCCCCATCTCTGTAAATATTCAAGGACAAGTTGAATGCGGCTTGAGCAACTTGATCTAGTTGAAGATGTCCCTATTGATTGCAGGACAGTATTTCACTAGATGACATTTAAAGGCCCCTTCCAGCACAAACCATTTTATGACTCTATGATTTATAAAGCTGAGGTCTTTTCAGTATGGGTTGCAAGTCCTCTAAGAGAAGAAATTGGAGTGTTCCTCTTGCCCCTACTGCTATCAACCCAAAGGTTTAAAGTAGTGTTTTCTATTTTTAGATATTCTATCTTATTTCATAGAGATAAGAGCTGTGGATTACTGCCACCTTGATGATATGCTTTCAAAAACAGTGTGCCATAATAAAGACTGCTAGTCCTCTTTAAGACTGATTCACCTGGAGGTCTGATCACAAGTGTGGAACAATTCAGACGTTCAAACTATGTGTTTTAACTTTTTTGGCTCTCTGGGTTTCATAATATGAGATGTTGAAATACAATCTGTAGATCAAATAACATTGTCATACCAAATAAAAGCACAAGTTCTGAGTTATTTTTCTTTCTCCTATCTACTCTAATTATAGTTTTCTATCAAACAGGTGGACATATACAAATAGAAGAAATATAGAGATCAACTTAGTCCTGAACCAAGTTGTTCTGACCGTTAAAATTCATTATAGTTCTTGATGTGATAAAATGTGTTAAATTCCAAATTGTATCTCAACAAATTAGACTGTAGCGAAGTGAAACTAACTGTCTATGGCTTTTCCAAAAGAAGGGTCCGGATTCTGGTGCTAGAAATCTTGGAGGTCGAGGTTGCTTCAGGAAGAAGTCACACCCAGGGGTCTCTGGTTCTACTGATGTTCCTTGTTGTTTGTGTAAATCTTCTTACACGACCTCTGCAATTTGCTGACAAACTTCTCCTGATTCTGTCATATAACTATTAACTGCAGCAAAATAGGAAATTTCCTTTCCTTCCTCTCTTCTTGCTGTAAATATTCAACACTACATGTGCAATTTTTTCCTAGGCTTCTTAGCAGCAGAGTTAAGAACAAATCCCTCTTCCTTGCTCTTACCTTCGTAATAAGTGGAATTGGGGTGGAGGGGATGGAGGTTCTTGATTCACAGAATTGTTTTTCAGGGAGCAGTGACTGTTGGTGGGACAAGTACTCATCTTCTTAGCATAAGAGTGGCAATTAGCAGCAAGCCTGGATGCCAGTTTTCTCACATAATCACTGGCCATCAGTGTTTTTCTCACTACGGTGCAGACAGGCAACTTACTCAGGCTCCATACATGTACTGGCTTCAGGGAGAAGTAGGCATCTGATTTTGTATATTCACTTTTTTAAGACAGCTTGTAAGATCTTGGTGTCAGCAGCAACCCCTACCAACCATGTTTTCTATGGCTCGTGCCATTAAGACCAGAGTAGTGGATGACTTCTCTGCTAGCCCCAGGCTAAGTTAGACATGCTGGTAACTGTGATACAGCTGCATCTCTGGAATACTCTCCAACTTTCTTTCACAGAAATGTACTTATTTCCATATGGTTTTGTTTTTCAGCTTTTAAAACATTAATGTGTATATGAGCTTTATAAAACCTGGCTTTTATATCTAAATAAGACTTAATCTTCTCTCCTGAGGATAATCTACAACAAAAATATGGAATCTTAAATAGAATACATTCTGGGCAGGATCACATTGTGCTTCTCCTCCTTCTTACCTTATTAAGAAAAGTTTGCTTCTGTCAGACACGAAATATTGAGCTAGATGGACCTTCAGTATGAGCTTGCATTGCTGCACGAAATGTTAGTGAACGGAAAAAGGAACGCCAGTTTTGATAAGCAGCCATAAAACATTGAACTCATTGTAAAATGGACAGAACATAATTGATATTCTAAATACTTTTATAAGGTATGCAAGTCAGATTAGATAGTCTAGTTGCATCTCAGTTTTCAAACACAGAAAATTACAGTAGTAAGTAATAGTTATGGAAGCAGTATTTTTTCTTCATTAAACTGAACGAAAAGACAACTGCAATATTGAGCTTGATTCTAGTGTCCTGTTAGAGGGATCATCTAAACTACAGGCTGACTTAGGCAACTTATTCCTCTGGAAGATTAGAAATCTTCAAACAGATTGCCTAATTAGAATCTTATACTCTGATTTGTTATTGTGTAGTTCATAATGATAGACTAGAATGTAACCTAAAAAAAAGGACTGATTCCAGTAAAGAAAACATAAGGAAACGGAGTTGTAAAATATTTAATACCTACCAGTATAGATATGTTTTCTGCCTGAATTCCAGAAGTCTCACATATAGGTAGTATTTACTGTTACATATATATTAAATAGTATAAATTAGATGTTCTGTTAACCTGTATGCACTCTAAGAAAAAATAAAAACTTTTTAAATAAGTTTAAAGTAAGTATAGTTCATAAAGGGTATAATTCATATCATAGTTCGTAAAAGCTGGTTTTAACTAGTCAGTACTAATCTGTACACATTTAAAACCACTCATAAAGGCAATGTTAGCTGTAGTAGATCGACTTTAAATTACTGAGTTTAATAGGGGCAGGTTCAAGCTCTATCTTTCAAATTCTTGAATTCCTTCATATCTTGTTTCAAACATTAGTCTTCTGATAGTTATTTGGTGTCTCCAATTAAATGACAAAATATCAAAATCTCAAAAAATACTTGAAGTATCATCATCTGAACTTGTCTGGTTTCTCACACCACCACGGTAGCAGGATACATGGCAGGGTTGTCATGCCTATGTTATGAAATATATCAAATTAATAGCTGTAGATGGAGGTGGCAACACTTCCCACCAGCTCATGAAGTGGATGGAACTAATCGAAGACTGCATCTGACAATGTAGTTTTTCCTGTTCAGGTGGTTAATAACTAGTATGTGCTTTAGTAAATAGCATTTATAAAGCAGCTTTACATGCACTAACAGTAAGGCAACCAGAGCCATTGTTTGCACAATAGAACTAAAGGTTTTTGAACACTGGGCTGTTAATCATATCTTTCTCTCTGTCTTCTTCTATGCAACTTCGCAAGTCAGTGAGTTTATTTCTTCGAGTTTCTTCCATACTTCTGCTAAACTAGTACACACAGTTTTAATATCCCTGTGGATAGGGGGATTTAATATTGAATGAAACTAACTAGGAAAAAAACCCTCTTCCTAAATTCATAACAACGCAACCTGCTGTCTTTTGCCATACTCTAGTGAAAGACCTTTATTCTACATGTGTCCAAGTGGAATTACACATAGGAGGACAGTCTCATTTAAACATGCTGAGAATACCTTTCAGGGATGGATGCTAGCTATTAAAAGAACAATGCCATTTGTTGCAAATTAATAATGTTACAATATGACTTTTACTGCATGAAATTAAATAGGATCCCAAAAAAAAAGGTATAGAAGGTTTAGACAACAAGTGGAAAGACTCGGTCATGTTGCCCAGAGTGCTGCTTCCTGCAATGAAAGAGAATTTCATGCCAAAAAAGCAACTTTGCTTGTCTTGGACTTTCATCTACCTACCAATGGCCCATTCGCCTGTTTCTGGTAAATGTTAAATTCTGCTAGCTATTGAAGTGAAAATACACGTTTCTGTGAAAAACAGCCATACTTCTTCCTTGCAACATGCACTTTTCTCCCTTAATATGGTGGTTATGCATTTGCTTGAGCTTTGTAGCTGGGAACAAATAAAGTACCTTGCCAATAACAGATGGTGGTGAATGGAAATATGGAAAGTATTTCACTGAATCATTTGTTCATTAGTTACAGTTTGGATAGATAGAATTATGCTTGACTCAAGCACATCCCTTGGGAAGCAAGTTTTTAATTTGCATATTTTCCACTAAATTCCCCTGGGTCTGTGTTAAAAACAAGATAAAGTACACTAGAAAAGACAACTACATTGAAGCTGTGACAGACATTTTTAAATGGCTCATGGGAACACTTTCTTTTTCTCCACAGTATACACATAATGAATTCATTTTTCTGAATCAGAAGAAAGACTAGAGACATTGATCATGGTTGATAATGTTAGTGAAATCCCCAGGAGACAAGTTACTTCATAGTCAAAATGCAGGAGTGTCATACAGTCATTTTGCACAGTGAGCTTTCAACCTCTGAAGCAACAAACTTAAGCTATACTCACATCTTCAATGTATCATGAATAAAAGATGCATTTTGTATCACTGCTTTGTAACTTTAAAAAAAAAATAGAGAAAGAAAAAACCATCAATACTGTACGGATGCCAAAAATAGCTGATTATCCCATCTGCTCCATGGACTGGAGCAGAACTGTGTGAATCCTGCCAGCTGAGTTTTGACTTGAATTAACAGCTCCTGTAGTAACTGAGCAACTCATAAAGTAGCAAATGAGTAAGCAGATAGAAAAATGTAATGGAAAGGTGGTAATTCCTGAAGCTACTGCCAAATGCTACAAATACCGGTGTTCTCCCTCCCTATTTTGGCTAAATCAAAAGATTTTGATGACTGTCATTTTCACCTCCTTCCTCTTCCTTCCTTTTTTTTTCCTCATTTATGTCCATCTGTTCCATTTTCTATTGTTGAAAAATAGCAAAGTTGGAAAGAGGAAATTCATTTTGCTCATAGGCTGTGAGATTAGTGGGGTTTTTTTTTTTCATTTTTTCCAATTATATGTTACAATGCTTTGATTTGATTTTTGGCACGAAGCATTTCTTTCTGTCACAAGCAGTCCTTTAGGCTGAGAAATTTCTGGAGCAAATTATGCTGCTAATGGATGTCATCATTGTAGCAATGGTTTGCTTTGGTTATGGAGCATCTCCATGAAGAATCTTCAAAATTTGCAAATTACTTCTCATGAACGTTTTATATCATATTATATGAGGAAACCGGGTTATGAGTCACTGAAGTGCTATAAAATAAATGATGAGAAAATATATTACCGCATTTTGGTACTCAAAACAAACAGTGGCAGAGCTAATCATAATGTTTGTGGTTCCATGGGGAGCTTGTGGAATGTGCATAGTTGGCAACCAGTGGGATTGTTCAGATTGACATTTATCTGATGCTTGCTCTACTGTTATTTGCCTTTCTGTATTTTTGCATGGTGCATGATAAATGAGATTTATCAGATTTCTGGGAAAAAGGTGCAAAGTACAAAGCTACCTTTAAATTCTCAGTGCACACAGAGGGGAGAAAATTGCACTACAGAGCAAGCTTTGATCCTGCCAAATCGCATGACCTTCTGCAATGCATTGAAATAGTCAATTGTTGCTCAGGTAATTTATCATATAATCATAGAATAATTTAGCTTAGAAAAAAGCTTTAAGATCATCAAATCCAACCATAAAACTAAACTAACCACCACTAAACCATGTTCCTAAGGGCAACATCTACATACCTTTTAAATACCTCCAGGGACGGTGACTCAACATTTTCCCTACAGAATAAAAAGTATGTGATTCAGCATGAAACAGCAAATGTTGATGAGTTTTTAAGGGTGATGTGTATGTTAATTTTCAGGAATTTATCTTTCTCAACAAAGCTCCCACTCATGCTACACCATTGCTTCATCACTTCCATGAGATGCTTGCTTCCTCTCCATATCAATAATAGCAGGAGAAAACTACATGGTTTCATAAAATGATCTAATAAATGCCTAATGCCTTAATTAAATCAGAGTTTTTAAAAACATGTTTTATGAAGACAATATTTTAAATTTGGAACAATTGTTATGCATATCCAGAAATAAAAGTGTTTGCTAATAGATCAACTACACGCTTTGTGCATATAAGTGCTTGCTTTTTATTCCGAGACTTTTAACAGCATACACTTGTCAGAAATCCTAGATGTTTTTTTTAAGAATTCCTTGGGGAATTAATATCTTTGTTTGTAATATATTCTTCTTAACTGCTAGGCTGACTCAGAGGCTAAGTCATTTGGTTGTAAAACTATTCCATTATCGTGAAAAAGTTCTAGCTCACCAAAACTTAGTAAAATCACAGTAGGCTTACAATTTCAGCTCTGCAGGAGAAGAAAAACAGATGCAGAGACCTCTTGAACCTTATTACCAGCAATTTGATATAGCACTATGTTACTGCTCTTCAAAGTTGTAAAAATTATGAAAACAATGTATTCTGGTAGATAAAAAACATATAAATATTTTTGTCCGATTTTTATCAATATATTCATTCTAATGAAGTTGATGTAAAATCTCCAGTCCTCTTCAATACTGCCTGAACGCTTACATGGATGTCACTGCAACTTCCCCGTTTTCAAGCCCTTCACCTGCAACAGTCCATCCTGCATCCCACAGCATCTGATCTGTGTAAGCTTTGCTGAACTTGTTAACTTGTTCCTCAGAAATGCTGCGTGTAAGTTTACAGTGCTTCCCTTGCTGTTTATAACCAGAATGTCACCAGATGAGAACAGCTTTAGAGAGCAGAGAAGTAATATCCAGAGTCTGGGCATCTCACTTGAATTGTCATACGGAACCACCTCAAAAAATAAAATCTTATTTAAAATAACGGGAAATACTCAGTTTTTAATACTGGTAGGGATGCCGTAAGTTTTAAAATCCCCCCTTATGCCATATAGTCTGGCTTTTGGGCAGCAATTTGTCTTTCGTTTTTTTTTTCTTTTTGAAGATGGTAATGTCTAACTGGGGCTTGTCCTGAAGTCCAAGACATAGATCATAACTCCACAAAATAAAGCCACATTACAACAGGCCAGCCTCTGGGCCATCTTCTGAATGATAAAGTCATCTTAATATCTTAATCTTGTTACCCATTAATAGCTAAAAGTTAGGTTACAGTTATGACCAAATGGTAGTTTGAGTTGCTTACTAATGACAGAGTGACTTTGTACTGAACTATTTGTGGATTCTCACTGATCTTTAGCTGAATACAAGGAAGACAGCTTGCTTAAGGTTATCTTATCCTATTCACTGGGACATCTTGCTTCATGTCTAAAGTAATATTGAACCTCTCACTGGCCACACTAGGGTTAGGAAGTTGTGCTGACTGATCTTAATTACCATGTGTCCTTTTCCTATGATGTGCTGAAATGCATGATAAAATCCTGTTTAAGTACTTTGCTTGATCAGGCAGCACACACTCATCTTAGCTGAAGTGTACATTCCCTTAGAAGTCTTCTGTTGTGACAAAAAGCTGCCTTCATCTAAACAGTTCTGCTCAGATTGCACAGGAGAAAGAACCTGACTCATTAAAATATACTGTCATCTGTATGTAAATGCTGTATTTTCAGGACTTGAAAATATAATGAATTATTCAGAGCTGTCAGTATGGGGAATGTCTGGATGATTTAATTGGTCTCTTACATGTCTTATTCGTAAGATTTCTTGAATCCATATGAAAATATAAATCAATAAGTATGCAAAAATTTATTTGGCACTCGTCTTTTGTTAGCTTGATACTTTTCAGTCAAGGGCATACAAATTTCATAATTATGGCAAGTGCAGAACAGATGTATCAATCAAGATCTTATGGGCAGAGTGAAGGAAAGAAAGATCCTTTACTCTTTTTCGCTACATCTGCTTTTCCATGCTTCAGAACTGTACTGTACATTCACCCTAATTTCCAGATGCCATTTTAAAGTACAATAGGGCTTTTTATATGAATACCAGTGGAAAAAAAAAATTTAAAGTCTAAGACACAAGTTCAGGAAAAAATGTAATCATTACACAGTTTTAAGATGAAAGAATAATTTTCTTACTCTTAAGGGGATTGGTGACATGTTTGAGAAGATGGAACAATTACCCAAGAAATTCACTACCTTATTAATTTGTCATTAGCTATCTGATACAGTCATCTACCTTTCAGGGGGATTTTGAGTGCATTTATTCTGTAATTTATTTCAATGAATAGACCAGGTTAACTATAGACTTTTCATGGAAGTAGACCTTTTTTTGTCTCGAAGGGAGTCTCTAAACACAATTCATATATTGGCAGCTACTAAACAGGCAATCTGGTGCAAAGAGTTTAAAAAAATCATTCATTTTAAGGAAAATTATTAAAAAGATATGATTATTTTAATTGGTGGGTAATACTGTATGGGTTTATGTTAGTTTGTTGGTTTTTGGGTTTTTTTGACTCTTTAATCGCATATGTCTGTGTCTGGATGAAAAGCCAGGATTGATTATCTTTCTATAATCATCGTCCTTCATAGGGAAAAAATATCTTCATTTTCTGAGTTTCATTACTTCTGGTTATTGTAAAAGAGGTTCCACATATGTTGTTTTCTAGTCTCTTGATATTTGCTTACGGGAGAGATGGAATAATACACTTCATGTATGAAACTGGATGCATGTCCCTTACATGTGTCTTTATCTTATTCAACTACTTTTGAACCTACCATATCTTGTCCTTTGGCACTTGTATTATTTGTACATGGAAGACAAGAGTCATCTTGGACAGCAGTGTCCTTTTCCTGACAACATCGCAGAGAATGCAGTCAACATGCTCACTTAGAGAATTTACTTTTCATTGTCATATCCTCTGCAGTATGATTTCTCTCTGCATCACACTGGAAGTTACACATTCTTTAAAAAAGAAGCCACAGCACAATGTGTTGTGACATTGCAATTTCTATCCAAATGCGGATTACCACTGTAAATACGTCAACTTATTTAATGTTCAAAGGCTGCATAAAGCACCACATAGAATGTCTTAAGTTGGAAAATTCCTCAGTATTTTTCCATGTTTCCAATTTTCTTCTGTCTTCTCATATACAAAGTTAAGCTTAACCGTAATTCTGCTTTTAATTTTACTTACATTTACATGTGTGGCTAAGTTTCCCTGTTGTCTAAAATCAAACAGTCCATTCCAGTTCTAAATCCAAAACCACCTTCGTTTTTAAAACCTGAAAACTGCGATAGGTATCTTGAAATTGTATTTGTCTATATGTAAATCAATTATATAATTCTCTATAACAATATAATCAAAACTTGAAGAAAATTCCTGGGAGTTATACAATAATTACTGTGCCAGCCTCAAAGTTTTTGAATTAAAGCAGAGATAACTCCAGGTATTGAGACTCACCACTTAGATTTTAGAGCAGTAATTATTATCATGATCTTTTTCTGCTGTCAAAAGAGGGGGAAAAGAATAGAGGATGTGTCTCCTGTTTGTTTCACAAAAAAAAGATGACAGATTTATAACTCCTGCCTGGTTATGTTCTTTTATGTGCCAGTACTTTCTGTGGCAAGAACAGTTCTTAGTCATTTTTCTTTTCTTTTGCATGTCATCTGCATCTCATAAAATCAATCTTGCATTTATTGTCTATATCAGTATTACATTTCATACGCTATTGCAGATTTTTGCCCCAGCATATATATTTTTTTCCTTCTTCAATGCAACAAACTCTTCCCGTACCATCAAACTATGGGAGCAGTAAGTGTTTGCATATCAAAAAAAAGGAAAAGGAAAATCAATCAACTGGAATCAGCTGTCTTGTTAATTAGGTAAAACTGTGGCACTCACTTTCAGGACATTACACGTAGTAAGAAAATCTAAATCTCCATCAACATATCTGCTGTATTCTCGTGATTTGTGACTTTCTTTCCTGTAGTTCTCGGATTCACTGAATGAGTTTCAATTGCCTGCCTTGCTGCAAAGCCCATTTGTCTAAGGTAAACCACATATGAAAGATGAGATTGTTCCCTAGCCCTCATTTGAGTGTACCCAGTCATATCTGAATCATAATAGTCTTGCCTTGTCCAGATGAGTCCTTACAGTGTTTTGGTTTTGCATAGTTTTGCACTACAATAATGGGCACATCAGCTCTTCTAAGAAATTAACTCCAAATACATTCAAATGTTTATTCTTCCTATCTCATTTGTGCAGCTGGGGAGTGCAACTCTGATAGCATTACTGAAATCAGCCATGATCACTTCAGCTCAAATATTTGTTAGTATTATACTTGTACTAATAAGTATAACATCAATGTTGTTACATTCATTCTTAGCTTTGTTTATTATTTAAACTTGCATGAAAGAATAACCTATATTCCTTGTTAGCTTCTGGGATACATAAGAAAAAGCCTTAGGCTTGTTGTAACCTTTTCAAGTTCTGCCTTTCAAATAAATCCATTGTGAATTCAATTTATTTTTCTTTTAAATCAAATGACAAACAGATGTTGGAGATGAGCTAGCTTCCTTACTACACAAATATGCTGAGTTCAGAACAAAATGAGCTTGCAGGATCAAGCTGCATGTCCATAATTTTATCCAGGGCAGGCTTGGACAGCACTAAGTCTCAGATTACAAAATGCCATTGGTTTTCACTACAAAATGGATATGGAAGAACTTCCAATTTTCTGTTGCAACTTCCTCAAGACTACATAAATTCTGCCTGTGTTAGAGAGCAGCTGATAAAACTATTTGCACTCTGAAGAATCTGAAGATTCTCCAAGCATCTATGTGAACTATGGAAAAAATCCTACCTCTAGGCAGTGAAGCATTTAAGTATTTTGCATGTACTTTGCCCTTCTTGTAAAGAAATATGTGACCCAAACAGCAAGTACTACTGCTTTTTTGGGGAAAGGACTGATGCTAATAAAGAAATAAATTCTATTTTGCTTAGCCTAAATAATGGTCTGTGGTCTTGGATTAAATAAACCATACCCTACTTCTAGCAATAAAAAGTTTAGATGCTGTTTGCACGTATGATAAGAGATATTTTTGACCTGAAAGGCCACATTCTCAGTGTTGTTGAAGGTGCAAAAAAAAATGAAAGAAAAACTAACTTCCAAGTGCTTACAGCTACAAGGCTTGATAAAAAAGGGACAGGATGGGGGCAAATTGTCTGGTGATTTTTGTGAGGAGGTAGCAAGTCCAAGGAAGAGCACTTGATCTGAATTTGTTAACTGGAAGTACAGATGGAAAAAAGAGTTTGAAACTTATAAACTGCACTGCCTCTGTGTAGTCCCTTTGCTGGACATCGTTGAAATGTCGAACAGCCCAAATGACTTGAAACTGTCTTCTAAATGTTTAATATCAAGAATATCAATTAAATAATATGCATCTTGGGGGTTTTAACAGTTAATAGTTGTATGTGAGCAAATATATTTGTTTGCAATGGTAATACACAATCACAGAAGAGCTGAAGCTGGAAGAGACTTCTGGGAGGTCTACAAGCCAAACTTCCCTGCTCAGAGCAGGGTCAGCTAGAGCAAGTCACTCAGGTTGCATCTCCATTTGTTTTGTTTATTTCTGTTTTGGTCTTTTTTAAGAAAAACGTGGAGATTTTAAATAGTAGCACTTCTAATGAAACTAGAGCTTTGTAAAAAGGATATATGAATGAGAGGAGAAGGAACCCTTTATTGATGAAATCTGTATCCCTTGCATTTCACTATCATTGCTTATGTTCAATAGATGGCTTTAGGTAACTTTATTTTGGAGTCATGCTACAATGAAAAGTGTAAATTCTGTACTGTTAGAGTGAGTAATGTTATCAATACTCACTTCCATAAACAGTCACTATAGCCTCTGCTTTGGAACTGCTGAATACACAGCCAGCAGCTCAATTGTCTACTGGAGATTAACTTGAAAACAATGTAAGGTTGTTAGGGCTCATGTGGAAAGTAAACAAAAGTGATCCTGGCCATCTGATATTACCTGTTGTTTTCCTTGTATATCCTGGCATAAACAAGGGCACTTAGTCACATGATATTCTGCTCTGTTTTCCTGAGACTTCTCAAATCACCAATATTGCTGTCTATATCAACGTAGGATGGGTATTTAAATATCCTTAGTTGTACTCTTCCTATCCTAAATGTGAAGACATCTTATGGATCAATTCCCTCTCTTCTTTATGATTATTTGCTTGTGTGTAGTATTAATGGGAAAAAACCCACAGCAATCACGAACATGAAAAAGCACTGGCTATATTTATAGCTGCCTTAGTATATCTTAGCAGCAAGAAAACACAGTTTAATCATCCAGGTCTCTAGGTTTGCCATAAGACTTGTGATAGGTCAGACAGACTATTTTTAATATTTTCCTATGTTAGATTCTGAATTTCAAGTTTAGACAATGTACAACCATTACAGAAAAAAAAGAAAAAATTGCCAAATCATACACACTACATTGAGAGTCACATTTATTCCACAAGAGACATCAGTTGCTAGGATCAAGGTCCATGGGTCACATAACACTTCAGTGAACCGACGAGTGCCCGTTTTGACTCTTATCCACTCACTCACTCTCTCCATCTCCTTTGAATTTCTCCTGTTGGTTCAACCCTAGGTTTCTCTAGGCAGAGTCTTCAATGCAAAGTACTTCAGGCTAATTTATTGACAGTACAGCACCAGGTTACGGCTCAAGCCTCTGGAGAGGGAAGCTGAACAAAGAAATCCCTGGGCAATTATACCCTTAAAGTCTAAGTTCTTACCCTCCCTGCATGTTTCTCCTGATGTTCATGAGACAGTTGGAAGCCACCATGCTGCTAGAAAGTTATGGCCTTGCTGCCACTACTGAAACTTGTTGGGACAAATCCCACGACCGGAGGAGTGTGGCTATCGATGGTGATAAGGTCTCCCCTCAGTTTCCTTTTCTGCAGACTAAACATTCTCAGTTCCCTCAGCCTCTCCTCTTAAGCCTTATTCTCTATGCCCTTCACCAGCTCTGTTGCTCTTCTTTGGACATACTCCAACATCTCAATGTCTTTCTTGGAGTGAACTGAACACAGCATTTGAAGCGTGGTCTCACCAATGTCAAGTGCAGGGGCTCAATCATTTCCCCAGTCCTGCTTGCCACACCATTTCTGATACAAACCAGGATGCTATTGGCCTTCTTGGCCACCTGGGCACATTGCTGGCTAATAATTTGCAGGCTGTAAACCACCACCCATAGGCTCTTCTCCACCGAGCAGCTTTCCAGCCATTCTCCCCCAAACCTATAGCATTACAGGGGGTTGTTGTCACCCAAGTGCAGGACCCAGCACTTAGCACTGCTGCACCTCAAAAAATTGGCCTCGGCCCATTGATCCAGCCTGTCCAGATCCCTCTCTTGAGCCTTCAACGCTCATGCAGATCAACATTCCAACTCAATTTGGGGTACCTGCAAACTTACCAAGGGTGCACTCAATCTCTCCTCATTCAGATGACTGAAAAGGATATTAAATAGAACTGGTCCCAAAATTGAGCCCTAGGAAACACCACTTGTGACCAGTAGACCAACTGGATTTAACTCCTTTCGCCACAACCCTCTGGGGTCAGCCATCCAGCCCATTTTTCACCTATCAGAAAGTACCCTTTTCTAATCTACAGGTCGCCATCTTCTCTAGGAGAATGCTGTGTTGTCAGTTGTCTAGGACCTCCCCTGTTAAGCAGGTAGAGGATCACCTCCCAGCATTGGTTCATGACATTTCTTTTGGTGTCAGAAGTGGGATCCCCGAGACGAGAGTGCAATAATTACTCTTAGATAAGTGAAACCTTTCAGGAACATAAAGAGGAGTGGGAGAGCGCCTGCTTAGAACATATGTGCTGCCTTCCTGAGATGACAACTCCAATGACGCCAATTGTCTGTTTGCACTTTACATGAATTGCGCTGCTTGTCAGTTTATTGTCTATGTGAAAAGTCAGGGATGCAGGCTGCTTTCACTTATGTGTTGTCCTTCCCAGGATGATCACTCAATGTGTGATAGTAGAAGTGTTCTTTCAGGAAAAGAAGTGCTGTTTAATTTTTTAGAGAATCATGAAGGACGACGCTTGGTGCTTGGGTAGACTGGCCTCGGGGAAACTGCTATAATTTGCAAAGTGTAGTGAATCAGAAAAGTGCTTTACAGAAAGATGCAAAAGTCAGGTCAGGAAAAGGAAAAACTGTCTGTGCAGTTTTGGGTGCTAGTTTGGCTGCAGCTGTGGAGGCTAGAGACTATTGTAGTGCTATGGAATCACAGCTTACTGACTCCCTTCAGAGCCTTGTTCAGACCCTTCAAGGACAAATAACTGACTTAAAACAACAGCCTGAGGAATAAAGGAGTGAGATGAGGCAGCTGCAGAGTGCTTTTAAAAGCAGCTTCTTGCATGCACCACTGCCAAAGAGACAGCATCCTCTAGGTCAGAAGATGGTGAAGCCATTTCATTTCTAAATGTTGTTGACGAGGGTGATCAGATTTTGTTGAGTGAAAGATAGGTGGAGGGCTTCCAGAGCCCAGGTGTTTTTCTCACAATGGGTAATCATTGCACTCCTTGGTCCTTGACCCAGCATGCTGCTTACAGGGCAGGAAGCTTGGACCCCTTGGCAAGGGGGAATCCACCTGCCATTATCCGTACGATGGACCAACTAGTGGACAGCATGTAGAAGGCAGCTTGCCTGCAGATGATGCTTGAGTGGAGGATGGACCCTGGTCACGATTCTCCAGTGATGATGCTGGTAGAGCTGGAGCGGATGACTCTTTTAATCAGGGGACTCCCAGATTCTTTAATTTCTCACTTAGAAAGCTTAGGGTTAGAAGCTCCATTTGAAAACATACAAGCAACCTCAAATAAGGTAAAATTCTTGGGGATCTGGTGGATGGTTAAGCCGATTGCTAACTCTCATAAACTCCACTAACTCTTTCTTTTCAAAAATCCCTCTCCTGTTTTTAAATTTATTCTTATTTCCTGACAACCTCTGTTGTGAGGCCCAAGCTTGAGTCTGGCCAGTTACCAGAGAGAAATGTAAGAAGGTGTGTGTCTGCGTGTGACCCGACATCCCCTAGAGGATAATCCCCTACACCTGAGGAAAGGAAAAGGATTGTGGGAAGCCTGGCAAGTAGACTATATTTGCACTTTCTGAAAATTAAAGAGAAAGCATTACACACTGGTAGCTGTAGAAATAGTATCCGGGTTAGTCCAAGCTGAAGCATTTACTCAAGTAACTGGAGAAAATACCATGAAAGCCCTGTGGGGGTGGTTTGGCACTTTCCCCAAACCACAAACAAAGTGGATAATGGGTCTCATTTTACTGCCAAAATAGTTCAAGATTGCACAACTCAAGAAGGATTTTCATGGGTGTATCACACTCTACACCACTCACAAGTAAATGGAATAGAAGAAAGGGAAAATGGTCTACTGAAGCGCTTCCTCAAACCACATAAGTCAGTATGGGTGGACCGATTATGAGACGCACTGACCCACGTCAAGAGTCATTGCGGAGTGAATGGGTGCCAAAAAATCAAGGCATTCTGCCCAAAATTTCCATCCATTACACCAGCTCCATCTCCTGGCAGTGCTTCATCAAGTCCCTGTTTTTTTCATCAGCCCAAAGAGGTTCCTGCAAGCTGGCTTCGGGTACTTCAGTTCCCTGGATTCCACGTGTTCCAGGTTAGAGCTCCCATTAGAAATATAGACATCTGACATCTCCCCTTGAACAAATATATTTGGAAAGTAAAAGATGCTCACAGAAAAGATAATAAAATTAACATAAGATGGATAGTTCCACCTTTCTAACAGTTGCTTGCTTCCAGTTCCCCATAGCAAATCACGTTTTGCTCTCTTTTCTTTTCTAGGTGAAGCGCTGAAGAACCCTAGCACCTGATTGCTGAGATACATGAAGCTTTTAGTCATATGCTCAAAGCTTTTGTCAGCCATGGTCGTCACTCTTAGTGCTTGGGAAGGTTTTGGCACCCCCCTTCATGACCTGTTCTGGAGAAACGAATTCCTCATGCAACAGATTGCCAAAATTTTCAGTCTTACCAGTTGCTGGGTGTGTGGTGGACCTTTGGGCCTAGACAGCTGGCCCCGGGTTACCACATCCGTCCATTCTAAGTGGCTAGTAATCTCACAGAGCGAAGTAAGCCTCTCCACTAAGTGGGAGGAGGAATGAGTTGAACAACCTTGGCTGTTATGTTACCCTTCTATGGAAGAGTATTGCTAACATCACTTTCAAGCTTACAGAATCCAGATTGGGAATAGTGTCTGTAAATGGACTTTTTGGTATGGCCCACTATTTAAAGAGTCTTGTAATGGTGAGATCCTGGGGTATGGGTGGCGATGGAGAGACAAAAAAGGATATCAAGTATATTTTGACAACTACTGGACAAATGAAAATGAAACTGGGTATGATTATACTTTTCGTATGAACAGTGCTACTGTTTCTCAGTTTTGCTAACTGACCAAAGCAACATGGAAGTACTACAAGGTTCTTAAAACTAAATATATTCTCTATGGTTCCATCTCTTTTCCCACAGGATATTTTGATGGCTACTTTTCCTATCCAATTGAAGTCAGTCCAAAAAGTTTATATCCAAAAGGACATAAAGCTTTTAAGGGTAATTACTGGATTTTTGGACATTATGCTAACAAGCAATTACCTGCTAAATTGTCGAGGACATGCTATGTTGGGGTGTTCCGCCCCCTGTTTTTTGTGATTCCAACTAATAACAGCAACCATCTGGGCATAAAATTATTTGATGACTTAAGCCGAAACTAGCGATCTATTAATACCACTTTAACAAGTGTAAGCACCAAAACTTGATAAAAAGATGAATGGATCCCTCAATGTATCACACAACATTATGGTCCTCCCACCTGGAACCCAAACGAATGGATCAGCAGAGCACAGGAACCCATTTACAACCTAAACTGAATTATCAACCTGATTTCTTTCTATGATCAGGTAACCCGCCTGGTGGATGAAGGGAAGCCTGTGGATGTAGTCATTCATTGTAGCACTCACAGTATTACAGTATCATAAGGTTGGAAAGAACCTCTGAGATCATCAACCTGTAACTTAGTCACCACCACAGAGACGTGGTGTAACGGTTCTCATTACTGGAGTGTTCCCATTACCTGGGAGTGCTGGTTGACAGGAAGCTCAACATGAGCCAGCAGTGTGCCCAGGTGGTCAAGAAGGCCAATGGCATTCTGGCCTGCATCAGGAATAGTGTAGTGAGCAGGACCAGAGAAGTTATCGTCCCCCTGTACTTGGCACTGGTTAGGCCTCACCTTCAATACTGTGTACAGTTCTGGGCCTCTCAGGTTGGGAAAGATGTCAGGATGCTGGAGTGTGTCCAGAGGAGGGCAACAAAGATGGTGAAGGGGCTGGGGCACAAGCCCTATGAGGAGCGACTGAGGGAGTTGGGGCTGTTTAGTCTGAAGAAGAGGAGGCTCAGGGGAGACCTCATTGCTCTCTACAACTACCTAAAAGGAGGGTGTAGTCAGGCAGGGGTTGGTCTCTTCTCTCAGGTGACCAGTGACAGAACTAGAGGGCATGGACTCGAGCTTCGTCAGGGAAAGTTTAGACTTGATGTTAGGAAAAAGTTCTTCACTGAAAGGGTGATTGGCCATTGGAATGGGCTGCCCAGGGAGGTGGTGGAGTCGCAGACCCTGGAGGTGTTTAAGGGGAGACTGGATTAAGCACTGAGTGCCATGGTTTAGATGATGGGTTGGTGTTAGTGTTGGTGTTAGTGTAGGGTTATAGGTTGGACTCGATGATCTCGGAGGTCCTTTCCAACCTTATGATACTGTGATACTACAAGACTTACCCTTGTTTTTTTCTTGACAGAGGCAGTCTGCGGCTATCTGACTCTCCATAGGCAACCCCCTGGATAGAACTTCACCTATATCCTCATTTGTCTGGTCCTCAAGTCGAGTAAGGGGAACTGGGAAAGTGAGGTTGAGTTGTGATTTGCCTGACGCCCTGAGAAGAACCTGTTTCATCTCCCCTCATCTCCTAAGGTCTCCTCTTTCTACTTGGTGGCAAGAGGGCAGGGGATGCTCTGCATCTTGCAGAGCCTCTCCAGCTGCCTTGGCCTCAGTGAGGAGAGGGGGTGTCTCCAGACATGTGTCCTGTCTGCCTAATGGGCCTCTTCCGTGGTTGTCCTTACAGCAGCCTTCCAGTCCCTTAAGGGGGTGTACATGAAAGCTGGGGAGGGACTTTTAAAAGGTTAAGTAGTGACAGGACAAGGGGGAATGGATTTAAATTGGAAGGGGGAAGATGTAGATTAGGCATTAGGAAAAAAATCTTCACAATGAGAGTGGTGAGACACTAGCACAGGTTGCCTAGGGAAGCTGCGGATGCCCCCTCCTTGGAAACGAACATTCAAGGCCAGGCTGGATGGGGCTTTGAGCAGCCTGGTCGGGTGGGAGGTAACCCTGCTCATGGCAGGGGGACTGGAACTGGGGGGGCTTTGAGGTCCCTTCCAAGCCAAACCATTCTGTGATTCTATTTCACGGCACAGTTCCAGCAGCGCCTACATCCCAAACCCCCATCCCACGTCCCCACCCAGCGCTCTGAGCGAGCAGCTCCCCCCGGGCAGCTCCCCGGGGCGGGCCCTGCAGCCACACCGGGCGTTCCCATGGCGGCTCCGCCCGGGGAGCTGCCTCGGGCCCGGCGGGCGCGGTGTTCAGAGGGCACGCGGGCTCTGCTGGGCAGGCGCCACCGTTCCTGACGGACCCCTTCCCGCCGGGAGCTCCCGAGGCCCACGGTTCCTAAGCCCCCCGCCGCCGGCCGCTCTCGCGCGAGCCCCGTCCCGCCCTCCTCCCCTCGGGTTCCCCCGCGGGCGGAACGACCGCGGCGCGCGCGGGGCGCCCCCCGGCGGGCTCCTCCGGCACCGCAGCCGCCGCGGCTGCACGCGCCCCGGTGCCGCCCCCTCAGCTGCCCCGCCTGGGCTGTGGGGGGGTTAAAAACTGAGTACGAAATGAGAACCGAGGAACCTGCGGAGGTTCGTGAATAACTGGCAGAACGTGCCAAGCCTTTAATTACTATGCTTCTATTCCTAGAGCTGAGAAAAGATGCGCTTGACCACGATCTGCCCTTTGCTGCAGGCGGGCTGGAGGGGTTTCTGTCCTGATTAGTGACAACTGCTGTTTACAGAAACAAATTTTTCATTTTGAAGTTATTTCTGTGTATTTCATAGAATCACCAAATGGCTTGGTTTGGAAGAAACCTCAAAGCCCATCCAGTTTCAGTCCCCCTGCCATGGGCAGGGTCACCTTCCATAGGACCAGGCTGCTCAAAGCCCCATCCAGCCTGGCCTTGAACACTTCCAGGGAGGGGCATCCACAGCTTCCCTGGGCAACCTGTGCCAGTGTCTCACCACCTTCATTGTGAAGAATTTTTTCCTAATGCCTAATCTAAATTTTCCCTCTTCCAGTTTGAAGCTGTTCCCCCTCACCTTATCATTACATGCCCTCGTAGCCCCACCCCAGCTTTCCTGTAGCCCCTTCAGGTACTGCAAGGGTGCTATGAGGTTTCCCTAGAGCGTTCTCTTCTCCAGGCTGAACAAACCCAGCTCTCAGCCTGTCCTAATAGCAGAGGTGCTCCAGCCCTCTTATCATCTTCAGATCCTTTCTCTGGACCCATCTCAAGGGTTCTATATCCTTCTTATGTTGGGTATTCCAGAACTGGACACAATACTCCAGGTGGGTGTATTTTGGAGATAATTTTCTTGCAGATATTTGCACAGATCACTCTCCTTTGAAGAGGTTTTCTTAAAAAGAAAGAAGATGGCAAAGGATCTCCTTCAACAAAAGCGTCTTCGTAAAATTGAGTTTGCAGAACTTCAGGCTGTTATCTCTGCAATTTGTTTATAAAAGTTTGGTAGTTTAATAGTGATATAATTACTCTGTTATAAAATTATGGGAAAAAAAAAAACAGAGAAAAGTGTTGAGAATTAAGGGGCATAGCGGGAAAGGGCATAGTGGGCTTCACAGTGTACTTTGTTCTCCATAGGGGATTCATCGGGCTACTACCAACCTGGTTTTGAACTCTTTCATTTTGAAAGCCTCTGAAGTACAGGTGTGTGAGAAAAAAATGTCTTCTCAGGTAAAAAGGGGAAATTCCTCCATAGAAAGCAAGGATTATAGAAAGTATTTTTAAGCACTGTGTACTTTTAGATTTCTTGTTGAAGGTTATCAGTAGTAGTTGGAAATGAGAGATTTCCTGAAAAAAAAATCATAAACTATTAATGGTTTGTCATCTAAAGAACAATATGAATTTTCTTCTTGTTATTCCATTTCCCCCCTAGATAGGACAGATTTAAGTACAAATACTTTATTTTTCAACTATTTTGTGATTGCAGGGCAAATGAGACAATATGGGGAAAAAAGCCTCAAAAGATGCAGATATGATAAATCGTATTGGCCTTGATGAACACTGCAGATGTATAGATGTGTTTGTTCTACAGCACTTCTGAGGGCTGACTGGTCTGTTTCTTACTGATAACAAAACAACACAAGAATGCCGGATATTTGAGAAAACTCTGTAGTATCAAGGCACCTGGGAAAGTTATCTTTGAAAATCTTGACAAAAAATTCAGGCAATGAATCAAAAAATGCTGAAGGTAATGTTGAAACTTTTAACTGAAGCCTCTAGTACTTTGACAGATACAGAAAAGTGGAAAAATTTTGTGTAAGTCTACATAAGAAGTGCTCAATTATTGTTTTTTTTAAACATGTTATTAACCTACTGTTCTTTTACTCTGTCTTCCAAATCAATAAATAAAACCTCCTTCTGATATCCACAGAAGGGAAAAGAAGTAAGATGGTTCTGTGAACACTGGACTCAAGTAAGCCCTGTTTCTTATAGATTAAAGATTAACAGATTGAAGTGTAAGGTCTGAACAAAGATTTGTCTACGGCTGGGGCAGCACCTAAGGTTTTCCTCCCATTTAGGCATCTGATGTTAGATGAGCAAGCAACCGAACAGTTTTCCCACTGTGGGAGTACTGAAACACTGATTTTCACAGAATTTGTAACACTTCATTTTTTTTCATCAGCTGTTAGCTGAACTTGGTCAAAGCGTTCAGTTTTAACAGGATCTTGGGCACATATTTCCACAAAATTCAGTCTCCTAGAAAACCAGAGTATTAACTTCAAAGAGTAAATAGCCTTGTGTACTACTTAAAATACTCTTGGGTGATGAGAATCACCTAAGAAGAGCTCTTTATCTACACATTAGAGTTTTTCCGTCTGAATAACTCATAGTAGTTTACTTAAAACAGTTGCTTATTTGGATTGATATCTGAACTAATACTATTGGCTATAATAATAATAAGAATAGTGTTGCAATTAATTGAATAATGTTCAATTACGCAAATTTAAAAAGTTTTGTTAAAAGACTATCTTTTGGTCTAGACTGTATTCAGAGTATGTGATTTTTTAAACAGAATTTCCATTATATTGGTGGTAAATTCTTATGTCCTCAGATTGAAAGCCCTTACCTAGAGAAGAAAGAATATAAAAAAGTCAAATTTTTATTAAATATACCAATTTCCACAGAAAAGCTTAACATGAAGTAATTTTTATAGTCAGGTTAACCACAAATGTCCTCTGCATCTAAGCTTAAAGGTATTGAATAAAGTAGCTGCAGAATTTTATTAACTATATTTAAAGTTTTCCTCAAATAAATTATCCTGTGAGCTTTAAGGAAATATAGTTGATACTGTGTAGGAGTTTTGAGAAATCATCTGAGAGAATCTAGAATGAGATATCAAAGGATGAACTTAAGCAGTGCTTAGAAAATTTGACATAGATCTGGGACTCATCATTGTCAAAAGGAAAACTGAAGCCCTGAGAAGTATGCTGGTCATGAAGTATAAGAGGAGCCTGGATCCTGAACATCTGTATGCACTGAGATGAAAGCATTCATATTAAAAAAAACGTAGCTATGTGTCTGTCTGACAGCTGTAAACAATAGAAGCCTCAGAATCTAATCCTACAGCCAGGAGGTGGAAGTTTTATATTTTATTTCTTGCTGGCGTTTCTCGTTCTTTCTTCCTTGTTCCTTTTAGAGGGTTTCTCTATTTGTTAAAGTAGGCTATTATAAGTAAAACTTGTAAGTCTGGATTGTTCCTGAGGAAATGTGGGTGTCGTTGATTCTGTAAGTATTGTGGAATAAGAGAAACAGCCAGGTTCATCACCTGCCTGACTGTGGCAGGGTAGTGTATATAGCATTTTTTTTTCAGTGCCCTCGTTCAACAAGAATTACATGCTGCAAAGGGATAAATCTGGAACTGACTCGAAGGACATAACTTACCACAAGTACCTCTCTAATAGTAGCTAGAAAACAGCCTTTTGTTTCTTCCTAAAGCTGAAAGGTAAGGGTTTTCTTCCTAAAACGTAAAGGTGAGAAGTGACTTCATGCCCTGGCTTTACATGCCTATGGATCATCTCTGTACCTTGGTGATTATCACTATTCCTACCGGCTTTATTACTTTTTGTAAGGCAGTGAAGCAAGGGAAGGGAAACTGCCTCTAGTCTGTCCATCTTTCAGATATTCTTCCTTAAATGACTTTTTTTTCTGGTTATATAAAATAGTACATGTGGATAATAAAGTTTTGGAGGACTGAAGGCTGTTTGTTGACATCAATTTTGGTGTCTCTCAGTTTTACAGAGCTTGTATAGATAGAAAAACATTTAAAGCAATGAAGGTTGATCACCTGGTACTCCTTGGCAGGCTGCTTCAATTGCTAAGTCAAAGCTATGCCTTGATCTGCTTGTCAGAATAATTTTGCTGCTGATCTATGTTAGATTTTCTGAAAACTTGAAATATATCTTTAAGGTTTTGTAAGTACAAAAACCAAATGTATTAAAAAAAAACCACAAAAAACAGAAACAACAATAAAATTATCCAACCAAAACACTCCAAACAAAGAGAATTCAACAGGACATTTTTTTCGACCCACTAGGAAATGCTGCTGACAGAAACCCCAAACTGGAAAGGTATTTGCAGTTGGCATGATGTAATCAGTGAGGCACTTCAGTGTAAGTGGTGTGCTTCATGATTTTTGCTACTTTCTTCATAATTTTTTATTTTTTTTTTTCTAATTTTCGAAGAGTAACTAGAAAGGTAATCTTAAAAAAATGATGAACTATCTCTTTTTCTAGAGAAATCAGTGCTCTGGTAAGTGGGTCTGTGCCACATCAGCTTTCAATTTTAAAGAAATTGAGGCAGCAACTAGTAGTAGAGTAGCGTGTGCTTTGGGCATTACTAAGATCTCTCACTGACCCTGTAGAAACTACTGTGTGATTCTTCCTTAGTGTCTTGATGATCTTAACTATTCTAATTGTTCAAGAAACAACTGAACTCCTCTAAGTAATTAAAAATATTGTCATGAACTTTGCTGTAGAGAATGCTGATGGGACCAACACTCTTACAAAATATTAAGAAAAAACAAACCAAAAGAAAACAAAAAACTTTTTGAAATTTAGATTTTTTTGGCCTAATTTTGTTATAAGGTATTTTTCTTAAGCAATGACATAGTAGCTGTTACAAATTAAGATAACTTATTGATTGCAAGGAGGTAGCACTCCCACTGGAATGGTAAGTCTAAGACAACCAAATATTTTTGTGAGGAAATAGGTGGAAATAAAAGAATTGAAAGAACTAAATATTCTGATGTTGGATACTTCGTTGGTAAGACATCATATGGGGATTTTGATTTTATAGAAACTTATTGTTTATTCTTAAAATTTCTCATAAATTTAATTTAAAAACATTTCACATTAAAATCCTCTGAGGAAGTTAAATGTTAATTTACTTTCTTGTTTGCTTTTTCATATCATATTGAAGAATCTTTTTTTTGAAAGAATGCCTGGCATTCAAGTGAAGACATGAATTTTAATATCAAACCAGGAATTCCAGCTTCAGCAAAGTGATCTTTTCCTCCTTTACCATTTTTAAGCTTGCAAGGAGATGATAATGTTGTGTTTGCAAAACAAAATATTTCAGCCAGAAAACATTAACCCAGTCCTTCTCCATAGTTCTGTTTCTCTTTCCTTTTTACCTATTCTTAATGATATTGAGATTTAAATAACTCTTCAGAGCAGCACTGGCTGACAACTGAACTTTCTCCTCCGTCATTAGAAGTGAATTAGTAAAAATCTCTGTGCTGCTTTGAAAAACATTTAATTGAATTTTGCTTTGCTTCTAATTACCTTCTGAAAGGTAAAAGAGAGGCATTTATTTTTCAATTATCAGTTCTACATAATCACTCTTATCTGGGGCAAAGAAATGTAAATTAATTCATCTGTGTTTTGTTCTTCACAGTCACATAGGTCTTCACAGACTGCAAAGAGGAGTTAATACACACTCCGTGTGCATGCATGTGTGTATATATATGCGTTCATGAAGAAGTTCAGAAGTATGAGGAAAGATGACCTGTCCTTCCAAGTAAGTTGTTCTTTGCTTTCAAATCTATCTGTGTAGTTTTCAGCTGTGGCCTTTTGATGGCTTTATGGTTCATGTAATTGAGCAACAGTACTGAACCTTTTGCAGACATGCTTAGCAATATTCTTTTCCTTTAATTTTTTTTTTACTTTGCTAAATGTGAAAAAAATGCACAATACAGATGATTACTTCTAATTCACCTTCTCCATCTAAGGCTCTTGTTTAACTCATGATTTTCCAATACCTGGGATCAGCTGGTAGCTTTTTTTTTTTTTTAAAGTATAATCTCTTTTGTGGTTTATTAGCACAGGAAACTATTCTAGGCTGAATTTCTTGCCTGCTCAGAAACATAGCATCCATAGATAAAAATGTTTGTTCTGCATAAAAGAAAAGAAAAAAAAAAAAAAGAGAGGAGAAGAGAGAATTGTCGGATTGGCACTGTTATACTGGTCCTTCTTCTGATGTTCAATCATTCCAGAAAGCTGATTCAGGAGTCTTGTTCCCCTTTTCCAGACAATGAAGTGTCACTTCAGTAGATCCTAGAGCATCTGAAGATATAAGGAACATGACAGCAGGTTTATATAGGATGTAGTGATTGTTTTGCACCAGCGGGCAAGGCTCACACACTATTTTCTAGCCATATGAGAAATCATTCATTTTATTGTCAGATGGTAGATCTCCAGTTGATCAAAAAATATTCTGAATTGATTTAATGCTTTTTTGCTTATCCTGAAGCTCTGAGAGTATAATTCTGAGTCTGTAACAGTGCAATTGTAGAAATAGACTCACAGAGGTAAGGAGTAATGTTTTTCTAGGTGAAAGTACTCTGCTACTCTGCATTCAGAGTGCAACAAATTTCTTCAGGATAATTTTGCATCTGGATCTAATTTTCTCCAGCAGAAGGCTGCATTTGAATCTAATCTGCTTCTATGTGTGCGAGTGAAAAATACATCAGGAAAACAAAGATCTGAAGAAAATGTAATTTCTGATTTTCATTTGTTACATTGTGTCACCCTACCTGTCTATTCCTTTCCAGATTAACACCTATCCTATTCATCTTGGGTAGAATAGAAGCCTTGGTAAGATGTCATGAAAAGCTATGATAGCATTTGCGCACATTTATTCATGTGCAAATAACCTGTTTCTCAGCCCCTAAGCTTTTCTATGTCAGATTTGACAGTTCTGGATGACAAATCTCTGCTTTCCAATTGTCACATTTCTCTAGAACTGTTTTTCCTTATAGGAATGCTTATATTTAGTGACTCCAGTTACGCTGTCTGCACTACATTCTTTCAAATAGGTAATTTTTCTCATGCAGAAAACATGGAAGGATATTTTATTTTTTAATTTGGGTGAAGAAATAATACAAAATACCAAACTAGGAACTTCAATCATTTTTTAAATTGTTTCATCTGATATATTATCAGCAGTTCTCATTTAATGTGGATCTTGTTCTGATAATTGTCACTTCAAAAAAAAGGTTTTCAACATCTGTTTACTATTGTGGATTAGTATTGACAGAAGTGGACATCATTCATGTACTCTGGTGCTATTGTTGTGATAGTGTGAACAAATAGCCTCACATGTACAATGATTTGCAAAGATAGCAACCTTCCATGTGTTCTGCATTGCAGCATAATGGATTATTCACAGGGGAGTGCTAAGGTCTGATTCCAAAGGGTCTGATGGAAACAGAACTTCTCCTGAAGACTGGACCTGTGCTGCAATGTTTGGTGCCTGCTAAGTGGACACAGCATGAAAGCTGTGATATTTCTTTAATATTTAGTTCAAAATTTTAATTTAATAACTATTTTATTAAATAGTTTTTGTGAAATGCTCTTCAGAATGCATGAAAGGAATCAAATCCACTGACCCCTTAAAAAAAAAAAAACCAAAACTATTAAGTGTCAAGTCTATAAAAAAAAAACCCCTAGTGTTCCTATGTAAAGACAATGTATATTCATCAAGTCAATAAACTACTACTCCAGCCAAAGCACTTCAATATTATTTGTCACCAGAGTCTGCCCACTTGGCTCATGTAACTACTGGAGTGAACTGTCTCTGGAAATGACTGTGGCAGCACTGGCAAGCACTTCTGAGAGCACAGGACAAGATGGTTAGAAAAGCAACAGAACAGGCAGAGACTGTGCAGGTAAGCTAGGACCATAGGCACCACGATCTCGCAAAAGGTGAGGTAATTCTTCCTGGTGCTTCGAAACAGGCCATTGCTACACCACCATACAGCTGCTGGACTGCAGACAGAATTTGGAAAGAGGTCTGTTTACCAGCACAAACACAAAAGCCAACTGTGTCATGAGCTGCATCAGTCTGGTGATCTTCTACAGTTGGGCTACAGTGTTAGTGGATAAGTGAAGAGTAACTGATACCTGGACTTGTGCAAAGTGTTCTACATGTCCTGGATGATATTCTTGTCTCTGAACTGAGAGACATGGATTTGACAGATGGACCACTCAGTGGATAAGGAATTGGGCGGATGGTCGCCCTCAAAGGACTGTGGTCAATGGCTTAATGTCCAGGTGGAGACAGGTGACTATTGGCATTCCTCAGGGGTCAATATTGGGACTGATATTGTTAGACATCTTAGTCGAACACCCTCATCAAGTTTGCTGATGACACCAGCCTGTGTGGTATGGTCGACACTCTGGAGGGAAGGGATGCCATTCAGCAGGACCTTGACGGGCTTGAGAGGTGGGCCTCTGCGAACCTCATGAAGTTCAACTAGTACAAGGTCAGGCAATCCCAAGCACAAATACAGGCTGGGCTGAGAATGGATTGGGAGTAGCCCTGAAGACAGAGACTTGGGGGTGCTGGTGGATGAGAAGCTCACCATGACTCAGCAATGTGCACTTGCAACCCAGAATGCCAACTGTATCCAGGGCTGCCTCAAAAGAAGTGTGGCCAGCAGGTTGAGGGAGGTAATTCTCCCCCTCTACTTCGCTCTTGTGAGAACTCACCTGGAGTACTGCATGCATCTCTGGAGTCTTCAGCACAGGAATGATATGGATCTGTTGAAGCAAATCTAGAAGAGGGCCACGAAGATCATCAGAGGGCTGGAGCACCCCTATGAGGAAAGGCTGAGAGAATTGGGTTTGTTCAGCCTAGAGAAGCGAAAGCTCTGGGAAGACCTTACAGCAGGCTTCCAGTACTTAAAGAAGGCCTACAGCAGGAAAGCTGGGGAGCGACTCATTATCAGAGAGTGCAGTGATAAGACAAAAGGTAGTGGTTTTAATTATTCAACAAGACATTTTTAAAACTATTCTGAGCAAATATATGATAATAAATTAATATTACACACTACATTTTTAGCATTATGATAATTATTATACTTGCCATAGATAATTATAAATGTTTTTCTTGTAGTGTCAAGCATCACGGATTTCAAGCTTAATAAACAGCCTATTTAACTGGATATGTACATAGCTAAACTTCTAGAATTTTAATCCGTCTGTTTGCAACAACATATGCTTACGGTGAATTTTTACATGTAATCATTTAAAAGCTGTGAAATATTAAATGTAATGTTCACAGAACTGACAGAACCAGAAAAACAATATTTTCTTCTCAGTTTTTCTCTTATGGTATGTATATAATTAGGAAAAGATATATTCTATAGAACTGCAAACAATGGGCATTAATTATTTGCTATTTATAGAGGACTGAGGCATGAAAATCTTCAAGTATCATGGGTGTGAAGACTGTCATCATCATCCATCATAAAAGGACAATGTAACATATTCCCCCAAACTGTATAATGCAAATGTAATATGGCATAAATGGGAATTTCATTCTGTATTTTCTCTTTTCTCTTTCCTCTTTTTGAAGGACATGGTTTAGCTGAAGATGGTTATAGTTGGGCCCAATGATCTCAAAGGTCTTTTCCAACCAGAAGATTCTATGATTCTCCCAACAATTTAAAGTGTTTCGTCAGTCTAACAGTCTTGCATAGAAGGTTATTTGCTGACACATAAGAAAAGATATGACTGGGTGGAGTTTTATTTGTGAAGAAATATGTCTGACACCTGGAAAAGTTAGTCTTGCTTTCTCCTTCTTGTTTGAGACACGCACCTAACCTAGGTGTTCAAAACCTTATTACTACCTTTAGGTCATGAACTTCTGTTAGCTTTCATCCATGCAGCTGGGATGTGTGTGCTGGAGGAATCCATGTGGGTTTCTGAAGTGAGTGAGATACTTTACGGCATCTCTCCTTTCACATGGCAACGTACAGAAGCTCTCTCTGAATATATGGAGGATTTCTGTACTCCTTGTGATTTGATCACCTTTATGTATAGCACTGATCCTTTGCCTGTGTGTATATATTGTGAAATATTTTATTATTATATATTTCTGGTAGTTATTAATCATGAAGCAACCCTATGTCATGGTACTACAAAGAGTAGTCCTGCTCACTGAAAGGGACAACTGTAACTTATTGTTGTTTGATATGCAGTGTCAGTGTACTTTGCCCCTTCCAAATTATGTTGTAGAAACAATTTCTTCGAGTGATTTCTAAGACACTCTTTGAGTAATATCTTGTTGCCTTACAAGCGCTAATAGATTTTTCTTCCTAAGCTACCAGAACAATTGGGAAGTATCATTTATTTCCATTTTATAGATGGACAACCAAAGGTGAAAATGAGTTAGTTGCCTTTCGCAGAATATCTCTGAAAAACAGTGGGCAATTCTAGATCTGCTGAATCTCAGTCCAGTGCCCTAGTCATCTCCTTTTCCAGGACAGCTCTGAGAAATTATTGTAGAGTCTACAGTCAAGGGATTTTTCAGTGTTACAGAAAAGTCACATTTCTGTTTTGTAGGAAATTTTAAAAAAAATCTTAGGCTAAATATTTTTGCACATTGTGTCCAGTTTCTCCCATTCAAACAATGCTGTGAGGTAGACCTGCCTCTGCATGAGAAGAAAAAGACATAGCAACTCAAGGACAGCTTTTATTAGCTCATAAAATGAATTTGTTAAGATTTTTTATAGAAATGCCATAAAGAAAATTCAAACTGAGTAAATGAGAACAGAAATAAAGAGTTTATAAATAATTTCCCTTCTGATCTTTGTGTCCTTGCAAGACAAGGACTTGCTTTCCAGCAAGCATTCAAGCAACTTGGTGGTTTTCTGTCTTTTTCCAAATTCTGCTAATTTCTTTCTTTGCTGTGGGCAGATTCTTCCTATGAGGTCTGGCTTGTTTGCACGCTGCTTAGCAGTTCATGGACCCTGCAAGAACTGCAGACTCACAGGACCTTGCTGAAGTTCTTGCACCTCTTTTCCTGTTCTGTCAGTCTCTGGAAAAGGCTCATTTTCCTCCTTCCTTTAGGAGCCTCCTAAACTGGAAAATGCGGTGAATGGCTGATGTTAGTTGTAACAGGACTGAAGATTATCACTGCCAGCCTCTTGCTTCATAGCAGTAGCTATGAATAGACTTTTAAATGACACTTTCCAGAGTCTTTTACTTTCTTACTGGGATCAAAACAGACCAATCCCTCCTGGTGCAAAACACAGACTCATGAGGGTGTTCCCAGTTCCTCCACGCATTGTGAAAAAATTGTGCTTTGCTTGAATAGCAGCTTGCTTGTTGATTGCTACTGAATCCAGGATGCTCAGGGTCTGGAGCTTTGTTTCAGTCAGAAATTAAGGCTAGGCAATGGGCTCAAAAACACCTCATTCCTGTGAAGTGGTTTTGGGAAACAGACATGAGATTTGGTGTTTAAGGAGTTGGGGCTGCTGTTGAAAAGAGGTGTCACAGAAAGGTTAGGACTGGTGTGACTGGAGCATGATGGGAGCCATTTGAATGTGGAGGCACCAGCAGGAGTACTGAGCAGGAACAGACCTGTCAGCTAGACAGTAGCCACTGCACCTGGATTCATAGGTCTTCAGGACACACAGCCTGGCTGCTGTCTAAAGGCCTTGGACACTAGCCCAAATACTTGGAAGGGGATGCTGGGAGAGTAGGAAACTGTACATACTGTATCAAAATATCAGATGTCTGAGAATCAGACGTATAGGCCATTTGGAAGGAATACAAAGTACAGACTGAGAAAGCAAATACATTGTTTCAGATCTTGGGAATTTTCTCACAACCTTTTTAAATTTATCTGAGTCTGATTATTTTAAACAGGAACAAAACCAAAAAAACCAACAAACCAACCAACCAAAATAATCCAAACGCAACAATGCCTAGAAATTCAGTGAAAATCTCTGCTGCTGGATGAATAGCTCTTTAATATTAGATCATATTCAAAAGGAACATTCTCTCTTTATAGCATAAATTCTCCAGAAACTTATCTGTCATCATTGCTTGTTGTGTATGGACTCAGACGATGAAACTGATATGGTAGAACGAATTCTAATGATATAGTAACTAATTTTAACTCCCCAAACTTACTTTTGCTTAACCTTTTCCATTTCTTAAGAAAATTTTAAGATTTTTTTTGACTGCATCTCTTGCATGTATTGCAAATGAGTTTTTTAAGTAAAACTCGTATTTAAATGTGAGTGACTTAAAGAGTTCAATTAGGTTATGCATGGAGGAAATATATGAGGGAAAACCAGGTTATATGTGTTTATAGTGAAAGAATTATATGTGTGTATTGCCACATGTGTGCACCTTATTTGTTATGCCCCTTAGCTAAGATTTCAAAGTCTCATAATGCTTATTCCAAATTCACTTACATTCCTGTCAAGGCATCCAGTGTGAGTGTGCTCTGCAGTTCAAGTCCAAGGTTTTCTAAGTAGACTGTCGGGCATCGGATTTTAGAAAATAAATAATTTAATGAAGGGATATCGGAACAAGGTCAACTCCATGGAGAAAGAAGTGGTCCACGGAGAGAGGTCAACATGAACGAAGAAATCCCTGTCATTTATACCCTTACAGACTATTTACGTGCCCCTCATGCAATGATTTAGTCCAGTAGTAATTTTGGTCTATGGTCTTGTTCCTTCACTGTCTTTCAGACAAGTTATTATCTTATATTGGTGTAGCTGATGTTGACGGTCTGTATCCTTGAAGCTTCTCTGTTTCCCTGTTTCCATTGAGTCTGGAGGCCTTGTTTTGACTGAACAGATTGTGTGCACTGGGAAAGTTTTTAACTGGAAATTCCCAGCTTGTGACCTAGGGCTTCAGAGCAAGTCTTGTTACTCATGCTAAGGACACAGCATAATAGATCACGCAGTATTATAACTCTAAATTATTTATTCTGTTTAAAATATTACTTATTTAGGCTAAACAACTAATTCCTGTTAAAGAGGAGAATTTTGTAACTGAGCAGTCCAGCAGCCATCCAGTGAGGATTCAGACAGAGCTCACCAGCGATCTGTCATTGGTGAAAGATCTCTTTGCTTCAAAGAGCACCTTTAAGAGCTGTCCCAATGCAGGGAAGATCATCACCATTCATCAACACTTCATTCCAGGGAGATGTCAGAGAAGGCTCACTTAGGCTGCCATATTTATGGGATAAAAGTGGTTGACTCGTAGTCAAATTGTAAATAATAGAGCTATGAATGAGGCTCCTTATTGATGTTCGCTGTATCACTCTGCTTTTTGTGGATTCCTTAGAGTTCTTGGCCTGGCTGAAGTCCACCTTTACCTCCTCTGGAGCATGAACTGCTGCTGTTTTGTTTAAAGGAGCAGGGTTGGAAGGCATCCATCACACTATGCCATAGGATCTTCCTCCATTTGTATATAATTTTATATGGTTACTGGGATTAGTAACATTTAAAATCCAGTTGTTTCTAGACCTATTCATTTCTGCAAGTAACAGATCTAAAAGAAAACATTTCTAGAAAACCTATTAATGGTAATTTCTATAACCATCTCAAACGTATTAAAGGATTTCCTCTTATTTATTGTATGTCTGGAGTAGAGATAGAAGGCAACTTGTTTTATAAGGAGATGAAGCTTTGTAACAAAGAAGTACAAAATCTTTGAAAGCAGGGAATACACTAGTAATAGTGTCTTCACTATCAGTGCATGGGTAACATTGATATGTCACCCCATTTTTACATGGGAGAAAGTGCTTTGCATATTAAGGAGAAAGCTGATATTTAAAGCACATCAGAGCGCATATGTCTATCAGGAAGTTTAAAACTAAAAATAGGTAATGTAACATTTAAAGGAATATGAAGTAATTTCTTTTGGATCTTATGATAAGACTTAACACATTGAACCATGCAAACCCATTTAAATGGCAATAAAAGACTATATAAACACTATACATCTACCTTTAGTAGAGTTATTGCAAATAATGAGGCTACTAAGCATGATTTAGCAATAATATGAAGCCTGCAGCACTTTGTCCTGTATACAAAATGACTACTTAAGTCTTTTTATTTGTCTTGCTTTGAGAGAACAAGAAGCACAAATTAGAAAGACAGATAATGAAGACTTACTGCCCCCAGGTGTTTGTATAAGGATTCTTTTGATTAGGAGGCAGCAATGTCCTTCGAGGAAATATCTTCCTTTATCTGTCAAAGAAATCGGATTCTACACTTTTTCCTTAGGTATCCAAAGACTTTCACTTTGGTTTAGCATGTACAGTATCACTGCAAGAGTTAGAAATAATTAAGCTCATGTCTCAGGCACTGACCAAATATCTAAGCTGAGGTTTTCTCACGAAGCTCTTTCTTCTTCAATTGGGAAAGGGCGAACTTTGAACATGTAATCTGCATACATATAATGTTTTTGAACAGATCTTACCCAGCTTACTTATAGTCATTCAGTGAATAAAACTTGGGGTAGCTGTCAGAGAAGACACAGAGTGATAGAGGAAAACAACAATGAAGGAAACAGATCCCCAGAAGTGCCATAAACAAACAAATTAACAAAAAAGGCAAAATACGGAAAATAAGGTATTCCCGTTTGATTCTCTAGAGGTTAAAGTAGTAATAGAAATATTTATACAGTGGAACCACTGGAGAATTATTTCTTTGTGTTCCTTATTCTGCATAGCCATTGAGTTAATGCTCTGAAAAGGATGCTTCTCCGATTTCACATGGATCACTGAGCAAGGAAGTGCTACTCTGGCTGAAGCAGGTGGGCTTCGAGTGGGACCTGTGCTCTCTGTAAGGTTCCTGAAAAGATAAATATTAATGTCAGCTGCTCTTCACTACTTCAGGACTCTTCCTGATCATCTGGAGGCATATCTGTTGCATACAGACCCAGTGTGCTAGCAGTCTCTCCCACCTTCTGCGATATCTTACAAGTCAGTAGACTGAAGTGCCTGTGTTTGCAGTCATGCTTTTAGATCACACTAATTCCTCAAAGCAACAAAGGCTTGTGCTTTGAGGTCCTGAGCATCTTTGGAAGTCCCATCTTAATAGAAGGCCATCAGAGCACTACAGCATTATATTAAATTAACATACATGTATATTTACATAAGATAACAAAAAGCACACGAGTAATGCTGTTTGGTATTACTTTAGGAGAAGTTTTTTGTGATGCTTGATAGCCCAGCTTGCCCAGGACTTGAATGGAAAGGCTTAATTTGCAGGAAGCTGTGATATATCAGATGGCGTTCTTCCCTTGACATGCACAAAACCTAGTATATTCACCAGCATACAACAGGGAAACACACATAATATGCTGGCTTTTGGATGATAGATTAATCCACGCTTTTTAACACTTGCAGTTACTAAAGATTATTTTTTTTAAGGTTGAATAACTATTGAATGTATTTCCTAACCTATAAGAAGATGTTGCTCTGACTCTGATGCTGTCTGCAAAATTTATAAAATTTGCCTTAGTGATGTGACAGAATTACACATGGAGTGTTTACACTATATTTAGCAATTTATTGGCAGTTTCAAATGGGTGCAACAGTCTTAGTTAATTCTTTAACTAGACTGTTAAGAGACCTTTCAGAAAGGCAATGCTATATTCATTCTAGAACTATTTCTACTTAAAGAATCCTTAGTTCTATCCTATATAGGGCTAATTTGCAGTTTCCCTGGGGTGAAAGATTCTGCCTATACTGAAGATTTTATTCCTCAGTATCTCTATACCTAAATAAGAAATGACACATACATATTTAATACTAGATTAGAAAAGTGAAGGCAGTAAGGTTAGTAGAGTATAAATCCCTACCTTTAAATATTTAAAATGAGAGAAACAAAAAGAAACTCTATACTGACTAAATACAGTATTAGAGCTCCAATGCCTTTGTTTGACAGCACTTTTCTGCTTTCATCATCCAATTCAGAGCTTCTGTATCTCTTTTTAAGTGCACAAAATTAAAGCTCTAACATTAAACATAGAAGGCAAAAGATTGTACCTGTCCCTTTTATGAAGTTCACAGAATCATAGCATGATTGAGGTTTGGAGAGACCTCTGGAGGTCATCTTGACCAACCTCCCTGCTCAAGCAGGGCCACCTAGAGCCTCTTGCCCTGGCCACGTCCAGACAGCTTTTGAGGATCTGCCTGGGCAACCTGTCCTGATGCTATTTCATTCTCACAGGGAGTAAGTGTTTCCTGATGTTTAGGATGCTGCTTGTGTGTTTCAGTTTGTTTCAATTACTTCCTGCCATGTCAGTGGAGAATGCTGGAAAAAGTCTGGCTCAGTTGTCTTTGCACCCTCCCTTCAGATATTTGTGCACCTTGGTACGATCCACTTTGAGCATTCTCTTCTGCAGGCAGAACAGTCCCAGCTCTCTCAGTCTTTTATCTTATGGGAGACACTCCAGTCCCTACATCATCTTAGTGGCCCTTCTCTAGGACTCCAGTAGCTCCATCTTTCTCTTGTATTGCAGATCCCAGAACCAGGTATGCTGCTGCTCCAGAAGTGGTCTCCCCAGTATTGAGGAAGGGAGAAGGATCACCTCCTTTCATATGTGGTTACGATAGGTTCTAATGCAGCTCACATTACCAATGGCCACAATTGCCACAAGGGCATATTACTGGTTCTTCCTCAACTCAGTGTCTACCAGGATCTTCTCTGCAAAGCTACTTTCCAGCTGATAGGCCCCTAGCATATACTGGTTCCTTGAATTGTTCCTCCTCAGGTGTAGGACTTTGCACTGTGTTTTGTTGCATTTCTTGGGGTTCCCGTCAGCTCATCCCTCCAGCCTGTCAGGGTTACTCTGGATGGCACCACAACTGTCTGCTGTATCAGCCACTTTTCCCAGTATTGCATCATCAACAAACAGCTGAGGGTACACTCTACACCATAATTCAGATTATTAATGAAGATGTTGAACATCATTGGAGCCAGTACAGACCCTTGGGGTACACTGCTAATTAGTGGCCTTCAACTAGACTTCATGCCATTGATGACAATCCCCTGGGCCCATCCTTGCAGACAGTTTTCAATCCACCTTGCTGTCTGCTCACCTAGGCCGTACTGCAGCAGCTTCTCTGTGAGAAAATTAGGGGAGACAGTCTTAAAAGCCTCCACATACCTACTTGGGCAGTCATTTCACCATGTATCATCAGATTGGTCAAGAATGACTTCTTCTTTGTGAAAGCATGCTGACTAGTCCTGATCAGATTCTTGTTTTTCATATGCCTGGAAATGGCTTCCAGGATTTGTTATTCAATCACGTTCCAAAATGCTCCCAGGAGTTGCTCAAATAAACATAATCTAAAGACTGAAGTATATCTGCGTGCAGATAAAATGCATAAAATAGCTAAATTCAAGTGCAATTTAAATGTGGGGAAGTTGCACTGAAAACAAAAACTCTAGTCCCTAGCAGGTAGTCACAACTGCTGTCACACTTTTTAGTATAAAAAATAAACCCCAATTGTTTATCTCTAGTCTCCTTCCTTTACTAGATGTATAATATGCCCAAATGGGCTTTCTTCTAAGGATTGCAGCATTGCTTAGGATAATGTAGACACACAAGTGCTGGTTATGCAGAGAAGCAGCTATTTGAATGGTAGTTTTTTAAAGAGAGTAGGCGCCGTTCATCTGGAGGCTGGTGAGCAATAGCAGATCAGCCATTCTTGGATGGCCTCACAAGAGTCAGTGACACTTTCTGTTGGTGAAAGGCAGCAAAGGGGTCTTCTGACAGCATGTCAGCTGGCCTTCATCCATGTCCACTCCCCAAAGCGCTCTATGTTTTGGTTGCTTTTATGTTATGTGATCTCTGTGGCATAGAGGGAATTTAATTGTAGAATGATATGAGGGATCAGTGACAGCTCGTTCCATGAGTCATTACAGATGCTGAAAATATGACAGCATGCTTGCAGAAGAATTTCTGATCACTCACAAATTCCACTGTTAGTCTGCTGTGTATTGTACAGAAGGAAGTGCATGGGAAAACGAAGGCAGTCACCCACTCCTTTTTTTTTTTTGATATATCTGTATATCATATACATTCAGGATATTGTTCTTCTAAGCAGGCTTAGGAATAGGCATTTCCGTCTTACAGTATTTAACAAATTAAACTGTGTCATCTGTCCTCCTGTCTTTCCATTAAGAATTTCGGAAAATTCTCAGTGCACAACATCACAGTATCACAGTATTACAAGGTTGGAAAGGACCTCTGAGATCATCAAGTCCAACCTATAACCCAACAGTAACACCAACACTAACACCAACCCATCATCTAAACCATGGCACTCAGTGCCTCATCCAGTCTCCCCTTAAACACCTCCAGGGTCGGCGACTCCACCACCTCCCTGGGCAGCACATTCCAATGGCCAATCACCCTTTCAGTGAAGAACTTTTTCCTAACATCAAGCCTAAACTTTCCCTAACGAAGCTTGAGTCCATGCCCTCTAGTTCTGTCACTGGTCACCTGAGAGAAGAGACCAACCCTTGCCCGACTACACCCTCCTTTTAGGTAGTTGTAGAGAGCAATGAGGTCACCCCTGAGCCTCCTCTTCTCTAGACTAAACAGCCCCAACTCCCTCAATCACTCCTCATAGGGCTTATGCTCCAGCCCCCTCACCATCTTCGTTGCCCTCCTCTGAACACATTCCAGTATCCTAACATCTTTCCCAAACTGGTGGGCCCAGAACTGGACACAATATTCAAGATGAATATGCACTTTTGAACATATGCACATTTTTTGTCCTCTTTACAGAGGAAATGAAGTTTTACGTTTTGCACGCATCAAACAATAAAGAGAGTACATCAGCATCGTTTTGCTAACTGAACTAGAGATCTGCTGGTGATGTGTGTTTGTACACGTGCACTCACACATTAAGTTTCCAGTAATTATGCATGCAAAATTTAACACTTATTCTCTGTTTTTGGCAATTAGTTTAAAATGTCAAGCAATCTTGAAGCAAGAATTACATAATCTACTGATAATTTGGTGAAACGGTTTAGAAGATCATGTTGCCTTCGGCAAGATGGTTGAGTGAATTAATAAGGTCTCACAGAACAGAATATATGGATAGATTTGAATATATATCAGTTTCTCCTTTGTGTGTAAATAAGGAGATTAATCAGCTTAATAAAGGTAATTAGGAACGCAACAGATCAATGTACCTGTAAGAAATTTTGTGTGCTTCTGAAACATATGATTTTGACTTGATATATACATATTTTTAGCACAGTAATGTTTACAGTAAATGCTTCTCTTACCATGTTTGCCCCAAGTCCCTATTGCTAGTTACAATAGGTAATATATTCTTAGCATAGTTTTAGGAGATTGTTAAACTTATTTTAAAAGAATGTAAAAATAGTAGTATTTTTAGTAAACATGATCATGAGATAAAGAGAATTATCATCGAGAAGCTATATGACCAAATCTGTGAATTTGTGACCAAAACTCTCTTAGTAGTTCAGGTTAATACCTCAGAATACTCCTAAGAATATGGGGCTTTTTTATTTAATAAGTCATACCTCCTTATTTCACTTCAATGTAACTAAACCTGTTTATTCAGATTTGATTTTTTACTTTTTTACAGCTTTGTTTCTACCTTACATATCTGAAATGCTTCCTCCTTTTTCTAATTTCCAAGATCCCAGATAAATTAGACCCTATATGCGTACCCTTACACTTTATAACATTCATGTTACTCCATTTCCAAAAATCATCTATTTCTTCTGTATTTCAGAAACATTTGTAGTTATGCTATCTCTCCAGACAACTCTTCCATGTTCACAGCCTATTTCAGTATTGCTGCTTTTAGCAGAAACTTCAGCCTGTTTACATTTGAGCATTAACCTATCCAGTGCACATCATGTTCTTTTTATCACAGGCTATTAATGTGATTTCATAGTAATTGTATCATGTCTCCTATCAGACAAATCCTTTCATATATAAATTGTTTTAGGTGACACACATTTTCTCTGAAAAAAATTTAAAAATGCACTGCCTAAACTTAGGTTATTTACCTGTTGTTTATTGTAAAGAAACTATGAAAGAGGAATTCTATACTTGTGCAAAACAATTTATTTACATGTGATTTACCTGAACTTCTTTCTGAAGTGGCTCCCTTGTTTCATTTGTTCATGGTAAGATTACAATTCAAGTGTCTTTGCAAGGACAATTAACCATCAGTAATCTTCCTCCAAGAGTTCTTACCTCATCATCTTATACTTCCTAACAAAACAGTATGTAACAGGAGGTTCCTATTAAAAAAATTGAATTCTGCAGAATTACCAGACATGGCGGTAGTACATTCCAGCTGCTTTTCAGAAAACAAGCAAAAAAATGACTCAGTTTCTGTAGCTCGTCAGTCTTTGAATAGGTCTTTGGTTTGAAGCAGTTGCTTCTGCTTTTGAGCTTGAGTCATACAGTAGTTCCAAAAGAGATACAGGAAGAATATAAATGTCTACTACTGTCCTTGTTGCAAAAATATAAGGTGAATTTGAAAATTAACCCATGGGGTTTTTTTGTTTCTGCAAGAGCACCAAAGTATTGTCTCTCCCATAAATCATATTATTCTAACTTTCATATTAAAATTATATTTTTTTTTGGAATCTGAGATGAAAAAGAAGATTAAAGGATTAGGTTTCCACTCCTTATTATATAACTGCTCTGCTGACTTTCAATCAGAGCAAGAAATATGTACTCTCTTAATGACTCAGTAGACATCTATAAAGATATCTGACATAATCCCTTCCAGGAAGGAAAGACCTCCCATCTGCTGACATAAACTTGATAAGAGACAACATATGCCATAGGTAGAACATAATTTTCAACTTGACAACTTCCACAAATTATCAAGAAAATTATGATGCATTAGGGCCTGTCCTTCATTGCTTTTGATAAGGTTATTGCTACTTTTCTCCATGCCCGCTCTGGTTTAGCATCTTTTTAGTTTCGGAAAGCAAGAGAAAAATGATCAAAGTAAGTTACTCTTTAGTAAACCTATATGAGTTATTCAGAATTCTTTGAGGCCCCAAGGAGCCCAACTGTAACACACGTTATGAAATGGTATTTCTTTCTCAAAAGAAATAACTATCTGAAGAACCAGACAGACAAATAATCAGGGAAAATACATGTATGGCTTTCTGCCCTAACATCTTTTTTTTTTTTTTTCTTGGAGAAAGCAGTTAATCATAGTTCAACAACAAATGCCGAGGGAATCAAAGATGAAGGATGAAGACTCGGTAGCAGCTCCCCAGGATATACTCCCAATGTTTCATAAGTAAAGGTCTGTCTAGTTCAGATATAGTATCTTGATGCATTATTCTTGAACAAATGTTTGTCGAGCTGTTACAGATCCTGCATAAGCTTTTATGATATACAACATCTTGCATGTAGAAGTTTGAAAACTACAATTACCTACAATCACCCTAACTTTGATACTGGAAGAGACTAAGAAAAGTTGTTCTCTATTTGCTTCCTTTGTGCCATGCACAATTCAAATTTCACATATAGGTCTCCAGTAAATCATTCTAACTGTCACTTCTGGACTGAAGAACATTAGCGTACAGACTTTCTACTGTTAGAAATCCAGGGATGTGTATACCAGGAAAAAATGAGTAGGATAAAACTCTCCTGGCTGTGGAGAGTGTATGGTAGGTTTGTGAATTCATGAGAGAGTGTGAATAAGTAATGACTGTACATTTTGTTTTCCAATATACATGCTAGGAAACATTGCATGTAATATTGTGGAAAAGCTGAAAACAAATCAAAGGAGGTTGTCTTTTGCATAATGTTAAGTTAAACTGTGGGATTTTACTGCCATGATCTGCTGTGGACAGTGAAACTTTGTATGGTTTCAGAAACCTTATGTACAAAGTAGTGGGGAGAAAATCACTTGCAAGATATTAATACAGAGACATTACAGATCTATAGATCTGCATAGTCTTGAAAGTTACAAGAGCATTTGGAAAAAAGTACTGTATACTCATTCTGTTCTGATTTTCCTCATTTTGTTCTGATTTTCTTCTTTAAATGTCCGCTACGATCAGCTGTTAGAGCCTGTGTAACAAGTTAGATGGACCTTCGATCCATGCAGCCCTTTGGATCAGCACTCTCATGATTTATTTTGGCAAAATTTTTGTTTCTTCTGCCTTTACTTTCTGTAAGCTTTTGCCAAAATTAAGTACACATGAAAACTCAGACTACCTTTATAGTCTTTATCAGGGGTATACAGGATGGTGATGGCCTTCTAAAGACAGCAGAATTGTTTTATCTGTTGACCCATAAAGTGGTCATAGTTTTCTGAGTGTTGTGGGAGATTCCAGCACAGTTAATTTGAGGACTTGTAAGTGAAAAATCCCTTTAGCAACATCTGCTTCTCTCTCTCTGCCAGATCACTTGTCTGTGAAGCACAGATGCTGACAGCAATATCTTTGAAACAAAACTGCCCATCAGAATTACTGCAGCAAACATTGCTTTTTCTTAGAATGAAAATTTCCCACACTAGCATGTCTCATCTGGCAACTACAGCTCAAGTACAGCTTGCTGTTCGTGATTATTTCTTCCAATATTTTGAAATCAATGGGACTTATTTTAACTTACGTAGGTCTAGCAAGAACTACAATGTATAAAAATTCAAAGGCATATGCTGGTTTCTCAATATACAGAAAAATCCTTTCTCATTGTACACAATTGTACTTCTCAGATTTTACTAGATAATAATGTAAGTATGAGTGGTTTTTTAGCTTTATCATTCTGCAAAATTATTTGCCTAATATTTTCAATTCCAGCTGTATTGTTGAGATAGAAATGACATTCATAAAATACTGTGAAGCTATCACACAGTTTTTGACGTATTATGTCTTCTTAAAACTGCAAGTTGTATGGTGATTCCTCCAGTGAAGATATTAAATACAACTCAGGAGGCTAACATTGTTAGTCACTGTTTCATTGTCCATTTTAAACTAGATATCCAATCCTGTAACTATAGTTGGCACTCTGAGTGTAGTAGCTCCAGGTCAGAGAAGAAAGAATGATAACATCCAAATAGGCACATGCAATCCAATATTTGAAAGCTTGAAGCAAAGCCCCCATGATTTGAAAAATAAGGGTGCATTTAAAAACTCACGTACACAAACACTATTAAAATCTTTGACTTACTTGTTATAGCCATGTATGTTAGAACAATTTAAGAAACTGATTTCCACATCTGACAAGTATTCTGTCAGAAGTTATTGCCTCTGAAAAGTGTGTGATTTAACACTGCAAGGCCATATGTGCCTTTTATTCATTTTGCTAACCTCACTAATGAGAAGAGCAAGTGGTGGATGACTATCACAACCAAGAAATGATTTGAAACTGCAGGTAAGCTGACCTTTTAGCCAGCTACTATCAAGAGGAGTGCAAACCCTCCACAAGAGCCGCACCCTCATTCCCCTGATTTTCATTAACTGTCTGATTCCCTAATGCAGTGGTCTCAAAACTTCTTTGATCATGCATCCTGTTAGTAAAAAATTTTTGAGCACTCCTCCCTAATATATGTATAATTATTACATAAATTTTCTACTGTATTAATATACTATATACACTATGAAGCATGCATTAAAATAGAGATTAAAAAGGATGAGATTAAGGGGAAGTGAACACTTGTTTTAAGATAAATTTTACAAGTATTTTTTATAACAGTTCGAAAAATATTTTCTTCCCAAATATCAATGGTATTCCCTGTGCAGGCATCCCACTTTGGAAACCAGTGCCTTTGTGAGTTAGTTCATAGACACTTTCAGAATATTTACCCTGCAAAACAAAGTGATTGATTATTTTTCTTCTGGATGAACTCTCAGAACAGGCTCGCTGAGAGATCATAGAATCATAGAATCATGGAATTATCTGGGTTGGAAGAGACCTCCAAGATCATCAAGTCCAACCCTTTGTCCAACGTCCTCATGATTACTAGATCATGGCACTAAGTGCCACATCCAGTCTTATTTTAAAAACCTCCAGGGATGGTGAATCCACCACCTCTCTAGGCAAGCCATTTCAATGACTGATTACTCTTTTTGTGAAGAACTTTTTTCTGATATCCAGCCTAAACCTTCTCTGGCAGAGTCTAAGCTCGTGCCCTCTTCTTCTGTTGCTGGCTGCCTGGGAGAAGAGACAGACCCCCACCTGTCTACAACCTCCTTTCAGATAGTTGTAGAGAGAAATGAGGTCACCCCTGAGCCTCCTCTTCTCCAGGCTAAACAACCCCAGCTCCCTCAGCCTCTCTTCATAGGACTTGTGCTCAAATCCCTTCACCAGTTTTGTTGCTCTTCTCTGGACCCGCTCCAGCATCTCAGTATGTTTCTTGAACTGAGGGGCCCAGATCACAGAAGCACCTGTTGGACAGGAAGGGTCATGTCAGAATCAGGGAGGTGTGACCATCCCATTTGTGGCACACAGATCATCAGACTCAGAGCATCAGCATGCACTACCTCACTGAAGGAACTATGTCAGCCCATAGTTCTGGGGTCTCTTATCATCTTCTTCTCATTTGCAAATTGGCTCTAGTTAACCCTTCTCAGGATAAATTTACTCCCCAGGTATGACACCCTGTGTTAAAATATTGCAGGCTTGGTCCTTGAACCTTGGCAGAGGCATGGACTGAGGATTTTCAGGCACTTCAAAAACTGGGATTTGCATTGAGAATGATGCAGTATGGATTTATGTTCTGATCTCCCTATGAAACAAAGCTTTGTAAGACAGACAAGGTTTAAAAGCATAAAATTAACTTTTTCTATTAAGGTAAACATTAAGAACATAATTTCTCATTATTGGACTAGAGTATATGGAGAGTCCTTTGACATGTTTCCATCATCTTTATTTGCATCTTCCTGCACAGAGAAACAAACAGCTCTATATATCATCATTCAAGATGCTCCAGAACTACTCCTTTCCTTCCCCTATATCATTTTAAACCTTCTACCCAGCTACAGTTGTCAGAGACAGAGACAATCACAGTCTAACGAGCAGGACAGGGCTTCTCCTCATAGCTCCACTTCTATCATGTGTCAACGTACATCCACTATCACGTACACAATAGCACTTCTGGGTGTCACTACTTCTGCTGGCTTTGTTACAAAGGTGCAATCAGCAGTTTGAGCCTACCCGGAAGCTCATTCTACAGGAGGGCTTATTACTCATGGCATTGAATGTTGCAATGTCTCCTTTTTAGCACTGATATTACATGTCTCAAAGAAATTTACACAAAAATTAGTCATGCTGATTTAGGAGCCACCTGCACACTGCAGGATATATTAAGCTTTCTACTGGGAAATACTCAAGGCAGTGAATCTTGGAAACTTGGTGCTACCATATTCAAAATGCATAACTACAAGAATTGTCAATGAGATGAACTCAGACATCCATATAAACTAAACTAAATCCATTGAATTTGGGCAGAAGCAAATCAGGAAAAAAGGAACCCTCTGCCTTTGGGAACTGACCATGTCCACAGTATAATTCTGCTTCCCGACTTGTAACAAAACATATCCTTACTGCCCTATCTACACTGAAACAATTTAACTCCCATACAGACAGAAGTCCACTATTGAGGGACTGAAAAAGATAATGGCAGAATGGAAGTACAAACATCCCAAAAACAAACAGAATTTGATCTCTATTTTGACATTTTCTATCTGAAAATAGATATCTTTTATGAAATTAATCTCTGTCAGCTGATCTCTGCAGTCAGAAAAGAATGTCTTTGTTCTGATCTTTCAACTACCTGTCTCAGTTTGTCCTTTCCGGATTCATTTGTTTGGATTGAGAAAGCTATCAATCATGTGGCTTAATCAATGTGTGCTACTCCTTGCATCTGTCAGTGCTATTTGAAGTGAGTCTCATGCATATTAATGCTGTAATTTTATTAAAGCTTTTGAACAAATAATATGATACCTGATGGGACTCTGAGGAAGAGAATATAAGACATCAGGACTAATAAGTGAGAGTGGTGTGTAATACAGAATGATGGTGAAAGTCCTTTAATCATTGTCCAATTTCTGTTTCCTCATGGAGAAATGACAGTACAAAAAAACCCCTCAAGCCTATGAGTAACTTCAGCTTCTCTTCAATAAATTATTACCAACTTGATATTTCCTTCTTTAATTGCTGATGCATCATATAAAATATTAATTACTGTTCCTGTATATAAGGCTGGATAGCTGGGAGTCCCTTACAAACACAGTGCGGCAAGATCTGGGTCGTTTTTAAAAGGCAACTCTTGGGGTGTGGAGGAGTTTTCAGGAGGACTGCTGTTAAATTGGAGGTGACAGTACAAATTAGAGGGATTTCATTGGTTAAGGCAGCAGAGAGAGGTGGCTTGCAGGCTGCACGCTAATATCTATGTTGCCTTCAGTTCTGTCAGCTAAAATTAATGACTCGCTGCAAACTAGAAAGGACTGTTTTCTGTGAGCTGTGAGGGGATAAAACAGCTTTGCAAGGTCACATTCTCTGCACACTATATTCCTGATTAACTTCCGCCTGGCCTCATCATCAGTGGAAAACAAAATCCCTGGGTAGACAGATGATAAAAGGCAGTAATATCTGATTATTTTGGGGAGACTAGCAGGACATGAGCTTACTCTATTCACAACATATTTAGCTAGGTTTGTTGGTGGAACAAACCTCGTTTTAAGTGGAATTAAAGGACCCAGAATATGAATATATTTCATACCTAAGAACAAAGCACGGTGCTATGATATTCACTTTGGAACATGCATTTGTCTTATTAAAGCACAGATTTCATATGCATTTTGACTTGTTTTCTTGATTTTCCACTGTCTCTCAATATTAGTCAAAAAGTTTTCTTTATCTGAAATGATAGACATCTAAATTGTTAAGACTTTGTCTTTTTTTTTCTCTATTTATATTGCTAAAAGACATTTTGTAATGGGAATAAAGAGAGGAAAAAGAGCAAAGTCTTTCAATTCTTTTTTACCAGAAGAGAGTATATTTTGACCTTTAGCCAGGATACTTGACCAAAACCGAGTCAAAAGCTATGTTAATAAAACCAGCACACTGTGTCTTCATTTCTTTCAGAAACTTCAGCTTGGTGTTAAATTTCTTCTGATAGGAAAAGGATTGTGTTTCTTTCAAGGAACTGAGTAGAAAGCACAAAAAGCAAACTTTAAAAAAATTCTATAAACATTTTAGAAATAAAGATACTGCAAGCTAAAGAAATGCTTGATTAAAGCAAAAATAATTGATTTATTTCAAATAATAACACATGATTAGTCAATACAGTAGAAAATTTATCTTGTTCGCAAAATATAAATTGGCATAATGATTGCTTCAAATAGCACATTCTTAGCCCATGAACTAGAAAATTTAAGAAAATTTCTATGGTTCACATAATATACATTGATGTAATGATGATATTTATCAGCAAATTATGCCAGGCACTCTATATACAGTAACACAGTGCATTGAGGGAGCTTACAGACAGCTGTGAACAGGCCACATTTTGGCAGACCCTTGGAGCTGCTGTCTTTCTCAGAAAGGAAGAAGCTCCTGAGAATTCCTCAGGACTATGTGGCTTTCTCATTTTAGCCTCCCTGGTGGAATTCTGTGGGGTCAAAATACATTTTGATTATGCTAATATTTTTCAGATTTGACCTACTGTACCTTAAGAAACAGATAATCTAAACTAGGCATGAGGTATTACATAATTCTCTCTGGAAGAGTCATGAGAATATGATATTTAACACACTGCATATGGGCAATGTTTTCCTCATATTTTTTACACACCTTTTAACATTTCCATCAAACATTATTTAAGATAAATAGTGAATTACAAGAACTGTCTGATGTTCTTTAATACAGGTATGAGTGAAAGAACTTACTACTTTATTATATTAGAAAGGAGCAAACTCAATGAACTTTATTGTTGTTCCCTAAATTGAAATATAGGGAGATGTTATTTATCATAAAGAGTGAAAATATACCAAGAAGCAGTTTTTCTACATATATTGTATGGTATATGCTACATATTTCAGTTTTTCATAAAATCACAGAATGATGGGTGTGGGAGGAGACCTCTGGAGATCATCCAGTCTAGGCCCCTCCTAAAGCAGATTCACCTACAGCAGGTTGGCACAGGAGCACATCCATGCAGATTTTTAATATCTCCAGAGAAGGAGATTCCACAGCCTCCCTGGGTAGCCTGTTCCAGTGCTCTCATGTTCCTTTAATAAAACAAATGTGCTTGCCTATTACTGTCTTACCTCCATTCTGGAAGGTCATGTCTTTTGTATCAGCAGAGCATGTCATGAACCAGCACGGTTAGCGACAGTGAGTTGTAATGTTAGAATAACACAACAGTGTTAGTCCCAGTGATTATAATCAGATCTGACAGGGAGAGTGTGTGAAGGCTGTGCAAGAGGTTATTATCTAAAAATCCCTTCTTCCCAGAACATTTGCAATGGAGTTTGTCCAGATCTAGTACTCACAATTTCCTGTTGAGTATCTGTTCCATTCAGACAAAATTTGTGAGGCTGGAAAACGGTTGTGGAAGCAAGTGGACCCTTGATGGGGAAAAAGATGTCTACACCTGTAATGACTGATGTAATTGATGCTTCAAGCCTTGCATTGTTGTCCTTCTTTGTGTAAAAGGGCCAGAGCAGAAAAGATGGTCCAGATTAATCCTGATGCTAATTTCCAGCATCTTACTGTGATGCTAAACTACGATAAATCCTTTAGCTCAGGCTACTCTGTAGAGAGAGGGCAGCTTTTAAGGCTATATTAAAACTGAATTGGCACTGGAGCATGTCCTTCTGAAATGAAATGCAGAGGGAGTAATGTAAATACATCTCTAAGCCAAGAGGCTGAGCCAAGTGCCCAAAGTTAGGATAAAAACCCTTTTGGTCTGAGAATCCACTGCTGTTCTGGTACTTCTCCAACATTCCACTCACTTCTCAGTGACATTGCTCTTTGGTCACACACTCTCTTATCATCTGCTAGCTGTCAAGAGCAACACAATCTCTTATGGTTTACGACAAAATAACACGATTCTGAAAGTTAAGTAACTTAATTATTTGTATATAAAGCAGTCCTGTCTTCTCTGGTGTGCGCATTGCCATTAGCAGTCTCTGAATGCTTGTAGAAACTGAGCACTAGAAACAGTAGAGAAATTTGGGGGTATTACATAATTCTCAGATCAGAAAACAGGAACATCCTTATCAGAAATTAGTGTGAGTGTCCTTTTGTCTTTGCTGTTGGGAGGCCAGGCTGTATGCAGCAGGTGGATGGCTGAAGCCCTGGCGCTGAACACATCCCAGTGCTTGGGCAGCCCCCAGTGCTCAAAGTACTCCGGTGCTCAGGGCATCCCGGAACGGCTGCTGGCCTCCAGGCCCTGGGCTCTAAACACAGCTGAGCTCCGCAGAGAAACCGACACCGGCTCGTCTTTAGCCAGAACGGCTACAAATAACGGTGGGGAAGTGACACCTTCCGGCCAAAAGAGAGATTTGCACATCCCTCAAACACCTCAAGCTCGAGTGGTGTAGTGATGGCAACGGACTAATTATCCTCTCCTGCAGTCTCCGTTTGCTTTTAAGATATTGGTACCTAATTGCTTTCAACTGATATAATTGAACCTCCCAGTGCTGCGTATTTCAATGCTCTACTGCTGGTATCAGGCCACTGATGTTTTAGAACTGGGCTGAACTAAATAAAGGAACTCTTGAGAAGTGAAAAATACTTTTTAACCTTTTTTTTTTTTTTTTTTTAAGAAAAAAGGACTCCTAAAGAATATTCAGTACCTAATAGAATGTAGAGAATAATGCATTTCCAGTGATATATGGTAATGGTGTCTCCATTACCTAGTCCTGCATGGCAAGCAAATAAGTGTTTAGCATGACACAGACAACATCTCGTGCAAGGTTTCATAGATGATGGCACAGATGGCAAATTTCAACACCCAGTTTCTTTCACTGTCTGAAAATGGATGGATAGGTTAGGCTGCTGAGTATCCAAAGTGTGCCAGAATAATCTACTTCTAACTTTATATTATTCATTCTACCTACTGAATTTGCTGAAAGTAATTAGAAAGTCACCACAAGATTTCCTTGATTGAAATGTAACCTACCAGTACAGACAGTGATGAATAGAATTGGTGGTGAGAGCAAAGGAAATTTAATAACAGGAGGGTTTGTGGGTTGAGTCAGCTGATGTGTCAGTTCTGTACCTTTAGATCAACTGAGACTTTATGAACTGCTGTAATGGAAAATTACTACTTTCTTAAAAATGGCCTGGCACCTAATAATTCAGTCAAATTGGTGATTTCCTTTAGAATACTTGACCTGATGTGACAACAGAAACGGGAATAATTAGACTGGTACCTCATCATAAGTAGAGTGGTTGGGGATGTTAGTTATAAAAAATAATCCCTCCCCAAAGAAAAAGAAAAGCAATAAATGTTAGTAGTACATTGATAAGCAAGCAACAGACTTGATCATGCTCCGAGTTAGCTATGTTGGAGGTTTGCCATTGCTCTTCATCTCAGCAAGGTGTACCTTATACATCTTTCCCCTTGGGGATCTTCATTTATTCATTAAACCACTATATGGAAGTCTCACTTCTGCTTATAGGATTTTTTTCAAATGCCGTGTTAATATTGACTGCTTCCAGGAATGTCTTCTGCTGTATTCTTAGTAGTAATGTTTCTCTGCTCTCTTTTAGTTGAACCACTGTAGCACATCTCATCTTATGCTGCATTTTTGTCTTTAAACTATGTTTCTGTGATTCTTTCCATTCAGTGGTGACAATGATGAGTAAATCTTTATAATTAAGTGATATTGGATGTTTTCAGTGAGAAATTGGGTGGAAGCATGTGTACAAGTGAAATTTCATCAGCTTTTTTTCACCACTATTACTGTTACAGTAGTAGCAAGGATGGAGCATTTTTACTTCAGTTACCAAGCTTTGATAAACAGGATGTAGGATTTCCTTCATTGGTGCTTTTTGTTTAATTGTGCAGTAGTTTAAACAATTTCCTGAAAAATTCACATAAAGTATTATATCATGCTTCCTGACTGGTTTCACCTGGTCAAAGTAACTGCTCATCTGGCTCACTTGATCTCTGTAGTTTTGGGGTGCACAGTTTACCATGTACCCCTTTGCAACATTCAGCATTGGGAATTTCCTTTTCAGAGCTTGAGAGTCATCTGTTACTCAGATTCATGGCTAGCAGAGGCAAGGCATGAGAAGAGAAAGATCTGGTTCTCTTTACAAGTGAATTTTTGTGTCTTTCTGACTACTGCAGAAATAATTCTTCTCTGGTTTCTCCAAAACAACAATATATTTTTTTCTGGATAAATAAATTTTAAAATAGGGTACATTAGTGAAATAATTGGATTGACCAATGAATCAGAGTTACGTCACCCAGCTCCAAGCCTGAATTTATCTTTTCATGTCCAAGATCTAATAAGTAACTGGTGACTAAACATGTTGCACCAGTGCCTCACATGCTTTTTCTGTGATTTAATTATAATCAGACAGGAAAAAAACACTTACAGGGTACATCTTCAAAGCACAGTGCAACATGGGCTAATTTGATTTTATGTATCTTTTGTTAAAGGGAATTATAATCATGAATTCTTGTCTGTGGAGCACAAAATAATAGATAGTTTATTTTGCTTGTTTACATCCCACATATTTAGATAATAATTTAGTAGTTTTCTGTGCAGGCTGACTGTCAGGAAGGTACCTAGGAAATGCTACACTACAAGATAGACCACAGATCAGTCTCCCACTTGAGACCTAACCTGCAAGTAAAGGGTTATATTTAATCTTCTGCTAAGATTTGTGGAAGAGAAATGAAAAACCAAGTAACAGGCTTAAATCTGCTGTATTAGTGCTTCATATTGGATGAAATGCGTTTAGATCTAGAAATCTCCCAAAAACTGAAAACTATCAGTGGTAAATACAGATTATTTGAAGAACTGTAAAATACCAAAAGAAGCAGGTTTGCCTTTCCTATTGCCAAATATTGAATGAATGCCTTACAGAATGCTACCTTTTACATTGTTATCAGGAAGAGGAATATTCATTGTATTTCTTAAATACTTATTCTCTCATGTTTCCTAAATACTTGCTAAATACTTAAGATATCTGAGATTCTGACTCTTACTAGAAATTTACTTAATTAATTTGGACAGCAAAAAATGTGACAGGTCTGTTTCATGGTTGGTGTTAGAAACGAGACTCAGCCTTGTAAGATGTTGGTGTAGTGGATCTGTCTGGGATGGAACTAATGTCTTTTGTAGCAGCCCAGATAGTGCTGTGTCTCAAAACTGGATAGAACAGTGTTGATAACACAGCAGTATTTTGTCAGTTGCTAAACAGTGTCAAGGCTTTCTCCTTTCCACTCTGTACCCCCAGCAGGTAAACTCAGGGTGGGCAAGACATTTGGAGGGTATCTACCCAGGACAGCTGATCCAAACTGATTAAAGGTACCTTGCCATTCCATATATCATCATTCTCACTAGTAAAATCTCAGGGAAAGGAGGAGGAAGGAGGTGGTTATGGCATTTGCTTTCCCAAGCAGCTGTTACACATGTTGAGGCCCTGCTTCTCAGCAAGCGTTTGGACATCTGCCTGTCAATGGCATGTAGTGGCATGTAGTGAATAAAATTCCTTTTTTTTGCTTTGCTTGCATGCACAGCCTTTGCTTCCCTCACCAAACTGTCCTTGTCTTGATCCAACAGATTTTGTTTTCTTTCTGTTTGTTCCCATTCTCATAGCAGAATGGAGGGAGCGGGCCAAGGTCAAACCATCCCCATGGTTTGCTACCTACCAACAAGGCAAATGTAGACTTCTGGGGCACATATCGCTAATACAGCCCTTATAACAGAGGAAAGACAACTGAACGAAAAAAAATCAATAGCATTTTAACTCTCTTTTGAAATATTCAGTGTGACACATTTTCATTTAAAACAAAGCACTAGAAGTATAAAGTGAACAGGGTTGAAGAATTACACACACATTAGTAAAAGCACTAGTGGCTTGACGTGGTAAAGAAATGATTGCTAGATAGTATTTTTCATTGGGAAAAACTAAAAAATGGCAAACTGTACACTAGTTTCTCTTGATTTTAAAGTCTTTTAATCATGTGGTGACAAGCATCTTGAAACAAACCAGTATTATCTAGTTCTTCTATAATTACTGCAGTATTAACTTATAAGAAAGAGAACAACCGAAAATTCAGCATGTTTCTTCTAGTAGCCCTTAGTAGATGATCAGGAATAGACATGAGAGCATGGCAGATACACAGTGGCATGCTTCAGGAATATCTCTCATGATCTGAACCATCCTTGGATTAATCTGTCCTTGAGACAAAGGCCCTAATCAGTACTTGAAACTGGCAGACTTTCCATTGTGAATTTACATCACTGGTTTTTAAGCTTGTCTCAACTTTGATATTCACAATGTGCTGCAGCAGTTAGTTCTCAGTTTAATGACATCTCATGGGAATATTACAATCTAAGAGTATGTACATAAACTAGCTATCGGTTTGCCTTTATCAAATTTTGTTATCTGCTACTTAATCTTGCTTAAAATGTTAATCTTTTACAACTCTGAGACCTCATTTTGAGATTCCTAGTTAAGAACTATCAGCAAATGTTCTCATCTCACTAAGCACACTTTTTGCTTTTATTAATACCTTGAACAATATGGATCTTAGCTTTGTTCGCTCCTTACACGGTGAAAAATGAACATTAGTCATGATTCTTTGTTTCTTGTTAAAGTAACTGTTGGTTACTGAGGCCAGTAAGAACTCTTATATACGCTCTGCTTTTCTGAATTGGTGGCTACATCCCCTGGGATTTCTTTCCTCAAAGCATTTTCCTGAATCTTTCTTATCACTTTTCATTTCTGGGTCATAAATATTAGTGGTTACAGAGATTTGCATGGACACTTGCTGAGAACCACTGTACCTGAACCTAGAGTGATCCCACATGAGCTATGTGGCAAACTGAAATTAGCTCATAAAAAAAGCCACATCACCATAAAAAAAAAGTAATTCCTAAGTTCCAAGGAGTACCTGAATGGCCTCATTCTTTCTGAGGGCCTTAGTGGGAGCTGAGGCTAACAGTGTAGGTGCCTATTTATCAAGTAATCAAAAAGCTAATATATTTTTAAATGTTAGACATGATTTTCAGTTCTTTATCCACAAAATCAGTAGAGTTACAGGGATTAAACAGCAGCTGTTAGATAATAGGGAAAGGCTATTCCTATTTTATTTGCACTGTGGAGGTGTTTTCTTTCCAATCTATTGTATGTGTCTGAGCTGTCAGCTTTTTTACAGTATTCTATATATTTTCTTTTATGGTTTTCAAAAATATGCATGCAGTTACAAGACTCCATGACCACCAACAACTGAGGATATAAACCCTCTTAGTTCTCTTCTTGAAGAACTCCAAACCTTGCCTCCCTCTGCTATTACTGTCTCTTTTCTACATACTGCCTTTTAAATTTCTATGGCACATTTATAAAAAGACAGAGAAGTATTTGGTGTAATAAACATATGGCTTAATTCACTTATTCTCCAGCAGTAAGTTGTCCTCCAAGTATCTTGGCTGCACATCCTATGTCTGCTTAGGTTGTAACTGGTTTTTGTTATCTTTAGTTCATTGATAGCTTATATGGTTAGCTTTATGATTTGATATTTTTTGCCTGGATTTCCGTACAACAAATTTGAAGAATCAGACATACAGCTAATGATATTCAATCCTTTTCCAAAGGTCTGCCTGCCTATCTCATTATCTTGTGCTAAGGGGGAAATAGATGCTCACAAACATTCTAAACAACTGCCAAAACTGAAACTGAATGTATGCTTACTGCTGTGCAATTTATTTTAATTATTTAGCCTCGTTTGAACTCTACAGGCAAATATGGCAGTCAGCAAGGATGAGATGTGTTATTTAACACAGTAGAGACAGCATTAGTATGTAGTAAGAAAATATCATACTACATCTGTTTGCGATCACAGCAGAAGGCAATCTAATGAAATATCCTCAGGACTCCTTTGAAATGATAATCAAGAGGAGAAACTAGGAGGTGTTTTGATTTCCAAGCCAAGGGCAGAGATTTGTCTAACTAACACCATTTTAAATACATTTTGACACCTTGTGCTTCACGAAAAATTAGCACCATCTCAGAGACTGAGATTTTCCCACTTAACTCCAGATTCTATTTAGGCTGTTATTTTCTACTGGAAAATAACCCTTCCCCCTTGCCAATGCCCGCTAAGAGGGAGAACAGAAGGAACATGTTCCTAACTTAGATGACCAGATTTGAAGAGATGAATCTATTCCAGAAGCACTTAGAAAGGGATTAGCTGCATATCACTATTTTTGGCAATTTCCATCTAGAAGGTTATAAATATGAATAGAGGGTTCAGTATTCAAGCAAAGAGCAGTTTAGATATAAAATATCTGTGGGTACAGAGAAATAAAAAGAAATGAGAAAGTGTGATTGTTTCTAAGACACAGACATAAGTTCACTCTCCACTTTATGGATTCTTCATAGTTACATTTATTGTAATTATTTGAAAGCACAGTATAATCAATTCAAACTATTCCTAACAGTTCTTGTTACTGCATATACATCAAACGGTCTACTCCATTTTCTGTATATATCTTGCCGCTCAAGCAAAACAATAAAACAAGTTGAGTGAGCAGAGTATAAAATCAGAAAGTAAAATAAGGCAACTGATAGAAGCATTAGGTTCAGTAGTCTGTCACAAGAAAAATAGATTTTGCTGTCGTTTCCTCTGACACTATTAACAAATACATTGCAAAAAAGAAAACTGAACTTAACTGTGGTAAACGAATTCCTTCAAGGCACTGTTACATAACTCTTCATGTCAATTTGAATAGAATTCAGGAAGTCAGTTGATAGAAATATTACCCTAATAATAAAGAACAAAAATATTTATTTATTTAAGTAAAAAGCTGAACAGAAAAACAAATCCGATTAAATTTCTGTTATGGAAGCAAAAAAATAATTTTGGCCAACGTGGAACAAACATTAGAAGTTTGAAGTCTTATAAAATTCAACTAGAAAAACGAACCCTTATTAACAGTAAATTCAGATAATTCAAGGAGTTTTAGCAACAAGTTGTAAAGTTGGGAACTCAAGATTATTTTTCGTAAGGAATTCTTTAATGCATTTTATATGCATGTCCTAGCATAAGAAAGTAACACAACTTCAAAACTACTTAAAACTAGCAGAGAATTTTTTTCCAAGAATGTAACTTCCAGTTCTCTTATGAAACATATCACTTGGCTTTGTGTTTGCACCTGTGCAAGTACTTAGCAATGGCAGGCTGTTTTCAGTCACCATACAGAACTTTCTACACAAACACTGAATGGCACAGCTGAAAAAAAAAAACCTTCCTGCTCCTACAGGTCCATGTTCCTACCACCTTTCTCAACTTTCCTCACTCCTTTCCCCTTCCTGTTCTGGGAGACCTCTCAGCTCGCACTATAACATGGTATGGCTCATTGTGGTCAGCCTGCACACACTGGGTAGCTCAACTCTTAGAGAACCACTCAACTGAAAAACTCCTCCTACACTGACAACACCAATCACTTGCTTTCTAAATTTAATTACTCAGCAGCATGCATTGAAAAATTTCAATGGTGCATTTAAAGGCAGAATATAAACTTCATTTTATTTGGCTGAAAAAGAAAGGCACATGGAGGGTGATTTTAGTATCTATATCAATACTGATTCATTCTTCCTCTCTTCCTCAGAGTTGTGTGTCAAATGACCTATAGCAAATCAGTTGATTATCTTGGTGCATTTTCAGGTATTCCTGAGGTCTCCCTCCTCAGCAAATTCTTACAGTACTGACCTTACAGCTTGTCATGCTTCACTAGGAATCTGACCTCACAGCTGCTTGCATCAGCTTTGGGCCCATGGAAAGCAGTTTGAAACATTACGAAGCAGCCTAATATTTTTCATAGTGCCTAGAAATTCCAAGACAAAATACAGCATTGGCTTGTACTTAGCAAGGGAAATCTTTATCAGTATTCAGCCCTTACTTGATGCTTATATACTTCCTACTGTATTTTCTTTGGACTTCACTGCATAAATAAACTATGAAAAACAAAAATAAAGCATAAATCAGACTGTTTTTGTCCTCCATCTCTAACAAAGCAGTCAGTGCTAGGCTTTCTGATATTTTCAAACCCATAAAATAGAAAAAAATAAGAGGGAATTAGATCTATTTTATCTTTTATTTTTCTGTTTTCCTTTATCGTCAAAGAGCTGTTACTAATTTGAGGAAATTCCATTTGTAGATGTTTTTCTTTTGCCTTCTATAGGGTGTTTGCAAATGCTGCCTGTTTTGTCCTTATATTTCTGTTGAGAAGAAATTATTTTAAAGGCTTTACTTCTCCCTTTCTTAAAACAGAAGTTTCTTATTTTCCTTTTGGATTAGCAAGCAAAGGCAACTAATGCAATCAACTGTTTTTCTATTAGCTGAACATTTTTAAAATCCTGAATGCATACTGTAGCTAAATGGTATATTTGAAGTTATGGCAACTAGCTCTTATAAAGCAATGTCACAAGTCTTTACAGCAGTGTCACAATTTTATGTACAGGAGAACTAGTGCTATTTGTGTAGCTTTATCCTATTACCCTGAAAATTTTAGCTGTTCAAGACTTCTCTATACTCTGAGAGGAGTTTAAGGAACAATACAATATGCTGCAAGGAAAAAAAAAGTACCAACTAGACAGGATGTATGATAAGCACCATACGGTATACATGGAATTTCTACATTCTGTATAAATCATAATCACAAAACTTGTTTTGCAGCCCTTAGATCCTGCAGTAATTTGTGCAAGTATAAGGAAGTATTTCACTTATATTCTGATATGGTACTGTATCCTCTTTGCTTCTTTCATTTATTCTGAAATACTGCTAAAATATCTCTTCTGTACTGTATTTGTTAACCCTATTTAGAATTACTGTATAGTTGTACAGACATATGAATTTTAAGATGTCCTGACATATCTTAAAATATTCAGGATGTACTTATATTTCTTATCTAAATGAGGCTAATAAAAATAGAATGACATCTTATTGTTCAGAGCAAATTGCAAAACTGTTAATGTTTCCTTGAAATCACAAAGATTTCCCTTCGATAAGTTCTTTGGTAAAAATGGCTGTGTCATGTTTGCCTCATCTACTATTAAAAGGCATTTTCTTAGGTGGAAATACTTCTTTGATCTTAAAAGTCCAGCTTCTTAACCCTTAGATAATAGGCCCATTTCATAGTACCTCTTCATTCAGTGAATGCAGGGTTAGTTCCAATTTAGGAAAAAATTCAACAGACCAGTCATAAAACAGGAAGTCTAATCATGTAAAAACTGCCTTTTAGTAGTAACCTGATGAAAATATTATACACAAAGGCCTAAATGCATTCTGTCAGAATACACTATAGCCTGTATTAAAACAGAGTTTTACAGATATTTAAAAAGCTTTATTTCTCATAAGTGTCGAGGAGTTTACTTAGAGTAGTGGATGTTTAAAATGCATAGCCGCATACATCTTCTGTAGCTTTGGGATGATTTTGATTTCTGTTGGCTTAAATGTCCTGAATTGAAAGAGAATAAACACATTTCCTTATAATATGAACTCTTATTCTACCGCTTAATATTTTCCTTTTTTTTGACAATAAGCTTAATTCCAGTTTATATTTTACAATTTTTTAAGTCGTCCAATTTCCAAACCTGAATCCTTAGTGCATCGAGTGTCATGTGCCAAAAGGATCTTACAAGAATGGGACCTGCAATTCAATGTGTGATAAACCCTAGAGAACCTAAGTCACAGCATTCAACAAGTACAATAACTTGTAGGAAACAGAAGTGACTATATACTCTTGGAAGCAATTTGTTCTTGATTGTTCTTTGATTATTTTTTTTTTCACTCTTTGTATGAACTTCACCTGGCACTTCTCTTTCTGGCCTTTAAAACAAAGGGTATGGAAACAATCTTCCTGCAGGTAGATGGCTTGTGATGAGGAAAAACAGTATCAACAGTGACATGCATGCAAAGCCACTCACAGCTCTCCTCTTGAGATGAGGGATTGGGTGCCAGATGCAGGGAGGGAATAACAAAGGGAAATAGCTAGTGTGTAGGATTGGTCCTCAACTGACAAACCATCTCCTAACAAGCATTTCCAGCTGGCATTAAGTAGAAGTAGCCTCCAATTAGACTGTAAATATGGCAGTCAGTCAGGGAACTATGTCGTTACATAGCTTCCACAGTGCTATATATCCTCTGTTTCCTTCTTCTACCACTAATCCCTTCAGTCCCCATCTATTAAACTGTTTTCTTTCCTAGACTCCTGTAAGCCCCTTGTTGCATATATCTGGTACTGTCACATTCCCCACTTGGTATTACACTTGCAACCTTCCTCCATAAAATTCACTCAATACCCAGAATACTGCCTGGATTTTGGCTACATCAGCAATTCCTATGCATGTCAACACCCATCCCGAAATTCACAGAAATGTTTCGTGACCAAGAGCCAAGCAATGATGCAGATAAATCTGCCTCCTATTTTAAGGACTGCATGGATGAACAAAACAATTAAACACAATGATGATCACAGCACTGATTAAAAGGTGTAGGGCTGATACTACATCATGAATGGCTACACATTGTTTCATCTAAACAATGGTTCCATTACTATGTTGCTCCCACATCAACAAAAACAGACTAGGACGGCACAGTGGACTTTTGTCCTTGTATCAGGCTGCTCAATAGAAAAGTAAACTATGATATCTGTTTCATCTCTTACTTACTTTTGGGAACCAGATTAAATTCTTCTGAGTCTGGCACTACTGTTTTCCAGACCATTGCTGTCTTCGGATTTACTGTAAGAAGGAGAGGTTAAATTCTAAACCCAAATTTTTAAGTATGGGATGAGCACAGTCATTCCAGTCCCACAATCCAGTCACAGAATACATCTAAAATGTATTTGTTTTTCTCTCTTTTAGCATGTGAAGTTATAAGAAAAAAAAATAAACAAAATTTAAGCAACTAAAATACTGCCATGCTTAACAACTCCATCCCTGTCAAAAAATCCCACAAAGTTCTGAGCAGAATTTAAGTGATAGGATTCCCAGAAATTATTGCTGCGCTATTGTTTCATTCAGCAGATAGAATTTGTATCTAAAGTGAAAGATTAAATATAAAATACAAGCAATATACAGCTCAACTTTCACAGAACATTGGCTAAACAGTAACATGATAGCTCCTTCTGGAGTACCTACAGCTAGTGGTATGGTGTTGGTCACAATTGAGACTTGAATTAACAATTTCCTTGCTAAAAAAAATTCTGTCTCTGAATCACTAGCCTCCCACCTAATACATCGTTGGATGTGACATTTTAATTATAGCCTCAGCAACCAAGTTCAGCCGTATATTAGTCATCAGTTGACATAACACGCCAGAGACGTTTTTGGAGCTATTCTCTCTAGTACACAAATCTATCTTCTGAACAGCCAGTAGTTGAAATAACCTTGCTATTAGAATCAGGCAAAAAGTGCATGGTTTAATAGTATTTCCTGATACATGTTATTAGAACTCCAAAGTAAAGATAATGCTGCTCACCAAAATGACATCCCACATCTCAAGCAAGAAACTTATTTTAGTGCACTATATCGTTTTAGAATCCTATTGTAATACAGTTTCGCACGTCTATAAGAAGCAGGGCTGTGCCACAAGGGTAGTTATTTAATTTGCAGCCCCAGACATATCTCCAAACACTCAGTATAATAGTATACTGTATTCCCAACACATATCTGCCCTTTATAGCGTAATTTAATTATGTCTTTAGAGTCTTTTAGATAAGGGGAAAAGCATTGATATATTTTCAGCTAGTATTGCAAAAAGGAATGGGAAAATAAATACAACACAGGGAAACAATGACAATCACTGCAGCAAGAAAAGGGAAAGACGGTGCTAGTCAGAGGGCCAGAAAATAGAGGTAAGAGAAGAAGGGACTAAGGGAAGAAATAGACATGACTCATCTAGAAAGAGGAACCCCTGTGCTCCATATTAAAACAAAAGGAAAATTAACAGGCCATATTAAGTGACTGGGCTTCAAAAGTTGAGCAGAAAGAGTGAAGTATAGCTTATTTTAACAAGCAAGCCTTTAGAAATGCATCATCCTAAGGAGGGGGAAGCCAACATAGGAGCACCAACCCTCAGAGACAGCAGAACAGAAGTGCCTACACCTGCTCCTTTAGTTCCAGTAGCACAGCCATTCCTGTGTCCCAGGAGCCCAAACCTTCAGCATAGTGAGAGCCCTCCCCACCAAGAGGTTGGAGACACCATCAAAACAGCCAACACCACCAGCTTCCAACACCCAAGCAACTATAGGCTTACCTAGGACTGTTAGGGCTGTAAACACATGCAAGTAAGAGAAATTTATGTTAATATTGACTAAAAAAAAAAATCAGAGAAAAAAAACTCTTCTGCAAAAGTTCACCTCAAAGCAATTTTCACCACTGTTATAGCCTTCTAGAATAAGTTTATAATGAGGACACACAGCACCCTCACAAAAAAAGTAAAATATCTTCAAAACACAAACATTAAGTGCCAAGTGGAAAACAGCAATCTGCACATTCTGAAATTAGGAAGTCTTAAGGAAAGGAATAAATTGTAATTTCTCATTAATCATTAACCCTCACCAATTGGGTCAACAACAAGGTACAATTTTACATAATATACAAAAGAGAAAGTACAATTATAAAACACAAATTCTTTACTTACAGTTGCTCAACTTGGTCACATTCTTTTTCATCTTCTGCATAAGAGAAAAAGAATTATATAAAGTTTCAATTTCATAAACAGTAGAAAACTATATTACTTACTATGTGTCTAAGCAAAACAATTTTTTCATTTCCTATGTTTGCTTAGATTTGTATTTCAAAATATATTGTTCCTCTAGTCAATAGAATTATGTGCAAAGTTATCAAAAAACTGACTGATAATATCAGATTAATAAAATTTGAATATGTTATATATTTTTCTATAATATACCGTATATATGTATTATATGTATACACATTTATTATACCATACATGCATAATACATAGGCATATATAGATAGCTTTTATATATATGTTACTATGGTTTTGTCTTGCACATCTAATTGGACTCATCTATGTGTTCCTTAGGTTCAGCAACCAACATTGGGTGCATTTTAGTTAAGTTAATTTTTCCTTCTTACAGAATTTCTTGCAAGAATTTACCCCCAGCAAGACTACTAACAGTTGCTTCCATTCCTGAGCATTACCCAAAAATATATAGCCTCTAAATTACTTTGTCTTGCAAGGAAAAAAATACTGTATCAAACTCTTCATGTGAAAGTACTGCTTATTGAAAGCACTTTGCACCCTAATTGCAGACTTCTAGAAGAGATTTAAAAAATTAAAATAATGCAGCATTCTATAAGAACGTATAGTATCAGCAAAACAAACAGATGTAAAAATCACAGTGAACTATGTGTCATGTCCTTCTACCTTTGGTTGTAATTTCAATGGAAAGTTTTTTATTTTTTTTCAGTCTTTTGTAACTTACCTGCATATTTCTCTTTCTTTTTTGAATACAACTCATAAAGGAAAACGACAGTTACAAAAATAACAGCTTCAGTCACAATTGCGAGAAAGGGTTTGAGAGGCACCATGAAGGACAGAACTTTAAGCTTCAGCTTTGCTTTACTTTCCCCTAGTTCAAAAGCTGCTTCACACCAATATTCACCATCATCTTCCTTAGCGAGCTTCAGTACCTTCAGACAGGTTACATTGGCAGATATGCTATTAATTACATACTTGTCTGACAAAGAGTTATTAATTGCAATCTGAAAATAAAAAAAAAAGTCTTATTAATGCAAAAAAGAAAATGTTTACTCAATTTAGATTACCCTATTTTTCTATATTGGAGATGTAAAATGAGTTAACAACAAGTGGAATTTGTGAAGCATGTTTAGTCCAGCTCCAAGGGAATGATTTATCTTAGCTGGGCACTCTGGTTCCCTTTACATTCAATGGAGGAAAATATACACTTTAATTAAGCAAATTGTCCTAGCTGTTTTAGTCTTTTTATGGCCAGATGAAAGCACCCTTGACTCTATTGACTCTCTGCTGGCAAAGGCAGCCTCAGGATCTAACAGCCAGATTTCACCACAGCACGAAGCATACACTTTCTTGGAAGTTGAGCCAGAAACACTTCTTTGCTGGGAAATATGTTTATAGTCCTACAAGTGAATACTACACTCCAGCAGTACAGAGCAGAGATCTATTTACCTCCTCCTCAGCTGACAGCACTTCCCTCAGAAAAAGGCTAGAACAAAGTGGTTACGCTTCCAAGGCCAAGTGGAATCCTGAAAGATGGGTAAATCAAGGAGGAAAACTGCTGAACAGTATTTTCCCTCACAGACTTTAAGGCAGGAGCTGAAGTGAAGAGATATTCCAGCTCCATCAGAACCAACTCGCAGAGCCATCTCCACAATGGAATAAGCTCCTTCTGGTCCAGTGTCCCAGAGAAATCATACAGGCTAAGAAATAACAGAAGTACTTACACCTGGAGAAGGAAGAGAAGGGACATACTCCTGTTCACCCTCACATCTCCCTTACCTTACGCATCTTTAAAAGTGTCCTGCTCCCGCTATGAGATTTTTTTGGTAACAAATAGTAAGATTTGAACAATAACCATCATTGATATAGTAAAGACAATTATCTCAAGAGTAAAACAAATCAGATGGGTCTTGTCTGTGTGGTAAGGTTATGTCAGGGACATTTTGGAACAGAAACATCACACAAACCGGAACAGAAACTATATCCCTATATCCTTGTAATAATGAATACTTATACATATCACAGATTTTTCCCTATGTGCACAGGTTTACATTAATTTTAATCGAAATGCAATTTTTAAAGCTTACAGTAAGAAGTCATTATACTTTACAACATGTCTGTACTTTTTTTGCCACATTGTTTTATTTGGCCAACAGATGGAAACCTTACCTGTTCACTTCCATTGGTCATATACCAAGTCCAAGCAACGGGCGTATAGCCCAAACTTTCACACATCATCACAGCTGTATATCCTTCATAACTGATTATGGATTTTTCTTTTCCTGAAATTTCTGGTACTAAACAAGTAGGAAAAAATCATGAAGACCTACAGCTTATAATTACAGTATCATGAAAAGATAAAAGCATATTAGAGTTATGTATATATTTATAGTAGTCCATTTATTTCTTTTTGCTGTAAACACAGATGATTCTATCATTCATGACAGGAGGTAAATGAAGAGTCATTTCAGGCTGATATTCCATATACATAATTTGTGCAGAAGACTACACGAATTCTGCTCTCATTGCTGTATGATATTACAAGTCGCCAATTAATACCGGAAACCAAGTTATAATCAGACTGATTTCTACCCTCGCTCATTTCCTCTTTCCCTTCATTTGCAGCTGTGAGCTATATGCTTCAGTTCTAGTACATCAGAAGCAAACATACTAATTTTTATGCAGTTCACTCAATATACAAAAACTGATGGTAATCTATTCCAGCCATAATGATACCACATAATGTTATTTGTTAAGTTGTACATGCAGAGAATTTTTTAATTAAGGGAACGCTGCAGATTGAGGGAGCTTTTGTAGTTACAAATAGTTTCTAAGCTGAAGTAATGATTTGTAGGCACACACGAGGAAAGAGTACTTCTGTTTCAATCTTTCTAAGGACAAAACAAGACGCAACACACCAGATTTTAACTTTAGAGCTACTTGTCCCAGCCTTTATAACTGCAAGTCCTCTTACAGCCTTCCAAGAGCAAAAGCCTAAAAAAAGGTAGTTGAATATATTGAGTACTCCCAGAGATATAGTTAGATCTTAGTAAATATATTATAACAGAGTATGTATTTCCCCTTCCCCCTTCTTTCTCTCTTTATTAGAAGGTTTACCAGTATGTTTTTCTCAGATCCATTTATTTTAGTTTTTTACTTCAAGTTTCACTGCTCTTCTGTTGAATTAGCCCAAAAACTTAACTTCTCATGAGTATTTGGAACTAAAAATTCCAACTCTAGAAACATATATGAAACCCATTTGTCAATAAGAACCCTGCTTACAACCTCAAAATTTGCTGCACCATACATCAATGCAGCCTCATTATTAGTGGTCTTCTCACTCCATTTGTATTTGTTTTAATAATTAAGCAACTACCCTTCTAAAGAGTAACTGCCTTCAGTAAAAGGGACAACTTTACTAGTAACTGCTTCCATTTCCTTTGCAACTTATACAAGACAAAAAAATAAAAGCAGATTGAGAAAAAAGAATGGAACATGTGAAAACAAATAAAATGCTGTAAGCAGCACAACAGATCTATGTGGTAGTCAAAAATATTTAACCATGCTGATCAGTGGCAAAACACTAGCCATCATTAAGGATGTGAATATCCGTCATGAGTTCTGGGATCTGGCAATAATAGAGTAGTTAATCCTTGAATGATGTACTTTGTGTATTTTTGCAAGTAGACGACCCAGAATCTGGTCATAAAGCACTGCTTCTGCACAGAAAAAAAAACATTGGAGAGAAACAGACAAATGCTTGCACTAGCATTTATACCAGTCAGATTTCCACACTGGTTTAAGACCAGAGTTGTTTCATAGTACATACATCTGGACAGCTGCTTAAGGATCCCTTAACAAAGAGCAAACACAAATTAATGTAATCTAATCTGCTCTTTAATACAGCTGTTGCAACACTTCACACTATTTTAAAATACCCATGAAAGGTCTCCATTTTTTTCATAATTTCAACTTCCTGTAAGCATCTCAAAGTCTTATGGTTTTCTGCAGATCTGGCTAAAAGCTCAACTCCTCAAAATCTGCAGGGTTAAGCCAAGTGAGAATGGGAGAAGGGGAATAGAGGCAGCACATCTAATAATACTTAACTGCCTAGTGGAAAAGCCGTTGCAGCTAGTTCTAGCAGTGAAGGATTTAGACAGGGTCTATACCAACACATTACTCATGTTTCAGTTCGAGAATTGTTCTCTCTGTATTATTAACTAGAAAATTCAAGGACTTCTCTTTCCCATTTCCTTCATTCTTGCATTATTCTTGAAAAAAGTGTCAAGCCAGTACATTTTATGGCATCAGAAGTGGCAGCATTCAACCATTATGAAGCAATTCTCTCATCATCTTGTAATAAATCAAACAGTCCTATGCACTGTTCTGGAAAAGCTGACTTCCCTATTGAGTCATTTCTGCCCTTTTATTGAAATAGATAATGTATACTCTCAAAACAAAAAGGTCTCCTTTGACTTTTTTCATCTAAAAAGAGTTGGGTAGCCATTCAACTGAACTTAGCCCACATGTTGACAAGAAAAAAAATACAATCATTTTTAGAGATCAAAATGTCTGAATAAACTGTGATTTTGCCTTTCTTCAGTATTGCCAGCTAGCCTCCCCTTGCTGAAGGTTGAAAGCAGATGCCAACATTAGTATTCAAGACTTATACATAGGAGTATATGAGCAAATATCCTACTAAACAAAGCCAGCTTGCAGCATTGACAATTACAGCGCCCTGCTCGTTAGTTCATTTGAGGTTAGAATAGTTATTTTAACAGTTAGGAGAATCTTATCTTTCAGATATATATTAGTCTGAGGAGCTTTCACAGATCAAATGCTTGTCTTACTCCGCAGAATTTGTATGGTGGGGATAGAGGATGGACTAGCTCTCAAAGATTAAGGTTCACAGTAGCATTTATTTCTTTCATTTCTATGTCTTCCATTCAACTGGATTTCACTTAACTACTGTCAAGTACAATATTACTGGAGAAGAGAACACACAACAGAAGAAAAGGCACTCACATTGCCCAATGAAGCACACTAGCTTCAATAACCATAAGAGTTGTTATATAGAATGAAAGACAAACTAAAACAATAACTTAGTGTTTCAGAAATACAACTGAACTTGTTCAAAAACCCAGTTATTACTCCTATTGTAACACTGAATCTCAGGCCAAAATTAAGTCATTGGCTCTGCTTTTTGAAGAACTTCTGAGACACCATCCTTTCCTCCCAACCCCGAGAAACTTATGAGAATTCACACTTGCTGTATGGATGGAGAGGGAAAGGGAAACCACTTATTTAGGAAAGAAAGTAGACTTATATGCTTTTTTGGTCATTAGCAAATTTGGTTAAAAAGGCTTTCAGTTTTTGCTTCAAAATCACTTCCCTCCACGCTACAGAAATGCCTTTGATGGTGATATTTAATTTGATAAGCACTGACTAATACGGTCAAGATAAGTAGCAACTTCCACGCTATCCCAAAACCAAAGTAATATAGAGTTTCAATGGTCAAGTGAAGGAAAATTTAAAATAACTTGCCTTGTAAATGGAACTCGGCACCAATTTCTTCTTTGCTTTTCAGAGTACAACTGTAACTTCCCATCTTACTGCTATCCGAGATCGTCAATCTTCAAAAAAAAGTTTCACCAGTTTGCTTTTTTGCTTTTATTTTCTTTTGTCCTAAAGCTATCAGTGGCTAACTACCATTCTAAAGAAATTAGCAGAGATTAGCAGTAGAGCAGACTACACACATTACTGCAACTAGATTTCAGGTTTAGCACAATGTAGAAACTACATGACATTTTTAAGAAAACATAAGAGCACAAGCACACCAGGAATATCTTTAAGCAGTATGATCTACAGGTTATTGAATTACACCATGTGAACTGCAGTAGATGTTATGTAGGGCTTCAGAAGAGATCGTTTAAATGTTTTGTTCTTTATAAAACCAGCCAGTCAACTGCTAGCATAGCTTCAACACAGAACAGTTTTGAACAGCTGTCATCTAATGAAGTCCAACATCTTCTCTGCTGGCAAACATTATACATGTCACAGGCACTTTGAAAAAGATTGCAAGAGTGAAATAGAAAAAGAGTGACAGTACATTTTTATCATATTTCCTTTCATATAAATTTTACATAAGTATTACTGATGTTAAGCAACCAAAGCTGGAGACTACCAGGTTAAAATTAGGACTTAAATAACCTGTAAATGGGCAACAGAAAATTCTATCAATTGAAGAAATTTTTTTACAATGTTTGAGTCCCTGTAGGGGTTTGGAAGTGTAAACAAAACCTTTAAGAAATCCAAAACATCTTCACTGCAAAGCTAATTTCTTCTCCATCCTCTGCTAACTATGGATGAATAAAAAAAAAAAATGGCCATTGGTGCTCTCCAGAATTCTGCAAAGCAGAACCAAGGGGGAAAAGAGATCGTGGAAAATCGGAGTAGAAGAAATTGATGTATTTTAGCAGTCTCAGACAGAGATTACTACTTCACTTACTGAACAGAATTACTGGACCTCAAAGAACTGTACCCTTATTCTATATATTTATCTTGAAGAAATCTTGTTTTTCCAGCTCTTCATCCGAGATCAAGGTTACTGCAACCTCTTCCCTTTCCTGCAGCTTTAATAAGTTGGTTTATAGGCATATATTAATCAGCACATGGGGCTCTTTTCTAATATATACATGACTAATAGTGGACAGCACATATGCCTGCAAGAACCTGCAAGTCAAACTATAAAGAATGTTACTTACTGGATGCTCCAGCTGTTTTCAGTTTTATTGATGTGTCTGATTGTTTCATTTCCCTTCTTCCAAGTCACTGGAAGACTTCGCAAATGAGAATATTTACTGTCCAATCTGCATGAAAGTTCAATTGTAGTTGCACTGTCCAAAGTAATATTTTTTTCCACAGGAGTTCCAGAAACTCCTAAAAGAAGTTTAAAAAACTGTTTATAAAATCATATTACTTCATTCTGGGGGAAGAAGAGATTCAAAGATTGTGTTTTACATATGGTGGGTTACAGGTGGATAGTGTTCAATTGTTATACTTTCCAGGGTAAAACCCATGCAAAATCCAACAATGTGTTGACAGAACTGAATTATGATATACATCCATTACAATCACTCCATTCTGTTGGTAAACTTCCTAGAGGGTTCTAACAGACATACAGATACTCATTTCACTGAACGCAAGGTAAACTTCTGCTTCTACATGATTTAACCCAACCCAAAATACATTAAGTACTTAGCTCTCATCAAGGGGAACAATGTCTGCTCTCAGCCTATTCTTTCTTATTGACTTCATATTTGTTATGCAAAAAGTAGGACTTATAGGATTTAAAATATTAAAATATAAAATTTACATTAATAATTGCAAAATAGTTATAGATATTTAAAATCTATAAGCATCGAGATTTTAGCTAGTCACATATTTCTACTGTGAAATTATAAGTAATGTTCTGTCACTAGTGAAGTTGCTGATAAAATCAAAAACACTACCATTATTGGATCTGGCCATTTGTGCTCCAGCTGCTCAAGTTGAAACCAAATTATCCTCAAACCCATTTACATCTGCCTGTGCTTTCCTAGTGTAAGGCTTTTTATACCATGAAAACATGTCAATATAGTAGACAAAAATGCCACTTTTTTGCTTTTGTACTCCATGAGCATAAAATAAGCATATCCAAAAAGTAGGCTTCAATAACAGATATCTGCCCAAATTCATACAAACAGCCTTTTATAAAAAACACTTCTGGCGTTGTATCTCTCAGCGCAGACATTATATTTCAAACTTGGTCTTTTCTTTCACACCCTCTAGACAAAACTGTAGTTAGCCCGTCTGAATACTTCAAGAAAATTTATTCCAGGCCTCCCCTGAATTCGAGGCTTACCCTGTAGCACTTGATGGTCAAAGAAGTGCAGCTGTATTTCACAACTCCAATTCAAGAGAGAAGGAAGTTTAAAAGTACAGGTCACTGACCGTAGTCAATTAGTAATGCAATTCATAACTAAGAAGCAGTGAAGTCTGGTTGAAGAGGAAGCACAAAATATTCCACAGAATATTTGAACTTTACTGGGTCCGGCATAGACATTTATAGCCTGCAGAACACCACACCCAGAACATCAAGTACCAGCCGAAATAATACAGATCTGTTGAACTAGAGCTAAATTTACAGGTGAAACACCTCAGTCTCTCATACGAGAGCATAGTTACTGCAACTCATTCACTACAGCCGTTATACTCAATAAATTAGCCAAACAAAACTCAACTTATTGAGGTTGTTTATGAGCAAAGTAGTTTCCCAAATGGAATTGGTTTCACAGCAGCAAGTTTTACAGTCAGATTAATTATACTGGTTAAAAATAGAATCCATATCTTTTGAGATTTTAAAAATAAATCCACACTTTAATTAAATGGAACATGGAAGACTCTTCATCATTGAAGTTCAACCACTTGCATAACTGATATCTGGGGCATCTCTGTTCCAAGAGTACATGCACCAGACCAATAAACAGACACTACCTTAAATTTTCAGCTAGAAAAAAGTTCAGCATAAATGTTGAGCAATTATATCCTTACCATATCATACTAGTACTTTGTAAAGAGTTCTAACTGATCTCCTCCAACTGAGGAGATTTCAAATATATAATTTTTCCAGTTGTCTAAAAAATTAGTTACAAATGCATATTTGCCTGTTGGTAACTTCACATCTACTTTAGGAAGAGGCTTATTTTGCCTTTCCTACATGCTTTAACCCCTGTAAAGCTGCAAAGCTAACTAATACCTGCTGGTTAACAAGTACCATAGCTTACATGGTCTCTGCAAGCCAATTCACTAGTGCAAAGAAATTGTTGCCGGAATTGATTTGGGGGAAGATATAGCTATGAATTTTTGCTAGTAGTTTTAATAAAGTAAAAATCTCATTCTCCGTTGCAAAATAGTTTTTAGACCACAAAACTGAATAGTGCAAACATTCTTTTCCTTTATTGAGCTCATCAGCTGCTCACAGTGAGCATTTTAACTTTACCAAGAAGCTGCCATCCTACATACTTCTACAAATATTACAAAAGATTGTGTGTAACTAAAGACATTCAACAGAATATCACCGAAGAGAAAATAATACACTTACCAGGTAGGAGTACCTCATACGCCACAACAGTAACATTAGACACGCTATATTTGGTTGCCTGCTTGAACTCTTGTGTGGCAAGATCTGGACCTAACGAGGTTGTGGGGAAAGCAAAGTGATGTTACAATCCTATAAAAGTAATCAAACAATGGCGTGTCAATATAGTATTGCAGTAGTTTCTTACAGTAACCTTGGGGGGGGGGGGGGGGGGGAAGGGGAAGGACTTTACCACTTGCTGACTACTTTAGAGATCCCTTCGTATACCACGTGTTAACAGCTAGAATCTTAAAGTAACAGTGCTGTGTGGCCACTGTTATAGCAATTATGCCATTTTACAAGATGGCTTCTAGCTTTAATATAATGTTGTAATTGTTAATGTCAATACTCTAATGAGATCATAAATACATACTTCACAGCCTGCTTCAAAGAGTCATCTACATGTTTGACTTCTCCTAAAACTTGCAGATGGTTCCTAGAACTATATAGGACTGTCAATGTTTAAGAAGAGCTTGGAAAAGTAATAAGCTTTAGAAAATAAAAAGAAACAGGACAGAACACTGACATTCCCAAAACTACTACAATTTAACAACACAGCCAAAAATGTCAGAGGTAGACTATCTAATCTAGATGCAGAGGCAACAACCCATGCTTCACTGGAGCATGATCAGAGTCCTTCACTGCTCAACCAAACTCATGTTATACTGCAGGGAATGTTATACTGCAGGGAATTTCCTTCCACACAAAGGATATCAATATTATCATCATGTGCCTAACTAAAATATAGTCTTTTCCTTCTGTGAAGGAAAGCTACATTTAAAAGGTTTAATGTGGCCAGCAAAATCCCTTTTCTATAGAGCCATGAACAGCACACTACCAGAGACTACCTTTACAAAGCTCTATAAAGCTTGGCAGGGCTATCAGGCAGGCAACTGTAAGCATAAAAGACTGTGTTCCCACCACTATACTTGTTTTTTTTCATGTTCTGTGTGTTTCAAGAACAGAGCTAGAAAGTTTTAACAGATGTAGCTCAGCTAAGAAAGCATCACCCTTCCACATCCACACATTGATTAGTATTGTACTGTCTGCAAACAAGTTCCTAGTAAACTGAAGCACACGATGGAAGAAGACATGAGAAATTAAAGGTCAAATCAAATACCATTACAGCAATTCTTTTTCTTTCCAGTTTCTACAGTTACTTTCTATACAACTTTAAACATCAAACAGTTTGTCTTGCTGATTATCAGTTAATATAAATCCTCCACAATCACTTGAACTATCAAGGTAGAAGCTTGAGGTAATCCAATTGTAACAATTTAAGTAGAAGACACGTATTGCTTTTACCTGCTGCAGATATACTATGTTTAAGTGTCAAATCATCTGAAGGGCTCCCCTGAGTTTTCCAGTTGACAGTTTGTGTAGTTGTCATGGGCTCTGAAAGGTGAAAAAACAAACCTACTAAAAGAAAAATCAATTTTCTTTCAATTTGGTAATAAACTAAGGAAACAGATGTTCCCCCACCCCATCATAAATAAAGTACACTCAGTGTTTTAAATAATATTTTACATGCTAGCGAAGTAATATCATTGTCAGCTATTTCAAAATGAATTTGAGGAATATACAAATCTGCCTAATAATGCAGAATTATAGGAAAAAAACCCTAGGTTTTTCTAGAAGGAAAGGGGCTCCACTATCTCTCCCAAAATAAAATACTGAACTTTACCTTAAAGTTCTTAAACACGTGTCTCAGCTGCAGTTGAGAGAATCTGGCTCTGCTGAGGAAGGTCCCTGCTAGTGGTTTGCATTTAAAAGCCTCGAAGTAAATGTAAGCAGAGGCACCATAAGCCTTCCAAATTGCCGTCCCGTTCCATAAAGCAGTGTTCTTCATCAACATGTCAGCTCATAACACAAGGAATGCTATACCACAGGCAATATCAGCCTTTTGCCTGTATTGTTCCATCTGCACCTTCATATTTAAACTGGTTAAAGCATAAGGGAAGGTAATAACAAACCTGTATATTAAGGTAGATGATGCGGAAGAACAGATCTTCAGGCTAGTTCATTTGGCAGTTGTTAAGAGAGAGCGTATTTTTATCAGTCTCAACTAGTAGTCTAAAACGGCTTTTTTGAACAAAGAACCTATGAAGCTGTCCCCTACCACTAGACAGCCTGATGGAGAAACACACTAGTCCAAGTGCTTACCCCCCAAATAACACAGAAAGGCTGAGAAAATTCTGGCGAATCTTCCTCTGTGTGCACAAACACTCTGACAGCATGCCAAGGTTGTCATGAATCTTATGTGTTTGTCAGTCTAGCACACGCATCACCTACTTTGGTACTGAAATCCCTCATGATGACACATTCAGAAAGCACCAGTGCAATTTCATAAGGTGGTTGTTATCCGTGCACAAAAAATGAGACTACTTTTAAAATGTCTTGCAAGCAAACAGGATCCTCATACTGACTTTTCTCCTCATTTGACAAATTAAATTAAAATAGTCATGTGATGTCATTATAGAAAATGCTTTATGCAGTTTAGCTCAAACATATGTGTGTTTATGAATGGAAAGAGTTATTCAATTTATTAGCTATTGCACTCCCTCTAGTTCTCATACACATGCTAAAAAGATCTGAAGAACAACACCAGGTAAACAGCATTGTCATCTCCAATGGCAAAACTATAGATGGAATAACTTGTCAGAACTTGCCAGACTTCTTTATAAATTTAAAACTTAGCATATGTTCATTTTGCAATAATCAACACGAGCTTTGGTACACTGCTGAATTCCTGCTGCTCAGATATTTCTGAAGACAGAAGAGCTGGAATCAACAATCAGTTTCTTCTTCTGCCTGGAACTTATTCTCTGCTCCATATGAAAGTCACAATTAAGGTCCAGAATATGGAGAATAAATAGTGAGGGCAACAAAAGTCTTTGACACATGCATAATTTAAAAATACACAGATGAAGGTAGGAGGCCATTACCGCACCTCTCACTAATACAAGAACATAAGGAGGAGTCATCACAAGAAAAAATTATCAGGTATAAGTATTAGAACAGAACCTCCCACAATGGTTCTAGTTTGGGAAGTGTCTCATCTCCAGGGTCATTGCCTGCTTTTATGTCATATACACATAAGGGTAACAGATCACACGGTGGTTGGATAGCTTTTTCCACAGCGCTTGAGATGCTCACTATGCTTCAACTCTTGCGGTGGCTTTAAAAGGTCTTGATGATATATTTACTTCTCTTACTTCTGAAGAGTCACAATCTTATTTCAAGACTTTAGTATGAAAATGCAAACTCTACATTGTAACTTAGGATTACTAGGAAAAAGTATTATGGCTTGAGGTGTACTGAAATAAAACCTCTACCAGGAGATGATTCATGAAGTCCAGCTTGCATCTTAGTCAAAGAGCTTGCCTGAGACTGACTGGCATTTTGTTGTCATGGCTAGATATAAAAAAAAAAATTATTTAAAGAAACTTTCTTCTCTCTCAGATGAGCTGATATAAAAGTAGGTAGTTCATTAAAAGAATTCATACAGAACCTCCTCACCTCGGCGTACTACTTCCATTCTTCCTCCAAGTTCTGAGCATATACAGCCAAAACATGGAAGAAACTCTTCATGAGTTCTTTAGCATACTTTAGGCAGGAAAAAAAATTAAAGAACAGTGGCAGCATTTATTTGACCTTTAATGTCTTTATATAGATCTTTTCCTGCTTTTCCTGTAGTTAGCCCATAGCATGGGCAAAGCTATGCTTCAGAACATTGCAGCAGACCAATAAATTTCAAAACCTGTACTCAGACCTTGTCTTGTTTTTTTAGCTTAGACCAGCTTATGACACTGACACTAGTTGATTATTGCTAAACATAGATTAGGAGATTCACTAACAGAATAAGGATCACACTGCAACCTTACATGTCTCCTCTGTTTTCCAACACAAGTAACAACCTCCTTTCCATCTGTTACCACCTTGCTAAGCAAAACAAAAGTCATTGTGCCAAACAGAGACTTCCAAGTAATACTAATCACTATTTCCATTTTCTTTAATACCACTGCAAATCTGATTCTGCTCCTGTAGTACAGTCTTTGCAAGGGCCAGGCAAGACTCAAGAGTTTTGCTTTATGTTCTCGAACAAAGAAAGGACAGCAAGGAAGTACCAGAAAACTTGCTTAGTTTGAGATTGTTGCTGTGTCGCTCTTCCATTAAGGATTCAAGGTCCTGAGATGTTTGCTCCTTACTTTCTGTTCCCCCATTTGGGTGGCAGAACTAATTAGCCTAAAATAAACACTGTATCTTCACATGCTTAGGTATTCCACAACATTCTACTTCCACAGTAGCAAGACTCACTCTTCCTCAAACTCAGATCAATCTCATATTAGCAGTTTTTAAGTGATTTGGCCAGTAGTTACACAGGGGGTAAAGGCCCTTGCTTTGCAGTCACAATTAAAAGTCTGGGAGGCATAATAAGTTCTGCAGCAAGCATAGATGAAAACTGTAAAACTATGGTATCAGGTTTGAGTAGCAAGGCTTTGGTAGCAGAGGGGCTAGAGGGGGGGGTTCTGTGAGGAGCTGCTAGAAGCCTCCTGTATGTCTGACAGAGCCAATGCCATCTGACTCCAAGATGAACCCAGTGCTGGCTAAGGCCAAGCCCACCACTGGCAATGGTAGTGCCTTTGGGATAAGATTTAAGAAAGGAAAAAAGCAACCGTACAATTGCAGTCAAAGAGAGAGGTGAGAACATGCAAGAGAAATAACTCTGCAGACCGCAAGGCTGGTGAAGGAGGAGAAGCTCCAAGCACCAGAACAGAGATTCTACTGCAGCCTGTTGTAAAGACCATAATGAGGCCAGCTGTACCCCTGCAGGCCATGGAGTTAAGAGCAGAGCAGTCATCCACCTCCTTGGAGCACCCCACACCACATAAGGTGGACGCGCCTGAAAGAGGCTCTGATCTTATGAGAACCCTATGCTGGAGCAAGCTCCTAGCAGGACCTGTGGACCCATGGAGAGAGGAGCCCATGCTGAAGCATGTTTGCTGCCACGCCTTGTATCCTCATGGAGACCCAGACTGAAGTAGTCTGTTCCTGGAAGACTGCATCCCATGGCAGGGACCCTATGCTGGAGCAGCAGCAAGGAGCTTCAGAAAATGCATGATGAACTGACTGCAACCCCATTCCCCAACCACCAGCACTACTGGGGGGCAGAGATGATGAACAAAACTTGGAAGTTAAGTTAATCCTGGAAAGAAGGCAGGAAAAGAAAGCTGGGGGTAAAGCATTCTAAGATTTAGGTTTTATTTCTCATTACTTTACTCAGATGTGATTGATAATAAATTAATCTAATTTCCCCAAGTCAACTCCGGTTTCCTGTTGACAGTAGTTGATGAGTGTTCTCTGTCCTTATCTCAATCCACAAGACCTGTTATACTTTCTCTGGGGAAATGACAGAGCAGCTCTGGTGGACACATGGCATCCAGCCAGGGACAACCCACGAAAGCTTATTTTCAGCAGAATACTGTAAAGTCAGCCCCCCACCCATTCCTCTGCCACAGGCAACTGAGAAATGCCTCTGCCACTGCCAAACTCTGCCACTGGCAACCGACAAGAAAACCCCTGCCACTGGCAACCGACAGACTCGCATGCCTCTGGGAACGTCTGCCACTGGGAACGTCTGCCACTGGGAACCGAGGGCATCCTCAGCCACTGGCAACCAAGGGCATCCTCAGCCACTGGCAACCAAGGGCATCCTCAGCCACTGGCAACCTCTGTTGTAGGGTTAAAGCCTGGGAAGTAACATAGAGAATAATACAGAGGCCTTGACAGGGATTGATAATGAGCTGAGTACTGGATAACCTTGAAGTAGTGGAAAGTCTGGAGCAGTTTATCAGCAGAAATTAGGTAAAGAAAAACAGAACTTATGCTGCCAATTAAGAAACAGTTCCCAGTCTTGTGCACAAATGCTTTAACTCAATCATTGATGTTAAATTGGTGCGTGGATAATGACTTTGCAAAAAGATTGTTATAAAAGAACAATTTGTGATACAAATAAATAATTGCAATTCGGACTTCATTTTGAACCTGCATCAGAGTACATGCCTTTATCTGCTGCACTTGCAACCAAAGCCACTGGCAACTGACAAGGTGACTGCTGCCACTGGCAGCCAACAAGACAACCAGAAGGCAATTGCTTCCACTGGCAACTGAAAAGGGAACTGCTGCCACTGTGGTGTACCTAGACTTTGTAAAGCCTTTGACACTGTTTCTCACAGTATTCTGATTGAGAAGCTGGCTGCCATTGGCCTAGACAGGCACACCCTCTGATGGGTGAAAAACTGGCTGGATGGCCGGGCCCAAAGAATGGTGGTAAATGGAGTTTAAATCCAGTTGGAGGCCAGTTACAAGTGGTGTTCCCCAGGGCTCAGTGCTGGGTCCAGTCCTGTTCAATATCTTTATCAATGTTCTGGTTAAAGGCATTGAGTGCACCCTTAGGAAGTTTGCAGATGACACCAAACTGGGTGGCAGTGTTGATCTGCTTGAAGGAAGGGAGGCTCTGCAAAGCGATCTGGATAGGCTGGATCAATGGGCTGAGACCAATGGGATAAGGTTTAACAAGACCAAATGCTGAGTCCTGCACTTGGGGCACAACAACCCCATGCAGTGCTACAGGCTTGGGGAAGACTGGCTGGAGAGCTGCCTGGCAGAGAAAGACCTGGGGGTGCTGGTTGACAACTGGCTGAATATGAGCCAGCAGTGTGCCAGGGTGGCCAAGAAGACCAATGGCATCTTGAGAACAATTCCTACGAGGAATGGCTGACGGAACTGGGGTTGTTTAGCTTAGAGAAGAGGAGGCTGATGGGAGGCCTCATCCCTGTCCACGGCTGCCTGAAAGGGGGCTGTGCCAGAGTAAGTGTTGATCTCTCAAGTTATAGCTGATAGAACAAGGGAAATGGACATAAGTTGCGACAGGAGATGTTCAGACTGGATACTAGGAAGAATTTCTTTATTGAATGGGTGGTCAGGCTCTGGAACGGCTGCCCAGGGAAGTGGCTGGGTCACTATCCCTGGAGATGTTTAAAAAATGAATATATGAGTTTTTGAGGGATATCATTTAGCAAGTAATGGGTGCTGTTGGATTTGATGTTCTCAAAGATCTTTTCCAATTGGAATATTCTATGATTTTATAACAGGCAACCAACAAGGCAACTGTTGCCACTGGCAACCGACAAAGCAACCGACAAGGCAGCCAACTCCACTGGCAACCGACAAGGCAGCTGACAAGGCAGCCGATTCCATTGGCAACCGATAAAGCAACCACTGCCACTTGCTACCGACACGGCTATCGACAAGGCAGCCGATGTCACTGGCAACCGAAAAGGGAACAGACAAGGCAACTGCTGCCATTGGCAACTAACAAGGGAACCTATGCCACTTGCAGCTGATAAGAAAACTGCTGCAACCAGCAAACAATATGGCAAATGTTGCCAGCCATGACTGACAAGTCAACCAACAAGGTAGCTGACGCCAATGGCAATGGATAAGGCAGCTGACAACAATGATAACCGACTGCAGCTGACAAGGTAGCTGTCACCAATGGCAACCGACACCATGGTAACTGACAAGGCAACCGCTGCCACCGGCAACTAACACCACTGGCAATGGCCAAGGCAACCATCCACTGGAAACCAAGATGGCAATCGCTGCCACTGTCAACCATCCAGGCAACCACTGCCTCAGGCAACTGAAAAGTGAACTGTTGCCATTGACAATGAACAAGGAAACCGATGCCACTGGCAACCGACAAGGCAGCTGCGGTCACTGGCAACTGACAAGGTAACCAACAAGGCAACCGCTGCCACAGGCAACCAACAAGACAACCTCTGCAACTGGCAACTGACAAGGAAACCTACGTCACTGTCAACTGACAAAGCAACAGCTGCCACTGGCAAACGACAATGCAACCGCGACCACTCGGAAACAACAACGCAGCCGACGCCACTGGTGAACACTGCCACCAGCAGCTGACGCCACCGGCAACCAACAACGCAGCCGACGCCACTGGTGAACACTGCCACCAGCAGCTGACGCCACCGGTAACCAACAACGCAGCCGACGCCACTGGTGAACACTGCCACCAGCAGCTGACGCCACCGGTAACCAACAACGCAGCCGACGCCACTGGTGAACACTGCCACCAGCAGCCGACGCCACCGGCAACAAAAAAGTCCACCAATGCCACTGGCAGCCAACAAGGCAACTGATAATGCAACTGCTGCCACTAGCAACCGACAAGGTCGCTGACAAAGTAATCCCTGCCACTGGCAAACGGCAAAGGAACCTACACCAGGGTAAACGGACAAAGCAAATGCTGCCATTGGCAATGACACGGCAAACAAAAAGGCAACCGACAAGTCAGCTGAAGCCACTGGAAACTGCTGCCAATGGCAAATGACGCCACTAGCAGCCAACACCACTGGCAGCCGGCAAGGCAGCCGGCAATGTAGCAGACGCCATAGGCAACCCACAAGGCAGCCGACAAGGCAACCGCTGCAACTGTCAGCTGACAGGGCAAGCACTGCCACTAGCAACCGATAAGGCAGCTGATACTATTGGCAATGAAAAAGGTAGCCAATGCCACTAGCAGATGACACAGCAACCGACAATGCAACTGCTGCTACTGGCAAATGACAAGGTAGCCGACAAAGTAATCCCTGCCACAGGCAACCAGCAAAGGAACCTACGCCACTGTCAACCAACAAGGCAACCGCTGCCACTGGCACGCCACAAGGCAACCGCTGCCACTGGCACCAAATGACATGGCAAAAGATAATGCAACCGACAAGGCAGGCGACACCACGGGAAACCGAAAAGTCAGCCGATGCCACTGGCAACTACAACCAAGGCCAATGGTAGCTGAAAAGACAACCACTGCCAATGGCACCCGATGCCAATGGCAGCCGATGCCTCTTGCAAACAGCAAGGAAACCGTCAAGGCAACCGTTGCCACTGGCAACGAGGAAGACAACTGCTGCCACTGGCAACCAACAAAGCAAATTAAAAGTCAACCGACAAAGCAGCTGAAGCCACTGGCAACCAAGAAAGGCAGCCAACGACACTGGAAACTGCTGCCACGGGCAATTGATGCTACAGGCAACGGACACCTCTGCCAGCCTATGAAGCAATGTCTGCCACTAGCAGCTGACACCACTGGCAGCCGGCAAGGCAACGGTCAAGATAGCAGGCACCATTGGCAACCCACAAGGCAGCCCACAAGGCAACCGCTGCCACTTGCAGCTGATAAGACAACTGCTGCCACAGGAAGCAGACACAACATGCAACTGCTGCCACTGGCAGCCAATGCAGCTGTAAACTGACAAGGCATCTGATGACACTGGCAACCGACAGGCTTCCGTTGATACTGGCAACCGACAAGGCAACTGACAAGGCAGCCAATGCCACTGGCAACCGCTGCCACTGGCAACCAACAGGGCAGCCGACACCACTGGCAATGAGAAACGCATCCAGAAGAAGGAAAATGATGCCACCTGCAACCACTGCCACTGGCAGCCGATGAGGCAATTGCTGTCACTGGCAACAGATGAGGCAAACAAAAATTTAACTGACAAGGCAGCCAAAGCCACTGGCAACCAAAAAGGCAGCTGACGACACTGGAAACCGCTGCTATATGCAACCGATGCTACAGGAAATGGACACCTCTGTCAGCCTTCAAAGCAACCACTGCCACTGGCAGCTGATGCCACTGGCAGCTGACAAGGCAACTGATGCCACTGGCAAACACTACCACCAGCAAACGACAAGGTATCTGATGCCACTGGAAATCGACAATGCTGCCGATGCCACTGGCAACCGAAAAGGCAACCGCTGCCACTGGCAACTGACAGGGTAGCTGACGCTACTGGAAACGAAAAAGGCAGCCAACGCCACTAGCCGCCAACAAGGCAACCAACAATGCAACTGCTGTCACTGGCAACCAACAGGGTAGCCGACAAAGTAATCCCTGCCACTGCCCACCGGCAAAGGAACCTACACCACTGTCAGCCAACAAGGCAACGGCTGCCACTAGCAAGTAACAAGGCAAAAGCTGCCACATGCAACCGACAAGCAAACTAAAAGGAAACCGACAAGTCAGCCGAAGCCACTGGCAACCGCTGTCACTGGGAACCGATGCTACCAGCAATGGACACCTCTGCAGGCCCTCAAAGCAACCGCTGCCACTGGCAGCCAGTCCCACTGGCAACCGACAAGGCAGCCGACGCCACTGGCAACTGCTGTCACTGGCAAATGATGCCACTGGCAGCCGACACCACTGGCTGCCGGCAAGGTAGCAGACGCCACCGGCAACCCACAAGGCAGCCAACAAGGCAACCACTGCCACTGGCAGCCAACAACACAACCGCTGCCACTGGAAGCAGACACCACATGCAACCACTGCCACTGGTAGGCGATGCAGCTGTAAACCAACAAGGCATCTGATGACACTGGCAACCAACAAGGCTTCTGTTGCTACTGGCAACCGACAAGGCAAACGACACAGATAATGGAGAAGGCAACTGCTGCCAGGGGTAATGGAGAAGGCAGCTGATGACACTGGAAACCAACAAGGCAGCCCACAAGGCAACCGCTGCCACTGGTAGCTGACAAGACAACCATTGCCACTTGCAACCAATAAGGCAACCGCTGCCACTGGCAGGTGACAAGGCAGCCGATGCAACTTGCAACCAATGGCACTGGCATTTGAGTCCACTGGTAACAGACTTCCACTAGGAGCCGACAAGGCAACCACTGCCACTTGCAGCCGAAACCACTGGCAGCCGAAACCACTGGCAGCCGAAACCACTGGCAGCCGAAACCACTGGCAGCCGCCAAGGAAGCCGATGCCTTTGGCAACCGACACCACTGACAACAGACAAGGATACCAACAAGACGACAGCTGCCACTGGCTACCGACAAGGAAGATCACAGACACCATTGGAAACCAACAAAGCTGCCACTGGCTACCGACAAGGAAGATCACAGACACCATTGGAAACCAACAAAGCAACCACTGCCCTGCCAACTGCCACTAAAGCTGAGAAGGCAACCACTGCCACTAAAGCTGAGAAGGCAACCACTGCCACTAAAGCTGAGAAGGCAACCACTGCCACTAAAGCTGAGAAGGCAACCACTGCCACTAAAGCTGAGAAGGCAACCACTGCCACTAAAGCTGAGAAGGCAACCACTGCCACTAAAGCTGAGAAGGCAACCACTGCCACTAAAGCTGAGAAGGCAACCACTGCCACTAAAGCTGAGAAGGCAACCACTGCCACTAAAGCTGAGAAGGCAACCACTGCCACTAAAGCTGAGAAGGCAACCACTGCCACTAAAGCTGAGAAGGCAACCACTGCCACTAAAGCTGAGAAGGCAACCACTGCCAATAAAGCTGAGAAGGCAACCACTGCCACTGGCAACCCACAGGCCAAATGATGCCACTCTCAATTGAAAAGGCAATCGCTGCCCCTGGCAATGAAAAACAAAGCCGACGCCACTGGCAACTGACAAGGCAACCAACAAGGCAGATGACGTCACACGCAACTGACAAGGGAACCCAAGCCACAGGCAATGGATAGGGCAGCCAATGCAACCACCAACCAACAAGGCAGCCAACGCCACAGGCAGCCGACACCACTGGCAGCCTTCAAAGCGACTGCTGCCACTGGCACCCAACGCCACAGGCAGCCGACACCACTGGCAGCCTTCAAAGCGACTGCTGCCACTGGCAGCCGAAGCCACTGGCCGCCGATGCCACTGGCCGCCTTCAAAGCGACTGCTGCCACTGGCCGCCGACGCCACTGGCAGCCTTCAAAGCGACTGCTGCCACTGGCAGCCGACACCACTGGCAGCCTTCAAAGCGACTGCTGCCACTGGCACCCGACGCCACTGGCAGCCGACGCCACTGGCAGCCTTCAAAACGACTGCTGCCACTGGCAGCCGACGCCACTGGCAGCCGACGCCACTGGCAGCCGACGCCACTGGCAGCCGACGCCACTGGCAGCCTTCAAGGCGACTGCTGCCACTGGCAGCCGACGCCACTGGCCGCCGACGCCACTGGCCGCCGACGCCACTGGCCGCCTTCAAAGCGACTGCTGCCACTGGCCGCCGACGCCACTGGCCGCCGACGCCACTGGCCGCCTTCAAAGCGACTGCTGCCACTGGCCGCCGACGCCACTGGCAGCCTTCAAAGCGACTGCTGCCACTGGCAGCCGACGCCACTGGCAGCCGACGCCACTGGCAGCCGACGCCACTGGCCGCCGACGCCACTGGCAGCCTTCAAAGCGACTGCTGCCACTGGCCGCCGACGCCACTGGCAGCCTTCAAAGCGACTGCTGCCACTGGCAGCCGACACCACTGGCAGCCGACACCACTGGCAGCCGACACCACTGGCAGCCTTCAAAGCGACTGCTGCCACTGGCAGCCGACACCACTGGCAGCCTTCAAAGCGACTGCTGCCACTGGCAGCCGACACCACTGGCAGCCGACGCCACTGGCAGCCGACGCCACTGGCAGCCGACGCCACTGGCAGCCTTCAAAGCGACTGCTGCCACTGGCAGCCGACGCCACTGGCAGCCGACGCCACTGGCAGCCGACGCCACTGGCAGCCGACGCCACTGGCAGCCTTCAAAGCGACTGCTGCCACTGGCAGCCGACGCCACTGGCAGCCGACGCCACTGGCAGCCGACGCCACTGGCAGCCTTCAAAGCGACTGCTGCCACTGGCAACCGACGCCACTGGCAGCCGACGCCATTGGCAGCCGACGCCACTGGCAGCCTTCAAAGCGACTGCTGCCACTGGCAGCCGACGCCACTGGCAGCCGACGCCACTGGCAGCCGACGCCACTGGCAGCCGACGCCACTGGCAGCCTTCAAAGCGACTGCTGCCACTGGCAGCCGACGCCACTGGCAGCCGACGCCACTGGCAGCCGACGCCACTGGCAGCCTTCAAAGCGACTGCTGCCACTGGCAGCCGACGCCACTGGCAGCCGACGCCACTGGCAGCCGACGCCACTGGCAGCCTTCAAAGCGACTGCTGCCACTGGCAGCCGACGCCACTGGCCGCCGACGCCACTGGCAGCCTTCAAAGCGACTGCTGCCACTGGCAGCCGACACCACTGGCAGCCGACACCACTGGCAGCCTTCAAAGCGACTGCTGCCACTGGCAGCCGACACCACTGGCAGCCGACACCACTGGCAGCTGACACCACTGGCAGCCTTCAAAGCGACTGCTGCCACTGGCAACCGACGCCACTGGCAGCCGACGCCACTGGCAGCCTTCAAAGCGACTGCTGCCACTGGCAGCCGACGCCACTGGCAGCCGACGCCACTGGCAGCCGACGCCACTGGCAGCCGACGCCACTGGCAGCCGACGCCACTGGCAGCCGACGCCACTGGCAGCCGACGCCACTGGCAGCCGACGCCACTGGCAGCCTTCAAAGCGACTGCTGCCACTGGCAGCCGACGCCACTGGCAGCCGACGCCACTGGCAGCCGACGCCACTGGCAGCCGACGCCACTGGCAGCCTTCAAAGCGACTGCTGCCACTGGCAGCCAATGCCACTGGCAGCCGACACCATTGGCAGCCGACACCACTGGCAGCCGACACCACTGGCAGCCTTCAAAGCGACTGCTGCCACTGGCAGCCGACGCCACTGGCAGCCGACGCCACTGGCAGCCGACGCCACTGGCAGCCTTCAAAGCGACTGCTGCCACTGGCAGCCGACGCCACTGGCAACCGACGCCACTGGCAACCGACGCCACTGGCAGCCTTCAAAGCGACTGCTGCCACTGGCAGCCGACGCCACTGGCAACCGACGCCACTGGCAACCGACGCCACTGGCAGCCTTCAAAGCGACTGCTGCCACTGGCAGCCGACGCCACTGGCAGCCGACGCCACTGGCAGCCTTCAAAGCGACTGCTGCCACTGGCACCCGACGCCACTGGCAGCCGACGCCACTGGCAGCCGACGCCACTGGCAGCCGACGCCACTGGCAGCCTTCAAAGCGACTGCTGCCACTGGCACCCGACGCCACTGGCAGACGACGCCACTGGCAGACGACGCCACTGGCAGACGACGCCACTGGCAGACGACGCCACTGGCCGACGACGCCACTGGCAGCCTTCAAAGCGACTGCTGCCACTGGCAGCCGACGCCACTGGCAGACGACGCCACTGGCCGACGACGCCACTGGCCGCCTTCAAAGCGACTGCTGCCACTGGCCGCCGACGCCACTGGCCGCCGACGCCACTGGCCGCCGACGCCACTGGCCGCCTTCAAAGCGACTGCTGCCACTGGCCGCCGACGCCACTGGCCGCCGACGCCACTGGCCGCCGACGCCACTGGCTGCCTTCAAAGCGACTGCTGCCACTGGCCGCCGACACCACTGGCCGCCGACACCACTGGCCGCCGACACCACTGGCCGCCGACACCACTGGCCGCCGACACCACTGGCCGCCGACACCACTGGCAGCCTTCAAAGCGACTGCTGCCACTGGCAGCCGACACCACTGGCAGCCGACACCACTGGCAGCCGACACCACTGGCAGCCGACACCACTGGCAGCCGACACCACTGGCAGCCTTCAAAGCAACTGCTGCCACTGGCAGCCTATGCCTCTGAAGCTGACAAGGCAGCCAACACCACTGACAACCGCTGACACTGGCACCTCTGCCGCTTGCAACCGCTGCCAGTGGCAGCAAACACCACTGGCAGCCGACGCAGCACCTACTGCCCCTGGCAGATGACAAGGCAGCCGACAAGGCAACCACTGCCACTGGCAGCCAACAAGGCAACCGACCCCACTGGCAACCGACAAGGCAACCGACCCCACTGGCAACCGACAATGAAGCTGACGCCACTGGCAGCTGACAACTCAACCAAAATGGTATCCCCTGCCACTGGCAACCGAAAAGCAACCGACAAGGAGTCTGATGCTACTGGCAGCTGACGCAGCAACGGACACCCCTACGGACACCCCTGGCAACTGACAAGGGAACCACTGCTACTGGCCACCGACAAGGCAACTGCTGTCACTGGCAACTGACTCCACTGGCAACTGACAAGGTACCAACAAGGCAGCTGACGCCCCTGGCAACCGACAAGGCAGCTGAAAAGGCAACCATTGCCACCTTTGACAAGGCACTGACTAGGCACCAACAAGGCAACCGATGCCACTGGTAGCTGCTGCCACCAGAACTAACACCACTGGCAGCCGCTGTCACCAGCGCCCGACAAGGGAGCCAATAAGGAAACTTCTGCAACTGGCAACCAACAAGGCAACCCCTGCCAGTAGCAATCTCTGCCAGTGGCATCCCCTGCCACTGCTATCTGACAAGGCAACCAATAAGGCAACGTCTGCAACAGGAAACCGACAAGGCAACCCCTGCCAGTGGCAGCCCCTGCCAGTGGCAGCCCCTGCCAGTGGCAATATGACTCCTCTGCCAGGGAGTTTGGATCAAGACAAAAACAAGGTTGTTACTAAGAAATTAATTATTAGTGGTTCTTAACAGGCTCTTAATTTTTCATATATTTTTCATACTGGTCCACTGGTCCCCCAGCAAAATGTTCTCTCTCAGCCCTTCACACAAGCACCAAACTTCAGAAATCTGCTCAGTCTATTTGTCAGCTCATGATGCAGCTGGTGATATGACTGAGTCTTACAGTCCAGTTTACAGAGTTGCTAAGAGCAGGGAGAGCTATTTTGCTTCTGATACTCGTAGCAAGATTGAAGAAAGGTCTATGAACTTTTCTATCTGCGGCATCTTGAGGCATTCTAAGGATGTCATGGTTCAACTGACTGTGTCAGCTTACTAGATGCATCACCTGCACAATAATTAAAATCCCTAAAGAAGACAAATTTAGAAGGTGCCAGTGCCAAGCTGTACAGCAGTAGCTCTGTTTCCTCTCTGCAATGAAGCCAGACAACCTGCAATGTGGTTTACATACTAATAGGGTTCTCATCTTGGCTTTCTTACTTGATTCACATACCAAGTGAAAGCAGTCAAGTACTGTTACTTCTAGTCACCACTGTTTCCGCATCTTAGCCCTTACCTGTCCGTATGTCAAACTACACAGCACAGAGATAACATTACATCGCTCTTTTCCTCTCATGTACACCAGTTGAACAGCATCAAAGATCAAGATGACCCAGCACTGCATGACTAGTGTCATCAAGCCAGCCAGTGATGTAAGAAAGTCAAAATATTGAGTCCTGGCTGCACGTCTTAACCTATAATTAATTTCCATTACATTTAATCAATAGTGTAGTAGCTTACCGAGTTCCTGTTGCCCTGATCTTTATGCAGGAAGGAACAGGTGAAGGCATGAGGTCATTAATTTATTTCTACCTTACCTCTGTTTCCCATTGCAGCCAGTATTTGAGGGATAAAGTGTGGATGTAACATACATATCGCCACCAGAAGAATTTCAGACTTTAAAATCTATTTGCTCTCTTTTTAAGCCAGAAGAGTGGCTGAATAGGAAAAGGTTGAGATATAATTTGGCTTAATTGAATATCCATTAATTTAATGTCAATTTTATACTGTTTGCAAGTGCACAAAAAATCAATAGCATCCAAACCCATCTGCCAGAACCTCCTCCTAGTAACCCTTAGAAAAAAAAAAACACTGCAGACTGAGCTCTCATGCACACGAGGATCCACAGAAGAACTCCCAAATGCCCTGACAGAAGTCCTTCTGGCAAGCAAAAACAGAAAAATCCAACCTGGAAGCCAAGTCTTTAAGAAATTAGGTATATTCTACTCATAACTTCTTGGTAGCTTCAGGGGCAGAGGTTGGAAGATAAGATGTGGTGGGTTTCCTTTTCCTAAAGAAATCTGGCAGCATGTGCTGCAACTAAATTAGACAGGCACAACATTAATGAAACGAAACAGCAAACTGGAGAGTAGTTTCTAATGAAGTCGTAACTCAATACAGGATAAAAGCAATGGGTTAAAATTTTCAAACCGATTAAATGAAGTTACAAGCCTAAGACAGAAGTAACAGATCGATGAGAAATCTCTTCAAACTACTTATCTCAAGATAAAATTTAAGAGACCTCTTGTGGTATCTGCCTGACCAGCTGCAGAAGGCTACACAACCCACCATTCTGCAACTCATCCAGTGCACCTATTGCTCCCTTTGGTTGCTTTTACTGCAAGCATTTATTTTGCCTGAAGAAACCCACTGAATCCCCATACCTCCAGAACACATCCTGATTCTGGATTTCTCCATAAGCCAGTTTTATTTCTCCTCCCTTCAATGGAACACGAGCTTCTTTTTGCTGCATCTGTGCAGACAGTCCCTATGCTTAACTAGGATTATGCACATTTAGTTAATAACCAATGGAAGAGTAAAATACTCTTCCTCACACATTAACCATCATGGAGATCACAGTATGAAGGCCACCTACCGTAGCACAAACATAAAAGCATTTAATAGAAGTCAAAAAAATAATAGCTTCACTTCATTGAGATAAAGAGTACCAAAGCAGGTTGCTGATTTCTAATGTCTGCTCAAAAGCAGCCATGTTATCTATCACTTTAGGAATATTGTAGATTTGTGGAGGTTTTGGAAACACAGATTGGGTTTTGTTGGCATTTTTAGGTTTTTTTCCAGAAGAGGATATAATTTCACTTATGGGTTTTTCTAAACTTAGAATTACTTCAATCACCATTAGGTACAATTTTCAGAAGTAACAGCCATCAAAAATAAATACCATGTGGCTAACTTGCCATGATATGACTCACACATTCCTACAAATATCAGGCCATTTGCAGTCAAAAACTTTTTGATCAGTGAAATAGACTGTTAGACAGGACATCAAGTCTTGTGTTTTTACATAAATACATATACTTATTTTAAAACGGCTTTAAGAACTACAAAGATTTTCCTCTGTGTGAATATATAAATATACGTATTTTAAACAAAGCTGGAGAACTGCAAAACACATTTTCTGTCCTTTCAAATTAAGTGAAACTACTACATATTTTACAGAAGTTATCATCACACCAGGAGCAGTAAGGCTCCTCTCAAGAAGACCAACTGAAGCACGAACAAACATGTCACTACTCACATATCACACACTGAAAATGCAGCTAAATCACCAATAGCTGATTAAAGTCACAGCAATATTGTTCATATAAACATACTGGCAGAGCTTTTGGCTTTGGCAAGACATGCTCCAACAATCAAATCTTGGACAACAAACATGAGTAATCTGGTATTTCCTTCCATTACCACTCCCTACAACTCCAATGCTCCAAAAACAGATTAGCAACAGAAATCCACAAGTTTTTGAAATAAAGCCCTATTTCCTTAGAGGTGGCTGACCTGCTCCTGAACTGCTGAAAACCACTGAAGGAACGACAGGGCCTAGGTGGCTCAAGTCCCTCTTCCTTCATGGATTTTAAAGGTCCCATTAAAATCTCAATATAAATTCCTCCAAGGATAATTTCTCACAACCTGCTATGGCATACTGATATTTTAGTGATATAACTTAGCAATTGCTGTGTTTTTCAGTACTTAAATAATGCTTTACTTGACAAGCATAGGGCAGCAATAAAATACTACGCCTCAGCCTCTAAGCCCCGCACCTGTGAACTATCAAATCCTCCCACCCATGAGGCAGAAAGCCCGAGACAGTACTCCACTGTAGGGCTGAGCATCCTGGATATGCCTCAGCACCACAACCGGCACCAATATGCAGGGAGGTAGTGCCAACGGCAATGCTGCTGCTCACCAGGGAAGGGACCTCTGCTTTCCAGAAACCCAGACACTTATTTGAAGTTAAAGCAGGACAGTGCAGGGCAGCAGCTCCCCCTGCAGCCAGCAGCTGCCAAGGAGGGACACAGAGTAACACAATGATCTGAGTTGGAGTGGACCCACAAAGATCAAGCCCAACTCCTATTCCTGCACAAGACAACCCCAAAATTCACACCGTGCATCCGAGGGCTTTGTCCAAATACTTCTTGAATATTTCCAGGCTTGGTGCAGCGACTGCTTCCCTGGGTAGCTGTTCCAGTGCTCTACCACCCTCTGGGTGAAGGAACTTTTCCTAATACCCAACCTAACCCTCCCCTGGCACACCTTCCTGCCATTCACTTAAACCCTGTCACTGGTCATCAAGAGGCCAGGAAGCTTCCGCCGTGTCAGCGGGCAGGGTGAGGGGCAGCCACCTGGCTGGGCCACACCTGCGGATGCTGCTGGGCAGGGAGGACCTTTGCTCACCGTCTGCCCTCCTCGCCTCAGCCCACCCCGGCAGACGAGGGAGCATTTACCTGCGGGGCTGCCGCCCGAGAGGCTGAGGCAGAGCAGCAGCAGCAGCAGCCCCAGGCGCTTCCCAGAGAAGGCGGCAGGCATGGTGCCCTGGCCCCGCGTTCCCGGTGTCCCCGGCGGTTGCTGAGGGAGCCTCGGGCGGGCGGGCAGTGGCTGTTGCCGCTGCAGCAGGGAGCGCCGCAAAGCCGCGCCGGGTCCACCAGCAGGGCAGACGCCGAGGAAGCGCTGCAGGCGCCACCGCTCCTCCGCACAGGGAGGTTATCTCAGCGCCGGCCTTTATGCGGCGGGAGGAAAGAGGTGGATGAGCACCGGTGCCTCATTGGGGACGCGCCCTAAGGACAGCAGGAAGAGCACCTGGGTAGGCTGGGTCGTGCCTTATTTTGGCCAAACGCGGCTGTTGCTGCAGAAGCGCGTGCGTTCGTTCAGCCCTCCGAGGCAGCGGGCTCTCGTGGCGTTTGGCTGGAGAAGGCTGGCTGAGAGAGCGCAGCCCGCCCCTGCCCTTTGGCTGGCGACAGTCTGGAGAGCCCAGCTTTGAGGGTCAGTGCCTCCGGGCAGCCGGGTTATACTGTATGGGACACGCAGCTTTGCACATCTCGTTTTATAAATCTCCTGGCGTGGGCAGCAGTGCCTGGGAGCACCGTTTCTAGAAAACCCTCCTCAGGGCTTTGGCAGCTGCTTAGTACCTTTAGAATAACAATTTACTTACTTAGACTGCTTTGATCTGTTATGTAAGTATGTATATAGTAAACCCACTCATGTATAAATATGTATGCGTTTTTCTTTATTACTTGATAAATAGTTGAACTTAGATTTTGCAGTATAAAATCTAGCCAGGTAGCTTCTCTGAAGGAGAGTCTCCCTGATGGGCTGCTTACTGCAACTAATCCTTTACATCATTTTAGCTCTCCCATGCTGGCAGAGCTGCAGGAGTTTATGCAGAGCAGGAGTAAGTCAAAAGCCATGTGTGATTTTCAGGCATTGCACATGTTCATGCTGTCATCCATGTTCTCCAATACTAGTACTGTGTCCTTCAGTTTAAAATTTTCCATCATAAAACCTCCGAATAATTGTAACTAATACCAAAATACTGGGAGCAGAATTGTTTCACATCATGGATTTCTGCTACCTGTATTGGACCACGTATAGGTAGGAGCCGTTTCTATTCTTGAAAGAACAAACATCCTTCATACACTTGGAGAAATGGGATGGAGCCTTCTGTGCTCCAGCTCATGGTTGTTTAGTGCAAAAAGTAGGAAGTTATACATATGAGTAGTTAATGCACAGTGATGCCTATATACATGTAAACCCCCCGCTTCTGTGATTTAGCTGCTGCATGTACTTCCGTGGCACAGTGTGATAGGCAGTACTGTGCTCTAGGAAGCAAGTGAACCCACAGAGTTTTGCTAATCTGACAGACTGCTACAACTGCACAGAGCGATGGGATTTGGAGAGAGAATCCAATTAAGGTAAAAATTTTTAGTAATGGCTGAACATCTTCAGCTTTTAATGATAAAAAACTTGTCCAGGGCTTGAAAGTTGTTTTATCTGAACCAGTTAGGCCTGAAGAGATTTACTTTTTGATTGGGAAGGAGGAAGGCAGAGAAAAGAGTATGTTGACTGCCTTTACATATGAAAGGGTTCTCCCAGGAATGGGTGAAAAGAAAACCTTATGTTCACCTGATTTAGCAGTTAGGTATGCAGCACCTTTTGTTGAGGTAAATTTTAGCCACCTGGAAACTATGTGGATATGTTAGCTTGGTGGAAAATTATGTAGAAATCTATGGCTGAACACAGCCAGATGGCAGGAATGGAGCTGCTAGGACAGTCTAGTTTAGGACCCAGCTGAAGCTTTATCAGTTCTTGTCAGTGGAGATTGTAGAGGTTCTGATGGAGATAATTCATTTTGAGGGACTTGACATGTTCTGTATAGGACTAGTTTCATCTTTCCCACCCAATCCTCTTGGGCAGAGCGTCAAGTCAGTCTGAGGACATGATGAACCTTTGCATGATTCCTTCTCAATTCTTCTTCAGGGCTTGTTGTTTGCTAATGGTACATCCGACACCTACCTAATGGGAAGAAAGCAATTATTAAACTGCTCCTGAGGGAGCTGTTGTTTCCTGTACTCATAGTATGAGATACTGAAGCCACAAAGCAATAGAAGGGGAAAAGAGGAAGCAGAATTTAGAGGAACATGTCCAACAAAGAACCAAAAAGCCATTTAAGGGTTTCATTGCTCCCAAATTCATCTTATTATAACAGTATTCTAGTACTGGATTATTCCTCAAGTACAATTGCTGGATTTGGTAGATCATTGATAGTGCAGGAATGACAGATTTCAGAAGTTGTAAGGTTAGTGATAACAAACTATGAGTAAATAGAATATTGGTGAGATTAAAAAAAAATCATCTGTCATGTTTGGTTCGATTGGGACACAATGATTCATGAATAATTAGGAATTTCAAGAAAAGTATCTCTATTTATATTTTACATACCAAGACTATTCTGCTCCATCTATTAATATGCAGCATATTTTGCTCTTCTCTTGAGGTAGTTATTTCCTCTCACTTCCATACAGAAACTGACTTATTCACAGTATCACAGTATTACAAGGTTGGAAAGGACCTCTGAGATCATCAAGTCCAACCTATAACCTAACACCAACACTAACACCAACCCATCATCTAAACCATGGCACTCAGTGCCTCATCCAGTCTCCCCTTAAACACCTCCAGGGTCGGCGACTCCACCACCTCCCTGGGCAGCGCATTCCAATGGCCGATCACCCTTTTAGTGAAGAACTTGTTCCTCACATCAAGCCTAAACTATCCCTGACAAAGCTTAAGTCCATGCCCTCTGGTTCTGCCACTGGTCACCTGAGAGAAGAGACCAACCCCTGCCCGACTACAACCTCCTTTTAGGTAGTTGTAGAGAGCAATGAGGTCTCCCCCGAGCCTCCTCTTCTTCAGACTAAACAGCCCCAACTCCCTCAGTCGCTCCTCACAGGGCCTGTGCTCCAGCCCCCTCACCATCTTCGTTGCCCTCCTCTGAACACATTCCAGTATCCTAACATCTTTCCCAAACTGGGGGGCCCAGAACTGGACACAATATTCAAGATAAGGCCTGACCAGTGCTGAGTACAGGGGGACAATAACATCTCTGGTCCTGTTCACTACACTATTCCTGATGCAGGCGAGAATGCCATTGGTCTTCTTGACCACCTGGGCACACTGCTGGCTCATGTTGAGCTTCCTGTCAACCAGCACTCCCAGGTCCTTTTCTGCCTGACTACTCTCCAGCCACTCTGTCCGCAGTCTGTAGCTCTGCATGGGATTGTTGTGTCCAAAATGAAGTACCCGACATTTGGACTTATTAAACATCATCCCATTAGAATCAGCCCATCTCTCCAATCTGTTCAGGTCCCTCTGTAGGGCCATCCTACCCTCTAACAGATCAACCCTTCCTCCCAGCTTGGTATCATCTGCAAACTTGCTGATGATGGACTCAATCCCCTCATCCAGATCATCAATAAAGATATTAAACAGGACGGGACCCAATACCGATCCCTGAGGGACACCACTGGTGACCGGCCGCCAACTGGATGAAACACCATTCACCACCACTCTCTGGGCTCGGCCATCCAGCCAATTCCTAACCCAGCACAGAGTGCTCCCATCTAAGCCATGAGCTGCCAGCTTCCCTAGGAGTCTACTGTGGGAGACAGTGTCAAAGGCCTTGCTGAAGTCCAGGTATACCACATCCACAGCCTTCCTCTCATCCACCAGGCGAGTCACATGGTCATAAAAGGAGATCAGGTTGGTCAGGCAGGAACTACCCCTCCTAAACCCATGCTGGCTGGGCCTGATCTCTTGACCATTCTGCAAGTGCCGCATGATATCACCCAGTATTATCTGTTCCATGATTTTACCTGGGACCGAGGTCAGGCTGACAGGTCTGTAATTACCTGGATCATCCTTACGGCCCTTCTTATGGATGGGCGTCACATTGGCCAACTTCCAATCTTCTGGGACCTCCCCAGAGAGCCAGGACTGCTGAAAGATGATGGAGAGCAGCTTAGCAAGCTCATTCGCCAGCTCTCTCATCACCCTAGGATGGATCCCATCTGGCCCCATAGACTTATGAGGGTCCAAGCGGCTCAGCAGGTCTCTAACCTCCTCCTCATGGATTGCAGGAGGGCCATATGTCACCCTGCCCCCATCAGCCACTTCAGAGGGCCAACTGTCAAGTAAGCTGACATCCTTGCTGTTAAAAACTGAGGCAAAGAAGGCATTAAGTACCTCAGCCTTCTCTGCATCTTTGGTTACTATATTTCCCTCCATATCCAGCAAGGAGTGGAGGTCGCTGCCGCCCTTCTTTCTACCATTGATATATTTATAAAAACTCTTCTTATTATCCTTGACGGAAGTGGCCAATTTGAGCTCCAGCTGGGCTTTTGCTTCCCTGATTTTCCTCCTACACGACTTAACAACATCTTTGAGCACGCCGTGGCTTACATCCCCTTCTTTCCAACGATGATACATCCTCTTTTTCTTACTTAGTTCCTTCAGTAGCTCCCTACTCATCCAGGCCGGTCGTCTGCCCCTACGACTCATCTTACAACACATGGGGACAGCCCGCTCGTGCGCCTTCAAGATTTCATTCTTGAAGTGCATCCAGCCTTCCTGGACCCCCTTGTCACTAAGAGCTATTTCCCAGGGCACTTTCCTGACCAGTTCCTTAAATAATCCAAAATCTGCCCACCGAAAGTCCAGCATTGATGTTCTGTTCCTGGCTTTTCTTATTACATTGTTTAGAGAGAACTCAATTATCTCATGATCACTACACCCCAGACAGCCTCCGACAGTAACATCACCCACCAGCCCTTCTTTGTTCGTAAACAGCAGGTCAAGAAGAGCCTCACCTCTGGTGGGCTCACTCACCAGCTGTGACAGAAAACAGTCCTCAATACACTCTAAGAACCTCCTGGACTGCCTCCTCTCGGCAGTGTTAAATTCCCAGCAGATATCCGGAAGGCTAAAATCTCCTAAAAGAACAAGGGCAGCCTATCTAGAGGCAGCCTCCAGCTGCTTAAACAATAGAAGATCCAAGTCCTCCTCCTGGTCAGGCGGTCTGTAACACACTCCAACCAGGAGGTCAGACTTGACTGCCCCTCTGACTCTTACCCACAGACACTCAACCTGGTCATCACCAACCTCAACTTCAACAGCATCCAGGGTTTCCCTAGTGTAGAGGGCCACCCCTCCACCCCTCTTCTCACGCCTGTCTCTCCTGAAGAGCCTGTAGCCTTCCATGGCAGCACTCCAGTTATGACAGTCATTCCACCACGTTTCCGTGATGGCAACTATATCATAGCTCTCCTGCTGGACCAGGACTTCCAGCTCCTCCTGTTTGTTTCCCATACTGTGTGCGTTTGTGTACATGCACTTCAGTTGGGTTACTGATGACACCCTTTGAGATGGCTCATCCTTCACAGGAACATCTTTGGTGAGCCTAGTAACTCCCCCCTCCCCCTTCATGCCTAGTTTAAAGCCCTCTCAACAAGCCCTGCCAGCTCCTGAGCTAGAATCCTCTTACCCTTCGGAGTTAGACGAGACCCACTGGGTCAAGTAGGCCAGGTACCGTAAAGGTTTCCCCATGATCAAAGAACCCAAAATTCCTCTGCTGGCACCAGCCCCTAAGCCATTTATTAACTGCATATATTCTCTTGTTCCTATCTGTATACATCCCTGCCACCGGAGGAACCGAGCAGAACACCACCTGTGCTCCTGCCCTATCTATTGACCGTTCCAGCTCCTGGAACTCCTTCTTAACTACCCTTGACCCTCTTTTTGCTAGCTCTTCCCCACCAGCCTGTACCACCAGAAGCAGGTAATAATCAGAGGGTTTAATTAGATCCGGGAGTCTCTTGGTGATGTTGCCTACCCGTGCTTGGGGAAGGCAGCAGACTTCCCTATGAGTTGGGTTCATCCCACAAATAGGGCCCTCCGTCCCTTTCAGAAGGGAGTCTCCCACTACAATGACCCTCCTTTTCTTTTTCTTACTTGAGGTCCTGACCTGTCTGATGGGCAATGTGAGGTTAACAGCCTCCTCAGGTGAGTTCTCTGTCATACTATCCTCCACCTGAGCATCAAATTCCAACACCCCAAACCTGTTTTGTAGGGGCAGCTGGAAAGGTGGCATTTGAAAGGGAGGTCTATAACCCCCATGAGAGCAGACCTTCTCCCAGTCCTCCTCACCAACCAGATCACTCCCCTTGTCCTGTTGATGAGGAAGATGGCATTCCTCAGCCTCCTGGGGAGTATTACTGGGAGTAGAGAGGGTTCTACTCCACCAGTCTATCTCCCTTTCACTTTCACGAATACTTCTCAATCTTTCCACCTGATCCTTAAGATCTGCAACCATAAGGAGCAGATCTTGAATCTGTTCACACCTCAGACAAGCATTTTTGGTATGGTCCTCAGGAACCACAAGTAGGCTGAGACACTCCCTGCAGTCTGGGCAGCTGCGTCGCGTAATACTGCTTCCGTTTGGATGCCTACACTCCTGGTGGCAGAGGCTTTACCACACCTGATCACCATTGCTGCAGGGGAGTGGAAAGTCAACCACCTGTCAGTGAGTGCCTGCTTGCGCAAACTGCCTATACTGTGACCCTGTTTGCCTGCTCCTGTTCGCCGCGCTCCGGTCGCTGGCGCTCCCAGGGAGATGTTTAAATGCCCCGCGGCTTCTCCCGGGACCGCCCCCCTACCACGCTGTCGGCCCATGCGACAGCTGCCACTTCTGGGGTTCAGAGAGAGTCGCCCTGCCGGGGTCCTCTCCTGAGCTTTTGCCTTTCACCAGGAATTCTCCACCCACCCAGATTGAGCACCCGGCTGCAGAATTTACCGTTCCTGCCGCCAGTCACGCCGAATCTCACATGCTGGTTACTTGGCAAATGTGACAGTCATTTTGGAACAAGGGTTATACGTTGAACAATACTCTGGCTCATAAAAAAAAATCTCTATGTAATAAAACTTCTGATACATGGAAATTGCTGGATTTTTTCAGCTGGAAAATCTTTGCCAAAATTTTTCGTGACAGAAGGAAAGTAACTGAAACTCTGAAAATTGCTGTGACATGTTGATTATTGGCTGGAGAAAAATCTGGATGATAACAGGTACTTTTACAACTTCTTTTCTCCAACAACGAAGTCTATGTTCTCAAAGACCAGTCTTTGGCATTCATTTATTTCTGCTAATAACTGAAACAGTAAAATAACCAAAGGACCTAGCTGATACAGAAGTTGCCTTGGATGGAGGTTCCCTTTTCGCAAAATCCACTCAAATTATGTAAAGGTAAAAATCACATACATTGAGAAGAACTGGGAAAAGGAAGAGGCAGTCAAAAAGGAACTGAAAACCTCTTGAGGTGGCAGTTCAGATATATTTCAGGGATGGTGCTTAGCAGCTTTCAATATTTGAAGGTGAACCATAAAGACCTTATTAGACTGTAACTAGATTTTTCTGATGTTCAAAGAACTTTAATGAGGAGACATTTGTTTGTAGGTCTGAAATTTTTAATTGGAAATGCATGAAAATAAACTGCGGGAAATAGGGAAAAACAATTAAAATTACTTCAAAATAAATCTTGCAGGAGTGGCCAGGAGATAATTTTGCAATGCCAGGAGATAAGGTGCTACTAATCTATGGACTTCTTAAAAAAATACGTGCTAGAGTAGATGCTATGGAACATCTCCATGGGTTCCCCATTCTACAGTAACTGAAAGGTTACAATAAAATAAAAAACCAATCCAGAATGCATGTGTTTCTGAAAGCCAAAGCAATATACTGAATGCTAGTATAAGACTACAAAATGGAATTTTATTGTCTTTCCTAAATGTTTATCTTTTGGTTAATGTCTTTGAAGGATTTAACTAAACTGACCTCTTGGCTGGATTTAAAATTACAGGCCAGATTATGCAATCTGCATGGTCTGCAATTGCCTGCTCTGCGATGTTTGCATCCTGCTGAGTGGCTATAAATGCCAGTATCTCCTGTACCTCCTTGGAGGCAATTTGCAAGGTTAAGCATATAATCTCTATTGAAAATTCTACCATTTAGCAAGTGTTTAATATCATTTTCTAAGATCCAAGCTGTAGATGAAACAAAATTTTGGACATTGGTGCTTTAGAAAGACATTGCATAAAAATCTCAGGTACTAATTATTGAGATGGGCAGTAGTGATCATACGATACAATATCAATTGTTATTGTGCAGGGTTTGATTTTGTACAGGGTTGCAAATTATGCAGTATGGCTGTGCTCAGAAACAGCTTTGTTCACACAGCAAACACACCAGCATCAGGACCTGGCAACCAGAATGTCAGCCAAGTAAGATTCTTTTTTTGTTTGCCTTTCTCCCTCCACTTCAGCTTCCTGGAAACCTGAACAAAATGGATATTTTTTAATGGAAAATATAATGAAAAAAAAGTCTTTTTTAAAAAAAACCCACAATCGAGTCTGAAACCTTTTATAATGTCATGTCAAGAATTTTCAACAATCTGTTAGTTTAGTGTAGAATTAAGTTCACTGTGGTATCAATGCATACCAACCCATCACAAGATCTGTTTTGCAAGCTTTTGCTTCATAATGTGCAGAAAATACTTTTAAATGTCTCAAACAAGACCAGATTTTGCGGGAGGTAGTGTCTTTCATGACACTAATATACCTGGAAAAAATAAGCCAGCCTCTGACTTGTGTACAGTTTGAGAACTCTGTGTAATTTTGATTATGCTGAGGGCACGCAGTCTCCACCTCCTGCTTTCATATCAGGAAGAAGATCACCTTTGATAAGACTGTCTTTTTCACAAATTCTCCATTTTCCAACCCTTCAGACTCTTAAAAATAGTTTCTCTCTTTTGTTGCAAAAGTAAAAACATCATGAGAAGCCTTGTATACAATAAAATGTACAGGAGAGTCTCCTCCATTGTGCCGCTGTACTTGCTGGATTATCAGCAGCAGTACGTGGAAGCACTGAGTTGTCTGGTAAATCAGGGTTTGTTTATATTGTTGAAAGTGGGCTATGTGAGGCTTCTTCTCTGGGGGAAGTAATGTGTGTTCTACACAAGAAAGCTTTTCTGCTTCTCTGTGGGCGTGGTGACAGAGCGTAGATTTAGTCTCATTTAACTGACCTGTTTTATGGTTTTCTTCAGCTGTGGGTGGTGTTTTCATGTAGCTGAAAACCTAGTTTCTCTGATTTTTTTTTTTTTTTTAATTTGGAAATATGTTTGCAATGCTGAAGATGAGACCTGAAGATAAAACAGCATCAAATAATAACAAGTAAAGTTGCCTAAGCCTTATTCATTGTATTCCTGGTGGAGAAAGATCATACAAGTTAAACACCACTCAATGTATTTATTAGTCTATTTCATAGTCTATTTAATATATTTCTAACAGCATCCTCTCACCTCCAACATTTTAATTTTCCTTTAGTCTTTATGTATTATTGCATTTTAGAAAGAGAAAAGGGAGCTTCAGGAAAAATATGGAGAAAACTATGTAAGTAAAGCTGGGTTTTATAATTTCAAATTTCTGAGTTTTTCAACATTTTTATTAGTCTTTTTCTTTTTAATTCTTTTCTCTTTTATATGAAAGATAAGTTTTTTTACTGAAATCACAGAACACCAGAAGTGGGAACTGTGTGGAAGGGAGAAGCAGAAAGAAGAATGTGTTGCAAAAGTTGTGTTAAAATCTTAGGCAGTTTTACTGATTGCAGAGTCATCATAGCCAAAACTGAAGAACTGAACTGTGCTGTCATTTGATCACTTCGTCTTTGAGGAACGCAGGCAAGATATGTCCCTGTTATCAGCAAAGGCAGAGACCTTAGTCTGTTTGTACTGGGAATACCTGATGGTAGTGATTCTGAGTGGATGTGACTATTCAGTCTCCAAAACCTCAAGAATCCAGGTACCTGTTGGCAGAATCACAGCATCTAAGACAGCATAAGCAAATGTACCCTAGAATCTGCATGCTACACAAGTATGCCCCTGTTCTGTACCATGTCATCTCTATTAAAGAGAAGATACAGTTTCAGGGTTTACCCCAGTGATAACTGTCATAACTTTTAATTCACCCAAATGCAACAGTTACGTAACAGGTACAGAACTATTTAAATATTCTCTGAAATTACTTATACTCAGAGCTTAGTATTTTAATTAAAAAAAAAAGTATGTTGGTCGAGAGAGAAGTGGTCTTGGATATTTTTCTTTTGGTGGGAAAGAAAACATTATTCTAAGCCAAAACAGCCTGTAAACATATATTTGCACATGCAAGTGCTTCTTTCAAAAATTTATTTTTTTCCAATCTGTAACTGTTTTGTTTGGAGAAGCAGAAAGGACACATAGTAAACAGAGATCAGACAAAGGAAGGAAAACAACCAGAACTGTAATAAAGAAACTTATTTGTCTGCAATAAGAAAGAGTATCAGGAGTCAGGCTTTGCACATCTAGAATTTGTCGAATACTTATTTTTACAAAGCCATTTTCCCTCATTAGCTTTTTCAGTCTGACTACTGATAACAGTCCCACTCTTCCTTTGATGCCTGAAGCAGTACCTACTCTTTACTTCAGCACAGGAAACATTTTCATCCAGAGGTGCAAACCTCCACATTGGACATAGAATCATAAAATCGTAAGGTTGGAAGAGACCTCTGAAATCATCCGAGTCCAACCAGGCCCGTCTCCCTACTAAACCATATTCCTAAGAAACTCATCTCCCATCTTTTAAATACCTCCAGGGATGGAGACTCCACCACCTCCCTGGGCAATCTGTTCCAAACATGTTCAGTTGAATCTGTGACAGTGGAACTACTGGACTATGAGGCAGTCATCTCATGTATTTTTCTAGTCCTAATAATACATAGATTTTATTTGACACTGGTAATAAAGGAGTTAAAATTCCTTTTTCAACTGCACTCATCTCACACCAGAAGGGTTCAAAGATGAATATCTGAAGGTGGTTTTTTAACAGCAGATTTGTTCTGCAAGGCATTTTCACAAAGGATTCATCAGGGTTATATTATAACTTGGAAAATGTTATCAATATTTCCAGGGAAAACATATATAGACTTTTAAGTGAAAGAAGCTTAAAATACATTAATGTGCAGAATGTGAGTTTCAAAGTGAAGATGAATGGTAATAAGTAGTTTTACTATTAGGTCTGATTCAGCAATTGTTAATGTATTTCCAAATAATTCTGCAGTCAGTACACTGAGGAGGATTATGCAACGATTACTTACCCTAATTGCATTTTACCTTTCAATGCAACAATTAAAAAAAAAATTCCCCATGAAGACAAAAATGTGCAGAACCTGCCAGTAGTGAAAAAATCTACAGAGGCAGTATAATTTTTTTGAGCAATAACTGATATTGACTTATCCTGCCTGATCTATGAAGTTTATTTCAAGTTTTGTAAACCACACAAATCACAGGAAAAAAAGGCATCTTTTTGTTCTTCTTTGTTCCAGCTTCGTCTGCAGCTTGTTTCACTTCCTTTTGGTTATGGGAGTTACTGGAAGCAACAATAAACTGTATTGTTTCAGTTTCTAATGTAAGAATTTGTTGTAATTATTGCATTTTGATTATTTCAGTTGAAAAGAGTTCATACTATCTCTTTTTAGAAAGCTTTTTAGAATAAAACCAATATTGCTTGTTTTTTAAATAACTCAGATAAGAATAAGTGATAAATTACATCTGATACTCATAAGACTTTAGAAAAACATATTGCTAAGGTTTGTGTAATTATTTACTGGAAAATAAAGTTTCTGGGAGAAATGTAAATTGGTCTGCCATCAGGATGTTAGGTCACTCAGACTATTTAGGTGACATATATTCCTCTGACTTTGAAACAAGTCTTCTTAGAGGAAAATGTGATCTCTCCATGTAGATGCTATTCCCATGCTTAACGACATTTAATGTGTTTGTCCTCACATGAGCCTTGTGGGTAATGTTAACTCTGGTGAGACACTGTGTGGCTCACCTGAGATGACCCAGGAAGATTGTTACACTTCACTGTTCTTTCCTAGCTTTTTCTGCCCTGTGTCAGGTTCTTTTTGATTCCCCAGCATAAAGCTGAATAGAGAGGAACGGCTATGCAGGGTGCACTGGAAAAATCAGCAGCATTCCCTACTGACCTCTTTTATTACCCCTCTTTCTTCCAGGAGAGAGCAAGCCATGCCCTTTGTACAGACAGCATGTTTGGACTTCGCTTGGGAGGAATTTGATTTGCCCCCTCTAACACACAGCACAGATTGCAAGGTTAGCATCTGAGACTGCAGACAGCTGTGTGAACACAGTAGTTTTGATGCTAGCAAACGTTTGAGCACTTTTACACATTGACATTATGTGGGAAGTCAGATTCCAAGTACAAGTGATGTGAAAAACTGATGTTGTGCAACAGATTCATTATCCTCTTAGACTTCTGCAAGGCATTGATGATCTCAGAGGTCCTTTCCAACCTTGTGATACTGTGATACTGTGATTTGATTGATTGGAGATCTCTAGGACTTGATGTTTGCAGGTATCCTGGACTTACAGCTAGTTTAGTGTATCAACTAGGAAAAAACACTTTTTTAAGACGAAGCTTCTTACAGCAGTGTCTTTTCTGGCCTTTACCGATAAATACTATCCAGCTTCAAAGTAAAAGTAGTGTGCTCAATACTGCATTTGAACTGTCCTGAGATAGTCAAACTGGAAATAAAATTTCAGTTACTGTTTGTTATTGGTACACACTTCTTTTAAACATACTTGAAAGTTTCATAAAATTATTTAAAGCTTTTCACAAAGTTGCTAAAACAAAGTTTATTAATTCCAAATTACTTTAAGACATTTTTCTTCTCCTGATAATACACCCCAGAGGATGATGGTGCCGCACTATTAGAGTGCATCAAACCAGAGGCAGTACAGGTGTTAATTAAAATTTTTAAACTAACCATTAATAGTTTTTACTTCACACAAAGACCATGACCTCTGTGCAGTAAGTTAATCGAACTTAGCTGTAAGAAAATAGGAGAATAAATCTCCATTGCAGAAGTCACTGCGAGAAATATGTGACTAGAGTGGTTGGGAAATACATGATTCTTTTAACGTGTCTTTCTTAAGTCACTGTTCTACTTAATCTTGATCAGGGGTGTTTGACTAGATGACCTTTAAAGGTTACTTCCAACCCAAATCATTCTATGATGCTATATGGCTACAGTTAGAATCCTGCATCATCTAGTACATCCCAGTTTATCAATGCAGCATAATTTATCAGTCTTTCTATGGCTTCTCTGCAGCCTCATCCTTAAACAGTGAAAGAGAAATGAATTGTACTGTCATTACAGTACATTAATTTTTTTAGTTGTTGCATGCTACAGAAGTTGCTCTGCCTTTCTAAAACTTCATGAATCGCGTCTTTCCTTGCAGTAGGAAGTAGAAAAAAAAATTAGTCCTGTGCATTTATTACTTTTAAAACTTCATGCTCTTTAGCAGACCTTTAAAGCATGCTCTGTGATTTCTTGGGTACAGGGCAGTACAGGTGTTATTACTGGAGATACAGAGATCCTTGCAAGTAAAGCCCATTCCTAGGTGGGCTTGTTACAAGGAATATGCAAGGAATATGATATGGTGCGTACAACACTTACCAACATTTACCTCAATAACAGACTAAGTGATAACATTTCAATTACCTAATATGCCTTTTTTTTTTTTCAATTTGTAAGAATGAATCTTTTTCAAGTACATTTTGGTCATGTTATATTGATGTCAGAAGAAAGTGGCGTTTTTATTGTCCACATTGTCCTGGAACACGTACTATGTAACATTGTGTAACACACACAAAAAAAAACCCAACACATTGGGAGCTTTTCAAAAGAGGAACTTTTCAAAAGAGACAGGAACTTGTCATGGCAACCTGAAGTCAGCTCCTGCCGGAAACATCACCGTTTACAATTCCGTATGCCAAGTATGCAGCTTATCTGATTCACAGTATGACTGTCCACATTTACTTCTAAACAGGCATCCTCTGTAGTTCAAAAAATTAAACTCCTGGGCTATTAGAAGGAAGCAAAGTAGAAAAGGAAGAGATCTCACAAAAGGACTAGGTTTCTCTGGGAACTGAACAAATATTTTTCCACAAGATTTGTACTGAGAACAGCAGTGATATCAAGTAGCACTTGTGTGTCTCTTAGATAATGCCTTTGTGCAGTGTTTGTTACTTTTTTACTTCTACAGCAGAAGCTAGAGAATAATGTTCATCAACTGTGCGTTGTTTCTTGCTCTCTTGATGTTACTTACCTTTGATAGCTTTTCCGATATTTCATGCATATGCATATAACTTCAAAGAAGTACAGTCATAGTTGTATTTCCTGTTAGAGAACATGAGATAACAAATGTGAATATCTTCCACTTAATACTAAGTTTATACAGTATTCTTTTTCTTTATCACACTTCTTCCTATATTGTCCTAGAGAGAAAAAAATGCTATCTGTAGAATACTATCAGATTGTGAACAGGCAGAAAAAACTTTCTTTCAAGTGTGCATTAAGTTCTTCACAATGTCTCTGAGTTAGCAGTTTTACTGTCAATAGGTGTCAGTCAGAGAGTAGGCAGGAACATGCTTAGGGTCATACTGAAAGGCAGTGAGTGATTCACTGTCGTATTACGAATGGTTGAATCTCACCCAAAGTCCATGGACTTCTGGCATGGATGAACTTGGACTTGAGTACAGATTTGGGTCTGTATCTGGAAGGCATTGCTGACATATCCGGAAAAAGCCGTATTTGTATAAAAAAATAACTAATCAGGAATATACAAATCGGGGTTAATGCAAAACAAGAAGCTTTTCTCCAATGCAAAAGTAACTTTTTGTAGGATAATGACAAGACACTGGTTTCCATTCTCAGATAACAGTAATCTGCCCTGGGCACAACTCTGCAGAGAATAAAGCATACTCTGTATAGGTTCTACCTCATTATTCTTAGGCAAGTTCACTGCTGATACTGATGTTCTGAGGTGTCAGCATGCTGGATTCAGAGACAGTAGAGAGGGTACATGGGGTGGTGGTATTTTATTTTGGGGGAGAAAATTATTTTTGCTCAGCTGGGAGATAGAGTGATTTTTATCACAGTCTGCCTTCCTCTAAGTGTATTTTAAAATCACAGTGTCTGCTTTTCAAACCAGTAAGCTCTGCTAAGCTAACAAGAGTAAAAGTGCACATACCAGCAACACTTTAGTGGTGGGTTAAATATGTGTATTGTAGAAATCACTGATATATATTAAGAAAAAGCTTTCTGTGTTAAAGGTAGCCAAGAGTAACATTCATCTTAAAATCATACAGAATTTGCCCTTCTCTGAGTTCTCACCACTTCTTGTTACAAATGTTTATCATTAGAAAATTATAAATTAGAAAATTGGATTGTTTTTACTACTTTGCACTTTTTACTGCATTTTACACATTTATGCCTTGTGGCTAGGCAATGCACATCTGAACCTTGGGTCTGTCTAAAGAGCTAGAGAATATTCTACTCCTGGCACGCCATCTAGTTTCCTCTGTATTCATGACTAGAAATCTTATCAGAGTCGAGCCAGGCCTCTTGGGGGAGCTTTATCTCCCCCTTATACTCAGTATAAATTGTGAGTCTCCAGAATTACAGCTCTGAACATCAGAGGCATATGCCCTATAGCAAACCCGTGTAGCCAGGCTGTGTTCCGGTATCAGACACCAGCAGGTTAGGAGCCAAGGCTCAAATAGTTGGTCCATGCTAAGCAGGCACTGTGAATGCAGTTTTAAATGTTAGTTTCCTTTTTTTTTGTATTTGTCTTTGGGACTGCAGAGAAACTCCTGGGACTACAAAGTCTGGTAGACTTTGAAAACATCTAGGAATGTGATAGCATTCTTCTATTGCAATAAAGAACTTCTGTGTATCTTCTTGTGCATAATCTCTAACCAGTTCTAGATTCCTACTGTGTTTTGTTATTACATTAAATATTCACACATTTAGTCCCTTTAACCCTTCATTTTAAAGACTGCCTTCAAAAATAGATCAGCAGCCTAGGCATCGTTTTATTTTTCTGAACTTACTATTGCTTCTTTTAGGCACAGCAGATTTAAACGTGAATATTCCAGTTGTTTTTAAATGCTCTAAAATTTTATATATAGAGTGCAATATGGTTGCACTTCATGTAGTGCAATAATGTTTTGGTGTAAAAAGTTCAGAATGAAACGAGACTTTATAGTACATTATCTGGAGCACTGAATACTTCTATGAAGGTAACAGCATTCACTCATTGCTGAGACAAGCTAGTTTTAAACTGCTGACCTGAAAGATAAAAGGAGAGGTGATCATTCTCTGGAGACACCTAAAAATCTGTATAGTTTTAAATTTAAAAAATTTTCATTGATCCTTGCTAGAAGATGCTGCAAGTTTGGTTGTTTTGGTAGATCTTGTTTTTATTTAGTGGAGGTCACAGGAGTGAGGTGAGACTAGTTGTGGTAAATCAAGCATTTAGGAAGATGTCATAGTCATAACACAAATGTTTCTAATAACAGAACTTTACCAATAGTAATGAACCACTGAGGTGTTGGTTTCCTCTGACTTGCATTATATTTTTCTGCTGAGTATTGCATAGAAAAATGAAAGCTATGATACAGTGCATGAGAAATTTTTTAAATCAGCACTTTATTTACAGGTGGTTTAAAAGGATGTATGGAGAATTTATGGTCAAAGCAGAGTGAAAAGTCTAGAATAAGGAATGAACCAATAGTTTTTATAGGCATCCTTTGTTCCTAGATTTGAATGCGATTTCAATATTGATTACGTCCACTCTAAGCTCCAATAAAGAAACAGAACTGGCACTTAAGTTTACAGAGAATGTCAAAGAACTATAAGACACATCAAGATTTTGAAACTAGAATCCATGTGTATCAGACCTATGCTTTCTCCTTAGCCAAGAGAAACAGACATTCTAAGTATGTAGGATTGCAACTAAGAATGTGCTATTTCCTCTTGATAACATGCTGCAAGATGATGAATATTGGTCATATGAGTAGGTGAAGAAGTTTACATGTTTTAACATGGTCTCTGTGATATTTTGCTTTTACTTCTGTTTCAGACACTTAGAAATATGAGAGGATACTTAATATTGACTCTTAGCAAAGAGTTCTTTTTGTTGTAATGATTACAAAATGTGGAGATGGCATTAGAAATGATGTCTTGGCTGTTCCTTGTGACCATTAACATGCATTATTTAAAAACTTGAATGCTACAGTTCATTCTGGAATATCCACCTAAACACTACTGAGGACATCCCTGTAATCTGGTAATTACCAAAGGAAAGCACTAGTTATCTAATTGGGAGTTGATAATTCCAGATTTGGATGGTGGTGTTGATAAATATGTTATGAATAATTTCAGCACAGGACTTTTAAGAGCTGTCAAAAGCTTTCATTTCTTTTAAAGAAGCAAAACCAAAGCAAAATTGTAGGTCAGGTCCCTAAAGGATGTTTGGCACTGCACCTTAAGTGTCTTTAAATGCTTGTGTTGGAGACAGCATCTAGCGAAACCTGTGGGAATGCTAGGGAAAACACTTCTGGGAAAAAAAGTGATTGTATATCTCACTGTTTCTTTGCATCCTTTCACTATGTGTAAATTCAGCACCTACTTATTTCTGGTTTTCCCTTGCCATATCTACCCAAACCTTCATGAATTCAATTTTTCCCCCCTTTCCTTAGAAAAGTCAGGACTTCAGAAATTTATATCTTGGAGTAAAAAATATACCCTTTTTTCCCCTGTCTTTGCTTGCATGATGTTCTCTCTCACTGTTTATAATCCCAATGTTGTTCTAGATTTTGTCTCAACAGTTTATTTTGTTTGAGCGAGGAATTCATGTACTCCTGCACATGAAAATCTGCTTACCTCTCATGCTGAATTTAGAACAGCCTGTTCAGTACTACAGTCAGCATTTTGCCTATGTTTTTATGCTTGTAGTCTGTCATCATTCGTATCTTCTCAGGGCTCACACTTCTCCTTCTCAACAAGGGATTGTCTTTTCTCTTCCCTAGCCATCAGCCATGTCCTGGCACTCTTCAGAGCTTTGTCCTTTTAACAGACTCCCTTCTGTTCCAAGTCCAAAAATGAAGACAATGCTTTTATTTTGGTACCTATTTGGCATTATTTGTGAATTTTTTTTCATTATTTCAGTAGCTATGCTTTCATGGACACTTCATAATATATTGATTTACTTAATGAAGAAGGTAAAGAAAATTTGCCTTTGCCTCTCTAATAGTGTACTTAAAGTACTGAATTAGATATTGCAAGCTCATTCTTAAGGCAAGAGTTATTGACACTAACATCCCAACTAAATTGTCCTTGCTACATTTATAGTTAGAAGAAATGTAGAGATCTGTCAGTCCTAGGGATCAACCCTGACCTAAACTGGTTGAGCAATTGTGAAAGGACATCCTCTCAACATCCAGAGAGGGATAAAACCCCCTTGTTGAGGTGGCACTGAGGCAGGACTTGCTCTTTCGCCATAGCAGGCTCTAGACCCATCCTAGCCCTAGCACATCCCTACCCACTCTGCCACAGCTCTTACATTTTGTCACACCATAATTAAAGATCAAGTGGGATAAAGAGACAGGCTGAAATGAAATATGAACTTGTGGCTGTGTGGTCAGAGCACTCACTAGGGAGTGACTGGAAACACATAAATACCATTTATGTCATTTGTTCAGTAACTGTTCTTGAAAATTTGCTGGTAGTCTAATTTTTCATTTCATTTTGTATTTCAAATTTTATTTCAGCGTGAAAGTCTTATGTAGGGATCAAGTCATGTTTTTTTTTATCTAATGAAAACATTTTTCAGCCCTGTGTTGGGAAGCAGAAGCAGCCCTGGCAGTAAGGGAAGGTGCTGAGCCTCAGCCTTGAAGTGTTCGTGACACTCTTTACTAAATCCAACATCCTCGACTGCAAATTTGAAAGTGAGCATTTCCTCACAGGTCAGAAGGCAGAAGACAGATGAAGTATGAAGAGGTTAGAAATGGTGACCCCCTCTTCCCTTCCCACATAAAGCCAGTCATGTCTCACCTGGCCAGGTCTGGAGGGCACCAGAAGGATATGACTTGCTCCCATTCACCCTCTTTCCACCCAGAGCAGGTTGCCAGTCCCTTCCAAGGTGATGTTTTTGATCTACTTGTCTGGGGTCCTTCTCATGAGGTGGAGGTTTGTCCCCCATTGCAGTTTGACAGCAGTCCAGCCTGTTTTGCTCCTGACAGGGCTGTGAAGGGCATTGTGGTTAGATGCCTCTGTCAGGTACATCTGCATTTCTTGTTTTCAAGCCTAGGCAGACAAGTATTTCTGTGGCGGAGCCACACAGAGGCACAAGACACCCTGGAGTGGCCACTGAGGCAGACAGTGACAGGTGACAGTGCTGTTTGTGGGCTGTGCCCCACTCCAATGATTACATGAGCATTTCATCTAATGACAGTTTAATTAATAACAGACCTTGGAGCAAAGACCAGGAAAAGGCCCATGTGGAGTTAAATACGAGCAAAGACCAGGAAAAGGCCCATATGGAGTTAAATCCTTCTCACATTACTGCCAGTCCCTGAAACACAGCTACTGAACGATTGTTCTTGGCCTCATCGCTGAGGTGAGATGTGCTCAGGACACCCCCTGGGTGAGGGGTTACCTGGCAGAGGGGACACCTTTCAGCATCTCCTTCTCCTGCAGAAGCAACCTACCTACTGTGCATTAAGTCTGGCACCCTGGCTGTCCAATACGGAGACAGTGTTAGGGGACTGGCTCCCCTCAGGAAGGGAGCTGGTTCTTCGCAGTGTAAAATACTCCACCCTGAAACTGAGACACGTGCATGGATTATAGTGCAGTCTGTCTAGGGGAGCTGAGTGCCTCAGCCCCCTCAAAACGCACATGTGATGTACAGAGCTAGCCCATTTGAGGGATGACCATCAAAAGCACAATCCCTGGCACCCTGCTGGTGCCTGCAAGGTAAGGTATTTTCAGGTTGAGTAGATAATTTCTCTCTGAATACCTACATGACAGACCTCTCTCTTCCCTGGATCTGTCCTAGGTTCATTCTAGCTGTAGTTCAATTGTTACATACCTCCTAAGGATTACATTTTCTCTAAAGGACTCATATAATAACCTATTTAAAAAAAAGTAATCTTTGATTGCCTCAAGACAGGCAAACTCTTTTGTTATTGTCATTGTGAATCTCCTCAAAAGTGAAGCACTTTTACACAGTTCAGTCTTTAAATGTCCTCTTTTATTCTCATTCAGAAAAGTCTAGGTTTGATAACAGTCCAGGATCTTAGCATTACATTTTATCTGAAGATGAAATGTTCAAGGAGAAATATGGTAGGTTTTGTTCCTATAATAATGATTTTTTTTTCTGAACTAGATCAGTGAATTCTTGGTAACAATGTATAACTGAATGAAGTAAAATAATCTTACTTGTAATTTTAGTATTTTAGCAATTCTTGAAGTAAAAATACACCTGTATGTACAATTTTGCTCACCTACTACTTTTAGGCCTCAGTGAGAGCTGCTCATGTGCAATAGTCAGCATTTTGCCTATATTTTTATGCATGCAATTTGTCATCAGTTTGTGCCTCTTAGGGCTTGGCAGTGATTTCTTAAATAGTCTCTTCTAGTTGTAGCGTTCCTTTCAAAAATTGCTTTTCCTTCCTGAGGCTCCTTGGTAAAAGGCAGAAGAAGGTATTGTGGCAAAACTATTTTGAATGAAAGCAGATGGCATTTCAGTTTCAGAGAACACAATGAAGATTGGACGCAATGTTAGTTGTCCCGTAACCCAGTGCATCTATTGTACTATTTTTAAAATCAACCACACTTCCAGGAGGAAAGATTTTCACATAAGTTGATAAAGTATCATTAAAATAACATATGAATAAAAAGAATCCTTCCAAATTGGGAAAACTTGGAGAGTTCAATACATTATCTAATATATTTGGCTGGCTGATGTTTTTGAAGATGTTTAGTCCTTTCCAATGACCTCCCTTCCCAAATACTGAAGGAAATCTTTTTGCACAAAGGAGTTTAAGTCTTCTGTACAACAGCTTGCAGAGCTTGCAGCCTGGCAGACAACAGGAACAATGGAGGGTGTAAGAAACTGAAGGTAGCTGCATCCAGAAACAAGCAGGTGTTCTGGGGACACCTCCGGTTGCAGCAGAGGAGGAAACTCTGGTTACCCTATGACACTTGCAACTAGTCAGATGGGTGAAATGGCTTTCAGAACATATGCATGCTCTTCAGTAGGACAGACAGCTTGCCTCCATGTACTGATAGGGCAGCTGAGGCTGTGTACAGGAGCCTCATCTCTACAGCTAGTTCTGAATGCTGCAATAATATTTACCGTAGCAGTGATCAGCATATTGATGAGGAAACAAAGGGAATGTTTCTTGGAAGATATGATCTAGAACTCAGCATTGGCTGTAAAAGCGCAGTTGCTTAGACAAAATACATCTTATGGGAGGCAGCTTTTAAATTAAAACTAAACCATCCACTTTGGTTGTCCATATGGCTTATGTACCAATCACCCTTCCTTTCTTGTTCACTTGTTTTGTTTAACCCTGCCACATTTCCCAAAGCCCTCCCTCCCATCTCCCAGAACACCCCAAACTAAACAAAATTGCACTGATCATCACTGATCACTGTTGAGCAGTCCTGGAACCCAAAAGAATTGGTACTGCCAAAAGGCAATTTTTAGCTTTCAAAAATATTATGAAAGGCCTCGGATGTCTGAATAGTTCTGATTACACACCGTTAGGGGGCAGTGATAGGCACCTTGTACAGTTCCTTTCTCACTTGGATGTCTTATTTGCTATTATCTCTGAGACAATAAGATATCAATCTGGGATTTAGCAAATCCTGTCACTTCAAATAATTTTTACATTTTGTATTATGAAGTTATGAAACGTAAACATTTCTTTTCTCCCAATTATTTCTGGATGTAAATCAGAAAGTAAATGCACAGAATATTTAAAGAAAGCTGCAAAAGGCCTCATAAAATAATTTAATATTTGAACACACTGGGATAATTTTGATTTCAATACACTGTTTTTACCAGTACAAAACATTTAAGGATAAGCTGTGTAAATTTACTAAAAACTAAAGCTGCATACCACAAGGGGCACAGAAGGAATAAAAGTATATATGTCTCCACTCTAATTTCTTCTGAAGAATTAGAAATGTGCTACATGACTTTCTCAAAATATAATATGGCCATAGGACAATACATAATTTTTAAGTGTGAAAGAATTTAATGGACCATATGCTGCTAAAGGAAATGAGTTTCTGTACTTGTGATAAAATGCTTGTATGGAGAGTAACTATGGCTTTTTTTTCCCCACAATATTTTTTTTCTGAATTATATTCCTCACAAGTGGTGTTAAAAATAATTTATTGGGTACTATCACCAGTCCTACCTGGGCAGGAGGATAGAAGTAAAGGATAGTCTTAACAAGGATTGGTTCTATGGACCATGCATTGGGAAACCTCACCTCAACAAAAATGCAGGTGTCTATTTAGATAGAACAATGGCATTTGTTATTCCAAGCTGCAAGGAGGCAGTTGCTTGACTAAGGGCTCTGTGCCCTGATAAACACAAATGTGTTCGCAGACTATCTGTAAAATGGTTTTGAGACTGTGGTTGACATTATCAGGGTGAGCATTCCTCCCTAGTTAGTTTGTGTCCTTACCCATTTGGCAGCCTTCTCGTCTCCAGATCTTGCTATGATTGTCGTCACCTCTGCAGTAAAGAAGTAACTGAGATAATTGCCTTGTTATTTGGCCTTCTGTTTTCTAAAACTCCACTTTGTGATGAGTTACTGTGTCCTTCACACATCGTTTTACGCTGTACAGATCGACTGGCATCTTTTAGGACCCCTGATGTGAAGTGACATATTCTGTATTTCAGGAGGTTTGTGTTTTATACTTCAAGATTTATGTTCCTGCCTGTGCAAGGGGCAAGTAGACTACTACTTGACTATAATCAGTGTATGTGAAATCATATTTGGACTTCGGAAACTTCTAAAAAAAGCTTCAGCTTATTAATGAGGTTTGATTTGGTCCTGTCCCCTCCCTTGAACCAGCATCTTCTATTTTAGAGCCATTTTCACAGATCATATTTTGACCATTTGAGAAACATGGCCCTAAAGAACACTAATGACTATGTCTATCAAATGTTTTTCTCAGAGTTCAGGATTTCCAAACTCCAAAGGTGCTAAAACTGTACCTCGGTTTCCTAGACATGCTTCTTACTTATTCTTTCTTCATTTTTAGGAAAGTATGAGATAGATATATGGACAATTGCTCTTTTTGTCAAGTAACAAAAATGTCTTCTAAGGGAGATCTTGAGTTACATATTCTGGTTAATTTTATGGATGGATTTTTTTTTTCCCAGCAGAAAATAATTTTCTCCTTCATTGAGTAATATGGCCAGTGCATTCACTCCAGATGTGGGAAAGTTGAACTAAGTTCCTGTCTCTTCAGGAGATTTAGGTCTTATGCTTCTGAACAGAGTGTCATAAGTACCCAGTTCTTAGACAAGTGCTCTTCCTCTGTGCTTTACAGCTGTTTTTCTTTGCCTAAACCAAAAGCACATAAGGTTCTGGAATCCTGCTGAGTGACCGTTCAACCAATGGAGCTGAATGTTAGTTACTTCTCTGTTCCACTAAAAGCAGGAACAAAACCAAACCTGGCTTCTGCTAAGTAATCCTAGCTAGGAGCTGGGGGAATTTCTGGTGTGGGGTGCTCCTGTTGAAGCTGTTTCACCTTGGAGAGAGGCCAAGATGTGAGCCATCAACAAGAGATCTCCTCAGGCCTTGTAAACTACAGAACAGAAGGATGTTTCTTCATAGTGCAGTTTTATGACTTCTTGGTTTTCCACAAATGAGTGTCCCAAATGAAACATCTGGGAACATCTGTCATGCTAATAGAATTAAATATCAGGAAAACACCCCAGGACCCGATGGGCACAACAGCCCTGGATCCCCAACTAGACAGACAGCAAAAGAGAGGGTGACAACAGCTCATCTGAAGTGCATTTACAGTAATGCACACAGCATGGGAAACAAACAGGATGAGCTGTTTTCCTGCAAGGCAGGAAAATTATGATATCACCATCACAGAAACATGGTGGGACAACTCACATGACTGGAGTGCTACCATGGATGGCTATATGATATTTAGGCGAGACAGACTAGGAAAGAGAGGTGGTGGGGTTGCTCTATACGTCAAAGAGTATTTTGACTGTATGGAACTCAGTAATATCGATGATAAGGTAGAGTGTTTGTGGGTTAAACTCAGTAGTTTGAGTGGTTACCCAGATATTGTGGTGGGAGTTTGCTATCGGCCACCCAACCAGGATGAAGAGACTGATGAGCTCTTCTACTATCACCTAGGAGAAGTCTCGCTTTCTCGTCCCATCGTTCTTGTGGGGGATTTCAACCTCCCGGATGTCTGCTGTACAACACAGCAGAAAGGAAGTGGTCTAGACGGTTCATAGAGTGCGTGGATGATAACTTCCTAACACAACTGGTAAGTGAACTGGCTAGAGAGGGTGCCCAATTGGATCTGCTGTTTGTGAACAGAGCAGGCCTCATGGGAGAGGTGACAGTTGGAGGAAGCCTGGGGCACAGTGATTAAGAGATGATACAATTCTCCCTTCTGGGGGCAGTGAGGAAAGGGGTCAGTAGCGCTGCCACCTTGGACTTCCGAAGGGCAGACTTTGAACTCTTCAGAAGGCTGCTTGATAAGGTTCACTGGGAGGTGGCTCTAAATGACAAAGGGTGCAAGAGGACTGGATGCTCCTCAAGAAGGAAATCCTGGTGGCACATGAGAAAGCCATCCTCGTATGCTGTAAAACAAGTCAGAGGGGAAGAAAACCAGGAAGGTTGAGTAGGGAACTTCGTAGCAAGCTCAGGAAAAAGAAGAATGTTTACGAGATTTGGAAGAGGGGGCAGGCATCCCAGGAGGACTACAAGGGTGAAATGAGATTGTGTAGGGAAAAAAATCAGAAGGGCTAAAGCCCAACTAGAAATTCAACTGGCCACTTTGGTCAAAGATAATAAAAAGAATTTCTTTAAATATTTCAGCTTTATAATACTTAACCTAGGATATCTGCTAGAATTACGTTAACTAATATTGTGTCTTTTTTGACCATGTAAACAGATGAAAATAATTTTCTGGCTCAAATATAAATAGTAATATTGATACCGGAATTCTTGTGGCTGCATATTTGTATCATCCAATAGAACAGTCTTCTTGAGTATTTTTAAAATAAGCAAGTATAAGCAATGGACCTACAGCCAAATTGTAAGGGATTTGAAAATTTCTCAATGAAAAAAAACCCATACTATTTGCACAGCTCTGCTCTTTTGACCGAGTTTACTGAAATGCATAAATCAATGCTTAGTATTTTAGGAGTCTATCCAGCTGTATTTCTCTTTTAGTATTCTCTTGTCAATATGAAATATTGTGCAAAGAGCTATATCTGTGTAGTTTACAGAATTTCGATAATTATGTAGGAAGAAGAAAAATTAATTTCATGAGAAAATAAAAATAGGGTTTATAATATAGAACTGATTGTAGCTGCATCAAAAAATCATCAAGACACAGGAACTAAGATAAATCTCTTGTAATGTTTTATCACTCTTTTGAACACTGAAACCTCATAGAGCATCTCTATAAAACTGAGATAGTTTAAATACAATGATGGGCTTATTAATAATTGACCTTAAGGAATGGCAAAAGTATAAAGAAAAGTTCACTGAAACATTTTCAACTGATTGCTTTACAGGAAATTTATTTCACCCTTGAAATATTTTTTAAGTTTTATGTGTTAGCCTCATGATTTTCAGCTTTTGGAAAGAAAAAAAAAGGAAAGTATCAAATGTAAAATGCTATATAAAAATATAAAATAAAATACACATCTAGATATTGGTAATAACTACATAGCTTCAATTATGACTGGTTATCTATACTGTTCTCGTGGAGTGAGGATAGTTGTATAACTGAGTCTATTTACATAAGTTTATATTTCATGATGTCAATGTTGGAAGAAATTGGTCTTATACAACACAAGCTTTAGTATAAACACCCTGTAAGCCTTCTGAAACTACTTTAACATCACAAGGCAGCTCATTTACATATTAAATCTATTTTTTAGTGTGTGTATGTATGTGTTAGATGAGACAAAATAAATAAAAAGTTCAACCAAAACAGATGGGGCTCCAAAAGGATTTATAAAATGGGTTACTTCACTGCTGGCAGCCTAGATCTCATTTCAGAGAAAAATCAAAGCAGAATTGAGGAAGAAGAAAAAAAGAGGAAAAGGTCACACAGAAGATCTTAAATACACCCTTAATTCAGAAACTTTTTTTGCATGTTTTCCTCATTAATTTTGTGGGTTGAAATAACATAGCACCTCTCTGGGCTAAGGCAGAGGAATTGGCTACAAGAGGGTATCTTTATTTTAATTTTATGATATAACCTTGGTATTATTTTGCATGCTTTGTATATCAGAGAAGGAATTAAGAAAGTAGATAGCATTGTGAATGCTAAAACCCTTATACCATATAGGCATTGCTTCATTAATGGGCATATGCCAATCTTCTTCCTTACAAAGATGTTTATAAATCTTTTCAACAATGACAGTGAAATATTTTGGTATCCTTTTCAAGAATATATTATATTTAAGGAGACTTGCTTTTAATAGTAATTTAAATAGTGCTATCAGAAATATACAGAAATAATATTCCTGGAACGGGCAAAGCTACACTAGGCATACTGAGATGCAACTTTTTTATATGCTGCACACAGGCCTATGGGTTTTAAAAATCGAAGTATGGATATGAGACAACTAAGACACATGTTAAAAAAAATCCTAATTAATAATTCCATTTTAATAATTCCATTTTAATTCGTAACTTGTCTTGTTCACATCAGTGGAACTACTCATGCTGAAAGCTTAGATGTGATTTGTAAAAGCTTTTTTTTAAAAGAAGTAAGGATATTGGCATGTTCTTTAAAAAAAATCAAGTGAAGTACTGAAGTATTTCTTCTCTTCCAAGTAAAAGTAATCTTACGTCTTTCTTTTCCAATTATTTCTTAACTTTTTATATTGCCTCCTCTACCTTTCCCCCCCCTTCCTCTCTTCCTTCCCCTTGCCACATTGTAGATTTATCTCAGACAGATTTTTTTTGTTTGTTTGTTTTAAATATTGTGCACTTTCTTTTGCATTTGATATACATTTCCTTGAGGGGTATCAAGATTTGTTTCATTGCCACTTCTTCTGTTGCCCCCATCTTCTACCTAGTAGATAGCCAGCAGCCTCACCACTGGACACGTGAAGATGGTAATCTCCTGAAAAAGCCTTCTGAAATTAGCAGACCATTTTAAAAGGAAAGAACATGATATGTGGTAAGCATGATTTTGTAAAAGTGTAGCAAATACATGAAGGGGCAGGATTTGTTTTTCCAGATACTTTGGTAGTTTTGATCTATAACTACTCAGACTTTTTACTTAAGATTTTTTAAATTGTTCCAGGCTCTCTGGGATATAGCTGAGACTGCAGATTTTTACTAGTTTAGATTATGGTGTTATTTACTTTAGCAGTGGCTTCTGCATTCTGGATACTGTTGGTTCATGCTGTTAAAGTTAAGATAACAATGAAACCAGGGGACTGGCTGACTTGTAGTAATCATGAACATCAGTTGCAAAGAAATTGTCAGGATAACTACCAAAAGATATAGTCAACAGGATTAATACCCTACATGTTAGGTTGTGTTTCCTAGCAGGTAAAGAAATAAGCAAAAACCCACAACAGTATTTTCCCTAGAATAAGTTTAATGTTAAATACAATGTCTGAGCTATTATTTATAAAGAAATAAACCTACTCTGGCTCCTGCCAGGTTACACAGCTGTTCTACCAGATGAGAAACACACCATTAGAAATGGCTGATAAACAGTTAAAAAGCTGAATACCTTTTCTTAGCCACAGGGGCACTGAACAGGAGACTGGGAAAATGACCAAGGAAGACACCAGTGTAGAGTATGAAGGTTAGGCTGTTGTATTGTGAGCCTGGGATGCTTTTGGTAAGAGTTAGATGAGACAGTTGCACATGCTCATTAATTGTTGTAAATGTCACTTTCATTTATGTTTAGTTCCTTAAGATTAAAGAGTGCCTTGGTTTAAGAAGACTGACTGAACATTGCATTAACCCCGTGTTGCAGTCTTCTGAAGGGAACAAATGCAGGCACCCAAATCTAATTACATCTGTGAGGTTAAACACAGTTGGTTGTGCAGCAATAGCTGAGCAGACACTAAATGAGTTTTCTTGGGCACAGGAAGCACTTGTAGTTGCATCAGCATGAAACTCTGTGCGTGCAAATTTTCCCTCTTTTTCAGCCTCTAATTTAGAGTTTGGTCAGCAATCAGAACAGTACGCACAGCCTGCAGTATAAATGAGATGTGATCTACTGATGGAGTTAGTCCTTACTTTCTAAGAGTTAATCTTGCAAAGTGCTCCCCACCTTATCAACTTCAGCTAAACTGAGAGTACTTGACTATTCCTTTTAATTTGGGTTTACAAATTCTTTGCTAAGGTCAGGCACAGGTTGGCTACAATGGAGAGTGTTATAGCAGGAATGCATCAGTACCTGATAACAGATGGTGACGGGGAATCATATTTACTGTTGCAGAAAATCGACTAAAGGCAGCATTTTTAGCAAAGGAAGTTATTTCACAGTTGGAGTAGTTTCATGATTATTTGCAATTAAGAAATTGCAATTGATATAGGCAACATAGGATTTTTGTTTTAAGGCTTTTTTAACCATGTTTTGCTTGGCAATTGAGAAATCTGCCAGGCAATTAGTTCAGCTGTGGTAAATTACACCAGTAACACTAGATTTCAGAAACAGTCCACATGCCCTTGAACTGTTCATAAACATTATCATCAGGGAATAAATCAGAATTGGGAGCAACACTTACGTGTGTCCGCAGCCTGTAAATGCAGCTATTCTTAGAGCATAGGTAAGCCATCGAGGTTCCCTGTGCAGTGAATGGGAGAAGTAAAACTCTTGGGAAGGGGATTTAGAGTAGTTGTAGATCAGATGAATGGAGCTGAAATTCTGCCTCCCACCTGGGCTTAGATTCTTATCTGCACCCTTTAGATAGGTGCTTCACACTGATTGGGAAGCCACTTGTTATGCTCAGTACCTTCAACACTACCTGATCTTAGGCTGTAACTTTGGTAAGAGACAATTACAGAGACAGTAAGCACCAACCTAATGTCAGCCTAAGAGTATGTACTCACAGCTCTCAACTTCTAGAGAAATATTCTTGCTACCTGGCTGCAGAATAATCACAATGGAGGCCCCATTGTACTGAGCACTGCTACTGCGTAGCCACACAGTTTCACGATTCGGAAATAACAAGGATGCTGGCAAGAGGCAACTACCTTCAGGAGCTGGCAGGAAACAGACGATTACCTTTCTGGATTTGTGTGTGACTGAGATCAAAAAGTCACGTATAAATGGTTCAGAAATATTCCCGCTTGTCTCTAATAAAGCTCCAGTTATTGTAGAGAAAGTTGCATTTTAGCCCTCTTCCTTGAGCTGCCAGGAGTGAGGTGGATGAGGGGAACTGAATGGATGAAATAAACACAAGTAAGAATTGAAAAGAGAAAATAATGATATGCAATAGGAAACAGAATAAGATCTTAATGGTGCAAGAGTTAATGAAGGAAGGATAAAGTAATAGGAGAAATTAGCCTAACAGGCAGAGACTGAAAGGTGAGGTGACATTAGCAAAGGCAGAAAAATAAGAACAAATTAAAACTATCATTAGAAATTGTAATGCTAATTATTACAATAAATTGTTGGGCCATTTGGGACTCTGATTGCTTGATTTATTGAACGTTGTTAGGAACATTTGTTATGCCAGCAGCCATAGGCTTCGCTAAGGCTTAAGGTCTCAGTGACATCTGGAAGAATGAGTACCTGATGGAATTTGGAGGTTAACTGTCATAGCAATCCACATATGTGTATAGCACCTGTACCTCCTTTTGGTTTTTTTTTTCATTCGAGGTATTGCTGCTGTTTAACATACATTTTATAAAAAAAATAAAAAAGAATAAAATTGCATTGGAAATTTCAACACTGAATTGAAAAAATAACCCTTGGTCTTCTGGTACATTAGGCAAATAAAATATGTACTGTGAAAATATGTTAGCTGAAGGTTCCCTCCTCCCCTTGCTAGATGAGATGGCTTAAAATAATTTTGAAAAACTTATGAAAAATTGGGCAGATTTAAGCATATTGTTTGTTTATACTATTGTTTCATATTGTAACCTAAGTCATCACTTCACTTTCTATTGCACAAAAATACTTAAAGCTTTTAAGAATTAAGCAGTACTTTAAGTCATGTTATTAATTCCCTTTTTACTGTCATTCTTTTTTAAAAAGCAAAAGCTTTTTATCAGTGGATCCGTGCTATCTCACTCCAAAAACTAGTTAAGATGCTGAAATTCACTCTTAAAACATGCTAGGTCCACCATGCCAGTGATGCCCCGAAGAAGCCAATCAATTTATTCCTTGACTACAATTTGAGTGGCTTCGTATTTTATTATGGACTGCTTTGGCTAAGGATTTAGGCTGCATAAAGTTTAGGCACTGACCACTGGGATGGACAACTGAGACAGCTGACTTGGTATCTGTCTAAAACTGGAACAAGCTTAAAGAAAATTAACTATAAACTATTTACTTGACTGTTACATCAGAATATTAGATTGTAACTACTAATAACAAAGTTATTGCAGAGAAAATTATACTAAACTTGAAAGCAGAACTTTTTTTTATGTTGTTACTTCTCTACTGGTGGGAACACCTAGGCATTGCTGCTACATCTCTCACAACTTAGTGTCACGTTTTCAGATTTTAATGCCACAGTATAACTTAGAAATGACTGAAGCTTAAAGAATTAAAGATTAAAGAAGCTTATTGAAAGGCTAGCATTGTATTTTATGTTCTAAAAGTGCAATGCTATTGACCCTTTAAACATTCCACCTCCCAGACTTCACCGTCTACAGACATCAGTGTGCTTCGCTCTTTTGTTGACCACCAAATAGTCCTTGAACCTGGAGGAAAAGCAGACCTTTAGTTTGTTTTGTACTGGAGTTTTGTCTGGAGCTTATGTAAATGGAGACAGGGTTTTGTTGCTGTTTTGGTGGGTTGATGGCCATTTTGTGTTTTGGAATACTTTGGATTCTTTTCCTTATCTCTGTCCTTCTGAAAGTTCTGTCACATCAAAAATATCAGATGGATGCCATATCGCGTTGTCTTTAATTCTGTACATTCCCTGGAATGACAAGTCTTCACATTTATATTTTTCTCAAGACTTCTAATATGTGTTTATATGCAACAGGAACTTGTTTAGACAAAATATAGGAAAAAAGATAATTTGGGAGAGAACAGACTGTCCTAATTCTTACTGAAACATTTCTAACAGCTTTACAAATATGTGGAGAAGGTTTCTTTCTGGCATAAAATGAAAAAAAAAACTGCTTAGTGTAAAGGAGGCAGAACTCATCTGTGAGAAGAAATTGGCTGACCTCTGCATTTTCCTCAATAACTTTCTCAGTCACTGCTCACGCTTTATTGAAACACATTCACGGTGTGGTTTCTCTTCAGACAGTTTTCCCCATTATCCTTTGAGCCAATATTCTCACATAAATTTTATAATTGTGTAGCTCCACAGATTTCCGTTTCTTTTTACCTTACTTACATCTCTGTAATTGTTACCAGGTTCCGAGAAATACAAACATAAGTTATTTGTGTTTTGCTTAATTGGGGTAATCAGTTCAGTACAATCTGAGCTGAGCTGAACTTGAGACAAAACTAGAAATAACATTAGTTAATTTTTAAGACTGAAAAAACAACTGGAAAAGCATATATTGAATCCCTTAAGCCAAGATCATTACTTCCAAGACCAATTGTCCTATTGCTCATGAAATTCTTCAAAAGGCTCTTCAGAAGTTTCTTCAAGAGGTATGTATAGTGTGCATCACTACAGGGCACTGTTACAATAACACTGAGGTACCTGGATGTCAGCAGATTGTCAATCTTTACAAATTTATGTATCAACTCTAAAGAGTCATTTTGGTTTTCTAACACTTCCACTTAAAGTATTTTAATCAACAAATGACCTAAATATATATAATCTAGCTTTTCCTCACTGAAATCAGCCATTCCTGCTGTAACAGTGCTAGCATCATCAGCAAGTCAATGGCCAAACTGGCCAAGAATCTAGACATTTAAAAATGAAATTTTATAAATGGAATAAATAACCAACCATATTTCCAGACTTCTTGCTCTGTTCAGTTGATACTGCGAAACCAGATATCAACCATATCAACTTTCTTGAAGGCAGTGTCCTTTTTGTGGATGACCTTTCAAGAAGTCACTGTTACCAAGCCTTAGGAAAACAGACTGAGGCTTAAAAAGACAGTCAAGAATTGCGTTAATTGACATAATACTGAGAAGAACCCTGTGGTCAGAACAAGCTGTAAGCAGAACTGTCAGCATAAATATCCTGTAACTATCTAATAACCCTTCCCGATCCACACAGGAGGGATAGCAGAAACTGTTCTCTGCAAGGTTCAGGACCAAAACCTTAACAGAATAAATCAAGTTCTGATTGCATTTTCTAACTATGATTAAAAGGAAGGCAGTAAACATGGCTGCTGATGTCCCAGCTTGAATAGCCAGGAAAAAAAACCTAGAAAAGCGTCAGTCATTGACCAAGCTAGTATTACGTGACAGAATTACACTATCTTACACTGTGTTCTGACTACAGTTACAAGTTCTGTATCCTGCCTTGGAACAGTCTTGCTGCAGTAGAAGAGAATTTAGTGCAAAGCACTGAAATGTTACCTGGAAATCTCCTTTCAAAGATTAATTATTTACTTAGCGGCAAAGTCCTATCACATGACGGATATTTGTTCTCTTTAAACTAACTGCTTTTCCTTGTAATTTCACTTCTGTTCCCTCCTTCAGGCACAGAATTTTATCAAGAGAGGAATAAACAGGGAATCTTTTTATCCTCAATTTTTAGCTAATTCCACTTAAGAGCAAATAAGTAATGACTGTGCTTGTCCACTGCATTTGAAATCAACAATACAAGATTAATACAAACTTGCTTAATGAAAAAAAACACTAAAATGAGCTCGATAATGAGCTGTATGAGAGCTGTATAGAGTTGAGAGAATACGTAACAACTGAATCTTGTGAATACTCTTTCATTTTTTTTAATTAAAGCGGTTTCTGCTACATTCACACTCTTTTATACTAATTATTCATTTTACACTTTGATGAAGAATACTTGGGTTTCTGGACTTGACCGTTCCTTCCGAGTTATTTTACAGTTGGTACCTGTATTGCACTAGCGCCCAAAGCCTCCGGCTTGGATTAACGCCGACTGCCGGGCACTGCACAGACGGCCCGGGCCCCCTCCCTAAGGTTTAAGAAACGATATTGCTGGAGACTGAGGGAAGAGGAGCGGGATTAAAACCTACAGCGGTCAGAGACAGCCTATAAACACGTTAGTTCTCTTTACTGTTTCCATGCGCACGCATCCCCGCCACGGGACGGAGGTGGAGGCAGGCAAGGGATGGGTCTCCGCTAAGGGTGGGCTGCCAGGTTTTAGAGCCCGGAGAAGAGCCAAAGCGGAACCCCACTGGCAGCCGGCGGTCCCCGGCGGTGCGGGCGGCGCTCCCCGCGGGACCACGGCCGGGCGGGCCCCGCTTGCGCCCCGCGGGGCGAACGCCCCTCTGCCCCGCACAACGCAGCGCGGCCGCTTCCTCCGTGCTGCCGGCCTGGGGGCCGCCGTGCCGCCTGCATCACCTGCCATCTGCATCTCGCCGCCGCTCGGAAGGCGACAGGCTCTGCCCGGGTCCGCGGGGCGGGGAGCAGAGGAGGAGGCGAGGGCGGGGGACATCGATCCCGCCGCCTGCCGCGCCGCCCGCGCGGCTCCGTGCGTCCGCCTCTTCCTTCCCCCGCGCCGCCTCCGCTGGCGGAGCCGGCGGGCGCCGTACGTGCCGGGCAGGCAGCGAGGGGAGGGTCTACGGCGCCGCGGCGTTGCAGCAGCGCCGGCTCCGCGGCGCCGACAGGGACCGGGTGCGGGCGCCGCCGGCCCCGCCGCGCTGCTGCTGGGGCTGCTGCCGATGCTGCTGCTGGCGCTGCTGCTGGCGGGAGGGGCAGGGATGTGAGCGCTCCGGTCGGCTTGGCCGCCCCCTCCCCTCCCTTTTTTTTTCCCTTCTCCTCCCCTCCTCCTCCTCCTCCTCCAAAAAAAAAAAAAAAACCAAAAAACCAAAACCAAACCAGCCAACCAACCCCCAAAAACCCAGGGGGCGTGGGAGGTGGGGGGATCCCGTGTCGCCCTCCGCTGGTTCCATTGTGATGAAATAGCCGTTCCCCGGCAGCGGCGGCACATCTGGGCGGGCACATCTGGGCATGCAACATCGCCTCCCGCCGCCTGCCTCCTCCGTCCTCCAGCCGGCCGAGCGGATCCCTCCGGGCCTCCGGGGAGGCTCCTTCTCGCCAGCCTGACTTTGGGACTGAAATATTAAAAACTGGCAGCGCTGGGGGCGGGGGAGGCTGCAAAATAAAGGGTGCTTTTTTTTTTTTTTTTTCCCCTGGGAGTTATTTCATGGGGATGTGTTCAAGACAAGAGAGGATTCAGAAGGATATTGACGTTGTGATCCAAAAGTGCAAGGCGGAGAAGGACTGCCTGTTTGCAGGTGAGTTTCTTTCCCGGGTGCCAGGTTGGCTCCTGCCGCGGTTGCCCGGGCTCTGCCCTTCCCGGGAGCGAGCGGGGCCCGAGCCGCTGTGTGCCTGCCCTCAGCCCCCTTCCTCCTCCTCTTTCCGAGGGCATGTGAGGGCAGAGGAGCCCAGCGCCGGCTGGAAAAGGGGGGAGCATCCCGAGCCAGGGAGCGTGGCGGTGGCCACGGGCAGACCCGGGCGTGTGCTGCCCCCCCGCTGCCTGGCGCAGCCCGAGGCTGCCGGGTGAGCGCGCAGTCCCGGTGCCTCCGGCTCGGGCGGGTGTCGGGCTCATGCCATCCTCGGTGCGTACCCTGAGCCCCGCTCGCCCGCCGGGCCCCGGGGCCGAGGGCGTGGCCGGCAGTAAACGAGCCCCCTTTCTGTGTAATCGCTGCTCCCCCCCACCCCCATCCCCCGCCTCCTCGGATCGGGATTTTGCGGTGCTGGTGCGGAGCCGTCGCAGGAGCCCGGTTTGCGGCTGCCTGTTGCCATTTCTGACAATGGAAATCCCTGTCGTTGCCATAGCACCGGGCACTTGTTGCGAGGTTTTGGGGGAGTGAGAGGGGAGATGCTGCATTTTCTCTGATTCACCCCATCCCTCCACCCACCTCTGTATCGGTAGATGAATGCTGGTCTGTAAAAGCTCGGCTGTTTCAGCCAAAATAAAGGAAACTTGCAGTAATGCAGCTCTTTGTCTTTCAGATTTCAGGTACTCAGACTCCACCTTTACTTTCACCTATATTGGAGGCTCCAAAAGGTACTTTGTTTCTTCACAGCAATGACTCCCTTCATTTCCTGCTGGCAGTGAGGTGCAGGAGTTCAATACCATGGCAGCTTTTTTGTTTCCTTTCCTTTTGCGAGAAAGATCAGTAAATCATCCATGTTCATGCTAATGGAACCGAGGAGGAAATGTCAAGGGAGGTGATCAGAAAGGTGGTATAGTTGTTGGAGGCTTGTTTCTTCCAGTGCTTCATTGTTTCTCTTTTTTTGAATTTATATATAGAATTTCAGCTGTAGGTAAATTTGTGGAAACACACCAAAGGCATCAAGGTATAATATAGTTAATTTGTGTCAAAAAGTGGGAAAATTTAAGGGTTTAATAACAAATAGGCCAAATTTCACATTAGCACCTTATTCTCTTAAATGAAGGCCATGTTTAGTCTCATGACAGATGACGGTCTGCGATTGACCAAGTCAAATTCCTGAGACATTAAATGAAATGTCAGCATAGCTTATAAGGCTAAAAAATGGTTTTTATTGAATATTAGTTTAAACGTTATTTGAGCATTTCCAAGCTTTTGGTTATAAACTGGATTGTGTATGTACACATTTTTTTTGTTATATTCTGGCATTTGTTGTGTTTGTCTGTTTTCAAGAGGAAATATATATAAAAGCTTGAACACACATCCTTCTTGTTTCTCTGACCCTTAGTTACCCTTTACTTAATAAGGCATTAGCAGTATACTCCACATTGTTCTTTTATATATTATCTAAATTTTATTAGACTTAGCAAGAAGTTTTTGGTTTATTTTTTTATTGTTTTGAATTTTTTCCCCCTCTCAGTTTGTCTGATATCTTCGGCAATTATTTTTCCTTCCCAGGATGTCAGGTTAAAGTACTGTATTCTTTGCAAGCCTTTCAGTACAAGCAGCAGTCCCAGGCCACTTGTTCTCCCCGTGCTTGCTTCAGGGTCTGACTGCGGGACCAGGTGCCCAGATGGTCCCCAGGCTGTGAGATTGCTCTGAAAAATGCTTTCCCCCCTCATTCCCTGCCTCTTCCAACTAAAGGAAAAGAAAACTTCAGTCATTTTTAGTGGAGTAGAGTAGTTCACCCAGTATCTGAGAATCAATGTATTTTTATATTGCTTGTAATATACTCTTTCATGTAGGGTTTTAGTATACATTTTGTTTTAGTGTTTTGTTAAAAGACAATTTCCAAAGGCTTGATACAGATGTATTACCTATCATGTAATTAAAATGATTGAATTTGAAAGTTACTTTGCAGTGTTTTCTAAACCAAATATTGCAGCAAGAAACCAGGAAGTGAAACCTATCTATTGTTTGCATTTTCCAACCTGAACAAAGTAGAACGCCTAAGGGCGTAACTGCTGGGAAACCAGCTGGTTTATAAATGTTGAAACAAAACATTGTCACTTCTACAAGGAGAGGCGGAACAGGGCCTTACTTCCCACGGCCTTGAATTTTAACAAGGGTCGACATTTGCTTAGGAGATTGTTGACTGGGAACTAATCTCAGGTCCTTGAAAATTCAAACTGAATTGAGAAGAAAACATGTTTACAGAAATTGGTGAAAGTAGCTTGTTACTTTGAGCATACTCAAATTTCACTTTCGTTTTCATATTTTAAGGATATTTGGGAAATGTTATTTGAGATAAGGTTTTCTTGTTCTCTGCTTGTTTGTGTTGTGATTTAGAAAGTCATTTTACAACATTCCTAGTGTACAGTGTTGTACTGATTGGCAGGTTTACAGTCGTAAGCTCTCCGGTCAAGTACATAAAATGAAAATCCTAAGCCTTGACTCTTAGGACCCACCTTCGGTTTCTCTCATCAAAGGTAAGTTAGTGGTTTGTTCTTAGGGAAGGTTCTCACTGGGCATTCACGCAAGCCTCCAGTACAGGTTCAACAGCAATGACTTGTGCATATTAACAGTGTAGGAGAGCACAGGGCTATCTGGGGCTACTTTTCTTGCATTTGGCCATGATTTTTTTTATTGCTGCCACTGCTGCAACTTTGGAATTCTGAGTGGTAACCCCATTTTTTTAGTACTGCACTCAGGAGATCTACCTAGCTGACAAAACCTCTGTTATCTCATGATCATAGACTTGAGTATCAGACGACAGGCCTTGTCCAGTTACTGAAGATATTCAGCTTGGTGACTTTATTTCTTGAACTGACAGCAACATAGTCTTTGGAGTAATGGGCAGAGGGGTGCACGGTCACTGAACGGATGTTCAAACAAGAAACAGATTTAAATGGGTAAGGGTAGAAACAGTATGTTAGGAAGATTACAGTACATTAGCACTCATTAGCCATGCTTAGAACTAAATCTTTTTCATGCTTTATTTACTTTAGATGTTCCTTTAGGTTAGTGTGTATTACGGCTTTGTTTTAGCCATAGCTGTTACATACAAGAGCAGAAACTCTTGAAGGAAGGCAGTATGTTTTCTGTTTGGGAAGGAGGTTTCTTTGTCTTAGCCTTGTATAAGGGCAAGTGACAATACTAGCAGGTTAAATGTTACTGGAGGCTTTCCTCTGCATACTATAGTTACCTCTAGTCCTTGTCAAGTCCATTCATCAGTGGTGTTAATTTATAAAGTCAGAGCCAAATTCTCAGTAAATCAGTGTAAGTCCATAGAAGTCAGTGAACCGGTATTATTTCAGTTATTATGAGGACCTAAGGTTTATTTCTATTTGTTCGTTAACTGTTAAGTGTATCTGTGTGATATTTTTCTTCTTGGGGCAGCTTCTCTGACTTTATCTGATTTTTCCCTGTTGCTTGGATTGATTGCACATCCTCTTCCTTTATTGGTACTATTCAAATAACCACACTGCAGCTCAAACCACATAGAGAAGCCTGATCCGGAGCACATTTATTATCACTTCAGTGGAGTGAACTTGTATTCCCACAGTAAAGTGCTGAACTGAACCCTGAGGGCATGACTTCACTTTTGTTCAAGTGTGTAGTTTCCAGAGAAACCAATTGAGAACTATTATTTTTTTATTCTTTATGTAGACTTGTTCCAACATTTGACCTTTAGGTGATATTAAGCTATTATACTGTGCAAATAATCTATTGTAAATGATCACTGGATAGGTATAAATACACTTCAAGGAGATTCTGAATTTGCCGTATTTTCTTGAGAAGTTAGAAGGAAATAATCTCTGTAAGTACAAATGTGTTTGTATCCTTTGGCTATGTAGTTCAATTAATCCTTTTGGGCCATATTTCACTGTACTTTTAAATTTTTTTTTAAATGCACTGTGTTCTCACTTCCAAATTATTAGAGTTGTTTGACACTGCAGAGATGCCTCTTATTTTGGGAAGGTTGTGATTAATAATTTATTAGTGAAAGCACACTTTTATGCCTAATGTGGACACTGAATATGGCAGATTGTCTTATCAATTTAATAATTTTAATTTCATTGTCAGAAAGCAATTAGTAGGGTGACAGATTTCTTAATAAAGTGAGGTGTTCATTTGGATGCTGTGACTGCAAGATTTACTCTTTATTCTTTAACAACATCTGGCAAAATAATCAGAATGGCTGGACTTTTTATGCTTTTCACTGCAGGATCTTAAAAGGTTGTTAAAATGTGAAGATGTCTAGTTCTCTTTTTTTTTAAAAAAGGTTCCGTTGTTTCCATTTTCTGCCCCTGTATGAAACATTGGTCTCCCAGAAGCCATGCAAACCAAACAGAACTGCTGAATTGTCATCTTGCAGATAAAAAAATGCGTGATGCCCTGGAGTTGTTTTCACTTTAAGTGTCATTTGACATAGTTTACATAGAAGCAGTGCTTGGTTGTCCTAAAAAAAAAGATGTTTCCTTTATTTAACATTTTTCTCACTCCCCCCATTTTTTTTTCTGAGGCTAAACAAGGACATCATATTAGCCCTGAAATACCTCTTCTTTCAAATATGTACTTAACTCTTATTGGCAGCGAGAGACAATGAAAATAAGGCCTATGCGTGAGAACAGATCTAATACTGCAGCATATTGTGAAGAAACTAGATAAGACTTGTAGTAACTGAACACAAAGATTAATTTTGTCAGCAAAATTACCATCTCCTTTTTGCACAGTGGACTCCCATGTTCTGCTTTCTGTACTTTAGCATAGTGATTGTAACAATAGCAGTTCTGAAGAAGCAAGGAAATCTGAATTTTGGTCTGAAATAATAGCTTATTTTTGCTTAAAATAATGACAAATTGTTAACTTAGGCTATTTTGATTTTTAATATTTGGCTTTTGTTTTCTATTCAAGAGGTTATACATAATGCTTAACATTTTAGTATCAGGAATGCTCATTTAAACTGATTAATTAATTCCCACCTCACTGCAGCAGTGAACTATTTCACAGCTGGGGAACTGTGCCTATGGAAGAGGAGCTAAATTTCTTGTGGCTTTCTGTAGCTGGAGACAAAAAACACTATCTGAAGTCCTAGCATATGATGTCCACCAGATATTTGGACCACTTGGTGATTAACAGATACAGATGACCTTTTGTGCCCCTTTAGTGGTATGCCCTATTGCTGCTTGTATGAATTTATAAAACTGCTTACATGAGAGATTCTATTTGGTTAATAATTTTGAAATTCTGGTGTCTTTCTGATAATGCTGAAAGTCTTCAGTACAAAAAAGAAACTATGAAGAAAAACTGGGGATAATTGGTGTTTGTTTTTGTCTTAAGATTTAAGATCAGTTTATATATACTGTAGCAAAAAAAAAGGAGAGAACAAAAAAACATTTCTTAAACTGAAACATAGAATTGAGTCCATCAGAAAATATCAAAAGGGAACACTTCTCTGAACATTTTTTGGTTTTTTTTCTTTCCTTTCCAAAATGATCTAGTTTAAGACAGCCTTTTCTGCATAGGTTACTTTTAACCTTGCTTCTCTGTTGAGTTCGTTGCATGGCAGTGTGTTTACTGGCTATAAAGCAGAGAAGGTTGGACTGTTCAATTTACTAACAGGAGTGTCTTACATAAGATTAAAGTGTCCATGAAAGTAGCAAGATGAGAAAGTTATTTTTATGGAATCTACTGCTCTGAATGTTTTATCTTAGCTGGAATCTGTTTTATATAGGGCTTAGGAAGGGCTGATGCAAGTATAGTTCATCTTCTCTTGGTGAAAACTGTGCATAACTTTGTATTCAGGTTATTAAATATGTAATGACATTCCTTAAATCTACAGTATTAGAAAGGTGAAAGTGAGATACACAACTTGTACGTAGCTGTCTGTTTAATGCTTTTTCAAAATACCTGGAAGATTCTTCAATTTTAACTTTTCTATCAAATACAGCTTAACATTTTTGCTGGGACTGCACCATTTCCTGGGAGAGACATCTGTGGTATGAGACAGGAATCTAGTTTAGATATAGCATAACAAGCATTGTGATTTTCATTTCTACATCTGTAGATGAATTAACTGCTGAATACAGCCTTAGGTTCTTTTAAAAAACAGGTTTGTTTCAGGCTTTATTTACGTTGCAGTTTTAAAATCTCACTTGAAGACAAGCATTTTCCATTCTATAAATTCCTACTAACATACCTATTCTGACTTTATACTTCTGGTATTGGCAGTGCGTAGTACGTACCTGAAACCTACCCATACATTCCTATACATAGTTTTTTGATAGATACTACAAGAAATTCAGAGTAGGTGTGATTTAACAAATGATTCATCCTAAAGAGAGATCTAGTAGAACACTGCAGTAAAAAAAAAGTGCAATGTTGAGGGTTTGTGAGAAGCAAAATTATTACTATTCTACTCATGGTCTTATTGAGGTCACCTTTTTTTCGTAGTCTTGTGCCTGACAGATCCTCCTTGCCTTGGTGTTAGAAAATTGGTGGTGTCTGAAATTCACCAGTCCCTATCATTTGATTTTATAAAAAACACATACTTGAAGAATATGGTCTTGTGGAGTTCCCTGTCTGTTCTGGTGAAGTGAGCGGTTGTCCTCTTTCAGCTGCGTACTGTACTGATGCTAAGAGAAATACATTCAAATTGTGAGCCTCTGCGCTTTTAGATACTTAAGTGAATAGCCTAGTTTTCAGAAGTTTTGAGCTCCACATCATGTAGTAGTCTCATTATTACTGTGTGTTACTTAGCACTTTTAAAAAAAGCATCAAAATCTTTATGCAGGTCCTATTAGTGTATGCACTGTTGTTTTAATGGTTCGCCTACACAGAGTTTGGAATATTGCTTCAATGTCTTTACAGAAAAAGTTTTCAGCTTCTTTCTCTGTTTTTGTCATGTATTTTAACATATTCAGCACCTAAAAATAGACCTGTAGACTGTCGTTGTTGAACTGTTAATGTGATAAGACAAATAAATTTAAAAGCAGAGTTCATTCTGACAAAATTAATTTAAATCACTTTTCTCTGTGTTGGGACTAATGCCATTTCTGGCTTTTCCTGTTAGTGTCTAATAATTGCCCATATTTTTTTTTGCTCATAAAGAATGAGGTAAATACACCTGTTGGCATATTTTTTCCATGGATTACTTACTACGCAGGATATGAATTCTAATTTGAATCGAAGTCTAATCACTCAGAGTCAGAATACTTACTTTAATAAGCTTCAGCACCTAGAGGAAAAGTAAATTTTAAAGTGCTGAGAGAGTTCACTTTAGTTACAATTATAACTAAGAAAGGGATGAAATATGAGTAAATCTAGAAAAACTCTGATGTGTAATTCTGCATTGGCATTAAATCCCACTTAAGAGGACAACTTTTAAGAATTAATATCCTTCTTGCTATAGGAGGGTCAGTATTTTTGCAGATGTTTCTTGGAACTGGTCTCATCTGAGGAAAAAGAGCTCCTTTTTAACAGGTTAAAATTAACTCATGAAGATAAGCCTACTGTCCTGGGCAGCAGTAACTAGAAAATGTCACTGAAAGAAGAAGGACTAAACAAAGTACAGAAATAACATCTCCTTCCCTTGACAGCCTTCTGCACGCTCATGTAAGATTGCATCTAGCCTGTTTCTATGGGAGGAAGAGCAGGAAAGAGGCTTGCCAAAGGACCGGGAAAAACTGTTGCTTTTATGAGTCAGACTTCTCCTGGGAGGACCCATTATCTCCAGGGAGCTTTATGTCAGACGATGTGTTCCCCTATTGCAAGGGCTGTACGCCATCATATGTGCTTTTGGCATTGTATAACCCTGTGGAAGTAAGTCATGGTCTTGGGCATGCTGATGTAAGATATCAGGCAGAAAATAGCCTTGGGTAGAGGTTGGAGAGTGAGCATATTTCTGAAGTTTACTTGAAGGCAGAGTATCTGCATGAGCCCTGTATAACGGTTTGGCTTCTCCTGGGTCTTTTAGAAGATTGTGGTGTGCCCTGGCAATTAGGATTCAGCTGAATCACTTCCACTGAAGAAGACTTCTGTAGTGCTCAGTGGGAGCCTGTCTGGAGCAAAGAATTGAGGGCAAAGAGGAAGCTCAAAGAAACTAGCAAACCCTCTAGACGTCTCCTTCAAACCTTGGGGCATTGATCACAAATGAAAGGGGCAACAGCATGTCTCTTGTGTAATGAAATGTACTCTTAGCCAAAAGAGAGTGCAAAAAATGGTATACACCATTTGTAGAAAGAAGTATATAATTAAAGAATAAGTTCCTTTTGAACTGTGTAGTGTTCTGCCTTTCATCTCATATATTACAGGTTTCCATCTTGAAATCTTGTTGCTTTAAATGAATAGTCTGTGTTTACAGATAGGATTTTTTTCATATTTTAAGAGCCAAGCTAGAGGGCAGAATAACTTTGCATTGCTTCTACTCAATAAGCTGTTTGTGACTGACAGCATTTACTCTCAAGTAGAAAAAGTAACGTATGCATTAGACATGGTATTCCAGATCATTAGCTTTTCTGCAAGTGGTAGAATGTATTATTTTATTTTTTTTGTTATACTGCTCATTCTGGCTTATTCTTTTTCGTTACTGTTGAAGACTTCATCTTTGATGGGGTGTTCTCACCCTGTAATAATAATGCATACAGAAAATATGGAAACAAATAGGATGTTCTTCTGTCAGATTAGGACCTGGCATTGATAAAGGTGTTGATACCAGGAAGCATTTGATTGTCATAAAAGTACTTGCTGATAGTCAACTTCCTGATCTCAGTTACAGTTGTATGAATACGGACATGATGGGGCTCACTAGAGTCCATAGAGATACTGCTGGATTTTTTATTTGGCTCTGACTACTACTATTGAATGGCAATCTGGGTGATTTTTTTTTCTCCTGAGAGGGGGAGTTAAGAAGATGAGAGTTCTGTTTTCTGCCATCTTTGCAGATGTTTTCTTATTTTTGAGTACTTTCCTGGATGATGGGAAAGCTGCAATTTATCCAACGAAAAAAGCTTGCTTTCATGCCTTCTTACTAAATTGCTGGCATTGCAGAGGCCACAGACAGAAAGTCAGTTGTCAAAACCAGGTTTTTCTTCTCTGTATTTTCAGCTCTAACATCTGAAAACCTGCTTCTCAGGGAGTACTCTTTTAAGAATATAATTGGTTAGTCCACATGAAAACCTCTTTACGTATCACTGACTGAGAATCAGCATTAAATCTTACGCTGAGTCCCGACATGGTTCCAGAACTTTTTGTAGATATAAACATTAATTGAAATAGAGAGGGTGATTCCTTCATGAGGACTAATCTGTGAAAACACCTAGAAGGAACAGACTGACTCTGTCCAGATTAAAACTGTGGGAAATCTGGTCACTTCATTATATATTTCTGCAAAACAGTACAACCAATTTATTTATTTTTTTTTTAAAGAAAATAGTTTTACAGTATGTCAGACTGAAAAAGATAACCTTCAAGTATTAAAAACTCCTGAAAAAGATGTATTTGGTTAATGCTTTGTTATGGGCACTGTCAACAGCCTTCCCTTATAGATAGGAAATTATATACGTTAAGGTAGTCAATGGGTTTAGTACAGTTCTATGAATATTGCATGAAATCTTTTTGTACATGGTTGTAGCTACCATGGAATTCCAGCTGGAATTGGAGCTTATTAATTCTTTTTGTTTAAGTTAGAGAATTATTTTACTAGAAAGACATATAGAACAAGGCTTGTTAGACTTGTCATAAAACTTCAGTTGTAGGATTTTGTAGGTTTGTATATTGAAGATAGACATCAATGGATGACAAGAACGGTGAAACTGGATATGTTTATGTGGCAACAGTAGGATCATAACCTCTTCAGATTCTCCTTGGGCATTTGCTGGTTTTGTTAACTCAGACCAATGGAACTTTTGAATTAGCTTAGCATTGTTGTCTGGAGTATGAAGTAAAGAGTCACAATAATCAGTCACCAACGATGCAAGCTTTCTTGCCTTTAGCAGCTCTGTGTGCACATACATTTATTTTTTTTCAAATACTATAACACAAGAGCAGCCTTTGCATACAGTCCTGCTTTCAACATGTTCCTTGTGTCAGATTTAACTGTTGATGGAATTTTTACATTAAACATTAGTGTTGGTGGAAGCTGTTCTACTTTCATTACTGAAGTAAAATAACATGGGATTAGCAGCCACTAGTTTAGTTCTTCTTGCTTACTTGCAATTCTGTGTTTTGGCTGTTATGTTTTATATGTTCATTTTGGTATCCTGATTTAAAATGACAAATTGTGAGAACTTCTAGTGTTTATTTGGTTATAACTATATAGAGTGAATTAAAAGAAATGCATTTCCCTGTGAACCACACCTCAGGGAGTAGATGAGTGGAGAGAGACCCCAGGCTCTTTCTGTATCTGAATTTATATTTTACTGATAAGCTTGTACTTGTTTTAGATTGTACCTCTTGTGATGAATAATTGCTTACTATACTGTTTCTGTGTTTAAACGTCAATAACTAGATATTAAAAAACCTATCTCATGAAAGTGTGTGCCATTATTTAAGCCAAGAAGAAACAGATTTATCCTGTAGTTGGGCTAAAACCTGACCTTTGCTAAGGACAAGAAACAGACAGTAAATACTTTTTCACATCTAATGTTGTCTGTGTGGAAGACACTGGCCTCCCAGTGTGCTAATAAGGATTAGGCATTTGCTGTCCGTGAAGAGAACAGTAGTTGAAATTACATGAGTTGGGATCAAAATTTCAAAAGCTATTTATTTTACTCATGGAAGGCATAAACCATTTGTTACTTAGGGTCACAAAAAAGCTTCTACCCTGACTACAAAGTCCTACCTCATTTCCCCTACTATCAGCCAACAGCACAGTGGGTCAAGTCATTGACTGAAAGGTCACTGTGAAAGGTGGCACGCCTTGTCTTGGCAATTTTTAAAGCGTATTTCCAGCATATTTCAGTGCATGTAACAGTTTCAGAACTCTTAAGTGCTGAGCAAATTGTCATCAATTACAAGTATTAATGAGCATTTCACCATTACTCTGGCTACATACAGAATATTCCCATCTGTGTTTTGTCGCAAGTTATTTCTCCATTGTACTTTATGTGATGTAACATTACTACCATATTCTAAGCTAATTTAAATTGACAAATTGCTGTGGAATTCATTAAAGTAATGCCTACTTCTAGCACTGAGGACCTGTGTATGATTATATTCATCTTGTTAAGGAAGTTTAAATAGAGCAGAGCCAAATATAAGTGCAGTATGTTATCTTCATTGACTCCTAATAGAATAGTTTAGTACATGCATGAGGAGTTTCATACCAAAGTGAATTTACGCATTTTTGTTTGCATTTTAGGTGGCAGGTAAGGATGAGTTTCATAGGTGAGGCAGGTGTTCTCCCAAGTACCAAGTGATAGGTTAAGAGGAAATAGCCTCGAGTTGCCCTGGTGAGGTTTAAACTAGAGAGTACAAAATATTGCTTTATGGAAAAGGTTGTCTAGTCATAGGAATAAGCTGCCCAAGGAAGTGATGGAATCACCATCCCTGGAGGTATTTAACAGGTGTATAGATGTGTTTAGGGACATGGTTTAGTGGTGGCCTTGGCAGTATTAGGTTTATGGCTGGGCCTGATGATCTTTTCAAACCTAAATCATTCTGTGATTCTGTAAAGTGTGAGATAAATTGTGTTCTTTGGGAATGGCTCATATTAAAGGCGGAAGGGTGACACTGAAGTGGAGCAGGGACGCCTGAGGTGATGGAGACTTGGGACATTTCCCCACATAGCAAACAGGTTGTTCTCAGCAGTGTGGTACTTGAGTCTTGGGTTTGCATGTGATGGAATCCCATGAGCAAAGACATTGCCAAGCCACCACAGTGGTCTGTTTTCTCATTTTCAGTGCTAGAGTGCACTTGATAAAGCACTTGCCTGTCTATTTGCAACAATGTAGATACTCCCACAGGATCCATCTGGCACAAGGAAAGTCTTGTCCAGCAGAAAATAGCACCTCCGAGCTGCCCCTTGAGAGATAATGATTAATTCAATCTGCAAAAGTTGGGGAAAGTTTCACACCAACCCTGACCATGCCATTTCCATTTCAACCATGCCACTGGACAGCATAAGCTGTGTACAATTGTCTTTCCATTTCTTTCCAACTTATCATTTTCCACCCTTCTTTCTTCTAACGTTTTGTTTTTCAGAGGTGCTCTGCATACTGTTTTGTTGTGGCAAAAACTGGTATCTGTTGTATTCATATTGTTGAAGCAGGCAAACATGAAATACTTGGTATCAAACATCTGTACTATGCAAGTTAACAACACTGAACAGCTACAGATCACTTTTCTCCCGTGTCTCTTCTGATTATATGTATATATGTATACTGAAATGCTTACTTGAGTTCTTGGAAAGTTTCACCAGAATAACAACGGGTGCTCAGACTGTTAATCAGAGTGATCACATGTTCATTGCTGTTCATTATTTTGTTTTTGGTGTCTAATATGTGGGTGGCTAGAAAAAAAAAAAAAGCCAAAATAATTGCAGCTGCAGCCTGAGTTGTTACTGATTTAGGTTTAAAAATCTTCTTTTGGCTGTCATGTTTTTGAGATTTCTCTTGTAGCTAAGTAAGACTGAACAGAGATGTGTAGAAATAGTGTGTATTTCAGATCTTTCAGTGTAGATGCCATATAAGTGTAATAATGCATTTTAGCTTGGAACAATAAAAATTGTATGGTCTTATGCATTATAGAAAATATTTTAAGTAGAACTGCAAAACAAATGAAAAAATAGACGTTGCTTTGTATGGTTTCCCATTCTTAATTTTACAGACTATTTCTTAGTTAAAAAGCATGCTTTGGGAGTCTCCCTCCAGTGACTACCTTTTAATTCTGTTCCCATTCAAAATAGGAAACCTTGTGGTATTTCCCATCGGTAACAATGTATTTCATTAGATACATGGTGGTATTTATTGTCACACTGCACTTCCCAAGGGTGTTCAGTACTTGCTTCGGGGATCATGGTGATGTTCTTATTATATATTTGTTTAGTAATATAATAGATTGAGGATGACTTTTTTACCTCTATGATGCTGTTTGAGGTTTTTCTTTGTTGGCTTCTCCTGTGATTTGTAATGGTATAAGTAACAGATGAAATACTCATCCTTTTGCAAACCTGCTGCCAGAGGAGTTTCAGTAGTGTGCGTGGGATTCCAGGGTATGTCTGTGGTTTTTAACGGTCAGGCTTGAAAACCAGGCTTCCCTGTTGTGCACATCACTGGCCCGATAGGCACAGGATGGGTGAAGTACACCCTCAGCGCACAGGACTAGCATGGTTAAGGAAATCTGGTGGGGTAGTGTGCCAGTTGGCACAGCCAGAGGAGTGAGCCATCGGCTGTGCCCTGCACAGCCTTGGTCTGACTTGTCGCACCGGAGCTCACCACTGGCTACCCATCACTGGCAGCGGGGCAGAGCCTGGCAGCCTGCCATGGGAATGTGCACTTCCAAATAACTGCTCTTCTCTCATGTTGGGGTAAGTGTGACTTGTGGCAGTCATGCAGATAGCTTGGCTTTGCAGGATCATTCGGTGCGAGTCAGGTTAGGTAAAATAAATAATTAACTACTTCAAGGAAATAATACAAGGGTGGCAAAACCCCCTTTTGTTGCCAGCAAAAAGCTCATATCGCAAGTGGAGGGAATTCTGCGAGTACAGTATCTGTGAAATTTGGATCACAGACCTTTCTCATTGTGTCTGCTTCCCAAAGGGCTTGGAGTCCTTCAGATTAAGCATAAAATATTTGCTTCTGGAGAGAAGCTAAACAATGAGTCACTCTTTTCCTGTGGTAATTTCATATAGTTATCCAGCATGCACAAAGCTGCAGCATATGCAGCCACTGCAGTCCGTATCCAGTGCATGCATGCATGTTGATTTTAGACAAGTGTTGTCAGCTTTCTCTTTAGTATTGTCTTCTTCCTCAGTGGTTTTATAGGTCTGAAGACATCTGAGCCTCTCCCTAATAAGACCTCCTTTTTTTTCCTCTTCATTTTTCTCTCATTGAGTCCTGTATGTTTTTTAAACGTGCATGCAAATGAAGTTTTTCCCTCAGTTTCCTGGTAAGCTGCCACAATAGCCAGGAGGGCAGCAGAGGTTCTGGACCATTGCTCAGGGGAGTGCTAATGTGTGACCAAACGTGGCAGAGTCTTGTCACAAGAAAAGGTTTGCTCTTTCCTTTTTATTGCTGCTGCTGTTGCAGGAAGGACTACAGAGTAAGAATCTGGAGGGAGCAGTGAAAAGAAAGAGCACAGGTCTGCATTCAGCTCTAAGTTACATCTGTGCAAATTGGAAGTCTGTCTGTGTGTGGAAGAGTATCTTTGTTGAAGAGATTGTGTCTTTAGCAGTGAAGGCAGAATAAGATGTTATTTGTTGCCATCTATTTTCATCTACAATTAAAATACTTCAAAAGACAATAAGCACAATGTAAATACCTGTTTTCTCATTATATGTTTACACCTGTATTTTCTCTCAGAGTTTTTTATCATTTATTTTAATGATTATGAATAATAGACTGAAGCCAGGGCTGTTACGTATTACGGTAGCGTTGCTTCTTTCAGCGATACAATGCCACATTTCATTTAATTTTATTTTGAAGGGCTGAGGATAGCCAATACCACACCTTATTCTAATATTTCTAAATAAAATAAAAAAATAGTAATTTCTGTATCTGACTGATATGCATTCAAGACTCAGGTAAGTAAAACAACTTAACTATTCTGCCCCTAGTATTTTGAAGTTCCTTGTTCGAAGCTGCCGATATGTGAGCTACTGAGTGAGAATCCTTTACGGCTCTCAAACTTCGGCAATTTCAATGGGTACTGTTTGGAATATGCCCTTGATTAACTAGATGATATACACTACTGAAAAATCCTTGAATTGTGAGCTGAAGCTGAGTGGGCTGGGGTGATGTTGGGACTTTCCTGTGCAGATTATTTGTATATTGAAGTCAATCAGTCAGAACTGCTGATGTGCTTATGTTTTTATTGCTGCACTTGATAAGTTTCAGGAGATTATTGCATAAACAGTTTCATTTTGGTGCTGATCAGTATTTTGACTGAAATGAAATACGTAAAATGTTTCTACAATTAGCCTGTTACTTGCTACCTCTAGACTGTGCAAACTGATGAGATGACATAAGCCTAATTAAACAGAAAGCACAGTTTAATTTCCTTTCTATGGTCATATTTTGCCTTTATCATACAATTTATTTCAGTTAGAGATTATTTGAATTATTGAGGCAAATATTTAACGTTTAACCAAATTTCGTTTTGAAGGAATTCTGTTTATGGTTCAGATTGCTTTGATGTGTTTTGCTGTCTTAATGCCTGTAGCTGCAGTCATCTGCATAAATCTGAAGCAATGATACTCACTTTATTTACGCAGTAAATACCCTGTGTATCTGTCTGGCCATCCATCTAGCTAAAACACCTCCATATGTTTGCATGTAATGTATATTTGTTTACAGAGGCTTTAGGTACTCAGTGATTCCTTTGTTATCGTTATTTGCGTTAATATTGACCATGTCACATGGTCAGTGTCATACTACCATTTTGAGAGAAGAATAACTGGTTAGGAAACTATCCATTAAATAAACTTGTGAGAGATTCTACTTTATCTGAAATTTCCATCAGGATCCTCCAACATGTAACATGCTATGTTTATGTTCCTGATACAAAAACATGTTGTGCTGATGATGGAAAGTTGGGTCACTGAACTTCCAGCTTTCATAACTAGCTGTTTCACCCTTACACTAAGAAAATGGCAAATAACCCAGCAGAAGTGTGTTGAGAAATGCATGGTAAAAACATTTGTATTTTTGAATAAAATCTAAAAGAACTTTTATTTTGCATTGAAAGTAAATGTGGCTGAACGTAGTGAGCTCATGTCAGTGTACTTGTAAGAAGGTAGCGGAGCGTTTGTGTCAGAGAAACTTAAATTTGGTGCCCTTTTGAACCATCCTGCTGGTATCTGTGGAATGTAATTTGTTCACTTTTTATAACACCTGGCTCGAAAAGCATACTGGCCTGTATCTGGTTTCGTGGGTGTCAGAGCTGCTAGTGTGGGGACCCAGCTCCTAGCAGGACTGACAGGATGCCAAGGAGAGTGTCTTGAGATGCCCAGTAAGGAAAGCTGCCAGGCTTGTGTTGGGACATATTCTTTCATGGAATTTAGGCGCTTGCCTTCTGCCTGGAGTCATTAAGCCTTAGGTACCTGCACCAGCCTGTTTTGTTCCAAAATATGGCTAAAGGCTGTGTGGCAGTGGTTGCCTTTCCTTTGGTAGCGTGTGGTCCTCCTGTAGTGGTAGGGGTTGAGATACCAGGATGCTCAGCTGTGAGACTCCACAGCACAAATAGCGCCTGGCCTGAACACAGAGTGGAAACATTTCTTAAAACCTCTGCATTGTCCAGGCCCCTTCTCGTTTTTCATTCCTCTGTGGAGATTACTAAAATTTGGTCTCATGATCTCTAAATTCTTTTGTACGCCTCTAACTAACTGTGCAAGACTGCTTGGGTGCCAGCAGCTCAGATACAGGCTCTGGAGTAGAAGTATAGGTGCTTAGGGGACATGGCTCGTTAGGAACGGAGATGTCAAAAGACATTTTAATGAGCATTCAGTCTTCTGTCTCCTGGGTCAGCTAATGAGTTCCTTTTGTGAAGGGAAACTCATCTGATGTCAGTTGACATAGCTTCATGTATTTTTCAATGGAATTTTGCTCTAAATCCATCTTTTAATACAAAGCAGTTGTGATATTCTTGCCTCACTGTGGTGTTTCGAGTAAAATGACAGTTGCAGCTCCATCGTACCATCTGTGTGAGATTCAGGAGCCACTGAATTGTGAAGGATACATCAACCTTTGACATCTAGGGTATATTTAATCAATGAAGAAAAATAACAGCTTATTTTTTTTTCCACTGGTTAGGTCTTTGTATTCAGATTCTCAAATAAATATATGTCATTCTTACAACTTAACCTCAAGCTGCCTTGGTGCAACATGGTTTATAACCAGTTTCTACTTGTGCATTCTCCTTCTCATGGTATTTTTTAAAAAGGTTAGAGATAAGAGAGGGGGATGTATAGGTTGGATTAACTTTCACAGATGGGTATTGCATTGATGAAACATTGTAATCCAATAATGAGTTTATGAACGTGAGTATTTGTACTGTATGAATGCATATACTTGCATTCAGATATTTGAAATCGTGTTTAAGGTATTAGTTAATGGCATGGGGAGGGTGATACACAGTTGCACGAACATGAACAGCTGCAGATCTCAATAATGAGAAATGCTGTTAGGTCAATTTTAAAGCAATGTGATTATGCAAGTCTTGCCCTAATGTAGCTTTGGTGCATATCTCACAACTCACTCAATGCTATTGTCGCATTTCATTATGGAGTCTACAAATGTAAAGGTTTAGTAACATCAAGGAATTTCCCTGGCTTCACTGGAGTGCTTTGGGACATTGCAGAAATATTGTTCTTTCTCTGCCCCATGTCCACCTCCATGCCTTGCAGCAGCTATGTAGTTTGAAAAGCCATAATACATCCTAGATACACAAAACAATTCCTCAGATGGGTGTGCTGGAGCTGTCTAACCCAATCAGGGCCAGAATGGGTGTAGAGAAAGGGGTAGGGAGGGGAGAGTGGTGGAGAAATGAAGGAGAAGGAATAACCAAAGATGGTTGCATACTGGTAGAAAGGGTAGAGGCACACACGTAATTTGGAAGGTGAAATGGCAAGACAAGAGTGAGAGCTTGATGAAGTACTACCAATAACAGCATATGAGGAAAGATCATGTCTGGGAAGAAAGAAAAAAAAGAAGAAATCCTCTTGAGAACAGAGGGGAGGATTTTAAATGTGTTATATTCTAAAGAAATATACCCTTTTACATTGAAATTATTAAAATAGACTAGGATTAAAGGGGAAACTGTATTTTGTTGTTGTATTTACAGGGAGAAAATGGCGTACAGAAAAATAAAAGAGTAAAAATCAGAGCAATATGTAATTGTATATGTGTTTAGTGCAGCTGTGTAGAACAAGGCAGGTTTTATCAGAATGTATTATGGATAAAAGTCCATGCAGAAAGGTACATGAAACATCCTCTCTTTCTTACTGTCCTGGGTTTGGCTGAGATAGAGTTAATTTCCTTCAGTTTCTCGTGCTGGACTGCCAAGGGAAGATGGAGAGTGCAAAAGAAGCCAAGAGGGGACACAGCCAGGACAGCTGACCCAAACTGGCCAAGGGCATATTCCATACCATATGAGTCACGCTTACTATATAAGTGGGGTGAGTTGGCCAGGGGGCAGGAGGATTGCTGCTCAAGAATGGGCTGGGTGTTGGTTTCTGGGTGTTGAGCAATTGCACTGTGCATTACTCAGTTTGTATGTTCTTTAGTGTTATTATTGTTATTTTTCTCTTCCTTTGCTGCTCTATCAAATTGTCTTTATGTCAACACATGACGTTTACCTTTTTCTTTCCAATTATTCTCCCCATCCCACCATGGGGGAAAGGACTAAGTGAGTAGAGTACTTAGCTGGGGCTAAACCACAATACTTGCCAACTGTCAAGTTATTGACTAAAGCATGAGGTCTTCAGCTCTTGCAAACATGTATATTTTTTCTTCATATAAGTACAATCTTTATTAGTCTTATTCTTACAAATAATTGGATCATTTTAGATATTCCTTTTTTAAAAAAAGAAAACTCAAAATAGATAATCTTTTGGGGAAAGCTCCCCTAAAACATAGTCTGATAAAATCATAGGACATTTTTCAATGGTGACCATGTATGTACAAAAAATTGGCTTTAAATTATGTCCCTGATTGCAAACTGTAAGAGCAATCACTAGATTTAACTCCTGGCACAAATAGCATTTTAATTTCAAGCAAACAAATTAAAACTCTGTTAATTATAGAGCTGCTGATCAATGTATATGGCCTGGGTTTCTTATTGAAATACTTTACTTTTTGGCTGCAGTCTGAAAATTAAATGCTTGCATATTTGCGTGCATAAAGATGAAGTAGAGTTTTGCAACATCTCTCTAATTGTCAGTGGGATTTTGAATATGGATTGCAATCCTGATTCACGTGAATTTACTCATATAAAGAGTTTACAGCAGGGGCCACTCACTTCAGTATTCAGAATGAAGTCTGCAAAAATATATGGGGATTGTGACAAGTAGAATTACAAACAGGAGCCGCAGTGAAGTATGGGGCCGTTGCTGGTCCTGTTATGCATATTTTAAAATTGGATCTCATGATATTCCCAAACCTGAGACAAGATAGGACATCATTCGAAAGGCAATATCCTTGATGCTTTTCAAAGTTGATTTTAAACTGAAGATGTACAGCCTTGCTGGGACCTGCGTGGGTTAAAATGGAAAAGAGAGATAAGAAAAGTGGATCTGGATGTATTTGAATATCCACAAAAATATCTGAATTTTGAAACATTTGTATTGCTGCAAGAAATCAGAGGTCACAGCATCTGATGTTAGGACTTGCCTCCTTACTCAGAACCTGTGGTAGTTCCCCCAGCTAGCACAGCTCAGCCCCGCACAGCCACTCACTCACTCACTCACTCACTCACTCACTCACTCACTCACTCACTCACTCTCCCCAGCTGGAGTCACTTGCGGGGAGCTGCCCTGGTTGTGTCCCCTCTCAAATTCTTCCTCAGCCCCAGGCTGCTTGCTGGTGGAGCAGTGTGAGGAGCTGAGAAAGCCTTGATGCTATATATGCACTGTTCAGCAGTAACCAAAATATCTCTCTGTTCTCAACACTGTTCTGGTCGCATATCCAAAACACAGCACCATACAAGCTACTGTGAAGGAAATTAACTCCATCACAGACAAAATCAGTGTGGTAATATTCTTTCATACTTATAATGCAAGAAATATCTAGTACATAAACTAAGAGGATGAGTGTCAGTCTTGCACTGACAGTGGGATTTGTGGGAATCTTTCCCCCTGCAGGAAGCAGGGAATAAGTTGCTAATTATTTTGCAGCTCAGCAAGTCTCTTTCTCTCCTCAGTAATGACATTTAAATTGTGAACAATTTCCTTTGAAATTAATAAAGTTTGAGGGAATTATAACCAAGCAAAAAAAGACTATAATTTTCTTTTAAACTTCATGTATGCTTCCTTTCCCACATCTCGGACTGTAGATCACTTTGATCCTAGATTGTAAGAATTCCTACATCCCTGCATTTGCAGAAAATCCAAAAAATACTTTTAAATGTAATTCATAGAATCATAGAATCATAGAATTATCTGGGTTGGAAGAGACCTCCAAGATCATCAAGTCCAACCCTTAATCCAACACTATCATGATTGCTAGATCATGGCACTAAGTACCACATCCAGTCTTATTTTAAAAACCTCCAGGAATGGTGAATCCACCACCTCTCAGGGCAGACTATTCCAATACCTGATGACTCTTTTTGTGAAGAACTTTTTTCTGATATCCAGCCTAAACCTTCCCTGGCAGTGTCTAAGCTCGTGTCCTCTTGTTCTGTTGCTGGCTGCCTGGGAGAAGAGTCCAACCCCCACCTGTCTACAACCTCCTTTCAGATAGTTGTAGAGAGCCATGAGGTCACCCCTGAGTCTCCTCTTCTCCAGGCTAAACAACCCCAGCTCCCTCAGCCTCTCTTCATAGGACTTGTGCTCAAGTCCCTTCACCAGTTTTGTTGCTCTTCTCTGGACCTGCTCCAGCACCTCAATACCTTTCTTGAACTGAGGGGCCCAAACTGAACACAATACTCAAGGTGTGGCCTCACCAATGCCGAGTACAGGGGAAGGATCACTTCCCTCATCCTGCTGGCCACACTATTCTTGATACAGGCCAGGATGCCATTGGCCTTCTTGGCCACCTGGGCACACTACTGGCTCGTGTTTAGCCTCCTGTCAATCAGTACCCCCAGGTCCCTTTCCACCTGACTGCTCTCCAGCCACTCTGTCCCCAGCCTGTAGCGCTGCATGGGGTTGTTGTGGCCAAAGTGCAGGACCCGGCACTTGGCCTTGTTGAACTTCATCCCGTTGGACTCAGCCCATCTCTCCAGCCTATCAAAGTCCCTCTGCAGAGCCCTCCTGCCTTCTGGCAGGTCGACACTCCCTCCCAACTTGGTGTCATCTGCAAATTTACTTATGATGGACTCAATCCCCTCATCTAAATCATCGATGAAGATGTTAAACAGAACTGGACCCAACACTGATCCCTGGGGGACACCACTGGTGACTGGCCGCCAGCTGGACGCAGCCCCATTCACCAGCACGCTCTGGGCCCGGCCATCCAGCCAGTTCTTAACCCAGCTGAGAATGCACCTGTCCGAGCCATGGGCTACCAGTTTATCCAGGAGTATACCATGGGAGATAGTGTCAAAGGCTTTGCTCAAGTCCAGATAGACTACATCCACTACATCCACAGGCTTCCCTTCATCCACCAGGCGGTTACCTGATCATAAAAGGAAATCAGGTTGATAGACAGGACCTGCCCCTCACAAAGCCGTGCTGGCTGGGTCGTATCTCATGTCCATCCTGAAGATGCTGTGTGATTGCACTCAGGATGATCTGTTCCATAACCTTGCTTGGCACTGAGGTCAGGCTGACAGGCCTATAGTTGCTCGGGTCCTCCTTGCAGCCCTTTTTGTGGATTGGCGTGACATTTGCCAACTTCCAATCATCTGAGACCTCTCCAGAAAGCCAGGACTGTTGGTAGATGATGGAGAGTGGCTCGGCAAGCTCTTCTGCCAACTCCCACATCACTCTAGGATGGAATCCATCAGGTCCCATTGATTTGTGTGGATCCAGGTGGCTCAATAATTCATAGGCTGTTTCCTCCTGGAACGCAGGGGAGCCATTTGGTTTCCTGTCTCTGTCTGTGAGCTCCAGAGGCCAGTTATCATGAGGGTCACCTCTAATACTGGTGAAGACTGAGGCAAAGTAGATGTTGAGTACCTCAGCCTTCTCTTCATCCCTGGTAACTGTGTTCCCCCCAGGTCCTTGCCCCTCCTTTTGTTATTAATGTATTTATAGAAGTGCTTTTTGTTATCCTTAACAGAAGCAGCCAGATTAATTTCAAATTGCGCTTTTGTTTCTCTGATTTTCCTTCTGCATGATCTAACTATAGTCCTATACTCTTCCTGAGTAGTCAGCCCTGCTTTCCACAGTCGACAGGCTCTCTTTTTATCTCCAATTTCCTTCAGTATCTCCCTATTCAACCAAGGTGGTCGTCTTCCCCGCCAGCTTGCCTTTTGGCTAATTGGTATAGCCTGTTCCTGTGCACTCAAGACTTTTTCCTTGAAGCACGTCCATCCCTCCTGTACACCCCTGGTTTTGAGGAGTGTGTCCCAGGGTGTGCTCTGGACCAGTCTTCTAAATGGGTCAAAATCTGCCCTCTGGAAGTCCAGCATAGAGGTTTAGAGGTTTGATTAGTCGAAGCAGATTATTTTGTATGTGTTCCTAGGATTGCTTTAATTTATTTGCTTTATTTTTATATATGTTTTGCCACTAAATCTGCATGAAGCAAAAGTCTTTGATGAGACACCAGGATATTTTTTCGGGCTCAGGGAAATTAGGTCAGATCACGATAGCATTCTGCATTTTATTCTTCAGAGGATTTATTTACCTGACCAAAAGGTCTTTTCCTCCACTGACTCCCTTTAAAATAAACCTTTAAGCACTTCTGTTCAACAGACATGGAAAAAAAATACGACTGAGGGAGAAGGTGGTGTAATTCAGATATTCCTTTTTAATTTATAACTTCCAGTAGCAGTAGGAACTCAGAGATATTCAAGGTACCTGAAAGATGAATGACATTTTTATGCTGTAATGTATTTAAACCATCAGTACTGAGTCACTAATATGAAAATATATGGTCCCATTAACTGGTTTTTTACAGTATACATTTCTTAAAGCAGAGTGTCTGATCTGCACCCTTAGAGCCGCATGTGCAGGGCTGTGGGTTAGAACCAGTCATTTGTGTAACTCTCTGGAGGCAGCAGTGGGAACCTCATTCCCCTGGCCCCTATTCTTTGAAGAGTTTCCTCTTATCTGAAAGGGGAATAAGAATTATATAAATATCTACTGCTAATGCTGTTTCTTAACAGCATCCCTTCCAAAGTGTTTCATTAAGTTTCATTCATGTTGAAACTGCATGACCACTGAGGTTTGTGCGTAGTCACATCTGCAGGCAAAGCAGTAGGTCTGTGTTCCTGCTATGTAGAACTGCTGAAGGGTGGGATGTACTGGTCATGCTCCCACTCTACTCTGTTCTCTGTACCAAATCTTGTACTCTCCTAGCCTTACTGCCATTTAAACATAAATGCTCCAATTCTGCTGTGAATGTGGCCTCTGTCTGCCTGTGTGTATATATATATTACAATATCTGTAGATAGATAACATCTGTAGATATTTGGCTTCTTTTTCTAAGGAACCTGAGGCTGTTCTGTACAAAGTCACTCTCTCTATTGAATACTTCTTCCTTTGCAAGAAATGTTTTTACTGCTGTGCCTTCTTACATAGAAGGCATTTTGTGCTGTGAATGTTGGTTTGGGTGTGTTAGAAATGCTTTGTCTGACAGGAAAGAGTTATCACGTATCCTCCAGAGTGTGAATTCAGCTAATCTTCCCTAGGGAGGTGAGATCTTCCCAGGTGACTGCTTTGTCCATGGCTTTCATATACAGGTATACCTTGTTACCCATGATGTTTCTGAAAAGCGGCACTCTGAGCAGCATCTGAAAGGTTGATCCCAATCTATCCCAATCTAGCTATATCCCAGTCTTTCTGAAAACATAATCAGTTTTTTGGATCATGGACTTCATATCAGTAGAGACTTTTTAGAACCAGCTCACACTTTGTCTCTTGGCTGGTGTGGATCTTCCTCCAAAAGTGAAGCAGTGAGGGTGGCAGTGAGAAAAGGGTAAACCAGGACAGGGAGATGGTTGCAAGGATAGGACAAGCAAAGCTGCAGGGCTGCTGTTACTTCTGCCCCCACCTGTCAGCAGGAGATGGAGTTTGGGTTGTGTAATTGTAGCTTCCACATTTCTTTGGGTTTTGTAGAGGGTACCACTCTTTTTTTTTTCTTACTCCACATGTTCCCTGAGTGTGGGAGTGTGGGAATTCTGTAGTTAACCTTCCAGACTTGTGACCAAGTAGCCTGCAGGTCTCAGTGCTGCTTTGTCAGGCTCTTCACTACTCATTAACGTTTGTTTCCAGAGCTTCCAGGGTGGATTAACCCTTTAAAAAGTAGCTGTCAAGTGAGAAGTAAAGGAAACAAGTAGGAGGGTAGGTTCAACATCAGCTTCTTGTCTCAGTTTTGCTTAATTTAGCGCATATTGTACACAGACATTGACAGCTTATTTCTTTGCTGCTGTGAAACATCTTGTGGCCTTGGGTCAGGGTCCTCTGTACTGGCTTTCAAGTGTGTAAACCACCTCCCCAGAGCCCAGGGTGACCCCTAGACTTGCAGCTTCCCTGCCTGCCAGGAAAGCCCTACCTCTCAGCCCACCTTTACCCTGGCACTTCCGTCCATGTGTGTTCTTCCCCTCAGTCCCCCAGAGACGCAGAAGGCAGCACTGGAGTTTGGACTCTTCTGTTCTGGTAGAGGAAGTTATTTATTTCCAAACTTAACACCTTTTCAGAGAAAACAGAAAAGCCAATTTCTGTTGAAGTAACCTTACTCATTACTTGCTAGCTCTTAATTACTGTGGTGTTTTTTTTTTTTTCTTGACAAATTGGTAGCTGTTATTACTCTTCTTTTAGCAGAAGCAGCACAATTCAGTACACTGTGAGAGTGAAAAGCAGTTGTTAGACATAAAAATAGAGACAGTTCATAAAGGCAAAACAGCGTTCATGTGTTTTATATATACAGATTCACCTGCAGCACTACAGACAGCATTTTCAAGCTTTGCTTGTGCTATATCTCCTTCTCTCTGTAAAATTTTTCTCAAACTTTCAGCTGTGCATGCATTTTTTTTATCTGCAAATTGCAAGCTTAAAATGCCCAGTGCAGATAGTTTTATTTCTAAGTCCCTCTTTCATGCACGTTGCCATCTGCTGGCTTGGATTTCTTTGGGGTTTTTGTGTTTGACTGGAGACTTGAGCTAGGGATGAGGGGGATATACACCTAGTGTTATGAAACATTCTTCTCCTCCAAGTGCAATTCTTCCTTCACACACAGCAAACTCCGCACAAAATCACACAGCACCAGTGTGTGAGGCTGAAAGAAGGGCTAGCGTACTTGTCGGGGAAGATGATACCTCTCTGTACCAGTTTTGGAGAAGGACTCTTTCGGTTTCAGATGGATAACTGCATGGGTAAAACTTCATAGTGTGTTGCCCAAATTAATCTGATGTCCGTGGAAGATCTTTTGAAAGACTACTTCTTCCATATGCATAGAATTTACATAGTGTCTTTACAAAAGATATTTGACAGAAAGGTTAGTGTGTTTTAAACAACAGAGTTTTTGTTTTGAAGTATATAGTACTTTTCTGGCAAAAATCGAAAATACCATTTTTCATTTTTTGTGCCTGTCAGCTGTCACATCCTTAATCTTGGTATGGTCAAAGAACAAAATATTGGTGAGTTCAGTTTGTTGGAAAAAGTATTTTGTTCTCACAAGAGCAAGCCTGTAGTATGTGCCTTGAAAGCCAGAAAATAGTGTTTTAACTATCAACTTTTAGTACCTCAGCTTCACCAGTGTTGCGTGGGAATAGTATTATTTGATTTCATAGTGGTATTCGGAGATTAATTAGGTTTTGGTCCTCTATCAGTATTAAATCAGAACTGTCAAAGCTTGCCATCGTTTTGATATCTGAGGTCCAGGCAGCAAAAGCAGTTGCAGTTTCTGAAATAGATGATCTCTGCTCCTCCAGCTGAACTCTGTGTACTTACCTGCTGTTGCTAGTATGAAAATTATCAGGTAGTCCACTTACATGCCTAGCAAATGTCATTGCATTTTCTTTTTTCGTATTTTTTTTTGCCTATACTTGTGCAACATCTGCGTTTCTTTGTTCTTGAGCTATATGTGCAGTTGGTACTTTTGTCTTTGTGGATATATACCTTAGGATTTAATGTTTTAGTGCTTAGCTTTTTTGGTGATTTACAGGAATTTACAAGGATTTACGTTCACAGTTTCTGCTTGTGACCATGCTAGTTATTTTCCTGGGGGCTTTGACATCCCCTGATATACCTGAAAGATTTTCATTATAGTTTTGGGACTAGTTGAGGAATACATCTTCATAACCAAGATGGTCTCTCATGTGTATAGCTGTTCAGATTGAAGAATTTAAGGCACATGATGCACGTTCAAGATCAAAATGAGTGAAACATTTAGAAAAGCATGGATGCAGTGGCTGTGCAGTTCCTTGTGGTATGTAATCCAACCTAACTGTAGGCTGCTGCTCAAAGGCAGCTTTTTCATTGCCCTGGTACAGAGGGATATGTGGCTATATCAATGTCCCATCCCTTCCATCAGTGAGTAGATTTGTTACAGAACGGATGATTATGGCTGCAGAGTTGTTAAGTGCAGGCAAGGTAGTGGTGAAATGGTTTGCTGGGTCTCAGAGCTGTGAAAGCGGTCTGAGGAAGGGAAAGAAGATGTCTTTTTTGGTGGCAGCCCCCTGTTTAGGTGGAATTAAACACAGTACAAAGTTGCTCTCTTGGGGTTCTAGTATATAGTTAACTGCAAGGTCTTTCAGTACCACTGTAACTCACCATCCATGTTTACACGTTTGTCTTCTGTCTGTCAGAACATTTCACTCTCCCTTGGTTTTAGCTTTTTTTGCTTCATCCCGTGTATTTATATATTTGTCATCCCAGACATAACTGTATGCCATACACATTCTGATAGAGAAAGCTGTAAGCATCTTACCTTATTCCCCTGTGGTCTGATTTCACTGAAGTCTTTTCCAGCTGAGAAGAATAAATGAAATGCAGCCATGAACAAGAAGTTGTGGCCTTCAGTTACAAACTTCTAATTTAGAAGTCTCTTTCAGTTAATCGTATATACATCTCAAAGTCACAGTTAATAGACATTTACTACTGATTTAACAGGCCCTACCTAACGCTAAGAAGGTAGGGCCAACAACAAAGAGGCATGCTCTTTCTGGTGTTTAGTTTCTCTGATGCCCAAGAAGATGTAATGTGTGCTGTAGCATTTGCTCCTTCAGACTCATGTTTTTATGCAGGGAGCGCATTGAGAAAATCTCTCACTGTCTCACTGCAGCAGCAGGAGCAGGCACATCCATGCGGCATGCAGTTAAGGATTCAGGAGCAGTTCTGCTTCCACTAGGTTCCAGTTATGTTTGGAAGGTTAAGAATTAGTTGAGCATTAGCTATCAGAGAGCTTCCTTAGCCTTAATATTAACCACTAAGGAACAGTGGTGATGGTGTTATGACTTTCACCTATTTGTATCTGCTGATGGTAATTGTGATAACTAATCAGCCATGTCCTTGCACATGAAACAGAAGAACTGGGAAGGGAGTGGGTATACGTGAGACGTGTTTTGGGTTTTGTCTACCTTATAATACTGCTGAGAGTAAGATGGACTCTCTGAAGGTGAGGTATTCTGGTGAGAGACCTGGAGGAAGCTTTCAATATAAAATTGAACAGATTTTGTAGCACTGAATCCAAGCTATTTCTGGGCAATCCTGTAGAGGTAATCCACTTGTTAGATGTATGAATCTACATAAAAGGTAAATTAATGATGGGGAGAAACAGTTTCAGATGCCTTTCTTTTGATTGTTAGAGGTTTTTTCTCTTTTCCAACCTAACAGTAGGTAGTGAGAGATAGTGAGTAGGCACTTACCTATATGTTCTTACAAAAATGTTTTTCTTTAGATTAAATTGTTGATCTTTCTTTTGCAGTCTTGTCAGAGACAAGCCACACATCTCATTTTTGTTTTTTCCTGGCCTCCTTGATTGGATCCTCATCGTTCAGTTTGGGAACAGATGTAAAGAACCTGGCATATGATGTCTGATTTCAGGCTGCTAAATAAACTCTTGTCTTTGCTCTTTGGTTATTGTGTTAGGTAGGGCCTGTTAGATCTGTAGTGTTTATTAACTGTGCCTTTGACAAGGATATATGATTAAAAGAAAGAGACTTATATATCAGAATTTTATAACTGAAGGCCATAGCTTCTTGTTCATGGCTGCATTTCATTTATTCAGCTCAGCTGGAAAATATTTCAGCCACTTAAAAAATGGCAACCAGTAACCTTATTGGTGTCTCATAAGGAAATGTTTGCATTTTCTCTTGAGTCATCTGTCCTTACTATAAGACAATAATGTACATGAAGGAACTCAGTAGTCCATAGTGTTGTCTAACAGTCTTGTTTGTTGGACGTGGCTGTTCCATTGCAACAACTTATTTGCAATACAGTTTGATAAATTCTAGTTTCACATATGGCAGAGTGGAAGGAAGATGCTGTGTAGTGATACTTTAACACAAATGTACATTATACTGGATTGTGCTAATAAAAATTGTATCTGGAAAATTTTTCCTAGTTACTAAGGGGTTGACTGTTCTTTCATATAAAAAATGTAAATGTTAGGATAAAATTAAGACAAGTGAAAATATATATGAATAATTTATAATTCACATCGTTGATTTTCTGACCTTGATGGAGAGTCTCAACATGTGGCCTGTAGACATAACTCAAAAATGCCTGTAGAAGTACTTTCTTTTCCCTTGAGGCTAGAAAAATAAATGCCTCAGAGCAGGATTTTTTTCATTGGTATGTATTTTGTACTTGCACCTGATACATTATATATGATAAAACTATATTTGGGTTTATATTTACAGATTACCAGCCTCTACTTTGCATGTTAAAGGGCTGGCTGGTTCTGCGTTCTTCACTAGAGCTCGAGTGAAGTATGAGCTGTACACCAGGCCCTCAGCCAAGATTCATTTTACACGTGCATGTCTTTGTGCAACGACCTGCCTTCATTTCTCAATGCATGTCTTCAAATTTTGTAGTGTTTCTTCACACAGACACAGATGAATCCCATTTAGCTTTAGGTATTTGCCTGGAACTGCTGCTTCTGCTCCGGTTGGCGTAACTGATGTGAAGAGTGTGTTCTTTAATATAACTCTCTAACTTTCTTGAATTAATACAGCATTTTATTCTTTTTGTGTGTGTGTGTTTAATGTCGGATATTTCTGCCTTCTGGCTTTGGTCGTTTGGTTCTGTGATGTTTGATTATATGAATGTTGAATCATCAAAATAAGCTGTTACTCTCTATGTGTTCTCTTTTCAGCTGTTCTGTTTTCCTTTGGGGAAAAAAAAAAAAGTATTTTCCCTTCTCTCTGCATTTTAGAGAAGGCAAGGCATTACAAATCTTTTTTGTGTAAGCCTTTCAGATTCCTGTATTAAATCAATACATGTTCTTCTCTTTGAAGTCCATGGTTTCTGGACTATTGAAGTGGGACCATTTAGCCTGGTACGCCATATTAAATGATGCAGTGCTGTAACTTTTGTTTCAGTTCTGCCTTGCTGTGTAATGAAGATAACTTAGCATTGTTGACACAGAATATAAACTTGTGTTTGAGTTGTGCAAATAATATATTTCCATGTGTAGAAAGTTTCATTAAGAAAGGAGTTTTAATAATGCATGGAAAAGGTAGGAGTTCTGCTAATGAATAGACTCCAAAGTAACTAAAGAATAATTTAGTTTGGATCCATTTTCATGTATTTGTAAGTACGCAAAATGTGAAACAGTTGTTTGGAACTCAAGGAGGATTGTATTAAATGGCCTTAAGAGCCTTAATAGCTTTGCACTAATAATTTAGTTATTATGGGGAAAGTGGGATTTTGGTTTTGTGCTTTTATTTCATTGCTTGACAAATACAGCCTATGTGGCACGTCTTAGGGGAATAATAAATATTAATTCTATACCTCAGGTTGTGAAGAGTTTCTTGTACTTGCACTAGTATTATTATTATTATTTTTTATTACTACAACTGACGTTTAAATAGGAATTGTTAATTTCATGTCCAAATATGAATGGGGAAAAGAGAATATTAATTTAATACAGAAGTCTGTGTATTCTCTAATGAGGCTTATGCATCTCATCCCCTTTAGTGCTTTTGAGTAAATACTCTATAATACTTCCAAGTATAGCCCAGGGAGGATTTTAATTGTGAAGTGAAATTTTCAGCTGAAGTTTGTTTTTCTTTGCAACCAAGAGGCAAAAATGTCCCTGGTGGAAGTGGTGGAGATAAGTTTTATAAAGACTGAACAAACTCAAGGAATGCAGCAGTACTAGACCTCCCTGACGACTTAGGTAAAACTTGTTTTGCTGTAGGTCTTATTTCTTAGTCATTGGCATCGATTGAAAACATGTAGAGAACTGGTGTTCTGTAGCAGTTCTTATTGTACAGAAATTTTCACTCAAAGATATTACACATCTTTTGCTCTTTTAGTGTTCTATGGTATTAATTACCATGGTGAGATTTTATCAGTGGTTATCTGCAGGAGTTTGAAAACATTATCTTAGTGCCTCCCACCAGGCTGTAGGGTGGAAAAACAATTGCAAAGCAAATGACTCTTACTGTTCTGGTGACCTGTGGGCTGTTAGTCTTGCGCCCTTTGTGCTTGCCTTTCCTGGCAGCTCGATGTGTCAAAGTTTAGTTTTCTTACTTTGGTTCAAGACATTTTGGACTTTGGCTCCCATGGAACTTCTGCTCCTGTTTTCCCTCTAGAGTTCCTTTTATTGACTCTTTGCAATGACATGTGTGGTTGGTTCACTGTTTTTTTGCCTGGATGATGATGAATCATATGCAAGAGGGTCTGACACCTTGTTAAATACGAAATATTTACTCTACTCAGCCCCCAGAGGACATGAGGTTCCTCAATTACGGTTTCCAGGATGCACTATAAAAATATCTCAGTTGGAGAATATTTACCATTTTGATATAAAACTCATCTGTATGGAGCATTTACTTCTCATGGAATTTTTTTGGTTTAGAGAGGGATATGATTTTCAGTGGGTAAATAAATGATGAGGAATTTTTAAACCTGTTCTATTTAGAGTAATGAACTATATCCCTTCTAGAGATGTATGCAGACCAAGACAGGAACAATGGATATGAAGAGGTGAGAAAATAAAATGCAGAAGAAATTTGGGAAGGAGGAGAGAAGCTGATAGGCAAATCAGGAAGAAAGACCTCTCAGGGGGTAGAGTGAATGGAGGTTATGACAGTATCACCATATTAGAATGAAATGAAATTTATCTGTACATCAGTAAGTTATTAAAATAACAGAACAAAGAGAAGCAAAAGTTGCCCCTTCAGTAATTTGAAAGCAATGTGATTTCAAGTGCAGGATTCCTTAGCAAAAGTAGTTCTAATAATTTCTTTGACAAATAAATGTGTATTTTAATATTGTAAATATAAACTGATTAAAAAAATGCTTTGGAAATCTTAGCTTTCTGCAAATCTGCAGGCCTCTTTTTTTGCATGGGCAACTATGCTTTTGCAGTGTTACTTTGTATTTGAAATTTAGATTTTAGAAACTGTCAAATTAATGCCACCAGATTTTATTCATATGCTGAAAATAGAGTAACATACACATATTTAATTTTAAAATAGTCCTGAATTTATTGCCACTTATGTTTTTATTACAGGGAAGCAAGTTGGCGTGGAATATGAATAGTACTTTTTCAGGCTGCTCAGTCCTGAGAATTAAATGAGTTGAGGATGTGGAAAACAAGTGTTCTTCTGTCTATTGGCTGAGAGTGGCAAAGGCCCTAGGTTGCCTGGGCAGATCTTGGCTGAAATTCTTCTCAGCAAGCCAAGTGTTTCACTTCCTCTAAATAAAATGTCTAATAGTGGGGAGAAGGACAAGTGATTTTTTTTCCCTTTTAATCTTAAAAATAACATCCAAGACCCCTACAAGATTGTGTACCATATTTGCCACTAGGTTTCTTCTACTTTTGTTCCAATGCCTTTTGTTTCCTTTCTTATTGATCATTGTGAAATAGATATAAGCAAATATATTTCTGCCGGACATCTGACCTCACCATATCTAAATGAAGTGCCAAGGGTGAAAAGTTTATCTCTCTACAAAGGCGATAACAAGCTATCACTGAAAGTACAAGATTGTCATCAAAATCAGTTTGAAATTGAGGGAAAGAGAAATAAATCTTTCTCCATTCTTGTTAGTGTTAGGGCATGAATGGATTAAAAAACCCTCTGAGACAAGAATTTGCAGCTCTTTCATTTTTTTTTTGTCTGAGGGCTCTGTTCTGATCCGTGCTTAAAAGAAATAAAGAGTAATACAATACCTTGAAAAACTAATAAATCTTCAAGCCCTGTGAGGACATATCTTATGTTCTTCCATAATATATTGCTTTGGAGGTTCTCAACTAAGGAGAGATTTGGTAAGCCTACAAATATTTTTGATGGGTTATGACTGCTCATGACTACCATGGAGTCTGAATCCTGAACGAAGATGTTGTCCTTGAAGAGTAATCCAGTGAAACTAAGCTCTCTGAAGTCCTGCAGATCTTTCAAAAATAGTTATTTCCTGCTTGACAGATGAGCTGTGTTTAGCTAGTATTTCTGTCCGACAGGCTCAGACAGATATGGGCAGCATATAGCTCATGTTTATAACTGTAGAATTACATGGTGAATGTACTCTGTTTATTGTGGTTATATCCCTAATCCTGGGAGATACACAGAGGGTAGTTTCTTTACTGAGGTCAAAATAGAATAGTAACTATAATCTAGAATTTTTTGACTTAGCACCTGTATTTGTCAAGATTTCAGAAGTGGAATGGTTCACCAAGAGAAACAACTGTCCATACGTGACAGCTGTCAGTGCTTTGACTGTGTCAGCAATTTCACGAAAATCATGCTTGAGTTGCAAATGCAGTGAACAGAAAACCTTAGTGCCCCTTCTGGTGCACTGTTTTGCATTTTTGGGAGTGCTCATGCCTTTGGTGGTTTTTTTTTCTTCATAATATGCTACAAATATTAGTGAATCTGTTTGGGTCTTTAGTCAGTAAAAAGTTCTTGGGTTATTCCCATGTTGGGAAATCTGGGAAATAAATCTGTGAGTGTGCATTGAGTACTAACTTGAAAGATGGAAGAGTGTGAAAAGCTCTGAGATCAGCAGCTGCTGGGTTGAGGAGTTCTTACACACAGGAGACATGCTGTCTCTGTCTGTGGGGCTACTTGTACTACTCTTTTGGGCATACCTTCTGTTTGCATGTGAATATTTTTGTCTCTGCCTGAAAGCACCTGTGCTCTCTTTATATGAATAAGCTTTGATCCTTTCCCCTTAAAAATGTAAAATCAAAGTCAGTCTGCAAGATTGTACTACCTCAGATAGAGATCTATGAACCGCATCAAATATTTGTTGTTGGACAGGTTTATCTGGACACCTGTGTTTTTGATAGTTTAACAGAGCTTGGACTTGGAGCTGTATAATGTTTAAACCTGAATAAATAAATAAGGTTATCTAGCAAATAAGAAAAGAGCACTGGAAGGAATTCCTGAGTCGACGTAGACAACTCTGCAAAGTAATGACTTTTGCAACACAGCAAAGCATTTAGAGAATTGTCTCAAAATAACGAGAGGCCCTTGAGTTTAAATTATTATATATTCATATATCACATAAAATGAAGATAAATAGCTTAGCTTTTAAGCTAAGGACAAAGCAACTCCTGTTTTTTGTTTAGGTACAAAGCGTAGGACCTACTTGGGTAATTGGTATTTGAATGGCCTCCTATACAGAAAGAGTTCCTCTGTCTCCTTCCCCACTCAGAAAAAAAGATTTCTTTTTAATGCATACTCCTTCCACAGTGGAAAGGAACAAAATACCCTTCCCTTCATCTAGCCTTGTCATCTCCCCTCTGGAGCAGGCAGGGAGAAACATATGAGTAAGGGCAGAATGGATGCTCAGAGAGCAGGATGCAGCAGGGTTCTTTGAGTTCTGCTGGCAGTCTCTGCTGGAGGAATACTGGATGCTGGAGATGTATGGGAGCAGGGGAGGATATTAGACAGCAAGAGGTGCCAAGTCCTTCTTACCATGTGATGAGACCTTTCTGATCGCCCTGGAAACTACATCCTCTAAGACCCCTACCTTTGGAAAAAAAAAAAATCTCCATTTTTCTGTCATCCCCTTTCAGCCCACTGAAGTTATTTTACAGCTGTTCCAGGATGGGTGCTTTGCCATGACTGGGAAAGACTCTGTGCCTGCGCTACTGAGAAACCATGAGTCAGCTTGCTTAAGAGAAGGAGGAGGTGAGGAAATCTCCTTTCATGATGAGGCTTCCCAGATTTCCTGCTGTTTCTGTTTTGGGCACACTGGTTCAGAAGCTGTGGGATGTCTTCTGCCAGGCTTCTGAGAATACAAAAATTGTTCCTTCCCTAGGAGGATACTGGGATCACCTACTTTTCCTGATACTAGGTGTCAGTATCCCACGCTTTCCCCATCTAGAACCAAAGGGGTTATGTGTTATCTCCACTTGAAACATAGCATAGTAGGGGACATAGTGTAGCACTGGGAAAGGAGAAAGCCCTTGCTACATTCTGTGGAGTCCAACAATATTGCATAGGTTTTCTGAGGCACTCCTTACTCTGAGAGACCGTTGTTTAGTCTAATATTGTGAGATAAATGTATTCTCATTTAATTCATGCAGACTCTGGTCCTAACTTAACTAAGTGTGACTGGACTCACAAGACTAAGAGCAAAGAAGTTTTTGCAAGGAGTCAATTTGAGTACTTTACGCAATAAAAACCCCGGTTTGTAAAGTCAGATTCTGAAGTTAAGCATAACAGTGCTGAAATGACTTGATTGTAATATGCATCTGGATAAAAATTATGACAAAAGAAGTAATAAAACAGTGCTGTTCAACTCACTTGCTGGAAACATCTTGCAAGTGCTTCATTTCTACTTCATGCTGGAGTTAAGAGCTGCTACAATATTGGCAGAAGGAAAAAAAATAGAATTGCTTCAGCTCTGTTCGCCCACCCACGGATGTTCTTTGGTGTGGAAAATGAGTCATCAAGAAAAGATATTTTTACTTTGCAAGAGACAAAGAAACATTGATCTTGAGACAAACTGTGTGTCAATTGATTTACTAGTCAAAAGGCCTGATCCTGATTGCATCCTCTTACACAGATATTATTTTCTTTGGAACTTCTGGGTAGTCACAGCAAGAAGTGACCAATGTGAACCCAGAATTCACAAACAGCTCAGATGCAGCTCCCACTTTGACAGTTGTACAACATTGCTGACATGAGAGCTGTGCCAACTGCTGGGATATCTGAGTCTATATTTGGAATAAACTGGAGCAGATCCTCAACATATTGATCCAGGCCCCTTTGCAGGCACTGCTCCATCCCATCCTACAGTGGCATCATGGGTCTGCCAGGACAGGACTCACTTGCTGGCTTGGCCTTGGCTTTGTTGGATGTTGCTAAGGCCTTTAGTTGCCTTTGGAGGTGGAGGCTTTGACACAATACAGCTTTGCAAGTGATTTTAAAAGCTTTATGTCACAGGTGAAAAGTTAAAACTGATTTGTGAAGTGGTCTCTTGGTTTAAGAAAAGTATCAGCTGGGATGGGGAAGATGCTGCTGTTTACTATCTTGAGATTTTGGCCACTAATTTACTTTTACTTTGTATCTTATTTTGGACTATAAAGCTTCAATATAATGCATGATAAACACAGGGTTTTCATCTGTAGTTTTCAAAGCATTTTCAGAAGGAGAAGAGGAAGCATGAGGCTCAAAACCATGGAAAGGAGTTCATCAGTTGCCAGGCACAAAGCTCAGATCTCATCCTCATTTGTTTTCACTGGACCATGCTTTTGTCAGACTCAGCTGTTCAAAGGTGCTGATGGCTCAGCTGAATGTAAAACTACAAACCTACAACTGCAAACCAGTGTTTATCAGCCCAAACTTGATTTCTAGCAAGCCGATGTAAATTTTGAGTTAGTATTTTTCCCCGGTAGAAGTATAGCTCAATTATTAGAGTTTCTATATCACTATTATAACCTCTTGGGCTGACCCCCTGTCTTGGATGTCAGACCCAGCCCATGGAGCGAGTCACTCCCTGGGTGGCCTCAGCTCCCCTTGGGCTTCCATTTTCAGAGCAGGTTATTGGACTGCCTTCACTAGCTAGTGTGGCTGTATGTGGAGATGAACATCTAACCTGCCAGCAATCTGAGTAAATTGCAGAGTGTTCCCTTTTCTATTACAGCTGTTCAGCACTTCCCACTGTCATCTTCAGGGAGCTGCATGCAGCTGCTGGTGGTTTCAGCTGTAGACCTTGCTGTCACAGGCACCCATCATGTGTGAAGGCTGCAGAGGTGTCCCTCAGCTGCTGAGTCGTACTGACTCATCAGGCCATTTCTGGATGGTTTTGTCTGTCTATTAATAAACCAGCTTGCATTAATTTAATTTGTGCTTAGGCAGAGCTGAACTCCTTGAACCCTTATGTCTGTTTATTTAAATTAAGTGTGATTTGATGGCAAACTGATTAGGGCAAATTATAATTTTTTTTCTCCTTTTTTCCTGTATGACTAGATCTCTTAATGGATGATGAAGCAGCCAGTTCCCTTGCATCTCTTATGCTGGTTGCTTATTTACAAAAAACCTCTTCTTGCCTGACCCTGTATAAAGCGTTATAACTACATGGAAGCATTTTTTCCCTATGGAAATTGAATAATGGGGCTCCCATTGGTCTTGGGAGCCATTTGGTTTAGAAATCTAATTTGTAAGCATTCCCAATACACGTTGTTCTCCACATCTTTTGAGGTCTCACAAATCCTTCAGCTCAAAGCATACCCTGTCTTTGCCACTCTCTTCTCCTGCTCCCTTCCTATAGAAGAGGGCTAGCATTTTATTTTCAGTTCTTGCTTAAGGAAAGGAGGTTCATTTGTACCTGTGAATTGAAAGAGAGGGTGTAAAAGGAGAAGCAAATACAACCTTTGACTTAGAATTCTGGTTTTCTGTTTTTTGGAGGCCCTGTGAGGTCAATGGGGGGCTGCATGACCTTGGAAAGAAAGATAGACTCCTAAATGAAATAGTTCGCATGCCTAGACCTCTAGTTGTCTGGATGAGCTGTACCCTTTTTGTTTTTCTTTTCAGATTTAGGTATGGACTTTAGCTTCTGCTTACACAAATACTTTGATGAAAACAAATATAGCTCACTGCAAATACATGGTGTAAGTTGTTGATGCCTATGTTTGCCTACTTTATTAGGCAGATTTACATTATGTTGCTGTATTTCCATTTCTTTCCTGATCTAAGAAAGTAGATATAGTACATCAAAGGAACTTATCTTCATTTCACACTTACTCAATCGTTAATCCAGTGATCTACAGGATCTGCTTTATATTTTTAAAATGAATCAAACAAACAAAATGTAGCTATTTCTCTTTAATTTGATTTCTTTCTAATTAACATTTTAGAAGGCAAGTCATTTTGATGTTAGAAAGATATAGTATGCATTATGCTGATGTTTTTTAGGTCAGAATGACATGGTGAAATCACAGAAGGTGAGGGACAACAAATGGTTTATGATTGAATTTGAATTATTGTAATTTCTCATTAAAGAAAGGATTTATTACTGAAATATGCCATAGAAAAGCAGTTTTTAAATCACACTTCAATATGATTCATGTTTTAAATAATGTTTTAAATAATGAAGAAAATCAATAGCAGGGAATTTCTTTGTCTGCAGATTAAAGTCACTTAATTGGCTCATTTTTTTTCTTCCAATTTTGCTTACCTGTTTTCTGTAGTGTTGCTGTTATCTATGAACTCTGTATTGGCTTTGCCACTGCTGTAAACCTTACATTGGTGATAGCATCAGTCCTTTTGGTAGGACAATGCTAGAACACTCATACACAGTAAATTCTTACATAAATGCATTGCCCTAATTGAAAGAGGTGTAGCTACAGCTCTTATTCACAGTGGAATTACCTCTTATTCCTGTTGCCTCTTATAGTACTTATAGGACACAATGTTAGTAAAAACTCAAACCAATTACTGCTTATCTACTTCTATTTGGAGACAGTTTAGCAGACACAAGGTCAGTAAAAGCCCTTTGCTCTCAAGCAGTGGCAATTGAATGGTCAACTGCTGTGACTGGATTTGTTGGAAGTTTGGGAAAAAATCTATAGCAGTGTTCCAAAAGTAAAACTCAGAATCTTTATTTTCTTGAAAATGCATGGGAGTTACTTTCATGTAAGCCTTTCTACTTTCTTTCAAAAAGGAAGTGGTAGAATTCTGCAGTTTGGAGAGGAGTAAAGCCATGTTGTCCGTAGTAGCTGGAATTCATTGCACAACATATTAACGACTGGATATACCTAGCTAAATGAGGGGAGTAGTAGATGTAACATTTGTATTATATATATAATACAAATACTTGAAAATACTTGAAAACATGTAACAAAAACCTTCCGTTGGGACTGAAAGTCCTTGTATTTGGCAGAAGCCATTTAATGTAAAGGGCTTATATGTTATGGATAACAGTAGTTTTACCAGTACTGAGAACATTATATGAGAAAGAATGGTATTCTAACTCGTGTCTCTGGTAGATAAGACCTCTTGTTATCTGCCTCTGTTATTGGTATACTTGGTATTTGTTTCCCACCCATAAAACAGGAGGACTATCAATGGTTTTCCCACCAAGGCATTGTCTCGGCACTTCTGGTGGTGTTTCTGCAGGTGCTTAGGCCCAAAGAGAATGCAGTCAGGAGCAAGAGCAATAGGTATGTCTTCTGGTGATCCACCAACTAGAACAGGTGAGACAGAAGGAAAAGAGGTTTACTTCTCTTTCCTTCAACTCAACCAGAGTTTTGCTGCTGAGAAACATAGGAGGTGAAATAGTCAGTGCTAACTTGTTGCAAGGTGTTGTTTTATCTTTTTTTTTTTTTAAAAATAACAGTTTGCTTACATCACTGTGTTAAATATTGTTAATTAAAGCTGCTTGAGTCATTCAAGTTAAACGTAGATTAGATTTTCCTTTGAGCACTGAGGGCCTTATCCTACAAAGCGCTAAGCATTCCCTGCTCCCACAGCCCTCTCCGTAGGAGTTGAGAATGCAGCATGCCCTGGGAGGTGGCCAGGTCCAAAGACCGGGTCACACATATTTTACAGTAATTTGAAAATACAGTGAAGCTTTTTAAATGTGTTTTGATTAACACATCATGGAGTCTTCAGTAGTAGTAATTTCTGTGCCTTAATATAACACTGTATTTCATTAAACAGTAAAGTCTTGCTGTATTTTATAGGCTCTCTACTATATGTGTCGTGATGTGAATGGAGATGGCTGTTTTTCCTTTTAATTTCTCTGGTCCAAATAAGTGATACAGATTCACTGCTCCATTTAATCCCAGGCAGTAATTTCTAACAGTTATCTCACTTCTCTTGGGCTTAATGGCACTATCAGATGATGGAAAGTGAGTGACCTTTCAAAATGAAGTGAGCAATAAACACTCTGCCACCAAGATCATGGTTTTCTGTTCTGGAGCAGCAGCCTTCTGCAGTAGTCCTGTATCACCTGTAGGGGCTGTGAAAGAAATGAGGATGTTTATGGATTGACATGCTAGCATGACTCACATCACTGATACCTCTCTCTGATGGTAAAGAATTGTCTGAGCAGGTGAGGAGTTTGACCCATGTCTGCCTGTAAGTTTTTCAGGGAAATCTTTTTCAGGAGATTAAAATGCAGTGTACCGATTCATTTGGGGCAGTATTACCTGAAGGTTTTTGTTTGTGAACTCTCCTCCCTAAAACAGAACTTTAGACTCAGCCCTCAAACTAAAAGAATAATCTTCCTAAATGTACCTGGTTTGGTTATTTTGACTCTATCTGCTTTGAACTATTTGCATCTCACTTACCCAATGCTGTGTATGTTTTATGTATCCTGACCTGCCCAAGAAGACAGTTTGGATCTTGGTAAAACTGGCCCAAATTTTGAGACGTAGATGTGAAAATCAGACTTTTTAATCTCTGTATTTAGGTTTCTCAGTACCATGTCCTCAGTAAACAGGGTGACAAGCGCTTGCAGCTGCATTATTGCTTCCATTTATGCTTTCTCTGCAGTCTAGGGCACTGATGGCTAAACAGTTCTTCAAGTCACTGCAAGTGCATGTGGTCACAATGAGATGACAGGAAGAGAGGAGTTATTCTGTGATGTCTCATCCTTTTTTCTTTCACTCAATAAGTCAATTGATTTTGTTCTCATTTTTCTTTATATTAGTCTTCGTAACTCTGCTTTTATTAAAGGCTCTGAGGAGATCAGATTGAGAGCTCTGTATCAAGTGGCGTACTTGGTGGTTTTAAATCTCACATTAGCAGAAGGCAGAAGTTTCTGGCCATGTTTGTTTTCATTCTCTAGACTTATTTCAGATACTTAATGTCTGATTACAAAATTATCACTTACAGATTGTTTCTCTCCTTCAAGTTCCTTTCCAAATTTTGGTGATCATTTTGGACTGAGTGTGCCAAAGTGTACAGACAGAGCAAGGAGTAAGGAAGGGATGAAGGGAGTACATAATCTCTGTTTCTTGTTATTGAAGGTTTGGTGGTGAAGAGCTGAGCTTTTCTTTTAAGTCAGTGAGAGTTTTGCCTATGGGATTTTATGGGACCAGAATTTCATTGTGTATTTTGAAAAGTATATACCAATTTTGAGTACCTTAGAATGAGTATTATTTTACCAGTTTCTCGAAGTATTTACATGCTGGCCTCATGAAATGCTTAGCTAGTGCTTAGACAGCCAAATCCTTTTTAAGATATCTAAGTTTCTATAGAAATCCAAAATAAAATGGACATTTTTAGACCTTTGTAAGTATGCTGAATTATCTAAAATGGTGAATATGTACTGATGGGATTTTCAAGGGAATATTAACAATTTAGGTGTCTAACTGTCGTTTCTGCCCAATTATCGTTACCCATTTACCTTTTAAATCTAATCTCTAAGACTTTAATTTTCAAAGCTGCTTATGATTCCTGCTGATTTTTGTTGGCGATGTAGAGGTTCAGCACACATGAAAGGTAAATTAGTGTCTGGAAAGCATTTTAGTTACTGATCTCCTTTTGAGAATGTGTGCAATTTTCTTTCTGGGAGGCATACAGCATGTTACTGTAACACAGCTGGGAATAGGAGTACCTCTGCCTTTGCAAGAATACAGGGGCTTCCAAAGCCAGCGCTTCATCTGACATGTAATTAGTTTTTTGAGAAGACAGGGATATAATTAAGACTAGAAGAGGGATATTTTAATTGTATCTTTACAAATTGAAATGGTATTCACGATCGGGTAGAGTACTAAAATGATCTTTTGTTTTTTGTTCTATAGCTTACTTAATATTTTCTGTAGGAATGTCTGGCAGACTATATTTAGGTGTGGTTGTTTGAGTATGGTATGAAATCAATATCCTGTGAGCAGTCATGCTTCTAAAAACATTCTTCAGCCAAAGAACAGCCCATGTATTTAGAAATTGTTCCTTATTAGATGAGCTGTTGGTAAATATGTCTAACTGCAGTATGCTATCTATTGCATTTTTTTATGAAGAAGAAAGCGGAGTCTGTGATAGTCAGGAATAGCTAAGAAGTTGGTGTAACAACTGTTTCAGATCTTAGCCAATGCTGCCACTTCAAATGCATAAGGAGCCCTTGAACTGAATTTCCCTGCTGCTATTGTTCTGCACACTGTTGAAGTATACAGGGGAATGCTTTGACTTTTTTTCCATGAGCCACATTTAGAGTCAACAATTTCATATTCAACCTGCAACTTTGTTTTCCGTGCTACTAGGAAGAAAGAGAAGTAGCATTTTACTTATACATAACTCATAGAAACCAGCAATGGGAAATACATATCCTAGTAACCTGTACAATTCAAAAGTTTTTAATTTTACTTAAGTTCCTTTTCCATCCGGACTTTATGTGATTAGCCCTCTAACCTCTCCCTGAAAGACTAATTTAATCATAGAATCATGGAATGGTTTGGGTTGGAAGGGACCTTAAAGGACATCCAGTTCCAATCCCGTCCCATGGGTAGGGACACCTTCCACGACATCAGGTTGCTCAAGGCTCCATCCAACTTGGTCTTGAACACTTCCGGGTATGGGGCATCCATGATTTCTCTGGGCAACCTGTTCCAGTGTCTCACCACCCTCACTGTAAAGAATTTCTTCCTAATATCCAATCTAAATCTACCCCACTTTCAGCTTAAAATCATTATGCCTTATCCTATCCCTGCATTCCCTGATAAAGAGCCCCTCCCCAACTTCCCTGTAGGCCTTCTTTAAGTACTGGAAGGCTGCTATATGGTTCCCCTTCTCTAGGCTAAACAAGCCCGACTCTCTCAGCCTGTCCTCACAGGGGAGGTGCTCCAGCCTTTGATTATTTTTGTGGCCCTCCTCTTAACTCGCTCTGACAGATACATGTCCTTCCTGTGCTGAGGACTCCAGAACTGAACAAGGTACTCCAGATAGGTCTCACAAGAGCAGAGGAGAGGGGAAGAATCACCTCCCTCAGCCTGATGGTCACATTTCTTTTGATGCAGCCCGCAATACAGTTGGCTTTCTGGGCTGCAAGCACACATTGCTGGCTTATGTTGAGCTTTTATCCACCAGCACCCCCAAGTCCTCCTCAGGGCTACTCTCAATCCATTCTCTGCCCAGCCTGTAGCTGTACCTGGGATTGCTTCAACCCATTGCACTTGGCCTTGTTGAACTTCATGCAGTTCTTTAATTTAATTTAATGGGGTTCTTGATTTCTGATTTTCAGCCAAGTTGTACTTTTTCCTCTAATTTCACCTGAATATGGCTTGTGATTCTCCCTTGGTCCCTTGTGTAGGTGTGATATCCATCATCATGTGTGTACTCAGGAGAACATGTCTCAGCAGTCATCAAATTTCCTACCAGAGTTGCTCATTGATTTACCATACTCTGTATACCTAACTGTCTGAATTCCTTTAATTTTTTTTGCTCACCGGGTTGTTCTGCCAGATTTGTCATTGTTTCTTGATGGTTCCTGTACCACTTTCAATTTAGTGACATCTTTCTAATGCTAATGACGTCCAGGACTGAATGTTGTATTTAAAGTTTACATGTGCCCTCACACTAAAACTATCATACCTGAAAAGAAAGGAAAAAAGTCTTTTCTTGTTGTCATCTCATATGGCATTTTCCATTTTACTTGGTGTTTGTTAATGCATGCTGTTCTTGACTGTGGTATAGTGGCAGAAGTATTATAGGTGAGGCTACAAGGATGCGAGTTTGAACTGCTGTCATCTTTCATATTGTCCATTGATCCACTGTAATTCTTGGGTCTTTTGAGCTGAGGAGGTGAACCCTACTGGCATTGTAACTAGCTGCAAAACAGCTCCTTTTGAGTCTCTAGCCACAGAAAACAGTGTGGTTTTGACCATGTTAGTGTAATGGGATATCAGGATGAACCAGCCCCTCAGATTTGCAAGCAATCCTTGCAGCTGTGTAGCCTAGAAATCAGGAACAGCAGTTGTTTCCTTGGAGTAAAACGTGTGCAGGATATAGGTCCATGGTATATCATAATCTAGCAATTTTCAGAGCTGCTGGACACTGCCTTACTAACTTGACTAGGAGACTGTACCTGTAAGCAATAGATGAATAACTGACTGTAGGTATGCCAGTGATCCTGATTGTGAATGCATAGTTACATAGAATCGTAGAATCATCTGGTTGGAAAAGACCTCTGAGATCAATTGAATCCAACCGTACATGTCCACTACTAAACTATGTCCCTGAGAAACTCATCTACCCATCTTTTGAACACCTCCAGGGATGGTGACGCAGGTGCCTCCCTGGGCAGCTGCTGACACTGCTTGATAACCCTTTCAGTGAAAAAATGTTTCCTAATGTCTGGTCTGAACCTGCCATGGCACAACTTGAGGCCTTTTCCTCTTGTCCTATCACTTGTCACTGGAGAGAAGAGACCAGCACCCATCTTGCCACAACCTCCTTTCAGGCAGCTGTAGACAGTGATGAGGTCTCCCCTCAGAGTCTTCTCTAGGCTGAACAACCCCAGTTCCCTCAGCTGCATTTCATAAGACTTGTTCTCCAGCCCCTCACCAGCCTCGTTGCCCTTCTCTGGACACGCTCCAACACCTCAGTGTCCTTCTTGTACTGAGGGCCCTAAAACTGAGCACAGTACTCGAGGTGCAGCCTCACTAGTGCTGAGTACCGGGGCACAATCACTTCCCTGGCCTTGCTGGTCACGCTGTTTCTGCTACAGGCCAAGATGCCATTGACCTTTTTAGCCACCTGAGCCACTGCTGGCTCATTTTCAGCTGGTTGTCAAACCCTGGGTTGTTCTGTCCCAAGTGCAGGACTCAGAACTTGGTCTTGTTGAACCTCATCCTGCTGGTTTCAGCCCATCAATCCAGCCTGTCCAGATGCCTCTGCAGAGACTCCCTTCCTTCAAGCAGATCAACACTGCCACCCAGCTTGGTGTCATCCGCAAACTTGCTAAGGGTGCGCACTCAATACCTTCATCCAGAACATTGATAAAGATATTGAACACGACTGGACCCAGCACTGAGCCTTGGGGAGCACCACTTGTAACTGGCCTCCAACTGGATATAATTCCACTTACCACCACTCTTTGGGCCCAGCAATCCAGCCATTTTTTTACCCAGCAGAGGGTGTGCCTGCCTAGGCCAATGGCAGCCAGTTTCTCAATCAGAATACTGTGAGAAATGATGTCAAAGGCTTTCCCAAAACCCAAGTACACCACATCCACAGCCTTTCCCTTGTTCATTAATCGGGTAACCTTGTCATAGAAGGTGATCAGCTTGGTCTAGCAGGGCCTGCCTTTCATAAACCCATATTGACTGGGCTGTATGATAGCATTCAAGACAGTCTGCTCCATGACCTTTCCCAGTATCGAGGTCAAATTGACAGGCCTGTAGTTCCCCAAATCCTCCCTCAGACCTTTCTTAATGGGAGTAACATTTACCAGTCTCCAGTCATGTGGCCCTTCCCCAGTCAGCCAGGACTGCTGATAGATGAGGGAAAGGGGTTTGGTGAGGACCTCTGCCAGATTCATTAATATCCTTGGGTGGATCCCATCTGGACCCATAGACTTGTATATGTCTAATTGACCAAGCTGGTCTCTAACCAAATCCTCTTGGATCATTGGAGCTTCACTGCCACTGTCTTCTGGCTCAGGGGTTTGAGTACCCAGAGTTCATCTTAACTTACTATTAAAGACCAAGGCAAAGAAGGCATAAAGTACCACTGCCTTATCCTCATCCCTTGTCACTATTGTTCGCCCTGCATCCAGTAAAGGAGGGAGGTTTTCCTTGGTCCTCCTGTTGTTGTTAATATGTTTGAAGAGACAATTTTTATTGTCTTTCACCGAACTGGCCAGTTGGAGTTTCCAGTTGGGCTTTAGCTCTTCTAATTTTCTCTCTATATGATCTCACCTCAGCCTTGTAGTCCTCTTGGGATGTCTGCCCCCTCTTCAAGGCTCGTAAACTTTCCTCTTCTTCCTGAGATGGATACAAACTCAGCCAAACTGGTTTTCTTCCCCGCTGAGATATTTTACGGCACACGGGGATGGCCTGCTCTTGTGCTGTCAGGATTTCCTTGAGGAACATCCCTCCCTCTTGTGCTTGTTTGTCATTTAGATCTGCCTCCCAATGAACTTTATCAAGCAGCCTTCTAAACAATTTGAAGTCTGCCCTCCGCAAGTCCAAGGTGACAGTTTTGCTGACACCCCTCCTTACTTCTCTACGAACTGAGAATTCTATCATCTCGTAATCACTGAGCCCTAGGCATTATTTTCCCCACAAGGCCCTCTCTGTTCACAAACAGCAGATCCGGTGGGGCACCTTCTCTTGTTGGTTCACGCTCACCAGTTGTGTCAGGGAGTTGTCTTCCATGCACTCAATGAACGTCCTAGACTGTTTTCCTTTCTGCTGTGTTATGCTTCCAGCAGACATCTGGAAGGCTGAAATCCTCCAGAAGAACAAGGGCTAGTGATTGCGAGACTTCTCCCAGTTGCTTGTAGTGGGTCTTATCAGTTTCTTCATCCTGACTGGGCGGTCTGTAGCAGACTCCAAATACTGTATCTACCTTATGAGGCGTTCCACTGATTTTTACCCACAGACCCTCAACTCTATCATTACCATTATTAACCTCTATGCTGCAATCAAAATATCGGCATAAATAAACTGGATTGGACAATTCATAGGTAATATCTATGGAAAATCTTCTCCTATGGGATTCTGTTATGTTGAATGTGTGCAAAAATGTGTACTTTTAATTGGGACTATTCCTAAAAGCTGTAGGTTAACATTCAAATTCTATATTTGGAAGTTATATATTGAGTTTGTATTGATGTTAATGGAAGCTGTATGTATGGAACGTACAGCAAAAATAATTAGTTTCAGTCCATAAATACATTATTTCAGGTATACCAGGCAGTACTGAGGACTTAATTTTGGGGGCGAGGAGGGGAGGTGGATTTGAATTCTCAAAGGTACCTCAAAGATATCTCAAAGAACTGAAGAGTACTTAAATTTGATACTTTTTCCCTGCACAGCAGTGGCTGTCACACACTTCATAAGATAAAAAAGCAGAATGCTAACTAATTAATGATTGTGTAGGGTGGTCTAAGAAGGATGCCTAGGACTTTGCTCCAAATGGTGAACACTGCTTGTAAAGTAAAGGAGCCATTCCGCTTGCTAGGGACATAATGGAGTTAAGCAGTGACTGTCACTAGGGATTTATATGGGCTTTATTTTTCTTCTTAATTATTGGAAAGATGCTGAAATTATCTGCTAAAATGATTGGGTAAAGCTATTACAAGATAATCTGTTCTGTTGCTTGGATGACTGTAACTTTGGTTTGCAGTTTGCCTTGTGGCTCTGCCTTGGAATCATCGTTGTTTCTTTTTACGTCCTTTTATTTTTGAGAGATGGTAACAGGAATGCTTTGTACAGAGTTTGGACAAGGGGTTTCTGTTCAATTAATAGGTATTAAAAACTAAGTTACTACAGTTGTAGCCATAAGAGCCTCAGAACAGCCTTCCAATGGGAACAATGTGTACTAAAACCTCATGGCTTTAAGAAAAAAACCTGAACTGGCTCCAAAAACAGTGTATCATGGTTGCTTCTGACAGCAGTGGTCCAAAATGAAAAGAAAGAAGCTGAAGAGAGGAAACGCTTTCTTCCTTGAAAGAAAAAAACCCAAACAAATGAACGCCAAACTTGTAAAAACACACAGTGGAAGAAAATGGGCCACTCCTGGAAATAAGGTACCCAAAAGTTATGATCATATATGTTAATCTTCTTCAACTGAACTGGGCTGGGAGGTTACTGTCCTGAGATTGTTTTGCACTCTGTGCATGGGAAAGGCTGAAATCAGATGAAGAGCTAATGGGGAGGCTGGAGGGAGGATTCAGATCAGTGGAGAAGAGGAAGAACACAGAAGAGAGGTGTAAAGACTATCTGTGTTGAGGGGAGGTAGCTGGACCTGGTCAGATACGGTGAGTGACTGCATCAAGAGATGGCTTTTGTAGTTCTGGGTGAAATGGTCTGATTCTGGTACAGTCAGGTTGTGGAAACTTGGCTTTGCACTTCTAACCATATTTTGATGTAACTCTTTCTAGAATGATAACACAGCATGCACTCCCCACCCCCACCCCCCACCCCCCCCGCGAAGTGTCTTTGATTTGCTTATTTCATAAGTGCTTTTTTTAAATTTAGGTGTGCTCTCATGTTTGTTGGAGTGATGATTAATCCTGTAGATTTCAGTTGCTGTGCCTTTTTCACTGGATGCTTTACAAAAGGGAAAGGGTTCAGCTGCAGTCTTCTGTATCCCCTTTATTTGAATAACATGTTAAATCAAGTGAGGATGTATGAATAATGTTCATCATTTCGTTAAAATGCACTTTGATTGTGCGAAAGGACCAGTAGGGCAATTATTCTTAGTGATAAATACAAATATATAAGAACTCTGACTCAGCACCTCTGTTCCTCCAGGATATGTCAAGAAATGAAAGCAATGTCATTTTTGATGCATTGACATTGCTCATCTGTCTTTGGAATAGTTCTAATTCGTCATCAATAGGTGTGCCTGGGACTTTATGTATGTCACCACACACATGAATTCTCCAACATCTAAAGGAAAAGATTACTCACAGTCATTTTTTTTCGTTCCTGTATAATTGCTGATATGCCATGGGGAGTTTTTATGTATAGTGAAAGGAACATATGCCCAGATTTCAAATCACATGACTATCTAGCAGCGAAGAATAGCTATAACTGGTGTTGGGTCATCGAGCTGGATCACAAGGGATACAGAAACTTGTTGGAAGGAGATTAAACGTGGCCTGTATCTGACAACAAATTGCTGAGATGCAGACATGCACATTCAAAACATTTTAAAAGGTACCTCAGAAATCCATTGTTTAAATCAGGAATCCAGAAAATACCATGGATGTAAAATAGTTCACAGCCCAGTTGTTTAGCATGCTGCAAATATTAAAAAAAAAAAAAAGAAAGTGCTTACCAGAATTTGCATCCTTTGGAATATCCTGAGATTTTTAGCAAAGTGATTATGTAGATGATTCTAGAAATACTGAAAATATGTTAGGGCCTAGAAGTTCTGTAATTTCTATGCAATTTGTCTATAATCTTTGTCAAGTAATAAAGTCTTCCTTGGACTTCAGTCCTTTCAGGGATTTAATTCTAAAAGTTTTAAATTCTGTAACAGAAAAGAAAGTGATTTTTAATGTAGTTAGATTATTCTTGCTGCCCTTGACTAACAGTCACTTTTTCCATAGCTGTGCTAATATGGGCATGAAAACTTAGGTCCACCTCCTTTTAATTTTTGTCTCTTTTATGGACACTTCTAATTCTCTTTTCCAGAACACAAAAGGTTGTTTTTCAGCAATTTTTATTTTGTTTAATGGCATCAGTTCTGGTTCATTGCTAAAAAAAAACCCATGATCCCTGTGCTTCAATACTTATTTCACTGTGTAAAAGAGCAAAAAGCCTATATATTTATTTGTATTTCAAAAAGCCTTATGCAGATTTCTGTTTTCAGAACCATGTCATGTGGTGCGCTATCTTCCGTATTTCTACCTTGTGTAATTCTAATTATTGTTCATCTGTCTATCTGGTTGGTGATGCACGTCACTTTGTGGGTGGTGTTTTACGCAACTGGAACTTTTTTCAGTTCCATTTCTGGTTTTGTCACATTACTGGAGCTGTATTCTTAAGGTATCATGAATGAATAGAATGCAGTACTTGCTGATTTGCATTGGCTAGTAATATTTACTTCACTCATTAACATGATTTGCAATACAATAAAATTTGCATAGTACTATTATAAATACATTTTTAAAGTCTCCATGTTTTTACTAAACACATTGTTAGCAGTAGTTGATTACAAAATATACCTGATAAGACAATTCAGAATGGTGCCATAGTTTTATATATATTTCTAAATATGAGCCTCAGTGGAGCACTTTCTCAGCTGATGTGTGCTGGGTGGGATGGAATCTTTCAGATGCTCCAGAGTGGAAGAATGAGATTATTTTTCCTATAGTGTAAGTGCATTGGTTTTTAAGAGCTCCATTGAAAGGTAACAAAGTGTTTCACAGCGCAGTAGTCATACATACCAAGTGGTGAAGTATGTTGCTGATTTTGTTCATTCTGTTTTCAATGTAGACTAAAATGGTTGTCTCCAGGCTGTGACTTTGGAAGGCTTATCTTTTGGCTGTGTACATTAAGCAGAAGAGATCTTTTTGCCATAGAAAATTGCTGCTTATGGCTCCTGGGTCTCTTCTGTTGTTATTTGCGTGCATGTCATCATTGTACAAATAGGAAGAAGCACATGACATTGAAGCCTTTTGTAGTGTGTTTAACTACCAGTTTTTATTATAGTTCTCTTCAGGGAATTTCTTGGTTCAAATAAGGTCAACTACAAAAAAAAAATTAAATGGATTTTTTTCTTGTTAAGCATTCCATTTTTTTTGTATAAATAGCCTGCCTAGTTTTTCATCTGGCCAATACCTAAGTGCTTTGATGTCCTACCAGTTCTGAGGGCATTTGTTCAAAGGTCAGACATTTCCGGAATGCAGTTTGGAAGTTTTGTTTGGATGTGATCCCACAGTACATCTTCTGAAAATCATAATTTCTGTCCTGTATTTGAAATATGATTCATTGCCAAGCTGTTAGGTTTCAAACTGGGTCTCAGATCGATTACTAGAAAAGAGAATGGTCTTTGTTTATGGTGGAATCCCTTTGGTACCAATTTTCTTTCATTTGAGGAAAAAGGCTTGTCAGATTTAAAGTAGAATGAAAGGGCTGGCTTCAGGATTAAATGGTGGTCTTGTTGAAGTAGAAGGGGACACTAAAGGCTGTGAAAGTAATAGGAATCCACTGAAGAATTTGGAAGCATTTTTCAAAGATAAGGAAACAAAAGAGTGAAGATGGGAGTGGGACTATTTTCTGTATAATTAAGTGGATGTTCTTGAAATGTTATTTTTCTCTGGTGTGCTGTGTGTAGCTACTGAAGATGTCTAGTAATTTTGAAGGCTGATAGCTAGGAATTGGTAATTGAATACAATTTCAGTTGTAGCTGTTCAATTGAACCTTATTCCTATTCCGTCTTACTGCCTTACCTACAAGAGAGTAAAAAACATCAGGTCTATCTTATACTGTGCTTTCAGAAATGTTATACAGGTCAATAAAAGCCCCTTGGTCAGAAGTTTTCACCAGTATTTTTTTTTCCACTAATCTTTTCTTCAGCTCACCAACTTGTTCGGAAATTGACCCTGGCATATAATCAATGCCATAGTAACATTTAATATTACTTATTTGTCCATAGCTTACTTTGATGAGTTTTAGTATTTTTATTCAAGTATATAATTTCATCCATCCTATTATTACATTACATCATTGATTTGCCAGATCTGGGATTTTGGGTATTGTAAACAAAAAATAACCTCTTTTGAATTCTGTAGCTCCAGATACATTAAGAAAGTCCTATTTACTCTTTTCTTACAACTTTTTATAGATTGGCATTAAACTATTATTGGATTCCATATGACAAAAAATCTCGTCTCCTTTCTTCAGCAAATTTGCAAGCTACAACATGAGCATATGGAACTCTGCCTCTAGTAGAGACAGTTAAAACTGGAATAGAAACTAAATCTAACTAATAAGGTATTAAGTCAGCTGTTGCCATGGGATGGAGCTGGCTGAATTGTCATAACCATTCCATAGGCATAAATCTTAGACTCGTGCCAGATGCCATGCTGTTCCTCCTGTGCAAACCAGCTGGAAATACAGCTTAAAGGATTTCTTTCCTAGAGAGAAACTGCAGGTAGCGTAGAGTCGAGGCAACATGAATGTGATGGGCAGATACGTCATGCACTCCAGCTCCAGCATCACTGTTGTGGCTTCAGGATGCATGTCTGATCCTGGGATTTGTACCATGATAGGTAAAAGCTGCAGCTCAAGGCAAGGTAAACAGTCTTACAAATCAGTGCAAAGCTGATTCTTTCCTTTGGTGTATGTTCTTTGTTGCAGAAACTTTTGCTTTGCTGCCTTTTTTCGTTTTCATGGACTTTTCCTTTGCACTGAAGCTTCAATTTTCAGATAGTATTTTGTCTGACTGATTGTATAATCAGTTTGGATTTTGGACTTCTTTTTAATTAGCTTTGAGAAATTATAGTAGCATCCAGTGCAGGTGAATCTGCTTTTACTGTGTCAAACTGGGACAGAGTCATCTGAAAAGTAGCAAATATGTGGTAGAACCCCATCCAGTTTACGAATTAGTTCTCAAATGCAGATGGACTTTTGCAGGATAATCTTGCTGAAGAAAGACCAGATATGATTAAAACACATTGGAAAACACTTGCATGGAGTGAAGTATGTACTGTTAGAATTGTTACTGAGCTAAGGCTGTGGATATGCACATTAATATTTCTTCAAGCAATAAAAAGTTTGCATTAAAAACTTGTAAGCAGCGAAATGTGACAACTTTCATTAATTTCTCATATGGTACATCACTGTTAGTTAAATAACAAAAATTTTACTACTTCTTGTTTGAAGCTTGTTCTGAGTTTAAGGGTCAAGAAACATAAGTGCTGTAGGATGTCTTCTGCAGAGGACATAAGCTGAGAAAAACAGGAATAACACCATCATTGAGGCTTTGTTTATACCCAAGTTTAACTATGTTCGTGTAGCTGAAGCAATAAACTGAATGAGCAAGGATGATGGTTGGCTGGTTAGAATATGTTTATGGGAATGGAAATAAATTATAGTGCTATAAGCTGTGTTTATGGCAATGTAACTGCAATAGGACTATACAGAGGAACTGCATTGCCAGAGGGGAAAATCACACCCCTCACTGCAATAATCATGTTGTACTTCTATGTGGGGGCCAGACTTAAATTAATTCCAGTTGCATTTTGGAGTACTTAAATAAGAATGCTGCTTCAGTAAAGACTTTATTTGGCTCTGAGAGAATTTAACTCTGAGCAGCACTGAATGTCTGCATCTTCATTGAAATCTGTACTGTTTAACGTGCTGTAAGCCATCACAGTCCTTTGTTTCTCTCTTGGCTTTAAAACTCATTGAAGTCAGAGGGAAAATGCATGGGTGACTGCATGACGGGAGTGTCTTAAGAGACCTTTGTTAGCTGGATATATCTAGTTTTCTGGCAAATCAGGTGCATGGCCAGTAGGAAGCGTTTATCCTGAGTGCAGAAAATGGTGCCAAATTGTGATCCTATGTGACAATCACAGAGGCAAGCTGGGACACTAAACCAAGTTTCGTTCTGTTCAGTAGTTTTATTTCTGCATTTTGCTTCCATAGCTTGCATGTAGCTGACATAAGATTACAAGCCAAAGCAAAGCACAACCATATCTGTCCAGGGACTCGAACAAGCCATTTATTCTCCCCAAATACGAGTTTAAATACGTGTGAGAGGAATGGGTTCTCTAAATGGCTGTTGCCAAAAGAGCTTTGTCTGGCGTGCTTCAGGAAGACTTCTCAGAGTACACTGATCTGCGAGCACTGAAGAGGCCAGCACCGAAGATCCCAACGTGTGCTAAAGATGTGAATTTAGATGGAAAGAAGAGAATTAGACGTTCCCTTTTTTAGGGGGAGGGAGGGGCAGTCATAGGGGCGGAACTAATAAAACATGCCTAGTGTACTAAACTAATAGTTCTGCTGAGTCGAGGACTAAATAAAATTTGTTCTATTCCTAAACTGTCAGTAGGATTTCTAATAAGAACTACTGGATTATTGTAATTGGAAGTAAATATCCCATTTTCAGGCATTTTGTTCTTTAATCTTTGATTCACATCTCATTTAAACATTTTCCTCTGAAGTGGAAGTTCAGACTCATCAAATTCCATTACTGTTTCCAATATATTATGATTTAGTTTTGGTTTGGCAGATATACTTTCTATTAATGCTTTTCAGATGGAGGTGACATCAGATTTCTGGGGCAGATTTTTTCTGTAAGGTGACTAGGATTGCAGGATAATTTTATTTTGTGTGGTTTTTGCCTCTTTTCTCATCTCTGATAATATTCATCTTAGTAGAGAGACTACTGCTGGATTCAGTTAGCTTCTAGGTCAGACGCTGAATTTGCTTACAGTCATTACAGGATCTGGTTTGAGACTATTTCTAAAATGCATTTCCACATTTCAGTTCCAACTTTCAAAACCTACAGTGTATTGTGTTCTTATTAGTTTCCCTTTAACTTCCCACAGCTCTGCTCCAACAGATGACACATAATGAAGGAGGAAAAGAAACAGACTTTCAGAGGGTTTCTGCACATATGTGCATACGGTAATTTTGTGGGGGGAGTGACCTGTGCAGACTGCCTGGTCCACCTCCCACTTTAAGTAGAAGTTAATTAGGAAGTCAAGACCAGCTTCCAGTCTAAGTTAGATTAGGTTGCTGAGGGCCTTATCCAGATGAGTTTTGAATATCTCCGCTGACGGGAAGTTCTGTAACTTCTTCAGCCCCTGTTCTTCTTCTCAGTATAAAGAGCTTTTTTTTTTAATACACATGTAGAATTTCCCTGCTTTACTGCGGCTTTTAAATTGGGTTGAGATATTTTTTTAAAATAGAATATGGAGTGAGTTCTAGAAAGTTTTTTTTTTCTTGGAATAAAGGGCCATACTTCACGATCAACTCCCAGGCTGTACTCAGCACTGCTGAGGCTGCGCCTCAAGTACTGTGTTCAATTCTGGGCTCCTCATTAGAGGAAGGACATTGAGGTGCTGGAACATGTCCAGAGAAGAGCAATGAAGCTCATGAAGGTGCTGGAGAACAAGTCTTACGAAATGCAGCTGAGGAAACTGGAGTTGTTTAGCTTAGAGAAGAGGAGGCTAAAGGGAGACCTGTCTACAACTGCCTGAAAGGAGTTTGTGGAGAGGTGGGTACTGGTCTCTACTCACAAGTGACAAGTGATAGGACAAGAGGAAATCGCCTCAAGTTGCACCAGGGAGGTTTAGACTGGATATTAGGAAAAAAATTTGCACTGAAAATGATATCAGGCACTGTCAGAGACTGTCCAGGGATGTGGTTGAGTTACCATCCCGTGAGGTGTTTAAAAGACAGGTTGAAGAGCGTCTGAGGGACGAGATTTAGTAGTGGACAGGTACGGTGGACTCATTCATCTCAAAAGGTCTTTTCCAACCAGATGATTCTATGATGAACCTTTATAACAAACACACCTGTATACAGTGGTTTTGGAGGCAGCAAAGAGGTCTGCAAACAGTCAATCTGAGAGAAAGACTGAAGTACCTCTTTTGATTTTAGAAAGAAGAAGTCGTGGTTGCAAACACAAGATGGGTTTTGGTAAGAACAGGCCCTTAGTTAAGTTCTTGGGGAGGGGATGGGGGATGAGTTTTGTGGGGTTTTTTTGCATCACAGGGCAAAATTCTTGACACATTACTGCACTGAGGTACAACATTGCCTTGTTTGGGAATATTTCCCTATTTAAAATAGTGATATTTTATGCCATGACAGATTAGTTAGATCTAAATACCCTAGTCTTTAGGGAAGATGCTCCAAGATGAAGGAATACAGATGATGCCTAATTCCAAATGTTTAAAAAATAATTACAAGAGAAAAATCATAAAATGTTAAATTTACTCAGTGATGGGATTTAGTTGTGGCTTGACTGAGGCTATCAAGAGTTCTGTGGGTAAGTCTGTTATCAGCTGATAAACACTACTTTTGCTTCAATTTAAGTGAACATTTGTAGTTGTTGAAGAAACAGGCATTTTTGCCTGTTAGTCAAACAATACATAAAATAAATTACACTAGAATAGCTGCCGTGCAAAAACAGGGACAGACTAGTGTGGTAATTGATTGATCTATTGAAGAAAATGTGAGGGAACTACTTTTTTATGTTGATTAGCTCATGGAGTCATTGAGCTGTGAAAGTGAAGCTCATTTATTGGAAGTCTTTGAGAGAGAATAAGAAAAAAATCATACATAGTTTTCTTTTACACTCTACATGGAAGTTGTATTCATGTAATTTAGAATCAATTTTCAGAGATGTACACTACATACCAAAATTTGTTAAGAGGACTGTGCCATCCTGCCTTTGTCTGTCTGCTTATCTCACTACAGACATAAACACACACCTTGTATTATTGAAATATGTAAGTTGACACATAAAATTTATAGGATTTAGAAGTGGAAAGAACATGAATTATACAACAGAAAAGCTTTCAGCGTGCTGCAGAGTTGAATGTTGATAATGCAGAGAGAAGATGCACATTAACCTTAAAAAATTGAAAGAACTTGGTGGGCAGTTAGATAACTGAACAGAGTGTCATGCACTCAGCAGTGAATTTAGTGAAGGTCTCACTGGGTGGTAGGAGAAGCACGTGTGCTGAACTGGAGGACCTGGATGCTGTGTGTACGTGACTTTTTTGATAAGACAGATTGAGGTAATCGTTCATTAAAGCCACCCTTTAGTGTGATTGTGGCTCTTTAAAATTTTGTTGGAACTCAGCTTAACAAAGGAGTATGGGTATCAAATAAAATTGCCACAACTGTTACAGATATGAGGGGTTGAGAGCAAGGAGCACAAGCCAGCCAGAGCCTTTGTTAGAACTAACAGGAATGTGTAGAATTACCCCAGGCAGCAAGAAAGTCTTCTTACTGAGCCTTGAATCAAGAAACCAGATGCAGGGAAAACTGGGCTTTTCTACTTCTGGTGTTCAAAGAGCAATTGAGTATTTTAAGTGTAAGTACAGCTATTGTAAAATGTGTCTCTAAAGTGAATATAATGCAGTCTTGATAGTCTTTTTAAGAAGGTTGAAATTGAGATGTGCTAGTTTAGCAAAGTAAGCCTTCAAAATGGGCATGACACTTCTTTTTTATGCTGAGCACTTCAAAAGCCATCAAAATAGGTTTTGCTTTCTGTCCTGAAATCTGTCAGGGACCTATAAATAAACACAAAATAATACAGGAGCAGGAAAAAATGTTATGTTAGCAGTTAATGTTGTTATTAATTTTGTTGTTTTGTTTTTTTTACAGTGTGTCCTATTCGGTGCATGTCTCTGAGGATTACCCAGGTACAGTGTGACATTCTTGACCATGACACACATATGCATGTTACCTCAATTTGCTATATTCACACGAGAATATCTGAAAGGGTGTTGATATCTTCCAAGTGGACCCTTCTGCTTTTCATTTTCCATTAGTTAGATTATTTTCACAGCCATTTCTCCTTTTCAGGCAACATTTATCAGCTGGGTCTGGGTGAGAAAACCTGGTTCACAAGTTTGCAGAGATGGAAGCTTGTGATGCTTTCTGTGTCTGGAGCCAACAGTGATAGGAATGAAAAAGCACCCAACTCCTTTTTGACGTGGTAGATAAAGCTTGATCTTTCAAGAGGCTGAGCAGTCTGGCATGAGTCCAGCAAAGCAATTTTGTGTTAGGCCTTAACGAGACTACTCATGTTCTTCAAGTTAAGTCTGTGGACAGTGCATTGGTGCTTCTCATGGTCTCTTGGAGCCAAGGATTTGCATAGGGGTACGTCTTTGGTAACGTGAGCTTTGCAAAGCTCTTCCCAGCTGCTCAGTGCTGCCTCCCTTTCATACTCCGAGCTGGGCTGGAAAAAACTGTGTAACTGAGTGGCCAATCTAGACAGGAGCAATTATTCATATGAAAGACAACCAGGCAAGAGCAAAAGCTAGCTTCTTTCACCAATTTCCTTCACAAAGAGACTTCACAGGTACTTCAGGTGACACAGAGGTTAGCAGAGGCAGAAGAGGGAAGCAGAGATGATGGCAGACAGGTGCTCTGTAAGTAAAGTTCCATGGTAGTACAGTTGGATTGCACCACAGTGTATTTTGCACCTGGGAGTATTTAGTAGTGTAAGTAACATGAATAATATGAAACCCTCTGGCCTTTTTTGATCTTTATCTGTAACATCTCTGTAATATTTCTTAAAAAAAATATTTCTTTTAGACTCTCTAAAGAAGTGAGGCTTTGATCTTCTTCACTGATAAGCAGTAGACTGTATTGGTTCAAAACACTAAAGTGTTTGAAGAAGATACAGAGAGTGTGCAGCATCAGCAGTGATGCTAAATACAATGTATTATGGAAAGAATGCTAACAACCTTTACGATAGATGCTTTTTTTACCTGTAAAAACTGGATGGAAAATGGTTACCAATAGTAATCTGTTTAGCATGTAGTTAGGGGAGAAAATTACATTCGTAAAACACACAATGATAAATTGATATACTGATGACAAGGTTGACCTGACAATGAATCCAGGGACAACCAGTTGAAAAAATCTGCATCATATCTTATTAACAGTTTATTATATTAAATGCCAGTAATAAATTTAGTCATTTCAGGGATAAAGCTATTATGAAGGCACAAACTGGTTCTCTGGAAACCCTTAACTAAAGCAAACTGGAGCAATGAACCAGCAGTTACTCACGCAGAACATGAGATCTCATCACTTGGCAAAAATCTCTGACAGACTTCGGACTTCCCTTAAAGATGCTGTTTGAGTCATGCCCTGATGACTTACAAGTCTGAGAGACTTTGGTGACTCTGAAACTTAAAGAATATTGTCTACCATCAGCCAGTATATTTTAAAGCCAGATAGAATTTGAACATTTTAAATTGTAGTTAACTTGGTGAAGGGGGCGTAAACCAGCTGCTCATGTTTACTGATCAAGGCTTTGGAAGAGCTGATTTCATTCATATCTCAAGTTTTTGCAGGATCTGTGATGAAGAGGTGTTTAGTGTGCTAGGAATGATAATGGCTCTTTGCCATTTTACAGCTTTAGTCCTAATAATACTCATTCTGACTTGGTGAGCCAGATCCTTAGTCTCCTGTCTTTGTCCTAAACCTCTAACTTACCGTTACTGCTGACTGTGACTCTGGCATGTATTTCAACGGATGTTTCACGCACTTGTCAGGGTGCATTGGGGTCAAGTCTGGGATGCTCTCTGCTGATGTCCTTCTTAGCTGTAAGATGATCTTGACGTATTGCTGCTAGTTGGTAGAGTTCAGAGCAAGGTGTGCTCATCAAATTAGATTTCTTGCAGGATAAGTCTTTACAGACCAAGGTTTAAGCCCATTAGTGCATAGCCATACAAAAGTTGTATGCTCTAGAGATTAAGATTGTGTAATGCACAGTGGATCAAATTTGGAAATCTAAGAGAAGGCTGCCAGAGGTGGCCATCAGATAAATTTCTGATGCATACAATAAATATATAAAAAAGAAGAGATTAAGTTGCTATACAAATGATATTCATTCAGCCAAAAGTGATACCACTACAAGTAAATTTTGGGTATGATTATTCTTAGAGTAGCTTTGGGTATTGCATGTTCTCCAGCTCCCTGCATTGCTGTTATGTATGCAGTGTCACCACCTTGGCACTGATAACAGTGTGTAACTATTGCTGAATTGCTTCATAAAGCATCAAAAGATTACAAACAGCTGAGCATTAAATCATACCCATGGGAACTGTAATATGACATAACAACTTTCTGTAATGGAAGGTGTTTGAAAGTTTCATAATTATGAGTGAGAGCTAAAAATATGCTCAAAGGCACTCTGAAGAACTTAATAGGAGTAGTGTTGAGACAGTAATGTCTCAAAGGCAGCAAGACCAAGGAGGTGATTGTGCCCCTGTACTCAGCACTGGTGAGGCCACACCTCGAGTACTGTGTTCAGTTCTGGGCCCCTCACTACAAGAAAGAAATTGAGGTGCTGGAGCGTGTGCAAAGAAGGGCAACGAGGCTGGTGAGCAGGTTGAAGAGTAAGTCCTGCGAGGAGAGACTGAGGGAGTTGGGGTTGTTAGGCTTGGAGAAGAGGAGGCTGAGGGGAGACCTCATAACTGTTTACAACTACCTGAAAGGAGGTTGAGGTGGGGTGGGTGCCGGTCTCTTCTTGCAACTGATGAGTGACAGGACGAGAGAGAACGGCCGGAAGTTGCTCCAAGGCAGGTTTAGGCTGGACATTAGGAAGAATTTCTTCGCTGAGAGAGTGGTCAGAGATTGGAACAGATTACCCGTGGAGGTGGTGGAGTCTCCATCCCTGGAGGTGTTTAAAAGACGGGTTGATGAGTTTCTTAGGGATATGGTTGAGTAGGGAGACAGACATGGTTGGACTCAATGATCTCAGAAGTCTCTTCCAAACTCACGAGTCTGTGATTCTATGAAGTTATATATACATTACTGAAATTGTGAAAACGTCACTGAAAATGTTAAAGGCAGGTAATAACAGTTCCAGCAAAATTTCTTTGTAACTATTTTCTGATAATGTTGCGCAACTGGGGAAAATAATGCTGCTAAGGAGAAGTTATAGAATATAACATTTATGAGTAAAGTCGCATTAATATGAGTGCAACATGGCTCCTGTGAGAACCATTAGAGCAGCAAGCATTTTTTCTAATGAATGTATGTTTGGAGTGATAACACGTTGGCTGCCGTAAACTTATAGAGCTGCAGTAGTCTTTTATCCCAGTGACTGGTGGGTTACATGTGAGTTTACAGAAACATCTTTTTCTTAGACCTTGTTAGGTTGCAACAGAGTCAGAACCAGTTTGGCAGCAGTTGTTTGCTGCATCCCTCCCCTAGGTCCAGGCACTGACTGCTCCACTTAAAAGGAGAGTTGTTCCTCGGTGTAGTGTGTTAGAAACTGGATGTTAAAGAAAGCAAATCAAAACCAGTATCTTAATTAACGTTTTCGTAATAGGAGGAGAGAAAGAAACCCTAATGGCTACCAAATAGAAAACTTAAGCTTGGCAGTGAAAGTCGTATTATCCAGCTGCCAAGAAAGAATAATAATGAACATAAAAATAGAATTAAAATCTATAGAACATGCAACTGAGCAGTCCTATATATATCTGTCTTGGTAATTGTCTATTCTGTGCAGCACATACTGGTGTGGTTTTGCCTACTTTTTTCATACAGCAACAAGTTCTAGCACATGGATTTCCTTTCTTCCATCTCTATATATGGTGTTAGGTACATTTAGAGCCAAATGGTGGCCTCTGTTATTCCAACTAATTAAACTCTGTAGCAGTAAGTTACACTCCCAAACCTGCAACAGGAGTGGACCTGGGCTGCGTAAGACCAGAGCAATCCAGCATGGTGAGGTTGATGCTGAAACGATGACAGTAAGGTGGAGTGTGCACATGGAGGCGTGGCAGGGGTTTGGAGAGGGTGAGATCCAGCTGTCCTGGAGGCATGGATCACAGCCTGTCCGGCCGACAGACTGAAGCAGAAGGCAGCAGTGAATGCTGGCAGATGGCTGGAGGAACGTTATTTTTATTCACATGATGCTGTGGCTCTAAAACATGTCCCTGTGCCAATCGTGTAGCCAGCAGAGAGAGACTGAGCTCATGGAGCAGGTTGCTATGCCCACTGGAAAGGACAGCTCAGGGAAAAGTGTGTCAGCTTGCTGCAGCAATTGCCTGCACACTTTATGTGTGTGTTGAGCAGAGTGCTGCTCACTCAGATAAACCTTGTGGGACAGCACAGGAGTGCAAGTAGGCGAAGGTGTGGGATAGTGTCAGACTCAGTAGATGTGTGTGAATGTGGCAGAAAGACTGTCTCACAGGCGGTGGGCTGGGAAAGCCCCGTGCCTGTCCCTAGGTGACAGGACGGCTTCTGGTTTGCGAAGGCAGCATGGCACACTTCTGTGAGAAAGGGGCAAGAGTGCCCGGGCTTCATCTTGATACAGGCTGCTGCAAACCTCTGTATTACAAAGGATGGTATCACTGAATTTACTGCTCAAGTAATGTTAACATCTTTAATATTTCATGGAAAGTACTGTAGTCAAAGGTTTTGTGATTGCAGCACTATGCTTAAAATTGCATGCAAGTTCATACATTTTGCTGATAAAGGACCAGAATGTTCAGAATTATGAACAGATCAGTAGAAAACAAAATCTTATTACTTTCATAGACAGTTCAGTAATTCATGCAAAATTAGTTTCTGCAGATACTACATAAAAACTTGTTGCTCCTGGTTTGTTGTTACTAAAGATTGGGTTGGAAAGGAAAAAAAAAGAAACCAAACCAAAAAAACGTAAAACAACACTCCTCCTCCTCAGTCTAATCCCTGTATTTTTTAAGAAATTTGGGATTAGACTTTCCATATCCGTATCCATACCTAACATTTCTGTTAAATGGAAGGATTTTTTTTGCTGAATTGGAGACAAGAAAGGGTTTCCACTGATTAGAAGATACTTCAAACAACCTTTATGTGACTAGGCAAAATTATGCACAGGTATTTTACGTAAGGGACTACTAACACCCAGCTCTGAATGCAGCCTTCATTCTGCACAGTAGATACAGCTTGATTTTTAGCATCAGGCATAGCAAAAGAGCATAAAACAAGTCTTTATTTTGGGAAAGGCTGACTCAAGCCCCCACAAGCCTTGTGGGATGGTTCAGAACAGTGTTTGGTGTGATTCACTAAAGCCGTGACACTGGAGTCCAAGGGTTTGCTTCTATAAAATTTGGGTCTAAATCTTCCATCCTTTTGGTATTTTACTTTTTTGTTAGCAATCTCAAGAGAAAAAAAAAATACACTAGAAAGGTGATAGTGCTCAGCTTTGCTAACCATCTGGGAGGTGTTTCCTTGTGGTGTGAGGGTTGGGTGGGCAAGGTGGGAAGGGGCTGGCAAAGCACAACTGCACTTCAACATGCACGGTGTTTTTCTTTTGTAGATAACACTTATGTTTCCAGTTCTGATAATGATGAAGATGTGTTAGTTACAACAGAACCAATTCCAGTAATTTTCCACCAAATCTCTACAGGTAATCTTATGTCCGTAGTGTTTTATCAAGCTTATATTTTGTGAGGAAAAACAAGATGTTGCCTCCACTTAAATGGAGATGTGTGGAGCGAACAGTTTGCTGTTTTCTCACAGTCTTGCTGTAGTAAATGATCCTGCATTTCAGAATAGAAGAAATTAAAACATGTCTTTTGGGAATCAACACGATTGTATAGGCACAATGTGTTTTATTCTTTCAAAGTCTTGCAGTCAGTGCTAAAGCAATTCTCCTTGAATACACTTAGAGGTGCTTAATACTACCGAATTATAAGTTTTCATATTCACTTGCTTAAAACTTCACTAAATCTTCACCATTGGGGATGAAACAGTCTATAACTACCATTGCCTCTGGTGGATTATTTGAGGAAATTTCAAAAAAAAAGTGGTTCAGCTGTTTCCCTAAATTAAACCATAGAAAAAACCCATGTTTTTCACAGTGTTTTTGGAAACCTCTCATTTGGAGTTATTTCCATACTTTCAAAGAGTATTTGATACCTGAATGGGTATAGGCAGATTTATACAATATATGTAATTTATAATCAAGATTTTTGCATTCTCCATAAAGAATTTTTAGATTTTAGCAGCCAGATTCCTTAGTGATTTCAGGCTGCAGATGAAACTGCATAGAGCAATGTTAATTCTGGCAGTTCTTCAGATAGGAGTACTTGACTTTGCAGTCTTTTTATTATTATTACAATGCTTTAGGGCATTTTTTTGTGTAACACAGGATTACTTTGAATTCCACTGGAAAACTAATGTGATCTTCAGTCTCTGATCTCATCTATACTGATGCAAATCAAGAATAATTTTACTGAAGCTGGTGCAGTGGCACTCAAGCAAAACCTGGCCATTATAGACAGAAGTTTAAGATAAATTTTACTTGCAGAGGTTACTGTAACTTAAAAAGAAGTAAAGCCTGTCACTGAAAATAGGATAAAAGCTCTGTTTTATATGGAATATTATCTGATTTAATTTTACTAAGGGATTTTGTTTCTTAGTTCCTTTATAAAGTATACAAAATGAATGAATGACACTAAATTGTAAATCACAGACTAGGAAAAAAAATGAGTCTTCTAGATGGACCAGCTAAGTTTCGTTTCACAGTTAAAAATATGAGTCTTCTATGATGTAGGAGCTTCTTAATTCCTGTCTGTTGCATTGTAAGCTCTTTAATGCTTTTCATATCTGTAACTTTTTGTTCCTTATTGGCTCTGCTACTGCAACTAAGTATTTCAAGTCTGCGTATGCAAAATTATTTCACATTTTTCACAGAAGTTCCCTGCTTTCCCTTTTCTTTTAAGAACTAAGAAAAACCAGTGATGTCAACTATTGCTTATCCATAAAATCAAAATTACAGAGGGAAAATGGAGAGGTATGTATTTCTTGTATGCGTATTTTAACAGAATGTATTTTAAGAAACAACAGAAAATAATAAAATATAAATATTTACCATAGATTTCCTTTCAAATGTGTGCTGCTCAAACTGTACACATTTACATGTTTTAGAAGGTGAGTGTAGTTTTCTGATTTTCATACATAGATTAACCAGTGAATCACTTAGTTCGGATAGGTATGTTCTCAGCTTAGGGAGCATGATTTTGACATTTGTTTCATTTTTTTGTTTATCATTGGTATAGAGCTTGTCTACCCTAAAAATACAAGTATCCTGGAGAAACTATTACCTTTTAACCTACTCTTACATGTAGGACTACATCCCATATATTAGCTCACTGCTTCTTCATGTGGCCTGTAGCAGCCCTAGTGGAGGCTTTAGAGGCTGGAGTACTAATGCCTTGCAGTCACGGTTGTATTTGTGCTGTACCTGTGGTTTGGACCTTGACCAGTCTCACTGAAATGTTAACCCAAGAAAGAAGTGGCACTAATGTGAAGTCTGCAGGGCTTGACAGTGTTATGGGCTCAAAGAAACTATCACATAGGCTTCTACCTCAAGTAAGAAATTGAGCACTATATCAAGAATTCAGGTGCTTGAATTTAAGACTTCTTTTGGTAAGGTTAGTTGCTGAGCTTCTTGACAGATGATTTTTAGACATCAATCTGTATTTGATACTGGAAAGAGGAAACAAGCATGCCCAGTTGTGTATGGTTGGGGATTTTTAGCAGATAAAACCTGATTTAATGTAAAAAGCTACAGTGGAAGTACTTTGCCTCTGCTGCCTCGTAGTTGTATCCAGTGCTCAGTAAACATTAGAAAAATTCAAGTGCAGGAAAGATTTACCCATTTGATTAAAAATGTGAGATACAGTTAGCGTCTATGGGACAGAGTTTGAGCTTTTATTTTGCTTTTAGTTGAACAAGGTACTTAGAAATGAAAGTACTGGGAAAAAAAAAAGGTTTAAAAAAGATCTTTGTCTATTTCTGTTGGCTAGACAGCATTTTGGTTAATATAGGATAAATTTGTCCCTATTCTAAAGTGAGAGTTTTTTTGCTCTTTGGTTTGTGATTTTTTTTTTTTAATTGAGTTCTGTTTTAACACAGATTTCCCTTTGCTCTAGGTTATTATAAAATGGTGCTAAAGTCACTTTGTTTCTTTTCAATGAATGAGAAGCAGAAATTATTTTTCTGCCTTGACATAGAAAATTGCCAAGGAATTGCTGAAATACAACATTTGTTCCATGCATACATACAGTGAATACATGAGGAATGAGGCAAAGATAGAGAAGTAATATTAGAATGTCTGACCACAGAAATTGTTTATAAGGGTTTATTTGACATTTATAAATCTACGGGATATAGGGCTAACTTCTGTTCTTTGTTTCATATATCTAATTGGAATCATTATGGCAGTTCGGTGCAGGACAAAATTACAAAATAAACAATAAGTATATCATGTTCATGTCAAAGTGAAGAATTATGGTTTTAAAAGGTGCTCTTTAGTTTATCTTTTTCGGCATAGGGCCTAGAAATAGCACATGGGTTGTGGGATAAAGAATTAATATCTTCAAGCAATTACAATTATAAGTAAAGGCTCCATTGGTGGGAAGAATAATATAACAACTCAACTCATGCTGAGTTGCAGTCTGTACCAGGATCAGTTCTATTTACTTGAGTGCAATTATTCACAGAGCAGCCTATTTAGACCAGGTTTCACTTGCGTAAGCATATTACTTTCTGATCCTTAATTTTCAAAGTCTCAGAGCAGAGGTAGTTATAAAATTAAGTTTGAACTGTTCTGGCAACAGGGTAGTGCTTCTGTTAAAAATAATAATTAAACAGCAGTGTGTCAGTTTTTCACAGGAAGGAACTTAAGAGATCTCATACTTGGACCTGATTTATTTCCTTAAACTATTAGAGTGGATTTATCAGAATAAAATAAATTAAAATTTTATGAAGTCACTGAAACACCAAATTAATCAAGTCCATAGTCTGTCTTGGTGGTTATATCATGCTTTGTTTAGCAAAAGCAGAGTGAGGTATCTACTGAGTTCTACAGTTCCTTAAAATACCACACAGTGTCTGTAGCCAGACAACATGTATTCAGGGTGGATTTATGTACCCAATTAACAGGTGCTTGTTTTGTCTGATATTTCACTATTCTTAAAAGAGGCCCTTAGTACTCTTCTGGAAAATGTATACTACAAGATCCCTTAATAAAATGTGCTATAGACTTATTTCTAAAAACTTAATTCCTGTAGTTATAATTAGAGCTATGAATGCAAGATAAGCGTATCACTTCTATCATTGTTAACTTTTGTTTTCCATTAAGGACTCACGGCACAACAGCACAGTTGAAGAAGATTCTGAAGGAGATAATGATTCTGAGGAATTTTATTATGGAGGACAGGTAATGGAGGAAATTTTTTGCACAAGTTTAAAGAAATTAATTTTGAAAGCTCCTGCTGTTCATTCCATTATAAATTTATGATAATAATTTATTTCTTATGTTTATTCAATGTTGTATATACATACACGCATAGTATTTCATGGGAGAAATATTGAATATATTATACTGAATAATTATATCATATTGAAAATAAGATTAGTTTTTGACATTTGTGAAGGTGTAAGAATAGAAAAAGCAAGTATTCTTCAGAACATTTGATAATAGAAGCCAATTGGTTACTTCACTTTTATTATCGATACAAATGGGAAGTCAGGCTAGATGTAAATCTATTTCCTTTTGAAGGACTGCTATTTTGTAAAGTCAAGAGGGCTGCAATTTAATGGTAAAAATAGTTATTGCAAAACAATTTTGATTCTTTTTCTGAGCTTTACATTTCAATTCACCTTGAAAAACACTGCATATTTTTTAGGTGAATGTACTGTTTTGTGTCTTTCCTTCTTGTTCCTTCAGCAAAATTATTTATTATTACATTCTCTCATGGATTGGGAAATAAAAACTCTTCATCTCTTTTCTTTTAGCGATGTCAAAAGAGCACTTCATGCTGCTAGTCTCTTTATTCAAATTTTCTAATCTTTTTAGTCTAACTGTTGCCCCAGAAGAATCATTCCTCACTTAGGCTATCAGAGCTGTTTATTTTAATGAACATTTTAATGAATTGTGGTAGTTGTGTTATGAAAGTTGTCACTGCCTCAACCTTGAGGCTGAAACCATTCATGCCCAAGGTACACAGAGCTGAGGCTGCAGTTGTGTGCCAGCAGTGCCCGCCAGTTGGGACGCTGCAGAGTGCGTGGGATGCTGATGAGCAGGATGTCTTGTCTGAGCCGAGCCTCTTATCTGGCAGAGCCAACAGTGTGGTTGAACACAAAATGCATGTTGAGTTGCTTTACTCTAAAAAAAAAAAAGCATGCTCCTAAAAAGCTGTTAAAAGTAATATTGAAACTGGAACCGAAAGAGTATATTTTCAGTGACAAGAATAACTGATATGAGATATTGACGCATATTTACTTTAGAAATGACTGCAAGAATTGCCTCTCTTCAGCTGCCTGACTCCCACAGCCCCATAGAGCACTGGGGTGTACCATGTACACATTCTTCAGTGTGAAGAGTGATGTCTTGTTTTAATCTGAGAGGAAAAATACTCTGATTTTGCCCTTTAGTGCTGAGTCGTGTGTACCAGGTCCATTTTTCAACTATGCAAGGGCAGTAAGCTCAACGTGAAGGAAAAGGTGACAAACAGCTGGGAGTGTTATTTCTTAGACAAGTGCTAATATGTTTGGTAAAGGGATGCCTGCCAGTGCCCAAATGAGTGAATAGATATTAACGCTGCCTATGAGATATGAACAGAGAAAGCAGTACATCATTTTGTGATGTGTAAAAGAGCTCTGTAATAGGAAGCACTGGTTAGAATTAATTTGCCTTGTATTTGAAGTGGAAACTGCATTATATTGCGTTGTCATTTTTTTAAGGCAATACATTTAACTCAAGGAATTGTAACTGGCAAAAAACCTTGACAATTAGATCAACAATAAAAATATAATATGAGATGATTGTGAATGTCTTGAGTATACAATATTCAAAAAGCAAACCTAGGAGAACAATTGAAAAAAGATGTCATAGAATATGTATTTAACGAGAGAGAAAAATGGAAATTTTGAATTTAGAATTTTGTGGTCAAAAAGACAAAGTTCTAAGGAAGACTTGTAGAATTAGGTAAAATATTGAAGACTCAGAAAATAAATAGGAAAACAGGTAATGAGCAAAGTCACTCCAGATATAAAAAGAACGGTCATTTTCAAATAAAGTGATTGTAAGGGTTATTAAGTAAGAACCAGGTGTCTTGGGAAGACAAAATAGTTTTATGTTTCCTCTCACTGTATGTGTAGGGAAAAAGCAAGGCAAGCTGCTTTCGTTGAGACAAGTGTATGCTGTGCCCACAGAGAAAGGGGACAAAAATATTGTCTTTAGCAAGTAGAGGGAATAGATGCCAGTGTAATTGCGTGCAGTTCAGTTGGAAAAGGTTGAGTATTCTTAACATTTCTAAGAGGTTACAGCTGAAAAGACAAAAGCAACTGATGGTGAAACAAGGACCATGGAAGATGAGAAATGGCATTTGATGGGCAGTGAAAACAAGATACAACCTTTTGGTTCTAAATTAAATGTTTGCATCCACTTCCTAGGCACCTGCTTATAATCTTCCTTAAGGGTTTAATGGTAAAAACTTTAAAGTAGCTAAACGATTCAATAGCGTAAGTCCTATTGATTTTCAATGGGATTTAGGTTTGTAAATCACTTAATCTACTTTAAAAATGCAACCTTTTGTCATTATGTGGGACAAAATAATCTGAATCAGGTCTCAGATTAAAAACTGAGACTTACTAAATACAGACCCATCAGACACAGCAAAGTTATTAGATTTTTTTAGCTTTTATATTCACTTACTCTGAAACTGTTAATTCTTGCTTTGATCCTCCATCTTCTACATTTGCAAATAAGAACAGGAAGCTGAAACTACTGCTTTTGGTCCTCTTTCCCCCTCTGTCTTGTGATTCAGTTACACAACATACTTGCAAACACAGATATACAAAATTCTGGCAGTCTCCTCTGCATATATCAGCATGTCTGTGGCACTAATTCAGGCGTAGAAAATAGCATACTGTGGTCTTATAATTTGCCAGAATACTGTTTTGTTTACTTTTTTTGCGTTCATAACCTCTTACCATCAGAAAATAGATTGGAGAAAGGATTATGTTGAGTGTTCATGTAGTGTTCTTTTTGGATTTTACTATTACTGATACATGAGACGAGTTGATTAAAAAAATGCAATTTAGAACCAACAAAAGTGCAGGTGCACCACAGCTATGATTTGTGAAATTATTTTTGTGCTCTCTTTGGAAGTAGGACAGCACTTACTTATGCATCTTTAAAGAATTTCTCTTCGAGTAATGAGCATGTAAAAAAAGCATTGGTTTTCTCTTACCTAAAGTGAAAAAAACCCACATATAATAAAGATTTTTCTTTTGAAAATTGTTGTGACATGCCTACCTAAACAAGAGAGGGATATATGGCTTATACCCTTCTGGTCCTCAATGTTGTTGATATCTCTCGTAAACACGTCCAAGTTAGGCTGATGAGTTCTGTGTCTTTTATTTGAAGAATTCTAAATCTAATCAGATTATTCTTCGCTAATTTTCACATGTATAAAGTGATCAGCTGATTATTATTTTAATTCTATTGAAATTTATTATGCAGATTGAAATGTACGTCTCCAGATAACAGAGCTGAAAGTGTCACAGCCCTGGTCTATAGATTTGGCTGTACAGATGGCAGAAACAGTACTGCAGTTAGATATGGTTCTACAATAGCAAGAATTCTCTGCAGGAAAGGGACAAATTACACTCTTGCACTTTGGTCTTTCAGTTTGTCAAAGGTACATGGCAAATCCCAATCTGACTTCTGAATTCATCCAAATCTGGAGAGTTCATCGACTTTTGTGGAATTACTGTCATTCTAATTGTTATAAAGAAGCAAAATTAGGTTCACACTTTTGCTTAATCAGAAAGTAGTAATAGACTGTGAATAGATTATTAAAAGTCTATAAAGAGCTATTTTGGTTCTTGTAGAAGATAGGAGTATGGTAATTATTTTGGTTACATAGAGTCAAACCAAACCAGCTCACAAGTTTTGCATTGTACTATAAGCACTATTATAACTTTACAATTTTTCATGGAGTCTGAAATGATGTCTAAATGCACGCTTCTTTATGGCTTATCTGGTAAAATACTTAAAATGGGAAAGTGTTCTTTCATTTTATTTTTCTTTCATCTGATACCATTGCACTGGTCAATAGAAAACAGCCAACAGGTAGACGGAAAATGTGACTTCGATGCTGAGATGCTTGATAGATAGAATAGTTTCATATGTCTCCTGTTGAGCCCATGCCATTCTGTGTCTACTGTGCATGAGAGCGTGACAACAAGCAAGACGGAGCAAACCGTTATCCAGTAGTGTCTGGACTGGGATGATATGGCTGGGAAAACTTGGTTCTTCTTTATAACAGTTTTACAGGGCATAAGTGTTCCGGTACAAACCCGAGAGCAAGACAACACAGAGAGATGAGTCCTTTGCAGCTTTTCTTTCCACAAACAGGAGGGAAACCCTCAAAAAATTTTGATGCAGAGGCATCTCCTGTGCCAGTTTCATTGCTTAGCAGTGCTGGACCACCTTAGTGCTTCAGCACATCAACAGTGTCCTTTCTGACCATGATATTAAGGAAACTTTATGCGTTATGTTTTAAGGGGGATCTTTCAAGAGCCTAGGTCAGATGCCAGTAATGAAATAAATAAGAACCTGAATATTTTCTTTCCCGATAGGTTAGCTATGATGGAGAACTTCACAAGCATCCACAGCTGGAGGCTGATTTGACAGCAGTGAGAGAGATCTATGGACCTAATGCAGTATCTCTCAGGTATGTCATTGACTTTTCCATATTATGGAGTCTTTAACGATTTGGAGGTTGAGTTTCATGCGAACTTTCTTTCACTGCCAAAGCACAAGTCTCTTCTTGTATGGTGTGTGGCAAAAGGAAGGAGCACTAATGGTGAAGAGTAATGCTGGGTTTGTGTTTCATTTTATTGTAGTTGAGTACTGATAAAACTGACTGTGCTAAGAAAAAGCTAAGGAAGCCTGTTCTAAAACATCATTGTCTTGCAGTTCAGTTGATATTTGATTGGGCTGTGTATTTTTTTGAAAATTACTCTAAACCCTTGTAAAACTCCTTGTCTATCATATTCTGTCTTTTGCCCTGGAGGTGAACAAGAAGAATGCTAAGAGATTTATTAAATGCTTTCCCTAGGGAAAGATGGAAGGAATCTGATTTGTCTAGTCTCGAAAAAAAAAAGAGAAGACATTATAACCGTTTTTCTTCAAAAAAAGCTGTTTGTAGAGTGGAGTGATCAAATGTTCTCTATTGTCATCATGAGAGAGATGATGTTGTGATAGCAACAAACAAGAATTTGTTTAGATTTTAGGACAGGTTTTTAATTGTGGGAATCTAAAGTATCCTACACAGGGAAGAGGTGGAAACTCGGTTAGAGGTGGATTGCAAAGCATAATGACACAAAAATTCTGTTGGGCGTATATGAGTGTGCAGGATTCTGCCATTGGGCGTAACTGTATGGTATTTTTAATACACTTCAGTCTTTTATAACTTGATTCTCTATCTATGCAGTCTTAATAATTTCGTAAAAATAACAGGTAGGGACAATGTTACAGACCTGTCAAATGTATTACAAAGGAAGTATCAAAGTTGTTATACAAACTAAGTAATAATATAGAAATAATAGTAACCTTAGACATGCATATATTGCAAGTAATAATTCCCATTAACCTCTAAAAACAAGTCTGTTATTTTTGTCTAAGAAGAGAGAACATGTTTACAACTATGGTGTAGAAAGCATATTAAGTAGAAATTTCATTACATTTTGAGGACCTGGGGAAGTGAAAGATAAATGAGATAAATGTTTGTTTGCCAAACTGGTAGCTATGAAATTGAGAATTCCTTGATAATAGTCTCCCTCAGCCTTCTAGAGTTGAAGCATTGCATGTAACCTTTCAAAAACTTTAATGAATCTAGTTTATTGTTTCATTGGAAGCATTGTGATCTCCTTGAGCTCATAGTAGTAGAAGCTGGAATCTGTGGCTGCTTTGGGCATGTTGAAAATTTTAATGCTTCTTCCACTCTGCTGCAGTTGAAAATACTCTAAATACAATCAAAAAAATATTTTTGGATTTCAAAATTACCTTATAATTTATGTGTGCACAACTGCTACTGTGCACTATCTTATTCTAGTTTAATAGAAGAGCATGGAAGCCGCTGTGAAAAGAACCAAATAAATGCAGAATAAAAAAAAACAAACTAGTGACTGGAAGTTAATCTGTGAAAAATTGATTGATTGCACTTCTAAAGTATTGTCCACTTAAGTAATTTATATGAAAATGAAAGCAATCTTTTATTTAGATGGATGAATGACTGTTTTCTAACCCTGTCTTTCAAAAGTCTTCAAGTATCTTGGGGAAGGGCAATCAAAATGAGTCAGAAAATAAGAGGCAGAAAAGTCACACTTTACACCTAAGATTTCAGATGGAAACACCTATGAGCATAAGTTAAATGTGAACCTTGGGGATTCCAGTAATACTACACATAACAGATAAAATAAGGTAACTATTGCCTTGAACATGTTACAGGGCAATCTTTATGTTTTGACAAACAAATGCTTGAATGTACAAAGCAATCTCACAGGTATAATATGCCAGCCTTTAGGCTATGCTGTGTTTGTCTTCGGTGATTTATCTCAAGCCTCTCCTTTGGTTACTGATTGTTAACCTAAAATATTTTCAAAAAATTAATTACAGTTTCTTTTGTTATAAAAAGGAGCAGTATGCAACCATTATTGATTGCTTGATTTATTTGTGCAATTCATAGCAGCAATGGAGATAGAATTTGAGGGAATTGCTAGAAAAAAAGTTTTAGCCTGTTCAAGCAAGCTCCACAAAAAGAAAATTTTAGTGCAGTGTACGGTTACCCACCAGGAATGTTGATATGTAAATGTGTATCTTTTATAGCCATTCTGATTTTACAGACAAGATTATCCTTTATAAAATCTTCACTATTATAAGTAGTCCTGGGCTAAGGAGTATCTTAAAGCGCTCTAATGTAGTGTAATTGTTTCCTTTCAGGGAATATGGAGCCATTGATGATGTAGATATTGATCTACATATTGATGTTAGCTTTCTTGATGTAAGTAATTTAATCACAGAATTACATAATAAATATTAATACCGATTTAATTCTGCTACACATCAGACTCTCTAGACAACCACTGAGAGTTTTCTTTTTCAGAGACTTGATCTTCACAAACGGCTGTCACATTGATTGCCACTCAATAGAAATGTTTCCTTTTCCTTTTATAGTCACATTGTGAAAATGCTTTGTAGGCTTTTATTTACTGCATGTGTTTCAAACATGCTTTGTGAATAGTAAATGCTTTAACTGATTAAATGAAATGCATTTGTTTTTTTGCTGTCCTAGACAATAGTTAGGTCAAAGCACTTCATAGAGTCCTGCAGGGAAGAAGACTTCAGCTGGAGCTGTTGTGTGGGCTTATGAACATCTGCAGCTGATGAGAAAGAGGCTCGAGTGGCAAAAGAGAAATAAGACAGTGGTGCTGTCAACTGGCAGCATGGCTTCTGGAACAGTTATGCTGATTAATTCCACGCTTCCTCACCTCATCTGTGCAGTAACTTACTGTCCTCTATATAAAGAATAGAAGCTACTGCTTTTAGGTGTATCATTAGCTTCTGCACAGATTTGTCATATTCTCAGGTCAGCACAACACATAAGACAGTTGTTGTTGGACTTTTCTTAAATTTAAGAAAAGCTTATAGTACCTTGAATTTTTTTCATTAGTCTTAAGGAGCAAAAGTTTCCTTTGCCTTCTATTAGGGGATGAGTTTCCTTTTCCTTCTTTGTTTGCTCCTTTACTTCTCAGCTTTGAAGTAATATCTCTGAATGGATGGGAATGTGTCTACCTACACTGCAAATGTTGTGTTTTGTATAAATCTGTGCTCAGTTTAAGTAAGCATACTCAACAACTGGAAACAGTCTAACACTGCTCTTAGAGGCATCAGTCTAAATCTCACATTTGAAGTTGGACTAGGTATTCCTCAGTAAATGAGTGATATTTATAACAACTCTAAGGTAGACTGACAAAATGCAGCAGTTCCTCGTGACAGCTAATGGTGTCTGTTTTCTTTTTGTCTTAAACTAGGAAGAGATTGCTGTGGCTTGGGATGTAATTCGCACAGAGCCTATAATAGTGCGATTGCACTGTTCCCTTACACAGTATTTAAATGGTCCAGGTTAGTCACTTGTTTATTCTTCATGTGTGTAGTATGGTGTCTCAGTCTGAGCCATGTTCTAGGTGATAAAGAGTGATTTACTGCCAGATCTTTGACCCTGCATGTGCTTATATCCACTGCTGAAAGCAGTCCTACTGGTTTTGAATTATGCTTTCGTGTGTTTGCATGGCTAGGCCTTCAGTAATGGCGTCAGCATCAAGTGTAAACTTTCATAGGTTGAATTTTGGAACTTCTTTTTCTGATATCCTTTGAAGTACAACTGCTTTACCTAGGAGCCAGGGGTAAGGAATAATCATCTACAGTTTCTAATATGTGATTTCCTCATTTTGGAAATCATGGAACATATGCACAGGCAAGATACCACTGATAAAGTATACGTACACACACCTGTGCAGCATATTTATATGCCCTTTTCCATGCACCTTTGAAGATCCAGGCCATGGAATAATAATTCTCCTTTCAGCTTCTGGTTTCTATATGACTGTGTGAACTCTTGGAATCTTTAGATTTGAATGAGTTGTTAAGTGAGTAAAAGCTCCTCATGAGAGTAAAAATGGTCAAACTCTGGAAGAAGCAACTGATTTTGAAGATTTGGAAACACTCATATGCAAGGGTCAACTTCAGATTTATTTTTACAGTGGGAAGTCAGAACTACCTTGCCATTTCAACCATAACCTGACTGGCTTTGGAGACTTCCAGTGCAAACTGTCAGTTCAAGCTTATATCTATGGGAGAATTCTGCCTCTGGAAAAAAATAGATATTTCCAGTCATAATAGGTTTAGCAAAATCTGTCCCAATGAGCTATTTTTATAGGATATGTTGCCTGCCGATGCTAACTATAAGCTATATTCTGTTCATTCAGATAAGCATTTCATTACATCAGTCTTTCTTTTTCCTGACTTTGGTCTTTTTGTCTGTATTTCTTGCTCCAATACTTTTTGTAAGTATGCAGATCTTAAAATATGCACTTGCCGTAGCCAGTAGCAGTGTTACTATTTAGCATATTTCTATCAAAATGTAATTTAAAAAATAAAAAGGTGCAGCATATAAGAGAAGGTGAAGCGTGAAGAACAGCGTGCAGTAAGAAACGATCTAGTGAAATGAGTAGTAGCAACAAGGTATCATCTGCACTATGACAAGGTTAAAACGGGAAGCTTGGTTTCCAGCCCTGCAGCTTAATGATTGTGGGAGTGCCTGAGTACCAAGAAAGGCAAGATCAGAGCCAGAGAAAAGCGCTTTGCTGATACTGGTTTTATGAGCTCAGCTGCTGTTGTGGCCATGTCTTTTTGTTTACCAGAAAAGGACAATGAGATACACCATCTTTTGTGTTAGCAAGACCCTTTCTCTGTGACTTCCTCCCCGAACTTAAATATGTTGTTTTGAGATGACTGGGTTGTAACTTCATGCTACGTCTTTTTATCCTGTAGTATTTTCTGTTGATTCATAAAAGAAGCAGAAATGCAGTGTACTTCAAAGCATTGTGGAGGGTATTCATAACAATTTGTAGTTGAGTAATATCCTGATTTTCGACGATCATTCCTTGAGTTAATAGCTTGTCTCATTATTATACTTTTGGGCAGTTTCTCCCATGTACGTGAGATACCTGTTTTGGATGAGGATGTATCAGCCTTAGGAGGTACTGAGCTGTCTCGTCTGGCTGTAGACCTTAGACAAGAATTGTAGTCTGGATTTCTGGTCTAGATACCGTGATTCTCCTTGAAAATGTTCCAATCCTACCTTGTGGCCTAAATTTGAAAATTTAAAGGCATTGATTCCCCTAATCAAATCATTCATCCCTTTTGAAAAAGTCACCAGTTTGTCTTTAAAAGATGAGTTTACATTTGAATAATAACATTAGAGAAAGTCTATCTACGGGGCTTTGAACCTAGTAAAATTGGATGGGCGTGTTCGATATGTTGTATTTTATTTTAAAATTTAATTGAAGTGAAATTAAAGGGTAAACTTTGACATTTTGAATAAAATCTGGCTTTCTGAGTCGTCAGAATAATATAGATTTTAAAATGTTATTTTACTTTTTTTCTAATAAAATTTGAGCCATCACCACATTTTTTGTTTTCCTTCATTTTTTTTATTTTACTGCAGTCATTACCACCTTATATAATATTGACTAAAAGTCTATTTGTGCTTATAATATATGCTGGCTGTTGTCCTGCCTTGAGAACCTGAGGCTTTGTCCATAAGTGCTGGATTCCATCTGCCAGTTCTATCTAGTAAATGGATTTCAGTAATACCAGGAACTAATTTGCAGTGTTTATTGTACACACTTTCAATTTCCTGACAGGTGAATATGGATATACGAATGTTAGGACAGGTCCTGGGAAAAATTCAGGGCAATTCTTGACCAACAGAATTCATACATCAGTCACTTAGATGATGATTATGGGTCTTTTATTAAAATGTCCTCAGAAAGAAAACCCAGATACTAATTAATTCAGTTTACTCCACTCTGGGTTTTCATCATAGTCATGGGAACTGTAGTGCTGAAAGATTATTTACTTGGAAGAAAAGTTTAAGAGATTAGGCTAGATGAATTACTGGTTCAGATGCGTTTAATCTGATGCTGCTCTCTAGTACTTGCGTAATACAAAAACCAAAGAAATGGTTTTTCAACTAAAATTAGTGGGAAGAGATACATTTGGGGGAATTCAATTTCTAAAATATTCATTTGTAAAAGTATGAATTGTATGGCAGATATTCCAAAAAGGACCATTGATTTCTTAATAGGCTTAAATGACATGTCCGCTTTCACAGTTTCTTCAATTTTGTTGCCTGCAGTGAAGGTCCTTAAAAAGGACTTATATTGTTGTGAGTTCTTTATTATCGATATAAGTTCATATATCAACAGTATCTCCTTTTTCCGTAGTGCCAACTGTGGATGTGTTTCAAATCTCTACTAAGGAAAGATTTGGGCTGGGACATCAGCTGAAAAAGTAAGTCTAGAAAATCCCAAACACCTGGTTTTAGGCACTCTTTTTAGTTCCTGGTACATGTACAGTAGGATGAAATTCACAGGTTGCCAGGTCGATTGGATCAAAGTGGTTTGAACTTGTTTTTCTTCAAATAAAAGATAACAGGATTTGCCTTTTTAAGTTCAGTTTTGACAGTTGTTGGGGAGAACTTTATTTGTGCTGCCTGCCAGGTTTTTCTGTCACTTTGCTGCCATTTAGGAAGTACGCTACAAAAGTTCAAAAGACTATAGCTAGGAGTGTTCGATTTCATGTTTCTGCTTAGATGGTGAAACCTCTGGAGCAGGAATTTTTTTGAGTATCATTCATACCCTAAGGGGGCTATGCTTTCATGGTGGCCTCTAGGCTGTACCATAGTAATTAGGTCATCCACATTTTGAGGACAAGAGGGAAGAATAGGTGAAAAAATTAGCAGTTACATGTGTTCATGGTATAATTCAATTAAGTTAAATGTTGCTAAGTCATTTTTTCATATAGATTTGTGTATGTGTAATAAAATGACAAGAATATAGATTTAACATCTGACCATTACAACAATAAGAATCCCTTAAGGTAAAATATATTTTGTTGTTTGGTGTTTAAAGAAATTCAGTGCAGTGTTTTTATAATCTTACAAATGAAGCAACGTTACTAAAATTTCTATGGTACATAAAAAAATAAAAGTTCCCCAGACATGAACAGTCTCTTAAAACATTTCAGTACTTACATTGTCTTTGATTTGTGCAATTACTAAAAATTCCCAGAAGACATTTTCAGGGACATAGTTGTATAATTCATAGTTGTACAGAAGTTAGAATACCCATGAACCCCAGTGGTCCCTCATGGCTACAGCAACAGTATGATCTTTGAAAGCTCAGTAAATTTTAAATAAAGTCCATACCAACTTCGATTTTGATTTTTTCACTCAAAGACCCCTGCTGCTAGATTAGAGTCACAGAGTAATTTGGCTTGGAAAGATCTTGCTGGAGATCACGTAATGCAACCTCCTGCTTCAGGTAACACTAACTAGTTAGATTACTTCACTCAGAGTCTCAGGCGGCTGAGCTATGAAATCTCCAGCCTTTGTGGGCAACCTATTGATTTAACCATTCTTCTTGTGGATGTCTTCTTTTTATAGCTTTGATGCTTTTAACTGTCCTTGCTACAACTTGTGACCACTGCTCATTGCTGTCCATCTCTGGAAAGTGTCTGGCTCGGTCGCCTCTGTAAACCTTGTTTGGATAATATCATATTCAAAATCCTCTCTTTCATGTTTGTTTCTTAGGAGAATATGCTCCTACTTGAGCAGTGTGAATGCCCTTACCTACCTCTGTAGTCAATGTAGTCAACCTGTAGTTGATTGTCTTTGAATCAGTTTGTTTCTAGATCTCCATGAGAGGCATAAATGCATAAATCTTGCAGTGATTGTGAAGACTTTATTCTAAATAAGAATTCCATGTAAATTAGTTTCATGTGGGGAAAAAAGCATTTATGAAGAGCTGAGGCACCCAATCATCAGTCCACATACTTAAGAGGAAAACACTGCCTGAAGAGTGAGGACATTGCATCATATTGCCTATGTGGTAAACAGAGATACCCTACTATTAAAGTGACTATGTCATGGCTAGGATAAGAAAATCTTTTTTTTCTTTTTTAATTTGCAGAATCATGCAGACATTTGTTACACAACAGTGGAAGAACAGCAAAGAGAAAACTAATTGTACGCACAATAAGAAGGTGTCTGACAAAAAGGTGAAGTCCCCTCTGCACATCTTTTCTACGTTGCGCAGGTAATAGCAAGGAAAACGAGATGTTAACACCCTATCCTGTTAAAAATCCACAGCAGACTTAACAAGTTGAAATGTTGGCTTTTCTCCATGGAGAAGTGCTCTCTTTATATATTACCTCATGGTTTTCCAGTCCTTACCTAGCACAGCATCAGAAGTGAAATAGGTACTACTGCAATATATAACACATATGTGTAATACATTTATTATATATATATAAAAATGCACATGTCTAGCTATGCTTTCCATAGCTGTGTGTATTTTCAGTTTTTTAAAGCTACAATGGTCATAAATGTTAGACTGATTTTTTAAAGCTGCTGAGACCCACCTCTCTCCACTGAGTACATTAATGCTCACCACTTCTGAAATGCAGGCACAGAATTCCGAATAAAAGCATTAAAAATACAAGAAATATTTTGTGAATAATTCATTTGAATTCATTATTACTTCTGCCAGTTACTCATACTCTTGAATGTATGTAAAGTCAGGCTCTGATTTTACCTCTTTCAGAAATATGACTATTTACGCTTAACACATTTTCCTGCTTATGAAGGCCTGACAGATCACCCATTCTGTGAATCTCAGCTGAATGATTCTTTGAGCATTCCTTCTTCTTGATGAATTTTTCTCTTCTAGGTTCTGTGTATAAAAAAGAGAGGGAATACAGCAATCACTCACATAGAAGAAGGGGGGAGTGTCAAAGATGACAAAAGATTATTTTTTCAAAGGTCACAGAGGAAGATGGTGGTTTGAGTAGAAAGCTTATCCATTCCCTTCCATAACAACGACCTTTTGTCTAGTGCAGGCTGTAGCTTGGGGTTTGGCTTTGTTCGGTAAGGGCATGCAAAAGCCAGCCCAGTATTTCTGCTCTTGATTTGGCTGCCGCTGCAGTGCATGTCTGCAGATGGTCCAGCCCAAATACAGAGACCCTCTTCTCTCCCTAGAGAACCAGCCCTATGCCTGTCTGCTTAGATGGTGAGGGTGGTAGTGAGCCAACTCCAACAGAGAGTCAGCAGCCTCCACCTATTGCTTCTCGTTTCATCACTTGGTAATAGGGTGGAAAAACCCATCAGCCTCTCCCCTTGGGGTTTCACTTCTTTTCTATTCTATTGAAACTCGAAAAAAAATCAAAAGACTGCGGTTGCTTATAAAGCATAGGAACGCAAACGTATTACCTGCCTTGCAAGGGCAGGTGAATGTGAACCTTACAGAAATGTGCCAGTTCATGTGAATGTTGTTCATAAGAGCATTTTGTTCTTTACTTTCTACATTCATAGTTTAGGTCACTGACATTCTCATTTTTAGTGTTACAGAGCTAGAATTTTTCAAAAACAGGAGAGACAGGGATCAAATTGCCTTCCACAAAGTATCCAGATTGTTGTAGCATTTTTAAAAATAATATTAATTTCAGCTAAATTAAATTTGAGCTGCTGCCTGCAAGTTTCACTGTCCATTATATCTTCTGTTGGATGTGGACACAGAATTTGTTATGCTGTGTCCAGAAGACATAACTTTAATGGGATCATGCCATGAGGATTCTGTAGGAAAGACAGATTTTGGTAAGGAAAATGTGCTATTATCTCATGTGGAATATGTGGATTTTATTGCAAAGATAATTTCCTGTAGAGACCTTTATGAAAAATCTGTAAGCATGTAGCTCTGACTTTTACTTAAGTAGTTAGTTGTCTTTTTGTTCAATGACTTTGTGTGTAAATAAGAGTAAGATGTCTGTTTTGTATTGGAAAATTAGTCCTGCAAGCAGTTGCTCATTTTTTAATGTTGGGCTGTGTTTAGTGAAATACATAAAGACAGGTAACACTGAAAAATTTTTACATAAATGTGGTCTTACTTGATTTACACAAGATTTTGATTTTTCTCCAACTATCCTTTTTCCTTTATTTTTAAGGTCGCCGAGTTATCCTCCACCTGGCTGTGGTAAAAATAAATCAAAACTGAAGTCAGAACAGGATGGCATCTCCAAAACTCACAAGCTACTGAGAAGGACTTGCTCTAGCACAGTGAAGGCGGAGGATGTATGTGCCACAAAATCTCACAGAACCTTTGGCCGCTCATTGTCGAGTGACCCTAGGGCTGAACAGACAATGGCTGTTAAATCGCACAAACTGTTGAACCGTTCTTGCTCCGCAGCTGTCAAGCAGGAGGAGTGCATCACTTTAAAGCCCCATAAGCTGTTAAGTAGGTCATGTTCTGGGGACCCTCGATGTGATCACAACAGCACCTTGAAGCCCCACAAACTTTTAAGCAGGTCCTGCTCCAGTAATCTTAGAATGGAAGAATTGGATGGATTGAAGAATCACAAGTTACTCAGCAAGACTTACTCCAATGCCCCTAAATCATCCAAAATGGAGCCTTTCAAGGAGTCCACCATAGCAGAGAGCAGGAGGCTCTCTCTTACCTCAGGGCTTATTGGTATATTAACACCATCTTCATCATCACCTTCACAAGCTGTTGTGCGTAATAATTATTTTATTCAGCTCATCTTCCTCCTGTTATTTTCAAACGTACTGTTATGCTTATTATACAAAGGCATTAATACTTAGTAAGTTAGTGAATATAGGGAATGCACTGGAAAGCAAGAGCAGTAGAGTCAGCTTTTTAAGGAGGATTTAAACAACTCTGCATGCACATATGAAGTTCTAAAAGCATAATTTGCTTAGGTCAAAACAGAGATTTTACATGTCGTGTTGAATGCAGCTCTGTGCACCTGCTGGCCACAGGAAAAGTTCAATCATCCACTTCTTTCCCTGCCTCCTTTCTTGCTGCAGGAAGAAGGGAGAATGTAAGCTTCTGTCTTGCAAAATTGGCTTGGTCACAAAGTTCTTTTCTTATTTTCCTGTTTGCTTTGTGGGGAAGGTAACTGATCATCACTTGTTCAGGTGCCAAGTCACCTCTCCTTCCAGTGTTTGCATCTCTGATCATCATCATAGTGGAAGGAATGCAGTCATGATTCAGCTCACTTCCTGTGCATTTCTGCTTTTTGAATGTTTAACCTTCAGACATGCTGGTGGCAGCTGGAGGTCAGGGAAGATATTAGGTCCATTCTGGCACCTTTCTATCCTCAGAGACTTAATCAATGGGGAAAACAAAGGGTGGCATATATTCTTAAATTTCAGAAATAGCATTCAGAATTGATTCTTCTGCCTATGCCTCTTAAAAGATGGCTTTTTTACTGTATAGAAAAGAGTATGACTGTTTGCAATCTTTCAAGTCAGGCATCTTTTTCTCTAGAGCTGGGAAGAGGCACTTAGGAGACGATACTCTTCAGTCCCTTAGCATTGATGGCACCTTGATGTTCTCAGCAAGAAAAAGCTGATTCTTTCTTGAAATGCCATGTATTTATTCAAAATAATGCATTCTGAATAATGAAATTACAGTGTGCTACAGCTCATGGTAAATTAGTTTAATACACTGTGAGCTATACTCATCAGATATAAAAGCAGTGATATACTATCATAAAATAATTTATATGATATATGGTTGGTTCATGTACTGTGCACAGCAATATTAATTTAAGGTGAGGCCACAGACTTTTTACTTGTCACGGTCTAGAGATACACTTTTTTCTGAACCAATAGAGGATGTCTTACCATAGCAAGGCTTTTCTCTCCTTAAGTTAGTAGGGAAAAGTCCCCTTGATTTTGATAATATAATGAGGACTTGGCTAAGTTGCTTTATTACTGATGTTATTAGCTGATATGGAAGAAATGCAAGCCCTGTTTGGCAGTCTATGGGAACTACCAGTAATTTATTGCTAGACTGCATTTCCTTTGAGGGAAAATCATCACATGTTCAGGTGCAGTTTGACAGATGTTAGTGTGTGGGCATCAACAGTCTGTTTCACATTTTACATGCAGGCATCAGATATATGGCTAGCCTAGATGCCTAACTGCAATTTGCAGTCAGTGAAATGAGGAAGCAATGAATTGGGACCCTAACTTCTCTTCAGTTCTCAGCTAAACCATTTCAATCTCGTATATGAATACCACTAGGAGGATTGTTCCCCATAAGAAAGGAAGACGTTTCCCAATTCAGCACTTAGAGAAATGAAAGGAAATAAGCCTATAAACAAAACAAAAAAGAAAACTGTAATGGAGCGAATTTTACTCTTATTCAAAACAAAGTTTAATTGAGACAGATGTCAGCCTAGAGGAAATTTTGTACATTGCTGATTCCTGTAAAAGAAGTTCCTTCTAACTTAGATTGTTGTCTGTTGAAAAAAAATGTAGGACGAATTTGAGTGGAAGCACAGAGGAATTTGATCTGAACGCAGAGATCTGTTAGTGTGTTGTTTACAGAAGTGAGAACTTAGTAAATATAAAAGAGAAAGAGTTACGCTGGTCTTTCAAGCCTAAGAAGATAGCCGTTATGTTGGATAGACAATATGTAGTTACCAATGGAAGTTACCAATTTCCAATTTATTAGGATGGAATGAAAGCATTAGAGTTTGCATTTGAGGTTAAAACTTTGGGTACATCAAAATACAAAACCTCATCAGATTTAAAAACTAAAAATTGAAATCCATCTTACACATGGCAGACAATAACAGGATATGATTATTTGTTGATGCAAACATTGTTTAAGTAACATATTTGCATGCAAAAAAACCACAAATTTTTAACCATTTCCGTATAATTAGTCCACAAATTCTGAAGTTGCCTTATTTTTTTCCTTGCAGCAAAATAATGGTGCAAAATGCATTCCTGTACGAGACCGTGGCTTTCTTGTGCAGGTAGGATGTCATTTCTTACCTATTTATGAAACTTTGTAAAGCATGAGCTGATCTAATTATTTTTAAGCAGATGTTTTTATTCTTATTTTCATTGTTCTCAGACTATTGAATTTGCTGAGCAGCGAATACCAGTATTGAATGAATACTGTGTAGTTTGTGATGAACCCCATGTATTCCAGAATGGCCCTATGCTGAGGGTAAGTCATGCGCTTGCTGGCCTGAACAGTGTATTTCGTAGTACCTTAAATATGAGTGGACCATACAAAACTGTTATGAAACTATTAAATTATTTTAGATGCTTTTCATCCTAATAGCATTCTAAGATGGAAAAAATGTAATGAATATTGACTAGATTCTGCTGTAAATTTAAAAAAAAATAGTATTGTAAGTAAGGGAGACAGAAATCAGGCTTATATAATACCGTAAAAACATAAAGAGCGGGTGTATTTCTGTGAACACTATTGTCCCACAGTAAGATAGAGGAGGTGCATTAGAGTGCTTTCCTGGTCTTCTGGTGTTCTTTTAAAAGCCTAGAGTCACCTCAGTCCTTGAGCTCTTACCAAGCCATAACTGCTGCGTTTCAGATACAGTAGTGTTAATGCTACAAGGCTGTGAAGTTCTTCTGACCCTCTGTATCTCATGGGCCCCCAGAATGAGCCATCCTCCACAAAGTGATAAAAAAGCCAGTAGAAGGAGCTGCTCTGTGATGTGTCTGATATAGCACTGAGCTAGTCCAGAGGTGTTGTTATGGTTCAGTATGTCCAAAGTCTGACCAGTTAGGCAGCTCTTCCTTCCTTTCATTCTTGTTCAACTGGGAACCAGGAATTTTGCGTGCTGAATGTTGTTCCCTCTCATGCTGTTGGTGAATGGGTACAGTGAGAGAGGGTACAATAGGTTGTGAGAGGCACGCTTTGCCTGAAGCTGCTAGATCTGTGCAGCTGTGTGAAAGAGTGTATTAGGAGAATAAAGTTCTTGCTTCTAGGACTGATCTCGCAGTTTAGAATCATTCTTGTTTCACCTGTCCTGAATCCTATGGAAACCGAAGTAACCTTGAAATATTAAAGCCATGGAAAACTGTTTAATACCAGTGGATGGTCTGACACCTGCCAGTTTCTCCACCATGTGATGAGGAACTACACCTAAGTTGAAGCAGACATCATCTATGATAGTTCCACAAAACTAAATTCAGGAAGGTTATTGCTTACACAGTAACAGAAGTCACCTCAGTGTCATCCCCCTTGACTCTTGTTGGCACCATGCTCAGGCATTCTAACTACAGGCAGGTTATGCAAATAGGCTGCTAAAAGGATTTGCAAAAGCATCTACATGTTCATTTAACGCCATTTTAAACCATGGTTAAACCTCTGTACTTCTGAAAATCCTATCAGGTGGTTTTTTGCCTCTTCAGGTTCTTCTTTATTTTTAAAAAACATGGTTTTCTGCCAGGTTTATTTGTGGAAAGGGCAAGAGTTCCTTGCTGCTCATCTTTGAATACATTGCTCTGCATATTACCTGTGACAGAATGAAATAAGACAAAGTTAGTAATGCTTGAATAGTGAGTAAAATTTGGATAATTCAATTATTTAAATTATTAGATTTTCTCTGTTGTCTATAAGACAGAGGAAACAGTAGGATTTATTCCTGTTCACATGATGAACTACTAAAAGAAAACAGAATGGAAAGTAATTACTCGAAATAAAAAAATCTTAATTCTCCTTGCTTTTCAACCTTGGTGATTAAAATCCCTCAGAATTATACTTTTATCTGTCTTCAGCTTAAAGAAGTCATTTTAGCTATCCATTCAAGAATTTGTTAGCACTTCAAAACAGAGGAAAGTGCGAGCATTTGCCACTAAGCATATATTCATTGGTGCCTTTGCAAACAGCATAACCTAGCAAGCTTTGCAAAAATGAAAGGCTGTCCTTATATAACCCAGGGAGAAGAACATAGCAGCAAAAAATCTACCGTGGTCTGTGTATGCTTGAATGGCTCAATAAGCAATATAGAGCCATTAATGAGTTTGCAGTTCTGTAGAAGGTGAGAAAGGATCTCGGTTTGAATCAAGCATGAGCTTGCCATGGGGTCTCAAAGAAATTTATATTCCATTCTACTGAAAGCTCTGGCAGAGACAGCCTAAAGCATCAGTTGTAGGGTGTATTTACATGCTTCAGCTGTGCGCACAAATACATACACATATATGCATGCATACAATCTTTGAAAGAGAGTGTAAAATCATCCAACAGAAAGAGCACTTTATGTTTAATACTTCTGCAATGGTGGATCTCAGAGATACTAAGCAGAATGCAGGGAGTTTTCATTAGGGGCAAGGCTACATCCAGTCTAGCCTTAGGTGACTTAATGGATCTCATATGTGGTATCTGGCCTTCGTGAAGGGCTTTAGAGTGCTCATATTATTGATACCACAGTCACTTCACCAGGTTTCGTAATGATCACAAACTTCCTCTGGTCTGCTTATATTTTTAGGTTCTGTCTATAGATTCCGTTTTCTATGTATGTCGATAGCTCAAAGTCTAGATTGGGTCTATCTGTAGTTGTTTGTATCCCAAGAGATGCCACAGAGTAAATAGCTCTCAATGGTTCACCAGTCTTCCTTTAAAGACTGGTTCCTGCACACCGATGCACGTAAACTCATGTCTGGGTGAGTGTATCCTTATTGAGGAGTTTCCCTTCCACCTCCTCGATCTTTTTTCTAACAACAAAGGCATGTGGATTTATAAAAGCATAGCAAAGTTATTGCTTGATACGTTATTTTAAAATATATTTAGGCTTGATTTTCTGGTATTTAATGAAATGTTAGGCAGTTGCAGAGAAGCCAGTAAAGAATTTGATTCTGTGATCCTCCAGTATGTGAACCTGACAACTTTCCTAAACTATAGTGTAATTTAGTTAATTGTCTTGAAGTGTAGTTTAAAAAAATAAGCAATGCCTTCACAAAATTATTATACTCTCTTAATACTGTAAACTCTCATACCTGAGTGCATTCTTTTGTGCTGGTTATTAATGACTTACGTAATTCAGATGTCTTGTCCTCGGGACAGCTGAAGATACCAAGAGAAAATAAGAGATGAAGTTTTTCCTTTCTGTCAATTTGCTATACAGGCTATGTTTTTATCTTAGTTATAAAGTATCTTTAAATCAGTTTCTCTCAGCATAAACTTTTTTCTTAGTATTGTGTTTCTTTTTCCTAGATAACTTTTTCTGGGGGATGTTCTGTTTTTAATGTCTCTATCAGTTTACTTTGCTTTCTTAAAATCTTGACATCTTTTTCAAGGAGCAACTTCATGGTAACAAAATGTGTCTTTTTGTATAGCTTAATTTAGACGCTAGATCCACGTGGCAGACATGCCATTCTGTGGAAGATGTGTGTTGCAGAACAGCTGTGTAACAAAATTGCCATGTTGGCTTTATGCTGTTACAATGGACAGCTGTCTTGCTCCAGAGCCCACATTACCAATTTAATCACACATATGCTCCCTGCTGGTTCAGGAACTCTGTTGTACACAGGAATCTTTGGATGTTGTTAGGCTATCTTAATCACTAACTAAGGGTAAATAAAAAGGCTGCCTTAGTGACACTGAAGATGAATAAGGAAAAAATTCTTACGATTTCTCTTGGGAATTTCTTTATGGCGCAAAGAATGGAACTTTCAGAAGAAATAGTTTTCTTTTGAGCTCCAAAATTTCCTTGAAATACAGACAACCAGAATTACAGATACAGTTCTTTTGTGTACTCCACAACTGCATATGAAGATAACACATTATGTAGATGGAGTAACTTGAAAACACTCACAAACCTAACACTCTCACAAGGAACTTCAGCTGTATTGCTGTGAGAGGGAAGAACAAAGGTTCTCTGGCATGGAAGAAGGAGTATTAGAAAAGGACTATAATGACTCGTTAGTATAACGGTCTTCTTTATAAAGGTCTGTAGTCAATTGCTTCATTCCATCCCCTTTTTAAAAAAAAAACAAATATACAGTGAAGTAGGCAATGCTTTCCTGTAGATATTCAAACATTTCCCATGTAATTTCTCATCATAGTGTGTTTCTTTAGTATTTGAGCACAGTGAAAACTAATGATTATTTACAATGCACCCAAAGTTATGAAGCTAAATTAGATGTTTGGAGGTACACACTTAAATAGAAGACCACTAATAACTGCAAATTCCCTGAGATCACTTCATGGCATAGTTTGCAGTCTTTCTGCAAAGCACAGGGAAAATTCAATGAATACATGGAGTATAAGAAAAAATATTATTTAACCTCTTGCATAACTTAGATGATACTATTTCATGCAATTATTCCTAACAGTGGTCTGAATGCAATGTATTTCACTCTATGCAGAGGGCTTAAGAAACAGCTTTGAAATCATTAGCGAGGGTTGGGCTGCAGTGTTTGCATAGAAAGAACTCCCTTATCTCGTGTAAAGAATTACAGTGCATCCTCTTGCAAGTGCCTCATTGTTCTCAGAAGCAACGTCACCAGTCTCTTCTGAAGTAGCTCTTTGCTCAGCTTTTAAAAACAGTGGGAAGTACAAGGTCAGACATAGGTTTTGTGCTGAGGAGAGACAAAGAAGGTGGACCTGGTAAACATTTAACCTGTGTTTGAATTTGTTATCAACAGAGAAGTTGTTGAGATGAATGAAATATGGACTATTATTTTCTTGTATTAATGGCTAGATTTAAATTTTTTCAAAACTATATTTTGAAATGCTTTTTTTCTCTCATTTTCAAACGGTGTATCATTCACATATGTCTTGTTAAAAGAGTTAAGTAGTTTATTTTGATTTCTGTCAAACTACCATATTAAACTAAATGTTAGAAGTAAAATTTTAATGACTTAATAAAGCCCATTCTGAAGTGGGTCTAAGATATTGTCACATGGGGCATGTGTGAAGAGCCCCTGAAACAAGCTTGTTTCACCCACTGTCTTGAAAATCTGCATGGTCAGAGACTCTATAGCCTTTCTGGACAACTTGTTGCAGTGCTTGATAAAGCTTTAGAGAAAGCTAGTTTTGGCTTTATCTAAAACTTTAGTTTAAGTTTAGATAAACTAGTCCTGTATGAGAGAATAAAAGAACTAACTAACTTTCAAAGGTAATTCTCAACCATACGATTTGGTTGATCTAGCTAAAAAATATGTTTTATGTAGCTGATTTATTAATGTACTAAAGAAACTTCAGCATTATTATGTTCTGTATTAGAAGGCTATTAACCTTTTTTTAATGACATTTGAAATTCTTCCTGTTACTCTAGAGCTGATAATTGTATTCTAGGAAAGGACTAAGTTGCTTCTATAACTGTAGAGAGATACCTTGTTTTAGGAATTCAGCATATACTTTTATTACAAACATTTAAATATAATGAGAACATGAGCCATTAACAGAAGTAGTTATATTTAAGGACTTGATTAAAAGAAGTGTAATAAATATATATTGTCATATATTCACTGGTGGGAAGTCATGCTTGACCAGCTTCTTAAACTTCTGTGATAAAGTGTCTGGTCTGGTAGATGAGGGGAGAGCAGTGGTTATTGTCTATGTGGACTTCACTAAGGCCTTTTACGCTGTCTCTCACAAGATCCTCATAGACAAGCTGTTGATGCATGGGCTGGATGAAGATATAGTGAGGTAGACTAAAACTTGCCGAATAGGGCTCAGAGGGTGATGATCAGTGGCACAATGTCTAGTTGGAGGCCAGTAACTCGTGCTGTACCCCAGGGGTAAGTACTAGGTCCAGTCCTGTTTAGTGTTTTCATTAGTCATCTGGATGATGGAGCAGGCTGTACCCTTAGCAACTTTGCAGGTGGTACAAAAATGGGGAGAAGTAAGTGATAGTCCAGAGCAATGGGGTGCCATTCAGAGAGACGTTGACAGGCTAGAGAAATGGCTTGACAGGAGTCTCATACAGTTCAACAACGGGAAGCGCAAAGTTCCCCACCAGGAAAAACCCCAGGCACAAATATATGCTGAGGGCACCCAGCTGGCAAACAGCTTGACAGAAAAGGACTTGGGGTCCTGATGAGCACCAAGTTGAACATGAACAAGCAATGTGCTCTTGCAGTAAGTAAGGTTAATGCTATCCTTAGTTGCATTAAACAATAGAATTGCCAGCAGGTGGAGGAAGGTGATCCTTCCCCTCCCTCTAACCAGTACTGATGAGGCCACGTCTAGAGTACTGTGTCCAGTTCTGGGCTCAGCTGTACAAGAGAGGGATGGAGCTGCTGGAGAGAGTTCAGCGAAGGGCCACTGAGATGATAAAGGGACTGGAACATCTCACATAGGAAGAAAGGCTGAGAGAGCTTTAACTGTTCAGTCTGGAAAAAAGAATGTTCAAGTGAGATCTTATTAATCTATAAATACCTAAAGGGAAGGTACAAAGAGATTGGAACAAGTCTCTTTGCATTGGTGCCCAGTGACAGAACAAGAGGTAATGGGAAAAAAAATGAAATACCATGGGTTCCATCAGAACATCAGGAAACATTTTTCTACCTTTTCTGAGGGTGACTGAGCATGAGAACTGCTTGCCCGGAGAGGCTGTGGAGTCTACATCCATGGAGATATTTGAAAGCCATCTGGACACAGTCCTGGGCAGCTGGCTTCAGGAGAGCTGCTTAAGCAGGGGTCTTGGACCAAATGACCTCTGGAGATCCCTTCCAATCTCAATTATTCTGTAATTCTTGATCATCTCAGCTTTTGCACAGTACTATTGCACTATGTCTTCCTGAATTCCTCACTTGCCAACAAAAAAAGCCATTGGTAAAACAGAACCATTGAATGGAATTTAAATACCCATGAGGCAATTGTACAGGACAAAAAAACCCTCAGAATATATTCAGTAAGATGTTAAAAAAAGCCTTTCTGTAGCAATATATTTTCTTTATCAAGCAGTCTCTTTAGAGTGCCATCTTGTGTTGAAATCTCATACTGGGGCCTCTTTAGAGCAAAGCAGGAAATAGTAAAAAACTCAGTAAAACTGAATAGTTTAGCTAGTTTAATCGAAATTGTAGCCATCTCTGCTGTTTAAAATTTTGTCCATAAGTTATGAATGGCAAAATACTGTAAAATTGATATTTGAAATACCTGTTGTTTGTGTTTCACTGTAAAAATATGTATAGCCTGGTTATCTCTGATGTATCTGTTCTTATATTAATAAGCTTATATTTTTAGAATGTTTTTCATCCTAAAGTGCTCAGGTATGATTTATTCATTGTGGATTAAATCTTGGCATTGATTAGTTCCTATTGACTTGAAGACATCTTGGATTTCTCTGTCCTTTGAATATAAGATTCTTAGCTGCCACTGAAACACAGTAGCAGTGGTGTTCCATAGACAGTACACTGCTTAGGGCTGAGAGGTTTTTGGAGTAAAAGAAACATCATTAACCTATGGAGAAAATATGTTTAGCCAGATTTGAGTTTAACCAAGGTGCTTGTGGAATACCAAGATTCTTGTGGAATAATGTTGTGTTCCTTCTTATTATTACTCCACAATATAGGCTGATTTTATTTCTTTTTATGAAAAAAGGCCTTCTTCAGTCGAAAGGAATCACTTTATCTTTTACCAGGAGACTAAAATGACTGCAGTATAGCTTTTCCTGTTGCCACGAGCTTACTGAGGTTTACCTTGCCCAGCTCACACTCTATAATGCTTGTCTGTGAGCCAGCTATTTATATATCTGAGAAGTAAATTTTTATTAAAAAAAATATAAGCTTTCCAAGAATGCAGTAAAAAAAAACCCAAAAGCAGAAGCTATGATAAAATCTGTATTAGCCAAAACAAAACCAAACAGAACAAGTGACATTTTGTACTCAGTCTCAATATACTCTCATCTGAGGGGTTACTCTCGAGCCATTCCTCTCCCTCTTTATACTTGTCCCCAGCATTACTCCGTCATAGAATCTGCAATCTGTAATTATTAAATTTCATCCCATTAATCATTGTCCAGTGATGCTGTCTCTCTAGATCCCTCTGCAAGGCTTCCCATCCCTCAAGAGGTCAACGGCACCTCCCTGTTTGGTATCATCAGCAAACTTGATAATGGTGCATTCAGCTTCAGCATAAATATATTGAATAGAACTTGTTCTAGAATTGAGCCATGAAGAACACTGCTGGTGAGTTGTCACTAGTCAGATGTAACTCCATTCACTACCACCCTTTGAGCCATGCCTTTCAGCTAATTATTTACCCAGTTCCCAAGTGAACCCGCTCATCCCACAGCTGTACCACTTGTCCAGAAGGATCCTGTAAAGGACAGTATGAAAAGCCTTCCTGAAATTCAGAAAAACAGCGACCATCACCTTCAGTTTATCCACTAGGCAGGTGACCTTATCATAGAAGGATATCAAATCAAAATTAGTTAAAGAATACTTTCCTGTTGTGTCTGTGCCTGATGATTGCATCATTCTTTAAAAGCCCTTCAATAACATGCATTATAGTCTTCTCCATAATTTTTCCATGAATTGAGGTGAGACTTAGAGGTCTGTATTTCACTCTATTAGTTTGACTTCAGTTGAAAACTCAGGAAACAGGCATGCTTCTTGGTAATTATTTAGTTTTAAAGCAATCCCTAAATCAATGTCATGAGGTAAATATTTGATCTGAATAAGTTTCTTTTTAAATATATATTTTATAGAATATAAAGCCAAAACTTGTCAATAGAGGTCATTAAATACAAAATTAAATTTTAGTTTTAATAGCTCGTAGGATGTGAGCTAGTGCTGAATGCTTCACTCAGAAATATAAACAGAGCAGGCAAATATGCATTACACTTGCCTTTCAGAAAAATTTTGGTCATTAATAATGCAAAAATTGCTTAAACCCTGAAGTTTTGTGAACCTTACGTAACAATGAAGGGTAATTCTGCATGTAAATCAGTAATGATTTAAGTAAGTATAGAAAGCATACAATTTGGACTCAAATTTTTACCTTGTAATTCTGTGAGAGTGTGTTCTAAGGCATACATTACCTAAAACTTTCTGTTTTGTCAATTCTGAATTGGATCGACTTTTCTTTTAGGAAGCATAAAAGTCTTCAACTTATAAAGCAGAGAATGAGAATTTTACATACAGCATTTAAGCAGCAGTGGTAGAAATCAAACAAGTTCCTCATTAGTACCTGCCTTCCAGGTACAGCTTTTGACTTATGTGTCAGATCTGTAGATAGAATTGAGGTTTCTGTAGCATTTGTTAAGTCATCTGAATGCATGGCTTAAAGATGTAAACTATGAAAGAGCTAGAAGAGAGTCTTTCCTACAGCTTCCAGAGTTACTAATGTTATTCTTGCTGCTCAGTATTTAACTGATCCTAATACAATACAGACCTAAATAGTAGAGAATTAGCAACTGGTATTATTTAGACTTTTCTTACAAATGTGTAATACTTAAAACGTATCTAAAGATTCATGACTGGCAGGAACTGTGAAATAAACCTTAAGAACTTGTAAACTGACTTACAAAGGGACATTTACCTTCCCTTCCCTTCCCTTCCCTTCCCTTCCCTTCCCTTCCCTTCCCTTCCCTTCCCTTCCCTTCCCTTCCCTTCCCTTCCCTTCCCTTCCCTTCCCTTCCCTTCCCTTCCCTTCCCTTCCCTTCCCTTCCCTTCCCTTCCCTTCCCTTCCCTTCCCTTCCCTTCCCTTCCCTTCCCTTCCCTTCCCTTCCCTTCCCTTCCCTTCCCTTCTCTTCCCTTCCCTTCCCCTCTCTCTGTTTCTCTTCTCTCATTCTCTCATTTTCTCATTCTCTCTTCATCTCTCTTTGTCTCTCTCTATTTGCCTATCCACGTTTTTCAATATTACTGTTGCTGTATTATATCCTCATCCTTATGGTGATGAAAATTTCCTCCTATGGAAAAACTTAACAATTACAATGATTGAAAATAGGGAAGAGAACAGAGATTTGAAGTTACATTTCATCTCCATGCCTGTTGCTTTCATTAGGAGAAGTGAGATGGTCACTAATGGTTTCACCTTTTCCATGTGTTACATTTGCTGTAAGCCTTCCCTGAGTTTGTCCTTTAAGATTGGGTGTTTTTAGGTGTGTTAGTCATGTTTCAGCCTGAGTAGAGTCTATGTGACATCCCTCAGAGTACAGGAAAGGGTCTTCTGAGCGCAACTGCAGCACGCATTAGAAAGTAGCAGGATAGATCAATATCAGCTATGAAAGTTTCAGCTTTTTTAAATTGAGAGAATGTCTGGCAAATATTTTAAGTAGTGTATGAATCCAGGAATGAGCATATGTCATAGTACCTACATAGTTTACCTGTCTGCCCATTCACAGTTGCTGCTGTAAGAAGTGACATTTGCACTGTAACATGCTGAAACTCTGATTGAGGCCTTTTTCATCACAGCAGCAGTTGGATTAGTACTACTGAGCATGCAAGGAATGGTGGTGGATAAAGGAAAAGTCCAAAACCCTCGAAAGCTCAAAAAAATGCTTTCTGCTTCTGTCGATGCTTTCTGCTTCAAAGCATTTGCAATCATAAGTTAACTGCCCAGCTCTTTATTTTCTTCTGGCTTTTCCCCACTGGAGTAATTATCCTTCTTAATAGGCTTTCAGCACCAATGAGCTTCACTTAGCTGATAGTATGTGTGAGACCACTAACAGCTGGAGAGGAATTCCAGCTGCCGTCTTCAGGTAGAGGAGAACAAAGTTGCCCTCAAGGCGGTAAAAGTTAACACCTAAGATGAGGTTCACATTCAGAAAGATATAGTTAAATGTATAAGCACTATTTTGTCATGTTATTTTCCCTTTGAGAACAATGGAAACTAGTCATGTGAATTAAGTTGGATCGTCTGTGCCTTTGTGGATATGAATCCACATCAATAAGAACATGTCTATACTTTCATGTATGTACACAAAAGTTCTTTGAAAGTTCAGCTTGCTGAAGAGTACCTGTACCTAAACCAAAATAAGAGTACCCAAAAATTACTTTGGAACAAAATAGCTTTTATAAATGTGTTACTGGTGCTGATCCTGTTTGTTTGCTGTGGGTAGGTACATCTCTCGTATTATGGTATGAAGTCATAACAAGACTGTTTCTGTCCCAAGGGCTGACATCCTATTGCAAGAGAAGACTCAAGCAGATACTATAAAGGGAAACACACTGGCAGTGTACAAAACAGTAGCAGCAGTGTAAGAGCAGCCTTTAATCCCAGCTTTTCCATAAAACTTCTGATTTTCTTTAATGGATTTATTAACTTAGTTTTCATTGGTTCTAGCATGCACAATGGTGGACAAAAACAAAATATGGAAATGTGACACAAATATTTGTCACCATTGTGTGACAAACAAAAGCCCTACAAATGTTTGCTTCTTAGTTGTAAGCCAGTCTTTTCATTTTGGAGAACCTAACTAGTGACTGGTGTATAGAATAGTGAAACAACCATAACAACTCTTGGAACACTCTACTAACACTTGTTGGCTACTTAAGTTAAAAGCATTGGGACAAATTTCAGAAACAGGATCCAAAAGTGCTCTTAAAGTGAATGGAGCTTTGTTTAGAAGGCATCCAGGGTAGATATATAAAGGCAGGCTATTGAAGTGTCCTTACAGCTACACGGTTTGGGTAGTTTTCCCCGTTAGACTGCAAAGCCAAAATATCAAGTGACTATAAAAGTTCATCAAATACATAAAATCAGAGTAATTGTATAGACTTTAACAGTAATGTATGTTTCTCTTGAGAGCTCAAATTTTGCTGTCTTGCTTCTCCTCTTATCAGACATTTCAAGTATCATAACACAAGGGGGAAGAAAAAAAAAATACTAAAGATGACAAATACTGTGTTCACTTTGCCATCTTTAAAGTCTCAGAATAACTTATTTTGTTGAGGTTGTGAACAAAATACCAAAACCAAGTATTTTCTTAACACTTTTCTTCATGTCAGGCATGGCTAAACCTAGTTTGCTTTGATATTCCTGAGCTACCCCTTGCTCTAATATAAAAGGGAGTCTGTGTATTCTGTTGATTATGATAGTCAAGGTGCTAGTGCCACCATGCTTACCCAATTAAGCAAATGATTTAATCACCTTCTAAATTCATAAAACCTAAGAAGAATGACAATAATAAATATTTTTTGGCTAGTGCGTCATGGCACAGTGAATTGGATCATGTTAGGCTTTGTCTTCTGCCTAATGCAATGTAAATGTAGAAGATAAAACAAATCAAATGGGTAACACTATTAGACTTGAAAGGTGATAGCTCTTGTAAAGGAACTGATATGAGATCATGTCACTGCACTAGGTTTCAGATGTTTATTGATGTCCTGAATCTTTGAAACCCAGCAAATGCATATTTAAGGCTATGAAACAAGTGACTACAGATACAGCAGTGTGCTTATTACTGACAAAGCTATTGCCTGAAACAGAATTCAGCTAAATTTTATGGGATGTTTTGTGTGCTCAATTCATTTTTTAATTTCTGCAAGTGCTTCCTAGGGACCTTGGCTTCAACTTCAAAGCACACTGCTACAAATGCTCTAGTGATTTTCATGATGGCTAGACTCAGAATTTTTAGTTACGAAAGTCCAGTAATGCCTACCAAAGATCTTTTTAAGATTCAGTGAGCTAGAATTTAATAATATGGATGCAAAGAAACAGCATTTAAAAAAAAAAATTATTGTTTTCAACATTGTAATAAAAAGTTATGTTTATTGGGGTCAGTTTTAAGGAAGATTTTAATTTGTGTTTCTTGTATTTCTTTCGGCTGCTTTTTATGAATACTTAAATCAGTTCACTGTGTGATTCATTACTTGTGCCTTTAAAAAGTTGATCTGCTAATCAACTTTCAGTACATAAGCGTGACGTTGCTGTAAGGGTTGTAACCAGTGAGGAAGCCTATGAAGACATGCATATTCTCTTTATTTAAAGTGGTGTTCTTTTTTTTTTCTGTTTTGTTTGCCTTATGAAGACAGACTATACAATTCTCACTTAATATGCAGTTTAATTTTTTATTTGGTCATTGTGATGGTGTTGTGAGTTAATTTTTTAAAAAATATAGGCAAAAATGTAGTTCAACAGTAAGGGTGTTGTTTGGAGGTTTTTTTGATATCTGAAGAAAGAGTGGAAGCATCTTTATTTATTAAAATAATGTATGGCTTTCCCAAATATGATGTTTGCTCTATTAAAATAGTGCATTTTCTTAAAGTTTATCAATAAACTGTTAAATTAGGTAAAAATTAAATTAGAATTAGCTTCTTCAAGAAACTCCTCTTCTAGATCATGTTGTTATGTATATTCTCAACAGCAGAATAGCAAGATGTGAAGAATAAACCTGTGTTTATGAAGGAAGTATGTCCCTATTAGTTTGTGGATTTCGTCTCCAATAATTTTAATTATGTAGGAAGTTTTCAGAGTCTGACAGGATAGTTTTAAGGACATTTGGGTACTATGCATGTAAATTTGGTTCTGTAATCTGTTTGGATTTCTTCTAAGTTTAGCCACTGTGAGTATTTGCAAGCTTTAGAGTTCTTCACACTTGTTCTTTAGATTATTAAAGTACTTCCTTAAGGTATTGTCCCTAGTAATGCACATATATTCATAATTTGAAACTAATGTTGCAGTTAATATCTGAAGAAAAAAGTAATATTAAATGTGCTTAGGTTTCGTTGTAGGTATTACATGATAAAACCAAGAACCCCAAACTGGAATGAAAATGTAATTAACTTTCTTTCTTTGTGTAGCCCACTGTTTGTGAACGGGAGCTCTGTGTGTTTGCTTTCCAAACATTAGGAGTGATGAATGAAGCTGCTGATGAAATTGCAACTGGGGCTCAGGTAGAATTATCTAATGCTTAATACATGTCTGATTTCCTATAGTGTGCTCAGTCTCCTCAGTCTTTTCTAGTATTTATTTTGACTTGTATTGTCCATATGAGTACTCTTTGGTAAGTATTATGTATTTGTCCGCTCTTATAGCTGTAAATACACTGTTTTGTACACTGTTTTCAAATGGTACTAATGAGGTGCTTCCATTGTTTTGCTTCCACGTAATTACAGTAACCATGTTTTATTGTTCTGTTCTATTCAATTAGATCACCTGGGTTCTTAATAAAGGCAGCCATTGTCTTTTAGAGACAATTCCCATTTATTTTCACCTAATTAGCCGTTACTACTCTCGTGCAATTAATAAGATACTTCCTGTTCATGGTGTTGGGATGCAGCTATCCACTGAGCATCTGTTATTTTGATCATTAAATAACAGTGGGAAAGTCCTTAGTAATGTTGATACATAGGCGTTTTTTTCTCTCTTCTCAAGGATCAGAAATTTGATATAAGCTTGCTTCCTGACTCTAAGTTCAGTTATTAGTATAGTTACAGCCATATCATTTTTTAATATCGTAGTCTTGTACATGCCTTAAAACAAAGTATTTTAAACTATGTTTCCAAATCACCACTTAACCTTAGAATTCAATAAATTCAAAAGTTAAAAGATCTTATGTTTAAGGTCCTTTTAAGATCTTAAGTTATAAGTTTATGCATCTTACAGTGAAGTGCATTCCTTTCTGATTTCCTAGACATATGTTCCTTAGTGTGCATTTATGTAGTAAGCAACACGGGTTTTTTTGAAGAGCAAACATTCGATTCATTTAACTTTAACTAGCAGTAGTGAGTATAGCCGGCTGGAACTAAACCATTCAGCTAAGTGTCTCAATACCACCTGTGGGCAGTGTACACCAGGTTCTTCACTTGACAATGCGACAGTAGGATCTGAATGTGGGTGTATTTGCATTGTCATCACAGTGATACCTGTGTAAGCTTGTAAGAAATGGAGAGAGGTGTGCTCATGAAGACCCATCTCTTCCTCAGCCTGCAGTCCTCTGAAGACCTCAGCTATGTAGTTTAAAACCATTACACCTTGCCCTTTTGCAAAAGACCCTGATAAAATGTTGTCCCCATCTTCCTTATAGGGACTGAAAGGCTTCAATTAGGTCTTGCCAGAGCCTTCTTTTCTTCAGGATGAAGAACCTCAACTTCCATCGCTCTAATCACTTTTGTGGTCTGTTCCAGTAGGTCCATCCGTGTCTTTCCTGGGCCAAGGACTCCAAAGCTGGAAACACTGCTCCAGATGGGGTCTCACCAGAGCAGAGCAGAAGGGCAGAGTCACCTCCCTTAACCTGCTGGCCACACTTCTTTTGATGCTGCCCACCATATGCTTAACTCTCTCACATTGCCAGCTTATGTTCAGCTTTTCATCCACCACTACCCCCAGGTCCTTCTTGGCAGGGCTGCTCTCAATCCCTTCACCCTCTAGCCTGTATTGATAACTGCTGTTTTCCTTGAGCTAGGTACAGGACCTTGTACTTGGCCTTGTTGAACCTCATGAGCTTCACATGGCCCCACACCTCAAGCTTGTCCAGGGGCCTGTGGCGTCCCATCCTTCAGGCATGTCAATCACACCACTCAGTTTGGTGTCATCTGCAGGCTTTGCTGAGCTTGCCCTTAATCCCACTGTCTGTGTCATTGGTGCAGATTTTAAACAGTACTGGTCCCAATACGGCTCCCCAAGGGACAGCACTTGTCACCAAGCTTCATATGGACATTGAGCTCTGGATGGGACCATCCAACCAGTTCACTGGGTGAAGCTGTGCTGGTTGTCTGAAATCGCCTCCTTGTCCTCCATCAGCCTTAGCATAGATTCTTGGAGGAAGCTACGCTAATCTCTTCCATGATCTTCCCAGGCACAGAGGGGAGGCTGACAGTTTGGTAGTTCCCAGGATCTTCCTTTCTACACTATTTTAAACTGGTGCAGTGTTTGCTTTTTCCAGTCAACAGGGCCTTCACCTGACTGCAGTGACTTCTCAGATACCATGGAGAGTGGCTTGGCAAGTACATCAGTGAATTCCTTTGGGACTCTGGGATGCATCTTGTCAGATCTCGTGAATTTATGTACATTCAGGTTCCTCAGGTGGTCACAAACCTAATCCTCTCTTATGATAGGAGAGACATTTATCCCCCAGTCCCTGACTTATGGTCCTTCCACCTGAGAGCTGTGGAAAGAGAGGCTGACTCAGTGAAGGCTAAGACAAAACAGTTGATAACATCAGTCTTCTCCTTGTCCATTGGTACCAGATTGCCATTCATGTTCATCGTGGGGGTATGCATTCTTTGGCCTTCCTTTTCTGGCTGACATAGCTGTAGAAGCTCTTATTATTACTTTTTATGTTCTTTGACAAGTTATGCTCCATCTGTGCCTTGGGCTTCCTGACCCCATTCTTAAACAACCAGGCAGTGCCACTATACTCTTCTGAACTTACCTGTCAGTGGTTCCACTGCATATGCTTTCCTTCTTGCCCTTTTGTTTGACCAGCAATGTCAGTCTCTTTGCCTTCCCTTCCTGTTTTCTTACACTGAGATCAAGAGCTCTCGCCCTCTACGGAAAGCAGCCTTTAAAGATCTGCGAGCTCTTTTTTGCTCCCTTTTTCCCAAGGGCATTTTCCCAGGGAAACTATTGACTAATTTCTTGAAAAGCTAGAAATTTGCTTTCCTAAAATTAGGCACAAAATTATGTGGTACATTTCATGCACATTATACACTAGGTACAAACAAGTAGTTCTCGCTTCTCTTTTTAAATACAGCTGACAGGAAGGGTGGTCCTAGTTAGCTCTCACTGTTTTATGGTGATATCACTGTTGCGGGCATATGCAGAGCTTTCTTTAAATCTCTAGAGTAACTCTGTATCTACAGGGCTTTGCTACAGTGTACTGAAGCGATTACAACCTTAACAGTGTTTATAAGAATTAGATAAGAGTTTTTGTTGATTGTTCCATTGGAGCAAGGTGACTAAATTTTGTGAGGTTTCACTTTAGTGATAGCATTGCATCTGGCTCACTGCATCTGATCTGGTTGAGTTCCCATACCTGGTTGCAGGAAGAATTCAGCATTTCTCAGGTTTGATTCACCTGAGCTATTTTTGACATTAGTTTAAGATAGTATGAATCAGTATCAGCACAGCGGTTTTTTTCTCCACTGATTACAAAGAGAGGCAAAGCTGACTAGCAAAAGGTAGGTGTCTGCGTTGTGAATCTCCACATTTTGTCAGATGAAACTTCCTCCAAATCATTTTGTGTAGTGAAGGAGCCTAAACAGAGGTTTCCATTTTTAGAAACCACATTCTATTTTTTTCTGCTGTGCTTTCAGCTGATTTCCTGAGGTATGCACCTCTACTTTGTCACCCCTGATACTCTGATGGCTCCCGAGTAATAATAAGTGATGGTACTTTCTGAAGATTTAAAGCTCCAGCTCACCTCGTGTTATTTGAGTCACGTAGTCAAAATGCCTGAAAATTAAGTGCCTGATTTGTTGATAGTTCAGATTCCCTGTAGTGTCTTTGGAGAGAGGGAAGCACTGTATGAGAGAATGATGTGGTAAGAGGGAGTTGTCATCAGCAAGTGTCATCCTCCTTGAAAGTATTTTAATCCTTTCTTACGTATGTCAGTCCTTCCTGTTAAGGAGGAGGAGTTTGAGCCCAGCTATAAGGACATTTATATCCGCAGTACTTCCTATGACTAAGGAATGCATATGCAAGTTTGTATTATAATACTTGTAAGATTTACCTCCCAGTCTAAGTTGCTCTTCATTCCATCAGCTCAAAACAATGATCTCAGGGGAAATCAAGGGTTTAATTAAGCCTAATCTATGCACGTTTTCCCCCTGTCAGAGCAATGTCAGAGCAATATGCAGGTATCATGCTGAGAAACAGTGTAGGAGTCCACAGTTGAATTAAAGGAGGGTTTTGGAATGGTGTTCTAGGAGCTGTGCCAATTTTAAAACAGAGTCCCTTCAAGCAGGATGACTTTGAGTCACTGCATTAAGAGATTTGAGGACTGAAACGACTCTTTCCTAGTAGTGTTTTGTGACTAGAGGCTAGGAAGTGCTTCTGAGAAGCAGAGTATATGACCTCAGGCTCATTTTCATGGTAATAAGTGTACACAGTTAGGCCTGTTGCCTGACCTGACTGTGTATGCAGAGTCCTGGTCTCCTTTGCAAATGCTAATGCAGATGTCCTATTTCAAAACATTCATCACACTTACTGGTATCACACTGACGGAAATAAATAAGAGCACCATGGAGGAAGCGCGTCATTATTTGAATAACTTCATTTTTCAGTATGTGTGAGATATTTAGTAACTGGAGCTAACAGAATAATTTTAAACTGATGGAGAAATTTGTCAATTCATGCTAAAGGAGCAGAGGAGGAGGAGAACAGCAACAGTATGACTCATGGTAACACAGTTCCTTTTCCCTTTCATCATTATTTGTACTTTCATTCTGCTTCTCTAAAGGACCATAATTTCTTTTTTTCCTCCAAATGATCAGATACAATGGCTGATATATAAAAACTTCTTTAACAGCTTGAGCTGTGAGATGAGATCTGATCCATGTGGAGTTATGGTAAGAAACAGGGATGTCTACTGAGCACGACTCATCTCAGCTTTTCCTTTCTTTCATTAAAGTATTTTCAAACAGAAATATTTTCAGAAGGCTCTGAAAAAAATGGTGAAATGAGCTATTCTGCAGCTACGTTTTTATGTAGTAACTTTGAATTTCATTATGAGCAGGAGATCACAGTGCTCGGAAACGTAAATTCTTGCTGATTTTTGATCGCTGTATTCTATATTTAACCTCTGAATCAAGAATTTTGAAACAATTATACAGAAATCTGTTGCTAAGTCTTGTGTGCCTGTGTGCATATATGTGAATACATGCCTGTGTACAGTTTACACACATGATCTTGCAGTGAAATCGTGGAAACCATAGCTATTCAAAGCCACGTTGTGATTTTGTACAACAGGATGGAAGAGGTTCTCCCAGTGTGAGCCATGCAAATGACTGTTAAATCAGTGCACTGTTCTGGCTTTAGCAGAAGCAGTGTTTACAAGTGTTTTTATGATTACAGTTTCAGGAGAACAGCCGGCATCGGTATGGATTTGCAGAACCTTCCTCATTCTTGAGCAATATTTTTCACTGTCATCTACAGTACACAGATACAGAGATCCAGCACAACTTCATTTCCCTAGAGAATGAATTTAATGCAGGCATTAGCACATGTGAACAAGAGAAAGGAGGGCTGCAAGTAATGTATTCAACACAATAATACATGTAGAGCTAGATACTGGTCCTTCTTATGCACCTGGAATAATGTATCCGAAGCCTGTTGAGGCCAATGGAAAAATTTCAGTCCTAGACTATATCCTGTTGATAGTGCAGTTTGGGTATCTGCAGACCCAGGAATTCTGTACGTCTTCCTCTGGTGATGTCGTCTCCCATGAGCTTTGCAGCTTTGTGCCCTGCCTCTCTCAACAGTGCTGATTTTTGGAGTAGAAGTGATGCCCAGGACCAGGATATCTGTGGGAATTGAGCTTCTGCTATGGGAAGAGCTGAGGGTCACTTGTCATGGTATCTGTGCCAAATTGTGGGGGTAATATAAGTAACAATTAAATATGGTTTTACTATGATGTGTAAAAACAGCAGACCAGAAGATACAATATTAAAGTACATATACTGAATAAATATTTTTGTTTATCCATAGGTGGTTGATCTGTTGGTATCCATGTGTCGATCTGCATTGGAGTCACCTAGGAAAGTTGTCATCTTTGAGCCATATCCTTCTGTAGTTGACCCTAATGATCCTCAGATGCTGGCCTTTAACCCTAGGGTAAGTAGTTACCTTCTTCTGGAGGAGTCTCCTTTACCATAGAAGCATAGATCTAGAACATAGCACAAATGTGTGACTATTTTCAGAATTTTGTCACTTTTTTAAATTATCTCTGAGAAGGTATTTGAATATTATCTGTGAGTTGTATTGAAAGTTACATTGAAGCCAATAAATTATTTTAGGATACAAATTCTAGATGCGAAATGTTATATTCTTGATATCTTTCAGTGTACACACTGGACACAAAGATGGCCTTTGGGAGGTGTAGACCATGTAAACCTGAGGATTTCAAGTCCGTCTTTTTGTTCTTAAAGTGGTTATTCTTGTCATCTTGTTTTCTCTTTGCAAAAAAAAATTATGGTAATTTTAAAAGGAATTTTAATGCATATATCATTTAAGTGTAATTTTATCAAATGTTTACTTAAGAGTTGGAGTTTGTATAAACATCATTTTTGAAGTAAATAATTGTGTTCACACTACTTGCTCGTTATGTTGCAAATAGTGCCTCTCAGAGAAGCCCTCAAGAAGCTGTGAACTATTACATCTCACTTGAGCCATACCCAAACGCATAATTGAGAACTTCGGATGTCCTACATTGGAGTGCATTTCAACTTTTCTAAACGAAGACCAGTTAGCAGTGTTTTTTCTCAGAAAGGAGCAAGTGTGTAGCATTTGGGAAGGAAGCGGGGGTGCTTGGAAGGGGCTGATGAGGAGACAGCTGCTCTGGTGGTTGGGCAAGGCAGGAGTCTGAAGCAGATAAGGCAATAGGAATGAAAGCCATATCAGAAGAGGAATGGAAAGAATCCCTGCCAGCAGGGCCTACACTGTCTCCTCCCAGATTCTTGTCAGCATAAGTGAGGTGAAAGCCCATGGGCAGAAGTTGGCAAGACCCTAAGATAGGGAAAAGTGAAACTCTTGGAAGTGACGTGACATGTGGAGCTGGTGAAGCATGGACTATTAAGCTCATCCACTCAGAAAAGGTGGAGCGATCCGGTAGTGTTACCTAAGCAGAATGTAGGCAGGAATCAGGGTGAATCAGAGGGACAAGTGAAGGGCATCTAATGTTTTATAGAGCTGTTGGCAAAGTAAACAGGTCTGTTTATTTAGCCCTTTATTTAAAATCTAATTTAAATTAATAGCACGGTGTACAAATGACTGTCAGAACTTTTAATAAGTGAGCTTATCACCGTAAATTCTGGTGAAATTCAAAGAAAAAACATGATTATAATATTTCATCAGGGAATTTTCCTGGACTGTGAATGAGAGCATCAGTGTGTGAGGTGGAAGTAAGCTATTGGTTAGAAACATTTGAAAGGATTGGTTTGCTGGACATTTGTCCTTGCTTTGGCTTTATACACACTCAAAGAATTTTTGTAGAGCCATAGACTAATATTCTTGTAATTTGTTTGCTTATTTTGTGCTACATCAGAAGAAGAACTATGATCGAGTCATGAAAGCACTGGATAGTATCACTTCTATTAGAGAGATGACACAAGTAAGTTTAAATATATTTACCTAACTTAATTACTGTATCTAGAACTAGGAAGAATTTTATATTACTTGCCTATAATGGGTGGGGAAGTCAGTAGCATAGTTTCTTTCCTATAGAGGCGTAGTAATAGGAAAATGTGTGTTAAAAATAACAAACATAGAGTATCTATAATAGCAGTTAAGTCAAATGAATAAGCAGAACTTAGATCTTTTGAAGTTTAAATAAGAGATAACAACAGCAAAATGGGATATTGTTGTGATGTAATCACCAATTGCTGCATTTCTGAAAATATCAAAGCCAAACTGAGTCTTTTATTTCCAAAGCAGAAGAGATAGATTTTGTGTCAGTGTTCTCCATGATAGTTTTATTTCTATTATAGCAAAACACTTGATCAGCTAAGTATGGTTGGGAACTTTGAGGGTTGGGTTTCTTGGGATTACTACCATATGATTTCTCAATATTCACAGTGGAACAGAATCTGATAGCTGTAGTTATATTTATTGTTACACTTCCTTTTCCAAACAGCCCTGCTGGTTATAACTGATAACTGAGTTTTTCCCTATGTACCTTACTTTTCCAACTGCGATATAAATGTAACCTCACAACAGTTTATAAATCTTACCCTATATGTATTTGTAAAGTACTTTGGGATTCTGGAGTGGAGAATGAGGGGTGTAGAGAGGCATAAAATAAATCAAAAATTAAAATTCACATATTCTTGTTAAATAGCATAGCATCTTGTAATAATTTAAAAAATCAGGTACTTATATTACTTAATATGATGTATTTTTTTAAAAAAATCCACCGGTTTGCTTTTTTCTAATGTTAAAGTAATTCTATTGAAGGCTTTTAAAGGGATTTGCACTGTGATTGAAATCAAGAAAGGTTTTCAAAGGAATTATAAACTGATACAGTATTTTACTTTACCATTTTATACCATGAAACAATTTAAAAAATTGGAGTGAATTATTTTGGGATACTTTGAGAGACTTAGTTTTGTGACGTCCAGTGCAATTTCTTAATGCGAGAGTCGAACGTAAATAGACATATGATGCTGTTCTCCCTGAGATCACCAGTGTTTGCTCTAATATACTCATTTTGATGCTAATTACATGCTTATTATTTTGCTTCAGGGAAAATAATTGCTATATTAATTCTTCTTGTTGTCAAAACACATTTATAACTGTACAACACTAAATGTGAGTAAAACTATGATTTAAGCCTAATAGTGAGTCCCATGTATTTGTTTTAATAGATGAACTTGTGGGCAATGTAACATAAATTTTAACCTTATGATTTCAAGTAGAAATAATGTAATTACCTTTTTTAGGCACCTTACTTGGAAATAAAGAAGCAGATGGATAAACAAGACCCACTTGCACATCCTCTTCTACAATGGTATAAAATTCACTAACATGAGATTATAATTATAAACTAAAAAATTGAATAAGTAGTCACTTCACCAGTGTAATTTCGTATAAGATCACTCTAAGAATTAATGTCAGAATTAACATTTGCAACTGTAGTTACTTCTAGACTGGTTCTGGGCTCTGTGAAAACACTGGGCAGACTCCAATTTATTAGTACAGCATGTAATCTCTTTTTCTATTCAAGATTTGGTGTGCTTCCATCTGATAGGTTTAAAGACCTGCAGCTCGGTGCTTTGGAAGGGGGGACCTATTCGTAACGCATTTTTAAGAGGAAAAGTTCTATTTGGTTGCCATGTCTAATACATATAACTGTTTCTGATTTTAGGGTTATTTCTAGTAACAGATCACATATTGTGAAGCTACCAGTGAATAGGGTAAGTGTCTATGGATTCTTTATTATTTTCTCATTTCTCATGGCTCATATTAGCATTTTATGTGGGAATCTCCTAGCCAAATGTAAATCTCTACATTCAGACTAACCACATGGCCTCCATTAATAGCCAAGGGACAGAAATAGGCAGTTTCAGGTCATGACTCATGGAATCGTGTTGTGAATTTCCAAGATAGGTCAATGGAATAATGCTCAGAAAAAGCCTGTTTGAGGTGAGTAGCTCAACTGGAAGTGTCTACCTTGTAGTCATCTGAGATGTGGTGAGAATAACTTCACTGTTTATTTTGTTACTATATAGAATATTAGATACAGAATTGTACAGAAAACAGCATGCACAAACACTACATACCAGGAGTTCTACATATAAGTATACCTTAAAAAATATAGCTCTTCAATTTTAGAGAGATGGTGCTGAGATTAATTTCTGAGTATGTTTGCCTTTTCTGATTAAGGGTGTAGTAATCTGCAGCCTTTCAAATCTGAACCTTAGTTCAAAGCCAGCTCTGATCAGAATGTCATTATGAAATTGTTCAATTTAATTACTTTACTAGAGCTGTATTAAGCTGAAATCTATTTCAGAAACTTCTGTATGTTTCGTAAACTGGCAGACATTTTAAATGTTTAAGGTGAAAACTGTGGTAGAGAGACCAATTGCTTCATGTAGTTATTTAGCTGCAGTCATGTATTGTGCAAAATGGCATGGTATCTTAAGAACTACCATTATGGAAATACAAAGCTTTTGTGTTAATCAACTTCTTTTCACTTATGCTCTTCTATTTTGTAGCAACTAAAGTTTATGCACACTCCCCACCAGTTCCTACTTCTCAGCAGTCCACCAGCCAAAGAATCAAATTTCCGAGCTGCTAAAAATCTCTACGGAAGTACCTTTGCATTTCAGTAAGTTCATATATTCATATTTCGCACCATGGGAGGTTCACATTAGACATCAGGAACAATTTCTTCACTGGAAGCGGTATCAGGCCCTGGCAGAGGCTGCCCAGGGCAGTGGTAGAGTCTCCATCCCTGGAGGTATTTAAAAGACAGGAAGATGGAGTGCTTAGGGATATGGTTTAGTAGTGGACAGGTACAGTTGGACTCAATAATCTCAAACATCTTTTCCAACCAAATGATTCTATGATATTAATCAAAGGTCATCAAAATATTTGAGGTTTACAGCTGTGAATTCATTGTTTTAAAAGATCACTGATTTAATTTTGCATTTTTCACTGTGGATTTTAACACTTTCTTTGTCATTTTTTCAGTGGTTCACACATTGAAAATTGGCACTCCATCCTGAGGAACGGCTTAGTTGTTGCTTCTAATACAAGGCTGCAGGTAAATAGTAGACTAAATAGACAAACTTACCTCTGCATGCTTGATTAAATACTAGCTATGGAGACTTTTCAGGCAGTGGAGTTCTGGTAGTCTGGGTGGAGAAAAAGTGTGATTTCAAATGCCCTCTTGTTTCCTGAAAAAGTTACTTTTCTCATGCAATTGAGATGAAATAATACATCTGCTAACATGACTGGAAAATCTAATTGCTGGAATCAGTATTTCAGTTTTACGTTGCACAGCAACACCTCCAAGAGGCTTAGCTTAGTATTGCATAAAAGCAGTCTGAGGACTGCTGTTGCTTCATAGAGGCTGGCTTAGGCTCTGTTTCTTGCCAAAATTTTGATGTGAGATAGCGACTGAGCTTGCTTAATTGTCTTAAGGCTGAGTGAATTTGGCAGTATACTGAAGAAGCCTGTGTAGGCATCCTCCATGGTAATGCTAGATTTCAAACCAGAAAATGCAATTTGAGATATAGATCTGATGGGAAACTACATTTGGGCATTTGGACGTAGTTTCCAAAAGACAGTATTTTAGTTGTAGATTCACAGCTTGATTTTTTTCAAGACTTATTTGAACACTTTCTATTACCAAGTAATAAATCAATGCAGTGGGGCAGATGCTTATCTACATTATGACCTGTTCTTATCGCTATTATTTTGTCCGGATAATGAAATTAATGTAAAATAATTACCCCGCTCTTTTTCAGCTCCATGGTGCAATGTTTGGAAGTGGAATCTACCTTAGTCCGTTGTCAAGCATATCATTTGGTTACTCAGGTGATATTTATAAGTCACTCTCTAGCTGGAGAAATATGAGGGATTGTCTTAGTGGACTGCTTTTCTTAGCAACTTCACTGTTTACAACACTATATTTTTCTTTGTCAACAAAGATTTTATATTACATTATCACAGTGTCATAAGGTTGTAAAGGACCTCTGAGATCATCAAGTCCAACCTATAACCCAACACTAACACCAACACCCGCACTAACACCAACCGTCATCTAAACCATGGCACAATATATTCAAATATTCAAAAAGGAAAATATCTAAATTACCTTATTAAATACCAGTCCTTATTTTCCAAGGTGCTGAGTATCTTGAAACTTTATTTGAAATAAGTCGTAGCTAATACTGGGTGCCGTGTGTAATAGAACAGGTCTTGATCATGCAGTAGAAATCCAGCTTTTTGTTTGTGTTTTTTTTTTTTTTTTTGTCAGTATATGCCTAAGTCCATTGAACATTATCTGTGTATGCATGGGCTTTTAGGACCTGATCTGTCAAAAAAAATATGTATCAATAGACATGTTCAACTGTGTATGTTTCCAAGTGTCTTGATGTCGAGACTACATACATGTAAATAATGTAATTTATTTACACGTATGTAAGACTACATAGTGTAAATAATACATAAATAATGTTTGTTTTAGCATTGACAGTGAAGGGAACATAATTTGTCCCACTAGTAAATCCAAAAGTGAGACATACAGGCATTTCCATACAAGAATTAGATTACAAATGGAAGCATAATGGAAATGAGACACATGAATGTATATATTAAGAAACTTCAGAGATTTTAAAATATCTCAACATTTGTGTGAACTTCATAAAGTTCAACAAGGCCAAGTGCAAGGTCCTACACCTGGGTTGAGGAAATCCCAAGCACAAGTACAGGCTAGATGGAGAATGGATTGAGAGTAGCCCTTAAGAGAAGGTGGGACCTCATGTGGAGTACTGTGTTCAGTTCTGGAGTCCTCAGCACGGGAAGGATGTGAATCTGTTAGAGACAGTCCAGAGGAGAGCCACAAAGATGATCAGAGGGTGGAGCACTTTCCATGCGCGGTGCTTCATTCACATATGAAAGTGCTGTTACGGTTGAATGTGTGTTTGTGTGCACGTAGATAAATCTGTTTCCGAGATTTTTAGTTATGCTTTCTGATTTTTGGTATTTTTAGGTAATGTCACAATTCGTTTTAAGAGCTCAGAATTTTATACTGCTGTTTATTGAATTTCAATATCAACGATCTCTAAATGCACTGTTAGCTTTTCACAGTCAGCTTTTACACAAGTACGGAGGCTTTTTAGAACTCACTGAAAGTGCAGGCTGCAGTATCATTATCTAAAAAAATGCCCTTGTTTTAGGGCAACGCTGCTTTGTCAGCTTCCATTTGTTTCTTCGCATGTCTCTGTCTTACTTGGTCCCTCCCATCCAGTCTCCTCCAGAAAGGACACCTATTTTCCTATGAACTATGTATTACTTGAGACCAATAAAAACACGGAGGAGTCCCACACTACCTGTTCCTTCAAAGATTTAAATTTGCCATAATTCAATCTGTGTTTGCAAACTGCCAAGAAGTATGGGGTACTGGAAAGGAAGTAGTAGCATATGTATAATACAGGAATTTTATGTAAACCTACGAGAGGAGCATAAGAGAGATCTAAAGCAGAAATGTAGGTGTTTAGATTTCTGAGATGGAAATTAAATCCGATGTGGCTGTCAATTTAAGACTTTTACATGTAGATAAATTAATTAACCAAGGTACACCTTAAAACTACCTTTAAATAAATTAACTACTCCTAAAATTGTTTAGACTTTTAATAAGTCAAAATAAACTGTTTAAGATTAATATCTAAAGCTCTTACTCTCATGATTTTACTCTCCCACTCAAAGTACATCAGAAACTGTTACTGGATAGGTCCAGTTGAACTGCAATTCAGTTAAACAACCACCAAAGGGCATTTGTCAGGCTGAATTCAGTGGCATTTAAGTTTGTGTTTGTCTGCATTCACCTGATTAATGATAATTTGATTTTCCTAAGGTCTTTGCAACACGTGCAGATGTATTGATAATTTTTGATATTAAATTGAAATATTCTATGGCAAAGTTAACCAGCTTTTTGGCTGCCATGAAGAGGACAGTCCCACTGTGCTGCATTCTCCATATTTGACTTTGCTTTTTATGGTATTTATATGCGAGAGTAACTTACATGATTTTAATATTCCTAGGGATGAACAAGAAGCAGCAGAAGGTGTCAGCTAAAGATGAACCAGCTTCAGGCAGTAAGGGCAGTAATACATCACAGGTATAGTACATCAGCCACCTCTGGAAGATTTTTGGTTTTATGCTTGGGAACTTCATAGATGAAAAGGAAATAATATTCCCTTTGTGAAAGCTAACAGTTTTATTTTATTGAACAAAATCAAGATCTTCAGAGACTGTAAGCATCAAATACAGCCCAGATGCTTTTACTAACAATTTACAGAGCATACTGCAGGTCTTCTACCCTTCTTTTCCAAGCAGAATAGTTTAGGAAGAGAATGAAAATGAAATATGCCCCTTAGCAAGCCTTGCCTTTCTGAGTTCTAGGCTTACAGCAGAATGATGCAAAAGGAATTGAGAGTGGTTATTGCTGGAAAATAAGTAGCAAATCAAGTAGCATTTATAGCAAATTTTTCTTTTTTATGTTTTTTACATAGTAAAATGTTACACTTCTGTTTTATCTGAAGCAAACTCATATCATTACGCAAAAGGCTAAATTTTGAGAAAGAAATCTTACATCTATCTCCATAGTTAACACAGAAAAACTGCAGAATAATTTGACTTTAGAGAGGGATCAATATGTAACTACAAAATCCCTCAGAAATGTGAAGAGGAGTAAAATACCAAGGTAGTGGCAAAAGAGTCAATGATCAAATTCACCCTTTTTTTTTCTGCTATCAATTTTTTTATCAGTAACATTCTGATAATTCTAATAGTATTATTCATTCTGTGATATCTGGATAAAGGAGTTCAAATCCCTCCCGTCATGATACAAACAAACAATGTAAAAATTCTTGGAAATTCTGTTACATTTTAAAATACAATAGTTACATTTTAGAAAAACTGCATATATCTTTGTTCGTTAATGAACCACTAAAAACAGCAGCCATCTCCTTTGTTACTTTTCACTGAGTTTGTCTTACTGCACTAATTAAGTTTTCTCATGTTTTACATCTCAGTCACAGAAGAAAGGACAACAGTCACAATTTTTGCAAAGCCGTAACTTAAAATGTATAGCCTTATGTGAAGGTAAGCGGAAAACCCTTGAAAAGCTATTTTAGTCATGGCCACATACAAATCGGTGAGACCTTTAGTTCCAGTATTTACTAGTTTTAGTTAAGAGATTGCTGGTAGGCATACCAGTACTTGCTTAATAGCTGACCTTTATATTTCAATTCAGAATGTTTCCCTCATCGAATAAAACCTGTAACACATTTCGAATTTGCATGGAAATATCATATGCACACAGCAACTCACTATCTGATCTGTCTTTCAAATGTAAACATATTCCTAAGCAATCAAGTTAACTAACCCAAGCTGTGGCCTCTAGTTGAAATACTGACTTCCTGCAAGCTCTTAACAAATGCATTAAACACCTAAAAGTCAGAAAAAAACAGCTTTCCTGCTGAATTTCCAAATAATTTTTCAGTATTCGGGCAAATACACTGTTTGTCTGGTAACCAGTCTATTCTCTCTCACTGCTTCAAAACTTTTGTGAGTTAAAATCCAATGCATATGAGTACAGTCATTCTTGAAAGACTTGACTATTCTTTTAATAACTGATGAAACCTCAGCAGATTTTGAGAACAAAGAATTATGAAATTTGAGTGAGAATTGTACCTGTATTGGCCAAATAAAAAGAAATTATATTAAACTCACCTTGCCCTTCATTGGGAGCATGTGTTTATTTTTAAAAGCAAAAATTATAACAGACAGTGGAAAAAATGTTATTTTAAAATGGAAGCATAAAGCCATACATGCTACTTTTTAATATATATTTTTGAGAATGTTAAAGTAAAATATTTAATAAGATTAAGATGTCAGTCAACATGAAAATGCAGTTTCATCTGGACAGAGAAATCCATAAGTCTAGTTCTAAAACTTTCAGAGGAAGGTATGAAATTAAATTAGGGCTTAATGAATTTACTTGACCTTTATTGTCTGAGGTTTCTAAACAAAAATTACATCTTTTAAAGGAGGTAGCAAATATAGATTTTAAATAAAATTAATTATAAGAGATGTTTGTTAAAAATTACAGTTCATGGAAGAAATTATATCAAATTTGAATATACATTTATCCACAGTAGTGTTTAAATGCATTTATAGAAATCTTTTCAAATACAGATTGACTATGTAGCTTATAAATAACAATAAAAAGGTTTCTTTCATGTATTGTACTCATTCTGCTGCTAAACAACCTCTCATCAAAAAAATCACTGTTTCTAAACATTAAAAAAGTTTTCACAAGCTTTGTGATCCCCTTGACTTATAATTACTATGCTTAAATTTTTAGAATATTTAGTAGTATTGCAGATTCCACATTTGCCATATCTCAGTTTCAGCCTTTCTCTTATTTTTGGCTCAACCTTAATCAGACAGAAGTATCTCTGTTCCAAAGGCTGATTAGTTGACTCAGATCCTCTTTAGCAACCCTGTGACCATTTAGAGTAATTTTTTTATAAATACACTTTTCCATTTTTCATTCCAATTATCAAGTGACTCCCGTACATCAAACATCTATGTTTTCTGGAAAACAGAATATATTTTGGAAACAAGTTATTAGTCTCTTTGTACTAGCAGCCAACTTGGAGTCTATGCCACACCACAGACATGCAGTGGAAAACTACATTTCCAGAAGTCTATTTGAAGTGTGTAAAATAGCAAATTTTGAAGGCAGTATTTTCCATGCATGTTTTCGCCACCATAAAGTTTATTCTTTCCCTAATAGTGATAACCTCATCTGATCTGCACAAACATGGGGAGATATGGGTAGTGCCCAATACGGATCATGTGTGTACAAGATTTTTCTTTGTGTGAGTACAAAACTTCTTTTAACATTCAACTTCTGTTCTTTCTAGACTCTTTCCCCATATTCCCTCTTACTGATGTAATTAAAGTCGATAAAAGACTCTTCTTCTTTATTCTTTAATTGATTTTTTAGTTAATTTTAACTTTTTTACTTATGAAATGAATGGATAAGCTAATGACAAAGTTTCAGTAGGTGTTTTGTTACAGAATAATGAGTTACTGATTTTTCCTGCTGTATAGCATTACCTGATGTTACAGTAAGTCTGTCCCCATACCATAAAATATTATTTCTGTTTGACTGTATGTTTTAAAGCTGAGGAATTCATTAAAGGCTTCCTGTCTATGATGTGAGCATTTCCCCTCTCACCTGTGAATTGTCGCTTTGTGTCCTGGTGGCTTATTCAGCCTCAGGGTTTCAATGGCAATAGCAACGTTACCTCCCTTTACCTCTAGAGTTTAGGGTCTGCGTATAACGGTGAAGTGCAGCAGAGCATTTTAGTAAGAAATATGTTAACATATAGAATAAGCACTCTTGATTACTGAATGAAACGGTTATGGATGGGTTTACATAGATTAATAAAATGCTAATTTGATTTTATCTTCTGTACTTTTTTTCCAGTTATGAAGATGGTCAAGTGGGTGATACAAGTATAAATACGCAGGAGCCAAGCATTCATAAAGAGATTCTTCGAGTCATTGGCAATCAAACTGCTACTGGTTAAAAGGACCACTGTTATCTAGTTGATGTGATTTGGAAGCCTTCCTCAGTCTCAAAGCTGGATTTTGAACTGAAGAAGATGCAAAAAACCCTAATTTATTACTATTATTCTAAGCAAATTAACCCTTTGAATACTTACTGTTTTCTTACTTAGTATTTCTTATCTCATCAAAATACCTGAGATGGTATGAATTAGCCACTGTAGGGGTGCAAAATCTATTACAATACTACAACTAATAATAACTAAGAAGGCAATTGGGTTGCTCACAATAAACAGACTTTAAAAAGGAGTTTTGTTCTGATACTTTTATATTTAACTTCAATTGGAGGTTTTAGTACTGTACACTGGTATTTTAAATTTAGAATGACTGAATTATAAGTGAGATAGAAGATTTTATAGCAGAGCATCTGTGTTAGGCAGGATACTTTGCAATAAGTAAAATATTCTCATATTCAAACACAATAAAAAGTTGTCTGGAACATGTCAAATTAAAGGTATTGGTTACCTGCAGCTATCTTTGATTCATTTTATTTTACACAAAAGCAGCTAGGATTTAGAGTCAAAGGTTAAAATAACAGTACATTTTTATTTAATGTGTGAAGCAGAAAAAAAGTAGTCAGTGTGATGATGTATGTTTAGTTTTCTTTTTCTTGTCCAGAAACACTGTCTTATCCATTAAGCATCTAATTGCATTTTTTAATCATACAAGCCTAGGAAACATCTCGAAATCCTGAAGCTGTTAACTTCATTTTTACAAATTTGGGGTTTTATATACTAGATTTAGTTTGTTTAGTTCAACAAGGTTCTTTTTGATATTTTCATCTTAACTTCAGTGAACCTGCTCTGTCGTTAAATGTACCACATATTTAAAAGTGTGTGCTGAATTAAGGCTTTTACATGATTGAGTTGATTGTTGGTATGCAAACAAATGCAAAAATTTTACTGATTTTTCTCTTGGTGAAATATTTTTATTCATTTTTTTTCCTAAAGGAAAACAAACCAATTTGAGTATTTCTGTACTTTTAAATTAACAGTTTTCCAGGTGAGCATTATGGCAGCACAGGCACGGAGGGGCCAAGTCTCCAAGGCATAAAGGATATTCTGTGTCCTGATGAGTGCCTTTGGCTATCCTCACAGTAACTATACAGAAGCATCAATCACACTCTTGAATATGGAGAGCAGTTCAATTTACACATATGTGCATTATAGGTCACCTCAGAAATCTTAAATAGACTGAATCCTCTGTTATTTTATTTTCATCGTAAAGATACTGGAGCCCAATAGCAGCACAATCGAGCACAAGCATTTTTGTTTCTTTTCAACAGAAGTGCATTACATATGCTGTAATGTTCCTTGTTTCTAGTTGAAGCTGCATTCCCTTATTACTTTCTGCAATTGAATTACTTTCTGCTCTACAAGTGAAATACTTGGACGTGTATTTTAGCATTCCAGACTTATTATCTGGGATTTCAGTTTCTCCAGGTTCCTATCCAGACTTGTAAAACCAATCCTGTTTGCAAATCTCTGGTTTGCTATTGAATTTCTATTGACTTTCACCCTCATTTTGTGGACCCCTAACTGGATAATCACTACTTTAATGGTTATCTTTTGTGTTGGGTCACAGGTTAACTTCTTGAAACAAAGAGGTTTTCTGAAATTTATCTGTCTGTGTAAGGACAGCCTTAGCTTGTGTAACTACACAATATCAGTGTAATTCAGGAGTGGAACAGAAACACGGTAATGACCATCTCTCCATAATAATGACCATTACTGAATTAGAGAAGCCAAATAAGCAGTCATCTTTCCTCTCCTTTCAAGCTGCAGCAGGATCACAAGCAAACCCAGTGAAGGAAGAAACAGGGAATGTAGCTGTGGCAGCAAGTGAACCTTGGTTTGCACAATGGGGTGATGATACTGGCCATACCTTGTGCCATTGTAAGCACAACCACTGGAAAAGGGAGGAAAAATATGTCTGTGGCAAATTTTAAGGCTGCTCAGATGTTTGTTTTAAATGGGTGAATCAGGAGGAAGGAACAGTGTGAAGGAAAGCAGGACTCTGTGGTATTTGGAGGCCTTGCTGTTGTAAGGTTTCCACATCAGGGGGTACTGAGGAGACTGGTTTATACCTGCAGGAGAAGGACAGTGGCAAGAGTAAAAGGCAGAACATGATGAGCACAGGGATTACAAAGCAATGGAAGAGGGCAAAACCTTTCAGGGAGAAAGGGCAAGGGGTTTCCTGATAGTAAAGGAAAAAAAGAAAAAGAAGCCACAGAATTACTAACAAGTGGCATTAGCAGCTCAGGTCACACACGGTGCATGGCAGGAGAAGGGACTGGAAAAACAAAGCAGTAGCGTGAGGCAAAAGAGTCCACTGAAGTATGGGGCAGCACTGTGCCTGGGGCAGCTGGGCCACCTGGGGAGGTGTCACAGAGTAGAGGACAGGGGACAGCCCGGAGTCATGCACCAACAGCAATTGAATTAACCCAAAAGTTACTTGCTACACAGTAAGTCAGTCACCTTTTCTTTAACCAAAATATTGAGAAATTTCTTATAAGTTATTGGCTGGTGAACATGACTCTTTAGATCATTTAACAATGTATTAGTTCTCACAATTTTTAAAAGATGAGGGGAAAGGAGTTTTTTTTGGAGGTCTGTTACTCAAAAATAAATTGTCCTTCTCTAGCAAACCTCAAAGCTGAAACAAAATCTTTATCACCAAGAACTGGAATGAAAAAAACCCCAGGATGAGGTTTTCCTTGAGTCATTTTTCCCTTCTGGTTTTATCCAAGGGTAGAAGCTGCATATTGCCAAATTATTCTAAATACACACATTCACTGCATTCCAGATGATGTAAAATAAAAAAGCCCGAGTCATCTGAGAAAGGACCCTATGTTATCCTTAAAGCCCTTGCCTTTCCATTCCTTTTTTGACATGCACATTACAAGAGTAATCTTTATAACTCCTGCTGTAAAGATGTAGGCTTTTCACAAATACCTTCTAATCATGCAAAATAGAGCCCCAGGCTTTACTATCTCTTTTGGTAGAAATCTCCATGAAGCCATACCTTGCTATCTGTGACCATGTCCCACACAGAGCAACCAAGGGACTTATTGGGAAAGAGCTTTGTAGCTTCTCCCTGCATCCCACAACAAATTACAAGCCCTTGAATTGGGAAGGTTTTATGGAAAAGCTGTGTTAATGCCTTCATATTGCACCCTAATTATGAATTGCCATATTTGTACTTCTGAATATTTTAATCATTGAGAAAGGAATCAAAAAAAGATGCTTTTAAAGCTTTCTTGAGATTCAGGCAGATATTTAGCATTCAAGGGGTTAAGCAATTGGAGTTATCTTCTCCTATCATAGGAGTCAGCATAGCTCTGTGTTCTTTAGCAGTGCTACACTGTTTTGATCATCTGAGCTTTTATCTCCATGTTACTTATAAAATGGCCAGTTTGTGTAATATTCTACTTAGTATTTTACAGGAATTAGTCGATGACACTGAAATTGTTTATGCTTGTATTTTTCTCTAAAGCCTTTGAGAAACTGTTACTGATGCTGTATAGTTTTAATATTATAGCTGTTGGTACTGAAAACAATGCATCTGATGAATAATGCTAAGATTATGCTTTTGTTAATACAAATATAAGATCACATCAAAAGAAGACTTTGTGCTTAGATCAATTTTACTTTGCTTATAAACCTCTTCCTACTGTGGAGATGATTAGGATACTTCCGTCAAGGATGAAAAGCGCAAAAAAAAAGGAAAAAAGAGGGGATAACTGAATGGAGAGATTTCTGATTTAAAAAGAGATGCAAAAAAAAAAAAACACTAAACAAATATAAAACCGGTATCTGGTTACTTAGGCATTATGTAAATTTAAATGGATTTCCTCTTGGCTCTAGAAAATGTAAGTCTCATGCGAAGAGCAGGAGCTGTGACTGACGGGGAGGTCATGCTGTGGGAGCAAAAGCACTCTGTAATCTTAGCATTTTCACAACAGACAGGTTTGGGGCCTGATCCCCTGTTGCGCTAAGCACCCATCAGAGGTGCTGAGGGTCAGGCCTTTGAAAAAACGTAGGTGGTGTTTGTACAAGTCACGCCTCGCCCTCGTGGTAGGTTTTTTGGGAGCCGCTGAGGCGAAGGCCCATTGCAATGAGGTCACACATTGCGTGTCCATGGAGGAGCTGGAAGGACTTGGCTTCTCCTTAGCTGCATCATGTCAGGACAGTAGCCGTGATGGTGGGGATGCAGGGGAGAAAGGGCTGGGGGCCCAGCGTGGGACCCAGCCTTGCCACACTCCTGTGAGCCCTGCATGGCCCCTCCAGCATCTGCGAGTGCTGTGGGCTTTGTGCTGCAGTGCTGGGGGGGCCCGGCCAGCGCTGGATGCGCAGCTGCCTGTCCTGTGGGGCACGGAAACTCCTGCAGCACCTCATTTGCAATATCAAAGGTGTTACCTGGGCATCCCGCACAGGTCTGTCACAAACTCTACCTCAAGGTGAAAGACAACCCTGTTGACTAAACTGAGCAAGGTCTGTGGTTTGGAAAGCAGTTAAAATATGTGTAGGACTGACCGTTGTTCAGAAAGGATCTTGAGTCTAGTCAGCCAGGGCTGTGATAGCAATCAAATTTATTCCTTAAAGCCCTCAGGGGTGGAGGGGCACTTGTGCTTCAGAAGGGGATAAATAAAAATGGGAAGATTTACTCGAAGCAGAGCATGTACAGTGTCATATAAAATGCTCAAGGATGTCACCAGGAGTGTGAGTTCCCAGGTTTGGTTTTGGACATGTCAAGTCTGAAAGCACTGAGCTCCTCTGTCTTTCCCAGGGTGGCAGTTTTGTACCCTTGCTTACTGGCTGGAGGGGCAGCCCCCAACAAAAGCAGAGGGAAAAAACACCTTGAGCTGTGTGGTTCTGTATCATTTTGGTGGCACACTCCTGCTAAGTTCCAGTCCACTGCAGAACGGCTACGATGTAAATTCCTACCCATTACACTTTCATTGGGGATTTGTATACATAATAGATATAAGACTTTTGTATGAGAAATAAAAAAGAATGCAAGTAGTTTTTAGATGAACATATCTAGTGTGTGAAAAACTTGTTGAATAATAGATTACATTAAACATTTACCAGCAAGTCAGTAAAACTAGTCCTTATACATTCAATATAAATTAATGTTCTAAAGATAATTTTTGAATTTACCCAGTATGTGTCGTATCTTTGAATTTTAAGCAGCCATTTCTTTATGTAAACGTAAAATATGCCTAAATTTCTTTTAACTCTACAACATTTTTTCTCCAAATAAATTTATTAATTTCTGTGCACAAAATAGTACTGCAGCCTGCTATTTAGCCTATGGTGCCTTAGAGTTACTACAAATATTTAACAAAATGTACATAATGTAAATACTGCCAGAAGATCACTATGGCCAAATATTTTCTCTATTCACTTTTTACTGCACTTGCTTTCTATTGCTGTTTAAGTCTCTTTATCCAGCTTTGTAACAGTTATAACATTGTAGCCAATGTAAATGTTTACTTTAAATAAATCAGAATTTGTTCAACAAGTACTGTGCATTTGGGCACTATTTTGAGAACTTTGTTCGAAGTTAAAACAGTCATCTGAGAATTAAACTGTGTCTGAGGCAATTTCTTGACTTTTGCTAGTCTCAACAACATCTAAAGGTTATGTCATGCTTTTACACATATTACTGGAGTAAAATTTTTCTGCAGTGATCTTTTTAAAAACACTTAACAGTAAAACCAGCTTTCCATGCTGTGTTTATCTGAATGAGTTACACAGCTGGTTCAAAATATAGGTACTAGGATTAAAGCACTAATTTTCATGTGCAGTATCATATAAAATGCATAAGGATGTCTCAAGACGTATTTTTAATTTGTTTTAAAGAAGTCCTCTGTTTTTCTGTAGAGCTGGTTTTGTCGTGGAAACAGCAAATATATGACAAACCATGTTGCACTGTAATGTGGGTATGCATAAAGTATAAATGCACATCTGCAGCTCATAAAATATGCAGACATTTGTGGGACTGGTTATTAATTCAATGAGTGTATTTCTTTTTCACTGCCTATGAATTAATTTTAATTATATGGATGGATACTGTACCTTTCGAAAGATTTAGCTTTTGCTAAAATTTATTATTTTGCTTTTTTGGATCATAGACCGGAAAAGTCAAAGTGGTACTATTATTTTGAATGTTGTTAAATGTTTTAAACAAACATAATTATGGGAGAGAGGAAAAAATACACCCTAAATAATTGATAATTTGCTTTTGATTGGTGTATACAGGCTGGAGTTTGATTTCTATAATAGATGAGATATTCTGTATTTCAAGAACCTTAAAGTTGGAAGAAACAGTGGCTTCCAAACTCTCAAAACGAGCTGAATCAGTGGTTAAGTCTCAGGCTCCACTAATATCAGTCCTAGAGATAGCAGGAGGGAGACAGGATTTATACCAACTTTGGCTTAACCACTGCTCCATTTCCAAGTTGCAAGCTCTCTCAGTGTGCATCAATAGACAATTTTCCATTGAGAGGGTTTATGGTATATTGTATTCGTCTGTTGTACAATTCAATGTGGGACTGAAGAGATTAATAATCCAAATATTAATTGACAGCAATACAAAACAATTGTGATAGACCAGAGCTGCTTTCAAATGCACGCTTTGCCTTTTTGACAGGAGGAAGAACAGAAAATCCTCTGAGATTAAGTACAGCCATTGGAAAAAGTACATTCATTAAACTGTGTTTGTATGCTTGACCAACTTTGTTTTGAGAATTACTGTGCAGTACAGACTGCAGCAAATAATTTTGCACAGGTCACACAGTCTAGGCCCCCCTCCAAGAGGGATCTATCCGGCTGAAATATTGGGAGACTGCTTAAATGGAACTGCTTTAAATGAATGAAGCCAATAGTAGCTGAGGGCCACAACTTTGCCGTGCCACATCGCTCAGCACAGTGCAAGCTCTTTTGTTCATAAAGAAAAAAGTCTCTAGGAATACAACAAAGACTTGCTTCATGGCTCAGTGCCTTGTGAAAACCAAGTGTCAAAACAGGTGAAAAAGACGAACAGCATGTTCTTTTTTTTAAAAAGTAGATTTTAAATTGGCATTTTTTATTAGCCCCCATAATCGCTCCCTCAGGATGATTTGCTTAACGTGCCAAACATTTTTCATCCACATTTGAAAGAGGGAAGTGCAATTTAAAACACAGAAATTGAAGCCTCTGAATGGGGCATAGGACTATTTTAGTAGCAGCACTGAATGTAGTGAGTCCTGTGCTAGGCGACAGCTGTTGGATTTCAGCCAGTTCCCCAAAACTGGCATTTTGCAAAGTGCTGAAGCCGTGGGAGTAACACTAGCAGGAGGAACAGTGACTGCTGCAGAAACAAGAGCAGCACAAGTCTCAAGAGATCACTTCTTGAAAAAATACAGGAACTCCTGGCTTGAGAGTTGCTCAACAAAAGCCAGAGCTTATCATCAGCAAAGCAATTCCAATTTGTAGATTTAAAGAGAAAGTTTTCCATCATTTGAGAGAAATGAGAAAAAAAAAATTAGTTTTCTTCAACAGTCTGTCCTATAGCTATAGAGCTCAATCTAATACCATGCTTGAGGCAATATCCCACTGTACTTGTATGTAGCAGGCTTACTTACAGCAGTAGCAGCTTTCTTACAGATCTCTGGCAAAATGAAGAATGGCTCAGCCAGATGACAGTTCGCTGGAACCTCTCTCATACTTTATGTACATAATCTGACAGAGTCTGCACAGGTTAAACAGTCCAGAATGGGAACAGATGGCTGATACTTTCCTTGCTGGTTTTCAAGATTGCTCATTAGATTGTTCTTTCATGTGAGCTTTGAACAAATAATTTTGCTAATTGTTTAAGAAAGAAATCTTGTGCCTTCCACCTCTCCTAAACAAATGGCTTGGGGTTTGGGGGTATTTCTGCTCACAATAATATACCAAGGTTAATTCAGTATAAAGTTTGAGGATGAGAGGAGTCAGGGCCCTAGCTAATATAAATAGACATATTAATGTAAAATCATAAGTGTGGATTTAAATATAAATATAAATATATAGGAATGTAAAATAAAACAGTTGTATTAACTCAAAACTAAGGATCAGGATTTACCATTTACAACACTCTTTTGACAGATGCAGTATGTTACAAATACAGTTTTCAACTACCCTAATGTAGTAGCAAGATCTGACTTGCTGTCCTTCTGCCATTTACATGTTTTGCTAGAGGCTTATAAATTCTTGCCCATGGGGAATTTCAAGGGGCCAGATATGCCTCCTCTGCATGTGTTCCTGCATGGCTAGGATGTTGCTCTTCATACAGTATTCCATCTGTGTGAAATTGTATTATTCCACTGTTTGAATCTTTATTAGCTTTTGCAAACTTAGATTTCATGCTTGCCATGCTAATCAGTAGGACATAAATATCAAAAAGCCTAAGTCTGTTCCATGGCTGCTGAGCAGTTCCTGCTTGTAATGTGGGTTTTTTACGGTTAAAAACATCTAAATTATCACTATTGTTTGTGAAGGAAGCACCAAGGTCTCCCTTATTACCTTGTCCTTTAATAGCAAGTTTTCTTGAGATTCCTTCAGATACTGTAAGTTTGGACCTTGCATCTTTTTTCGGTCTCGTGTCTTTATGGTATTGGTCAATTTTATGCCCTGGTTACAAAGGTATTTGGATGGCTGCTAAACAACTTGCTAAACCTGAGCTGTGGCAGGCCGGGTTAGATATTTTGTCCAGATCTTTTTTTTCACTTTCTTTCTCTTCTTTTAAGTCTCCACCAGTCTCTTCCACTACCAAAAAGTTATATAAAAAATAGAGGACTTACTCGGGAGATGACTGTTTTGCTGTTGTTATGCTGTTCAATGACTTCATATTCTGTATAGCTATGCTAATGTGACCTTAATTTCTGATCCACTGCAGTCCTCTTCCCTGTCACTAACTCTTTTGCTCACATCACTAGCCTTTAGAAAAGCATATATTGGCATGAAAATACAATACCGAGGATATTTCAGTTAAATGTAAAAATGTGCAGGCAGGAATAATAAAAAAGTATGGAAATTAGGGTCTTGCAATATGAAAAGCATGTGTACAGACTATTAACTTATACATGAGAACAAGAATGCATGGCTGAAAGAGTATGACAAGGAGGATGCTGTAAAAGCTCAGGAGTTTTCTATACACAATTTCTTCTCATAATTTCCTTTCATCTAAGCAAAATTGGCTGAGTAAGTTCAAAATACTCCCTACCTATAGTTCTATTATGTCTTTAAATAGGGTTCAGGTTGGATTGCTGGTCTTTCCTTCCCCGATCCTTCTTTTCCTGTTTCATCATTATTAGGAAAGCTTACTAGAGTCTTAGCTATTTTAAGTGCTATTCTTGATCTACTATATTAATCTGCTTGAACAATTTCAATTTATTGGTTTGAAATAGGCTTTTTCATCAATAAACTACCATATGCATTTTCTTGCTTTCCACAGAGATTTTTTTACATTTGAAAACCTCAACCTTCAACCTCCACTTACTTGAATCCAGCTTTTCCTTAAAGGATCAAAAGTCTTAATGACCTGTGTGTATGAGATTTATTATGAAAAATTTTCACTTCTTTCTTTGAAAGGAGAGTTTCCACGGCCTGGGCAGCAGATGCTTTGGTGTAGTGCAAAAATTTATGAGTTGCTCCAAATGAGGACTTATTTTAGTTTTGATATTTGGGATTTCATTGACCCACTGGATAAAGCTAAAACTTATGGCCATTCTGATCTAAATCTATTATCTGTAAATGGTGTTTCTTTGTGTAAACTGTTCTTATACATTGACTGTTCTGTGGATCCTTATTCACAGATACTCTTGCCAAACTCTTACAAGCTTGAATACAAAGAAAGAAACAAAGCTACAGTAAAGATGTGGTTCATGGTCCATGCTGACTGGAAATTGCATGGGAGGTTATGGAGGGTAAAATTGTGCAAGGAACTTTATCAGTTTTATGAGCTGTACAGTTGTGTTTCATGCCCGGCAGTGTTCTTGAACCTGATCAATTTGCTCATACATGCATTGCCATCCTGGTCAAACTTGGAGGGTTTGTTTGTCTAGACCTAGATTATTACTCTGTATCTATAAATCTATCCCTTGGTGGGAAATTACATTTGTTAAGAATGCTTTTCACTTTGTGCTGTGTCCTGTGGGGAAAGCACATGCAAAGTGGATGAAGGTTGCTATTATTTTGATTTGTAACATTATTCCTACATCCTGAGTAAGTACAAGTGTTTCCACAGCATTTAAGTCAATGATGATTCAAACTTCTATATAAACTTCCATATCAACAATAATTACCTTTGTTTTCTCTAATTACACATGTATATATGCATACTCATGTACATATACTTTTTAATTTTGATTGTTAAGCCAGTGTTTGAGTACAGAAAAGTATGAACCATTGTTTTATATCTAGAGAGAGTATCTAAACCTGCAAATATGGCTGAGGAACTAGAACTCAGTCATGAATGATGATTTATTCCAGTACCCTTCCAAACATAGACTACTGAATCCTATGGGTGGTTTTATAAAAAAAAAATGTGAGCTAACTTCTACTGGGAAGTTAAATCTCTGAGATCAGAGCAGATTCAAACCAAGCTTCTTGAGGTGCAAGGTTTGTGGTTTAACATATTCCATCCCACCAGCCCCAAAACAAGGATTTCATTAAATACTTACACTTGCTCTTTTTTTTCCAGAAACTTTCTCTGAGAAAATAACTATATAATACAACTGTAAAATAACTATATTCTAACTGTAAAAGCCATTGCCAGTTAATCACAGCTGTGTCAGTTTAAAGATGTGATTTCCACAACTTTGTCCTTTAGATTTATGGTGCTCTCTATGATTTTTATTTTTCCCCCACATTATGAATGCCTCATTTCTCTTGAGGGCCATAAAAACTTGAAAAGTATAGTAGCAATATGTAACACAGACTTCCTTGCACCCTCTTGCTGGTCTGCATAAAACCTGAATTGAGGTACTCATTTCCTGCAGTGATTAATCAACATAATGTGATCACCTGATGAAAATCATGCTATAGTAGTTAGGTATTTTGAAGGGGGATGTTGTGGTCTGGGTTTCTTTGTTTCACTGAGGCTTTCCAGTAGTGAGTGAAATTCATTCTTTCCTTTCTCTGCTAGTTTGAGCTCATCTCTCTATCTTTACATCTGATGATTTCTTTAGGTCAGGATGTTGGGCCAAGCGTCTAAGGGCTTCCTGACTGAGGAAGAAATTTTATTTACAGGATTGTTCCTACAGTGTCCATATTGGACTACTCTACTGGTATTAGAAAACCTGGGCGAGAAATGCTTTTCTAAGATGTTTTTTTGGTGGACATGGTTTGCTTCCTGCTGGACACACTGGAAATTGTGTATGGAAATTTGGTCATTCTCACAAATTCCTTCTGAATGAAGCTATCTTCAGTCATACTGAGGTCTTCCACTTTCTTCTATTTGCCCAGCTGCATTTGCACTTGTCTTCTGGATGTTCAAGCTGAACTGTTTTTTGATGCAGCTCCAGCAGCTCCAAACGCTCTCTTAGGGAAAAGCATGCATACTTGCTCAAAAATACGCCTAGTTTTGTGCTCACATTTTAATCATTTGCATAAAAGTTGTTTTTCTCAATGCTGTCTTGGAAGTTTACCCTGTTATGGCTACAAAAATGATCAGGCAGATGGAGCACCTCTCCTGCAAGGTCCAACTGAGACAGCTGGGTTTGTTTTGCTTGGACAAGGGAAGGTTCTGTGGAGACCTTATTGTGGATTTTCAGTAATTAAAGGGGACCATTAAGAAAGATGGGGATGAAGTTTTTAGCAGGTTTTGTTGCAATAGGACAAGGGATAGTGGGTTTAAACTAAAAGAGGGTGGGTTCAGCCTGGGTATAAAGAAAAAACCTTTTATAATAAAGGTGGTGAAACACTGGAACAGGTTTATAAGAGGGGTGGTGTGTAACCCATCCTTGGAAACATTCAAGATCTGGTTGGATAGGGCTCTGAGCAACCTGGTGTAGTTGAAGACCTCCCTGCTAACTGCAGAGGGGTTTGTCTAGATGATCTGTAAATTTCCCTTCAAAAAAAACCACTCTACAATTCTACAGAGAGTACTTACCAGGCCAGATCACCTTGCTATGTCTGTATTACCTTTCCTGGGCAATTTCTGCAGGTTGAAAGCCAATTGACTCATTTTTCCCTATGTTCACTCTGGGTAATATAGCCTATGTCTCCTCTTATTTACACTCACAGGAGTTCCACATGCAAAGCGTCTGTACTACTGGGGCGCAAGCCCTGGCCCGGCATCAGAAGAACTGACCTTTCTACCAGCTGTGTTTGCTATGTCACCAGTGAAATCACCAATCACGTATTTAACTTCAAATGATTCTCCTGTGTAAAACTTGTAGGCTGATAAAAAAATAAATAAAATTAGTAAACTCCTTGCTGGACTTAGAGTGCAATTTTGAGATCTAACACCAACATTACAGGAGCAAAAATGTAACATCTGGAACTTTCAAACACTTGTCAAACTTTCTTCTCACCTCAGCATAATCAGTTTCGGATTCTCATTAATGCTATGCAAGACGAATGCACTCTAATGTTTCCTCCACGGTCCCTTCTAATATATGTGTGTATACTAAACTCAAATTAGAGCCTGCCTTCTTCATGCACATACAGTAGTTCTGAAAGAGATCAGCCTCAAAAAAATCAGTCTTTTCCTGCAGCCATACTTGCAGTGTGTCATACATAATGAATATCACTAAGAAATGAGGGTAGAAACCTCTTTCTGACCGTTGTGCAGCCCTATGTCAAAGATGCAGGAACTGAAAGCAGCAATCTATCCTGTGCAGGAGTTGGGATTTGAGTCCTTCCCTCTGTTCCAATAATCCCTTTTCCATCACCCTTCTCATGCTGTAGTTCTCAACTCATAACTCATACAAAGCCACAGTACACCAACACACAATTCTAAAAGAAATCAAGGACAGTGCTATGCAACCACAAGTGTAATATACACCAAAAACAACTGAAAGCACAGAGAATGCATATTTTACAACACACAAAGCCTTCTTTAGCTTCTAAAAGCAACTAGCACCATACAGGAAGTTTTTTGGGGGGTTTGTCATTGGTTGTGCAGTTAGAGAGAGAAGAGCTCTTCCTCAATAATACTAGCAGTGCAAAATGGTCCCCAAAGAAAGCTGGCTCAAATGCAATGCTGAGGACATGTTCCTTCAGCAAGGGGACTCAGGCCTGAGAGTCCTGGCTGATATGAGCTGTCAGTAGAAAAGTCCAGGAGATAGGGAAGCTAATCTATGAAAGATAAAACTATGATTTTATAAAATGAAAGATGCAGAAAAGTGAGTATATGAGCAATGTGATTTTCACCAGCAGTAACAGTGAATGAGTGGTTTCTGGGTAGTATTCAGGTTATGTAAAACTGTGCACGCATTATCATGTGTCCAGGCGTTTTTCATATAAATAACGGTGCTACGCTTTTCATTGTCCTTTTCTGATAAAACTAATTGCAGAGAATCATTCTCATAAGACTTTCCTTAGCCCTGCTTCTGAACTTTGTAAATAACCAAAACTGAGAACAGACCTGGCTACCGGTATTCCTGTAGGAGACTGGGTTATTGAACCATTTCCTAAAACCAGAATAAGAGGGTAAGTCGTGCCAAAGAAAGAGTGATAGATTTCCCCTGAAACCTGGCTTGTTCTTTCCAGTGAACCAGATATGAAGTGTAATTATCCCAATCGAAGGAAGAAAAACATACATCCAAGTCTCCAGTCTCCTACTACTGACAAACTATAGTGCTCTTTCATAAAAGTCTGTGCCATCTTTGGCAATTGCTAAAGAAGAAAATGAGACGTGCTCAGTTTTTCTGAAAGAATAGATATAACACACCTACCTTCTGTTCTCTGCATTATAGCAGTATTTGCCTACAGCTGTTCAGCAGGTATATAACCTCTGAAAAAAAAATGCCATCTATTTCATGTTTTCTGAATTATAATTCAATATTACTTTGTATATAGATTTACAAAGTCTTTTTACTGGGTGCAGCTGCCTCCACACATTGTACCAGCATGTAGTCACTCTAGTTTGACTATTAAGATCCAACTATCATAGTCATCTTTGTGCCTTCTGCCTCGTAATTCCAGCTTTTCCAGACAGACCTTACTAAACTTCCAAAATTTTCTAGGACCTAAGTATTAGCCAGCAGGGAGGGGAACAATGGTGGACTATTGAAGCTCCAGTTCTGAAGTAATTTATTTCCTTCTTTCAGAAGGAGAATGGACTATTTTATACCTTTAAAAGGAACTCAGTATAGTATAGTGTTTTTCTTGCCTCCTGAAGTAATGACATATTAAAAACATGTTTTTAACTTTCATCTCTTACATGGTTGTAATATTTGTTAACCCCATAGGTAATGGCAGAAAAACCCATAAAAAAAGACAAAGGCAACAAAAGAAGCATTCCTATGTTTTACTCGCTATTTTTATCTAAGGAGAAATGATGAGATATGCAAAAGTAGCAGTTCCCTTCCAAATTTGCTGAGCTTCAAGATTAGATTTGATACTAATTCCTTTTCCTACTAGTGTAGATTTTGGTCGTTCACCTCAATTTTTATTACTGCAATGACTTATGCAAACTGATAATTTTCATTATCAACTCTGTTGAGGTCGTGAAAAGCATTCCTGTATGGCCAAAATCCATTTAATGTGCAAGCACTTAAGTATAGGCGGGTTTGAGAGTCTATAAGCCCTAAGATTTAAATTTTGACTTTAGAAATCTTTCTTAGTGCTCATCAAGCACAAGTAATTAATGCATCTTTTTGGTTGAAGAAGGATATCGGTATGAATAACTGAATATGTACTTTTTATGTCTGTGAAATGGACAGTTCAAAACCCTGTAATGCTACTTCATCTTTCTTCAGCCTTAGTCTTGGGATATTTGATTCCCTTGTAATATTACATTATTTTTTTTCCAGGTTCTTCTAGTATGATAATAAAGGTTGCCATTTCACTGAGATGTCATCTAGATTTGGGCTGCAAGAGGATAAACTTCATGACATATAGAAATGTGTTATATATGATTTACACTTGAAGAAAAAGGTTATTTCACAAGATTTTTATTTTTCCTGGAAAAAACAATAGCAATGGTTTTAAAGAAATAAATAAAATAAGCTAAATGTGTATTGACATGCCAGCAACTGTTAAATGACTACACTTTCATAGACTCACAGAATCACAGAATCGTTTGGATGGCAAGGGACTATGAAGTTCATCTAGTTCAACCACACCCTGCAGTGAGCAGGGACATCTTCAACTAGAACAGGTTCCTCAGAGCTCCATCCAACCTCTTTCTTATAAGCCTCCTTTAAGTATTGAAAGGAGGCGTAAGGTCGTCTTGGAGTCTTTTCTTTTTCAAGCAGAAGAACCCCAGCTCCCTCAGCCTCTCTTCACAGGTCAGGTGTTCTAGGTGTTTGATCATTTTAGTAGCCCTCCTTTGGACCCACTCCAACAGGTCTACGTCTTTCCTGAGCTGGACTCAATATTCCAGGTGTGGTCTCACCAGAGCAGAGTAGAAGCAGAATCACCTGGACAAAGAAGAAAAGAGATTTTCCCTGTGGAAAGACAAGCTCTGAGGTCAGCAGAGAAGTATGCAAGAGATGCATTTAGTAAATCTGACTTGTCAAAATGTGCTGCCATCTCACAAGGTACCTAAAACATAGTCATATACAAGGCAGCCACTCCCAAGCACTCTCTAGATGGTTGTTGTCCTTTTGTTTCCCATGATTTGTTCTCATTTGTCTATTTACAGGTACATAGATGAAGCAAAGTGTATTTAAAGATGAAAGCTAGACTGCTTGTAAATGTGGCTAAAACTAAAAATAATCTCGAACTGCTCAGGGCTGTTACCCAAGGCAAAAGAGTAGATATGCCTGCTCATTTTAAACATGTTTGTCTGGAGATATTGCAGAGTCCATGTAAGTATTTCAGCATATTTGTGAAGACTGTGGCTTAGCCAGGTGCTCTAGGTGGCTTAATGGCAATGAAATTGATGTATTCCCAAATAAAATGACTGATTGTTTTGCCAATTAATGGGATCAACAGAGCAGATCCAGGCACCTACTAAAAGAGGATGCTTACTTTACTGTCTATTTCAAAATAATACAATGATACATTAACCAGCAATAATAAGCTGATTATATGGCTAGGCAACAACACAACACTTGGTGATGCAACTAATCATTACTACACAGAATAGTCAATAGTGCTTTAGAGAAGATTCACCACTAGTCATCCTAATACTTTACCATCATCCAGATCCACTGCCACTAGGAGAACCTTGTTGCAGCAAAGGTCTGGAGAGCTTACTCTGTCAATTGAGAATTTCCAGCAGTGTATCCACTGCATGGATGAGGTGTCCAAGTCACTGCGAGAGGGGTCCAGCTTTCATAATGGTTGTTTACTAAATTCAGCAAGTCATGATGGCTTGCGTATTTCTATATATGGAAACACCTGGTACCACCTCAAGTTGGTCCTCATCCAGGATGTGGCCAAAGTCCAAGATGTGGCCCAAGGAGGATATTTATAAATGATAACGCCTGGTTTTATTTCCTCTTTTCTATACATAACCAAAGTGTTAATTACTAAAATATATCTGCTGACGGTAAAACACAAGACTAATCAGAGCAAAAGTCTGCTGACAATACAAAAAATGACTAAAACCAAAAGGCTGATCAACTTTATACCAAAGCATTATTGTTGATGCTAAAATTAGAGTTAGGTATTCATTACTCAGTGTAGCCTTACAGGGTTCATCTGGAGGTCAGCTGTTGGCTTGGGTTTGTTGTCCAGTCCTTAGCATATCACTGGTATTTTAGATGCTTTGTATAAATACTTGGGAAAAAATTCCACCACATCCTATTCGTCTCCCGTCTTTCTTAATTATAAATGCCTGCTGCCCCCTAGGATATCTTCACTATGACAATACTACTTCTTGTACCACTTTGACTGATTGTCACATCTCATTCATTAACAGATACTTCTTCTACTTACATCTTCACCATCATTGGCCAGTTCACATCTACAAATGTATTGACTATATTAAGATCTACTTGCAGTACTTCTAACAGAAGCATTATTGCTGCCTTCCATTTCAGGGAAAGGGAAACTGTGGCACCAAGCAGAACAGATCTTTCTGGCATATCTCAGCAAATGAGTGCCCTTCACTAAACTGTATATTTAAATAATTCTCAAAATAACAGTAAGGTCATCAGTCTCCATTTACCACTTTGTACCTAAATAATTCATATACTGAATGTAATGAAAAGTAAGGGAAAGAAACAGAAAAAAACCCAAAGTTTTGGGTTTTTATCCCCTCTTTCTTTCTGATAATAGCTGAAAGAAACCATTTCCTCAGAAAAGCAGAGACAAAATGTCAGGGTCTGCTACAGACAGCAGATAGGCCCTGCTAGCTCCTCTGGGAGATAGCATGGGTCACCGGCAATTTTCTCTGTGTGAAAAGCTATTAGTAATTGTAGATCTCATTGCTTAGAAGACATTGTAAAACACTATAGCTTTTCTAGTTATGGATATAGAAGGAAATGAAGAAGGCAAAATTCAAAATTTTGTCTTGAAAAAATACGCTGAGAAGCAGCAGGACAGGAAGCCCTTCAAACACAGTAAGAGGCCATTTCTTAGACTTGCTTTTTCAACTTAACTTATAAATCAAAAAGGTGTCCTCTTGTCACCTGCACAGCAAGGTCCGCAGCCTACCTGAGCATTGTGCTTGGGGTTAGACTGCCTCCAATTACTTCCTCAGCAAGAATAATTCTGCAGTCCGGCCAAAGATCGAGTGAAATTTTCAAAAGCATAATGTCTAAGAACAACATGTCTAAGAACATAAAATTCTGCCTAGAAATCTTTCCTTCAGTTTGTTGAGTTTCAGCAAATCTGGATTGCTACACATTATATCACCTCTGAGTGTGAGCATGGGGAGCTGCAGCCAGTTAAGTGAAGTACATTATGATGCCTGTTTTCTTATTGCCCCAGAAATAAGGCAGTACAGGAATGTTCAGGGGAAAAAACAATTTTATTGGAAAGTGGCAATTCAAGAAATATTAAGGATGTTTTGCAGTGATGTGTTGCCTTCTGTAAATTAATATTAAATAGAGACAAACATATACTCTGCCAATGCACTGCTGAGGAGCTTGTATTTCCAAATCCATCTCCGGGGCAGCCAGCCAGTCCCCAGTAGTGTTAGGGTTCTCTGCTTCTGGAGTGCTGTTCTGTGGTAAAGAATTTCCAAGGATAAACAGGGATCCCTGGGACTCCGCCAGGGCATTAGGAAAATGGAAACTCAAGATGATGTCAAGGTGCAAAGAGAGGGTCCGTGCCCCAAAACTGCATTCCTGGAGCCCCAGCCTCCAGTCCTACTACAACATGTTGAGCTATTCGTTAAGAGTCATTAAAACATGCCCACATCTAATACTTTATTTCGGAATTATTTTTGTCAGATTTTCCAACCTGGTAGCATTTTTATAATGCTTATATTTTTCTATAGGAAAGAAACTTTTTCTTACTGAGCTTAGCACTGAGTGAAAAATCTGGCTTTGAATCAGAAACTCTTCTTGAGATTGGTAAGTGCCCATAAAAATGCTGCAGGCTGGGGTCATCTACAACGTCGTTCATGTATATAGGAGAAGGTCATTAAAGCTTTGTGATAGCTCTGTTAGTGTCACTGATATAGCCCATAATTACACAAGGCTAATTTGTGCCTCTGTTAGTTAGTACCTGATGGATATCACACTCAGAGCGCTTGTTTTGTTTTCCCGTCCTACACTGGTCAGGTCATCTGAGGATCAGCTATACCACAATCTTCACAGAACAGTTCAGATATCTTCTTTTCATGTCACCCAGACTCATTTTTCCTTTGCATTTTCTGCCTAAACAGGAATGTAAGCTGATAAAACGTACCATCCTCAAACTCTGAAGACGGTAATAATTCCAGTTTGTGTGGCATTCATTTGTAAGCAATTTTCTAGGCTTTCTAGGCTGCACAGAATGCATTTATTTTCCTACTATCAACCCCTTGTTTATTTTACAGATATTTTGTTCTTCTGAAAAAAAAGAGCTTTGTGTTTACATCTGTTTTTTCACTCCAGGTTATTAGAAAAACGTCTCTGAGAAGTGTCTTGGGGTGTTGGTCTCTGTTACCTCCTCTCACTTAGCCATCCACCTGTTGTTTTGCACCCCACCTTCCATCCTGTACCTTGTCTATTTGTGAGAGTATCAAAAATATGTGGTATTGATAAGAACATTTAAAATTATTTTTTTTTTAAAAAAATAATTTCAGAGTCACTGCTGTTGGACAAAATTTTTGCAGCTGTAACAGACAGAGGCCTAGTGAAATTTACAGAAATGCATAAATGAGTTAGGAGCATTTCAGTAAGATAAAGCTGCTTTTGTAAGTTCTGCTAGGAACAAAACTAGCTACTTTTCTAATAGCCTTTAAAGCCTGGTCCCATTTTTTTTCCTCTAGGCACGCCTACCACTGTTTCCTGTGTGGCTCCATCTTGAAATCCATGCTTATTTCTACAGGCTATTGGAACACATAGTTGCTAACTCCACATGGTCCTATAACACCAGCTGCAAAATGTTTAAAAGTAATAATTGGACAAGTAATCCTTCCAGGGGAAATCAAATCATGTCTGGTTGTAATGATCTGAACAGTTTTTATTTCCCATTTTGTGCAGTGTTTGACATAGTTCAGTCTAGAGATGGAAATAGACTGCCAAAAAGCAATTCATTATTCCGGTAGAGAAAAATCAAAACAATTTTGCCCCTAGTGGATGAAGAGGATGCAAAATTATCCTCAATTTTTTAGCAGGTATAACCACTGGGAATGGGTTGATGTTTCCTGTAAATTTCATCCAAAGGATACATGTCTTTATAAAAGACACCTGTAAGGCTTGCTACAGGACTCACAGAGTGAAACACAATGAGTCATGCTAAGCAGGAACTTAGATTAGATGGGAATGTCTGTTTTTCACAGTACTTAATATATTAAGCTCTGCGTTAGTCTTTCACTATTCTTGTCAACTGGTTAGAAAAGTGGTGAAAGTTTGACCTCACAAGTTTATTGCCACAGACATCTGCCTAGAAGTGGTCGATAACTACCTGACTGTACAAGAACTTGCCAACTAGAGCCATTCCAAGTGCATTGACTATGTAGTATTTAGGGGGACTACAAGTATGGAAATACCAAAATGAATGAAATTATTCCCATGCAAAAAAAATTGTATAGGAGTAACTATTTTATTTTTTACAGGAGAATTTACTTTTAATTAGACAACATTTTCCTCAAAGATAAATAACGAGGTGGGAAAATATGCCATGATTTGCAAATTATTTCAAACAAGAAAAACTTGTGGGATAATTGTGGACATTCTTTTGAGAATATGAACTCTGTACTCAGCTGTAGTCTGGAAGGCAAATTAAGTTGTAGGAATGACTAGGAATGAATTTCAGAGCAAAACATGGATCACTGTGCTAGGGACACCCATGGTCTGTATATTATTCAGATAGTGAGATCTATACGTTTCATAATAGAGGCACAAATAATAGTGATTATATGGCTAGAGGCTCTATATGATAAACAGGCTTTGACTCTTCAGCTTGTGGGAGTGTTTTCAATGGGAAAAGCTATATAAGTCATCAACACCACAGAAAAGGTGAAAAGAAATAGTATATCATTATTTCATACGACACAAGTGGTACAAGGCACATAATAAAATATGCAAATCTAATAAATGTGCTGCTTTCCACATGACTCACAATGATATTGTGAAATGCATTTCCACTGGAGGTTTTGGGAGGCAAAAAAAATTAATAGGATTACATAAATTGAAAGAGGGTAAATCAATCAAATGATATGATCATCCTACTTCAACCTGTAGCTTGGAAATTCCCTGTCATTATAGCCAGAAGCCAAAGGAATTCATCAGGAAAGAAGAACCCCAAACTGCTGACTTGTCTCTAATACTCTTCTCTATACAGCTGGTACTAGGCACTGCTGTAGACAGGCTACTGAGGAAAAGATGGACCTCTGTCTGGTCATATTTTTTATACCAGGTTATACATCTGCTTTGAAATTCCCCTAACACTTTCTGATGATATGAACCTTTACAATTATTTTCCTCTCATATTTGAGTAATGGCAGAAATATTTTCATTACAACTTACACATTTAAAGTTTTCTCATTAATCTAAGAAAACAAACATTTCATAATTGTGCTGGTAAATTGATTTATAAATCTATGTTTTAATTTTTACATAGTGGCCTGTAGAAGGGAAACCTGTCAGAGAAATTAAAGGCCTCAATAAATTGATCTGGCTTCAGTAGAAACGCAGGATTAGACTGCTTTCTTTTGAAATTGTGTGTATGTACTTTCAAATCACTCATTTCATCTGTCAGCTCAACAACTGATTTGATTTTATATTGTAATATAAAAAGAAAACTGTTCATATAATGTGGATACATCAGGTGTGCATCCATTAGATGTGAGATTCTCGGCATCCCTGCAAATGTAATTCCTTTATTCATGTTTTCTATATAGTTTTTTTACCCACTCAGTTTCCAGTTCCTGCCCATTAATTTATCTTCCAACTTTAATTTTGCCAAACGGAAGCAAGATCCTGACTTATTCCCAGCAGACTTTGATGTATTACTGCATGTTTTCATCTGTAATTAACTCCCTCACCTTCATTTAATTTCTCTTCACTTCTTTTTTACCATCTATTCTTTCCAAACTCAAAGGAGAATATAAGTTGATCTGCTAAAGATGCCATGGCACTATGTGTAAGGAAACTCTAAGTGTAAACACACCTGATGTATGTGTGGCTGACAAAGTTCCAGACCTTCTGCTCAGATACACAGAATCCAATAAATTGTTTTCAGCATAATGTAAAAATAAAGCAATATTTGAAATGTCTCATGAAATAATTGTTTTGAAAGGGTAGGCTTGCAGGTCTTATAAGAACACCAATCCCATGTTCACATTAAATAGTGAGATGAGAAAGAACATATAAAGAAATATTTCATTAATAAATTAATATTAATTTAATATTAATTATATAGAGTATGTCACAGTTGAACTTGAAGATAGGAATACACGTGGAGGAAGAATTTGAAAAAAAGCAGAAAAGTGATTCAAACTTTTAAGCCAATATCACAGGAGAGCGACCATCCCTTTTTTTTAAAAAGAAATCATGAAACAAATAGTTATAAATTGAAAATGTCCCTGATTCTAAATCCCATGATAACTCCACACAAAACGAATCCCAACAGACCAAAATGAAAAATCTAAATCAGCAATGTGCTCCTGGATTTTTATAAAACATATTCTGAAAGAATAGATGACAGCAGGGTGATTTAGCAGCTCTGTCCTGTCAAAACACTGGAAAATATTGTGAGTGCTCCTAAGCAGCCGTTGCTCAGCTACTGTTAAACACCTGAGACACATTAAAAACAGTACTATAAATTCTCATTTAAAACACAGAAAAGATTAAAGGTTAAGGTTGCAGAGTGAATGTGATCTCTGTCAAAGTGCCCCAAGCTGCCCAAAGTTTTGTACAGCAGGAAGATCTGCAGCTGCTGACAAGGACCTTCCTTTGCAGAAGGAGTCTTGTGGTGACTGTTCAGTTTTTTGTGCAGTGCCTAGCACCATGAGACTGTTGTGGAAGGCTGCAACAGTCGTACTAGTAGCAGGAGTAGAAATAATAACAATAGTAATCTTAAAGCCAGGCATACACACACACAGAGTTAGTAGAGTTAGTATCAAATAGTACTAATAACAGTACATATAGTATCCTCTCTTCTGGATTTTTCTCAGAGCCCACTTTCTGCCCTGAGGATTTAAAAAAAGTGCCAAGACATACAGTGAAAAATATTTCTGCTAACCCAGAATAGAAATTATGATCTTTAATGAGATACTTTTTCCTTCGCTTTTGTAAGGGACAAGCTCTCATATGGTTGATGAAAACACAGTGATCAGCTTCAGTTGACATAAGGCAGACTGAATATTTTCCAATAAACAGTCAAGTATTATATTAGCAGTTTCTTACTAGACCAGTGGAATTCTAAGAATAAAAGCTTTGCAAGTGGTGACGACTTCAGTAGTGATACTAGAATTATCCACAAAATCCCAAGTAGTTCCCTGGATAAAACTATGGCTGCTAACCTTCTAAGTATTAAATTTCTGCCCAGTCTAGAATGCTGGGCAATGCCTGCATCTATGTCTATTCAACACTCTATGTCTATTCAAAGCAGTTGAATTCTCTTCAGAGCAAAAGAGATAATCTTGATCATAACACAAAAAAAAAACCCTCATTCTTTTGAGAGATTGCTTCCAATTATTACTTTTTTTCCGTGCTAGTACTCATTAGTTGCATTAATATCTAAGATATTGGTGTTTGTTTCAGTAGTTTAAATACTTCGCTGTATAACAGACTTCAGCTTTTTTTTCTTGTATTTCAATTTAGATGGGACTCTTTAAGCTCCTGTGGAAAGCACAAATGAAACATTTCTGTAGGAAAACTGACAGTAGGAGGAAAATGCTAATAACATCTCAGCATTGACTGTGTTCTGTAATTCTGTTTCCTCACTCTTTCCTATGTGGACCTCAACCGAAAATACTTTTCCTTCTTTATGTCCCACCAAATCCTCACTATTTATGGACCTAGCTTTTAGTTCCTTAGAGTGAGAAGAAGACTTTTCATAAAACTAAATCCCCTAATCCCGTCAATTCTCCCACTTTCTCAATTATTCTTATATGGCAGTGTATGTCTGTATTTTTGATATGCATCTAAGGCAAGCAAGCATAATGATGCCAACATGAACAGCTGCTGGTACATTGTGATTCATTTTTATATGAGTCATTGTAAAACATCGCATTTCTTTCGACATCATCAAACTACACCATCAAAAACTGTATGACCTGTTACACACACTCTTCGAGTAAGCATCTACAAAACATCTTATCTCTAGCAATGATTACTTACCTTTGTAAAGAAGTCCATGCTTTATAAATCAGGTTTGTCATTATTACGTTTTGCTGGAACCCACTTACTTAACACAAAAAATCTGGATGTGTCTGGAATGACCTCCAGATTCATGTTGGCATTTTAGTTGCTTTGTTTCCACAGGCCAGTAATGGGTGAATGTCGCACACCAATAATGATTATCTGGCACATAGGTTTTATAATAGGCTGTTCTGAAGTCTGTAGTGACAGAAATTAGTTTTTTTCACAGATGCTTTCAGTCTTGATTTTTGTTGTTAACACATGCTGTGTTGTCTACTGCCATGTCTACAGTTAGGACACATCATTACTAGCTACCTTGTTACACCTGATGTCTAAACACAGGTTACCCTCTGCCTAATACATTTTGTACTATCATCCCTGCAATACAGCTCATCAAGTTTGGTATGCTTTGTCCTCTCTCTTTTATGAGACTTAGTGATATTTTGGCATTAGTTTGGGGCAGGGATAATTTCTTTGTGACTTGGGAGCAACCTGTAACTAATGCTGTTCTTTTATATTTTACATTTTCTCACTGGTGGGGACCTGCAGCTCTCCAGGGCTGGTTTCACAATAAGAAAAAAGTTATGAGACAATGTTCTAATTAACAAGTCTGGAAAATGTTGTCTGATGAAGGAAGGGTTATACTACATACAGGCACCAAAGACTTAACTTTTCTGTTTCAACTTAAATGCTGTGTGCATTGCCTTCATCATACTAACAAAGAAGTTACTTGGAACATACTAACTAGCATATTGGCTAATATGCTTATTTGCTAATATGATTGGCTGCACCTTTAGGCCTAAAAACAATTTAATAATTGCATCGATATTCTTCTTTGAATCACTCCGTACAAATTTCTAGCATACTGAAATGCTAATTTAAGTGAAGCATCAAAGATAACATTTAATAATTAAACAGAGCATTCATTTTGGGTTGCTCAGGAAGCGGACCCTTTGAAAAATAAATTATGTTAACTCTGGCAATGCCAGCTAAACCAACACTTATGAAATACGTGCCTGTTTTTATGATGAAATGTAGCTTTTCTGCAATGTAAGGTCTTGCTTCTGTAATTTTCTTGTACACCTTAGCATTTTGGAAGGTAACACTGCTTTGAAGGGTCACATGATGGTGTTCAATTGTTTCACAGATGGAACCTGATGAAAATTGCAGTGAACTCTTGCTATCAGCAGTGATCTATTATTCCACCATGTGGGGACATCAAGTAGGTTTCTGTATCTCTGACAGCAGTTCATGAAAACAGAAACTCTGATGGTTGTGGTGAGCCAGGACTTCCTGGGTGACTATATTCAAGCTGTACCCTATTTGGTGTATCCATGTTGACAAGTTTTCAGGCAATAACATACAAATCCCTTCTGCTGGAAACCAGCAAAATCTAACTTTGTGGACTACTTCTAATGTTGGCCATGTTCTTGATATTTGTTTTAGATCTCCCACATAATAAGCTCTGAAATCTCCAGCTAGTAGGAGGTTTTGGTTTGTTGGTATTCATATAAGTATCCCTGAGATTTTGGGGGATTGCTTCTTAGAAACTTAGATCCAGAGTAACAGTTTGACAACAAATCCTGATGTTTCTCTGTGATATTTAAGGTTTTCAAGCTAGCAGCCAAAGACATGTCTGTGATTTTCTCTGTTTTCTACATTGCCTAAAATTATTCTGATGTCATGATATCCCTTCATTGCTCACAGTCAGAGGGACAAGTTTCCACAGATTGATCTCTGTTCTTGTTGAGAAAATCAATTTCTGTGATTATGCAATGTAGTTTACTACAGACAGAGAGACTTTAGTGAAGTTATTTACAATCCTAGTGTGCCAGCAGATAAATATAACCTATTTATTAAGTTCTGTGAACTGAAAACTGACCTGACCCCTTCCTCTTTCACCATGAATTTTTCTTCCCAAATGAAACCATTTGTGAAGTCATTGTTTTTGGCCACTGAATCCAGAAAACAATAGCCATTTATTTTTCTTGAATTTTGAGTGTTGTATGCCCATCATCAAAACTCTTTAACAATTTAGACTGAGGGAGGAGGAGAAAAGTAATAGTTTAGGCTCTTTTTAAGTTGTTACATCACTACAAATATATTTGTCTTTTGCACCCTTATCATTGATAGTGTTGGAGGCATAACATTCATAGAAATTTTGAAGATGGCATCCATCACTCCCAAAGATCTCTCACATCATGATACTACCTATGATTTTCCGAGTTTCATTCTCAAGGTTGTTAATGACAGAAGTATTATCTGAGAGTTTCAGGAAGGATGTGAGAATATCTTCTAAAAAACTGGAACAAACCACTCAAGAAATAATGACTTACAAAGTCCATGCAGTAAACAATAAGGTTGTGTTTGGTCATGGAGTTGTTTGTTCGTTTTGGAACACGAAGGAAATATTGACGTGTTCCCATGGTGTAGGGAAACTGAATTACGGTTAGTGCCATCAAAATCAGAGGATTCTAAAAGCTAGGACTGGAGAGGTTTTCCTATAAATTGAGCATGCATTTTAAGAGGCAGTAAAGAGTGAGACAATGTGGTGCCATCCAATGCCTCTAGAGGCTAGATTTAAATCTTTTATTTCAGTTTTAATTGCATTATTTCATGCATAATTTGCCTCTAAGAGGCTAGGACATTTTTAGAATAAATACTAAAATTCAGATTGCTTTGTGACAGGAAGGAAAAAACGTATTCCTATAGCTGGTTATTTATTTCTTTGTTTAGCACTTCATGTAATACATCATTTTCCATCTGCATCTGCAGTATATTATAAAGTAAAAGCTTTTTTTTTTTTTTTTTTTTAGAAAATGCCCTTAGTAGATAATCCCATGTCATAAGAGACCTCCTTAAATAACAAAGATGTTGTCATCTGTCAGGTACTCTGACTACTCACAACATTATCGATCGAGATAAAAGTGTAAGACAATTACCAAAAGTAGAAAACTGAATCAGAGGATGAGGAAAAAAAGCAAGAATTAATGTAAAATTATTAAAGTGAATCATTAAGCCTGTGCCATAAAGTATCAAGTATCAGTCTGGAGAACCGTGACCTTTGCAAGGTTGTTCCTAGTGTCAGCTATGAAAATAGCAGAACTAATTATTGGCACCAGGTGCTGTGCTATAGTCTAGATTAAGTATGAGGAACAGTATTTTCAGATGACATTTTAAAAATAATTCTTTGATGTATGTGTCTATGTATTATTTTTCTCTGCTAAAATTTTAACATTGAGTCAAAACTCTCAATGTTGTTTCACTCTTTTTAGTTCCAGGAGGCAGAACAAAACCCCTACTTGCCACACATGCTGGTTACCTGCAGTGTGGCATGAAGGCTGAGGCTTCACAGAGCCATCCACTATATACTGCTCCAGCTTAGGAAGTCAGTTTATAGGATATTCTCTTCCTGATTAAGAAATCAGGTGTAAGAGATCAGAAGAAGAAGGCAAGAGATGGGCATGGCTGACTAAAGACCTGTTGGTCAAATGAAAGGGCAAGAAGGAAATGCACAAGCAGTGGGAGCACTGACAGGTATCCTGGGCAGAATACAGCAATGCTGCTGAGTTCTGAAAACCTGGGGTCAGGAAGGCCAAGATGCAGTCGGAGCCGAACTTTTCAAGGGATCCAAAGAATAATCAGGGCTTCTACAGCTGTTTCAGCCAGAAAAGTCAAAGAAGGCACACCATCCTTGACAAACACGGCAGCCTGTTTGGTTCCAATGGACAAGAAGAAGGCTGAGGCACTCAACCACTGTTTTGCCTCAGTCTTCGCTGGCAGCTTCTCTTCCCACATCTCCCAAGTGTACGGACCACAAGGCAGGGACTTTGGGAGCAATGTCCCTCCTGCTGCAAGAGAAGATCAAGTTCATGACCACCCGAGGAACCTGAGTGTATAGAAGTCCATGAGATATTTTTAGCAGCGAATATTGCAATAGGACAAGGGTAATGGTTTTAAGCTACAAGAGGGTAGATTCAGACTCAATAGAAGGAAGAAATATTTTACAATGAGGGTAGTGAAACACTGGAACAGGATACCCAGAGAAGTAGTAGATGCTCCATCCCTGGACACTTTCACAGTCACGTTGGATGGGGCTTTGAGATGCCTGATCTGATTGAAGATGTCGCTGTTCACCGCAGGGCAGTTAGAGTAGAAGACCTTTAAGGTTCTCTTCCAACTCAAACTATTCTACGACTCTATGATTCTATGTTTAATTCTTATATTAGTATGATTTCTTAGGTAGTTGGTGGAGGAGGGGCTTTATATGTGGTCATTTGATGTTGGCATGTAAAAGTCAAATTACTTACTCTCTGCCATCAATGGAAAAAGGTAAGAACATCTGTAGAATAATTTAGCCCACTCTAAGGTACATACATTTAAGGGGATGAATAAGCAGTTTTTCCCCTGATTAAGACCTATTTCCAGGCAGGAATCAAACAATTCCAGGTAGATGCCTAGCTAACTACTACAGAAGGAAAAGTTTTCAACTCTATTTCAGCCTCTTACACAGAAATCAAAACAATTAAAATATTTCAAAAGAATCCAAGTCTAATTTACCTCTCTTGAATCCACTGCACACCTCTGTGTGCCTAAAGGCTTTTAAAATTCCACCTTTGACTTTGCAAATTTTATCTCACATTTTATTTTTGGAAGTGAGATGGACACTGCTGCAAATTTCTTAAAGCATTTGAATATCTTTCTACTGAAGTTTTAACAGAGAATCAGTAGCATTTTCACTTCCAATTGCGTTCAGGCAGCTTCACTCCCATCTGTAACCCTATGTCTTTTATTTTTGGTTAGCTGGCTCGAGATCCTCAGACATTTTAGAATTTAAGGATCAGGCAGAGTTCAGGGCAAACTCTTTTGGGTCTTTGTATTCTCTAACTCACTGAGCCCCAGAAATTAATAGCTTTTATGCAGACTGAAATAACTTTGCAGTTGCAGAAATGAAGTTAAGTTTGGCTTTGCTTGGAAGTTCCTCATCTATGCTTCCTATACTTCATACACTTCATATCAATCAATTGCTACTGAGTAATGATAAAGTTAGAAATTATTATAAATCCTTCAGTACTGATCTATAGGTTACATGAGAAATACTTACTGTCTCAGAAGGGAATGAGAAAACCAAACCAAACCAAAATGAAACCCAAACCAAATATGAATAGTTACATCATAATTTGGGTTTTGGTGTATGAAAACAACAGCTTTTTCATGAGCACTTCTCTGAAAATGCTCCACTGCATGCATTACTTCTTCCTGAGCTGCAACACACAGTAGATGTCAGGCTCGCACCACCGTGGAAACAGCAGACTGTATCTGATGCTCTGCTGAGTCAAAATGCCGGCCTGCCTGCAACTAATGACAGCTGGCAGGCTGCTACTCAGCCCTACTGCAGGTCTTTTCTTTGTCTCCCTGAAGGCAAGGCAATCTTTGGGTGGGAAAGAGAGTTGAGGTTATTTGTTGTTTAGTCTGTTATCTTCTTTCCAAGTTCAGCCACTTTCCCACTTGATGGTCCACATACCAACAGTTCACCAGCCCATCTTTATAATTAAAAAAATCATTTTTGCAGGGGATGTTCTACACATAGAGTGTAAAAAATAAGCGGACCTATACCCTGATTTTTATTTTCTTCTAAACATAATAAATGAGTACAGTATACCTTTCATTTCACTTTGTGTTTGCAGAGTCATTAATATAATTAATAAAGCGCCTTCCTTGAAATTCATTTTTCTGAAACCTAGACCATCAGCTTCTCTCATTCTCTTGACCAAAAATAGTGGAGGTTTGGGAAGATCCTGAACACTTCTGGCTATGTCCAGTTCTAAACAAATGAGACCTCAGTAAGTCTATTTGCAAAAGTACAATTAAACATATACCTATGTGCTTTGCTAGTTCATGAGACTAGCTTGAATTCAGTGATCAGTCTGGAGCTAGGAATACTATTACTTGAGAAAACTGCTCTTAAAATCAACCAACAGATAACACTGCAGATATGGAGTAAGAAATGATATATTGAGAGGGGCTAAATTCTGAAAATGAGTATGTCAATGTATTTAAGCCACAGCTCTGTATGAATGCTCTGTATAATATGCCCGCCAAATGTATTTTGGTGTATAAGTGGATTTATTTTGGTGAATAAGTAGTATAATGTTTATCTGTGAGTTAGGCAGCAATGCTGGAAGATTTACAGTGCATACATATTTTGTTTATGAAATAGCAAGGCCTGTCAGAGTTTATTTCAATTTTTCATGTTACTTTCAGAAGTAATACAGTAAAACAGAGTCTATACTTGACCAGGGCTTAAATAAGTTTTTAATTTTTTAAAATATTGAATTTTTAATTAGCCTCAACTTCTCCTTGTCTTTGTGCTTCTTTGGTGAAGCTCACACTGTCATGACAGTGGTTGACAATAATAGATAAAGTGTTGTATATAAAAATGTGGTTGATACATTTTACATGAAAGCCCTAAAGCAACTGAGTTTTTAAAATCAGTTGTCTGGCTGGGACTGCTTTCATTTTGCTTTTTATCACCTCATTAGGATTACTGCAATTTTCCTGCAGTACTAAACTGCTGCCCCAGTCACAGTTCATTTTCCTCCTCTAATGCGCAATTGCTTTGTTGTCTACTGGAAATTATCATATTTTCATTCCACAATAATTAAAATATTTCATTCTAGAATATAAATCAGCAACACAGAGCAGCATCATGCTGCATCCTCTTGTTACAGTTCTGTGGCATCCTGGGAAAAAGCGCAGCTGTTTTGGCTTGTGGGGAACACAAGGAGAGCATGTGCTGTCATGGACTAAAGTTGTCACACTCTTTATCCCTTCCTTGTTTTGAAATGTCAATGAGGGCCCTATAACATTTTTCTGTTTCAACAGCCCCCTGAGCAGCACCTCTGTGATGTGCTCAGAAATTCTGCGTGAATTTCCAGGTTCCTCTAACTATGACACAGGACACTCCTTTTGGACTGGGCTCCCTTTAAACTTACAATTGTTGTGCCTCTCTTAGTCACAGACCCTCAGAGTGCTTCTAACTAGCTGACTCCCCCAGCTCCAGTTATCAAGGCACAAGGAGTTTCAGCAACCTTCACTACTAATACCTTCTAGAGCAATTACATGTAGACCAATGGGAAAATTCACCACAATCAATGGATTACAAAAGGTAATGAAGTCCTTTTTTTTGAGATTAAAGCACAGTAGTATTTCCAAGATGATAACTATCTTTTTTTTCCTTCCTCTAGGAAGGATAGAATTATTCCTGTTGGAAACATTTTTCTTTGACATTAAAAATTGTCCTTGTTGACCTCTGCTCCTTGGATAAAAGAACTAATTCAAAGGCTGGTATGATCTAGCAAGCCACTGAAGGTTGCTGCCACTGAAGAAGAACATGCAGTCAGTCCACAGACCTCTCTGCAGGTTTCATAGATACAAAAGGAACAGCTTACATTTGTGAGGCCTCTGAAGGATATCTTAGAAAAAATGCTTTTGAAAAACACATTTGAGAGAAACTCAATGCCAAAATATTTCAACAGTCTCTTAAAATTAAATAAAAGAAAAAGTGAATCAGAAACATGGGTCCCTCATAGGATTCTCCATCCATGAAGAGACTCAGTACTTGGCTGGACATTGCCCTGAAAAACCTTGTCACATTTCAAAGTCATCCTAGCCTCAGGTTTCACATGAACTATCACCTGCAGACATTGCTTTCAAGCCAGGCTTTTATTATGATTCTGTTAATGGGGCATAATGTTTTCTATTTCATGACAGAGGTAGTCCTGACTAAGTCATGGTCTGATTTTTCACATTTTGCTTTTTTCACTGAGATACTTGTCTTCCTTTTCCTATATTTTTCAGTTAAATCTTGGACATAAACACACCTCCCTTTAAAAAGGATGGACTTTCATTTGTTATTTTGCCTTTATTCCTTAAGAATGTAGAATTTTCCTTTCTCAAGCAGATATTGTTCAGTGGGTCAGTAGTGGACAGTATCTTTGGCATGGGCAGACAGCCTCAGGCTAGTAAGACAGGTCACTTGGGCCTGCGATATACTTGTGCTGTTGCCAAAGATCCCAGAAAAGGGCCTGCACACTACTGCAAGATTTTTTTCCCAGAACTGAGCAAATTCTTTGGAATCTGATCAACAATAATTCCTGTTGGAATCTGATCGACTTCATTTCCTGTCAAATGTGGCTGGGACGCAGCAGCCAGACAGTATAAACCAATTTACTGACAGAATCCACTAGTGAGGAAAATATCCCTTTTACTGGTGATCCCAATAATCATTACATTTTCTGATAAAACACAGTAAAATTTTGGCAAAAAGAGAAGGCCTTTACATGTGGCATGCACATCAGCTCTCCTCAGTCCAGCTAGGAAACGAAAGCTAACTAGAAACCAAATGAGTAGGAACACAGTCTTTGAATCTGTATTATTACTTTTCTTATACACATTTCATGCATATATATCGTCATATATATTCTTGCCTGATATGTACTTTTTTATTAATCATATCTATTCTTTCTTGTCAAAAGTAGCTATGACATTTATAAAAGAATTTCACAGCATTAGTGTATCAGAATCCTAATGATTTTGTCCAAAGTATTTATGGCGTTTTTCATAATACTAATGGGATAGGTGTCCTTTGACTATGGCAGTATCTCAAGCTACAATCAGAGTAATACTGCTGGTTCTTAGAGTAACAAGGAGCAGAGGTAAGCACTAAAGTTCTGTATTCGAAGTTCATTTTTGTACAGGATGCCAATACTTAGGAAACATCACTTTTCCATCCATCAATGCCCCTGAGGAAAGAAAACCATTCACAGTATCACAGTATCACTGTATCATAAGGTTGGAAAGGACCTCTGAGATGATCGAGTCCAGCCTATAATCCAACACTAACACCAACACCAACACTAACACCAACCCATCATCTAAACCAGGGCACTCAGTGCCTCATCCAGTCTCCCCTTAAACACCTCCAGGGTCGGCGACTCTACCACTTCCCTGGGCAGCGCATTCCAATGGCCAATCACCTTTTTCCTCACATCAAGCCTAAACTATCCGGGACGAAGCTCAAGTCCATGCCCTCTAGTTCTGTCACCGGTCACCTGAGAGAAGAGACCAACCCCTGCCCGACTACAACCTCCTTTTAGGTAGTTGTAGAGAGCAATGAGGTCTCCCCTGAGCCTCCTCTTCTTCAGACTAAACAGCCCCAGCTCCCTCAGTCGCTCCTCATAGGGCTTGTGCTCCAGCCACTTCGCCATCTTCGTTGCCCTCCTCTGAACACATTCCAGTATCCTAACATCTTTCCCAAACTGGTGGGCCCAGAACTGGACACAGTATTCAAAATGAGGCCTGACCAGTGCTGAGTACAGGGGGATGATAACTTCTCTGGTCCTGCTCACTACACTATTCCTGATGCAGGCCAGAATGCCACTGGCCTTCTTGGCCACCTGGGCACACTGCTGGCTCATGTTGAGCTTCCTGTCAACCAGCACTCCCAGGTCCTTTTCTGCCTGACTACTCTCCAGCCACTCTGTCCGCAGTCTGTAGCTCTGCATGGGATTGTTGTGTCCAAAATGAAGTACCCGACATTTGGACTTATTAAACATCATCCCATTAGAATCAGCCCATCTCTCCAATCTGTCCAGGTCCCTCTGTAGGGCCATCCTACCCTCTAGCAGATCAACCCTTCCTCCCAGCTTGGTATCATCTGCAAACTTGCTGATGATGGACTCAATCCCCTCGTCCAGATCATCAATAAAGATATTAAACAGGACGGGACCCAATACCAATCCCTGGGGGACACCACTGGTGACCGGCCGCCAACTGGATGAAACACCATTCACCACCACTCTCTGGGCTCGGCCATCCAGCCAATTTCTAACCCAGCACAGAGTGCTCCCATCTAAGCCACAGGCTGCCAGCTTCCCTAGGAGTCTACTGTGGGAGACAGTGTCAAAGGCCTTGCTAAAGTCCAGGTATACCACATCCACAGCCTTCCTCTCATCCACCGAGCGAGTCACATGGTCATAAAAGGAGATCAGGTTGGTCAGGCAGGATCTACTCTTCCTAAACTCATGCTGGCTGGGCCTGCATGGTTCTGCGGTACCGCATGATTGCACCCAGGATTATCTGCTCCATGATTTTACCTGGGACCAAGGTCAGGCTGACAGGTCTGTAATTACCTGGATCATCCTTACGGCCCTTCTTGTGGATGGGCGTCACATTGGCCAACTTCCAGTCTTCCGGGACCTCTCCAGTGAGCCAGGACTGCTGAAAGATGATGGAGAGCGGCTTAGCAAGCTCATCCGCCAGCTCTCTCATCACCCTAGGATGGATCCCATCCGGCCCCATAGACTTATGAGGGTCCAAGTAGCTCAGCAGTTCTCTAACTTCTTCCTCATGGATTGCTGGAGGGCCATATTTCACCCTGCCCCCATCAACCACTTCAGAGGGCCAACTGTCAAGCGAGCTGACATCCTTACAGTTGATTCTTGTAATAAGTAGGCACTTTTTTTAGAAATAAAACTTGCATTTGATAAACAGATTCCCCCACCTATTCGTAGTATATATATTTTCTTAGTCCGGACTGGATTTTTGGGCGGTGAGCATGTGTTCTTTTTTAATGTAGGTTATTTTTAGCGGTTATTAAATTCAGATTGTGTTGAATACTTTTCACTTGAAACCTGAATTTTTATGATTTTTGTCCTCCTTTCCCTTCTCTTTTTAAGCTAGGTGGCGATGATGGAAACGGATCCATAAGAATAGGTAGATGATGAATAGAGCTGCTCAGTGATTGACCAAGGCAGTGGTCAAAATCTGGAGTACTAAATCAGCTCACTGCAGTGACGATTAGCACACTATAAAAATGTTGACTGATGAGCACCTTCTATTCTTAGATTCCAACACAACATGACATTTCCTCAAACCAGTGCAACTGAAATATGAGAAAGTAGAGTGAATTTGACATGTAGAGGAAGCTGCATGCTGGAGGAAAGGAAAAGAAAGAAGTAACTAGGGGTATTGTGATTAGGCTTATTAGAACTATAGTGTATGACACAGGTTGAGTAAGTGGTAATTTTGGGGTATCCAGAATTGAAGTTAAGTGGATGCAGTCTAGACCTTAGCAGCTGCTAAAACTCCCAGTTGCATAAATAAGAGAAGATCTATATTTGAAATATCAATGTCTGTAGTCTCTAGCATAAACAACATTTTAAATCCCTCCGAATACCCAAACTCACTAAAGATACAATTTCATAACTGATTTTTCAAAGGATTATGAAGTCACAGAATACCAAGCAGTTCAGCTATGCCTTGATTTTCACATTATCACTCTCAAGAGTGCAAGTCTAGCAGCTGGTTCCCTTCTAGAAGAAAACCCTGATTGACCAGTATATCTGACACCTTGCTACTGTTTCACTTCACCTTAGATCAGAAGTAACGAAACTGACTTCTGTGCTGGAACTTAGAAGACAACTGTAAGTTAGCTGCAAAAATGCATCAAATAAAATTTGCCAGTGCAACAGAATCATAATGCTTCCAAATGAATTACCAAACAAGGATCAGGACCTGTGCAGTATACACATGGCACCATTTCCAAATGCGAGATGGATGTATCCTTTGGCATCTGGGCTCAAATCCTTTGGGGTCTAACCACAAAGAAAAGGCCGTGGCTAGCTGAAATGTTTGAACTGCTGCAGATGTTTCCACACAGGTCACTATTTCATCAGCCTGTTCCAGCTGTTCCTTTGGGTGAAGGGATCACTTCACCTGCAATTCAACAATTTTCTTACTTATCCTGTAATATTTAATTATTTATACAAAGAGAAGCTAAGCCATCTAATATTCTTAAAAGATGGGATAGGGATATTTCATGTATGACATTTTTGTGTTGAAGGAGAGAACTTAATTTTTTAACTCTCAAAGTGCGAGATCAATGCTTTAGATGCAAGCCCTTTTAGACTGTCTGACTGCACTCTAAACACATAGCTGAAGCTGTTAAACTCAAGAGGCAGAAGTTCACATGAAAGTAAAATATTACAAAACCAAACAGGTCTCCTTTAAAGCTTTAATCCAGTAGGACTTATTTTCTAGGCCTTTGCTAGGCAAAATTTGCCCTACTATACTTTTATTTATGTTTAAACAGTCAACAGAAAGCATCAGAAATTATGATAGAGAGAACGCAAGAGTAGAAGTGTTCCACAAAACCTTTAACATTTGGAAAGTAAAGGTCTTTTCTGAGCCAAGATGGCTCTTGAAAAGAAACAAATCACTGCTCTACACTTGACTTGCTTTCTGTGAAGTAGCATCCCAGCACACACACTTACATATAATAATCTGCAATGTAATATACTATTTTATTTAGCAGCAAATAAAATGTGACCTCTCCACTTTAATGAAGAGAGATCTGGAAAACTTCCCATAAATGCATCTTCTCTTGTAGACAGATGTGAGGAGAATACAGTACCTAGCTAATCAAGTACCTTAAACAATAACTCAAAGGTCCTGGCTTTTAAATCATTCCTACTGCTCTTCTACTGACATCACAAGAAAGTGCTGCCAACATCACTCCTTAGCAGATAGTAAAAAAACTGCTAGCCATGGAAAATTTTGGACACGGTGGATGTAACCAACATCTCCTAAGGCAGGTAATTTCTCAATGCAAGTACCTGTCCGATTTTGGAAATTGCACTCACCAGGAGGTGAGGAGATGATGCTGGTTTTTATGGCCTCTAGAAGGTTGCCCCACAGAAGGCTCTTAGTTTGATCAAGAAGATATTAAAGGATTCCAGATGTTTGAGAAATGCTTAGTTTGATGGAGCAGATTGACAATAACATTATTCACAGCTTTCATGCAGAGAAACTCTAAACAAGGCAACCATCTTAAGTTCTCAGATTTTTTACACTCAGCTTCAGATTGATTTTGAAAGAAAAATATTCATAAAGTAACTTAAAATAGGAAAGAGAGTTATATAGTCAGGAAGACTTTGATTTAGATCAGTACTAGGAAGTGAGGACTTTTTTTCTAATTCTTGCAGGAAATTTAACTACTGTGTCATGATACCACTGGGTTTTGTACAATTATTTTAATCATAAAATTACAGCAAGAACCTTAAAGATCATCCAGTTCCACACACCACACACACCCCACCCCCCCCCCCCCCCGCCAAGGACAGGGGCAACTTCCACTAGATAAGGTTGCTCAAAACCTCATCCAACCTGACCTTGAACACCTCTAGAGATGGGGCATGCACAACTTCTCTGGGCAACCAGTGCCAGTGCCTCACCATCCTCACAGTAAAAAATTTCTTCTTAATATCTAATCAAAATCTCCCCTCTTTCAGCTTAAAACCATTACTCTCCATCCCATCACTACACTCCGTGGCAAAGAGCCACTCCTCATCTTTCCTGTAGGCCCCTTTAAGTCCTGGAAAGCTGCTATGAGGTCTCCCCAAAACCTTTTCTTCTCTAGGTTGAATAACCCCAGCTCTCTCAGCCTGTCCTCATAGAGGACAGATTCTCACACAACAGGGAGTAGCATTTCATGGATGTTGGTAAGTATTGGACATCTTTCCAAAAATTTGAAACAGCATTTCAGATAATCATCAAAAAGTGAAGATGCTTGCCCAAATGTAAGTGAAACTTTACCAACCCATTCCCTTTCACCCTCCTAGATTAGTCAGAGAGATACTCCATTTCTTCTTTCTCTTTGAAATCTTGCAGGAGCAAGGTTCCTGTCTCCAGGAAGAACTTTGTGTGCAAACCAATTTTGGAAGAAAATGCACTTATAAAAACATAGACAAAAGTAAACTCAACCTGTTCTGTAGCCAAAACCCCAAATCAAAATACCTTTCTGTGTTACAAAGCATTAAAATCATCTGAATGCTACAGTGAACTTTTTACTCCTGTAATTGAACAACCCAAATCCCAGAGCCAAATACCCTGACTGAGCTTCATCATGGTTCAAATCTGGATAAGAATCTTGTTTTGAGTTTTATAGCTTGGTCTTCTCTCATTAAAATAAAAAAAAAATGCTGAAGTTTTCAGAGTTTTCTGCAGTGTGTTAGGGGAAGGAAAGTTCAGATCAATTTCTGCCTCTACACAAATCACTTTTTTCCTCTTTCACATTTATTAAAATCCCAGTAGAACATGACAAATTGGATCAACTGTTTGACAGGTAATCATCTCATTGCAAATCGCCCACTGGTGATTCAAAAGCATCGAGCTGAAACTCAGCCATTTCTTTCATTATCTGTAGCACACAAGAATATTATGAAAGAGAGAAACTAGTGCCAAAAAGGTGGGAGATGCCAGAGTTTTTATGAGAAATATACACAGTGCTAGTCAGTAATGAAAAAGCCTGCAGCTTTTAAAGAAGAGTAACAATTTCATAGATGTTTTATTCTGACAAATGTATGTTATAGACAAGTTGGTGATTTCTATGAATTATACAGTCGTGTGTTTACAAACAGTTCTGAAGGTGACAAGCTTAGCAAACTCTGTAGAATTTTAGATTATTGTAATTGCTATTGTATTAGTGTGTTTTTTTTTTCTTTTCACAAATAGATGGAGTACAAAGTGACACATGAAGGCATTGCCTGGATCAGGTCTGTTAAGCCCATATACCAACAGGGTGCACGCCATTCATAATTAAGATTCTGCTCAGGGACAGGCTGTATAAGGAATTCCAGCTGGTCCTAGTGCCTATATGAGAGAGTTGGTGTACCAGAGGTGAAGGAATGGGATGGAGCAATCAAAGACTCGATATACAGCATAGGGACTTACAGACTGGAGCCAAGCAGCAAGGGAAGGAAACCCAGATCATCTTCCAGACAAAGCCTGGCAGTTCTCCTGCATGTTTCTGGCTCACACCCAGATCCTCATGTACTCCATCTTCTATAGAGATGCAGTTCTAGACTTCTCCCAGTGATCCCTGCAGGATGATTATTTCTGCACCCAGCCCTCAGCTCATCAGGACTGTTCTACCAGGGCTCAGTTCTCTTGTTTCCTCGCCTGCCTCCTTTGTAACCTTGGAACACTCACAAAGGAAAATGATCCTGATCCTCAGATTTAGGAAGCTAATTCTCACAATCTTTCTTCACATGCCCTGAAGTCTGTCTGCCTTGTCAGTACAGACCAGCTTGGTCTCATGCCACAGCCAGGAACACTAGGTGCCTTGTAATGAACCTCACATATGCCAAGGGGATGGGTGGAGGATCAGTATGAAATTCTGATGTCAGAGGTGTTTTATGTCTAACTCAAAGGGAGTCGACTCCGGGATGGCCCCAAGCTGAAATGCTAATCCATACATTATTCGTTCTACAGTTTCTCAGAACATCAATTTGTGTGAGAACATCAATTTCGTATTTCAAAAGGCACAAAGGAAATGTAATTGTCATTAAAAAAAGATGTCCTTAGTATTCTCAGCAGTGAGAAAAAATTTTAAAGCAGATTAACTAGAATCATTGACTACGTAGAAAGCACTATAATTGTTTACATTTCTATTAATGGCAGAAATGATGATGAGTGTCTCTTTTCTTTGGGATGCTCTGGAGGCTGTCCAAGGTACATCACTTCCAAACAGTTTTATCAGCTGCCTACCATTCACAGCTAAACTTGGTTTAAACTTTTGGTCAAATTCTAGCCATCATCTCTTTTTTTTGGTGTTCATAAAATCTCTTTCTGAGATATATATGGTACTTCACACTCTGCATATTTTAACATGTTGAAGTTATTTCTTGGTATCATGTTCCCCTTAGTCAAAAGTGTGTTGTTTTTCTCTTGGGTCTTTCTTGTATAAGATGCTGCAAAATATTTCTTAGGACAGTGTACAATGTTAGAATAGGTTCTTTTGAGACTCTTTTTGAGTCTCCAAAGTGGGGAACATGCACTCCAGCAGGTGGACAAGATGATTCATTGCAATACAAGAAGAAAATATTGTAAGTTCAGTAGTACTTGTACGTAACTTAAAAATAAGTAAATATACATATATCGGGCAAACAGTCAAAAACTTTTGGAGACAGCTATTTCATCACACTGCTTCCTCACATTGGTGCTTTTCTTTTTCCTATATAGACTTTGACTTTAAGAGGTATGTCACGAAGAACCTTACTGGAGAGTTCTACCCTCAGATGCACCATGTTCCAGCTCTTTCAGTTATCTGCTTCAATGATTCAATATTCCACTACATTGCAACACATCTTTAGTTGCTTGACCCAGAGGAACAGCTCTTTTCCCTGCTTCCAGGAAAATTATTGCCTGAAAATACAACATATGGAATTAATTTGCACTAGTTGGCATAGCTACTAAGAGGAAACTGAGAGGTTTTTTCTTTTAACACCACTACCACTCTATAGAGAACAGTTTTAACAGGCATGCTTAATGATTACCCCCCATTTAGAGCTGCTGAATGCAGAATTATATTTAGCAATAGTTTATTACACATTGTGGGAGCATCACTAGCTCTGCAGTTTTTATATAATTCTTCATGTTAGGGAAGGACATACCTGGCCTTAAATCAGCTAACTACAAGCTATTGTAGCACTGTGAAACTACTAAAAACTTCCTGTGCACAAACACTAGGACAGTCAGTGAATCCTGTGCAGGTTTAACTATCGGCCTATCTATAAACTAATCTGAAGTATTGACATTATTTACTGATTCATCAGGATTGCTGCCAGCTGTGCTTCTGTTTTCCTCCCTCAATACAAATTTACAGTAAATGAATTTTCTTTAGGTTTTCATAAGCTCCTGCTCACTTATGTCCTTATCAAACCTTACCTCACAGGTCCCCAATGTTAAAAGTGTCTGTGAATTAGCTACAGTCTGTGGAGATACTGTGGGCTTTTTCACATAGCTGCTATTTTCATTCAGCAGTAATCTCTATCCCATGCATGTGCAGCTATTTGGGGTTGAGATATGAGTTTTGAAGGTATATCAATAGTTTTCTTTTGTCTGGAAACATCTAGACAACAAATTGTTAAAGTTGCCAGTGTTTTTTCTCTTTTCATTCTATCTAGGTCTAGTTTGTCCTGTTGTTTGAGAAGTATGTCACTGGGCATACAATAATAGAGCAGGAATAGTTAGGCTTTTCAAAAATACTGTATTCTCGCATAGTGTTTTTTGGTTTGTTAGTAGTTCATTTGGACAACATGTTGATTGTGTTTTGGTCTGCCTAAATTCCATAAGGAAGCCTGCAGTAGGGTTTTTCTGACATAATCACTGTGTCTGTAGGAATACTCTTCCTGAGAAAATGTCAAATGGCAGAACCCTATTGTCTTCTGGATCTCCCCACTTCACAGCCTTCCTTAGCTATTGACTCCAGATTTGGAATTGCAAGAAATACCCAGACCTACCCTCAATTCTGTCCAAAAGAGAAAGCATAAAAAAGCCCAAAGAGCAGAATTTTCCATGAAATATGAGACATTTTGTATTTCATTTAGAAGAATAAAATACAGTGGTTCTCATTGAAACTACTATCCCTGTAGTCATAATGCTATGCACAAAGCCTGAGTCTTCCACAGATTTGTTGGATGAAATTTCTTGTGTTCTGAATTGCACTAGGATAGTGCCTGGCTTGCCTGTTGAGGTACCTCCTGCAGCCCCCAGTCAAGGTCCAAGCCTGTACAAATACAGATAATACTTGTCCCAGAAAATGCATAATGTAACAAAATGTATGTTCACACTGTGGTCTTTACATACAACTGTAGACATGGCCACATATTAAGCTTAGGTTTGATGTATTATCCTGAATAGGTCTGCTTCCCTGTTAAAAGGAATCTTTTTCTGGTTTTCCGTCTTTGTATTTTTCACAGAGAGCAGATGCTCTGGGCTTTAGCGTGCACAGCTTCTTTCTAACTGGTGAGATCCCGAGCACTCTTTATTTTTATGAAACCACATCCTTCTCAGTCTCTCCATCACTACAGTGCTCCTGACACTTCTTGCTTGTTCAGCACTGATTAGCCAGCTGCACTTAGCTCCTGCTCTCACCTGTGGAACAGCTGCCTCTTCATGAGCTGCTCTCTCTGAGTTTTGCCCAGGGAATTGTCTCAGGAGCAGAACTGATGAGGCAGCAATGGAAGGAGAGTATGAACTCCTGTGAAGATTGTTCCACAACTTCCTCTCTCAGGAAAAAGGAGCATGGATAAAAGTAAATGATTAAATAGTCTTTTCTGCCATAGAGCGGAAGATGTAACTAAACTCTAGGGGACACAGACGTGATGTTGAAAAGCAAACATCTTAGTAGGTCTTTAAGATATCTTGATAATCAGTGGCTGAAAGACACAGGTTGCAAAGTGGAAACATCAGTGATACGCAATCAAAGCATAAAGACAGCAAGTGAGACTCCAACTTGAACTTGTTGAATGAAACAGGCATGTGGGCAAAATTAATTTCTGGTATAGTCATTTAAAGTGACTACAGTCATATAAAGTCACTAGCCCACCAGCTACGGAGTTTGTCTGGTCTTTCAGATTGCAACAGATATAAAGATCAAAGGATACAGATTAATGGTTATTAGTAATACGTCAGCATACATTTGAGAGATACTTTTGAGAGATCCTTATTATTATTTAATATGTGAATTTGTTAACAAAACAAGGGTATATAATGTGAAGCACAGAAGAAAGTGATTGTTATTTCTACTCTAGCAGTGCTAGATGTGATACTAACAGCCTTTACTGTTGTTATTATTGTGTCCCTATTATCATTACTAATAGTTGATAATCTGCTCGCCTGTAATAAAAATCTTACCCATAACCTAAATGGATTATAAAATATTACATAACTTATACAGTTATATGCTAGACTGATGGGGAAGATCTTTTGGCATAGAAACAAAAATAGTTTACATTTATCTGTAAATATCTACATATATGTGTGTATAAGCATATACATAGCTTTTCTTCTAGGGAGGTGATGAAATTATAAAAATAGTTTCATAGTTTAATATTATTTCTGGAAGCTTCAGTAAATGGAAACAGAGAATAAGTCATGGCAGAAAAAAAAAAAAGAAACAGTCTATTTGTCTTTTTATTTGATTGCTGGAAAATGACAAGTGAAATTTCTCTAGCTATTTTGTTCTGTTACAGATGTTTCTAGCTGGTACAGCCACATCCTAAGCAGGGCCAATTTTCATAGTGCCATTGACTTTCAAGTTGCTAGTCCCTGATGAGTCTAATAAATGACTCCTAGTTAAACATGATTAGGAGCGATTCCTGCAGTGATATATCCTAAGAATCAAGGAACATACTCAGGATTTTTTAGATTTCTGCAGCAATAACCAAGAAACCATCCACCTCATTGTTTGATTGGTTTGGTATCCCTTGCCTGGGGAAAACAATCTGATGTTGAGTTATTAGGCATCAATAAAGTTCTTAATTTAAATAGGATGATGGAGGCTGTAACAGAAAGGATAAAAGAGCTATCAGTCTTCAAAGCACAAAATGCTGTTTGCTCTCAGCTTGATAATATATTGACAAGCAATGTGGCACACATACAAATCAGCTACAAATTTTGAACTACCTTAATGTGAGAATATTTGATCCATAAGTGCCCATGACCTGTAGATTTCTAACAGTACCTGGGAAAAAAATGTGAAAATTCTGACCATATTCTAACCCTGCTTATGTATGAATCCAACTTTTAAGATTTTAAGAAAGAGTCACAAATGTGGCACAAATGCTTGCATCTCACAGAGGAAGGCTCAGTCTAAGCTTCAAGTCCACTGGATATGTGTAATGGGATTTGTAGCTAACGAGTATTTCAAAGTGTGTAATACACCATTAGTTAGGGCTGGTTGTGCCATTTGCTCATGCAGTAATGGAAACCAGAAGTATGACTTTTTTTTTCTGCCACAGAACAAAGCTAAACATAAATGATCATGAAAACCTAATGATAACTGTACTAAACTAATAATTAGGTTAAATGATCATTAACTTCTCCTGCAAGTGTACTTAGAAAATACGTTGTGATATGGGACCCAGTGAGATCTGGTTGCCACCAGGATCTGTGCAGCTGCATATTGATATAGATGATAGGTGATTCCGGGTTTAACTTCAGTGATTTACTTCAGTGAGTTACCCATCTCAACAGCACCTGCTAGAAATTACCATTGACTTCTTACTAGCTTAAATGACTTATAAAATGCGCTTATGTTCAGCTGGGCTTGTGTTCAGGCTGCTACTTGTTGAGGCATCCTATTCTAGTACTCCTTCAGCAGGACAGAGTGGGATAATTTTATGCATGGCTAGATTGCTGACCTATCTACAGCCTACAACAGGCTCTACCAAAAAAAAGCCTTCTCAAGGAGAGATAAGAAGCAAAATTAACTAATTTCAGACTAATCAAATAATGAAGATATGAAGAATATCATTACTTTGAAAGTAAAATAGTTTTGTGTTCATTCTAGATATTACCAACATCGAAGTTAAGCTCGATTTAGTCAGCCCAAGACCGAAGCAGAATTTCTTAGAGGACTACTGAAAATTCAGGTCTTTTTAGTCCTCTTTCCCTGCAAGCATCATACTCCAGTTTCCTCAAGAGAGAATTATGTGGGGTGCTGAGGGAGCAGGGGTGCTGAGAGAGCAAGTGTGCTGCGTCCCCTACCCTTGTCAGTCTCCCCATCCCTGACACTCATCATGGTTATGCTTCATAATGAGATCATAGACTCACAGGAGCATAGAATCATTAAGGTTGGAAAAGACCTCTAAGATCACCAAGTCCAACTGTCAGCTCAGCATCACCATGCCTACCAAAATATGTCCAAAGTGTCACATGTACACATTTTTTTAACAACTCCAGGGATAGTGACTCCACTACTTCCCTGAACAGCCTGGTATAATGATTCACCACCCTTTCAGTAAATAATTTTTTCCTAACATCCAATCTAAACCTCCTCTGATGCAACTTGAGATCATTTCCTCTTGTCATTTTGCTAGTTGCTTGGGCAAAGAAACCAGCACTCACAGCTTCCTTTCAAGCAGCTGAAGAAAGCAATAACACATTTCTTTTCAGACTAACCAGCCAAAGTTCCCCCAGGCACTCCTCATAAAACTTGTCCTCCAGAACATTCACAAGCTTCGTTGCTCTACTCTGGACGCACCCCAGCATCTCTGTGTCTTTCTGGTACTGAGAGGCCCAAACCTGAACACAACATTAGAGGTGCAGCCTCACCAGCGCCAAGTACAGGGGCACAATCACTTCCCTAGTCCTGCTGCTCACACCGTTTTTGACACAAGACGGGAGATACTGCATAGCCCCATGGTACCATGAAAGGGAGAACGCAATCTTGGATCAAGGCACCACTCAGTAGAATCATAGAATGGTTTGGATTGGAAGGGACCTTGAAGATCATCCAGTTCTACGTCTCTGCCATGGGCAGGGACAACTCCCACCAGACCAGATTGCTCAAGGCCCCATCCAACCTGGCCTTGAACATTTCCAGGGAGGCGGCATCCACAGCTTCCCTGGGTAACCTGTGTCAGTGTGTCACCACCTTCATTGTGAAGAATTTCTTCCAAACGTCTAATCTACATCTTCCCCTTTCCAGTTTAAAGCCGTTCTCCCGATCGATGTGATGAATCCAGTCACCAAACAGAAGGCAGAAGGAAACAGCATATGCTACACCACCTAAGCTAGAAACCAACACGGACGTGTTCAACCGGTCCATCGGCTCACTGGCCTCTTACTCCTGCTGCCGATTACGGCAGTCCCAAATGTCCCTCTCTGAGAGCCAGGCGAACTTCATGACCTGTGCAACAGCCCGGTAAAACGATGCTCTGGCTCAGAACCACGCCGTAGGTGATAATGACGCCTGTACCGCGGAGCTCGGGTCCCGTTCTCAGGAGCTCCCCAGATGGGGAGTGGCCTGAGTGGGGAGCTCCCTGGCTCCCGCGGCTCCACGGCTGGGAGAGCGCAAGTTGCGCGGCGGCGCAATGACGGCGGCGGCCGCCAGGTGGCAGCAGGACACCGCGAGAAGGCTGCGCCGCCGCGCGAGCCGCAGGGGAGTGGGCGCTGCCGCGCGCCCGCCCGGCACTGGGATGGGGCGGGGGGGGGGGAGAGGGGGGCGGGGCACGGCGATCCCCCCAAACAGAGGGGGCGCGGCGGCGGGGTTTGACCCCGAGGGGCTCCGCCGGCCCGTGGGGGCGCAGTTCCGGGTTTAAAACGGGCTCGGGACCGCGGTGGAGACCGATCTGCGCGTTAATCTGGTGCAATTAGCGTTATAACCCGTGCCAGCTCAACCCGCACTAAAAAGACAAAGCTTTATGCAAATCGCCCTTCCCTTCCCCATCCCCCGCTCCCGGGGTCTGACGCTGTTTCCCAGCCTGTTTTTAATGATACGGTGCGCAGAGTAACTTAAAATTAATTATAAGGTTCTTGACTAAAAGGAAGGGGGGAGGCGGTGTCATTAGGCGGGTTTGGCATTCAGAGCTTCAGCCACCTGCGCCTGGCAGCGGTGCCCGGCGGAGGGTGCTGGCGGTGGGGATCGGGTTGTGGAGACTCCTGCAGCTCCAATTTGGGGCAGCTGCGGGGGTCGGAGAGGCCCGCGGCCGCGGAGCCCGGCGAAGGTAGGGTCCGCGGGGGACAGGGGCAAGGCTGGCTGCGGGCTGGGGAGCTGGACTCTGCCTCCTTCCAGGTGGAAGGTCTGCTTCTTGGGTGGAGGCTGTGTATGTGTGTGTTTGGCCTTGGGGAGGGGGGGTGGTAGTTCTGGGGCTCCGAATTTTCTCTACTTTTTTTTTTTTTTTTTTTAAGACTACACGATTTCTTCCCCTAGAAGCTGGCTTGTTGCCTTCTGGCATGTACTTATCTAACACACACCCCCAACTCCGAAGATAAATGTTTCAAAATACTGAGGGGACGTGACTACAAAATGCACTGTGCTATGGGGAGGACAGCGGGAAGGCTGTGAAGGCTAGCAAAATCCTTAAAAATATAGCAGCTAAGCGCGATTGTTGTTATACAGAGTTCTGTGTAATCTAGTCGCAGGAAAAATACTATAGTTTGTCTTTCTGACAAGAGTTTTATCTGCATCTCCCTCTTTTACATCTTTCTGTTTGACTTCTATATATTCTGCTTTTATTACAAGAAGTTTGTAAATTCGACGTTTCAACGTTGCTGACTTCAGACTGCACCACTGTAAGAACCCTTTTTTACTAAACTAGATTGAAAAAATTCCCCCAAACCTTCACTTAACGGCACAACTGGTATGTATAAATAAAATCTTCTTTTTTAAAAGTGACGTGGATGTGGTTTACTCTGTAGCCTCAGTAATTTAAACAGCACCTATCTGCTGTAGATAGAGTTGCTATGCACGTCTCTACCAGTGAGTCTGAAAATTCGAACCCGGCTTTGATTTATTTCCTTTCTATCAGTGATTAATGCGCCGTAATTAGCTAATCTCAAAACCATTATTTACAACTGGGGCAGACAAAGGGAAAAACTGATGATCCAGCACTTAAGTCGGTTTGAAATTATGAAACGGAAAGAAATGCTTAGGTCTCGGCTCGGAACAGGACAGCCTCCGGTTTTCAATAATAATAATAACAACAATAACAATAACTGTTATGTTGTATTTAATCCATCTATTGTAGCTGGAACATTTTTCGGCCGAAAATGGGCTCGCATCATCTCTGAGATTAAAAAGTAAGCACCTGTCGAGAGTCTTGCTTTCTTCCCCTATGTTTCTGCGTTAAGGAGAGGAGCTAAGTGCGCGCTGCCCCAGTCCTAGACCCGCCCGGATCTGCCCGGCGGTGTCCGCAGTGTTTTGTGGAAGAGTCCGGCTCCGTTGTATCCTGAGGTTTTTTCCCTTTCGCTTCCTTTTTAACTGTGGGAATATGGCTCTCAAATAATAACCCACCACCAATACCACACCGACAAGAGAGAAAAGCTTTCGTTTGATCTGAAAACGGGAAAGGAGGCGGGAAGTAAAACACGTATGGAAATAGTAAGGAGAGACAGAAGCAGTTCGATTAGGAAATTTAAATATACAGCAGAAAAAAAAAAAAAGAGAAAAAAAAAAAACGAGGGGCGCTGGGAGAGGGGCAGAGCAAAGGTGCCTGGTGTGAACAGGTGCTGAATGTCCAAGAGCAGAGGTGCAAATGTTCCTTGTTCAGAGGTGCCTTGCCAGAGGCGCAGGAAAATCATCACCATTGTCAAAAAAAAATATTAGCTCTTAGAGGAAATTAAAAAAATTAGCTAAGAAACCCGAAACCTTGGGGGATGTATATTACAAGCTAAACAGCCTCCCCGCCCTGTTTATCATTCCGAGGGGAAAAGGGGGGAAAAACCTGCAACCTTTCCAGTTGCTACTCCCTCTCCCCCTCACTCCTTCCCCCTCACTCCGTCCCAAACAAACAATGAATCACAGATGATCGCCCCGTGCCCGCTGTAACAAGGCGACACGGAATAAACCGGGAGGGTTCGGGCACGGGAGGAAAGAGAAGCGCTGAGGGAACATCCAGGTCTTCGCATGACTGCACCCCCTCCGCCTCCCATTTCTTCTTCTTCTTCCTCCTCTCTTTGTGTAATGAAGGGTTGATTGAGACATAGGTGTTATGCCTGATGCTACTTACCCCTTGAAAAAAAAAGAATTCAGGCTCTAAATGCCAAATAATTTTGAGTGGATTTTGCTTCTAAGAAATGTCCCTGTTTGTCCTAAATCCAGCCACAAGGGAGGAGGGATGGGGGGGTGGAGGAGGACATCTGTTTAATTTGAAGCAATAAATACGCCGGATCTGTGGCTGTTCGGGGGTTTCCATTTTTAAAGATGATTAATCCCACCTCCACCCCCCCTTTCCAATTCGACTGTAAAGAAATGGATTAGAAATGGTATCAAGAAGGATTATTCATTTATATCAGACAGATGGAGCTGTACAGTACGGTTTCAAAGGAACAAAGAAAATGGTTCCTAAATGGTTGTTTGGCATGAATTATTTGGCGGATTTGCAAACAAGCAAGGCGAAGCACTGTACAGCAAGATGTAGGGGAAACCCATCTGGCACCTTCCCCGTCCTTGACTGGGGCTACAGGGGTTTCCAGACAGGTAGCGGCAGTGACGCTGAGCAGACTTGGCCCGAAGGGAAAGCACCTGTGAGCATCAGGATGCCTTTTCCTCCTACAGCCAAGAGCTTCCAGCCCGCCCCAGCTGCTGTGCTCAGCGGCTGCGGCCCCGGTTCCGCACAGCTGGACCTGTATAGGCCCTGGAATATATATCTCACAGGGCATGGACCTAGCAGGGTCCTCCCTACCCCCTCTGCCACCCAACCTACTTCCCCTCCTCCCAGCCTCGCCCCCGCTCGGCTCAGCTGCCTGAAAAGTCAGGGCTCAACAGGGTTAGGGGGGTGGAGAGAGAAGAAAGAAGGGATGAACTTTTGGAAATGTTTTCATGTCGGTATGTCCCAGCGTGCATTTCTATTTCTCTTGGTATTTTTCAAGTCAGCCCTGCATTGAAATCTCTGGCCATTTCAATCAGTTTCAAATGTGATTGACACGTATGTTAATGGTTTGTTTTTGTGCAAAGCGGCTCTGCAAATTTCCAACACAAACACATTGTGTAGATCAGATGTTAGGTATAAAAATGGTTTATTGATTGAAATAATAGAAGCATTATTTTGATTTGTCCTGACATGATGGCTGATTTATAGATTCCTACCCCATTGATTTCTTCTTCTCCGGGCAGAGGGAAATGATAAAATCTCATGAAAACGCCCTTTTGTACTAATTAGGAAAAGGAGATACACATTATATTAACTTCCTTCCTTTTTCCTCCCCCCCCTTCCCCCCTTCCCCCCTTCCCCCCTTCCCCCCTTCCTCACTTCCCCCCTTCTCCCTTCCCTTCCCTTCCCTTCCCTTCCCTTCCCTTCCCTTCCCTTCCCTTCCCTTCCCTTCCCTTCCCTTCCCTTCCCTTCCCTTCCCTTCCCTTCCCTTCCCTTCCCTCCCCTCCCCTCCCCTCCCCTCCCCTCCCCTCCCCTCCCCTCCCCTCCCCTCCCCTCCCTTCCCCCTTCCCCCTTCCCCCTTCCCCCTTCCCCCTTCCCCCCTTCCCCCCTTCCCCCCTTCCCCCTCCCCCTCCCCCTTCCCCTTTCCTTTCCTTCCCCCTTCCTTTCCTTCTCCATTCTCAGTTTTATTCTCTGCACCATGGACTTGGTGCACGTATGTGTATATTTTTTATCTTTTATACATCTGTTTTCACTTTACACTTTCAATGAGCTGTAGCAGACAATAGTGAGAGAAACATCTGAAAATGCAAGGAGACAGAACTGCATATGTGTTTCATTTCTGCGGCTTAGTCAGAGAAAACAACAAAAGGACAGCTGGAAGGTGGGGGGGGAGGATAAAACACACACTTACAAAGGGAATTGTGACCCTGTAAGAGGGAAAGGCGACTGCAACGAAAAAGAGTGCAAAAAGTAAGGAAGACTAGTAGAAGCAAAGCAGAAAAGAGTGTCAGGGAAAATTGATCAAGAACAAGAATAAAGAAGTTAGAATCCAGTCCGGCCGGATACTTCCTAACATTCTTTTAAAGGAGAGTTGGGGAAAAGACAGCTCAATCCGGATAAACAAACTAGGAAGACGCACCTGCCGAAAATATGTATCTGATCTGTCTACACAGATGTGTGTGTGTTTATCCAACTGTATATTTATATAGGGGGATCTAGAGCATCCCAACACTAATTGCAATCATGCATCGAAGAGGTAAGTCTCATAATTCTGTCTTTTCTAAACGGAGAACGAAATCCCTTGAACAGCCAGCAACAGTCACATCTCAGGCAGTATTAGTTTGGCTGGACTTTGAGTATGTTTGTTTATTTGTTTTTGTTACTTTTTTTTTTTTTTTTGGTTGTGGAGGAGACAGTTCAGTGGGAGACAACCAGATGGAGAGGGAGGGAAATCCCATTGTCTGTTCGCCAGAAGATCTCGTTTTGCCCTCGAAAAGGCGATCAAAGGCAGCCAGGGTCCACTCAGGAAAGTAAAAGGGATGGGGCCGGGGGGGGGGGTGGGGGGAGGGTGAGGGGGAGTGAAGAAGAGTGGGTGCATGTGGATTTAATAGCAGTGAAAGTATTACGAAGGATCAGATTTAGCGAGCGAGCGAGAGAGAGCTTTTGAACATCTGTCTAATGCAGCCAATAGAAGTGACATTAGTGATATTGGAGAGAGGGAGACACCGCCGCCGATCGGGCTGGGATTATGGGGAGCCTTCCCAATCCGATTAGCCGCTGCCCCTCTCCTGCCAGCAGTGGAGCCTGAGTCCTGGGCGCCCGCGGTCCCGCACCCCTCCGCGCTCCGCTCCGCATCCCTGCGCGGCCGGTGCTACTCTCGCTTTCCCCTCGGCCCCGGGCAGCCGCGGCTCAGCCCCTCCGCACGAAGCCTCTGGAAGGGCAGAGCAGCAGCCCGGCGATGCTGATCGAGACACTGGTTTAATATTCATCGATACACAGCGATGAAATTCCACCCCGCTCCCGGGGAAACCTTTATTCTCCATCTAATTGTAATTTACAATTACACTTCACGCTTGATCACGTAGGAGGTTAGGAAACAAGATTCTTCCATATAATTATTGGCCTCTTTAATCCTATTCCACCGCACATCACCCCGCACCGCCAAGTCCTATTGTTCCCTCCTCCCCATTTTACCAGTCATTTAAACTAGTATCGGGAAAAAAGATTCCTGTCTGCATAATTTTAGACATCACACCCACGCCTCTGAGCGTGGAGCAGAACGCATCAATGGGCTACAGCTCCCGCCGGAGGGGAGGTGGCTGCGTCGCGCCTGGCAGGGCTCGTACCGCGCCGGGCTCCTCCTCGCCCGCCCGACGGGCGGCTGCGGGGGCACGCCAGCGGCTTCCCCTGTTTGCAGACTCTTTTCCCTGTAGTTTTCTTACCGGGTCGATGTGTGCACAGAAACGCACTTTTATGAGCTCCTTGCAACTAGGTAGGTATCTCCTGCTCACACGCACCATGTGCCTTACAATCATGGTTTAACCGTGACCGTAGCCTTTAAAGCAAAGCGGATCGCTCTAGCTCTCCGGTGCGGGGAGGATGCGTGCAGTTTGTACCTCCAGGCATTACAACACGCCTCAGCCCAGCTGAAAGCAACATTGCAGCTTGAGCACAGGCCGCCGCAGAGGAGTGTCACTGCCTTCAGCTCTGCCAGGGGCTGCCGTGGGGCTCTCAGTACTATCAGGTTCAGCCTTGCGCCTGCCTTCTCCGCAAGCTGTTTTGCCACCCGGTATCAACTAGCCGAAGGATGACTCAAAAACTGACTGGCATCCAGCTAATGAACTACAGAAAATTGACGGCCTGCTTAAAATTCACAGTAGTGAATTTATAACGTTCACATTTTCACGTGACAGCCATCTTACAGTGAGATAACATCTAACAGCTCCTGAGTTTCCCCCTCCTAACAGTGCGGGAAGAAAGTGGCAAAGGCCAAGAAGTCTCTGTGTTTCATTCTCACATACAGAACACACAGCACAATATTGTGCGGCAGTTTCATGATTTGTAGCACATCAATATAGTATCTGTCTCTGAGAAATTGCACTGGTGGATTTTTGTCTGTTGCATTGGTTGGGGGTTTTTAAATGGACATGAAAAGCTTTCTTCTTACAGTGCTAGGTGTGCTAATTTGACTAATTTTTTATCTTTGCATATCTGGCACGAAAGTTGTTACTGCATCAAAAATCTCTGATTTGAATGGTAACAGTTTAATCTGCTTCAGCCTCTTAATTAGATATAGTTAGGGCAAGGAGTGGAGGGTAGAATTAGGAGATACCACTGTTGAAGGAAGTATCTTAGAAGATCTGTGTAAAGTCTTGGTTTGTCACACTGTCATCTCTGAAACTACATTATTCAACCGAACAGGCAAAGAAGAAATTCATGCAAAGTCTTCCATCAGTTCCCAACAGTCTTTCTTTTCCACAGTCTTCAGAGGTTATTTTCTCATCAAAAGTTCATAAATTTGTCCTGGGAACCCAAATAGCCTTAGAAGAACAAAACCTACCATATCATCAAGTCCTGTGTTCTTATTGTACTTGGATTTCAGTTTATGGCATAGTTGTTTTTCACCTAAGTCTAGCATACCTGAGTTATTTTTTTCATATTACATCTCTGATATTCTTAATAAAACAAATAGCGTGCATCATTCTAGGCATTGTTCTGAAAGAGAGAGTCTTACAGTAGGTGGATGTCAAATATGTTCATGGGCTAGCCAATATGACACAACAACAGTTTGGGAGTTGTGATATTATGCGCATGTGCAGTTCAATATGTTACAGAGTTCCAACAGAAATCCGTGCTTCTGGAACAAAGAAAATTATTAATATCATGAATACTATTTTCTGGATCCTCAATTTTCTTATCAAATATGTTTGAAGATTAACGTAGAATGCCCTAAGCTTATTTTCTTATTTTAAGTTTTATTATTTTTACTGGATTTTTTTACCCCACGTATTTAACAAATTTTTAACACCTTTTTAAAGTAACAAAATTTAAACCAAATGAAAATGACTACAAATTGAATTTATGAGAATGAAAAAGTAGAAATATAAAACTCTACTATTTAATAAAATTCTGAATTTTTCCTTGCAGTGAGCAGCAAATGATTTCTCTAATATTTTGCTTTACTTTTTTATTTCTATATCATAATCATTGAAAAGTGTATCCAAGGCACTCCAAATGGACATACAGTGGATTCCAGAATGCATCCACTCTGATGTGGACTAATACCCATTAAAGCTCTTTTGTGTCATCAGTGAAGTACTTGAATTCCTGCTTACATTCATGAACATTCAGAATGGCACATACCTTGTAGTGGGAAATCCAGGGCTGAGAAAACAAACATGAATTGAATATCAAAATATAATGAGCAGAAATTGCTGCTCTATGAGAGTAATTTCAAATTATCAACATACAGAATATCTGGATATGATTGCCTATAGATGGGGCAAAGTCAGGTTGCAGGATCCTCCTGACATGAATTTGTCATCGTGGAAGAAGAGCTATTTTTGCTCACGTTAGCTGAGGACCAGCCCCATACTGCACATGGATTCCAGAGTGGTCATGGACAAGTGGAATGGCTTTTAGAGAGTAATTAGCTGGCAGATTGTGTTTTGAATTTGATTGCAGCTGTTCGTACTGATTCCATCAGAGGCCAAACCCTGTTTTGCCAGACACTATTCAAACCTGGAACTAGAAAGCTAGTCCCTGCTTGGTGTTTCTTGCATAAGAAGAAAACCCTTCCTCCAATTTTGGTTTGTTTGTTTGTGACTCTGGTACTCTACTAGGAGCACTACTGCATCTGACCTTTCAGTGCAGAAGAATTAGCTTAAACTTCACAGATTAGATAGAACTTCAGAGGTAAATTTTGGGGGGGAGGGGGGGGGGGCGGGGGGAACAAAAGAAAAATGGGTCAGAAAAAAAGATCAAAAGAAAAAATTGTGTTAGAGAAAAAAATGGACATGATGAAAAGTGCTCATCAGAAAGAAGGCAGGACATCTTGACATGTTTTTCTTTTACCAAGCAATATTTTCCAGTAATATTTTCTCTTCTGTGGAAAATGTCATTCTTTGTCCCACCATCTTCTCTAGTTCCTTAAAATGTTATGGCTAACTACACTGAGGCAGAAAGGGGCTGGAAGAACTAGGAAAATCTCAGTGTACAGAGGAAGGAGTACAATTTCAAGTAAAAGTGAAATTCTTACTTCTGTAAAATCATCATTCTCTCAGTCTTACCTGGATATATATACATGGCCAACTACACTGAGGCAGAAAGGGGCTGGAAGAACTAGGAAAATCTCAGTGTACAGAGGAAGGAGTACAATTTCAAGTAAAAGTGAAATTCTTACTTCTGTAAAATCATCATTCTCTCAGTCTTACCTGGATATATATACATGCACACATATACACACCACACGCACCACTACTTCTCAGCAAATCTTGATTAAACAGCCTGTTGTACCAAGGTGTCGTATTAGTAACTCTGCTAGTGCTAGTAGAGAAGAATGAAGAACCGAGGTGGAGAGGGGTCATTGATGACTACATTTGGTTGCCTGTAAATCAGCCAAGTAAACCTCCACAGTGTTGTCTTCATGCTCCACAACATGTAATTGTTTAGGATCATGACTAGTGAGCATTAGAAAGGGTCTGACTAGCTGGCAATGCTGGATTATTAATGGTACCTTTTGTATCCTTTTTAAAATATGATTTGAAGGCTCGGGTAGAATACAAAACAGATGACACTGGTAGCATTTAGCAACGTTGTGTACAAGGCCACCTCAGGTAGCTGATGCATCTTTACTAATATCGCTCTGCCTGGGCAACTCCCTAACTCGAAAGGTAACTGAGAAAAGCTGCTTCCTGAGTACACCAATGTAAATCAACTATAAGTCTGTAAAAGCCCATGCAGCTCTACTGGCCCAAGCCTAGTGTCAGTAAAGTGAGACTCAGACCCAATGGTATTAGTCATGGCAATGCACTTTGCTGTGATGCTTGAGCCTGGGCCCATGATGCTTAGGAACTATTGCATCTTGTGCTGCATACAGAGGCCAGAAGAGGGCTGAACTGGGGGTTGGTATTTCTGGGCACAACAGATAGTGAGTGGGTGTCCCTTGCAGATCCTGGCGTGGTGCAGGTGAAGGACAGCTCTGACACTAGAGCAGTTGTCTGGGAACCTGGTCAGTGTCTCTCTATCCCTTTCTAGGTAGGCCACGTAAACACTGTGAATACCAAGATTTCTGATGTTTTCCAAGTGAAAAGATATATCAGTGTTTTATGATGGTCAGATTAGCTGAAAATGTGATCTTTCCCATCTTGTCTGAATCTTTCTTCCCTGCTTACTGTCACTTGTCACCAAGGACAGCTTTTCAGTTTTGTTTCCTGGGAGTGATCATTGTTTGTATATATATATATATATTTATTCTGTGCAGGAGAATGTACCCTCATTGACTAAAAAGACAAATTAGTAAAAGGGTGAGAAGCTTGCTTTGCCAAGCAATTAAATTCTTAGTTTTGCAATGCAATTCTGGAAATAGGTCTCGTTTTGCATGTGCTGGTCTAGATGCAATTTTAATTCCACCATATGATTAAATGGGGAAAGGATGGCTAGAGATGTGACATCATATAGGACACAGCCATTCACTTGGTACAGCACAAACTGTGAAAAAAAAAGCAAGAATTTGTTTGTAAATAAATTCTGGTTTAGGTATTCCTCAGTTTTGGCAGGAGACTGTGCTGCACCCAAGTGAGATCATTGCAGATTCCCCCTCCCTCCAGCTTGTAATTCACTCGTCAGCAAACAGAGACCAAGTTTCCATTGTTGCAGCATTGCAAATTAATAACTGCTTGGCCACTCATTGCAGAAAATCACATCCTACATTTTCTGTTGGATTTATTGCCATCATTTTTGACCCACAAAATTGAAGGGAATTCTCTTTTTCTAACAAAAGCCCAAGCATTTGGCAAAACAAAAGAAGTCCCTTTTAATCACGCATATTTTAAATCTTGCTATCTTTTTGTTCTCTAAAATTGTTCACTGTTCAGCACTAGTGCTATTATTTGACTGTAGAAATGGCAGCACTTTCTTTGTTATTTCCTGTGAATGTTTGTATCCTGAGTGCTTGTGTTTTGGATGTATTTGGGGGCTGACTTTGCTTATTGTGCTTTCAAAATTCATGAGACCAGCATTCAACTTTGGCTGTGATTTATGCTGTTGCTAAAGATCTTTGGGCAAACGTGGAATGTAGAAAAAATGGCCTAATAAAAATGATATTTTTGGGCCAAATTCAGCTGTAACATAAATGATAACAAAAGTTACACACAGGATATATGTTGATCAGAGCGAGTGATGAAGCATACATGGTTACAACAGGATAAGTTGTATGAGGCTGGCCTTCAGTGCGTAAAATGAGGGTAACTTGAGCTGGTGGAACAACTGTGTGTACATATGCAATGTGTGAATGTGCGCTTTTTGGGAAAAGTAAAGCTTTATCCCACATTGGTGGTAGGAACAAGCCTTAATCTGGATTTATCTGTATTTATTCCCAGGGTGACATAGAAGAGTCTCCAGGCCAATGTACACGGCATGAAGGAGTCAGGTGCAGACATCTCTGCGCTGAGAGCCAGAGAGCTTAGAAAGCAAGTCTGTCCTACAGCACCACACTTGAGGAGCCCCTTGGTTCAGCACTGCTAGGCTTGGTCACCCAGTGAAGACACCACAGGCTGTAGGGAGGATTATAGTGTTACACACACACCAGTCCTCCCACCTCCCACCTGCAAACAGTCATCTCTTCTTCCTTTTGATATTAGTGCTCCACTATTTCAACCTGTCAGCCCATTTCTACTTTCAAGCTCTAATTATAGCCTTCAGATACTCATTTCCTATTTTCTCTTCCCAGATTGATTTAACTCTCCTATTCTACCAGTGCTCCAAGCCTGACCTGGCTGCCCCAGTTTCCTGATGTGCCCAGAGCTTCCCTGTTCCTATCTATGCAGCCCTGGTGGGGAACATGAACAAGACAGTAGCCATTTGGTGGCTTCAACCCATGACTTATATGGCAGAAGCAGAACATATATATTCCAGACATGTTAGATGTTGTCTCCTAATTCAGAACCTCAGGATTGGTCCAGATGATGAAATATACCCTACATTCACCATAGAGCTTTTGTATTGCTATGATAGCAGTGGTTAAGATAACAACCACAACAACTTTTGAACCATGAGCAAAACACAGAACAGGTTAAGACTAACAGCTGTCTTAAATCTCCTTCCTTCAGTTGAAATGAAATAAACAATTAAGTGTTTAGGGGTGAAATAGCTGGAAACAACAGAAACTGCAGTTTGAAGGCATAAGGACCTGAGCAAAGTACTGTGCAAGGCAGCTCGACTGAGGCTGTAATGACATGCAAACTGAAGCTACTGCTACTGTACAAAGTTCCTGCCTTTCCATTCTTTCAAGCTCTTTCAGGCTCTTAGTCCTACCTTTGCTCCTCTCCTCTGCTCTGTGCGGGCATATGTGTTTGGGCAACAGCACTGGCAGCTGGAACAGCATGGCTAAAAATAACCCTGTAAAAAAAGTATCCTAAATCCATGGAAATTTTTCAGTTGCATAAAGTCACTGAATAGCCAGTACTATGAAACTACAGCTTGCAAGCTTCCCTGGCACTAGTCTAAAACCCAGGGGAATAAATAGTGGTTTGATGTGCTGTGTGCCGGAGGAAAAGTAAGAAGTCAGAGAGGAATATGACTCTAAGCAAAAGCATGGAATGAAGGTATTCAGGTGCAGGAATGACTAAGAAGTATAAGGGAGGGGAAATGAAGCAGCTTTACACTTCTAAGATGTGTGATGATTCTCACACATGCACGAACATCGTTGCAACAATGAAATATCTGCTTTGTAGAATACCTTTCCTCGACAACCAGAAGCTCTTTTGTAGGAACTTGATAGTGTTTTACTGCTCAGGTCCTAGTAGTCAGGCTAGGCTACATTTTTAAAGCCCAGAATCTTCCGACATGGGTGTTCCCAAAGAGGGTTTCCTTAAAGCTAGTATCAGAGCAGAGACCTTTGTATGACCCCTATGACCTGAGCTGAAGAATACAAATGCTTTCAAGAGTCTGTTTCCCTCTGCATACTGTGCTAATGTAAGACAATATTTATTCTGATTCAGTGTAAATTTAAATAATATCCATTTCTTAATGCTAATATATTAAAAATATAGAAAATCAAATATGCACGCTTCAAAAAAATATCAGTTCTATATAAACATATCAGTACACTTTTCTTAGTCTTACCAGAGGTGATAAAATTCTAGTATGCCTTACAGGTCATAGGACTGGATAAAGGGAAATGATTATGACGGTAATGCTGTTTTCTAGGGAACTATAGCCTGATTACTGAATGGCAAGATCATCCTGCTATTCTTATTTTTTATCATATCCTACTGCAAATTGTTCTCTATAAGATTGCTGGAAGACATTTCCCACATTAATAAAATAAATTTGTATTCATTTACCATAATGAAATTCAAAGTAACATTCATTTTAGGGTTTTAGCTTCTGATAAAAATTTCTTACATAAAGCAGATTCTATTTTAAGTCTCTCTCTTTTTCTCACTCAAGAAAGAGTGTAATGGACTTTGGTTTGCTATCTATAGCTATTCTAGAATATTTGATTTTTTTTATTTTAGCACACTGTGATGAAAATATTTAATTTATGTATAATATTTAGAATGTTAGTACCAAAGTCTGTGGGGAAGACACTTAAGGATTTCAATAATTCTTAAAAATATTTACATTTTTTCTTCTGACTTTTTGTTTTACACTGTGTTTTATAGATCTTCATTTCTATTTGATGTAGGTTTCCAACTTCAGATTTATGACTCAACACCTCGCAACAAATTTTGTAAATATTCTGTGGGGGCTTGGTCCTGAAACATAAACACTTCTTCCTATTGAGGCACTGAGGAAAAACAGACCCCCTCATCTATTATGTGATATCCAGAAGGCTAAGGAGATTTTGATCTCCTTTTTCAGGAACATCTTCTTCAGTAAGAAAAATGAAATGTCATCATGTTAAGGTGAATCATAATAAATGTTATGTCTTGGTTGACACTGAAAAATAAATCAAAGAAAGTTGTGAGAAATATTAGTGACTTTTTTTCCACAGAGATTTGGACCGGCTTTATAAATTAAACAGTACGCGATGACAGCTTTGGGGTGGTAAGTAAACCATTCGGTAGATAATCTCCATAGTAACAAAAAAAAGTTTAACCATCTCAAACCAAAAAAAGCACATCTGGAAGTGACTGTGTCATATGGCAATAGGGAACATTCTATTGTTGTCAGAAGTCACAGCACACAAGAAAACTGTGCACAGTTTAATCCTTGTTAGCAGAAATCAATGAAGTGCAAGCAATGCATTCAGGAGGATTCTGATCCTGTAAATCATTACCTATTTGCTCACCTTTATGCTGCATAAGGATCCTGTTGTGATCCATCTGCTGTTTGTAACTTAGGAAAAAAAAGCCATCTTTTCCTTAATGGAGTCCTGCCCTGAAAATTCTTGCTCGTGTGGATAGTCCTAAGTCATGACAACAGAATTCTAGTAAAAGCTGAGGCACTGGGTTCCTAATTAGTATATTTATTTTTAATTGCACTAAACTTCAAAGTTGAAGATCTACTTTACAAAATAAATTCTTTTCTGTGCTAAATCAATTATGGAATTATTTATTTGGTGCTGTTGTAATTCAGAGATAAAGAGCAAACTGCTGAAGAGAATGCAAAATTTCATTCAGTAAGGACAAGGCTGTGTGTGACACTGTATGTCTGACTGAGAATAAAAGAGAACAGGGCTCCATTTTACATCTTGCTCAAACAACATAAACTCTAGGTCAAGCCTTGATAAATTCAGTGTGCAGTTGAGAGCAGGAGACACCCACAGGGTGGTGGGCAGGAGCTGCGTGAGGTCCAGCTGCTCCTTTACCACAAAATTCACTTTTAGCTTTACTAGGAGATGTTAATTTGTCCCTATCTAAGGCAGAAAGTACTCAGGCAAGGAAACAAATTAGTTCTCTCTTTATGATGAACTTGCCATTCCAGTCAGGTCATTTGCATAGAGGGATGCTGCACTTTGTAGGTATAGGCTATGACACAAATTTCGACTCTGAGATAAAGAGTTTCAGAGTTTGTGCTTCCTGAGGCTTTTCCTGGGCTCAGACATTTGCATAACTCCTTTAGTTCAGATCTGAGCTCAAAGGCACACTGCAGAGTTCCAGAGCTATGAAATCCAGCAACACTAGTCAGCTCCCCTGGACTCTGTGAGTATCCTGAAGGCAGACAGCTCTGCCAAAGCTCCTGCATGTGTTCAGCCTTCCTCATTCATACCTCAATGCAGCTAAAGCTGTAACATCCAGGATGTAACTCAGGCTCCTCTTCATCCACTGAAGTGTTCCAGGACAGCTAAAAAGGGCCAATACAGGTTCCAGAACTGGGGCTGGAGAAATCCATAAATTTATGTCAATAATTGTTACATAAAGTGAAGGCCACACAACCTCACTCTTTTCTAGCCCCATCTCCCCTCCTCATGGAGCCACAGCATAATCTACATTTATGTCTTTCTGTGCTGACCTTCTTCTTCTTCTTAAGCTCAGTCATCTCCAGGACAGGTCACTGGGCAGGTTGCTGGACATACTCAACACCACAAAGTCTTGCGGACTGGGGATGTTCCTGTGTGAATCGATGCTTCTTCCCCTCCCGCATTTATAAGGGAGGCAGTCTACCCATGGCAAATGTTCTCCGTGCAAAAATTTTTAAGCATAATTCAGACATCTCTACTGAAGAGCTCTATTATGCTTGTTTCTGTTGGGTGCTCCAAAAATATTCCCTAATCCTGAATCACGTTGCAGTTGCAAGCCAGGATTTGCAAAGTCTTGGCTCAACAATGTATGTGATAACAAATGATTTGACATAAATCCTCCAAAACAAAAAAAAAAACCCATGTACAGTGGAGACAGGTTTATAAAGCTGGGTCATGAGGCAAGGTCAGTAACTCTAATATAAATGCAACAATCCTTACGTTGCGTCACAAGAAACCTCCTAAGCAACCTTTCCACGGCTCTTTGAAATCATACACTTCACAATCTTCCCTTTCATACTTCCTTTGTTAAATAATTTAGTAGGGATATTTTGGATGAGATTCTCATCGGGACACATTTATCTTTTAACACAAATGATACTTCCATCTCCTCCCCCTCCCTTTGGTTATGTGAGCGTGCTGGGCATTGTGTGTGGTTGGAGTGGAGGGCATTCAGGTAATTACTTTTCATTATTACATTGCACAACGACATCCTTTACAATTTAAGGTTGCCAGTGCTTCGGCAGCTCTGAGATCCCAACTCAGACTTTAATAATGTGTTGCTAAAAAAGGGGTTAAATATTGTTTATACATTATATTTCTGGATGCGGCAAATTTCACTTGCACCTGCCAATGGCTTACTGATAAATATACACTGGTAGAAGTTCAACAGCAGTGGGCCAGTGAGTTAGATAAATATCACATGGCACCATAAGCATTGGAGGTTAGTGTTTTCCCAGATTGCACACTCCAGTAGGCATAAACTCTTTCCTTGAAATAGGTTCAAAATAAATAAATACTCTTTGTAAATTAAAAAAATATTAAAACGCATATTAAAAACACAAAATAAATTTCTCTGCCTGTTTATTGCAATCATCTGCTATGTTTCCTGCCTCTTGGATGTTAATTATGATTTACTCAAGAATTGTGGTCAATTTTTAAGTATAAAAGCATCTTCTATGACTGGTTGCCAATTCTGAAGTCTAAAGGCCTTGTTTTATATTGCTGTAGTAGAATAGAAAATATAATCAAAGTCTGACCTTCAACTTTAATCCTATAAACAGAGAATTTGCTTACTTTACCTTGGAAACGGATGTGATTCATCACAGTAGCCCATAAATAACATGTCAAACTGTTAGACCAATCAATGAAAATAAGTTATTGAAAAATAATGTGATTGCGAAGTCTTTATGTAAACTAGCTCTGTGTTATTTTAAAATCAGGAGGGCTTTCAGCTTGGAGTAATTTTTTTTCTTTTAAGAAGTATAGTCACTATATGCTGAATGCAGTAAATATTAAACATATTTGGCCTATGCAAGCTATTCTTTTTCAGGGAAAGTACCTGAAGGTAAACACCATTTTACCTCCAGAGGAAGAGTTGGATTCTGCATGGCAGATTACCTAAAATGACTGTTGCTTATTATACCTGAAACAAAAATAGGGTGAACTCTTGTACACGTTGAAGTCCACAGGAGTGGTTCAGTCATGGAAAACCTGTAATACAGACCTCAAAGCTGAAAGCAGAAGTTCTGTGATGTGAGCTGGATTAATTTAATCTCTCTTTTTCATTGCAGATACTGACTCTGAAGTCTGACAACAGCAATGTAAATAGGAAGCTACTGTTCCATGGCTTATTTTTTTAACAGAAATACCCAGATAATAGAGCATTTCACAAAAGCCTTTCAGGTGACTTTTTGGCTCTAAAAATTTGATTTGGATTTAAAATTTCTTTGATACTATAGCACAACACCCATTCAAACAATACAACTTACACTGAAAAATGCTACATAGGGATATTGAACTGAACTGAGTGTCTAAATAAATAATCTAACACTGGTGCATGTGTGTTATTGAAATTTATTGTCCAGATAACCAAGAATCTATTTTACATAACTGAAGGCTGAAGCTGATTTTAGCCTGCTGTTTCAGAATCAGAACTTGTCCAGCGTTTAGATCTGCCAGATGAAGTTTGTTTGCACTCTTCATGTCAGTAATAGTAGAGGTATTTCTCATATCTAAAAATTAGGCCAGATATTTTGATGCCAAACTACAAATAACATTTTTCAACCTACTTTATTCAAATGTTCTTGTTTGTACAAGATGGAATATTTCAATGTAAATAATTAACATATGAATAGACTGTATTGCTGTTCAATGAGACTGGGAGGCAATGGAATAATATCTCATGACAGCTATGTACCTTCCTTTTTTTTCTTTTGCTTGTGACATAAAAATAATTTAAAAATAAATTCTTTACTTCATACAGGAAACATTCTGCTGAAATTATATTGTAAATAATGTACATAAAGAATATAATATAAAAAATAATGGTTAGAAAAATAATTCTCTGGCAGAGCAGCTCTTTAATATTTTTGCATAAATACACCTTTGTATTTTCATTTGTTAATATAATTGTAATGTAGCTGCAGTCAAAAGCATTCTGGATTTGCATCATGATAGCTATAACTCTCTCCTACTCCTTCCCTTTGACATTTATAATTTACTTAAACATCAAATCTGGAGGGAGAAAATGAGGAAAAATCAGGAATCCCAAACAGAGTCTGCGAATCTTTTGCCAATAACAAGCGACTACAGGAAAAATTCAGTGAAAGCCTGTGCCGTCAGTGAAACATCACCTTCCTTGTCTTTTGCAGTACCTTGCTCCACATACAGCTCCAGTCAGGTGCCAGGACCATAGCTCCACCAGTGTGATGAGTGGGCTCCTCAGCACTGTGAGTGGGCTCACAGCCAGCACAGGGTTCTGCTTTTGGAGAGGTCTCATCTCATAGCAATAGCTAAGAGGGCACCTCTGTTCATCATCCTCATTGTTTCTAGAGTGCAGAAAAAAAGTAGCTGAGGTCCAAGACTACAGGACCCTGAAGAGAAGAGGCTATTCCAAGTGCCTCGTAGCTCAAACATGAAAAAAGGTTGGCACTAAAACATGAATGGGGCGCAGCAGAGGAACAAAGGGAAGGTTGGGGGACAAGGTGTTGCATTTCTAACTGAGGCATCTACCTTTCCATCCAAGCCACCCACTCTGCCCTCCCTTTGGGCATGGAGAGTCTGCTGCGGGATATGGTCCATCCCATGTGCAGAAGGAGAGTACTGGGGCCCTGTGCCATACATCTCCCTGGATAGCAGCTCTGTGGCCAGGGCAGCCCCGTGGAAGGAGAGCTTGGTTTCCATCACACCCTATCAAGGCATTGTAGCAAAATGCCATTTTATGGAGAGGCTTGAGAAATGATAATGAAATAGTTTCTGGACTGTTTGTGTAAACCTTCCTGAAATCTGGGGGAGAGATAGAGAGTAAGCACTAAGGTGCCTGCTTGATGATTTAAGAAATGACATTGCCATTCTCAGCTGCCTGGGATCAACATTTCCAGCTCTCAAGTGTTGGCTGTAAAATGAAGTTACTACTGCAGTCAGCATTCACAGACATGCTTTGATACATTGTAATTGAAAGAACCTTTTAAAGAGTGATTTCCATAGACAATAAAGCTTACTTTCTATTTCATTTTTATGGAATATTATTTTAGGCAATTTCATGTTAAAAATCACAAAACTTGTATATTCACAGAACTTTTTAATGGCATCCTTGCTATAACATTGCTTAAAGCACTCACCACATCACTTTCTGGGTTCTGCTTTAACACTGTTTCAGGTTTTATGGATTTTTATTTCATGTTTGAAGGTTTATTTGTGGAAAGAGAGGCTTCTGATATGAGTACTGTAGCACTGATTCTTCTTTCAGGGTCAGGCAGTTTTAGGCAAGTAAATGCCACTTAAGATGAGGGAGGTGAAAATTTAAATTTCTCAGTCTGAGAATGGAGAAGAGACACCTCCCTTAAAGTGTTTTAATTTCCGTAAGAATTCAGTTGGTGGTTTTGGCTTTTTTTTAAAGAAGAGAACAGTAAAGACCAAAAAAATTGTTACTGTTGTTGTTATTACTATTCTTGTTTCCTTAAAAGAAACATCTGCTTTAAGACAGAAGAGAAGTATCATGTCATCACTGCTTTCTCTTGCATCTCTCCCTTCTCACCATAAGGTGCTACAGGTCAGAATTTTTTTTGTTATTTATGCTGATAATGTAACTAGTTCACCCATGCATGCTGTACTGGTCTAATAACACATGCCAGTTTATCTTGCACATTACTCAACATGTTGTGGAAAAAAAGCCTGACACATCAGAAAGAAAAACGAAGAACCTACGACTGTGGCTGAGCCAAGAGAAGTGGCTCTGGGCTTTATGTAGGTAATACTACTGTGAGTTGTGCTATGGCTGGCACTCCTATCAGTTTAAAAAGAAAAGTCACTTACTGAGTTCCTTGTTCAGGGTTGAGCAACTCACTAAAAATAAATCATCCATTCCTTTTTACTGCCATGAAATAGAGGAGAAATATAAGCATTGTAGTTAACAGCAAGGCTGACCTTAGAGATTCTGTTGCCCCGGAGCTGATGAGATTATAGAGAAGGGAGAGTTTATAGCAGAGATTTTTAGAAACAAATGTTTTTGGATTTCATTCCATGTATGGGATAAAAAAAAGAACAGGGAAAAAAAATTCAGGGGCATATTTCACAACTTGTATCTCTTCATCCATCAAGATTCAGCTCTCATAAATTTCATACTGTCTTTGCACTGCATTGTTTTCAGCTGTCACTATTTTACAGCAAAACTTCAAATAACTGGTATCTGAGTAAGGTTGTTATCTGAGTATCTCATTTTTCACAAAGAAGCAGCAAAAAAACAGATGTCCATCCCTGGTTATGTTGAATCCAAAAGACAACTAAAGTAATTATTGTTTTTAAAAGCTAATCATTATCAATAGTTTTGTGATATTTCTCATGTAGTTTGAGAGTGAGGGATAGAAAAGTACAATTTTTTTTTCTACTTAATCAGAAAGACAATACATAAAAACCAAGCATAATACTTTAAAGGGATGCTAGCAAAACTTCATGTATTTCTACTGTAAAAGTAAATTTCCATCACCCTTGAAAATACAATCCTGCTCTGAGATTCCACAGTTTGCTATTTGAAATTGTATTGAGCAGTTTCTACACATTTATGTTTTTCCTTCAGAAATAAATTAATGAAATTATTTGCATATTAGATTAAAAGTAAATTTTTTTTGAATTTCACAACCTCACTGGTATTTAGCAGGTCTCTCTAACCTACCCTAACATGCTGGCAAAAGGAAAATACCTATTTTCTTGGTACAGCTGAGTCAGGAGTGTACATAATTTACCCTATAAGTTTGAAGAAACTTTCGAAACTACAACATGAAAAGACATTATAACACAATCGTACTTCATGGTGGAAGCAATGTCAAACACTTCATAGAATTTAATGATGCATGTTATTCTGCTTTCAGTCTGCATCCAGATTTTTGTTATGTTTAAAGGCGTCGCTAATGTTATTGTTTTCTGAAAAGACAGGATTCTTTTAGATGAACTCGCAGCAATGGCCTTCAGTAATTTTTTAGCTGGAAAATAATTTGAAAGTATATGAGAGGTAATAAATAAAACTGAAATTTCATTCCTTTTTTCAGTTTGCTGTGATATATTTTTGGAAAAGATTTACATTTATGACTAAGGATAGTGTCATCAATAATCTCCCCTTCAGCAAAATGCATTATGTTATAAATTTAATCACACACTGGATCAGACTATTCTAATTTTTAGACTGCATCATAAAAAAACCTTTATTACAGAGAGATGCAATATTCATCCATGAGAAGAGCCTTTACCTTTGCCCTTATAGAATGAAGGTATTTCAAGTGGCCAATATGCAGGTAAAATACTAAAGTAACTTTTGATACCTTGAAAAACCTATTGAAGTTTTGTTCATTTGGTTTCTTTTAATTAAAACTGTAGAGATCAATAACTTTGAAGGCTATACCTCAGAATTTTCATGTATTTAAGGAAGACATAATGATATACTACTTATGATTGAAACTCTCTTGACAGATGGAAAAAAGTAATTGAAAATCAAATAACTGAAATATTGGAAATAGAAAAAAAAATAATTGAACATAATTGAACAATAGGAGGAAGTGAGTTTCATTTTCCATTAGTTTGTAAAGATACTGATATCTCCTGAAGCTGACATTATAATTTGCAAATGATTATATGAAGTTCAAACTTTATAATTGTACTGTACATTTTACATTTGCAAATATTTTTAATTTAGCTTCATATCTTTAAAATAATAAATCAGACATGGATTATTATCCTTCTGGCTTTGTAGTAACAAGACTTTCATGAATATTTTTATATTTCTATGGTTCGAAGCATCAATGATAACAGGAAAGAATATGTCCTTTTAAATCAACTCTTTGTTTCCTCAGTTATAAAAGGAAGGAATACACTCATGGCGATATACTATGAGTCATTTTAGCTACAAGTGAAACTTGGGAAACAATACAATTTGTTGTTGTAGTTAATGAGATAGCACAGCCATGCTTCTGCAGAAGCCATATTGATGATCTCTGAATTCCTTAGCAATTAAAACATTCAAAACAACACTTAAACATTAAAAATAATTCAGTACTGTTGTTCTTACATGCTGTGACAGAATTATCTTTATGATTAGTTCCATTTTCATATTACCTTTCATCAGAAGAAGTGACAAGGGTTTTTTTGAGTAATTTATTTTGCATAAACTTCAGTCAGCTTTAAGGTAATTATCCACATAAAAATCTTTGCTCAATCATTTCAGAAAATATAAAGCACTTCTTCTGTAGTAGAGAACTTGTTTTGTTTACAGACTGTTATCATGGGAGTTTTTATCACTACCATGATTTATGTAGGACTGCGGCTTAATCATGCTTAATCATGACCACTGCTTGTCACTTTTGTGTTAGTAGGTATTTTCCAGATTTACTTCCTGAGTAATCCATTGTCAAACTGAGGAGAAACCTAGTAGTTTGGGGAATTTCTCCGAAAAGTTTATACTTCCAGGTTCTTGTGTTTCATGGGCACTGTGTAAACAGCAGTTATTATTTGAGGTGTCAACCAATCAGATGTCTTAGAAAATATTCCTTTAGCAAAAAAAGTTTAGATTTATTGCCTTGAAATCTCTCTGTAGGTATGAACATTTATGGTATCTCATTCAATTTTTCTGGCATCTTTACTTTTCACTCTGCAGGTAATAAATTTTAAACCCTGAGTCTGTACACCATACTTACAGAGATTTTACACTAAAATATGTATGGCAAGTATTTGTTGTGAACAGGGACACTAATTAAGTTTTCAGGCATTGAATTCCTCTCTTTTTATGCCTCACTTTTCCTTGTCTTAGTAACAAGTTACATAACAATTTTTTTGGGCTAACACTGTGTTTTAATATGTGAAACACAAAAACTCTAATGCATTTGAATATGATGTTGATAAAATATAAAAATAAATAACTTTTCCACCAAAGCTAGTTATCCAGGTTTGTCCTAAGTTTAATAAACACAGAAGAGAGAGATCACTAGTTGAGATTTATCCCACCTGTCCTAGCAATATATCGAGTTGTTCAGTAAAGATTTCTGCTTACCATAGACTGCAGAGAGTGTTAGACAGCTAGTTTATAGAGACGCCTCATGTTTGGACAGCTAGACCTAGATATGAGGAATATCAATCTGAGATTTTTCATCTTAAATTCTAAGCTGTGAACATGGCATAATCAACAATTACATTACTTACTGTAATACAATTTCAAAAGATTAACTGATTGACTCATCTTCGTCTACATATACAATAAATTTATAATTCAAGGATATTTCTTCTGAGATAGGACATGCTATTTGCCAAGGAAGTACTTTCTGTTATCAGTGATTACTGTGAGTCCAAAGCAACAGTGTGCCAATCTTCTTTGCCAGAGATTGGTACTACTGTAATAGAAATAAAATTTCATATTAGTGCATGTTCTGTTGCTCACACAGGTTTATCATAAAAGAGTTGTTAGATCTGCTCAGTTTCTACCTCAATACTGTGTTCAGTTTTGGGCCCCTCACTACAAGAAGGACACTGAGGTCCTGGAGTGCGTCTAGAGAAAGACAACGAGGCTATGAGGAGTGGCTGAGGGAACTGGGGTTGTTTAGCCTAGAGAAGAGGAAGCTGAGGGGACACATCATCACTGTCTACAACTGCCTGAAAGGAGGTTGTAGCGAGGTGGGTGCTGATCTCTTCTCACTAGTGACAGGAGATCTGACGAGAGGAAATGGCCATAAATTGTGCCAGAGAAGGTTCAGATTAGACATCAGGAAAAAATTCTTCACCGAAAGGGTGGTTGAGTCGCCATCCCTGGAGGTGTTTAAAAGGCAGGTAGATGAGTTTCTTAGGGACATGGTTTAGTAAGGGAACAGGTATGGTTGGACTTCCTGGTCTCAGAGGTCTTTTCCAACCAAATGATTCTATGATTCTACAATTGCTAAGTATATACTGTCAATGGTATACAAGTTTCATGGTAAGGCAAAGGTTTCTCACATTGTGATCTGAAGTATTTTATCACTTACTTTTTAGATTTTTGTAACAATATGGAAGTCCTAGTATAGAATTCCACAAAAGCCAGAGAGGAGACATGAACTGTCAAGAGAAAGATCAAGAAGGGGTCTGAGTATGGAGGTGGAGGAGAAAACTCCTGAGGCTATTTGAACCATGGATGTTCTTTTTTTGGGGGGGAAAATACTAACTCAAAGCAGTTAATCCTCATTTTAGCCTTCCTTCAAAAAAAATCCCTAAGCCAAACAAAACCTCTCCCACTGCTCTTTCAGACATTCACCTAAATGACCAACAGGAGGGAAAAATCACCTGGAACAGCAGATGGGACTCAGTCCAAAGTAAGTGTCTTATTTGTTGCTTTTGCATACAATATATGCCTCCCTGTATTTGTGCAGCTGGAGAATGCAACCTCTCTCACTCTTCCATTTTTAAGTAACTCTCTTTTCTCTAAAATAGTTGAAGATTTATTGAGAAGGACAATGAGACTTCTTTCCTACCATCCCAATATGTTGCTATTCAACACATATCTTGTTTAATGCTTATGGAGGGCAGCATAATCTTGGGGTAAAGAAATAGAATTGCATAGGCACCGAAAGATCATGCATACTATAATCTACATGGTGATGATTTTTAAAGTATATACTGCAACACTTGGCAAGCATGGTGGTAAATGCGGCATTTATTCTTTAATTATGATTAAAGGAGATAATGAAGATTAAATAATAAAGTGTTATAGAAATACATTGTTACATTAACTGTTACTGTACTTATTTCTGTAGTCACTGAGTTTATGCTGAAATATGTACTCCTAGATGGAATATAAATAAAAATATGAGATATTGAAGGGTTATTTAAGCTAAAAATTACCTTTGCCCTGAATTCCTATTTTGCTGATAACCATTTAACCAACAACAGCATTTCCCATGTTATTTAGGAAACACCAAAGCAAATACTCAACTTTTGGGTTTCTATTTTGACATTCAATATCAGTTAACTATAGATATTCAATCTGTTAAAATCACACTAACCAGAGAAAGTCTCCCTTAAGAAATGACTGATCTAAAGTACTCCAAATCATGGGGTTTATTCCAGAAATTTTGTACCTTTGGACAGATTCAATCTAAGTCTTCAAGGAAGCCTGTATGGCCACTTGAATATTTCTGGACTATGGGACCAGGATCTGCACCATGCACTGATTGTTGAGGAGGTACAGGTTGTCCAACATCTTCTAGGATGTCCCTTGCCAGCTTGAGTTTGAAGCAGTTTAGAGCCAGCTCCTGTGCTCATTTATATCTGGTACAACCTTAGTCATTTGTTATTTGGCTGTGACTGGCTTCCAGAGCAACTCCTGAGGAGGAGAAGATGACACAGTTCCTGGTAGTTTCCTACTGAAAAAGAAAATTCTTAATTTTCATCACTGAACTTCCACTTTTATTCAAGATAATAAGTAGATTTGAGATTTTTGTCTATGCATTTCTTTCCAAGGAAAACACACCAATAAGTTTAATGAATTCTTGGTCAGAAATGCTGAACCAATAACAGTATGTCACACATTTAAAAAGCATTTCATTAAAGATAATAGAATATTCTGCTAGCTATACATCACTTACTTGTTATGTATTAAAAATAAAATATTTCTAGCATTTTTTTCAAGCTTTCATAGTGTTGAAATTTATTATGTGAATCATCAGCTGCTATGACATCACAAGATGAATTCGCAAAAATGATTACTTTAGTATTTAAAATACTTGGAGTGCACCAATTATTCAGGCTGCTAAGTGAAAGTAAAAATGTCAGCTTAGCTCTCTATAATCCCATAATATTTAAAAGTTCATGAATTACACATGGACTGAATAGAAACTAGTTTGACTAAAATACATTTTCTGTCCAAAATATGCTGAAACTGTATCTTTTGATATATTCTGGTGATTAAGCAAAGTGATTTCAAACGTTTGATTGTTTAAAGCTCTGTATTTGAATGTACTTTCAGCGTAAAGCTTTCTCGAATTTATTGCGGTAAGTAAGTAAATAGCGTGTATCTGATGTTTTACAAATGTTCAGCTGTAAAACATAAGAATCCAGATCTTGCATTTTTTCTCTTTGAACCAAGTTAAGAAATGTGTGCACCAAGAACATGTGGCCAAACCTCATAATTTTATTAGCTTGTTTTTAAATCCCATGTTATTATTTTCTCCCTGAATAGCTTAGCCGAATCCTTCAGAAGTAAGATTATGTTCTTTTTCTGGTTCCAGGTAATGGAGGTAGTAGAAAAGAGTCTTGAGAGGAGGCTCTTAGTCCATTAGATCTCTGTAGAAAAGTATTGCTACGGGGTAATTAAGAACTAGGTAGTCAAGCGGTAAATTCTATTTCTTGTACAAACTTTCTTTATAACGTAACCATGTGGAAGGATCAGGTCTTTGTTCTTTTACATCCTCCCTGTCACCAATGCGTGCTATGACTATAATTAAGCCTGTATACCTACAGTGACAGGAATAAAAAACATTCAGTATTTACTGAGCATCAGAAAATGTTCACTACCGGTCTTAGTATTCACTTATAGTTCATATACATCTCAAAAAATGAAGACTATCGCTTACCTTGCACCTGTTTGAAAATCCTTTCCTCCCCATGTCTGCCTTTCTAGTGCTTTCTGCTGGAAGTCATAGATTAGCTGTGTTATTTGTGTTACTGAGCATTTCACATAGGGCACTATCCACCCAAATCAAGAAGAAACGGGTAAGACCTCTTGTTTTGTAGCATTACTATACCTCTGGAGAGCTTTACTGAAGCAGCACAACTCTTTCTCTGAACATAAGCAATAGGGTCTAACACAATTGCAGACAAAGCAAGCTGTACACCAACCATATCAGATATGTAAACTTTAATCTACAAAAGATTTGGTTTAGTTTCTTTTCAGATATATGGATAGTATGGTGACAGATCTACTTGAGCCTATAAATATTTAATGAGTGTAATGCATTTGTGCGCTGTTTATATTTGTATTTCAACAGTTCAGAATAGAAGTTCCATTATAGAAGGATTGTACTGTTTTTGATTATGAGATCTTATCTGGTTACAGAAAGTTGTCTTTTGTCTCAGAATGGATTTCTTATTTCTCTTCAAAAAGGCTTCACTGGTGAAATGGTGCAGAGGCAATTCACTAGTTCATAAAGGCTTTGACTTGAGAAATTCTAAGATGTAAGCAACAGCATTCACATCTGTTCACTGATTATGTGCAAAATATTGTCACCCATCTGGTTTTCATGTCTTTCAGAAGCTGAGGAAAACCAAAAACTATGGTGGAATTCATGTACCAACTGTGAGCAGTGCCCAAGAAATATTGTTCCAGTATTCTGTGTGAGTTCCCAAGTGTGTTTATAGTAAGACTGATGTTGTGTTTAGACTTATAGTGCAAATAATAAATAATAAAACTAGTGTTTCCTGGGAGAATAGTAGCAGTTTTGAGGTGGAAGGGGATCGCTCTCCAGGAGATTTCATTGACCAGTAAGGTGTCATTCTCTTTCAATTACGTTATTGATGACAATTTTTTAATACTCTTGATGGTTTCTGGCGCATTCTGAGTCTTCTTTGGAGACAGAACAGGGGGGTATGAGGACAAGAGTACTTTCCCAGGTTGTCAGTCACATTTTTCTCATTATCTTCTCTAGTTCAAGGTCAGAAATCAGTGTGACTTTTGGTAAACTAAGATCCTATTCTAAAGATTTGGCTATGTAAACCAAAAAATTTTGCTGTTCAGATCTCTCTGCTGGTGATAATTAGAACTAAAAATGTGATTCATTTATTCAGAAAGATTATGCTTAATGACTTGCTTGAAATCACTTTCAAAGATCTTACAAAAAATTAAAATATCAGTTAAGTTCTGAAGTGCAGTCGATCTGTCTTACAATAATTCATAGTATATTAATTATAAAAGTGTGCTATTCATTCAAACTGTGAGCCAGTCTCCACTGAACGTTACTCTTTAAAATTAGTTGTTATGGAATTCCAAGGCAGAAATATTCAGCAAGCATTATTATCTTTGAGTGATGTTATTAAGTTATGATGAAATAGAGACATAACTATGATGCCTATGTAACTATGATATATACTAGGAAAACAGATTTGGCTTATTCATAAAACATTAGAAAGTGTAAAAACACATAAATGCAAATGCCCAGGTTAAAACATGGTGAGATTTGAAGGAGTGGCTATGTTTAAACATGCAGCTATCAGGGATTGTACAGAGCATATTGTGTGCATAATAATCAGAAAACTGATGAGAAATTTTATGATTAAACATTAGAACTATTTTTACAAACACTTGTGAATAAAGGAACCCTGGGGATAGATGTGCAAAAGAATACAAGGGCATTACAAAATTTATAACTTTACAACATAATATGAAAAGAAGAGCCAGAAAAAAATGGCAGATTTCAATTGCTTGGTGTAGAACAGGATCTAAAATTTTTCAGAAGATAGGTGGATCTTTTTCCCACCATATAATGTCAGTACAGCGTTGTACTATAAATGCCAGGGAGGGAGATAATAAGGCTGGGTGATAGGCATCCAAATCCCATGTAGGCCAAAGGAAAGAGATTGCAGCTGACTTCATTGCACTTTTACTGCAGATGTAGCAGTCTGATCAGACTATGGTGGCCTGATATAAATCATTAGAATTATACAATCTTTTTAAAGTGTGCCCTCAGTTAACTCCGTAGAAGGTTTCCACCACCATTGCATTTTATGTTACCAGGAATACTGAAAAAAAGAGAAAATTCAGAAAACTGTTTAAAACATAATGGGCAACCTGTCTTCTGATACTAAGTAGTAGTTATTATTATAATCTTTGACTAGCAGAAGAGTGAGGATGACCTAGAAATAAACTACCAATATATGAAAATGTTACAAATTGACCCTGGAATGCATTATTTAAGGAATAAATAAAAGCAGAACTGAAACGTCTGTACTGTGAGAAGAAAGCAATTAAACTTCATTTCAGGAATACGAATGGAAATAAACCCTATGACTATAGTTTTGCAAACAAATAAGTAAGAAACATTAATTAAACTGTTAAAAATTAATTCGAAATAAATGCAGACATGCTGTCTCTCCCTGAGGGAGGTAGATGGAATAAGTGTCTATCATCTTGAATTTGGCAACAAATCCACACAATAGGCAGAAATAGACCCCACACTTTTTTGTACTGTTCAGTAACTTAATGTTTTTTTAACCTAATTCTTTGTCCTTTGCTGCACTTCTCCTTCAATAATATGATGCTATATTCCAAAATACATTTTTTCTCCTAAGATCAAAAAGAAGAGGTGTCAGATAATCTTCCAAGAGCAAGAAAGCTAGAAATAGGATACTAAAACCCAAAAGATATGAAAACACAATAGGCTAATAGAATAGCACCTTTTTGTGTTCAAGCAGAGCTGGAAAAAGTGAAATATAATCTGTGTTTCTGTGCAAATCACTATCAGTATCTGTAATTGTTACATGTACTTAGGTTTTGGGGACATCATTGAATGTGTGATATTTTGTCCTTTTTAGTGTGAGTACAAAAAAGGACTTTGTTCTGATAAGTTGCTTACTCAAGTCTATAAAATAAATTTACTGCACTGTATTGTTAGCAAATTTAGTAGGTGCAATAATCATGTAACTATTTCAAGCATGCTGATGCTCACTTAAAGCATACTTAAATACATCTTTTGCTTGAAGTATATATGAAACAATGTAATATAGGAATGTATTTCTTATTCTGTGGTAATTATTTTTTTGTACCTCTAGGTATTGTGATAAAACAACGTATTTTATTTTGAAAACAATACGGGGGAAAAAAACAAACCAAAATACTTCTATATGTAACAATGCTGTGCAATATTGCCTCCTGCTAGGCACAGGATACGTTATACTTAGTACCAATACAGAAGCTGAATTTAACTCTTCATTTAAACAGAGGGGGAAAGTATGTTAAATTCTTCTCATGTTGGATGGAAGTTGAGTTAGAACCAATTTCAAGTTGCTTGTGGGGGTGAGTAGAAAGACACCAATAGAGAGGATTCTTCTGAACGTTTGCTTTGGTTTTAATCAAGGCATCTAAATCAGGTGTTTCCCATAGCAGCTGTGTGAATCTCACTAGTATTTATATTGACCTCTTAATTGTTATAAAAACATGTATTTTGGTACAATTATCATTAACCTACAAGCAATAACCTTTTACATGTTTAAAGTGGTTGCAGTGCTTGTTATTATAGCCCACTTTCAATGCTGTTCATTTAGTATGCTGTGTTTTTAACACAAATGTAATCCACTCTGCATATTCCATTTAAAATGCATAAGGCAAAGTGCATCATAACAGGATGTAACTACATATTAATCAAATTAGCACAACACTTCAAAGGCTCTGGCTTTTTACTAGGCTACTGTTAGATCACAATTCATGATGGAAAGAAGCAGTGTAATGAAAGGCTTGGCAAGGGAGCTGTTTATTTTCTTTCCAGAAAGATATATTGTGGGTTAATTTTCATGACGGGAAAAAATGTGGAGGAAAAGTAACAGTAAACATTAAGCTAAAGCACAATAAATGGAGTTTAAAATACTGCTGTGACTTTGCTATTGACAAACATAAATGTAGTAATTAGTTGATGACACAACAGAGCTCAAATGACCTATTGTTTAATTATTCAAACTTCATGACCCAAACAAAGAAGAGTTAGATTATTCAATATTCACACTGTGAAACAGGAACATCAGGGAAGGTTTTTTCCTGATCATACATTTAGCTTCCTACATATATATAAGACCCTTCAGCTAATACTTTTTCACTACTGTTTCTCAACACTTTCAAGTATATGCTACCCATTTTCAGTATATGATAATTTTAAATTGTGTTTCAGAATATGAAGTAAGGCCTTGTGACATATTGATTTCTATGTGGAATAGTCATGATTTAGGAAATCCAGGCTAAGAATCTGTCAGTGGGATACAGCAATGCATTAGGAATGCATATGGGAATGATGTCTGTGCTGCATCCCTTGCAATGTGAGACCTTGCCATAAATATAAAAACGGTTTTCCTGCTTGGACATATAATCTAATATCATTAGAGTTTCAGCTGAAATTAAAATGTTTTATGCTAAAATAACTAATTACTTTTAAAATTTATTGATTCATAATAACAATAATAATTTCCACGTTCTTCATTTATCAAGGTCTGAAAGACAACGGTGAACTTCCTGTTGAATTTAACTGTAGCACGACTTAATTAGTGTATTAATCCAAGTCTTTCCTAAAGCAGCAATAACTTGTTTGTCTTCCAGATTCTGCTTTCCACTCTTTTGTTTATTTATGCAAACTTTTATGCATGCAAGCTATTAACATTGTTTTATAAATCTGTATGCAGTCATTGCACCCACTACTCTTCTCTGCTTATTCCCAGTAGATGAAGGAAATAGTACTCAATCCTCTAGTTTATGTTTTGTGAAACATCTAAAACATTTTTATGGCCATATCTCTGTTTTTGTTATTGAATTGCATTAGTAAAAGCAAAGTCTGTATGAGCACCTTTTTTGAAGAACTGAATGCAACTATGAATTTTATCCTATGGAAATGTGCTTTGACATACTTGATTTGACATGCACATAGGCTCTTGCTAGAGAAAATCACTGAGGAAATGTTATTTTAAGTTATAGTGGTAATGCTTCCAAAAGAAAGATTGAAGGTGACAGGCTAAATCTTTAGGAACATTTCAATTATGAAAGAATGCAGTCAGAAAATTAATTCAGAAACTGTTCAGAGGTTAAAAACATCAACAATAGAATCTACCTCTAAAACTACTTACATCTTTTTATGTGATATTTATATTATAGCACATATATAAGAATTCTATATGTATAAGAACATCTGTATTAACGGTCCTTATATAGGGGATCTGGTCATAATACAAGTTTCTGGAAATCTCTGTTGCTTAAAACCCTATTCAAGACCTGTTTTGAGGAAGAAGCTTAGTGCATAAATATGTCTTTTCTAGGGAATCATGTTGCTTGAACATGCTGTTTTGGAGCATTGAAGTTCCTTTTATACTACCATGACAAGGACAGGGACTGTGAAGTGACAGAACTGCTTTAGATATAAGGAAGCTCTAGGTATTGAGGCTGCAGGAGGATCTCAGAGACAGCTCATGTTCTGGTAGGAAAGAAATACCATTTTAAAATCTATTTGTCTCTCATGTCATCATTTAGGCAGTACAGGTCAAAATAAGTACAGCATCTCTGGGGGAATTGTATTTTTTTAATGGAAAATAGAAATGATTTTTTGAAAACTAATTTTAAAAAAGGAAGACAATTGTACTGGTAATGAACAGAGTGCTTTTAGAGAAAAGACCATCTGGTGGTGAGGAGAATAGTATTGTATTTTACTTACATTGCTCACCTTGGTAATATGACCACGGGAGCTCTCTGAGAAAACTCTCATCTCTAGGAGGAGTCTTTAGATATTTCAGATAAAATGAATCTTGCAAAGTCTTGAAATTAATTATTCTTGAATCAAGTATTCCATTTTGTCAAGGAATTATACAGATTTAAAAAAATATTTGAGACTGAAACACAAATTTGGGTTTTATATCTGTTTTCAGTTTTCTCTTAGTTAATTTCATCACTTTCCTAAATAAAACAAGAGTGGGTGAAATTCTTCAACCTTTGTTTATGCACAAAAAGAAACTGCCCCGTGTTTCTGAAAGATTTTTATTTATACTCGTTTCCTCATAGGCTAAAAGCAAACAACTTCATCTCACTCCAGAGGTGATTCTCAAGGCATAAATAGCTAGCTCCATAACTTGCATGATGTTTTAAGTAAAAATGTATCTAGTTTACATATTCTGTTCAGCACTCTCTTTAAAAATAGCTCCAGTGAATAAGAATTGAACTCGCGGGTTTTTTTTTTATTCATTACTTAGGGTATGGGATACACATGCTGGAAATTGCACTATTTATTTTACGCTACAAACCACTCAAGTTCAAGTATTAGAGATAAGAATAAATAAATTAATTTAAAATAAAATCCCTTGTTTCACAGAAACTCGGAATTATCTCAGACTCCAGACAACTCTACGTGAAATATTCACACAGTGTGCCATATAGAAACAATATTCTCATACAATACTTCTTTAATTTTAAGGTTTGTAAATCTCTATAAAATCAAGCCAAATCTAATTTTTATATTTCTACACAAGTTAAAGGTGTTGCAGTCCAACTGTATTTTTTTTATTTACTATTTTTAAGGACAGTTTCTCACATTGGTGAACATTTCTGCGTCAATATTTCCACAAATCAATCATACTAAAATTTTAGTAGGTTTAATCAAAAGCTATAACTTCAAAACATGCTAATGGTAACACAATTTTTCCTTCTTCTTTATTTAACTATCCAGAATATCATATCTTCAACATGTTTGCATAGAAGTGTGCTAACATCTTCTTACCCTAAGAATGTCAAAACAGTACTTGTTTTATTAAACGTAAAACTTTTCCCAAGGGAATCATGTGTCCTTTTGACATGTACTTCTGTTTCTGTATATGGTATGAAAGTACTACAAAGATCCATTAAAACAAAGCATGAAGGTTTTTTGGAGTTTGGTGAACACAGATAGGAAAAGCTTCTTATTATACCCAGTTTGACACTTTAAGGTTCATGGAGTAGCAAATATTGTTCTCATCTGTTTTGTGATAGCTGAAAAGAAAATTCTGATTTACTTGCTCTGAATTCGAACTTTTCACTGTAAAATAAGCAGAAGACAAAATGCTGTCAAGTATGGAAACTTTTGTCCAACAAAGTGGAAAAGGCTTTGTTAAATAACTATTTCCCAAATATCTTTTGTTAAAACAAAACAACATTTCAGTTCACTATTTTAAATTATTAACTAAAATGTCAAATTATGTCGAATTATGCTGAGGCATACAATCATTAAAAAGATTCCTTTTAGCCCTATATGTACCTAATGTTTATCTTTTGATATCTGTCTTGGCTTTTTGTCTTCCAGCCAAAATATACTGCTATCCATATGTAGTAGCCAGTTGGTAGCTCTGAAGATTTAGTAAATGTAGTTCCTGTTCTCTTTGCTGTTTTCCCCTGGAATGTAATATGTCAGGCACCTGAGACTCGTCTACCCACAATTTGCTGCTTGTGGCTGAGAAGGAGCTTTTAAAAGAATCTCCTTTACTCTTTCTTTTTCCACAGTATGGAATGAGGTGTTAGCAACTTCTTGCTTTCATTCAGTCCTGGTGCAGCAGGACGACAATTGTAATATAACTTGAAGCCTTACTTGTGACATATTGAACCCAATTCAAAGAGCAGAAGGCTTAGACAGCTTCTGGTGTCCATCCAAAATGAAATTAATCTCTTAAACTTTTGGATAGTTTCATTCATCGTGAATATAAATGTGCTGTAGTCAACCAGTTAATATCCTACTTAAACAAAGTTCACTTAATAAAAAAGGCTTTAATTACATACAGCTGTATACCATTAATATTCTTGGACAGAGCTTTCTGCATACAGAAAGATATAAAGTAAATGAACAAGACATGCCCTAAGATGGTACATAACTGTTTCCTTAGTTCCAAAAATGCATTTATTGATCTTGTTTTCACCATGGTCAGAATAATACAAATATTTGTCAGCTGCATCATTTAGCACTCAGCCTAGGCAGAACTATTAATAGTTATTTTTATAGATTCCACCACAAATAATATGTTGTTCCAGTATATACCATTATGTCCCTTTCTCAGATATTTAAATAAATGTAATCTTCACAAAGCAGTGTTACCAGTGTTAGGGTACTTCAGTTGTTATTGGTAACAATAAGGATGATAATACTTTTGTAATGAATTATGAATTAATTGTTTTCTTGAAAAAATGGAGATGAACTTTATTTATGGCTGAGTTTCTCTAAAAGGGTTACAAGGGTTGCTCTTTTATTGTGCGCGCCAGGTTTTCAAATCAATATTTATACATTTTCCCCAATGCTAATGCAACCCTATCCATTTGTTAAAATAAACAATAAAATCTGACCTATTTACTGTGCTGTATGTATGTTATACCAGCTACTCTATAAATAACACTGTAGAGAATTATCACTATCGATTCAGTGACATAATTTATCAAATATGCTATCTGAAAAATAAATGCCCTTTTCTATGGCCCTTTCACATATGTAACTCTCTGAGGTGATGTGGAGGTCTGCATGGGTTACAGGACTGTACAGGATAACTGCTGTCCACAGAAATTTGGAAACTTACTGAAACCTGGAAAATCCCGAGTTAGGTTCAAAGATCAGTCCAGGAAGAGTACCCCTTTTTGAGTCCAAATTTATACCTTCTGAAGATGTAATTATTCCCTGTGAGAATATATCTGCTTTCTAAATTGCTAGATTTCTTCATACTCTTCCCATCACTCTTCAACTTTGACCCTGCAGAATAACTGCATACTGAAAGGAGTTTTTAGCTTGCATGGCTCATTCATCTTTAAATCTTTTCTTCGATCTTTTCTTTTTAAAACCAAGACTGCTGACAACTCCATCGAGTGTTAGCTGAGTGAGCAGTCTCAATTTATCTTATTAGAATCTGAGCCCTGACCACGAACTTCATTTCACCTCAGACCTGTCCCCACATTTATTAAAAATGACTTACACCCCTTTCAGGCAATTTGCATAGAAAAGATATGTCAAATGTGTAAGTGCAACAGTTCCCATATCCAATACACCCATATTATGATTTTCTTTATCTCATAATATTAAAAATTAATTTTAGATATATAAAAAAAGAAAAGTGCTTATGTTATAAGTAAGAGAAAACTATAAGTAGTTGTATTGGGAAATTCCATTTTGCACAATGTGAGAATATGCAGGCATGTAACAGTGAGATTAACTGGTTCTTCTGTCAGGTCTTGATGCAAAATAAGAGCAATTTAACTGACCACAACTAACTCTAGAACAGATTTATCAATACATTTGAAATTATAGACTCAAGTTTTAAAAATGAATTTCCAGGACCGTATACATATATATATATATATATATATATATAACTTTGGAAATTTTCTGTCTCATAGGCCATATATTCAGTATCTCCTTATCCTTAAAGGAAGTTCAAGTACTTTTTTTTAAAAAAAAAACAACAAAACCAGCTGTTTATTTATGCACCAGGAAAATATGTACAGTCATATTCTACGTTCACATTAATGGAGTCTCACTTCAACCTGGAGTGCTGACCTATTTTCCGCAAAGATTTTCTCTAAGGAAGGTGAAACTGGCAACTGAAACTTACTGGCAAAAACCCACAAGCAGAGGTCTAAGGTCAAAAGATATCTTTGCGATAGCCAAGCCTGAGCTTCATCGCATCTAAGCTTAGTTGCTACAAGTTGGTATAAGGCAGTTCTCCAGCTTTCTTCTACAGTCACCACAGAAATCACACCTGCACAGAGGTTCAGCTTTCATAACATCAGTGTCAAAGAGAAATGGATATATTGCCCTTTGGATATTGAGTCTTCTCACTGAACATCAAATATTAGTCTAAGATAACAGAAACTGGGTGATAAATACAACCCTGATCATGACCTTTTTAATATTGACAGTTAGGGAGCTTTACACACTTACTAGTCCAATAGAGGGGATTATTCCTTTGCTGAGAAAGCACTGACCAGTTAGCATATGGTTGAACTATGGATAACTTGTCAAATATACAATATTTCCATTATAGCACTCCAAACCTATAAGTAAAACTTGACTCACCTCAGGACCAAGTTAGCTCTTAGGTGGACGTGCAGATCTCCCTGCAAGCCCAGAAGAAGTTGGCTGCTCCACTTGAAGAGAAGTGTAAGCAGCTCCGGTCCTGCAACAGCGCTATCATTTTTGGACTAAACTAATAGTAGACTCACATGGGCAGATGCAAGATAGGGCAGATATTGAAGGAGCAGATGTTTAAAGATGTTGAACATCTCCATTCCCTTGATAAACAAGAGCCACTGATAAGGATTTAATAAAGACTAAATGGTTTAGAGATGTACATGATAAGTTAAAAAAAAATTGTTTGCTTTTTCTTTCTGAATATCAAATGAGTTCATTAAGAAAAAACACATTATACTCAGGCATAACTACATTTATTTCTAGTATTTAGGAAAGGCTAGGAGAAAAAACAGCCAAAAGAAGCATTAAGAGTCCCTTTAATTCTCATTTCTCTAGTTGTATTTACTTTTTTTTAAGAAGAAAAAAGATAGTGTTCAACCTTCTGGCTAAAGTTAAATTTAAAGATGCATTTAAGATTAGTTTTTAGGGAAGTAAACTACTTAACTTATTTGAACTGATTGCTGATAAAAATCCCTTCAATATCACTTAGTATGCACTCTAAACACTTGACGAGCAGGAAGAGATACAAGTGCTTGCTCACTATACCAAGAAGAGACTGGATGCGCTCTGATGTTACTGTCCCAGACGCTACAACTAACAAGATCCCTATATCATCTGTTCCGTAAGTGGAGTACTCACATTTATCTTTGCAGGAGCTGTCACTCTTACTTTTTCCAGGATCGTATTTAATGAGACTGTTTAAGATATCCTCGTCTTCCCCCAATTTAAATGTGGAATTAAACGTGGTTATTTAAGTTTATGATTGACATAGATGAAACACGAAAAGATTGTTCTATAAAGTTTGTTACTGGACTCTCTGTGTGATTTGCTGTGCAATAACAACGTCATCAGGTTTTACACACTTATATGTAAAAATATACATATATGCCATTAGCCAAATCTGGAACAGCCCATTTTTTTCCATTTTTATTCAAAAAAAAACCTGCAAAAAATATATACATGAAAAATAAAAGAATATAATCACAAAAGTATTCAAAAGACTCTACAATTTTGATTATTTGAATTCTGCAGCTATAGAAAATTGAATTAAACTTAGCTAGTTAAAAACTATTTAATAATATTCTTCTCAGAAATGTTTCCAACAAACAACTGAATAAGGGTAAATGAAAGGGCAGGGCTGTCTGTGTTACTCAGGGCTTTCTGTTATGCTTGCAGTCCTTGCTGGTCTATTCCAATCATTTGAACTAACACAGAAATACAAATGTGTCTAGGCAAATGAAATTAAGTACAAAACAAACTCAGACATTAAATACTCTGTCCCTTACGCTTCCTCTAAAGACCTCTAAAGCACAATTGTCTAAAATATTATTTAGATATCTGAAATAATTTTGTATCAATGGAATTGCTCTAAAATTAGAAAGCTGGCAAATCATTCTGTGTAAGAATCATTCTGTGTAGAGAGTTCATTGGTTTTCCTTATCTGATAATATTTTTGAAAATTTTGACTGTATGAACAGTTTGGATGTGGTCATTATTCGGTTTTCCAGCATTTTTTGAAGGATTTTTTCTCCTTATATTTTCCTTGTCTTTCACCATCCTCCACCCTCCCACCCTCTGATTTCTTGTGGTTTTGTTCCTCTAATATGCTTTGTCACTGAAAAAATAGAAATTCTTTGTATCTTGAAAAGATAGAAGAGTCAGAATAATGTAAAACAAACTAAAAATGACTACTCAGTCTTCTAAGAACTGGAAAAATTTCAGAAATTTAAAATTTGAGGACAGAACTATATTTCATTAATATCTGTTCATTTTTCTCTTCAGTTTGAAGACACAATTTTTTAGATACTTCTATTTTTTCATAAGAATTTCAACACCATATCAGAATCAATAGCTAAAGGTATTAAGAATAAAATTTCCCAAATCAATTATTTTAATTTTACTGTAAATTGACTTAAAATTAACGTCTTGTTTAGGTCTCAAAACAGGCACTTCTAAAAATCTATTCAGTTTCCCTTTACAGATGTGAAAGACCATGCAATCTGCCTCATGTACAGATAAGAAAGTGCATGAAACCGAGCACAGGTGGGTTTTACACTGGGGAGAACCAGCAAGAAACTTGCACATGGCTTCACATGCTGCCCCTCTGCAAGACCCAGGCTGCTTGTGCTGTGCCACCTCTGCCTCAGGTACCAAAATGCCGGCGGGCGTGTGGCCACAGCTGTGCCCGTGGCAAGCTCTCCCAGTGCGGTTCAAGGCATTTGAAGTTAATGTTTACTTGGCATTAACAGTACAGCTATCTAAAATCCCACAGCTTTGGAAAGGGAACGCATCATCCAGGATGGATGTCTGTAACTATTCCCCACTTGCCTCTCCATCCTCTTCTGCAGCGGATTACTAACCCTTGTGGTGGTACGAAGGAGCAGGTGGTAGCTATCTAATGCCTGGCTATGAAGCCACATGGACACATTTTTCTTGCATGCAGACACCCCAGGGTCTTCTGCCTTTAACACAGGCCCATCTGCTGCTCTCCACTGCACATGCTGGAGAGGATACTAGCGCTTAAATAAATGGGCAGTAAAACTGTGACACACATACCTGGAACCAAAACGTCAGCTGATATAAACCATTTGAAGTTGAGGGGATTGTGGGCTTTCTTAACATTTTTAAGGTCTTTTCAAGGTTTTGGAGATTGTTTTAAACTATGCTAGAAATGGCAAGATTTTAAAAGATTATTTAGTTGATATTTTGATGATTTTCTTGGAGAGGTATTGTGTGTATAAGCACTACGCTGTACCACAGAACTCATCACACCCTCTCGAAGGCTTCAGTTTCTTGATCAAGTTCAAGTATAAACTCTCTGTTTCCTTCCTTCTGTACATGACTAAACCTCAATAAACTAATGAAAAGGAGGAGAAACTTGCCAGGTATGCTTCAAATGCGGTACTATAAATACAGAAAGGCTTCAGCTAATATATTACAGTGCTGCTTCACTTTAGATCAGTTTGGGCTTAAATAATTCAAGACAGAAAACAAAGACCAATACTTAAGTTAGCTCCTCTAATCTTCCAGCTCATGATCCTGCACCTGTGACACAGAACACTGATTTTTAGCTAGCTATGGATCTGGTCTCAAGAAAACAAGTTTATCATGAAGAATTCATCTCCTTAACTATCTCCATGATATACAAAGATGATGTATTTGGTGTATTTGTGGGAAGAACCACATGCTCTTTGCTAGCTGTGAAAAGGCAAATGACCAATGCATGTGTGTGTATGTGTTTTCATACATGAATGTGAAAGTACCAAATCCAATATAATTTCAGCAAATAGAAATGAGATCTATTTTCTTGACTTTTTTTGATAACACTAAGGTGACCCAATGATACTCCTCTAGAAGTTTGGAAAGTCACAAACTCTCCTTTGGTATCATCTAGAAGAAAACATGAAGAAAACATTACCATACATTGACTATTAGGTTTCCAATAATAGGAAACCCTTTGAACTGATCTGGTAGTATCTATGTTTTTGATTAATATTTCTCCATTTCTTGCGTCTAGACATTTACAGCATTTGAGTTTATCATTTTCACATTTGAATTTATCATTTTCCTTTCTTCCTTCCTTTCTTCTTTTCTTCTTTTCTTCTTTTCTTCTTTTCTTCTTTTCTTCTTTCCTTCCTTCCTTCCTTCCTTCCTTCCTTCCTTCCTTCCTTCCTTCCTTCCTTCCTTCCTTCCTTCCTTCCTTCCTTCCTTCCTTCCTTCCTTCCTTCCTTCCTTCCTTCCTTCCTTCCTTCCTTCCTTCCTTCCTTCCTTCCTTCCTTCCTTCCTTCCTTCCTTCCTTCCTTCCTTCCTTCCTTCCTTCCTTCCTTCCTTCCTTCCTTCCTTCCTTCCTTCCTTCCTTCCTTCCTTCCTTCCTTCCTTCCTTTTTCTTCTTTTTCTATTGGAGGAATAATTGCAGTTCTTTTCAAATCTCCTAGGAAATTTTCCAGCTATGCAAAGTTATAACAAGATGTGACATCCAGTCCTAGCTAATCAGTGTTCAACACAGACCCACTCCTGCAGTGCGGGGGGTGGCACTTTCAATTTGCCTGTGACACTGACCAGGTTTTTAAGGAACAGTGAGTGAAGGGAGAAAATAGCATAAAAATGCTTAAATTTTTATAGAAAAGGTATAACTTTGTAAGAAAGCACTATCATAAATTCCAAAAAAGTATATCTTAATGATACACTTAGAGTAAATCATTTGCCTTGAGAGACAGGAGGTCTCTGGTGACCTGTATGGCAGCCACAAGAGACTACCAGACTAGCTACTTTCAGCTAAATGTACTCTCATATTAATATTTTAAAATGCCATAATGCCTCTCTGAAAACCTCAGAGGACAGATACATCAATTTGCGAGGTCTTCACTCCAGGAAATAGAAACAGGGATAATCTGCCATTAAAAGAAATAGTTCATTATGTCTGCTTCTTGGGAGCACATAAACTATGTCCCTCACATACTTATGTTGCAAATCCTCACTTTAATGTGAAGGGAAACACCATGCCCCAGAGCTTTATTGTCCCACTGTTTATTAGTACAAAAAGGTTTGTTGTGGTATGAAATCTTAAGCTTGTTGCAGTAATCAATCAGCTTCAAAGAGACTCTTCCCTGAGCCAGAATCATTACAAATAAATCAATTAAACATAAAGTTTCTATTTTCAGGAGGATCACAATACAGAAAGGCAGCAGTGCATCATAGTTAGAGAAAGGGATTTTACTAGGTTGGGGCTTCTAATACAAGATGCCATTTCCTTTTTTTTTTTTTTCATTACAAAGGGTGAAAGATTTTTTATTTTTTTTATTCCAGTTAAACCCAGAGTATTTTTCTTTTAGATGCCTACTTCAACCGGAGAAATTTATATATTTAAGAGAAAAATAAAGACTACTCCTTAACACTTTTCTAGCTGTACAAAGGAATAAGAAATTAATTTGCATTATTTTGGCCATTAAGGATGCAAAATCAGAGAGGAATGCTGCAAAGTGGAATGCATGTTTAAAACCGACTTTATTTTATTGGTTTATCTGCTAAGAGAGGCATTAGATATTATGACATATACAGATTTCTTTCCTTGAGAATTTCTGACATTGTTTAAATATGTTCCTGAGATTTCCCATTGTATTAAACAATTGTCAACAATAATGACACCAATAGAATAAACTATTCTATTACTTCTATTCCATTTTATTCTATATACCAGTTCAATAACGTCATCTTTCTTCAGTGGTTAAACAGACTACACACGGTAGTGTCTTTCCTAGCAGAATTTTAATTTATTTTCCAGGAAGGGAACGGATATGTGGCTCCTTAAAAACACATACATAGTGCTTTTGTTTATTTTTGTCAACAACATGTCAAAGAAGGATCCTTTCCCTCTTGATATCGGAGGCAGGTTCTGATGCTGAGATCTGTGATGATCTAAGTTTCAGATTCATGTGGTGGTATACCTAGTGCTTATTGCAAAAGACTTCTGACATATATGCTATTTGCCAGTGTAAGCCACTGCTATGTTGTAAAGGAGGCAGAGAACTATAGCAGAGAAAAGATAGTGTTTGATGGAAACATTCTCCTAGATAGCTACATCCAATTGTTATTTCTAGCACATAGCCATACTGCAGATGAAGTAGGTGCATGGTCATATATGGCTGCTGGGCATAGTCTTGTTTTTCTGTGTACACAACCTGAGATTTTCTAGGTAGAGCCTCAGGTCTGATTTAACAATGATGAGGGATTAAAATAGTACTGAAAACAGAAAAGTCTCCAAGAACCAGACTGAAGGCTTGATGAAGCAGGTGTCTAAATGGATTGATCGTTTTTGTTTGATTTCTCTTGCAGATTAAACTCAATTTGGACAATTTTTTTTCCATGATAAAATTCAAAATAAATATTTTGTTTTGAATAAGTTCAAATAAAATTGGCATGTTTATTGACTCAGCTGATGCCAAATACTTTGTTCCAATAACCAGTCAGGTGTATTTTCTTGTCTGAGCACGTAGTATTGAGGCAATTTTAGCCTGAGCTTACAGTCCGAGTTCTTGAAGACTTATATCTTCCACTACAAAAAGCAGTTTTCTCCTGAATAATGGTGCATCATCAGCTCTATGCTGGTGCACCATAGAAGACAACTTTTGATTTGATGGCAAAAGGGACAAACTGATGCATCTGCAGCATTCAATTATCACACTTAACAGCGGTCCTTAGTTTTGGACAATAATCATCCTTACCTTCCAAAAGTAATTTTTAAGCCTACATAAATCTGAATCATTTTCTAGTAGTGTTCATAGTTTTGACTAGCTACAGGTGGAGATCCCAATATGTAGGTTATTCTGTGGAGGAACACGTTCATGCCCAGCCGTCTTACATGTTGAGCAAGATCTCTAAGGTGGCTGACAAAATTCCGTCCTTGAAGGTTTCAAGACCAGATTAGACTAAGCCCTTAACAACTTGGTCTAAATTCAGTATTCACTTTGCTTTAGGCAGTATGTAGGACCAGATGTACTCCCAAGGTCCCTTCCAGCCAGAAAGTTTTGGCGATTTTACAGTTCTAGCACCTGTCCCAAAAGAAACTCCACAAACACATCCAGGTGTATTCCAGGAATCCTACATAAAGTACTTGCCCAGATTCTTCTAAGTGTTGTTTTGCTATTCCTGGCAAGACTGTGCGGTCTACTATGCACAAAAATATTGCTATGAATTAACACAATCAATCAATCAATTAATCAGTTCTTCAATGATGAAGAGTAGAAACAATGAAAGATGAGGCAATATTTGTGCAAAACATACGTGCCATGTAAAAAGCAAAAAATCTTTAATCCTCTTACAGCTACCGCCATTTATCAGTTTACCTAGTCATATATCCCTGATTGCAATGCTTGTAAAATGGCAGTGCTGTAAATAGCTGGCCCCAGAGGGCTTTCCAGGCTAGTGATGCCAAAGAATTAATTTGCACTAAGGTATGAAAATAAGGTTTTCTTCCAATGCAAAAGATTAATAAAATAATCTATTGGCAAATCTATTAAAAAAGACCCATCATCAGCAAAACTATCTTCTCTTTCTACAAAAAAACCCAGAGAAAACTCTTTAGTAATATCCACCAGTTCTTGATATATAATACACTATGCATATGGTGAAATGTCAAAGTGCTCTTCCAGACCCACAAAGGAAACAAAGGTACAGAAAAACCACTTAATATAACACTAATAATTCCAGAGGGGTGGCAGTAACTCTGTCACTCTATTCAGAGAAAAGTATGAAGCATTCAGCTACATTTTCTTTTGAGTTACCAGATGGTCCTTCTAAGAAAGGAAAAATACCCTCTATGAATTGATAGTGTACTCGCTTTATTTGCTTACCTCTCTGAGATAAGGTTCAATCAGAAATTCTAATTGTTATAGAACACCTGCTCTGATAATAAAAAAAAACATGTTAGGGATAAAAAGAAAGTAGTCTTGTGATCATCTTAGAAGGCTTGTTGAACATGTTTTATCTGAATGCTTGAAAGGCTTCCACAGATGCATCAACTTTGGAATGCTGGATCTTCTGACCCCACTACTACAAAAAATATCATGCAACTGAGTGATAATAAAACATTTTATTAACAAATACAAGATACTCTACATCTTTCACAGCCAAGTATTTTATTTACTGGTGGGAAACAGTTTATTTGCACCTGAAGACAGTATTAACTGTGATTTTTCTTAAGCTAAGAAGCGTATTACAAGCTGGGAACTCCTATTTCCAGGGATCTATAGTATATACCTTGTTCGTATGTCTGTTAGTTAAGATCCATACCTCTGAAATAAATGCTTATTTCTTCAAGATGAATTGACATTGCTTATGAAGATATTCTGATCCTCTCAGAACACTCTGAGAATTACCCTGTAGACAAATGTTAATTTAAATGAATTCAAAGTTGAAAGTATTGCCTTCAGTGACTGCCAAGGCAAAACATTTATGTTTTTATATTTTCAGATACAGAAGATATGGCTTTCTGGTAGGTACACTGCTATCAAATGTAATTTAACTCTGGTTCACTAAATGGTAGAACGTTAGATTAATAACATTTCTGCTCCTTCAGATATTGCCTGTGAATATAATATCTCCCTAACTTTGCTGCATATATTTTACCACTTTTGATGATACGGGTTTTAAGTGCCCTACAGTCAAGAGAAAACCCTCTGTTGGTTTCTGAATGTTTCAAATTAACGTCAATCAGATTATTAATAAAACAAATCGTCTGTTACTTAGAAATATTGGGGAAAAAGTGTCACAAGGGCTGTTACTATGAAGTTCTTCTTGTGACTCTTCCAGTTCAGGTGCCCCAATATCTTACTGCATGCCAGAGAGCCGCAACTTTCACCAACAGTCTAAAGATGTTTTGTCTTTTGTCTATTAACTCTTGTACTGCTTTTCCTGCATTTGTCTCATGCACCGCAAAGAAGCACTCAGTCTCTTAGAGTGGATTATAGGCAGAGAAGCCTAGGCACTTGTTGTGGTGTCTCAGGTGTCCTAGCACCTGAATTTGCTGCAATTAAGTCAAGGAATGTTTGCTGGTAACTGTTACTCAGTTACTTTCAATTCCAGTTAACAAAATCTCTGCACATAAAACTATTCGCCATGTTCAAAATGACATAGTTGTATATACATATTTTTTTAGAAAACTCAAGTGAATGCAAAGGGAAATTGTACATAACTTACACAACAATATTTGCAACAGTATTTGCATTACACTCTCATCTTAGCAAATGGTCATACAAGAGAATCCTAGCCAAAGATGCTCTTACAAGCCAACCCTTTTTTAAGGTTTTATAGGAGATTTAAGAACTATTTAGTATTTCCTTCTGAACTCCCACTAAATCCATCCTTTTATTAGGAAACTGGCTTTTAGCTACCATAAGGTTTTTTCTAGATTTATGTGGATACCCCTCTTCCCAGTGCACTCTCCCATTAAACATAACCAGTTAGTAAACAATTCTCTGTTTAAACAGTGTAAAAGTGCACTCTATCTGTGGTGTCAGTTTGACATTCTCCACTATAGCAGGCGTCTATTACTATACATATATACCTGTTACAATTAGCTATACACTAAAATATTGTGTAATGCAAACTGCTGAACAGGTTAATTTAATATGGTTTATTATTTGTTGCTGTCTGAGACCTTACCTGTTGGCAGATAAACACTTTGGGGGACACTTGAATTGACATAGTTGAGTCCTAAACAATTTTCAAATAAATGCCTTTATTCTACTACATTAGACACCTTGAGGAGAAATACAGCTGGACTATGTTCTTTCAAATTTGGTAGGTTTTTTTACTAAGATGATAATACCTTAATACAAGCAGATTCCTCAGTTGCTGCCACCAAAAATACAGATTTTTTTTACTCTGATAAGTGAATTAGAAAGTTCATTTCTTTAGACATTATCTGGAGTAAACAGATGCACAACAGAAAATGCCACTAAGGGCCACATTGCTGCGAAACTGTATCCTCATGGAATAAAGGCTGCTTAGTGTCTGTAGGAGCATCAGCATCTGGCACACAACATGAAGTGGAAAAGGTTTGGCACTGTATTGTGAACTGAACTGCTGTGGCAGCCTTTGGAAAAATGATAGTGATATTTCTAAAATGACTTATGGCAAGGGACCAAATACTGACATTTTTCACACAGCTGGACCTACCTCTTAACCCAATGAAGTTCTTCATGACTTTACATAAAGTCTGAATCTGTTTATTGAATATTCATTTTAATAATCTGATTGACTTTGTACTTTCTAAGCTTTGAATAAAATCTATTTGATTCTCTCAAAAGCTAAGCTTGCTACAGACACATTATGAAATTTAGTAGTATTCAATGCTGTCTTCATTTTTCTGCATATAATGGTCCTATTCTTCACCACTCATGAATTATGTAGGTCAGTACATACTCATGCCAGGAAAACCTTTCTAGCACCCTACACTATCATGTATTTTGTATATGTATTGATGTACATTATTGTGATCCTCAGAAATATTTCAGGGAAATACTAGAATGTTAAAATGACTATTTTTGTTTGTCTTCATCTGTAATGTCAAGTGACTCAGTTGTCACAAATGCAACTGTGCAGAGATTGAGGAGGAGAAAAATAAAAAATGGAGAAATGTTTAAAAGTAGATGCTTGGCCAAAAATGTCTTTGAAATACATACAAAATACTGCTGTGTTTTGATTTGATTTTGCAGATCTACCTGTTTATATACTTAAGGACAAGGATATTGTTCATTGTAAAGATATAAATGTGAAGATTATTGGAAAATTACATCACAATGGTTAATTAAATAAAGGACATACATGGATTTCTGCATTGTTCAGGTGTTCACTGTTCTTTTTCCTTATCTCGAACATGGTTCTCAAGCAGTGTTACTGGCAGTCCAGTTGAGACTAAGAACTATCATTTCTGGGAACAGGAATGTTAAGGCATTGCTGCCACTGAAACTGATAATAATTTTTCAAGTCAGTTCAAGGAAATTAGGAGTCTTCTGAAGCTGCTCAGAACATGTAGATTTTTAGAGGCAGTTTTTGAAACAACATACTATTGTGGCAAGGAGACAAAAAGGTAGAAATGTCTTTTATTACTCCAAGGCATACATAATACAGTTGATGCATTTTTGCCTGAAACAAGTCTAAACCAGCGTTTAGTTCATATGTTAATATATTTTTAAATGTTTTGTTTGACATATCATTTTAGCATTTATCAAGAAGAATTTTTCAAAATTTTGAAAACCTACAAATCAATGCTTTAGAATGAGAGCTCTGAACCAAACCTGTGATACACTTACACACAAGAAAATGTGTTTTGGGTGCGAGGCATTGGGGGATTTTTTTGTTCTTTAGTCTCACACCACCAGCCACAGAAACTATAAGTATTGAAGTTTATCCTTGTTAGCATGACTCATGCAAGAAAGATTTTCTTGCTGACTGTGGCCAAGAGAACACACTCTCTGATGCTATTATCAGCTATCAGTCATTATCATCTTTCAAGCCATTATGCACAGCTAAATAGAGTCACAGCCCATCATCTGAGTTCACAGTCCAAATAGTCTGAAAATCTCATTTTTTACCAATTGTTGTAACAAGAAATAGATCAGTCTTCCAGTCTGTTGCCTTAAATTCACTCAACACTAATTAAAAAATATGGTGAACTATTAACCTGAAACTGGTGACCTGCTTACCATCTTGAGACAAACACAGGTGACAGAAGAAAAGCGCATTTCATTTGCTTTTGTGAAACCTGTAGGGTTCATCTGCTTCCTGCCCGTCTCTCTATTTACCTAAAAAAAAGAGGGTTTTTTTTATGAAATGTGAAAACTTTAGACTCTGAAACTTATAGTTCATTTAAGTATGCAGATTTTCAATCGTTTTATACACAAGCAAATAGAGTAAATGTCTGCATTTCTTTTCTGATGCTTCTTTGAATGATAGCAGCTTTCGAATAATTATCTCATTGAGTTCGGAGTACACAATCTTCCAGTCCAGACTTTAAGGTATCCTATGAAACATATTCATTCTTCTGATCACTAAGAAATTTTCCTCCAATTCAAAATGCTTGGAAGGTTCACCATACATTTCAATGTCTATAAGTATTATTTTCTAAGTCAAAGTCGTTTTCTTTGTTTTCAGTATAGAATTCCATTAATGGGGGACAACACTCAACCAGCAATCCAACACTGGTCATTAGCCACTTTCACATGTAGCTCTGCAGTCACAGATACAACATCAAGTCTTTGACAGCACTGAATCACAGAAAACTCTCTCTCTTTTAAGCTTTAAAATTTCAGGAAATCACTATTGAAACCTTTTGCTTTGTGCTTTCATACCTGTCATGTTGTGTCAAGATCACTTTTTAAAGGCAGCTGTGCACCAGTGAAAAACAAAGCAGTACCAGGACTGCTTGTGAGTATTGCTAGTCTCGCAGAAAAGCCAGGCAGATCAGACTCTGCATGAAAAAGATAAGTCAATAAAGGCTTCTATTTTTTTTTATGGTTTTATACCTAAAGTTGTGTGTATTTGTAAATAAACAGAGACAGATGCATGTTCTAGAAAATATATTTATACTTAGACCATGGAAAGAAGGCGTATATTAAGAACAAAATACAGTTGTTCAGACAAAACTGAAATCTATTAAATGATCAAGATTCTGACCTTTTAGTGTAGTTTATTGTTTGTAAAATGTGCTAACTGTAAGAACATCCTAGGTACTCAGTGCAGTTCGTAGATATTATGAGATTTGAACTCAAGCAACTAATAATATCACAAAGCAGATACAGGTTGTTACATATCCCATACCTGAAATAGGTAAAAAAGTATTTATATTAAATTTACTCAACTAAAGTAATAGAAAAAAATTATTTCACAAAATGTATTTGGAAAAAGCAACATCTGACATTTACTGTGTCACCTATCTTACGTAGTTTTCTGACCTGGGCCACCAAGTGTTGCTTCAGTCTGGAGGAACATTGAATTATCTTTATAAGATAAGTATAGGCTTTTTTTGTTAGAAATTTACCTGAGTCCAGTTTAAATGAGTCTTCTCTATCAGTCCAGACACTTCATAGTTCTACTATTGGCCTTTTCCCAAGGGCATTCTACTACATGGTGATGATGTAATGTGCCTATTTCTGAAAATAAAATAAGACTGTTTTAGTAAGAATATCAAAACCCATGTTGTTTCTAGAAATATTCCATACCTCTTTTTACTTCTCTATAGAATTTCACCTTGATTTTTGACCCTGTTTTCTTGCTGCATTTTTAATAAAATAAAACACAATTCTTTCATTTGGTTTTCAGCAGTATAAGCAATTGTTCATTATCATTAGAAATTATGTTCAGCTGAATAAAAATTTTTAGGCTTATACCTAGTATCAGAGCCAACAGGGATAATCACTTCCTTTCCATTCTTCAGCAGTCAGCTGATCTTCCCACACAGTTTCGGTTTTTTCAGCGTTCTGACCTTGTGGTCTCTCTTTATTCTCTCTGTCTGAGGTAGGCTGGATTTTCTTTCCTCAAGGGAAGAGCAGAAAAGGAAAAAGTCTTTGAGTTCCTCTGAGCAGGAAAGTTTACTGTGTGCTTGTGAGGCCTCTGTTCAATTCCCAAGTGGTGAATGCTCTTTTTCTTCTTTTTATTCTCTTTTATTTTTTCTTTTCTTTTAATGTGTTTAAGTGCAGCTTTTTTTACCTTCATCAGCCAATTGCAAGGGAAGTAACCCTGTTGATGAGGAGACTACTGTGATAGTGGCCAGAGTGCTTGACTGAGTTAAAATTATTTGTCTCTGACTACAGGAGATCAGTCTAAATGATCTATTAGTCCCTTTGTGCTTAAGGTTTGGAATTCTATTATTTTAACACAACATATAAATAAACTTCAATCACTATCTTTCACATTTTTCCTAGGCAGGTTTATTCAATTAATTTGTTTAAAGTAAGCCTACAATATAAATTCAAGAGAAATTGTTAGATATTTACTTGGATCTCCACCCACATCTCAAATAGGACAAGACGGATTTGAATGATACAGTGGAGACAAATATCAGGGACTGATGCAGTACCGGACTAAGCTGTAGATGTTCATCCATGAATGTGCGAGGTTTTGTAGAAATATGTACAAATGCTCAAGAGGGCTATGGTCCAGTTAGCTTCCTGGTAAATCTGCACCCAAAGTGTTTCAAGGAAACTGAATAGCAAGACTTTATTAAATTATAACATTCCTTCTTTGGTAAATTAGAAATTCAGAGTTGTTACACACAATATGTGTGTAAGAGAATGGTTTTCTCATGTTAAAATATTTTCATTTTCAAAGGTAAATTAGTTGACAAATGACTCATAATTCATTTAGAGCATATGGATCATTCCAGGTCTCAAAAATTCAAGCGAATGTTAAGAGAAGCCTAGGTTTCAATCCCTAGTCACTTCAATTTACATATGTAAGACATTCTTAAAGAATAACACAGAATTGTTCTTATTTGTAAGCATCTGTAGGATCAGACCCTAATGGATATGGATAGGTAGGAGCAAGAGAAGATAAAAACTTTTAGCTTTTATAATGTCAACCTTTTTCCATGATTTGGCACACAAAGAATACTACACAAAGCAACTGCAAATAGAAAAATGTGTCAATGTGTAGTAAGATTTCTATGTCAAAACAACATCAAAACATTCAAAGGAGCAATTTATGATGTCAATGAAAGAACTACAATGCTACTAATTCACATTGCTTCTCTTTTCTGTGCTTAATTGTTTATGCGCTTTGAAGGAACGCAGCTGTCTCAATAGATGGTTCTGCCTTGGAATGATTCAGTTTCAACTACTGCCCCTGAAAGGACAAATACGTGTAATATACATCTTCACATTTTTAATATGAAGTTTAAGCCTGTGAAATTTTAGGTGTGACAACTCACTTGATCTTCCGAAATCTGTAGGATCACAAGAAGGATGGTTCTCTGAAAAATGTCCTCTATAGGATGTTTGATTTTATTTTAAGTCATGAACCGCAGCCTCCAGGAAGAACCTCAAGAGTCAATCAGAGCCAAATGAGAAGAAGTGAAAACATTGCTGTAATTTAAGAAAATAAATATTTAGCCTTCATTCTTTTAATCAGATTGAACGTTCTCTGACAACACATCAGAACATATTCAAATAAATTTCATATATTTAACATAATTATAAATATCTCATTTTTAGTTTTATTCTAATACAAACAAATTTTGAACCACTATTTGACGCAACTGAATACAATATAGGTACACAGATGTTTCAAACAGTAGTTACATTCAAGGTAAAGGGCTGTCAGAAATTTGGTGCTTGATTTTATACTGTATGCCTCCAGTGTTTTTGAAGTAATGTGCTATTAATCTCTTATTTTAAAGACACTTAAAATTCAGCATCCTGATTATGAAGAAGCCTTATATAGTAGATAAAGAATATTCTGTAGAGTTTTCAGAGAAGTTGACAAGCAAAGAAATCCTAATTGGTACTAATACTGAATGTTTCAGCCATGCTGCTGAGTCTAAGTGTATTAGTAAGGTAACAGGTCAATTAATTTGTAATGGTTAATATTTTTCCAAATATACTACAAGGATTTAATTTCATGACCAGCAATTCAAACTAACTTCACAACTTGAAGTCTTTAAATCACAGCAGCAATCAGTAATGGAAATTTGTTTCTCCCCTCGATACATAGGCAATATCATTATTCTGTGCTTGTTATAAACTAGTGTAAATCAGAAGAAAATTAGCTCGTTTTATGATGGTCTTGTTAATAACATTTGACTAATTACGTTTTGCTTAGCTGTCCTTCTCCAACAGTTTCAGATGAGCATTTTTGTCCATGTTGTCTTGTCTTAAACACCAGTGACTTCCCCAGACGATTCTTCTTTCCTCTCTCCTCACCTTGTTCAGACACACACAAAAGCAAAAAGCTGAGAGAATAAATGGTCATGTACCATGTTCTGAAGGTCAACAAATACAGGATTGTAAGCCCAGTTGCGAAAAAAATGTTGAAGTCAAGAGCCTTGGTAAAGTGTGCAACAGCACTTTAAATTGAACTTTGGCTCTATTTTAGCGTATATAGAATGGGTTCTGTTAAACTACAGTTTCTGGAAGAGAATGCTTTTTCCTTTAAGCAGCAGTATTAAGAGCCTTGAACTCAGTGTCTTTTCTTTCAGCGCTGCTGTCAGAACCTCTTCAAACTGGAACCCGAATCTTTTGAAAAGGCTGTGACTTGCAGGGGCTACCATTTGGACATTGTAAAAAAAAACCAGTTCAAAACCCCATGGATATTTACAACATGTTCATTTCAACTGCAATTCCACAATATCTTTTTTGCTTTCTGTCTTCAACTCTTCATGCTTTTTCTCTTTGTCGCAACAAAAATATATGTTGTGTGTTATTGCATTTTGGCAGTGGGGATTTAGTATTTTAAGGTGATCTGTAAGAGCAGTGGCTGTCCACTGGTTTAGTTAGAAGTTTCTTAACTTTTTAGATTTGTGATGACAACGGTAATCAAGTTAAATGCTTGTAAGTGCTAAAACCAGGAAGGAATGAAACAAGAGCAAAAGCTTATCCTATGAATATTCTTGAGGAAAATAAATTTCAGTTTACATGAGGAAAAAATAAAACTATTTATATTTTTGTTTGAAAAACATATTTTTTTATTATTTTTGTTTTCAGACATTGAAAGTTGGTTAAAAAAGCCTGGCCTTGGTTTGTTTTTCTAAATAACTATGGAAATGGTACTAAGAGAATGTGAATAATTCCAGTAACATATGTTTTGAATAGTATATTTTGATTCTGTGTATCATTTAAAAATACATACTTATGATATATGTTAAAAAACAGTCCAAGGACAAGAAGTTAATTGCATGTTTTATTTACATTGACACAGAAACAATGAACAGTGATTACAATATATTATCAGAATATCTCTTGCATTTTGTATTTCCTTGGGCTGACTGCAGTCCTCACTGGAAAGATTACCTAGATTATTTTAAGTGCTGAAATTTACTGCATATTCCTTCCAAGAGTTTTCCTGACCATTTGGCTTATTCTGGTAAGTTAAGTTTTGCACGTGTACATAGGCAGAGAAATTAGAAATTATACTGAAGAATTTAAGTGCTTTTCCACATTAAAAGCATTAGGAATATCAAATAATGCTGCTGGTGTGAATCTCCCTCTCGTTTATCTGATTATTTCAGCCACAAAGTTTTATATCCTTCATATTTTCTTTTTTTTTCTTCCTGCTTTTTTCCCACCTCTCTATCTCCAGCACTTCAGGATTCGTGTTGCTTTCAGGTGTTTTTTTTTCTCGATCTGTTCTTCTTTTTTAATATCCCTCTTTCTTTACACAGTCACCTTTTTCATTAAATAGCTCACTGAACTGTAACTGTGTAGGAATTGATTGGGGGTACTTCAGTGGCTCAGTGCTCCACAGGGAACTGCTGAGGGCCAAGTTATCACTGTGCTTTGACACAGCTGGTTTCTGTTGAGTCTGAGATGCTGTCTAGGTTTCATTTGGGTAGGTAAGCAATAAGCAAGATCTTTGCATCTTATGGCTTTTCTTAATGTAAAGGCAGCACTAGTTAAAAGGGTATATATAAAAATGAAACAAGAACTACTGTGGCTCATGTGACTGTCAGGACTGTGTAAATCACTGTGTAACTGAGTCGGCTGCTTTGCCTCTTAGGGTCCTAAATCTATAAGCCACACCACAGTGCATGCTGCAAATTGTCTGTAGGAGTAGTTTGAGTCTGCCTATGCTGAGGTTACACCTGTGGCTGGAAAATTAGTGTATGATGGAGTACTCACACATGCCTCACAAATGCAGACATTATTGCCACTTCTTTGTGTAGACAATCGCATCACCACAGAGTTCTGGCAAAAACCTGAGTGAGATTATTGGACTGGTGAGGAAACATCAAAACTTTTATAGGTGGATAGTACTTTATATTTTTCATAGAAAATTTGTATAGTATAGTGTAGTAAAATACAGTACAGTATAGTGTAGAATCAAAAATTATGGAGTGAAAAGAAACAAAGATTTGTTCTAAACCCATCCCTCTCTGGTTTTCATTATCTAATCAAAAAGTAGTCTGAGGATATTAAATCTAGATTTTAATCCATGGATCGTGAAATTTCTGGTTTATTGGACATGCCATTTCAGTTCAAGGGAAAAAAATATAATTTTTGATCACCTCCAAAGATATCATTAACACTACATGAGAAATTATCTCAACTGAATCAAAAAAAGAGTCGATAATCACAAACTAAACTTAACTGAGCAGGACAGGCTCTTTTGTTCTACATCAGCTGTTAGACTATGGTGTAGTCTGCAGAGGTGGGAAGACAGAAGTGGATGGAGGATAATGCCTAGAAATTACATATGATTTCTGGTGGCAGTAAACACATCTAATATCTTTAAAAAATCTACTGCTGAAATCAAAGGAGAAATGACCCAGTAATATGATAAACGTTATTTTCAAAAAACATTGGAGATCAGCAGTCACACCTTTCTTTATCTTCCACCTTAGTGATGTTGCTTGAGACACTCAGCAAGACAGTGGAGTAGAAGATTTTAATTCAGAGATCGAGTGAACCATCACACTTAGACAGATGAAACTTGGGAGGTCCTGCACATGTTTTTGCAATGATGTAGAGAGTGAACTGATTTAATTTAGAGAACTAGCTCTTGATAGTCAAGACTAACAAGCCGCAAAGGCTGTCCACTTGCGCTTGCCTATTATCTATGCTTGTACTTGTCTTGGTTTCAGTCATTCGGTCTGTGCTGTAGCTGTCTTTCATTAATGGCTATGCCCAGTATGCAGCCTTGTGCCTTTGCAAACCACAATAAACTCTTATTTCCTGCATTTCACATCAGAGTAAACACATGAGGAGAGAGATATTTCTCTCATTCTTGCATTTGCTATTTTCCTTCAATAAGAGTTGTCTATGTCTATACTGCAGGGAAGAAATTATAGAGATTAACCAAAATTTAATCATAAAAATATGATAGAATATAAGACTATTGTGAAAAACTCAAAGTGGAAAATGGAATCTGAAGAATAATTTCTGAATTTTTCAGTCACATGAAACCAGCAAAAAAAATATGTGTTGAAAGGATGAGGAATTCCAGGATTTTTCTTCGAAAATGTCCTTGTACATTTGCATTTACTTGACTTGTAAGATGCAATTGCCCATGTAAAACAATTTGTTATGAACATATGGCAGTGGAAGGACAGAAAACCCACCAGAATAAATCTCTACGTCACCAGGGGGATTGTTGCTGTTTGAAATGACATAATGTTTAACACCTAAGAAGGCAGCAACAAAACGAAAGAATTCTGGCAGACCTGGACATTCCAGCACATTGCTTGTGTATAATCATTAACGTGAGTTGCTAGCTTGCAAAAAGTGTTTCTGATTTTCAGTTAAGGTAAAAAAAAAAATTACTACCTCAGGCTATGAGAACACCATCTTACATAGTTGAATGGCTTAAAAGACAGCTTTTTAGATGAGTTCAGCTACATAACTTTTTACATGTACTTTCCTATTCATTCTAGTTGCGAGAAAAAACTAATTAGTTTAAAATTCAGATAAGCAAAGGAACCAGAAGCTACATGTTGTGCCCCACATCTGGGAACTGTTTACTAAAACAGTGTGTGGACAGTTCTTAGGTGCTTCAGTGAAAAGCCCAACACCTTGGTTAATTCAGTACCAAACTGGTAGTCATTGCACTAAAGTGCTCAGGTTCCTTTTTTGGCAACTCTGTTGTGGACTAATTTCTGCAGAAAAGTTAAGGTAAATAAGCTGGAGGAAGTAACATCCTAAAGTGCCATAGTTGTTTGGTAAGGGTTTGAATGTCAAAGTCCTAGCATAATTCACAAGGATCTTCATGTCAGCTGAATCACAGCAGCTAAGCTGATGAGTAGTGCCTTGTGTGACTGTCATATTTCTTCTGGATTTATTTATTTTTCTTTTGGATTTTCTGTACTTACACATGAATATCCTCAAGGATATTCATTATTATTAAGGATAGTAAGGTGCACATAAACAGGTATGGACAAGTCTCACATATAATACTTTTGATACATCGTCCAGAGAATTTCTGTTTCCTTGTCTGTTGGAGGTAGCTGTCCTGATTTACTGCTTGTTTTATAGAAGTGAACTTAATTGCATTTGGTAATTCTTATTTATACTGGTGCTATTAATAAGTATCACAAGATGCATAAGACACTGCTAGGAACTGAACAATCTCTTTTGTTATTAAATTAAATAAGAAATGGAGGTACCGACCACCTTTAAAAAGAAATGCAGCAATTCAATGACTTAAGAATTTGTCTTATGAAACTTTATAAAAGTAAAAACAATTGTGTTAGTCTTTGCATCCATCTTTAGATAGTGAACATTTAGGCCAATGAAGCAATGGTATTCATTTAACTCAGTGCTAGCTTCTGTCTCACAGCATGGGAATGAGTATTAATCTTTAGTTTGTAATGTTGTGATAGACCCTCACTGCAGTTTAAACTCTTATGTTGTAGGACAAAAAAAAAGCATAGTTTGAAGACAATATTAAATGAAAGTTAGAGCGTGTTGGTGGAGCCAGGCAGAGTTCCTGGCTATTAGGAGTGTTTTGAGTTCCTGGCTATTAGGAGTGTTTTGAATTCCTGGTCAGTTCTTGGGAAGAACAAATGGTCATGCTCCTGGTTCTGAAGCAGAGTGAACCCACACCTTATGTCCTATTTCAGTTCAAAATGAATTACAGAACGTAATTCAAACAGTAAACTGACAGCAGAATCCAACCTATAGATATTTAAAGATATAGGATTAAGAATAATTAAAAAGCTAGACAAAATATTTAACATTTTCCTATTTTTCCTATTTTTTAACATTTTCCTATTTTGTATTAATAAGACAGTACTATTTTCCCTCTAGTAACTAAGGAAGCTAACTTAGAATACTATTAAGCATGGCTATAATTGAGAATCCATAAAAATAAAGAAAAGGTTTGACTTTACCCTTTGAGATTTTTGGAAATACTGCTAATAATCTGCCTAGAGACTTTAGACAAAGCCTAGTAGCATTTTCCATTCTGTTCTCCAGCCATTTTTTTCTACTGAGTCAAATGCTGAAGTTTCAGTGAGCTTATGGAGATGACTATACTGTGTGTTCACTTACAATTGCATACAGCATACTGTAGTTTCCTACCATAAAGACATCTATGATAAGAATTTTCCCTGAAAAGTGTTAGCCTCAGGAGATCACTATTCTTGTAACTGTCAAGAAGTTTAAAATGTTTCTCAGATGAAAGCAGATGTTCACTTACACTTGAGGATGGTTGAATTTTGATGGATTAATATACGTATTTTTATGATTTTCTGAAAAAATCCAAAACCAGCGTGTGGGTATATATGACTCTCTGTGTGTGTACATATGTGTGTATACGTATGCACCTGCGTAGTTTGTGTGCTGTGTTCTCATTAAGAAAACATAGAATAGCCCAGCAGTTCTTTTAGTTTTTTAGTGTTGGAGAGTTTTTTCTGTTGTAAATTTGCTTGCTTATTCTTATATTAGAGAGGTTTTATTTCTTCTGGTTGATACTTGACGCTTTGATTCTACTTTTGCCTGGACCAGATCCTGTACTTATTAGCAAAATCTGGGTAGTTTCATGAGCTTGTAAACCACAGGTTGTGCTGGTAGGTCTTAGGTTAGCTACTCAGGATGTATTTGTGGTAAGTTGTTCTAAATGTAAAATTTATAAAATATCAAGCCGTGACCAAATTTCCTGGACTACATTTTTATCACTCTTTAAAGGGCTTTCTATCAAGGGGCACATTGTTCAGTGTATTTATTGACGTTACAACTTTACAAGTATCATACAAGTGTTTCGTTGTTATTTTTTGATCCTATACACAGAATTATTATTTATTTATTTTAATGAAGAGATGGTGAGAGAGTGGTCTTATATAATAAGTAGCTGCTGTTGCGTGCATGGTTACATTTTTGCATCTTCAGTAAAACTATGCCTTTCATTCGTGAAGATTTCGATACCAAGCTTACATAAAATTTTCTTGACAGGAATTTTGAAGTACAACTGACCTTATTAAACTGAGCTGAAAAATTTATAACTTAAGTCCTGAAACTGTAAAAGAATTTAGTTTGTATAATTCTTATCTCTAAACTCATGTTATAAATGATTTAAACTTTGTGAGGTGGACAGTGTCTATAAAATGTAAAAATATTCCTTAATGCTGCTGCTGAATCCTGACTTACTTAAAAACATCATATCATCATCCTCTCCCTAACAATGGTACATTACTCTGAAATTTTCTCATTTTATAATGCTAGAATATTTTTTTCTGACTCTCCTCTATCTTTTGTCGTAAAAATATTAATAAAACCAACATTTTCATTCTCAAGACACATTCAAAATGTGGCAAAATTCTGAATTAATTGTAATTGAAATTTCAGGCCAGATCAATAGCAAAAACAGGCCATAACTTTTTAATGGAGTTTAATGTAAACACTTACCATATGAAAAAAACCTGTTTCTAGAGAGTAGCAAGTGTTTCTGGCTTGCATTCATGTTTTTTTCCTTCCATGCAATGTAGCATGTGTTTGACTGTAGGTTAAATTGTCTTAAGTGAAACATAAAACAAAAACTTGTCTGTCTGGTAAAGACTATATTTGTAATAATAAATGAAGAATCTATAATAAGAGATGTCTTGATATTTTCAAGATTTTTATAGAAATACTAGTTCCTGGACAAGAAAAAGAGCCTCAGTTGAAGTTCTCAGCCTTTGTCTCTGCTGTAGTTCACCTCTAAGTTATTGTACATAACAATGATTGCACCTGAGCAGAAAGTGAATAAGCCTCCCCCAGCTGTCAAAGTCCAGAAGTGCGAGGATTACTTCTATGATGCATTTATTGTGGTCATCCACGCAGGTGAAGTGAGAGATTGGATACAGTAGTAATACAATTTGACAACTCTTTTCCTCTTGTAAGCTTCAGTGAGATGCAAAAGGTCTGGGGTATAATGGTGGAGCCAATCCAGCTTTACTGAAAATGTTGGGAGAGGGCAAACTCAAGGTGACAGATTTAAAAATGGTGTCAATTAACTAGTAGTCTTGACATAAAAATCAAATGGATGGAAAGATACCTAAAACATTATCATCAACAGAACAGATGAGGAATAAATGCCTGCAGGGGCACTCTTTCCAAGTTTCTGATACAGTACAAGGAAGAGATATTGATTCAGGATACCTGTAAATGTGGTATCAGACTGCAATAGCCATGATGGGCCTGAAAGGTTCTTAGCTTAGATAAGACACAAAAGATGACAAAAAATTCTAAGAAAAGATTTAGCATAAGTTTGAGAAAACACGTATTGAATTAGTAGAACAAACTCCTTTCTGCAACATATTTCCATTAAGTTTTGGACAAGAGAGTTTGCTTTCTTCTTCAGTTACTTACATGATTTCTGTGGCTTTGCAAAATGTGGGTGAGACTGCTTTCCTATTCTGGATCCTGGAAGAAATCCACTGGCCTGTAAAGACTTCAAGTGGTAGAACAATTCCACATATATCAAGGCATGAATGATGGCTGCATGGATGGATGGACAGGTAGAACAGCAGGAGTATTACACAGAAATGAAAATAATTCAGTAGTCAAGTCTATATGCTTGCAGGTATTATACGAATTCTGGCAAGCAAAGAAAGTTGATTACTAAAGAATGTAGAAATAGTGATGCAGGAAGAATTCTGTGCCACTGAAGGACTGGCATTTGTGAAGACCACTGAGTCCTTCCTGATTACTGATAGGTGTTTGCAAAGGGTAATAGGAAGAAAATATTTTGGGGTAGTTCCAACACTTCTTCAGCACATCGCTTGGAGAGTATTATTCTTCTTCAAATAATTTTATAAGGGTTACCTAGTTTTTTCAGTGTCCTGAAAACAGTGGATAATGTGAATTTGAATTTGTTCCAGTGAAAAAGAATAACTTTCTGAGCTGTAGATTACTTAAAAATTAGAATCATCAAGAGTGACACGAGTTTGGTATTTTTTCAAAGAATGTGTAGAACCTAATCTAATAACAAGGAATAGACACATCTCCCTATAGCCTCAAAATTGTTCTCAATAGTCCTAGGCCAGGGAGGTGAAAAAGATAATGAAGTTTACTTGAATCTCATTGTCAAATTTCATCTTGGAGAGAAGAGGGGTTTAAGACGCAGTCTTATTCACAGAGTTTCTTTTCCAGCTACTTCTAAGTAACTGCTCTGTACTCACTCTTGTAGATCCTGCTCTGAGACTGGTATCTCTCTGCAACATCTCCCCAGTTTTCACTTGTAAAGCCTACATCTTTTCACCAGAGGAAGTGGTTTATGAACTCCAGCATCAAGACTCCTATCACAATGCGTCTGAAATTACTTTTCTGTGTGCAATTTCAAGTCACAGGCTTGGTCTCAGAGCTAGGCTAGTGGTCTAGATTGTTAGTTTTATTGTCTCCTTATCTCTTGTCCTAGAGTATACGTGAACCAAGAGGTAGTTTTATATTCAGTGATTGCAGAGTTGCTATGTTCTTGTTCACTTATATAACAATATACTATCACTACAGCTCCTAATAGTACTACTACTATTTCTACAGATACAGCTACAATTACTTCTGTTATAACTAAATATGACAGATGTGAGAATCTAGTCATAAATACCTATCTTTTTCCTTAGTATACTAACTCTAACTCTAGCAGAAGGAAGTCAAACTTTGACAACTTCCACTGGTGCAACTTGAGGCCATTTTCTCTCATCCTGTTGCTTGTCACTTGGGAGAAGAGACCAGCACTCACCTCACTACAATCTCCTTTTGGGCAGTGATGAGGTCTCCCTTCACCCTCCTTTTCTCCAGGCTAAACAAGCCCAGGTCTCTCAACTGGTCCTCATAAGACTTATTCTCCAGGCCCTTCACCAGCCTCATTGCCTTTCTCTGGACTCTCTCCAGCACCTCAATGTCTTTCTTGTAGTGAGTGGCCCAAGAAGTGAACACAGTACTTGAGCTGTGGTCTCACCAACACTGAGCACAGGGGCACAATCACCTCCCTGGTCCTGCTGGCCACACTGTTTCTAATACAGGACAAGATGTCATTGACCTCCTTGGCCACCTGGGCTGCTGCTGGCTCATATTCAGCTGACTGTCAAAACCTGGGTCCTTATCCTTCAGGCAGCTCTCCAGCCACTCTTCCCCAAGCCTGTTGCGCTGAATGGGGTTGTTGCGTCCCAAGTGCAGGACCAAACACTTGGCCTTGTTGAACCTCATCCCACTGGTTTCAGTCCATCAATCCAGCCTGTCCAGATCCCTCTGCAGAGGTCCCTACCCTCAATTAGATCGACACTTCTGCCAACCTTAGTGTCATCCACAAACTTACCAAGACTACAATCAATCCCTTCATCTAGACCATTGATAAAATATTGCACAGAACTGGACCCAGCACTGAACCCTGAGGAACACCACTCATGACTGGTTTCCAACTGGATTTACCTCCATTTACTGTAACGCTTTGGGCCCGACCATCCAGCCAGTTTTTCACCCAGCAGAGGATGTGCCTGTCCAGGGCAATGGCAGCCAGTTTCTCAAGCAAAATACTGCGAGAAATGATATCAAAGTCTTTCCAAAAACCCGAGTACACCACATCCACAGCCTTTGCTTCGTTCATTAAATGGGTAACCTTGTCATAGAAGGAAATCAGATTGGTCTAGCAGGACCTGCCTTTCATAAACCCATGTTGACTGGGCCTGATCACCTGATTGTCCTGCGGGTGCTGTGTGACAGCACTCCAGATGATCTGCTCCACAAACTTTCCTGGCACCAAGGTCAGACTGACAGGACTGTAGTTCTCTGGATCCTCCCTCCAACTCTTCTTATAAATGAGAGTAAAATTTACCAGTCTCCAGTCAAGTTGCACTTCCCCAGTATGCCAGGACTGCTGGTAGATGAGGGAAAGGGGTTTGGAGATGACCTCTGCCAGCTGCCTCAGCACCCTTGGGTAGATCCCATCTGTTACCATGAACAGTGAACGTTTAATTTGTCAAGAAGGTCTCTAACCATTTCCTCTTGGATGATGGAAGTTTTGTTCTGCTTCCCCTCACTGTCATCTGACACAGGAGGCTGAGTACCCAGACAGCATCTTACCTTACTTTTAAAGACTGAGGCAAAGAAGGCATTAAGTACCTCATCCTTAGTCAAAATTTTCTATGATGTCAAATTATGGTACATACAGAGCTTATAATTATGATATCTGAATATTTCTCTCTCCTCAACAACTCTGTTGCTGTTTTTAAGACAGAAACAACTGGTTTGGGGTGTTGGAATTTGATACTCAGGTGGAGGATATTATGACAGAAAGCTCACCCGAGGAGGCTGTTAACCTCACATTGCCCATCAGACAGGTCAGGACCTCAAGTAAGAAAAAGAAAAGGAGGGTTATTGTAGTGGGAGACTCCCTTCTGAAAGGGACGGAGGGCCCTATTTGTAGGATGGACCCAACTCATAGGGAAGTCTGCTGCCTTCCCCAAGCCTGGGTACACAACATCGCCAAGAGACTCCCGAACCTAATTAAACTCTCTGATTATTACCCACTTCTGGTGGTACAGGCTGGTGGTGATGAGCTAGTGAAAAGGGGGTCAAGGGTAGTTAAGAAGGAATTCCAGGAACTGGGACGGTCAATAGATAGGGCAGGAGCACGGGTGGTGTTCTGCTCAGTTCCTCCGGTGGCAGGGATGTATACAGATAGGAACAAGAGAATATATGCAGTTAATAAATGGCTTAGGGGCTGGTGCCGGCAGAGGAATTTTGGGTTCTTTGATCATGGGGAAGCCTTTACGGCACCTGGCCTGCTTGACCCAGATGGGTCTCGTCTAACTCCGAAGGGTAAGAGGATTCTAACTCAGGAGCTGGCAGGGCTTGTTGAGAGGGCTTTAAACTAGGCATGACGGGGGAGGGAGGAGTTACTAGGCTCACCAAAGATGTTCCTGTGAAGGATGAGCCATCTCAAAGGGTGTCATCAGTAACCCAACTGAAGTGCATGTACACAAACGCACACAGTATGGGAAACAAACAGGAGGAGCTGGAAGTCCTGGTCCAGCAGGAGAGCTATGATATAGTTGCTATCACGGAAACGTGGTGGAATGACTGTCATAACTGGAGTGCTGCCATGGAAGGCTACAGGCTCTTCAGGAGAGACAGGCGTGAGAAGAGGGGTGGAGGGGTGGCCCTCTACACTAGGGAAACCCTGGATGCTGTTGAAGTTGAGATCGGTGATGACCAGGTTGAGTGTCTATGGGTAAGAGTCAGAGGGGCAGTCAGGTCTGACCTCCTGGTTGGAGTGTGCTACAGACCGCCCGACCAGGAGGAGGATTTGAATCTTCTAGTGTTTAAGCAGCTGGAGCCTGCCTCTAGATAGGCTGCCCTTGTTCTTTTAGGAGACTTTAACCTTCCGGATATCTGCTGGGAATTTAACACTGCCGAGAGGAGGCAGTCCAGGAGGTTCTTAGAGTGTATTGAGGACTGCTTTCTGTCACAGCTGGTGAGTGAGCCCACCAGGGGTGAGGCTCTTCTTGACCTACTGTTTACGAACAAAGAAGGACTGGTGGGTGATGTTACTGTCGGAGGCTGTCTGGGGTGTAGTGATCATGAGATAATTGAGTTCTCTCTAAACAATGTAATAAGAAAAGCCAGGAACAGAACATCAATGCTGGACTTTCGGCGGGCAGATTTTGGATGATTTAAGGAACTAGTCAGGAAAGTACCCTGGGAAATAGTTCTTAGTGGCAAGGGGGTCCAGGAAGGCTGAATGCACTTCAAGAATGAAATCTTGAAGGCGCAGGAGCGGGCTGTCCCTGTGTGTTGTAAGATGAGTCGTAGGGGCAGACGGCCAGCCTGGATGAGCAGGGAGCTTCTGAAGGAACTAAGTAAGAAAAAGAGGATGTATTGCCGTTGGAAAGAAGGGGACGTAAGCCACGTCATGTTCAAAGATGTTGTTAAGTCATGTAGGAGGAAAATCAGGGAAGCAAAAGCCCAGCTGGAGCTCAAATTGGCCACTTCTGTTAAGGGTAATAAGAAGAGTTTTTATAACTATATCAATGGTAGAAAGAAGGGCGGCAGCGACCTCCACTCTCTTTGTTGGATGTGGAGGGAAATATAGTAACCAAAGATGCAGAGAAGGCTGAGGTACTTAATGCCTTCTTTGCCTCAGTTTTTAACAGCAAGGATGTCAGCTCGCTTGACAGTTGACCCTCTGAAGTGGTTGATGGGGGCAGGGTGAAATATGGCCCTCCTGCAATCCATGAGGAGGAGGTTAGAGACCTGCTGAGCCGCTTGGACCCTCATAAGTCTATGGGGCCAGATGGGATCCATCCTAGGGTGCTGAGAGAGCTGGCGGATGAGCTTGCTAAGCCGCTCTCCATCATCTTTCAGCAGTCCTGGCTCACTGGAGAGGTCCCGGAAGACTGGAAGTTGGCCAATGTGACACCTATCCATAAGAAGAGCCGTAAGGATGATCCAGGTAATTACAGACCTGTCAGCCTGACCTCGGTCCTAGGTAAAATCATGGAACAGATAATCCTGGGTGAAATCATACGGCACTTGCAGAGCGGTCGAGATCAGGCCCAGCCAGCATGGGTTTAGGAGGGGTAGGTCCTGCCTGACCAACCTGATCTCCTTTTACGATCATGTGACTCGCCTGGTGGATGAGAGGAAGGCTGTGGATGTGGTATACCTGGACTTTAGCAAGGCCTTTGACACTGTCTCCCACAGTAGACTCCTAGGGAAGCTGGCAGCCCGTGGCGTAGGTGGGAGCACTCTGTGCTGGGTTAGGAATTGGCTGGATGGCCGAGCCCAGAGAGTGGTGGTGAATGGTGTTTCATCCAGTTGGCGGCCGGTCACCAGTGGTGTCCCCCGGGGATCGGTGTTTGGTCCCATCCTGTTTAATATCTTTATTGATGATCTGGATGAGAGGAATGAGTCCATCATCAGCAAGTTTGCAGATGATACCAAGCTGGGAGGAAGGGTTGATCTGCTAGAGGGTAGGATGGCCCTACAGAGGGACCTGGACAGATTGGAGAGATGGGCCAATGCTAGTGGGATGATGTTTAATAAGTCCAAATGTCGGGTACTTCATTTTGGACACAACAATCCCATGCAGAGCTATAGACTGGGGACAGAGTGGCTGGAGAGTAGTCAGGCAGAAAAGGACCTGGGAGTGCTTGTTGACAGGAAGCTCAACATGAGCCAGCAGTGTGCCCAGGTGGCCAAGAAGGCCAGTGGCATTCTGGCCTGCATCAGGAATAGTGTAGTGAGCAGGACCAGAGAAGTTATCATCCCCCTGTACTCAGCACTGGTCAGGCCTCATTTTGAATACTGTGTCCAGTTCTGGGCCCCCCAGTTTGGGAAAGATGTTAGGATACTGGAATGTGTTCAGAGGAGGGCAACGAAGATGGCGAAGGGGCTAGAGCACAAGCCCTATGAGGAGCGACTGAGGGAGCTGGGGTTGTTTAGTCTGAAGAAGAGGAGGCTCAGGGGAGACCTCATTGCTCTCTACAACTACCTAAAAGGAGGTTGTAGTCGAGCAGGGGTTGGTCTCTTCTCTCAGGTGACCAGTGGCAGAACCAGAGGGCATGGACTTAAGCTTCGTCAGGGAAAGTTTAGGCTTGATGTGAGGAAAATCTTCTTCACTGAAGGGGTGATCGGCCATTGGAATGTGCTGCCCAGGGAGGTGGTGGAGTCGCTGACCCTGGAGGTGTTTAAAGGGAGACTGGATGAGGCACTGAGTGCCATGGTTTAGATGATGGGTTGGTGTTAGTGTTGGTGTTAGTGTTGGTGTTGGTGTCAGTGTTGGGTTATAGGTTGGACTTGATGATCTCAGAGGTCCTTTCCAACCTTGTGATACTGTGATACTGTGAACTGTCCAAAAATACTCTAGTTCTTTTCAAGAATAAGGCACTTCATATTTCCACTAAAAAATCTTGACACGATGTGGAAAACAATTGCTACTGCAAGTAGAAAACCATTCAAACATGTTATTAACATTTTACAATTCAGACTAATGAATTAACCTGAATTTTTTTGTTCCCTTCTCAGAAGGGAATCCTTGATATAGGAGTCATTTTGTATTGTTTCAGAAATTGCTCTAAAATTTAAGATTCTTGGTATCAGTTTAGCAAATCTTTATGCATCTTTCAGAAATTATAGAGGGGCAATAAAACCCAAACATCTAGTGTTCTGCTTTTCAGTATGCAGAAACTAGTTATGGTGCCCCAAACAGTGAAAAGGTACAAGAAAATTGATCAGGTACTAGCAAAACAGTTTGTCTTGTACTGTAATGACTGGAAAATATAATAAATATAACAAAGCACTTCACCAGAAATTTAAGTCATTTGGGAGGCAAGTAAAGAATAAATGAAGGCTTCTTCTCATGTGTGCTTATTAAAATATAAATATACGTGTGTATATATATATATAAATATGAACACACAAAGAGGTAAAGCAAGCTCTAGAGCTGAGAAAAGCAATTGTCTGACAATACAAGCCTCTATGTAGCAATGGGAAACCATTACATAACATATGTGGAATTTTAATTAGACAGAATGTAATTATTTGCTTTGGAGTTCAGCCAGCGAACTGGCGTTACTTTGCTCTCAGACCTAAACGAGCATGTGTAGAGATATCTGTGTGGTAAAAGAGAAAGCAATACTGCAGATTAGATACTAAGGCATAACACTTCCAATAAACATGGATCAGGCAGACACAGTCATGTTTTATCATCTTCTTGAAGTCTATTTACTTTTATTTAATCCTTGTTGCCAGCATTTTGTTGCACTGTGCAGGTACAAATTTAAAACCCCTCACTACTAGTGACAGAGCACTGTTTCTTATTGGGTGTTTTGTAACTGTCTTTACTGACAATCAATAGGCTCCGATCCACAACTTTGGTCGAGTGGTCAGAACCTTAAGAGTAAAAAATAATCGTGACATTTCACACCCAGCGTTACGTTATTTGCAAGTGGATACTTTGAGTCTTGAGGGATTGAGAAACGATGGAGGGAACGAGTTGCGAAATGGCGAATATTAATTTGACATCATAAAGAAAACAACTTTTCTTCCATGTGACTCCTTACTGTGTTATCCTATTTTGTGAAAAGATATCTTTCTTTTACTTTTACTTTCAGGTTACTCTTTAAATTTCACTGGATGAGACAGAAGGAAATAATGCTGAGCATGCTATTGTGTCAGGTCATATTCTGACCTTCACATTACACATCCTTGGCAGTGAGTGATGTGTCATGATCCTTTCCCGCCCTGACATCTGCTTCTAACTTCAAAAGATGAAAGCCGTCAGACAGATCTAAGAATTGTTCTATCTTCCCAGTCAAACACTGTAGCATGTACCAATAGTTTCCATTTCCAAGTATACCACCATTTCCACAGACTAACATGTAGGTTACGTCATTCCGATTGGAAATCCTACTGGTTTGCACTCTGTGGTCCCCTTTTCATGCACTGCATGCCTCCATCTTCGGAGATCTCACAGCAAATCAACAATAAATTGTGCGGTATCTTCTACTGTACAACTGACTTGCGTGTCTCATTTTATAATTACACTGCCATTTCTCATGAGGCCCAAGAAATACGCAAAATGTCTTACAGGTTCTCTGTAGCTCTACTCTCTTAAAGTAGTTAGGTATCTTCTTCAATACTTCAATACTCACCTTAGCCTCTGCTGGTTGCTGTTCATTTGGACAATTCAGGATCATGATCATTAAGATGATCAGGATCATTACAAAAAACATGTGACATGACCACATTTTTCAGAATAGTCGTCTTTACTGCTCTGCTGCCTTCAGGTCTGGTCTGTCAATCTGAACTAAACCTTAAAAGTCCTAGGTAAGAGGTAAGCAGAAATTGTTGCTCAGCAGGAATAAAGGTTGTTTCCAATGAGAAAGCATAGTCACGTTACGTCGTGAAAGAAGTGAGTCAGGCTTTTCTGTCAGAGCAGCTCCCAGAGCTCACATCTTTCTTTCATATATTCATGCTCTATGACAATTCATGTCCTTGAAGCTCCATACAGTTGATAACTATGACAACAGTTGCCTTAACCTGAGATATGCACAGAGAAGGTATTTCCTAATAAATAACTGTCGTTTCATCCTGCCACGAGCTCCCATTACCTTTAACATTGCACAGCACCAGCATTGTTGAACAAAGACGTTGCAAACAAATAAAATCTCACCTGATATGAACTTCTGCAGTGTGTGCAGTGGAAACCTAACAGCTGACCATTAACTCCAATAAGAAATACTAAATCAAAATCGTTATTTCTAGGTATGCTCACACAAAAAACCTCTTTGTGAGACACTGTTTGTTACCCAGCTTCAGGCAGAGTAGTCTCTGGCTACCTCTGACAAAGGTCTTTGGCTCTGAATATGGTATCAGTTGTACAGCACTGAGAGAATTAGTCCATTTTTGGAGAAGATACAGTGGTTACATGTAAAACAGTGTGTGACTTTATTCTTATTACAGCCAACAGAACCTTTAGTTTTGCTTTCAAAAGGAACAAAATACTGCTATGCATCCACAGGAACACCTTCTGTGTAAACAATTGTAAGCTTTCCCTGCTGCTTGAAAAAGGAAAGGGAAAGAAGAGGAAAAAGGAATCATCTGTGGACGTAGTTTCTATCATTGACTCTCAACACTGCCTTAGTCATACTTGTTAGCAAATAGCAGAAAGGGAATGAGAAATGGATTTAGACTTTTCCAAGTTTCATCTTTCATTTCAGAACAATTGAACATTTTACAGGCTGTTTGAAATTATTATTACTGGACTAAGGAATCTGGAGTTTGATGGAAAACCGTTCGGACTCTGTTCAAGTTCCTCCCCTAGTCCATGGGAATTGGATCAGGCCCTCAGATGCCATGTATGTAAAAGCCATTGTTGTTTTGGTATCTTAGATTTTTTTCCTACTTAGCATTGAATTTTCAGAAACAAAGGATTAAAGATTAGGAACAATGCTGAGAAAAAATGGATTGTGCAAATGACAAGGATTTAAAATTGTGGCAGTGTATGCTGGAAAGCTCCTCATAGCTCTCACATAAGGTACAGAGACACAGCCTGCTTATCCAAAAAGTAAGCATTCCCTGCCACAATTTTAAAAAGAGGCACTTACCAAGATACACATTGTTCAATCACACAAACACTTCTCTTTTTTTCTCATTTTCCAGAAAGATATTTTTCTCATACCATATTAGAATGACAATGGCATCTAAGTCAAGGCTAAATCCACAGCAGAGTGATGAGCATCCTATCTGAATGTGGCGTACATGTATAGCTGCAGCACAAAGCACCATTTTGTCTTTGTACAACCCCTGGATGTTTGCTGTAATCATCCAGCAATACTATTTTCAACAGTAAAAGGAAGTAGAAGAAAGATTTGAGGGTTGGAATTTTGCATTAAAAAAAAAGGGATTAAATTCTTTCTTGTATGTGTTGTATGTTTCCTACGTGTGTACACATAGACACAGACACACACATCAGTCTGTTTGATATTTAATCTGAATTCAGTTGTTTAGATATTTGTTTGGTCTGTCTCTGGATTTTTCATTAAAAATATGTGGTTAACAGCAGCCAGCCTGATTTGCATGTGTGTGTGTCTGATTTGTTCACCACTATGCCTCCTGTGTCCTACATCTTAATCACATCCAGGCACCCGCCCCATTACATTACCAGAAGGGAAGTGATGGACATCCCTTGACTCTCTTCATGACCCCCTGATAATCCTGTTTCACACACAGGCTCCCTGCTGTATGAAACACAAAAGCTGCCAGTGTAGTTCTTTACTTCCAGTCGATATTCTGACAGACTTGATCTAGCAAATTAGTATGCTGTGGTAGGGGCACGACAAAAGACCCTTTTGACACACTCTGAATCGATACAAAGGCCAACAGAGAGCCATTTCACCGTAGTTCTGTTATTTTTCCCCTTTTGATGACCCTTCTTCTTCTTCTTTTTTTTTAGCTTGTATGACCTTGTCAGATTTAAAAACATAATGTTAGAAAAGTCATCCTTGCACAGGGAAAGAAAAATCTAAACATGCAGAAATGCAAGAATACACACGTAAAATTACAATACAGCTGGATCAGAGGAGTGAAGATTTTCTTGTGTGAATATGTTTGTCCTTCACACTGCTGAAATACTTACATGCTTCAAATGTGAGAGTGGAGGATTAAACAAACTGTTCTGGCCATGAATGTTGTGTTATATCTGAATATTATTAGTCTCTCTTTTTAAAGAAATGTATACTTCATCTTAAGTATTAAAAATGTATGTCTTATATTTCATGGTATGAATGCTCTTGTAATAGCATCATGTATGTTACAAGTAAAAAATTTCAGTTGCATTTACTTAGTTTCTGAATGTTTATGCTGTGAAATTTAACTGAATTTATGCCGATATTGATCATACTGTGTAAAAAAACATACTTTCAGGCATACACTATATGTAAACAAAGATCTATAAAGAGCAACTTAATTTGTATCTGAAATTTTATCTGCAGATGTTACACTTGTTCAAAACGATGACTTATTCATATAGCCACAGATTTAATTGACTTGCACCTTCAAGCAATATAATTGTATATATTTCTCTACCTCTGCAAGAATTACTCATTTGGTCAGTGTCTCAACCATTTTAATTAGGTTTACAGCTTCACCAGTTTAATTGGTTTTATGTTGACCCGATCTCTATAATAGATTTGCATTTTATTTTTTTAGGAAACATGCATAATTGAGGACTCAACTATTTGTCTCATAACAGATATTTATGTGTTACTATATCCAGGTACACACAGACACTACAACTTTGTCTTATCATAATTTTAAAAGTGCAATTATGTCATAATAAGGCCTAATTCTTGTCATTTATATACTTTTATGTTGTTACAGAATGATTCATTCTCTTAAATGAAAAACAAGCACTCAGATAATCTGTATTTTCTTTCTCATATTAACAAACTAAAAAATACCTACTCAAAGTCACTTTCTAAACCTAATCTTTGAATTTTAAGTTTTCAAGGTGAAAGAAAACTTAAGTCAATAAAAAATGAGACTTTCCCAGCTTTAGAAAGCACTTTACTGTAACTCACAGAGAAGCATTTTCCAAAAATACAGGTGCACAAATTGCTCCTAGTATTTGCTGTGCAGTGTGTACATTTGACCTCTGCCGCACTTTGGCATTTTTCAACACATAAACCTTGTTCTTTCAAATAGAACTACTATATAGACACAGGGGATAAAGCATATTGTGTAAGAAATTCAGGCCACTTCAGACATCTCAACTTGAGAACAGAGGGAAAATTACGCTAGCTGTTCCAATTCCTCTAGCAGTTTTATCTAGCTCAAAATTACCAGAATCAACCTCTACCCCAAAGCCCCCCAGAGCACAAGGTGACACATTCAGCTACCAGAAACCAGTGGCCCACAGAAGAGCTTTTGCCGTCTACACCAACTCTGATATACACTGTGAGAACGTTTTATTAGGACATAGACTATATTTCACTGGGACAGAGCATTCTGTCTTGAGGTAAATATAACACAAATATGTATGAAGCAAGAACTACCCTTAGTCTTATAGCATCGATAATCACAGTATCTTTACGATGTCCGTATTTGCAGAGTAGTAGTCTGTATTGTAACTCCAAGTCACTAACACAGAATACTGTTAATATATACTGCACTTCTCTGACACATATTAATTTTCTCCCCGCTAGGAAAAAACGCTAGCAGTATGTGGCAACAGTTTTAAATGAAGTTAAGCTAACAACTGCAGCATGACTTCCTATCAGGAACAGCAATGGATGTACCTTGCCAATGGGATCCTCTCTTACGTCAGTCAGATATTCCTTCTTTTACCCCATTAGACAACCAGCCAAAACAAATATAATAATGCTCAGCTTGGGAATGCCAAATGTTTCACAGCAAGTCTGTCTTAACTAAAACACCTGTAATGGCAAAGCTAATCACTTTTAAAAGCCCTCTTATACAATTGAATCTGCTTTTTTCCAGCCTAAGCAAACCCCAGCTTTATGGGCAGCTCAGCTCTGAGACTTGCAGCACGACAGGTGCAGGGCTGGAGGATGCTAGGATCTGGAAGAAGGGAAGGAAGAAAAGCAAAAGGAGGAGATGTTGCCCAGGCATCCTTTCTTCCCAGTCAAGCATGTTATGTGTACACTTCTGTACATAAAGCTAATACGGGAGTGGTTACAGCCACTTCCTTTGTTCACTGCTTAACCTCCTTCCTCCTCAAAAGTTGTCTTCAGTGGGATATTGTCTCAGAGGAACTGATACTATCATGCTTTCTCAATTTACAATTACAAATTCTTCCTTTAGCCATTTTTATTTCTCGCTGTGTTCCTGGTGTCAACCTGCACTGCTAAATTGCTAAAACTAGACAGCTGCCAGGACAGTGCCCAGTATCTGACCTACACTTGTGCATCATTAGAGACTCATAATTCCCCAGAACTCTGCAAGGTGGATTCATTTTTATTTTTAGCTGTGATTTTCTACCACAAAAAAACCTCTTAGCTCTGTCTTCAACAAATTCTGTCACTCCAAACTATCCTCCTCCTTCAGATAGGACAGTGTCATTTACTGCACACCCTATCATCCAGAGTACTAAGCCAAAAATGTCTGATTTCCACTCAGTTCTCTCTTTCTGAATTGCAGAGAGAAGTACTTTTCCTCAGCAAATCAGGTGGGCTTGGCACGGCAAGACCAGCAGTCTTGCATTTTCTGACAAGCTTTTAGGAGAAAAAGAATGCAATAGTGTAAAGAGACAACATGAGGCTCTGGTGGAAGAGGTAACGTCTTGACTATTGGTAAATCCTGTTGTTTTAAAGATTATGTTAGCAGTTTCTGTTTGTGCTAAATACTTCCTATGTGGTGTGGGCAAATTTATTAACGCCTATTTATTTTTTTTGCAAATGCCTCAAATTCTTCATGAGCACACAAAATACAGTGGCAATATCTGTACAGTAGGGAGGAATACAACAACACTAGTAACTTAAACATCTCCAGAACCTTTCTCTAGAACTGACATCAGCTGTTGTGCAATAGCAAGCCTCTGCAATGTTCAGTCCTTCTGTTCACCAGAAGAGAAATATAACATCCAACCCCTCTTCTGGGAAAGCTGCCTTGTCATTGTTTCCGTGTTAGGGAATTGTTGGGAGATATTTGTTGCTGTGGGACAGAAATACAAGAGAGACTGTGGTAAAACATTGCCAGCACGGGTGCTGAAATGTTCCTGTTTAATGGTGTAGGTATCATCTGCTGCTCCCATAATTCAACTGATCCTAGTCTTTTCCACTTCAAATACTTCCCAGGTGATTCTCAGTGTCTATTTTTTATTGTTTCAGAATGAAAAAGAGGAAATCTGCCTGGTTAAAAATGCATCCATAGGTCTCACTGTGATTTAAAAGGAGTTTCACATCTCAGTAACTCCACTCACTTCAGGACAGTAAGTTCTGATTTGTGTTCACTTGAAATCAGAATCATCTCACTATGCATTGACTTGCCACATGAACATCAATTTTCAACTTCTGCAAAGAAAACAGTAGACTATTTTGGAATTTGTCTTCTTTTAGACTAGTCACTGACCTCAGAGAGATCTCCATCAAAATAAAGATAGAAGGATTTAACCCAGGAAAAGTGAACCCTTTTATCTCATATACTGGATAAAGGCAATGTGGTGTGATACTCACCCACATATGTATTTTCAAATTTGTGTTATTTATTTGAGCTTACTCTTTGCCTCATCATCTACACCATTACTAAGACTGTCTACCTGTGTTTGTATTGCTTTCATAGCTACCCCTCCTAACCACATCATAGTTTACCTTTAGCAAGCTGCTTGCAAAAGAGGAAATCATTCCAGCTTAAATCTTTCACTTCTTGCAAGACTTTTCCACAGCTTCAGTAAACGAATCATGATGTTTATTTTATTCTCATCCAAGAATCTTGAACAACTTACACAGTGTATAGTCAGCTAAATGTCAACCTCTATTAATAGGAACATGTAAGTATAATCCAATATTTAAAAAACAAACTCTGAAGGACTAGCATCTTGTTGTACCTCTAGAATTAGCTTCTCAGCTGGCCTGAATCCACATGGCAGAAGGACTAAATTGTGGCATGCAATATGTGCATCTACGAGGATGGCAGAATTCAGTTTGCTAATTGACAGTGGATTTAGTGTGCTTCACTGGAGTATGGAGATGGAAGCCTCAGGCTGGCCAGATGAAAGCAGGAAGATGTACAGTCAGACCATCTTAAGAAAGATACTGTTTAGATCCTTCTGCCTGTCACTGGGTGTAAGAATGAAAGGTAGAGTGAAAGGATGAAATAGAATGACGGTAAAGAAAGAGAAGGCAACAGTGATGATTTCTGCACAATACTCTCAAGAATTCTTGGCTGTTTTTTCATAGCTCATGATCCTGTTTTCTCCTTGCCTTTATCTAGCTATATCAAACAACAGTTTGGATACTGGTAACATGTAGGTCTTAATTTCTTACATTATTGCTCTACACTATAATAAAACAAGAAGAACTCTTCTTTATCTATTCTAGAAAAACTGCTGAGTTCTGCCAGAAAATGTTAGGAGACAACATACAATTTTTCTCCCTAAACCAAATAAAACCCATAATACTGGGCTGCCCCTGTGCCAAGGTGCATACCAGCAGGACAGTGGGGGGCAACTCCAGTGGCCCGCTTACCACCAATGAACAGGCAGAGCTAACAACTTCTTAGGGAAACATTGACTAAAAAGCTTTGTGTAGACTAGACTAGGGAAGAAAACTGCAAAACCAAAGATGAATGCCAAAAAAACAAGGAGGGAGAGGGGTCAGATAAACTTATTTGGCTGCTCTTTTTCTGATCAAATCAAACATTTTTTAAAGAGTGATTTCATTAAACACTTAATGTCCTCACCCTTCACAACATCTTTCTCCCAGTTACTGGCAAACTCTGGCTACACCTTCCTCTCCCCTCCCTAAAAATGATACCAAATATGCAAAACACTTCACATTTGTTATAACTTCAAGAGTAATAAAAGAGAGAGAAATAAAAGATTTGTTTTCACATTCTCAAAACTTGGATAAAACAAGTAAACAAATAGACCTCAAGACTCATTTCAGGGACAATAAATAAATCAACATTCCTTGCAGATCACCTTTAAAACTTTAGGTTGTCTTTTATTCTGAATTGCACTTATATTTGTTTACTAATCTCCTCACATATCACAGATTTCACAAGTGACTTGTGATGCTGAATTGCTATAGCTGTTTGTACAATTTCTGTTACGTTTGTCCATTTGCTTTACCCAAATTGGAGAGAACGCACTTTTAAAGTAGCTGTCAAAGTGTGACTCATCTGGCTTTTCATAAAGAAATATGCCAGAACACACAAAATTCATAAGAATTGTAGAAGGTAGTGGGACATACAAACATAGATTCCTACCTACCACTTTTCACAGTTCAAATAATAGTAAAAACCCCTTTAAAGTGTAGACCAAAATACCTAAATTCACCCCTTAAGTGCAAAAGGAAAAACATAGCTTTCAGAATACATATATTTAAAACGGTTTTCAAGGAATTATTGGAGGAAAACTCCTACACTTTTAAGAAAATTCTGATGTGGATTATATTGAAATAATTCTTAAGTTTTGTTTTCCTTTAGTTTTATGCATCGCTTTGTATTAGATGAATAACTCTTCATTGCTGTTATTGAGGCAAAAATTGAGCTAATTTAGACAGAGAAGGTATCAACAGAACAGAAAATGAATCACTTTAGTCCTCATCTTTTAGCTAAAGCATTCACATTTTCCTTTTATAACACTTTCTTAGTTTTATACTTCAGCCATAGACCACAAAGTGCTAGAGCATGGGAGCTACAAAAATCTTTCTTCCAAAAGGAAATAACAAATATATGAATACTTTCTTCACATCTGTGCCTTTAAGTGCAGCCTTGGGTAGAGGTTTTAACGCTTTTGTTAGCTGATTTTAGAAAGAAATAGAAAATAAAATACATACGCTTATTTTCTAGCAAAAAAAAAAAAATTAACAGTTTCATTATATCTTACCCCAATAAACAAACAAATTGCATTTTACCTCAGTGGACTGACAATGGCAAAGCAGACCTCTTAAGTTGCGTGCTTATTGTGAGACGTAATATGTATCACAGGGTGAAGTGTTAATGGGTGTTTAAGGAGACATGACAACCCCATTAACTTCACTGATAAATCTGCTCTGGAGTAAATAACAATCGTCATGGAGATTTCACTACTGGGCAGAACAGCAAAAAAGAAGGGGAAAAGAAAGTTGTGAACGTAAGCAGTATTGGTGAAGGTTATGCTAACTCAGATATTTTAAAGAGGAGGAAAGCCCACTGCAAATTAAAAGTTTCATTTCTGTTCCTCACCATTAAAACTGGTCAGACTTTTGCACTGAAATGGTTCAAAACTTTTCAACAGTTAGATAGGTATGATTTCCCCCTTTGAAATTTTCTAATTCAGAATTACTTGAGATAGTGAATATTCTTAGGTATCCATTAACAAAAGCTTGAGAATACGTGTAAAATGTAACCAAGGGCCAGGTACTTTCCAAAAACAGCAACTTTTTCATTCATCTCTAGTATGTTAAATCTGTTTAAACATGGTTGTGTTTGTTAGTATGATTATATAGCTTTTATTTCCCAAAAGAGAATCTTCAGTGGCTACAGGTGGTGTGTCTGTTCATGCATCTACATGGATGCTTCTGAACTTTAAATCTCTGACTATCACTTGCTTACATTGCTTCTTTTATTCTTCCTCTGTCCTTGAGCAATCACATCAATTAGCCACAGCCAAACTTGACAGCTGCTAGAGCAAGATGTCAAATGTTGAAATACATATTCTTTCTGCAGTGGCATCATGGCCTGTGGCTAGTCCTTTGTATGGTTTCACTGCCAGCAATGTGGCAGTGTTTAGTGCTGACTGCTTGGAAGCGTAGATCTGCCTGTAGGGTTATATCAAAGTCATATTGTTATGTAGCTGACTATGTTGCTTTCAATCCTTAGATGGCATCATTTTCTGGCACTGATTTTGCTGCATGATATTTTCTCACATCCATTTTTATACTACGTGCCGGATCATCTCACAACCCCCATCAACATATCTCTTAGAATTAGTCTTGCATTATCCCATTCCCTACTTCTAAGGAAAATGTTGATAAACCTAGAATATAAATAAAAGTGGAAGAACAAAGAAGTTCATTTTTAAAGACTCATTTTTAGAAATTAATATGTGTACTTCTGATTTTTAGGCATTGTCTTCACACATATCTCAATTTCTTTTGTTCAAATATTTTCTACTTTGATATATAATTAAGCAGTCAATATTTCTTGTTTTAGTCATGTAAAAATCATACATCTATCCAGACTGCTGAATTAAGGTGCACAAAGTCTAAGCCTCATTTTTTTAAGCTTCTCAGAACAAAATTGTTTTTGAATTGTCATGAATACCCCCAAGAGCATAATAATTATTGTCAATAATGTTCACAGAAAATTATACATGGCATTGAAAATTTAACTAAAACTCACTTCATTTTGCACAGAACCTAGAAAGAAATCATGTTATCTTCCCTCAGAATCTTTCAGAAAGGAAGTAAATACTGTAGGGTCACAGTTTGAATTGTGTTCTGATACCATTTGCTCTCAAAATGTGCTTACGCCTGGAATTTGTTTTCTACCTAGAGACATCATCAAAGAGTTTAGTCAAAGATGCAGAAAAAGAGCAGACACATGGTGCAGGTTGCTACACCTAGCAGCCTGAGGAACACTAAAGATGGATGTTAACTCTCTTAAAGAAGAAAAAAAAAGGTAGTTTGCCCAAAGATTTTTTTAATCATTGTCTTACTTGTAAGACATACACACACATAGATAAGGGAAGGTGGTGGAATGGGCAGACCCTGAAATCAATTTTTGCAGGCTTACATTGTGCTTATCTGCTGATGCCAGTTTGTTCCCTATGAAGACAAAGATCTTGGGGGATAAAAATAGCACAATTTTGTTCCCTTTAAAAAACACTTTAAAAATCTATTTTTAGGAACAACAGGAAGTCCAGCTACTCCCATAGACCATACACAGAATATGATTTGTGGATGAGGGTCCTAGATTGGATAAGAAAATCGTGTCTTTAGGTTCCAATCCAGAAGTTTCTCTTGAGAAAAACGTGTCTTTGTGGCAATTAGTACTTGAGAAAGGAATGCAGAAGAGAAACCATGGTGTGGAAGATTAAGCATAACAGGGGTTGAGTTTTTGCTATGGTTAACACAATTTGGTTGGGTCCTCTGAGAACAATTTCTCTTTTTAAAATCTTTGAAAATATTGACTGCCTGCCAAGTTGTTCTTAGTATTGGGGCTGTTGCTGGTAAAATCATCAACAAAAATTTTACAACAAAGGAACTGGATTTGTGAATATGGATTAGAAATCCAAAAATTGGTGTCAAACTTGTAGTTACAATTTCTGCAGCACTTTCTTCAAGATCACTTTTGAAATTAAAGCTCTGAAAATGAACTCTCCCTCCCTGATCAGTCCTTGCTCTGTTGCGAAAAGTATTTTAAAAAACTGAATGCTAAAAGTACTGCCAGCAATAGTCTTCCCTCCCACAGATCATGTGTCTGTCTTCTAGTACGTTGGGCAGATGGAGAACTTCAGACCAGGATTCTCTTGCCTCATACAACGTTCCTTTTTCTTAAAGGCTATAAAGTAGAAGGGAAAAAGGAAGGCTCAATGCAATATTCAATTTATTATTGTATTCCTAAAATCTTCATTTGTATGCACAGATGTATTACTAGGAAATATCACAATGATAAACACAAATCAGTAAAAAAATAATAACTTTTGCTTCTATTTTAGAGAAATTCACACCTGAGTAGGCTGAATGGCATTTTTACTACCCAGAGATTTTCCCCACATCAATAATTTGAACCAATATAAACCTTTGATACAGACTGTTGCATTATATTCTGGCACATCGTAACAAATTCAGGCATGAACTATGTGAAACCTGATATATCAACTCTGTAATTTATCACAAAATTAATACTTGCTATTACTTTTTTAATAATTTATATGTATACTTGGTTCTGTTTGAACTATCAGAATTCCCCCTATGAACTACTTAACGCAGTCAAAATTTGGCTCTTCATTCCTTTGTTCATTTAGTGGTCTGTGTGTATCCCTATGTTGAGCTTGCTTTATGCATCTCATTAATGGAGGTAAAAGAGGAAAGGAAAATGACCAACAAAGTTGTTATTAACATATTCATTTAACATCTTCATTAATTTTAAAACTGCTGAAATCAACAAATTTACATAATAAAATGCAAAATGGGGCAGTGAACGACATTATTCTTTCCTAGAAGCAAAAATAGCGTGGACATTTTCATATTTCATCTCAAAATGCTACCATAGGGATCTGACCTAAATTTAAACTCTTATCTCCAGAGATGAAAGATCTCCACATTAATCTACTGAATATGTAGCTTTACATATATCAAGAGGGGGGCAGCTCATGAAGTTGAACTTCAGTTGCTTATCTTTTGTTCTTTACTGCAGCAGGGCAGTGACTTGATCCCTTTCCTTTCTCCTCCCCTCCCCCAAAATAGGAAAAGAAAAGAAAGAAGCTTTAATCCTCTCTGGTACAAATTTCCCTAATATTCAATAATCACTCCCTGTCTCCTTCCCTGTGGGAGACGTCTGGTAGCATCTGTGCCAGCATATGTTAGACATCTCTGAGTGGGTCACTACCTCATTTTGTCACTGACTCCTCTATCACCTAGAGAGACAGAAACATCGCTCCACAACAGAGTGCTCTGCAAAACACGGCACTGTCATGTCTCTCTCAATAGACTTGGTTCAGTACACTTTAACCTGCTCTCTGTACACTTTAACCCACTAACTGTGGTTAACCCACTCTTAACTGAATCCTGTTCACTGTGGGGTTAATGTGGGTGAAAGAAACTTTATCACGTGTGTTGCTTTAAGTCAAACAAGTCCTCTTATGCTAATTTCAGAGCTGTACCTGAGAAGAAAGGAAGGAAAAATAAGTCCTTCTAGGTCTCTGACTATGTTTTAAATGCTTTGTAAAACACACATTATTTACAAATAGGGGATATTTCAAACATCACTTGTGATTCATATCTATAGCACTTGATTTTATTAAAGATTGTGATAACGTCTGCTTTTTTTTCCCTAATTCAACAAAATTAGACTGAAATATCTAGTGGCAATAGCTGTGGGAAATTATTTGGGAGTTTCTTATCTTTTTCATTAGGGATGCAATAATATGCTTTTTCAGCAGAGGTGCTATTTCTGAAGTGTACACCCTGGTTTTTTCTGAGCTAATGACTCTTAGATCTTCTCTTTATTTCAGGCTTATCTTTATTTTTTTCTGTAATCATGGCTGATCCTCAGAAAGTTTCCAAGATAATATTCCAGAAAAGAATCTACAAATAACATACAAACCCATTTTTAAAGGGCTAAAATAGTCAACCTTTTAGAACTGAGCTGTCGTTATTTCTAATATTTAACTGAGGCAGGATAAGAACATCTAAAATGCAGTATCTAATTAAACAGTATGACAGAATATACTCTTCTTTTTGTCACTGCTTGCCCTTCCAACAGACTAAATACTGCTAAGTGATGAACATGTTAAAATTTCATTGAAGTCAGTTTAATTTTGTGTGCACTTAAATCATAGTTAGAAAGAAGTTATTTAGCATCAATTTAATGACAACAAGACTGTACCTGTTAAGGTGCTGTCCTTCAGGTTCAGATCCTGATTCAAATGAATTGAAATAAATAGATATAACTTGATCCTCTTTTTAAGGTAGTGTTAGGCTAACAAGAAGTTTTACTTTTTTTTTTCACACTGGTCAACAAAAATGTGAAATAATTGAACGTGGGATTCAACAGTTAATTCAGATTTATTGCCCATCTTTTTGAAAATATTTTCTCTAGGCTGGCTGACCTAGAACTATACATTGTCTAAAATGGGAGTTTCTAGACTTTGAAAGAGATTTTCTTAATTAGAAGAATGATACCAAATACACCTCCTCCCATCCCTCTGAAACCATACCACAGGTTGCTAAAACTCCCTCCACTTCATACACCGTCAGTGCCTTGCCACAAGATTTGTCATTTGAACAAAATATCTGGCAGATAAAGAAATGCTGGTCTAGAGAACTGAGTTGTTTTCTATATGATGATGCAGTATAAAACGTTGAGCAATTTCTTTAAGAGTCACCAAAACTCGCCATGCACATTTACAGATGTGATAAGAAACAAAGTTTTTCAAATTCACCCTGATATGTTTAAACATAATCCAATCATTACCATAATAAGGGCCATTGCAATATTTCTTCCTCTCTGAAATCTCCAGATTACTAGATCTGTATTAGGAGACTAGAAATGTCAATTTCATGTATTATTTTTAAACAGAATTATTCCTAGGAAATGGCAAAAAAAATTCCAGGAAGATTGTGCTTGGGTACTATGATATGAGTTCAGATTTATACCAGGATAATTAAGAACAGAATATGGCCCACATTGTTTTAAATATATAATCCTTGTTAGAATACAGATGTTGAAGAGCAGTGAGCCAGACTATTGCTGAGTTTAGAAACCTGTTACAATAGGGATTAGTACTGGAAAATCTGACAGACCAGTAAGTGTAAAGTGTAGTACCATGAACAGTACTGCTGGAATTGCAGTTTCCTTCCTTCCTTCCTTCCTTCCTTCCTTCCTTCCTTCCTTCCTTCCTTCCTTCCTTCCTTCCTTCCTTCCTTCCTTCCTTCCTTCCTTCCTTCCTTCCTTCCTTCCTTCCTTCCTTCCTTCCTTCCTTCCTTCCTCTTTCTCCCTTTCTCTTTCTCTTTTTCTCTCTTTCTCTCTTTCTCTTTCTTTCTCTCTTTCCCTCTCTCTCTTTCTCTCTCTCTTTCTTTCTTCCCTTCTCTCTTTCTTCCTTCTTTTCTTTCTTTCGCTCTTTCTTTCTTTCGCTCTTTCTTTCTTTCTCTCTCTCTTTCTCTCTCTCTCTTTCTTTCGCTCTTTCTTTCTTTCGCTCTTTCTTTCTTTCTCTCTCTCTTTCTCTCTCTTTCTTTCTCTCTTTCTTTTCTTTCTCTCTTTCTTTCTCTCTTTCTTTCTTTCTTTCTTTCTTTCTTTCTTTCTTTCTTTCTTTCTTTCTTTCTTTCTTTCTTTCTTTCTTTCTTTCTTTCTTTCTTTCTTTCTTTCTTTCTTTCTTTCTTTCTTTCTTTCTTTCTTTCTTTCTTTCTTTCTTCTCTTTCTTTCTCTCTTTCTTTCTTTCTCTCTTTCTTTCTTTCTCTCTCTTCTTTCTTTCTCTCTCTTTCTTTCTTTCTCTCTTTCTTTCTTTCCTGTTAGATAGAAATGAATCAATATCCAAGGAAAAGCAGAGTAAGAAATATTCAATAAATTGTACCACTCTGTCATATTGCTTTTTGACTCTTCAGTCAATTGTGTGGTTCAAAATTATTACTAGCCTGTTTTCTAAAGTGTGTATTAAAATTTGTCTTAGAAGGTATTGTCAAGCAAAGGATAGTTCATGGTGTTTTCAGGAGCATGTTTGAATAATCATGCAGAATTTCTTTTTGCTGCTGAGTACCTTAATAAAGAATCAATATCGCAGCAGGCCTCAGAGGAGGACAATCTTTTGCCTGGTTCAGCTGACACTGAGAATATCATGTAAAGATGTGCACAAGCATTTCAGCTGGCTTGTCCTTTTGCTGATTAGACCAAGCAAGATATTTGATTACAAAATAGATGGGCAACATACTTTGCCTTCCCTTCTCAATTCAATTTGCAATTTTGCTGCACTGTAAGATGTGACTGACAAATTATTAGAGTTTTTGCATTTGGAGGTTAAAGTATGAGGTGAAATAAAATAAAAAATTAGAAAAGAAGAATGAAATACCAGAGAATAATATCCTCTTATGTTGGCAATTGTAGAGTACTGTAGTGGCAATCATATCTGATGAGAAGAGTTTTTGAGTGAAGATATGTTCTGACGGTTATCATAAATAGATTGAAATTGCCATTTATCTATGAAACCCTCATTGTATCTGTGCTCTGCACTCATATAAGTCCATGCAAACTCTTCACTTTGAGTAAATGAAGATAAATTATTAAAAATTAATTTACACAGTTTTAGCCATACCTCTTCTGCTCTGCCTTGTAAGCCTTAAGCTGAATATTTGTCCACACACTGGAGTTTACTGTCTTATGAGGCTGAGGGGTGTACGCTCTAAAGGACTAATCAGTGTGTGTTTTCAGACACTCGAATATGAAATAAAATTGAAAGAATTGTCATTCCATCACTCTTTAAACCATCCTTATTTTCCCCAAGATCAGTCATACAGGAGAACACAGGTTGCAACAGGGGGAAAAGTGGAGAGATGGTTTAGGAAAGAAAGTACGTTGTAACGTAGCTGCTTTAATGTAATAGAAACACAGGCTGTGGCTCCATTTTTTTGGCTCCATGGAACACATATGGGAAATATAGTGAGCTAGAGTAAGCAATGACCCGATCAAACACTGATTCCACCCCAAAAAAAACCTAAATGCAGGTTGGACTAAACAAGTGAAAGGATTCGATTGTGAATGGTATTTCACCAACATGGAAATGGATAATCTGATAGAACTTTTCTATGTTGAACTGTAGAATCTGCAAATGCTCATGTGGGTGCACACAAGCCCTGTGTGCATCCAAAAATTCATTCAGAGCCTTTATGAAAATTTAGAACTTCAGGAAGTAGATCTCATCAGATTAACAAAAATTTATGCTAACAGTTTTCTTTTTCTTCCTCTTTAGAAAAGTAGTTATACTGAACAATTCATTATTTGCCAAAACTTATCAGTTCTCTCTTAAATACAGATTACTCTGTACGAACTTAAACAACATTGTTACTGATTTCACATCCATGTTAGTCTTTCTGTTAAACACTCATAGTGGTATCCTTCTCTCAATGGTCACAAGTATACTTTTATGTATTTCAGGAACAGTTTCTATGTAGCCCCTTGCAAAATATAACCTCTTCAACTTAAGAATAAATTACCTCATAAAAATA